>CM062815.1:330145924-331619674 GCA_031772625.1 Pinus tabuliformis
AACACAATTTGCATGCATCAATTGTTGACATTGGTGCACGATGGGTGCCTATAGTTGGGAGGGCCCATCTCCATTACTGACATGTTGATTCATAGAATAACATTGTTGCCTTACCAAGGAATGGACCCTACAGAGGCTTTCGTGGGAAAGTCGCAGCAAAAGAAATTGGCAAATCAAATGAAGAGAGGCTTCAAGCTAGTGAAGAAGTCACGTGGCTATACAATAAGCTCCATATCAGATGGTGCGATGCAGTTCGCTGCACAAATCTTGCCTGGAAAAATCATGAGGAAGTCCTGTGTCGATGAAGTACTAGTGCCAATAGTTTCTTTGGCTGCACAATGCGCCAAAGGAGTCCAATACAATTGGGCTTAATACTTATGTCACAAATTTTTGGAGGATTACAGAGAGGCCCAGGATGATGGCAAGGCATTCCAGTATGTGTGGTTGTTGTTGTTGATCTCGTTGGTGGCATGGAGGACACCCGAAGAGAGTCAGTTCCCTCAACATGATCCCGATCTACCTGAGGTCACAAAGTTCGCTTCGCTGTTGGCCACCAAAGACCTTAAGCGTGTTATGGAAACAAAGATATTTTGGGTCTTATTTGAGTCAGAGATGAGGATGGTGATTAACAAAATGCCAACATTATCACCAGGTTTGCACATGCAATACAGTAATGTTGTAGATTTCAAGGCAAATTTTCATAATATGCACATCCACGTGAAGAAATATGTCAAGCGCATATGGCACAAGTTGTCGTACTTAGTCGCCGAGGACGATATTCTGGGGGTCATCAGTAAATGGCCGAGTGAATGGCTTATTCCCTCTAATGTCGGTGCGGGAACCAGTAAGGCTGTTGAAGGTGAAGCAGTGCAAACCACAAAAATGACAACAACAACAAAAGAGAAGAAGAAGTAGGCACATAAGGATTCCACGAAAGAGAAGGTCGCAGCAAAAGAAAAGGTTGCGCAGTAGAAAGAAGTTGTTGCCACGGAAAAATAAATAACAAAAGAAAAGGCCTCTACTGCGTCGAAGACCACTATTGACCTCGGAAAGTCAGACATGGAGTGCACAAATGTGGAAGGAGAGACAGAGGGTGAAGAGGAAGGGGGCGTAGGCTTGGAGTCCCCTTCATCATCAAAAAGAGGAAAAATTAGAGTTCTAAAGGGCCGCACAAGAAGTAGAAGTCAGACAAATCGGTGAGCGCGATGCCATTGATCCTCATAGAAGGGGACCTAGACGAAATCGATAATGTGGTCCGCAATACCACAAAGAATATTGGCACCACATGGAAGACCAATATCATCAGACACTGGATAAGGTACAACAATGCCTGAGGGAATTGCAGGTCCAAACATGTATCATTCAAGCGAGCATTGGATAGGTGAGCCTGAAGCAAGCAAGCGGGTCGGCCTTAGCAGCAAAGCTCACCACGGACCTCCACACAGTGCAATTACCAGAGGGGTCCCTGCACGTCGAGGCATCAGAAGACAAGGCGCACCTCTTAAACATGAATGATTTGAGTCTGAACGTAGCGATGCTTCCTATTCAGACACTACACGAGCTGCATCAAGGGGTATTAGATGAGCTCCGAGTTTGGGAACAACGTGCACTGTTGGTCATCAGTGAAGTCAAAACCAACAATCAGCAGATGTTCAAGGAAAATGTGCAGTTCCTCAAGGAAAGGGAGGAATTCATGGCCTCAAGTCAGCAGTTAGAAGCAAAAATAACGCAGGCTTGTAGTGTGCTTCCCTAGCTCTGGATTCTAGTAGAGGCGACCTCCACAAAGAATATTCAGAAGCTATCTTCTGCCGTCAAGGAGTCGAAGGGGGAAATTGGCAAAGTTAGATTTGAGCTGCAGCTGCAGATATTTGACCTCCAACTTAAGCTATATCCCACCACTCCTCCAAAAGTCAGAGAGCAGCGTGAGGCTAATATTAAAGAATAAATGGATACTTTGGAAGCTGCAATCAAGGACTGCACTTATATGATTGAATAAGCCATGGAACTATGGACCTCATTGTAGGAGGACCCAACTCTACAAAATATTGAGGCAGATATCCGAGAAAAGGAGAAGCAGTTCGACGAGATCAGGTCGATAGTGTGAACCTTAGCATCAATGTAAAGGTTCACAAGGTTACAGGTGGGCAAGCTCATCCAGAGTGAAATCGATGAGTTGCGTCAAAAGGAAGCCATCATATCTTCAAGGACGCAACCCTGGGTAGATGAATCAAGTTAGTTGACACTTTGAGTAGAGAGCAAGATGAAGGTGATGCAACAGATGCAGAGAAACATAGGCCTTGTAGTTGAAGGCCCCAGCATAGAAAAATTGGTTGAAGAAATTCATCAGGCTACTGCGCAGGGAAAAGCAGGCCTGCAAGTGTTTAAGATCGAATTCAATGATCTGCAGCCGAAGATCGAGGCACCACCAATAGAGTGACTCAAGGACGAGTCACGACTTTGTGATGGGGGCCTGTTGGGACAGGGTCCCTTGGGGTCAATTTTGAAAATAGTTTTGTTATTTTTGTAAAGTCTCCGCATTTTGAGGAGCAGATCGTGAAGGTCGTTAGGAGTCAAAGGGGCTTTAGGAAGGTTGTTTGTTAGAAGTTAAGTTGTTTTATGACTCGCCCATGGTTCGCAAACCATGGTATTGTAATGAAATATGCTATAAAAAGGAGTCATAGAGAGTGATCGGAGATATCTATTATCAATCTAAGGTTGTATGAGCAAGTGATCTAAGTCATAAGAGCCTATTTTATATACTTAGGCGAAGGGGAAGGCTCCTGCAGCTGTGTGTGCAGAGACCTTGGTAAGTTCGCATTTGAGTGTGTGGGTCCCTGCAGTTGTGCGCGCAGGAAAGAAGGAGTCTATAATAGAATATCTGAACATAATAAAGACTATTTTGGAGCAATATATGTGCATTTGTGTGTTTATGTTTACTTTTGAATTCATTGTGCATTTTATTATGAGACATGCTTAATAGATGCGCAAAAGTGGTAGATCTAGTCAATTACATGATGTTATGAATGTTTGAGAACACTTAGCAAAGAGTTTAGATCTGTTTTTTGTAAATTACTATAATTTCCCTGTTTCAAGGGTTAGTGTTCGCGATGGCCGAAATAAATCCCTAGAAGTAATAGGAGCACATCATACAGACCTCTAGTTGCAGAAACCTAGTTTTTTCATCCCCCAATACTGCCTCGGTTGAGACTACAACTTGCACTACACTGGATGTTTTCGAAAGGGCCGACAGTGTAGGGTTTTGTTGGTTGGCGCAGCTAACTCTAAACCTGGGTCACAACCCCCTCAAGGCAACAAGAGGCAGTTTGCGGCACCATAGTTCCGAGAATCCACAAAGTGTGTACGCAAGAAGCATACTGACATGTACTTCATCAAAGTCTTCCTCATTCTCTAAGAATGCAAGGAAGTCGTGTAAGTGCTCAGGCCAGACCACATCACCTTCACCATCATACATGACTTCTGACAAGTGATGAAAGAACTCCCTCGTAAATTCAAACGAATGTGCATTGGACAAACATCGCAGAGGGTTAACTACAACAATTTCCATGATAGATGTGTGAAGATTAAAAAGAGGACATGAGGACTCAGCTTGTCATCTGGCCCTCCTTCTAGTGCTAGAAATGTTGACGGTGCTAGACCTGCCAACATGTCAGGGGATCTCCTTGGTAAGAATTCCCAACTAGACCTCAAACTGTTTGGAGAAGCAGTCCCAGCAGTGGGTAGTACGATATCGCCTTGACTGCGGTTTCGCACAGAGGTAAGTAAGATGTCCTTGTTGGTAGCAAGGTTGGGACCTTGCAACAAGTCAAGGAAGGTGCATGAAAGGCTCTAACACATGGAAGGGGGGAAGAGTGTGCCCCTTAGAAACCTTTGATAGCATGTAGCTTGAAAGGGAACGCACGCACAAAAAGACACCACGAGATGGAAAGTAGGATATCCAACGATCCAAAGTGATGGATTATACCAACAACACACTTCAATAAGATTCATACAAACACATACAGAATAATCCATACATACATGCGCAAATTACAACTACATACAGCATTAAAGTAACCAGGATAGCCGAACTACAATAACAATATATGCATGAAACGTGTTGGCTCTGTTATATTAAAAGAGTGAAATACCCAATCATACATACAACCATGACAACCACTAGCCCCATTTGCTGAACATTACAGTCACTGTCGCTTGCTCCTCAAAAGAGATGTACTAGCTCTGCGTTATGGATAAGTCAAGGCTCATTACAATACACTCCAAACTTTCTCTAAGTTATACCTATAGGAAGCTTGGCTCTAAAAATCTTGTACAATGAGTTATGAGGTTCTATAAATAGCAAAGGGTGGGGTGACCCTTGACATTCCCCTTTGTGACTCTTCACCTACCCTCATGACTCTTCAACTTACACATGATTGTTACATTCTACTATTGACACTTGGTCTTTCACTTTTACAACATGTTTACAATACAATCTGCACATGTACCCATGTGAGACAAAATGGGCTTGAGTAAGCCATACAAAACATGACTAAGACTCGGAAAATTGTGGGAAGACTAACTCTTCGACATCCTCTCAATGATCGACAGTGGTGAACTGATGCCAAGCTTGGTAGTATGTTATGTTGTCTGCGTACTCTGTGGTGGCATCATTCTGAAAGTGAACCCTTTCCTCCGTTGGATCCAGATACACTGATTTGGCACCTCTTTCCAACTCGTAAGATAACACGCGCATCATGGTCTTGAGTGCAGCCAGACCAATGACATACTGATGCATAGTGTCTGCACTCATCTGGAAGTCTATGTTGGTGGCTATGCACATCAACTGATCAAAGTACATGTCTAGCTCAAGTCAAACTTGGTTCTTTATCTTCACCTTGGTGAATGTGCCAATGGATGGGATCGCATGTGTGTGCACAATGACGTCCATGCTCCTGAACACTTGTGCATGTGAAGCCTGTAAGCTGGTGATGAGCTGCCGGAGTTCCTCATAGTTCCAAATCTGATTTCGGATGTGTGCCTTCAACTCCACTAACTTTGGCTTCATCATCTTTGGCAAGTGCAATGGGGCTCCCTTGTACCTCATTGTCCCTATCTGCATGTGATCGACAACAGTTTGTATGTCTAACAAGATGCATGCTCTCCTAGCACAGTGCTGGTGCCAACCATTAAGATGGAAAACTGACTTATGCACGGTGACGAAATTGAAGTAGAGCTTCCGCATGACTGTCTTGAGAGATGATACTTCATCAAGTATCGCTTTCCTCAACTCTACTCTGTCGAATGTTGTAACTTCCTCTTCTCCCTACTTGTCCGCTTGTATCTCCTCAGCCATGCGCTCTTTCTCAGCTATCAAGAATTTAACACTTGAGATGGTGGCTTCGGCATATGCCTTGGTAGCATCGACCAATGCAGCTGGATGTTTACACACATTGGACATGATCACTCGTTCTTCAAACTATGTAGGAGATACATCAACATCCGGAGTGGGAACTCTGCGCGATTGCACAACTTTGTGTTGTGACTCGTTGAAAGATATGTTGTGCACATCCACTTCCAGATTTTCCTCATGGATTTTAGTGTCTCCTTGATCGCTTGGGACTTGCTCTGCTCCCCGATCTGGTGAAGCTGGTGGAGTGACCTCTTGGGTCTGAGGCATGAGGTCAATGTCCTTATCTAACTCTAGCTGAAGCACATCTGTGTCCATCTGTTCCAACATCTATTTCATCTCCTTGGCAAAGTCATGCTCCTACGACTGCTCACCCTGTCTGCTATGTGCCAGCTGCTCAGATGAATCAATAACCTATATGGGTGCAGTTTCATCAAAATGTGCATGCTTTGCCTCCTGCTATTCTTATTCCTGCTGCGCTTCCTTCTCTCTTCTGTGCAACTCTTGTTCTTCCCTGAGTTGTTGCTTCAACTCCTGCAACTCCTTTTCTGCTTCCTCCAACTTCTGCTTCTCCCTCTGTCTTTGTGTGATCCTTCTATCACATTGTCGCCTCTTAGCCTCAATCTCCAAAGCTACTCTTAACACAAGTGGATCTGCTTTGAACTTGCAGCTTTGCTCCACCTCTGTGCTATCAGCAACCTTCCTCTTGCCTTTGTCAAGCGTAGGTTTGTTGCCCTCTGTTGCTGATGTTGTTGCTCTCTAAGATGTTGCTTCCTTCTACACTGCTAACCACTCTACAACTATTATGACTGGTTCATTGAGCCTTGAGAAGTTATAGCAGTATCTCCATGGGTCTTCCTCAGGCCAATGACACACCCCGTGGATCCAAGGATGATACACTCTCGCACAATGGTCCTTCACTAAGCAATGTGGGTCATATGGATTGAAACTTCTGGTGCCAAAGGTGAACCTCTTGAATTCATCCATCTCGGCCTCAACATGCTTGAGATTCTGCATCTCATACAACTTGATCCACAAAGGAAGAGCGGGCAAAGGTGCCTTCTTATTCCTATGCAATCTCGTTGACAACCCTGTCGAGATGTGATATGCAACTTCTTGTATGACCATCTTATCCATGGAAAACTTCAGAAAAACATGTGGAGCCTTATCCGCGCTATACATCCGGAAGAAGGTGCCAAGGGGTGAGGCATACCAATATGCTATGTCAACCAATGCCTCCATCACTGCGTGTAACATGCAAGGCAGATCCTGCTCGAAGATCATCCTGTACACCCAAGTGAAGAAGTGGTCTGATAGTTTTATTATAACTCCACGAAAGCTGCACTCAAAGAAAAATCTAAATAAGTGTGCACAGAGGTTTCTGAAGATGTCCATGACCAACCCAAGCCTGGGAACTACTGACAAACATAGATTCCATCAAGTATGTAAGAGGACATGAAAATATTTGCTTGCTGACCCTTGGGCAGATGGCAGGCTTCTATTGGCTTAGGGGGTCCCGACCCAGGTTCGAAGTTAGTTGCACCAACCAACAAAACCCTACACTACTTTCCATTTCGACAATACCCTGCATAGCGCAGCCTGCAGTCTCACCCGAAGTAGTATGGGGGAATGCAATAACCAATTCTATGCATCCAGAGACTAATGTGATGTCTTCCAGTGCCTCAGATCTGCCTTCACGCAGATCAATAAACTCTTAGGGCACGTTATTACAACTCCGTTAAAACAGCCTCCAGACCTTCACAAAGGTCTACGATAAGCCCTTGCGGACCTTTAACAGTCGATTTACCTACTTACACGCATCAGAAAGCAATCCTAAATTGGTGTTCACGCAGATCTACTTAAGTCATTAGTAAATATACAAGGAATTACTAGAGTCTTGGCGAAAGTATTTGAACATGCATTGCGTACATTATTAAGACTTGTTCAAGAAAATGGCATAACATTCAATCAATATTTCATAAAACAAGTCATTCATTAACGACATATAACATAAATAGATATGAACAGAAATACTCGGTAATTCTTCACAAACTTGTCTTTATTGATCTCAATTCACATATTACAAGCTCAAAACTTCCCTATGCACATAGCTGCAGGGGTCAGCGAACTCAGTTGCGGACTCTGCCTAGGCCTCTGCACACTCAGTTGTGGACTCTACCTTGGCCTCCATGCACTCAGCTGCGGAGCCTTTCTTTCTCTATCTAAGTGCAGGAAGCAGAGCCTTCTTGCCCTAGCCTCTTCAATCAACCCAATTCCTTATCTTTTTTGCCTTCTCCTTGCTCCTCTTCCTTTCACTAAGACTCACTATTTATAGACTTTTTTCATACAATTCCATGGTCCGCGAACCATGGGTCAATCTCAAAAACTGACTCAAAGATTATCCAAAACAAGGGGCTAATCCTATTTGACTCTTAATCCTCTACGCGCTCTCCATCCAAAAAACACGAAGATGTTACATTATTTACAAAATTGTACCAAAATTTGGGTTATCTTAACCTCAAACTAACCCAGGTGACCCCATCCCAACAGGCCCCTAACACAAAGATCATGACTCGCCCTCGAGTCACTCTGCTAACATCGTGATCTTACTGTGAAGATCCCCCAACTCCACCTGGATCACTGCAACTTCAGCAATGCTTTGTGTTGCTGCCTATCGAACCTCCTTGACCAACTTTCAGTGGGTGGTCCTTCTATTTCTAGCCTCATCATTTGCGGTGTCTGTTGTACTCCTTTAAGATTATCTTTAATGGAGAGCGTGATTTGATAAGCCTCATCCAACCAAGGCTACAACTTGGCCCTTAGCAAGGCCTCTTTCTTCTGCGCTTCCTCCACCTATTCCAGTAGCTGCTTTCTTTCCTGTAATTTGGCAAGGCGCTGCACTGGTGCTAAGGTGCGCATAGTTGCCCTGACCTCATCATATTAGCATTGCATCTCCCTTACCTCTATTTTCAATGTTTGCAGGTTCGGATCCTCCTATAGATTGGTCAATAATTCCATAGCTTGATCAAAAAGTATCGCACAGCCAGTGACTGTGGTATCCAAGGTAGCCATGCCTTCCTTAATTGGAACTTCGCACTGATCCGAGACTTCAAGCAGAGTCGTGGGCTGCAACTTTAATTGCAACTCTACAATATTCATGTTGAACTCGAAAGTGACTCGTCCAACTTCTGCTCTAGCCTCATGCACACCAACGAATAATTTTCTGACTTTGGCTTCAAACTGAACATCCTTCGAGATGTGAAGTTTAGGCACTGTCTTACATGCCTCTGCTACTATTGATTCCAGACGTGAACTACACGCCTGTAGTGCCTCATTTTCCTTCATAGCCTGCGTCTTCTCAATAAACAGTTGCTGATTGTTGACTTTAAACTCACTGACGATAGTGACTGCTTGTTGTTCTCTGATCCTGAGCTCTTCCATGACCCCTTGATGTAATGCATGTAGAGACTCAAGTGACATTGCAGCAAGGTTCAGTGCCATGTTTTTTACTATGTGAAGCATTGCGCACTGTTCATCCGTCTCTACGCGGACTGAACCCTAAAGAAAAGGGAAGAATTTGACGTCCTGCGGCCAATCCTTCTCCGTTACTATACTATTTCCTCGTGCTAGACTGGCTTGCGCGTCACTCACCTTCCTGACACCTTCCTAAATTCTGGTTTCTTGGAGCTGCAACTCACACAGATCCTTTTGGATGCCCCCAAGCATCTACATTTATTGTTGCTCGAACTGCTGCAACACTTTTGTTGCAGTGTACTGAATTTTATCGCCGATATCATCAAGATCACCCTCTGTTAGTACCATGGGATCAACTCGTGTTTTATTATACTTCTTCTTTTTGCATGTTCCACCCTTCTGCTCCATGCCATGTCTTTTCAAAATGAAGGGGGTGCTCTACCCTTCATCACCTCCGCCGCCTTGGCCTGAAAGCTCTTCTTCCTCTGTCTCCGATGAAGGTGACTTATCACCTTTCTATGACTCGCGTTGCTCTTGTTCCGCCTGCTCCTTAGCAGCATGTTCTTGCTCTATGCGAGCCTTTTTTGCAACTTCCTTCTTTTTCTATTATGCTAGGGTATGTGCAACTTTCTTAGTGGCCTAACTTTCTGCACCCATGCTTGTGCCAACGTCTACTTCTGATGGGGCACACCAATCAGTAGGCTATAACCCTACGACCTCCTGCACGTCTGTTTCTCACACCAAATATGGAAACTAGTGCCATTTCTGCTCTAGATCCTTCCGTGCTTAGATATAGACTCTGTGGAAGCTGACCTTGAACACCGCATAAGCAGACAACTGCGTAAACAAGGTTGGGGACAACCTTGGACGCTGACTAATTTCCATATGGAGATCCATTTCCACAAAACTCCAAAATATATTTGTTTCTGTAAACCATGATGCATCCTTCGTAGACCATGAAGAGGTGAATTTCACAGCCTCCAGAAATCCTTCCTCAAGAGGAGGAAATTGGCTATCCTCTGGCAATCTCCATGCAACGAGCACAATTGATAACATCAACCAAGCGTAGTGGAATGGCTTGGTTTCCTCCTCGGCTTCGCAGTAGTTTGCTAGGAACTCTTGACAAAGGTACCTGGCCCAATTAAATTGTACATCTTTCGCACACTGCGCAACAAGTGAAACTACTGGCACCAGAGCTTCGTCCGCGTGGCATTTTCTCATAACCTTTCATGCTAAAATCTGGGTAGAAAATTGAACTACCTGGTCTGTAATAGAAAGAATGGAATACCCTCGTGACTTCTTGAGGAGGCCGTAATCCTTCTTCATCTTGTCTGCAAGCTCTTTCTCCCCAATCTTCCCTCCAAACTCCTTGGCTGGGTTCGCGCCTTTGTAAGGCAGCCACGTGATTCTATGAATCAACATGTCCATGATGGGGATAGGCTCTCCTAGCCATAAGCACCCATCATGTAACAAAGGAGGATCTGGCGCACACATATCGTGTTAATCTGGGTGCAGTGATATTGTGGCACCAACAACAGATTGAGCAACCCTAATTACTCAACACCGCGGACCCATTCCATTGTCTCCAATGTTGTAACACTCGTTTCTTCATAATATATCTTGTGCATGTATTTTTCCGTTACCAAATGTGGAAACTTAGTATGGTCTGCGAGGTCCCAATCCTCCATCTTTAACAACGGGATCCATGCAAGCCAAGGACCTTCAAAGGGGACCTGCTCAGGTAGCAGTGGCTAAAATTCTTGGTATTAGGGTCCTTCGTTACCTGTGCTTTTGCATTTTCCGGAGGGATATACATTGATAACCTCATCATAGGTTCCACTCCTTCGGCATCAATATCCTCCATTCCCTGGATTCTTCTTCCTCTAGGTTCACTACTCGTTTTGGCTGCTTATCTTTCTTCTGTTTTGCTTGTGTTTCGGTAGGCCTCCTGGGTGATGTGCGCACCGGCACCGGCTTCTTCTGTTTCTCCTTTGCTATTGGTTGGTTCTCTTCCATTGTAGGTTATTTGTCTTTCGTCATAGTCTGTTTCGGCCTAGGCAACCTCGGCGTCGTCGACACTGCAAGCGTAGCCTCTATACTTGACACTTTTGGTCCTCATGCATCGAACATAGCAGCTTCCAAACTCAAGGCTTCAATGGGGTTAGTGGCAATCATTCTCTCCATCAATAACTCACGAGCTACTGGGGACACGTTTTCTCGTGACAGGAATTCTTCACAGAACACTCGGCTCATATACGGCAGACAACGAAATTCAATGACAAATCTTAGAGCGCAAAAAGTTCTCTATTGGAAAAACACGCATAATTTATAGGGGTTTTTGAATTCAAATCCGATCATTCCCCCCAAATTCTGATAATAAATGTTGTTTTGGCAACAAATCTTCAAAGATTTTTCCCTTAAATGTCACCACCCCACTCCTCTTAACCGTTTTCTAACCGTAAATTCATGAACAATAACTCCAACGATCATTTTCCTGCTGGCCTGCGTGGCACCTGCCCTTTTGGCACAACTTCATTGGATGCATCTTCATCAGTTTCCACGCAACCTTCTCGCTGCTTCCAACGCGGGCAGTGTAGTTTAAAGTCCCGCACTCCCTTGCAACTGCCTGGAGCACTAAGACTATCCTGCTGCCATATAGTCATTGCGCAGGATCCCCTGTATACAACTTCAAGTTGCTCCCATTCACACTTCCCGAGAAGGGTTCCCCATTCAGCTTCGCGAGCTTAACTGTGCCTCCATCTATAATTTATTTGATAATATATGGCCCTAACCAGTGCATCTGGAATTTTCCCATAAATTTATTGAATTTACTATCATATAACATGACAAGATCGTTTACCTTGAACGTGTGAAGCTTGATATGGTGATCATGTCATGCCTTTTCACGTTCCTTCTGTACTTGTTGATGGAATCCTGCCAAAAAGCAATCTTCTTCGAGCTCTATTAGATGCACGAGCTGTTCCTCCAAGGCCTTGCAATCCGCCATATCCATCAAAGCTGCAATGCATAGGCTAGGTACAATGTATTCCATCGGCATTATGGCTTTGACCCCATATACTAATCTAAACTGCGTTTTCCCTGTCAGCTTCTTACAAGTAGTCTTATAAGCCCAGAGTACTGTAGGTATGTGTACATCCCAGTCATTCTGCTGAGCATTGTAGATCTTCATCAGCGCATTCCCTAAAATCTTGTTAAAGGCTTCAACAAATCCATTTTCCTGTGGGTGATATGGTGTACTCTTCTGATGGTAGACCTAGAATTCCTCAGTCAACTCACTGATCATTTCGTTCAGAAAGTGCATACCCCTGTCACTCATCAACACTTTCGGCATCAAAATATGGTTAAGAGATACTCAAACAAGATTTTTTCTATCGTAGCCCATGTACAATCCTTAACCAGCTCTAATTCCACCCATCTGGTTAGATATTCTGTCACAGTGATAATATAGCGCACCCATTTTCTTTCCAGGGGGATGAATTGGCCCAACAAAATCAATCACCCATTTCTCAAAGGGCTGCAAAGATACCTGAGGGTGTAGTGGTAGCTCATCTCTTCGTGATGTTCTGCAAGTTCTTTGGCATTCATCGCATGCGTTACAATATGCCTTGGAATATTTATGCAATGTTGGCCACCATAGACCTACGCGCAAAATATTCTACGCAGTTTCCTTGCCTGCATAATGGCCTCTCATAGCTCCCCCATGAGCTTCAGCTAGAATGTTGTCTCATTCAAAGTCCGGCACATATCTTCACAATATTTCATTCGCACCCATTTTATACAAATGTCCCGCAATAACTGAAAAATTGGTCAAGCGCACTACTAGTTCTTTTCTTCTGCTAATTTGTATATCCTTCCGATGCCATCCCCATAGTCAAGAAGTGAATAATGTCTGCAAAATGGTCATCCGCTACGTGCACAGAAAAGAGTTGTGCACACGGCAACCCTTCTTCCAAATTATTAGGTTCTTCTCTTGTTTCGATTCGCAACAAATGGTCATGTCCAACATTTAACCTTCCTGGCTTCACAATGAATTCAAGGTCATACTCCTGAAATAATAACAGCCATCTACAATCCCCCCCCCCCCCCAACACAAGCTTGTTGACCAGGTATTTCAAGGCAGAATGATTTGTGTACATCTTGAAATGTCCTCCTAACAGATAATGCCTGAATTTTTGCAGCACATACACCATGGCCAACCCTTCGCGCTCAGTCGTTGAATAATTTTTCTTGGCCTTCGATAACTTCCTACTTGCGAAGGCTATAGGATGGTCCATTTCCCCTTCACCGGCCTGCGTTAGCACTACACCCAATGCAATGCAAGAGGCATCCACATGTACATGAAACTCCTTTTTCCAATTGGAAAATACTAATATTAGTGCAGTGACCATATTTTATTTCAACACATCTAAGCTACACTGACATTCTTCGTCCCAACAGAATGTCGCGTCCTTCTTTAGAAGTTTCTCCATGGGCGCAATAATTTGAGCATAGGATTTAATAAATTTTCTATAGTATCCCATATGTGTCAGCATTGCACGCAGCTGTTTAACGTTCCTAGGGGACTCCAAGTTCACAATTACTACAATCTTTGCAGGGTCAACCATCAATCCTTGCTTGCACACAACATGACCTAGTAAGATCCCAAAAGGAACACAGAATATGAATTTTTTCAAATTCAACGCAATCTGGTATCTGCGACATGTATCCAACATCAAGCACAAACTCACTACATGGAACTTTACTAATCCAAACATCGTCCAGTCATCAAAGTATACCTCCAAAAACTTATGAATGAACTCCTTGAATGTTGTGATGACTATGCAGGAAAATATCGCAGGCAAATTCTTTAGTCCAAATGGCATCACAGTGTACTGAAAAAAAACCCACTCCATTGCGAAGGTCATTTTGCTTCTATCCTCTGGTGCAATATTGATTTGATGATACCCTGAAAATTTGTCAGTAAAGGATTAGGCCTCCTGCCCTCCAACATTGTCTAGCACCTCGTTTGTGAATGTTGTTGGAAATGGATCGTGGACACATGCATCGTTAAACTTCTGCAGATCTACATAGATCCTTATTTCTCCCTTTTTCTTCTTCTCTTGAACCACCATCGAGCTCGCCCAATCGGATTCTTCAACAAGTTCTATGATGCTTGCCTCTAGCATCTTATCCAGCTACTGGAAAACCTTCTCCTTATACTTAGGATTAAGGCGATAAGGCCTCTGTTTAATAAGCTTTGTGTTTGGTTTCAATGTGATATTCATAACACCCAAATCACCGATTATTCCCTTTAGATCTAGAAACTTAGTTGGAAAGAGATCCTGGTATTCGCGGAGTAATTCAACAACTTTATCTACGGTAGCGTCATCCTAGTAATCTCCAATTTTCGTGAACATTGGTTCTTCCGTAGTTCCAATGTTCACTTGCTTTGTTTTCAAAGGTGCAGAGATGTCCCGGTTTTCTATTATGGGCCTTCGACTTCATGATGTCCTTTCGCCTCTGGAATATTGATGTTCCTTTAGTCTTCTTCTTCCTCTTCAACGGTCACATTATAGCATTCTAGTGCGTGGCACAACTGGGTGCTCTAGTCTGGTTGAGTCCATTCCATAGGTTTCGTCAGTGTTCTGAAGATATCTCCTTTAATTTCTTGCAGTACTTCATCGATGCTCGCAAACCCGTCCTCAAAGTCAATAAGAAGCCTTCCTTCAATACATCCCACTCCATCATGCCATGGTGGAGCTCTGTTTCGAAATACCAGTTCACGGGAATTGTGTCCAAGGTATGCCAAAATATGTGTACCCATTCTGGTTGCGGTTTGGTGCCCCATGCCTTAGTCCATTTTGCCAGGTGATCGCGCAGATCATCATTTCCATTATGCATCTCAGTCATTCTGGTCTTAGCACGCCCAAACCATAGGTTCATCATTCTTCTGTAATCTCGCCATCCAACAAAACTATAATTATGCATATCCCACCATTGTGTAGGCATAGTGCACAATGCCCATTCTAATGCTTGGAAGCGATGGTCCTCAGGGAATTCGCGCTCAAATTCATCTAGAAACAAATCGACGTCATTTAAACCATCATAATAGGGTAATTTTCTTACCTCCAACGAAACACAACGCAACGAATTCGTCATCATATTGCATCGCAATGTAGAAACTTCATGTAAGCGATTATGCCAATGCTCTAACTCCTTGTCTGAATCAGAGGTGCAGGAACTCTCCCGGTCCCATGCAATCCATCCATCTGCCGTCGTATTGATCCAGTCCTGATCTCGCGTTGTTATCTTGTAAATATGATCCAGTTCATCATCACTTTCTTCATAATTGTGGACTGGTTTAGTATAGCGCGCCCCTTCTGCAGGATCCAGTGGTACTATAACCCAAAGCGAGTTTCTTTCAAATGACATCATTATTTTATTCAAATTAATGAACCATTCATATCAATAGCCCAGTAAATTCCTAGGAGCACGGGGTAGGGATTATTGTCGTCAACGATTTCTATAATTTCAAAGTCTTCCACCACAATTGCACCTTCAATATCAACTGTTACACCATATAACCGCCCATGGGGATGATTTTCTATTGGTTCTCCATCCTGAGTTGAATCGAAGAGCACGCTAGCACAGGTCTCCCCATCCTTTCCCATGCCTATTTCGATAAAACATTCGCATCGGACCCCAGATCCAAGATGACCTGATCCATTTCATAATCACCTATCTGCACGGATAGCCTCATCTCTCGCCCTGTTCGTGCCTTGTGTTTGCCAAACTTTCTAACCACGCAGTGTTCACCAGGGGCCTTTTCCTTCCTGGCACGTTTATTTATTATTTCCTGATCCGAGTCGACACAACTCCCGGATTTAACCAAGATCTTTTGCTTTTGTGATGTGAATAGAATTGCATTTAAGAGAGCATAAAGGGACATATATGCATGTTGTAAAGAAGAAGGAACATGACAAGAATCAACAACATAAAACACAAGATGTTGATAACAGAGTTGGTCCAAGAGGGACTACGTCTCCGAGCCCCAGTGTCAGATGGTGTAGGCTGTTGAATTAAGTGCTGGAAAGAGTGGATGTACATGCACATGTTTTCTCTATCATACAAGGAATATTCCCTCACGCAGGAGTGGCTCCAAGAGATGTTCTACTACAGGAACTCTCATTCAGAAAAGGACTCCTATCAGCATGACATAATTTCACATATGTGAATAATGAGCATCCTGCCAACATGGCATCAAAGGGATCTCAAATCAAACATACATGACGACACATGAGTATCTCGTCAACATGACGACAAAGGGATCTCAATCAAAACATGACAATAAGTACATCTCACATCAAGTACAAAACAAGATCCCCACATCAAACATCAAACAAGGATCTATACAACATAATGCATCTCAAGCAAAGAGACAAAGAAGTACATGATCACACTGCATATACCTCACATCAAGAAGTTATCAGAAGAAGAGGATAATAAACTGCTGGATCTGGATGTACCATCAATATTGTGGCGTCGAATCTCATGGAAATGACTGCTCGCACATTGAATGCTGACACCTGCACTCCACTTTAAAAAGTGGCTGAAAAATAGAATGATAAAATGGAAACTCTGATTACACCATTAGATTCGTGGCATCTAATAGTGTAAAATCAACTGTCAAATTTCTGAATTCTGACAAAGTGAAAATCTGGGGCTACAGGGATCTTTTAGATTCCCCTAGATTCCTCAAAGATTCCCTCCTCCAGGTCATATGAAGATCTACTGCTGAGCTCAAAATTCTATCTGCTCCATTAGGTTCCTTGCAGAACTCTGCAAAAAATGAGTATGAAGTTGGTTGCATTCTAACTTTGGCGAATTTCAGCCTCCAAGGAATCTGGAAGATTCCCTCAAGATTCTCCTCCGCTGGGAATCTGCAAATATGCTACTCAATAGGAAAATCCATCCTCGCCATTGTGTTCCCTGCAAAAATCTGAGAAAAATGAATTTAAACTTGGTTATCTTCTGACAAAATGAATTTTTACCTCCTCATGGAATCTTTGAGATTCTCTGCAAAAATTATATCTCGAAAAACGTGCCATAATTTTGCCTCCTAGAACTGTGTCATGGTTCCATCTCTGGCCTGGCTCACGGTTCCACCGTACAGAACCCCGTTTTCGGCCCTCGTTCTGCTCTCTGTTCTGTTCTTTGTTCTCCTCATGCATCTGCGGAATGCGAGTTTAAGTATTGTTTAGTGGGCAGAGCCACCAAGGTCAAGCCTTGTGGCTCAATGGTGGTGGAGATCCCTAGCCTAGCGCAGATCAGGGTTTAAATCCATCACCTTGTAGAATTAGTATATTGTTTTGTTGGTTAATTAAATATGGTTTGGTGAGGGTGCGTTTGTTTTTTTATGTGAATTGAATCCGTTGGTATATAAGTGGTGGTTCCACCGTGGGTGGCGGGTCCGCCATCGGTGGCCCGCACCCCTTTCAACATTAATGTATGTGGTGTATGGTTGTTGGGGGGCCAGGGTCGTGGCTCGCCGGCCCATGTTTAATAAAAAATTTTAATATATAGTTTGGGATGGTGGCGGGGGTCATGACCCGCTGTTGGGGCAAAGTGATTGCCTGTCATTTAATTTGTCAACCCAGGGGTTTCGTAAACTTGTGAAGCATGCGTGCACTATATGTGCTAGAAATTGTCTTTCAGTTTAGATCAATCTAACTACAAAATAATGAAAACCAGTTCATCTAATTTATGAAATCAAATAATGAAAATGAAATTCAACTAACCAATGAAATCAAAAACAACTAATGTATGGTTAGTTATTTCAACATTCAATTATGAAGTGTTACCTTCTTGAGATGATGTGTAAGAAAATATTTATACTTTAACTTCCAATGTCCTAGAAAAGAATGTAAAGTGTGAAGAAAATAACTTAGTAATTGCATGTATCAAATATTCAACCATTCAATCTTGAAATATGATTAAATCAATTTCTTAGAATGATCTTTAGGAATATCAGTTAATGCAATTAAATGAGGATCTTAAAAGCAAATATAAAAGAACGAAAAAGTAAAGCTCAATGATTGCATAGGTTGAACATTCAATCAACCAATTTGAAGTCACCTTCTTGGCCTGATCCTTTATTCAATTATACAATGAATTGATGGTTTGATCTAAGAAAGTAAATAACAGAACATGAAAGGAAATTAAATAACTATGAGCCCTTGCCTCTAACTTAATACAGTTAGAAAATACATAAATCTTCCCTATTGAAATGTTTTTAGAAAAGCAAAGATTACATAGTCATTCTAAAACTAATACTGAGAAAGCAAATGAACTTTAATCTATAAAAGCAATTAAATCTCACAAACATTAGATGGCCATTCCAATGGTGTATGAGGATGAAAAGTGAAGAAGTTCCATATGCAAGCAAAACTAAATCTTCAAATCTCAAGTATGAGCTCCAAATTCTTTATTAAAAACATGAGCATTTCTCCCACTTTACACATGCCTTTCAAAAGAGAAGTCTCTCCTATTTATACAAAAACATAAGAAGCTACCCTATTTAATGAGGATCCACTAAAATCTCATATAGTTACAACCAAATAGCTCATAATGAGACACATATCCCCTAGGTGTCTCATAGAGTTCTAATCCAAATAATAAATGATGAGACACCTCATAGAGTTATAATCCAAATAGGACACATATCCTTCTTTGACCTTTATCCAAATCTCCTTTGAAGGGAATTCGGATTTGAGCATTGGAGGCCACAAAAGGGTGCCTTGGAAGCTTCCAAATGACCTACACATGTCATGAAACTCAAGCCACATATATAGATACATGAAACCATGTTAATTTCCTAGTTTTTAATCATAAATTCACTTTAAATACATAAAATAAATAAAGGTGAAAGTGGATGTAATTTTGAAGACATTTTGGAGACCCAACATACCCCCCAACTAGAGTAATTGCATGTTCTCATGCAAATATTGCATTAATTCCTTTGATTTGCTTGCAACGTCTTTGTTTTTGAATGAGCTTGGCTTATATAATATGTCCTTAAACTTTTCATTTGACAATTTTATTTATTTTTGCAAAGTATTCATTGTCATACATTGAATTGGAACATGTTTGGTTGGTTCTTGTGTTTCAACCAAATTCTAATTGGTATTGGTTCTTTTTGTTGCAACAAGATTCATTGAACATATTTAAGAATGCATCTTTAAAACTAGCCATATAGTGTGCTCATAATTTAGGCATTATTTTCAAATCATATAAATTTTTGAACCATAATGCAATCATAATTGATTAGGACAAGTATGTTAGGATGAAATGAAAATGTGTGATGGTGTATGATATATGAATATGAAATGATGTCCCTTCCCCCCAACTAAAGATATGACAATGTGAAAGAGAAAGTGAGGAATTTCCCAAAGTTACAATTTTAGTATTTTAAGGAATTGCATGACTAAAAATTAGAAAACCACATACCTTCACTTACCTTCAATGTGCATGAGTTATGGAAATTGAAGAGTGTGGTTTCTTCTGGATCATGGAATGAAATGTAGAATTCATCTGCTTCTTGGTTGCATAAATGGTGGATGAGATTGTGAAGTGGGTTCTTTATTTCTGCTGTTAAATCTGTTGTATCTGCTGTAAAATGCTGGAATGATATAGTCTTCAATCGCTATAAAACCGATGGTACAACTCTAGTCATGCGAATAAATGTGTCGGTGTCGAGCATGAAGAGAGGTCATTGGATTACCGACCATTGATGAATGTCATTAACCAATGTGAGGCAAACTCGCCATTAATGTCGATGAGTGCCAAGGTACCTAAGTACATCTTGCGAACGACGAATAAATGAGCTGATGTCGAGCCACTTGCAAAATCCAACGATCAAGGGACATTGATGTATTCCCATGATTGTTGGCGAGAGAGCCTGTCATTAAGGCATACAAACCTCAACGTACTAATGAAGACTCTAGCCTTGGACCTAGATATTATGTCGATGTCGATAGGCCAAGGCTTGTTAGAAGGAAGGCCTTAAGGAATCCTCCATCATCTAACGCGAGCATGAAACAATGATTTTGAAGGACTATGAATGGAAAATTTTGCAGTGGATCAAGGTTTATTTAACGAAAATGAAAATGACAAATGAATGGAAAGTAAAAAGATAAATCAACATGTAAGCGAGTTGAATGTCTTTATGAAAATGTATTATGAGTTAGTGAAAGCAAGGCAGGAAAATATAGTTTCTATGAATTAACAAATGAGCAGTGAAGGAAAATGAGATGAGAATTTTATTGACTAACTAAGTGAAATGCAATGCGACTGCAAAGTAAATGAGATGAAGCTTTTATTGACTGAAGGAGTATGGATGCAATGGAAACACTGGCATCTGAAAGGCTTGCAACTAATGGATCTGATATGCATTAGCATGTGCTCATGCATTGATGTTTCATCTCTATTACTGCTTTGATCATTTTCTTGTGAAATAAATGTGGTCTTTGAGAGACACTATTTGCTTATGGTCATCTGTTCTTCCTCCTAGAACCTGCAAAAAACTAGTACTTCTTCTCCAATGGATTGTAAAGTTATCAAAATAAAGAGGTGATCAATTTCTCTGTTAATGACATTTACATAAAAAAATAAGAATCAGTACTATTAAACAAGTTCATGAAAGAAAACCAAAAGAGTTTATACATGTGTCGAAAGTAGTGCCTCAAGTTACCTATTGTTTATTTTCAGCAATTTCTTCATTCTTTATTGTTTCAAAATCTGATAATAGCTTCCTCATTTTGTAGATCTCGTCGATATCTTTCTAATGACGCTTGAATCATCGAATTCTGATGTTTTATGAGAAAGTTAGACTGTTTTGAAATTTTTATGAAACAGTGAAAATTGTCATGTAAAATGTGGCATGGGAACATGATGCTATAGTAAAAGATGATGTAAGCAGATGAAATGGCATGTTGATCATGAATTTCTGGTTAGAATACATTGTTTGACAAATAAATCATTGAGTTAAATGCATAGCTGCAGAATTTTCGATTAGCTGCAAAATCGATGTTCAGCTGCAGAATATGCACAGTTTCTGTAGCTAAAATCTTGTCGATCTTCTTTGGTTGTGCCATGGCATAAAAATTTTCATTTGTAATGCCTTCGTCTTTTGTACCTGAAAGACTCAAAGAAACATGATCATTCTTGTATAAAAACATGGTTAGCAGAAAGGTATTAACTTAATCAAACCCAATCAACATAAGCAAGGGTTACAAAACTGCTAGCAAAGGCAAAGGCTATGTGCATCTGCTAGCTGGAAATTTGGTTAGATAATTTATCCCACAAGAACCTTCCAAGGGATACATCAAAGCTTCCATAGTACTTGATACGAGACATCTGGTTCCTCTCACATACTGTCCCTTTCAAAATACAACGTCAAGATAATGAAACCAAGATACTTAGATGATCAGAGCAGGAAGGCGTTATTGCTGCTTTAGAGAATCCCTGTTCTTTCTTATGTTCAAATGTGTATTGAAGCTGTAATCAAATAGAATCGGCCTTATTATCAATTAATTACTTCATTCTTTAACTGCATGAGATATCAAATAGTGAATATCACAAAACCGTTATTCGATCTCTTGAAATCCCTTCTCGTTCTATTTCACAGTGGCTCCTTCAATGGAGGAAATTAACAATGCCAACGCACAGTGGATGACTTGGCACAAGCGATTGGGGCACCCAAACTCAAATCGTTTTCTCCAACTGTCTCAAGTTGGAATTTAGCCAGGGAAATTGGATCTGGGTGGATATTTCTCAGAGAAATCGGAATATGGCCGCAACTATGCATTAATTAAAACTGTTTTTCCCCATGCAATCAGCGAAATAGGGTCCCGAAGAATCTCAAATTTCTCTCAAACGGTTGCAAAATTGAGGAAACGAATTCTGGGTTATCTAACTCACCCTGTTCCCGAAAAAACCCATGTCTCTATTTTCCTAAATTCATTTTTATTTGGCCGGAAATCACATTTTAAAATTGAAATTTTTAAGTTTTGCGCATTTCCTCTGCACAGGTAACTGTTGTGGTTGAATTTTTTTATTTGCAAGTTTGTTTTTGGTTTTTGTCAAGAATAGTTTGTCCGGGACCTTTATATCAATTGAAGAACTTCCTTTTCTATAGTGTTGATTAGTTGAATATGCCGGGAACCAGAGTTTCCCATTAGACTACACCTCCACCACCAAAATCGGTTTCAATTCCAATCCTCCCTCTAACCAAACGAAGCACAGGAAGGACAGTGCATACAGGCAGGCAGTGATGAGCGCTGACTTGATTGCAACCATACTCCAACTGGGATTCACATATTTCAAGAGTGTTGCTACGCTTGTTGAGATCTCCACAAAATCGAACCTCCAACTAATGCATAAGTCAATCACATGAAACCCACAACCATTCATCATTTTAATCAATCGATTGCAACAACAAATACCAATGATTAGAAGTTGAATTGCACGCCGAATTCATTTTTTTATTTGCAGGGTGACTGAAGTCCCCAACAACCAAAACCAGGTTCAATCTCGACGATTCACCATTATTTTACTTGCCATGAAACAAAAATGGTTCACTGCGGAGTAGATTAATGTGCCAAGACTAGGATCTCGACGACATATGCAATTTTTATTTTATTCACACATTGAATGCCAAAGCCCAACCGTGAAAGATTGGATCCAATGCTACGGTTCCAGTGTTGTAGAAATTCATTTCTCAACCTTCATTTTTTTCAAACTCTCAAACAATGTTTGTGTCAATTCGTTGTCGTTGGTTTTTTATTTTTTTATCACATATAGTGGGTTATATATGTTTATTACTTTTTACTGTTTTTTTTATTTGTGTTTTTTTAAATTTATTTGTTAATAAAATTATATATGTTATACTTTCAAAATTTTAAAAATATACATATATATTTCATTAAACAAAACAATATATATATATATATATATCAAATGAAATGATGAAAATAGAAATTAACTACAAAATTGCATTCTGTAGCTAAATAACTCTTTATGATATACTAACAAAACAATTTTTTTTTATTTTTTATCCTCCAGGTCACACGAAGTGCAGAAGGAAAGTATACTTGAGATTTTTTATTTTGTTAGCATAATCAAGATTTTATCAATCGATTCATCTCTAAATTTTGCAAAAATAAAATGAAAATGATTGATCTCATACCTTAAATTGTTGTTCGTGATCTTCGCTTCCACTCCTTGTTCTCAATCATTTGTTTTATTGCAAATATTTTCTGCCAAGGGTTAGTAGATGGATGGTTCTTACTGCACCACAAAACATCAAATTTATCCTAAAAACTATATAAATAAATAAATATATATTTCTATCTATCTAAAAACTACTTTTTTATTTTTTAAGTATATTCATGCTTCCAATGAAGCCATTTACGGATTAAACTTTCTAAAATGTTCATATCCAAATTTGCGAAATGTACCTGATTGTGTATGAGGACATAAAAAATCGTTTTAACCTTTAGATTTGCCGCAAGGATCTTTTGAAGAATTGATGAATATTGTGGCGTAAATGCTTCTTGATACCATTCCTCAATGTAGTCTTTGGGCTGCATTCTAGATCCTTTGTCCATAAATGGTTAATAAAAACAAAAACAAATAAAATACACTCTAAACTGAAAGCTAGTTCCTATGCACACTTTCCCGGCAACGACACCAAAATGTTGGGGCAAAGTGATTGCCTATCATTTAATTTGTCAACCCGGGGGTTTCATAAACTTATGAAGCATGCATGCACTGTATGTGCTAGAAATTGTCTTTCAGTTTAGATCAATCTAACTACAAAATAATGAAAACCAATTCATCTAATCTATGAAATCAAACAATGAAAATGAAATTCAATTGGCCTATGAAATAAAAAACAACTAATGTATTCTTAGTTACTCCAGTATTCAATTATGAAGCGTTACATTTTTGAGATGATGTGTAAGCAACTATTTATACTTTAACTTCTAATGTCCTAGAAAAGCAAGTAAAGTGTGCAAAAAATAACTCAGTAATTGCATATATTAAATATTCAATCATTCAATCTTGAAATATGATTAAATCAATTTCTTAAAATGATATTTAGGAATATTAGTTAATGCAATTAAATGAGGATCTTAAAAGCAAATATAAAAGCATGAAAAAGTAAAGCTCAATGATTGCATAGGTTGAACATTCAATCACCCAATTTGAAGTCACCTTCTTGGCCTGATTCTTTATTCAATTATACAATGAATTGATAGTTTGATCTAAGAAAGTAAATAACAGAATATGAAAGGAAACTAAATAACTATGAGCCCTTGCCTCAAACTTAATCCAATTAGAAAATACATAAATCTTCCCTATCGAAATGTTTTTAGAAAAGCAAAGATTACACAGTCATTCTAAAACTAATACTAAGAAAGCAAATAAACTTTAATCTATAAAAGCAATTAAATCTCACAATCATTAGATGGCCATACCAATGGTGTATGAGGATGGAAAGTGAAGAAGCTCCATATGCAAGAAAAACTAAATCTTCAAATCTCCAAGTATAAGCTTCAAATTCTCTATTAAAAACATGAGCATTTCTCCAACTTTACACATGCCTTTCAAAGGAGAAGGCTCTCCTATTTATACAAAAACATAAGAAGCTACCCTATTTAATGAGGATCCATTAAAATCTCATATAGTTACAACCATATAGCTCATAATGAGACACATATCCCCTAAGTGTCTCATAGAGTTCTAATCCAAATAAAAAATGATGAGACACCTCATAGAGTTACAATCCAAATAGGACACATCCTTCTTTGACCTTTATCCAAAACTCCTTTGAAGGGAATTCAAATTTGAGCATTTGTGGGCACATAAGGGTGCCTTGGAAGCTTCCAAATGACCTACACATGTCATGAAACTCAAGCCACATATATAGATACATGAAACTATGTTAATTTTCTAGTTTTTAATCATAAATTCACTTTAAACACATAAAATAAATAACTTTGGTAAATAAGGATCCTAACCCATATATTTATGAAAATGGTGGCTAATGAAAGGTTATATGGTTATGGAGTTGCGACATGTGAGTGAAATGGTGGCGATAAAGGTGAAAGTGGATGTCATTTTGAAGACATTTTGGAGGCCCAACACTCGCCACCTCATTTATATATTTTTTATTTTTTTTATAACAATAACGAACATTTTCGAATTTGTCGATTTTAAGGGTCATTGGGCGTTTTAAAGAGGCAAAAATTTCACCTGCCGGTGGCTGGATTTCGTGCACCGGGTCTTGGTCAATTTGTAGGACCATTAAACCCAACCCACATGGCAACTTTGACCAAAACTTTGACTTTCTCTTTCTCCCTCATACGAGCTCGGATTTGAGTGTCATTCACACCATTGGAATCAAGGTGACGAGCAATTTGATCTGGTGTTGGTTTGTGATCAATCTAACCACTTTTAATTTTGACCCTTTCTGAGTCCTCTAGGACTTCTACCTATGTCTGGAGCCACCTGGATCATTTCCTGTAGGCCTTCCACAACCTTTGCTATCGCGCAATATTTTCATGTAGGTCTCCAAAAGCGTAGTGAGTACAGAAGGACCAACCTTTGCAGTTGCACTGATTTCTTACATCTTTCCGTGACTTCCAGAAGTGAAGGCCTCCGCGAAGCTCTTCTTAGCTTCCTAAAAAGTTTCTTTAGCGCGTTCCAAGACAAAACTGACTTCTTTATCTGGCGCTTTTCGGACCCATCCCTCTTCTTCAGGTTGTTTACCTTTATTAGCGCCAGTGGTCATTCCACTTCTCAGCACAATATTAACGCTTTGATCTTCTTTGCGGGGCTTAGCCCTCATCATCTGTAAATTCTATGTAGGTTGTTGAGGCTGCGTCTTCTTCTCTTTCATTTTAGCTATTAGCACCAGACATTATTCTATAGTATGGTCAAACTGTATGTAGTATTGACATGATGGGTGTGTAGGATTTTGGCACTCTCATGCATAGTGCCCCTGCTATCCAAAGTTGTAGAAGATAATCTGACTGCAACCTCTACTAGGTACTCCTCCTCCTCGGCCCCATTCTCGACCCTGGTATCCTCCACGCACTCCTTTAGTGCCTTGATTTGGAGGCTGAGTTTCTACTTGCATCTCATACATAGGCGTTTTTTCCATCATGAGCTCATAGCTTCGACAATGGCACTCATCGTGGCCCACGGATTTGCAGAAATTACGGAACAACTGTTGGGGTGTCTGAATGAACTTCTGAAGTAAATGGCAATTGTCCATCGCATGTTTCCCAGTGGCTTGACAAATAGCGCACCACAGTGCAACCCCCATGCTCAACCCTACTGGGGTTTTTGGTTTCAGAGGAATCGTCCCCCCTCATGTAAAATAATTCGCATACATGGGACAGTGATCCTTATCGTGCCCGTGACCCTTTCACTTCAAACACCAGACTTTCGCGTGCACTTCAGGCTTAATTTCCTTGTCTTTCTTCAAACTCTGTATTTCTGTGTGTAATCTCTCTAACTGTGAGTGGATCTGATGTACTCTCAGGTTCGTATTCTGAATAGGTGATGCATGCAACCTCATCGGGATCTCTAAGGCTTCTGCCCATGTTTCTATCTTTTGTTGTGATAGATCAATTCTTAAGTGGAGCAAAAGCGACGCTATAAACCATTTTCAATGCTGGCTATCTGTGATCTGCATGTTAGCCTCCCTAATCTGACACTTCAACCTCTGATCAAATTCCCAAGGTGTCTCCTCAACCCTCATCATGATTTCTTTAAATCCAATCACTAACTGTGAGTTAGATTTAGCTTTACTAAACTCTTTGTTGAAAGTCATCTTAGTCTTTGCTACATGGCAAGAGGATTATCATAGCAATACTTAATGTACCATATCAGCGCACGATCCTGTAAAGCGGTAACCAACTGTGCCTTCTTTATATTGTCATCAGTAATATGTTGTGTTGTCCATACAGCGTTTGCAACAAACCAGAACTGCTCCATCTCTTTACTTCCTATGCCCTTGAAGACTGACATCTTCATTGCATTCGCCATATTTAAGGGTGGAGGTGGAGGTGGAGTGGTGGGCGAAGGTGTATGTAGTGGAGGCGAAGGCGGAGGTGGGGTGGACAGATGATTTGTTCTAGGAATTCCCTGAGTGATTAGATAAACAACGCTTGGTGTCGTAGTCTATCCCGCCCCTTTGTCATCGCTTGAAGGAGGTCTAATCTGTTAGCGCTTGAAATTTCACCTCAGGCTGAAAAAGATAAACTCCAAGGCAACATCAAACCACTTAGCCTCGTAGCTAGCCCTACGGGGCAGGAGAGGGCTCTCTCCGGTCTATCTCGGTAAAGATCTTCAACGGGAAAGATAACCAATAAGGAAACACTGATTTTAGGCTAGTAAACTGATAAAAGGTTTGATTTGGGGTTTTAGGGTTTTGGTGGAAAGTTGGGGAAAGGCAATTTTGGGTGCGGGGATTGGACACAGTTTTTGCAAGGGGTTCTTTGGGGCAAGGTAGGAGACTGTACTGATGCCTTTGAATTAAGTGAATGGATAGGAATGACCGGTGAGGAGCTAAAGAGAGCAAGAAACCTTCAAGGGTTCTCTTTAGACAGGTGAAAACATAAATATTAAGCAAACTTAAAAGCAGAGCATGGCAATCATGAATTCTACTTTAACACTTCATTTGCCTAATTTGCAGAAGGAAAAGTAAGGAGATGATTCACATAACAAACTTACAAGTACAAAGAGAAACACACCATAAATACATGTAACCACAGGAATCCCAAAAAGGACTGCAAAACCCTGGTCTTTCTTCCTTGGCCAAAATTGCAGAGATACAGTGAGTAATACAATAGAGCTTTCTCCCTCAAGAGTCCAACCCTCCAACCATGAAAATGATTGAGAAAATACATAATATAGACCATGCCAACCCATTTCCTAGCCTCTAGGGGTCGAGCTCATCCTTCTAGGAGTTGTTTCAACCAATTCTAAACTGAGCACTAAAATCTAGGCAGTCAAAACAACTTGCCTCTATAAGCTAGGAAACCAATTCATTCATTAAATGTTTGCTATTTCATGAATGAATCTTCTAGAATAGGTAAATAAGTGTCATGTCAACATGAAAATACATTAATTACATCAAAGAGGGTGAAAAATCCCATCACAAGTCAAAACTGGTCAAAGTTGGGCGAATTCTTGAGCTGTAGATGAATTCCTGTGAAAATTGCCCAACGGGTCGCACCCTCTTTCTGAACGGGTCGCGCTACTTTGGAGCTGATTTTGAGGTACTTCCAGGTGTCAAAATTAGGCAAACGTAGGCTTGTTGGAAAGGTCTGGATGTCTACTTTCCAACCCAAGTGGAATTTCTAAATTTGGTGGTCATTTGCCCCTCCAAAATTGCAATCTCCCAAGACTGATTCTTGTGTGTCAAAAAGGTGGCAGAAAGTCATTTTTTGCATGTTTTTTGACTTTCTGGAGGCCCAAAACTTGGTGAAATTTCTTGGAAATGGCTGAGCAAGTGTATCTTTGCATGAAAAATCCAAAAATGCTGAGTTTTCCCAAAAAGGAGTTGCCCAAAGAAAAGGTCGCGCGCCGTTGGTGGAGAAAACCTGTGTTTGGCACAAAAAATTCACAATTGACAAAATTTTCTCCAAATTTCTTGAAATTTGGGCTAGGAGTCCCCAATCAAGTACCATGCTCAGTCAAAGAGGCTTTGGCCAAAATTTGGAGTGGATCGGGCCTTTTCCGTCATTTTAGTGCCTTGGCCAACCTCCTTGGATCTGGCGATTGTAATTTTGACATTTCTCTAAAACCATGACACCTGTGCAAAAAGTGAAGGAGGTTTTTCTTCTTTGGCATGTTATGGACAAAAACCTCTCTCAATTTTTCAAAATTCATCTTTTATTGCTCTGAAACATCTTTTGAGTGAAACTGATCCCGATGTGTGAAACAAGGAATTTCGTGGAAATGAAGTGAAATGAAGGGGATAAGGGGCTTCTAAATTCTTGGGGAAATTTTTGGAAGTAGGGAGGGATGTTAGGAAGCAGGGGAAAGTGGAATCTCAGAGATTGAGCGAGGGGAAAGGGTCCAAAAGGGCAAAACACAGGCCAAACCTATAAAATTGCCAGGTTGTAGCTAGAAACTAGGGTTTGTGCAAAAATGAGGATTTTGGGGGATCTCAGTGATGGGAAGCATTTGATAAGGTATATGAAGGATAGGGGAAGGTGTATGAACATCTGGATACAAGTTTTGCTAATGATTTGGCCGTCCAAGAGAAATTAGCTTTCAAAACCCTAGGAGAGGGAAATGACCTTGCCTAGGTGCAACTGAAGCATGAACAAGATGTAAAATGACTCATTAGACATTGACATGATAGTGACAACCCTATGAATGATGATAGACTCAGCTGAATGGTGACATGGACCTACATTTGGACAACTTTAGAAGGAGTGAAAGCAAACCCTAGACCTAATGCGTAGTGACCAAATTTTGCTTGAAGACTCACTGAAATGACAAAATTTGACCTTGACACTTCAAAATCACTTTGTAAGAGCACGTTTGACCACTGGAGGAAGGCTGGAAAGACTGACACTAACATAATCAATGGACTATACTCTAGTCCTAATCCTTCAGGATTTCTAAAGAATCGTCCACTTCACGTAGCTCTGAACATCAAGGTAATGGCATCACCCCTTTTTCACATAACAACATTTTAATCCAAGTATTTAATGATCTTAAGTACTTACCTCACAGTCCCTTGAAGAATCTTTGCTCCGCTTCGCTATAGCCGACTAAGTTATCAACTACAAATTCCGTAACAAATCCTCCTAGAATTCGGTTGATCCAGTGATCGACAGCCCACACGATCTTTTTTTTAGAGCCTTCTAGTTGTCGCACTAATTCTAGAGACCACACTATAGGACTATCGGGCTTCCACCTTCCTTGACTGTCTTTTAATTTATCCAAACACTCATACAGTTCAATGGGGAAGGTGCAGAAGAAGATCTCGTGTATCTCTGTATACAGATACATGTTCAACCACTCTTCCTTTGACAGGCGCGGATTCATGTTTTCTTGCGTCGCGAACTCGTGAATCTTCATATCCAACCACTTTTCAATTTCTTTCTTAGTCGGATACCAATGATGCGACATCACACATCTCTTTCAAGAAAATGTCAGTCCTAGCAACGGAACCATTTTTTGGCTTAGGGGGTCCTGACCCAGGTTCGCAGTCAATTGCGCCAACCAACAAAACCCTACACTACTGGCCCGTTCGGCAACAACCCGTGTAGCGCAGGCCGTAGCTCACCCGAAGCAGTATGGGGGGATGCAAGAACCAAGTTTCTGCATCCAGAGAATAGCATGATGTCTTCCAACGCCTCGGATCTGCCTTTGTGTAGGTTGATACTCTTAGGGCACGTTATTGCAACTCTGTTAAAACAACATTCAAACCTTTGTGAAGGTCTACGATCATCCCTTGCGAACCTTTAACAATCGATTTACCTACTTACGCGCATCAGAAAGTAATCATAAATTGATGTTCACACAGATCTACTTAAGTCGTTAATAAATATAAGAGGAATTACCAGAGCCCTCGCGAAAGTATTTGAACATGCATTGCGTACATTATTAAGACTTGTTCAAGAAAATCGTGTAACATTCAATCAATATTTTATAAAACAAGTCATTCATTAACAACATATAACATAAATAGATATGAACATAAATACTTGGTAATTCTTTAGAAACTTGTCTTTATTGATCTCAATTCACAGATTACAGACTCAAAACTGCCCTGTGCACACAGCTGCAGGGGTATGCTCACTCAGCTACAGACTCTACCTAGGCTTCCACGCACTCAACTGCGGAGCCTTTCTTTCTCTATCTAAGTGCAAGAAGCAGAGCCTTCCTGCCCTAGCTTCTTCAATCAACCCAACTCCTTATCTTTTTTTCCTTCTCCTTGCTCCTCTTCCTTTCGCTAAGACTCACTATTTATAGACTTTTTTCATACAATGCCATGGTCCACGGACCATGGGTGAATCTCAAAAACTGACTCAAAACTTATCCAAAACAAGGGGCTAAGCCCATTTGACTCCTAATCCTCTATGTGCTCCACATCCAAAAATCACAGAGACTTTACATTATTTACAAAATTATACCAAAATTTGGGTTATCTTAACCCCAAACTAACCCAAGGGACCCCATCCCAACAACTTAAGTTACTTGTCCCTTAAACTGGAGAGCCAACATGTTGGACAATTTGAAAGTTCTTCCTTCATTTTCCAATTGATCCAACACAATCACCCAATTCTGTGGGAATGTTTTTGTACTCTCTTGGCTGTATAGGCGGCATGCGAAGATGACCAAGAGCTGATAAGCCTTCCACAATATCCTTGTCTTGTACACTTGGTTGGGTGTTGTCCTGAACTTAGATGGCTCTTTCACCCATCTCTTCAAGATGTCTCTTGAGTTTGCACTGCTACTGGGCCTGGTGAAGGGTGCATCCATTGTGACCACCGGCTGTGGAAAGTGATACATCTCTGGAAATTCATGTGCCCTAAAGGTAGCAAGTTTTGTTCCACTAACACTGCTCAACACCATTATCTATGGTTAGTATGCGAGACAATCCAGTGGATCATGTCTGCGCATGGAAACGCGGGATACCTACATGCAATCTGATACAAGCCATACTTGTGTATGTTGACATAGACTCTGCGGTCCTCTAGATTCTCCTCAAATGTGCCTGAAAAGATGTCATTGATTTCCTGCCATTTCATCTTGATCTCCTTGTCTATGAACAACTTAGTGTCTTCATAGATGGGCAAGCTCATAGACTCTTGCTTGACCACATATCCAGTTGCACTCTCAATGGTGTCCTTTGACCTTGCTCTCTTGGAAGCTATTGTACCTGTACTGTTGAGAGACAGATGAACACCTGTGATACCTGGAGACAGAGCAGCACTCATGGCAAGCAAACTGTCAGTTGAATACCAAAAACAACTTGAGCATTGACATGCAACACACTCGGGTGACTGATTAGAAGATTTGTGCAATTTTCATTGGGAGGTTGATTTCCAGAACTGCAAAAAACACAGTCCAAATTGTTAGTGGGCACACTGACCGTTGAGATTGTGCAGAGAACAGTCCAACTTGGCTTGCTGAGAACTAAAATTGTGCAATGCACAATTTCGGTTAGCATGACTGCAACCCAATAAAACTGCATTGCGTAATTCCGGGGGCCAACAGGGAACTCCCTCTCAGAATTGCGCAGAGAAATACTGGGAGGTTAGTGTGAGGCAAGATCTAAGCAATTTCTAGGAGTAAGGCAAAGCCTTCCATCCTAGAAATGCGCAGTGAAACCCAGGCAAGGCAAGATCCGGGACAAGGCAACCCAGACTCGCCGACGGGCAACTGAAAACAGTAAAGATTAAATGCATGTGCGAAGCTGAGTGCAGAATTGAGTGAATGAGCATGCGTGTAATCAGTGAATGCAAGATTAAGTAAATGGGAAAACAGGTAAGTGTGTGAAGAGAGTCGCCGCAAAAATGACCGTAAGTGCAGAAACAGTGCCATGCATGCGACAATAAGGAGATGCAAATGGAAAACTTGAAACAATGCTTCTACAAGCTAACATGGATTAAAACAACAACAATCGTTCAACAAAACCAAGCAAAAAAATTTCACGCAAATTGAAATACAAAAAGCGTCAGAAAAGTAGCAAAAGACATGAAAAGTGGACTTACCCGGAAAAAGTTGAGCTGAGTGTGCCAAATGCTCCTAGATGTGATGGGGCATGCCATATCTCTAAGATCAAAGTGAAAAATGAGCTCTGAAGAATCGAATAAATATTTTTGATAAGATCGAGGCTTATGACGCGCATGCCACAAATATAGGAAAAAGTGACACTTGGCTGGAGGTTTCTAAAACGACTTTTTCATGTAACCATCAGCTGCTAAAAATAGATCCCTAAGATCTAGGGATGATTTTTTCTTTTTTCTTTTTTCCTTTTTGGGAATAGAATCCTATGCTTGCAAAGAAAGATTTCTTAGTCCTGGAGGGAACCGGTCAACTTGGGAGCACATGGAACGGACTGGAAGCCTCTGGATGACTTCTGCACAGTTTCTGGGGCTAAGTGGCTCTGGTTGCCCCTCAAGGTCTACACAATTTCTAGACTGAAGCTAAGGGTGCCAGCCAAAACTGTGAAAATTCTGAGAGCAAGCCCAATGATGGGAAGGCAGTCTGCTTTCTCTGCACATTTCTGGAGAGCAATAGGCTGCCTTAATGCTCTACACAATTCTGGTGAGCAAGGTTGGTTGCCCTCCAGTTCTTCACAATTCTGCAAGTGAGCACAAGATCCAGTTAATGACCAATTCAATGGATGTTAGCTTGCGGGTGAAAGGAAAACAAGCTAGCAAACACAAGCTGATGAGCCATAGAAACTCAACTGAAGCATAAGTACCTGTCAGTGCAAGACATGTTGCTAAGCATGGTTGGTAGGGAGGCTCCAAAACGAAGCTAAGGCAAAATTTTGGAGGATGGTTGTAGCTATAAGAGGGAGTAGAAAGGGCTAAACTCACACATATGATAGTAGTAAAGGCCTCAAAATGAAGTCCCGACGTCTCCCCCACACCTGAAACTTTGCATGTCCTCATATAATCTTGGGTGGATAGGCAAATCTAGAGCCAAAAAGGTTCCTCATAATGGATCAAAACTATGTTGCCAACACCTCCCCTAATTATCATAATACAAGGGTATATTTCACATATCTCATCTTACTTGTCTCTTTAATCTAGTTTATTACATTTATAATATTTGTAAACATAATTTACATTTAAAATCTATATTTGTGACTTTCATATTTGCACGCTTCCATATCTATGTTTAGATATAAAACCTATGTATATATAGAGGTCATCTTCTGTATATGCACATAGATATGGAAGCATGCATATACGAAAGATGGATTCTGCATATGTGTGACTTTCATCTATGTACACTTCCATATTTATGTGCATGTAAAAATGCTACACATATATGAAAAATGACTGATGTATATGTGCAGATTTTGCACATACACCTTGATATGGAAGTGTGCATATGCGTAAGTCATATATATGCGTAAATCCAAGTGCATATACAAAAGTTGACTTCTATATATGTACTTTCATATCTATGTGTTATTTGCTGGGAGAAAAATCAGATCGAGAGAACCCTTAGGAGATGTCTTCATAGAAGAGGATGGAATATCCATAGCCATTGTTATCTTGAAAACCCATTTTTTATTCTTTTAAACTAGAGGGAAATCCAAACCCAAGTGACTATATGTATGACAACAAGTACACCTAAAAGATATGCCCTTATTGTAACACTCCACCCCACATTTACCCACTTTAATTTGCTCCCCAAGGTAAACATGAGATGAGAGTTACTATGCATGACTCGATTTCCAAGATGCACTTATGGAAAATGGGGTCCACATGTCCAGAACTGACGGAAAACGCCCATTGACACATGATCACATTGTTATTAGCCTAACTTGACCCAACACTATTTTCTTTCAGTTTCATTTCCTTAAATTTAACAGAGCTTCCTATTTTTGGTTCCTAAACTTATGAGGCCATTTTCAAGGCCTAAACAACATTTTGAAGGAAAACAGAGAGACTATAAAATTGCTAGAGTCTATTTCACAAATCCTTTGCTCGCCCTCCTCATGGACATATTCAAAACAAGGTACTATGATAGCCAAACGAAGATTGTATGCTAAAGTTACGACGTCGCGAAGTTGGCAGTCTAAATTATTCATTTATACAAACACATTGCGATTATGGTACTTGTAGGTTATGAATGCATATTTTCTTCATTGTTTTCATTATTTCATCAAATATTCATCAAAAAGACTTGTTTCCCTCTCACACTAGCTACAATAAAACACAGATTAACACATGCATTCATATAATTCAACCATGAGCCATCAAGCCATGAATTAGATCTAGATCAAGAGCACATCATATAATAAGAAATATACCATGCATGTAACCAACATTTAACCAGAATGAAGCCATGACAAACTAGTCATTTAAACAACAATATATCAACACTTTGCTCAATGATCATCAATAAGAAATAACACATAATAACATATGCATAAAGCAAACCAAGTAAGGTACTTCCATGTACCACCCGACCATAGATTGGGCTGAACCAATTCTCTCTTTCAGCCAATCACACCCATGCCATATTCCAAGCATGAATGTGGGATCACATGGGATAAACCAAAATTAAACCAACCAGAGCTTCCATAGGTTAAACCACCTTGACACTCAACCACAATGATTTCACCCAAATCGGTCCGGAAATCACCAAAACCAAACAAGCTTGGATGCCTCAAACTTTCTTCACTATATCCAGAGCAATTTTCTTGTCTCCACCCGCCTGTCAATAGTTCTAGGAGAAACGCATCTCCACCCTCAACCGTTGGGATTTTTCTTGAGACCACCTCAATCAGGATCCAAAATCTACCGACAATCCAAAGCTAACCTAAAACAGGGAATCCACTACATCATGGCTATCCAAGAAATGGAAAAGGAAAGGTTGTACACCATTGCCAATTCAGGCAAATCCCATGTCCATACAACAAACATAAACAATACACCAATGCATAGACCATGCATCAAATCCCAGCATGTTAAATCACACATGCACATTATTACCTGCAAATCCACTATTTTTTCTGCCTTTGCTTATTGTTGTCCAAACTTCTCTTGCACTTCCTTGCGTATTCCTTGCTTTCTTGCTTGAGTCCTCCTTGCGTCCAAGTGCTTGTTCTCTCTCTCTTACTCTTTTCTTCTCTAAGTGAATGCTAGAATGTCCAAGAGTGTGTGTGGATGTTCTCTTTCCTTTTTCTTTTCTTTTTCCTTTACTTTTCCTTCATTTTCCATTGCCTGCAAATTCTTGTCCCTTCATCTTCCTTTTCTCCTATTTTCCTTTATTTATGTTATTAACTTTCATTTATTACCTTTTGTATTTTTCAATTTCAATACCAATTTCCAAGCCAATAATAAACCAAAAGTGATTCCCAATGTAATGTTTCCCCTCCATTCAGCTTAGAATACGTGTCACATGACCTTAGTGATGGGCCTCCAAAAGAGACACAAATTAAGGCCCATCTAACTTTTCTTAGACACATGAAGGCTATATTAAACCTCTCCTTCTACAATTAATAATGTTTGTTTAGTTTTAATATGTTCTAAGGAAGGTTTAGAGATAATTGCATATTATGTGCCTAATATTATTTATTTTTGTAGAATATTATGAGAACATTGGGTAGATTATGAAGATTTGGAGGATGAGATAATTTAGGGACTTGATCCCTACTACAGGAGGATCAATATTAGATAATAAATCAATAGAATATTATGAAATTATTTCACAAATTATGGAGCTCTGTTGTTTGAAAAAATATAAAAATGTGTTCCCTGTCATTTAATGCATATTCGTAGTGTTGGGAACCAGATCCACTATTTGAAGGATTTAGGAGGGGAAATATTCCTCCTTTCAAGGAGAATGCTTCCCCATAAATTTGTATAAGTATCAATTAAAATTTGCCTCTAGAGGCATGTATTTTTAGTCTTCTTGTGGAGAAAACTTGTATTTTTTCAACTCTACTTTCATTTCTAGCAGGAATGTACTTGGATTGATTCAAATAATGAAGTTTGGTGGAATTTTTAGCTTCTAAAGCTTGGTACCCTTCATAGGACTCTGAGTATCCTTGGGCTTGGCCATCCCAGGAGCCTCAGAGCCCTTTTGTATAATTTTACTTTCTTCCTTTCACTTCTCATTCACATGCATCTATTATTCTGGTTTTTCCTATTTCTGCATTTAGTATTGATGCTTCTTTTGTTGTATGATTGAGTTAAATGATTGAAGTGAGTTATTTTGCAGGTTATTTATAGAGTCACAAGCATGATTCATCTTTATAAAAACTTTTAAAAGTCATATTCATCATTGAGCTACTTGGATTGGTTTATTAGCTCACAAATCTAAAATTTATGGAAGTCTCTTGTAGCAAAATAGTAGTAATTTTCTGCTATTTTTTAGAATTTTTAATGAGCTTCAATTGAGTTTATTCCACTTGGATTAGGTCATAAAAACATTCAAGTTAATAAAAAAAATTACCCCAATTCATTTTCACTTGATTAGGTTAGGCATTTGATAGGTTAACTAGCTCACTAGTTCTTGAATTTCTAGTTTTTAGAGTAGTAATTTTCTGTTATTTTTTAGCACGTGTTAACAGGGGTATTTTGGAGTGATTCCACTTGGAATGGAGTCCTAATACATCCTAATTAATAAAAAAATTGTCCCATCCCATTTTCATTTGATTTACTTGGTCATTTGGTGAATTATCTCCTCTTGTAGCAATTTTGTTTCGCTTGTATCAACCTCCTGTATCACGTGTAAACTTGACCAGATTTGATCCAAAAGTTTGGTTTTTGTATCTTAGGCTTGAATCATGACTCCTAGGCTCTAAATACATGATTGAGGAAGAATAAACGTCAATTAGGATATGTTTTTTTATAAAGTAGATTAGACCTATTTATTTGAATTCATGCTCTTAGGATTTCAATTACAAATTGTTGTTCTTGCCTAGGATTAATTTCTTTTCAAAGTAACATTTCCATTTCTACAATTAGTTTAGGCTTTGATTTCATGACATTCACTCCATTACATTAGATCAACGAAAGAAGGACACATTGTATGTTGCACATATAGTTCTGACACCTCTTAAGTTTGTATGAACCTCAGGTTGATAATTTAAGTTGGTAGCCTTGGGAGTTGCAACATTCTTGTTGCAATACTAGGGCTCATCACTTTTTGGTGCCATTTTTGGGGAGATGTCAAAGTATGCATTGTTTTATACCATAATTGATTTATTTATTTTACTCCCTACAAGAACAAAAATTTCAATAGGCATGTTTCATTTAAAAAACAGAAAATTACATTGCTTTAACATTCTTATTCAAAAAAAAAAAAAAAAATACTTCTCCAACACCAACCCCTCCCCCCCCCCCACAATTTGATCACGTCATGCAGTAAGAACCACATCAACATCCACTTTTGCAGGTAGAAGAAGAAGAGGTGGAAAAGAAGATAGAATAAATGGATGGAGATGATAACAATGAAGAATATCCTCTTAGATTTCCCATTCAATATACTAATGTTAGTGTTCATATGAAGAACATCCCTCCATCTTTCCTTCCCAACTTCCATGGTATGAGGTCAAAGGATCCAAAAACCTTTCTCTTTGAATTTGAAATTGTTTGTAGATCTTATGGTTACTTATTAAACACTAAAAAATAAAGTTTGTTTCCCGAAACATTGAAGGATATAGCTCTTAAATGGATCATGAGTTTAGGGACTAATTCAATAAGATCATGGAATGATATGCAAAAGATATTTCTGGAAAGATTTAAAGATTGTGATCTTAAAGAATAAATATTTAGAATGAATTAAAAAAAAGATTAGAGCCCTGAGGATCTAATAGAGAGGTTCGTGTATAATGTTAAGAGGGCAAAGTTACATCATTTAGGATTTGGCACACTAAAAATCCTCTTACTTAGAACAATTAGGGATAAGTGGATTGATCTCCTTGATATCATGAGTAGAGGTGATATATACCAATTATCATTTGAAGAAATTTGTGAAACATGCAAACACATATCAAGAATAAGGGCAAGAGTAAGTAAATCAAAATCGAGATCGGTAAGTCAAGCTAAACTTGGAAATTTGTTTGATGAATTTAAAACAAAAATTCTAAGTAATCTAAGTGAACAAGTAGAAATATTAAGAATGCGAGATGAAGAAAAAGAATATGTTGATATTTGTGTTGTCCATGTAGAATCACATGTTGTTAAATATTTCCCATCATTACCAAGGTGGAAGGAAGTTTACCAAGAGGACAATGGAGCAAGTCAATCGCCAAAGCAGTTATGTTATGTAGCTCCAAGAGGACCATGGCAGCATAATCAACCTAGTATGATGCAAGAACCTAATTCAAAATTTGAATGTTATGCACATCCATCACAAAGTAATTGGAACACACCCTTTCCTTGGCCATCTCAACGCCAAAACCAATCTTGGAAAAAAGGTTGGCAAGAAACTTATGGGAGAAATCCATAATATCCTCAATATTTTCCGCAATATCCTCCATACCTAACTCCATGTTATCCCTACCATCCACCTCCACCACAACCACAACTCCAACCACATCTATCTCAAAGATACACTCCCACTCAACTACATGTACCACCATTTTCAAACCCACACAAGGAAATAGCTCATCCTACTTACAATGCTGAGGTACAACACTTCCTAACATATCCTCTTGATCTCAATGGTATTCATCTTAACTCAGGAAGAGTATTGGAAAAATGAGATTCTCTTGATGTCATTGAAGTACAACATTAAAATAAATAAATAAATAAATCTAATGAGAATACCAAAGAATCATGGGTTGCACTTGATGAACAGCATACATCATAATCAATTATTGAGAAAGTTCCCTCATGTTTACCATCAGATTCTCCATGTGTTCAAGAGAATAATATGTAAAAAGAGGAATATTTGAATCTCATGGTAAAAGAAGACATGAAAAATGATCCAGATGAGCAAGCGAACCAAGGGAATCAAAGGTGTATTGAGGTTTGGTTCCACAAAATCAACAACATGGAGCATCACTGTCTTCTTCAACAATACTTGATATCATCAAAGTTAAAGCATTTGGTCTCTAAAATTTAGGTACATGTCAAAGCATATATTTCAAGCCTACAAATCAGTTTATTTGTCATCTTGATGTGCACATGGATCCATTGGAAGTATTCCTATAGTTGAAAGAGATTTTGTTTTTTCATGTAGAGTAGGATAGAAAAATAAAATTAAAAAATAAGACGAAAAATAAAATCTTAGGTGAAAACTTCCTCTGATGCACCTGATATTAGTTCATTGATTGAAAACCTCCATGAGGTGATCAATGGGTTGGAAAAAGAGAAAAAGAAAAGATCCTAGGTGAAAAACTCCTTTGAAGCCCATAGGCAGACCTACTAGTTGAAAACCTCATTGAGGCAACTAGTAGGCCTAAAAGAAAAAAAATGAAAAAACAAAAAAAATATTTGCTCCATGTATCTCTCTTTGTTGAATGCAGGTGCTCTCCAACCTTTGCAAGCAACAAAAACAAGTTAGCACCAAAAAAAAAGTTGGACAAAAATATAGTCAAAGAAAGTCAAACTTGGGCTTTCTTCTCCTTTGATCAGATGCTCCAACAGAACCAAGGCTATGTCAATCCATCACCCTCATCCATTTCGAACATCCACCCATCATTCCCAAGCCTTTCTCATGCATTTTCGTCGTTGTCCTAAAATGCTATAGGAGGGCTCTGTTTTACTACAGGAGGCCAAAATACACAGAGAATAAAATTGTTTTTATCATATCTTGAAAACCGTGCATCCATTGGACGAGTTGTTTCATGGGGAGATGCATATGGATTATGGTAACATGCTCAAGCAATTTCAACAAATTTTAGTGCACACTTTTTTAGAAATCGACCTCCATCACCTACAACCATTTGTTTTTATTTTTCTCGATATTCATGCATCCATTGGCCAAGATTTTTTATGGGGAGTTGCATAAGGATGATGGAAACATGGTCAAAAAATTTCAAATAAATCCAATCTACCATTTTAGAGATATGGATAAAAAAATTCTGTAACAGGAGGCTATCCTCAAATGCTACATGAGGGACCAAAATTGCTACAAGAAGCAGATCTGATTGGAGAAAGAGGCCAAAAGGTCATGTATTCTTTAGAAAATGTTGAGATAGGTCCACCATAGCCTCATCATTCATTTTCCACACCACTTGACCTCTTCTCCACTCTCATTTTCATCCCTTTCCATGAAAAGAACCCATTTACACCCTTTCTTCCATCGAGTCTTCCACCATAAAAAAAGGCCTATGATCCTTGTCAACAGATTACTCATGAATTATAAATATTTTTAAAGGAATAACCTGAAGGAAATTGTGATCTTAGTAGGTTCTATGTGACTGCTACAGGAAGACACACAATCCTGTAGCAATCTACACATCCCCTGCTAGACCATAGCTAGAGTTCTAGATCCAGAAATCAGCCACCATGGAGAATTTGGAGATGATAACTCAGATCCTCAAGCAGCTACAATACCTTCTATTAGTTGCTGCAATATTATTTATCACTCAACAAATAACAACATCGAATCCAAAGAACATCTACATGAAGGACATACCTACATCATCAAGCATCAACCAACAAGAGAACATTAAAAAAATACATATATTTCTCAAGAAATTACAGAAGACATGCACAACAACCTTACCTCTGTTTAGAAATGACATATGATCAGCTACAACACTCACATCAAGAGCATCTCAAGAGCAGAGCAACAAAAACAAGAAGAAAACCTAGAGGACCTCCAACAGATTATCACATGCAGCTTCAAGATCATCAAAGGCAGCCTCCACAACTACAGCAACATCCTGCAAAAAAAAACACTCATGGTAAGGCACAGGTATGCAACTCTCTAACCTCACCCTTCGAACCTATTCTAGCTTGAGAAAACATTAAAAGTGTGAGAAGGAAAGGTCTTTTATAGCCAAAATTAATAGCAAGAAGCCTCGGTCTTATCTAGCAAGTCACTTAACTTTTCTCCAAAGGACAACCACACATGTGGGAGATAAATGAGACAAAAGTGAAAAAAGACTTAAGAAAGTGGGATGTTATCATGGAGTTCAAAAAGTAGTTGGAGGCCAACTCAGTTAACTCAAAGCACTTTGAGTTTATTTTGCATGCAATGAAAAAAAGAAAAAAAAAATAATTGAAAAAATAAAAAAATAAAAATAAAAGAATAAAAAGGTGGACCCACCACCTCTTGGCATGCAAGGAGTAGCTGCTACAGGATTCAGGTTGGTTTCTACAAGAGAAAACAAAGCTGCTACAGGAGGAACATAACTGCTATAGGAAGGACAAATTTTGCTACAGGAAGGACAAATTTGCTATAGGAAGGAACAAAGCTGCTATACGAGATAGATACATTTCTACAGGAAGTTAACATAGGGCTACAAGAGAAAAAAAATTATACTAGGGTGTTGGATAATGATTAATTAATTGTTACAAGGTACAAAAAAACACAACAGAGCCGCAAAGGATTTGTTACAGACATGGCAAATTCTCTAAGGGTGAAAGGTATCCAAGTCACCAGTTTGGTCATCACATCATTCCCTTTTTTTGCTTTGTTTTATTGACCATCATTTCTCCCTCTGTAAGAAGAAAGAGCTCTCTATTAAGTGTTTTCAATTCCATAATTTAATGAGAAAAGAGAATTTAGATTGCTAGTTAAGGGTGTTCATAAGAATTTGATGGATAATATGACGTGTCATGAACAAGAATTTGTGTCAGCACTAAGAGTCTTGGACTTCAATGAGAATGGAATTAGTAACGAGGTAATGGATGCTAAGAAGTACTTATTTTCATAGGGAGAAGTGCTAGAGGAATACCAAGAAGACAAACGAAAATCTCCCTCACAAATAGAATTGAAGAATCACCTAAGAGAAAGAAGAAGCCTAAACCTACATTAGAAGTTCCATGGGAAACTAAGATAGGGGAATAAATGCAAATAAAAGAGTAGCAGGAGGAGAAACACATGGACCAACAAACAAAGAATGAAATAGGCCAACATACATGAAGAACCACAGGGAAAGGATGATGAATAGGTTGCTAAGAGGATAAGCAACATTTTCAGTAGGGGGTATGATGGGCCTCCAAATTAGACATAGATTAATGCCCATCTAACCTTTCTTAGACACATGAAGGCTATTGTGTGCCTAATATTATTTATTTTTGTAGAATATTGTGAGAATATTGGGCAAATTATGAAGATTTGGAGGATGAGATAATTTAGGGACTTTCTCCCTACTACAGGAGGATCAATATTGGATAATAAATCAATAGGATATTATGAAATTATTGCACAAATTCTGGAGCTCCAGTGATTGAGAAAATCTAGGAATGTGTTCCCTATCATTTAATGCAGATTCCTAGTGTTGGAAACCAAATCCACTATTCGAGGGATTTTGGAGGGGAAATCTTCCTACTTTAAAGGAGAATGCTTCCCCATCAATTTGTATAAGTACCAATTCAAATTTGCCTCTAGAGGCATGTTATTTTAGTCTTCTTGTGGAGAAAACTTGTATTTTTGCAACTCCACTTTCATTTCTAGCAGGGATGTACTTGGATTGATTCAAATAATGAATTTTGGTGCCATTTTTAGCTTCTAAAGTTTGGTATCCTTCATAGGACTCTGAGTATCCTTGGGCTTGTCCATCCCAGGAGCCTCATAGCCCTTTTGTATAATTTTATTTTCTTATTTTCACTTCTTATTCGCATGCATCTATTATTCTTATTTTTCATATTTCTGCATTTAGTATTGATGCTTGTTTTGTTGTAGGATTGGGTTAAATGATTGAAGTAAGTTATTTTGCAGGTTATTTACAAAGTCACAAACATGATGCATCCTTAGAAAAACTTTGAAAATTCATCTTCATCATTGAGCTACTTCGATTGGTTTACTAGTTCATAAATATAGAATTTCTGGAAGTCTCTTGTAGCAAAATAATAGTAATTTTCTGCTATTTTTTAGAACGTATTAATGAGATTCATTTGAGTTTATTCCACTTGGATTAGGTCACAAAAACATTCAAGTTAATAAAAAAATTACCCCATTTCATTTTCACTTGATTAGGTTAGGAATTTGATAGGTTAACTAGCTCACTAGTTCTTGAATTTCTAGTTTTTAGAGTAGTAATTTTCTGTTGTTTTTTAGCACATGTTAACAGGAGTATTTTGGTGTGATTCCACTTGGAATGGAGTCCTAAGACATCCTACTTAATAAATAAAAAATTCCCATCCCATTTTCATTTGATTTACTTGGTAATTCGGTAAATTATCTCCTCTTGTAGCAATTATGTTTCGCTTGCAACAACCTCCTGTAGCATTCTCGTAGCATCTGTAAACTTGACCAGATTTGTTCTAAAAGATTGGTGTTTGTCTCTTAGGCTTGAATCATGACCCCTAGGCTCTAAATACATGATTGAGGAATAATAAACACCAATTAGGACATGCCTTTTTACAAATATATTAGGCTTATTTATTTGAATTCATGCTCTTAGGATTTCAATTACAAATTGTCGTTCTTGCCTAGGATTAATTTCTTTTCAAAGTAACATTTCCATTTCTGAAATTAGTTTAGGCTTTGATTTCATGACATTCACTCCATTACATTAGATCAACGAAATAAGGACACATTTTATGTTTCACATATAGTGCTAACACCTCTTAATTTTGTACGAACCCCAGGTTGATAAATTAAATTGGTGGCCTTGGGAGTTGCTACATTCTTGTTGCAATACTGGGGCTCATCACTTGGTTTAATTTATTTACATAGAAACTTAACCCGAGGTTGTTATACATATAATCAAGGGTTTTATGATAAGCCAAATTGCTTGTTGAGTTGAAGATGGGATTCACAAGAACCTTAAGAGATTAGGTCCAACAAGAATCCTCTCCATTCCCATGTAACTAGAATGTGTTGAAGTTTCAAAGTTTACTTAGTTATAAACCCTCCATGCACTTTATCTGATTTATTCCTACCTACTTGTTATTTTCCTTAACATGTTATTTACAATGTAAATACTGAAAATAAACACTAGTGCATGCTCAACATATTACAGATCAACAACTAAAAGAAACAGAAACAAACACACCATATGACACCATTATTTTTGGACCAATGTCCTCGGAAAAACCTAATGTTGGAAAAACGGTGCAGCTATCTGAGGGTTTTCTTATTAAGCAATATCAGAGTACAATCTGGGTGCCGAAACTGGCATACCCAACAGTGAATTTCCTTGTCAGTAATACCTCTCAGTTTCTGACAAATCTCCTGCCTTCCGGCAGCTGCTTAGCACAAATCTACCCCTAGAAACCCCAGCGTCTACCTATCTAGACTGCATAAGCCTCTCTTGGCCCAATGCTGGCCCTGCGTCAGCCTATATAGCCTTGCGTCAACCTATATAGGCCTGTGCCAGCCTATATAGGCCTGCATCAACCCCAGGAGGCCCTGCATTAGCTCTCTAACCCTCTGCGTCAGCTACGCTGGCCTCTCTGGTGCTCTGCACAACACTTAGATGCCTTTGCGTGGCCCTGCGTGAGCACTAGATGCTCTTGCGTCAGTCTCTCTAGCTGCTCTACTTCTCTCCCGACACTATATCTGCCTCTCTGTCTCTCTGTACTCAATGCCCCTTAGCTACTCTCCAATCACTGATTCTATCTCTCTTAGCAAACCTCAATCTAGAGAATAGAATGACTGATCATCTGGTCTACTCTCCAAGTGACCCTCAAGCCCCCTCTTATACTTTTCTCGTTGACATATCAACGACCAAGATTAAATCCATAATCGATGGCTAAGATTAGATCTGGCTTGATCCATGTCTTTTGGACCATTCTAACACAGTTTTATATTAATCCACATTAACATTTTAATTTCCCTAAGTTTAGACTTAGGGACTCCATTAAAAATATTAATTATTTTAATATCTCCTAAACTGTTTAGAATCGTCCCAAACCCTTTCTGGGTATTAGAGATCTCATGTGCCCCAACCTCTCCACCAAATTTCATGGCTAGATCACATTCGATGCTACCACAAGTCAACACTCCCTCTTAGCAAGGATTGTGCTCTAGCAATACTCCTCACTGAGTAATACTCTGATCATCTGACATTGGTCCTTGTGCTGATGCTAGGCCTGTTGCCCACCATCATCTGCACTGCTGCATCCTGTACTGCTACCCATGGCCCTGCCACTGCCACTACTGCATCCGTACTGCAACTCCCTCTGCATTTGTGCTGCTGCTCGTCCTTTCTCCCAACACTGCATATGCACTGCAAATCCTCTCATCATGTTGCCCACTGCTGCACTGCAACTCAGTTACTAAGAAGTAAGTAATTGATCTCCCAACTCTAACCTCTCTGTTGGGTTAGAAACACCTGTTGATGTTGAAGCTCCCTCTATTGTTGACAAGTGCGCTGTCTCTGACCTCTATGTTGATGCAACAACTCCCTGCATCTCGCATTGTTACACACCTCTTTGTGCCATCCTGCACTGGTGCAACTCTCCCGTGCCTCTCGCACTGCTGCAGCCTGCTATCCTTGCGTTGTCCTTGGAATCCTACACTGTAGCTCTCTCAGCCGCTTCATCGGCATCTATCTCTACCCATATCAGCCAGTCCTGGTACTCCTCTTTGGGGCTCCCGTAACAAGGTCTAATCTAAGAGGTTGGGTACCTTGAGGATCCTACCCCTCATCGCCTGTAGTCTGCCTAACTATAGCTCGATGTCTCCCCACTTCCGCTTAAGTGGTGTGTGTGCACTCATGGCACAGTCATCGTTTGTCTCCACTTCCTTCTTTGCCCTTGCTGACACTGTCTTAGTCTCAGAAGACTCTCCCTTACTCTTCTTCCTTGGACACTAGGTTGCATAATGACCTAGCTCCCCACAGTGGAAGCACTTGATCTTGGATAGATCCTTCTTCTTCCGCTTCCACTGATATGCTAGGCCCACGTCTTCCTCCTCCTGCTTGACTTTGATCCCCTTACTGCTGCTACCCATCTTAAACTGTCGTCTGATCTCTTCCTGGTGAAGAGATGCCCACATCAGGTCCCAAGGTGGAAGTGTCCCTCTACCCAGTATACTCTGGACAAATACCTCCTAGTCTTCTGAGACATCATTTAGGGATGTCCTCACCATTAGCTCCTAATTCGATGTCGCCCCTATAGCAGTCAACTGATCTCGGATCTCATTCAGTCCTCCGAGGAAGGTGTCAATCGATTGTCCCTTCTTCATCTGATACGAACTCATTTTATTCTCAAGCAACATTCTTCTCTGCATAGAAGTATGCTGGTACAACTTCTTGAGAGCCTCCTACCTCTCAAATGTTGTTTCCTTCTCAACTATGTGTGGTACTACATGATCCTTGACCCCATCAAGGATAATGCTCTTGGCCCTCGCCATCGCCTCCTCGTACCTGTCATTATCACTCGGGTCGACTGGGACAACTATTACCTTCAAGGCAAAGTTCTTGACATGATTCCTGTCAAGTACGAATAAGATTCTGGCCTTCCAGACTACGAATTTCAATGCTCCGTCCAGTCTATCCTAGTCTCTTATTCCGTGTAGTGCCATGATGCTCCTCTACTTCCCTCTTGGAAGTTCTTTATTCGACTCCTCTGAGTCTCTACTTCCGATATGGAATTTATCTTCTGGACTCCCTCTGAGTCCTGATTTCCCTCCTGGAAATCCTTCTGCTACTTGTTGAGATGCCCCCTACTTTGATCGTCTTGTGCAATCGCACCATTGATCTGGGTTCCTCAGCTAGAAACCCTCGATAGCAACTCCTCTGGCCTTGCTCTCTCAGGTACTGTTATGACTACAGTACCTCACCAGCTCCACTCTACAATATTCCCACAGCCTTCTAAACCCCAGCAACCTGAAGGTGAGAGCTCCTAAGCTCCGTGCAATCCCAGCACTACAACCCAGCCTCCTCAACCAACTATGTCAACCCTCCCAGCTACTGCGTGGCTCTGCATGGAGCTTCTCTTGCCTTCCTTCACCTCTGCGCTACCTCTTCCCCACTCACCCTTGATGATGTAGGCACTGCGTCACCCTTCCTTGTTGTTGCTCTGTTAGAAACAACTTTTGTCACCTTGGGACAGTTGTTTTTTGTTACTATTGCTCCGCTCGGTTGATGTCCTTTAGTCCTCTTGTGATTTTCAATCACGCTCTGATACCATGTTGAAGCTTCTAAGTTCACTTAGTTAGAAACCCTCCATGCACTTTACAAGTTATTTACAATGTAAATACTAAAAATAAACACTAGTGCATGCTCAACATATTACAGATCAACAACTAAAAGAAACAGAAACAAACACACCATATGACACCATTATTTTTGGACTAATGTCCCCTGAAAAACCCAATGTGGGAAAACTGGTGCAGCTATCTACTTATTTTCTTATTAAGCAATATCAGAGTACAGTCTGGGTGCCGAAACTGGCCTACCCAATAGAGAATTTCCTTGGCAGTAATACCTCTTAGTTTCTGGCAAATCTCCTGGCTGAAACCCCAGATAATCCTTCCGGCAGCTACTCAGCACAAATCTGCCCCTAGAAACCCCAGCATCTGCTTATCTGGACTGCGTCAACCTCTGTTGGCCCAACGCTGGCCCTGCATCAACCTATATAGGCCTGCGTCAACCCCAAGAGGCCCTGCATCAGTTATCTGACCCTTTGCATAAGCTACATTGGCCTCTCTAGTGCTCTGCGCAACACTTAGTTGCCTCTGCATGGCCCTGCGTGAACACTGGTTGCTCTTACATCACTCTCTCTGGCTGCTCTGCTGCTCTCTCGACACTATATCTGCCTCTTTGTCTCTCTGTACTCAATGTCCCTCAACTACTCTTCGATCACTCATTCTATCTCTCTTAGCAAAACCTGCTCTAGAGAATAGAATGACTGATCATCTAGTCTACTCTCCAAGTGACCCTCAAGCACCCTCTTATACTTTTCTCGTTGACATATCAATGACTGAGATTAAGTCCCTAATCGATGGATAAGATTAGATCGGGCTTGATCCATGTATATTGGACCATTCTAACACAGTTTTATATTAATCCACATTAATATTTTAATTTCCCTAAGTTTAGACTTAGTGACTCTATTAAAAATATTAATTATTTTAATATCTCCTAAACTGTTTAGAATCATCCCAAACCCTTTCTGGGTATTGGAGATCTCATGTACCCCAACCTCTCCACCAAATTTCGTGGCTAGAGCACATCCAATGCTACCACAAATCAACAGAATGTAGGTAGAATAAATCCATTTCATAGTAGAAGCATAATTTTTTCTATATTTCCTTGAATACATCCTTTGACCGAAAGATCAAAAGAAGGCCTTGCAAACAAACCCAAATCAAAATCACAGCCAACCTTTCAAACTTAGGGTCAAAATTTAAGGTTTTTTTTTAATGAACAAAGCTTGTGAGACCTAATTCCATCTACTTTTTAAAATTTTCTCAATTTCTGAACTTTAGGTAGTGACCCATCACAACCATCCTTTTTCCAACAACATAAAGTGGGGGGTATAACCTAACAATGCTAAGAAGTCTTCCATCCAATTTCTTAGCACCCCCATAGACATTCACTTGCATGTGAACTAACCAACAATAGATTCCTCCTCCATGGAGTGAATGTTGTTGAGTTGCACGTCCTTTCCCAAAACCAAACAAGGCTCATCAACTGCATTTTGTTAATGTGCCTAGGAAAATATTTAATTGGAAAAGTCAATGGAGAATTCAATTGTGAGGGGATACGATCGCCACTTAACATATATAGTGAGAGGAAGCTATTGACAAAACAAATTCGTATAAGAGATAAAGAAAATTGAATATAGGAATACAACAAGGACTCATAATATGCTAAGGATAGAGAAGCGAGAGTTGATGGAGTTAAAGGAGAGAGCCCCACAAGAAGGGAGATAATAGAAACTAAAGGGGAAGGGGGGAATAGGTCATTACCAATTGGTAGAGCGTTGGACGTAGGGATGACTCCTTCCGACGAGAAATTAAAAATATTTAGCGACCTTGAACCCGAGCCCATTGATGATAGGGACATATGCTCCATCAATTCCTTTGAGACACCATTGTTTGATTAAGGAAGGGATGTGTGTACGAGAGAGACCGCCTAATAGGGACAACAAGCATACCCTTTGGTATATCTCACTCAGAATTGTTGGGGGGCACTGATGAGCATCATTAGATGATATCTATGGGGACTTGCGCGCTTGCCTCACTACCACATTGTTTGCAGGCGCAATGATGTTGTCCCTCGATGCCTTCATCGCGAGTAGCAAGATGTGAGAGGCTCACTCGAGACAGTTAGTTGGGACAAAAGGTATCTAGAGAGAGACTTCTCAATGGTGGCATTGGATTAGGGCACAAGATGACAGGAACAGGCTTTACGAGTACATGGTTTGTTGCAAAGGTAGTGTATGCTCCACGTGAGTGAACTGCAGGGTGCACTTTTGGCAAGACAACCCGAGTTTTTATGTGAGCATGAAGTACAAGGGATGATAGTCCTCATTAGCAAGAGGATGCATAGGCTCCGGGCAGTATCCGGGTACATCATCAGGATCTGGGATAACAAATTTTGCTATGTGGTTTGGCAGGAGTAGAGTTGATCCGGACTTATGCAGGAATAAAACAAAATACAAATATAAACATAAATACAGAGATGTAACAAAAATAAAACTTCATTTTATTAATATCAAAGAACTGAAATATGCTTACATACAGAATGGAAATAAACTAGCTTGGGTGATGGTAGCTTATCTCTGAGAAGAGATGTGGCGGCTACATGCCTCTGAATTGTGTTACAATGAGGCTCGATGACCTTTTTATCATTGAGAAACAATGAGAAACCCTAAACATCCAAAAACCTAACCCTAGGAGATGAAGCACCAAAAGCTTGTGGGCCTCGTTGGGGTAAGTTGGAATGTCAACTTCTTGGGGTAGTATCTTTTGTATACGGTCTACGTTGGGCTATCATAATACCTCGTTTCGAAGATATGAAAGAGGAGGCCATAGAAAAATTATTAAACCAACGTGGCACATTTCTGGTCTATTTGTTTCCCCAAAAACGCCTTTTGGTCAATCAAAATGGCTTTAGAACTTTAGGACCCGAAAAATTGCCAAAAATAGTAAGTTGTGCTATAATTAAGGAAACTGAAAAGAAACAATGGTGGGGGTCCAAGTGGAATAGGCAAGTGGCCACCAATATCCACCTAGATCAGGAGCAGTTTGTCATATGCAGGAAAAATTCTTGATGTTGGGTGCCCATCCATTGGATATATACAAGGGTTAGAGACGAGGCATAGAGGGGTCCCAACAACTAGCAACATGTCACAACAACAAACAATGGAGATTGAGAATTGTGGACTTCTAGTATTATTATGACATCCAGGGATCCAGTTGATTGGTGGGACACTCCATTACTTAGTGAGTACAATCTGGATAGTAGGTGATCCGATTCATTATTAGATTAACACATGGGGGGTCACCGAGGTCTTCATCATATGGTGAGGCAAGTGGTTATTCAAGATTGGGGCCAACCATGGAGAGATAGGCGCGAATGTTGTTGAGTCACCTTGGTAGGTTGAGCTTAGCCTCAATCATCACATATATTATGGCTGAGCGTTACAGGAGAGGAGGTTCTGGTATGAGTATAGTAGGCAGTTAGTCATGACCAGAGTGTTGCAAGGTCAGAAAGACAATTTATTTCTATGATGGGCATGGGACCCTTGCATCATAGTACTTGACCACTCAACGACCTTTAGGGATGTGATGACTACTATAGGAGGAGATCACTCAGATCTTCCGTGGGGCTTTAGTGGTTCGCTGATAGCATGGGAGATTTCCTCAACATGGCAGGTTGGTCAATGGGAGGATACTAGGGGAAGTTAATGCATGAGAGACTTCATCCCCACAGGGATTGTGTTATGTCTCCAGGAGTTTACTCTTAACTGCATGAGGTGGACTACTCGGTAGGGCAGCTTCATGGGGAGTTGGACATAGTCCTACATTATCATGATTCTCTACTTATTGATAATATGTAGAGGGATTTTGGTACATGTATCTAGTTGGAAAACTAATGGAGTAAGGTGTGCTTTACATTGATCAGGATGGCTTGGGATCCTGGTATTGAGGGATTCCTTCATGTTAGGACAATGGTGAGATTGGGGATGACTCAGTGGCACATTTGGGACTGTAGTATTATTCGTGGTTACAGTGGTGATCAACATTCAAAGAGGGAACTTGTTCAAGCATTGCTTGAGGACAAGATATTTTGGTGGGGAGGATTGTCATGTCCCCAATTATTAATAATTTTGTTAAGGGAAATTCTCAAATTTACAATTTTGGTGAATAATAAATATTTTTGGCAAATAAACTTAGGAAAATGGGTTATGATGGCTCAATATAATTTTTGGAGAGAAAAGAAGGCCAAACTTAGGAGAAAAGAAAAATTAAAGTGAAGATAAGTTGTGGAGGTTACCAAAATGGAAATCAAACCATGGTATCAAAGCATAGTGTAAGAGAAATCGACCCATGGTGTGAGGAAGGGAAAGAAACAATAAAAGGAAGGCTAGAGCCTCATTTTGATTATTCTATTTGGAATTTCATTTCAGAATTGGAGAGTTTGCTTGAGTTGCTTAGCCAAGTCAACCAATGTTGTTTAGCACAAGGAATTTCCAAGCAGAATTCCACCCTCATTTAAGAGAACTTCGAGTGTCTCCCTAGTGAGGTAATTTCGGGAGTCTAATTCAGGATTTCCACAGAGATTTATCACATGCATTCACTCAGTTTTCCACTCCTTGGGCATAAAGACAGTTCCAGTTGCTCATTGGAGGATCAACTATTGTGGGTTGAATTTCCAACTATTTCATAGGGGTTAAGTAGTAGTGTTTTGTTGGGTATTGGAGCTGATTTTGGCTAGAAGTTTGAGGAAGGAATTTTGTTAGGATTTGGAGGAGTTTCCCTTGGGGAAATTGTGCGTTCTTGCAACAGTTTGATTTATGTAGCTCACTGGTAGACTGTGAAGCGTTGCACACTAATTTTGGGGTTTCATTGACTAATGGATTCAACTTGAGTTTTTTCTGGGTTTTGTGAGAGGAGACTCTAGTTAATTTTGCAGAATTTTTCGCGTGATATTCGAGCCCAAAATCCTCATTCTTATAACAGGCTAAATTGTTGGTTTAGCAAGAATTTTCACACTATTTTAGGTATTCCAGGTTAACTGGAACTAAGCTCAAAAGATTTCTGGGTTTTATTGGTTGGAGTATGAGGAGCCTCCCTCTAATTTTTCAGAAATTTTGGAGTAGTTTTAAGGTTTTATTTCATAATTTTCCTCGAATAGCAACAACAACAATTTATGGGCAATGCGTTTGGATAGATTGAGCCATTTTAGTTGGAGATTTCACTTAGTTTCTCACTTGGGTATTGCATGCTTGTAGTAGCAAGCCCAAGTTCTATCTATTCACTCCATTATATTCAGTTCCAACTTTAAAATCAATAAAATGGCTCAGTTATATGGCTGTTATTCTATGGTTTTCTGATCTATTTATGTTTGTGTAAATTTGTGCCTGCATGTGTGAAAATTATTGGTTGCAATTTAGTGTATGTTTTGATATTCAGTGTATTTTCTAGTTTGGAACATTACATATACACGGATATTTTCCCTTGGATCCAAAAACCGAGAATACTAGATTGATTTTTCATTATATTCCTTTTAATGTTATAATACATATGTATACATGCCGAAGTATTCATAAACCCAAATCCACGAACCTTGGATTAGAACATAATTTTAGTTCTCTTGACCAGATCTACAAATACCATGGGAAAAAACATCGTGCCAAAAAACCATGTGCAAAACCATGGATAGGTTTGCCCACCATCTTTAGGTCTACCCCCATCCTTGGGTCTTCCCAACTATTATTGGGTCCGCATAAAATAAAATGTAACACACCCAACACTAGATGTTCCCTTATTGACAAATTTATCTAAGAAAAGGTTCATCATTTATCATCAACATTAGCATCATTCTATAACCATAATCCTGGTCAACAACTCTAACTCATGGTAAATCAACAACATCACTTGGTTACCGTTGGTACCTATGATGTTATGAACATAAATTAAGTATAAATAAATAAAAATAGATAATAAATAATAAGTAAATTAACTAATGATTAGTTAGTTAATAATGAAAAGGCATGTCTTAGAGACATGCATGTTTGTGAAAGGGTACTTACCTGGCTATATATACAAGACCCTCATTCTCAATTGTACTCATCCTACATCAATTCTTTATATAATATACAATTTACACTTACTATATGTATTTGTCTACAAATTATTTTAAATATTTCTGCTGCATATATGACTGGTGGTCGTTACTTTGGTATTGGAGTTGTTTGATCCTTTGGTCGTTCAACCCCTGCACAGAGTCGTGTTCTCCAATCCAGATCTTTAACCGTCAAATTCATCAACATTGTTGCCGTTGAAGCGTTTCACTACAAGAATTTTGAGTTTCTCCATTTCGCTATCAAGCATTTGGCCATTCAATAATAATAATAATAATTAATTAATATATATGGAGAGAAAATAAAAATTAAAAAAAAAATACATATAAAGATTAAAAAAAATTTAAAAATAAATAAATAAATATAGTTCGATGTAAATTTTGAAGGAGAACATTCATATATATATATATATATATGTTCTACATTATTGATAAAAAGTGCATGATAAAGTTAAGAGAGAATCTTTCCAAATATATTTAAAACTATACGTAAGCGAACGAAGAGTAAATAATATTATCTTGATTCTTCATTAAGTGGTTTACAAGCCCATGGTATTTAAAAAGTAAAAGAAAAACAAAAGGAATACAAAATCTCTTTATGTGAATGGTAAGATTTACTTTTTAGGTGAAGGGTAGATAATATTATCTTGATTCTTCATTATGTGGTTTACAAGCAGGTGGTTTTAGAAATCCATGGTAATTGTCCATGGTATTTTAAAAGTAAAAGAAAAACAAAAGGAATAAAAAATCTCTTTATGTGAATGTTAAGTTTTACTTTTTACGTGGAGAACATTAACATAGTCAAAAGTGTGAACATATATTTTATATTATACCCCAAAGAGGTGAATAGCTGTTCCACTAGGGTTGTAACTTTTCAAAAAGAAAAGAAAAGAAAAGAAAAATATTATAAATAAAAGATATATAAAGAAAAGTGTTATATTGTAAGGGGGTATTTAAAGAAAAGTTCAAGTCATAAAATTATTGAAAATATATATAAGTGCAAAGCGGTTATTATTATAACATGTCATATAAGGATAAAATATTAGTTGAGAGTTTATGTTAGAGTGAAGTTGAATTAAAGTTTAAAGAGTTGTATGAAATTTAAAAAATAAATACAAAGGACAATAAGATATTTAAAAGAAGGCAATTGAAACAATATTTAAATATTATTTTTAAAGTACAAAAGGAAAAAAAAACCTAAGTAGAATTATATAAAAAGAATACAAAGGAGTTTTGAAATATTAAGGATAATAGGAAGTTGGATTAAAAGAGTTTTGAAGAACTATATATTAAAAAACACTTTTAAAGGAGGCTTGAAGTACAAAGTCCAAAGGAACTTTAAATATAATACCTTAAGTCATCTTGACAAAACAAATGGAATCAATCATTGAAAAATAAATGATGGAGCTCAATTCTAAAATGACGAAGGAAGAAAGGTTTTCCTATAGTGGTATTTCAATTATAGATCACAAAGTAAATACATTAAAAGGAAGTATCCAAGGAAGAGAAGTTAATGTCGCCATTAGCCCAAGCAATGATAAAAATTGTATCAAAATTAACTTGGCAAATCAACTATTAATTCGAGAGCTAAGCATTGGTGTAAAGAAAATTATTTTTGACCAAAATGAGTATAAAATTAGTGATCTACAATTGACAATGTCATTATGACTACATATCTCAATTTCATGTTGTAAGGATGGATAAAAACACTTACATCATACTCGATTAACCCTGGTTTAAGGATTTGGGTACATTCATGTTAAACATAAAGAAACAAGTTTTGATGTTTCCTTATAAAGGGAAGATGGTCATGTTTCGAGACATAACAAGTAAATCAAAATCAATAAAATCTTCATTAAAAGACCTTAAGGATATCTCAGATTTGATGTTTCAAGATAACAAAAAAATTATATCAAACAAGTAAAAAGAGCTTGAAGAAGTCTTTTGCAGCAAAGACAAAGAAATTTCGCACCTTAGAGATCATCAAGAAAAGCTAATTAAACAAGTCAAGAAAACTCAAGCATCAAAGAAGGAACTCAAGGAGCATTTATTAGAACAAGAAGAAGAAAATTTATGTTTAAAGAGCCTTAACCAAACATTAGTAGGACAAATCAAGTGGTTAAAAGATGAGAAGCGTGAAGGCCAAAATAAAGTTGACTCAGAGGATGAGGAATGCTTACGTCTCAAAAATCATAATCAAAACCTACTCAAACAGATTAAAGAACTTAAGGACAAAAATAAGTCATTGAAGAATAGGTTCAAAGAACTTGTCACAAAGGAAGCATCAAAATATCCAGATGTAGCATTCCAAACTGAAGAAACAAAGATCAAGACCACTAATCTCACAGTTCAGGCAAATCCAAACCCTATTGAAGAAAAAATGTACTCAGAGGTTGTCGTTCAAACAGAGGACACCCCAAATAAAGATTCAGTAGTTAAGTCAATAACAACAATGGCTGATGGAAATCAGGAATAAAAACATGAAAGGAAGATCGAACAAGAAAAACTCCTTCTCTACATTCGAATCACAAGAGTAGACACCTTAATCAATCTATAAATTCGTATCACTCAAAACATAAACAACAAGCTTATGTTACAAAGAATACTGAAGTGAGCTCAATTCCGTTTACTGATAACAATTTGTTACAAAGTCCGTTGATCAGAAAATTCCACAGAAGGTTAATCTAGGATGATCTGATCCATTCTCAGTGAGACAATTTTATATATCACTCTAAGGATCATATCAACTTGTATCGACAAAGATGATTGTTCCGGACGAGAAGACATTTGTAGCAGAAAAGAGATCAAGCCCTTTCATCAACAAGCTTTGAGGACAAAGCTTTTTGAAGGAGAAGGCAATGTTATGAACATAAATTATGTAAAAATAAATAAAAATAGATAATATATAATAATCATAATAATATAAATATAATAATAAATAATAAGTAAATTAACTAATGGTTAGTTAGTTAATAATGAAAAGGCATGTTTTAGAAACATGCATGTTCGTGAAAGGGTACTTACCTGGCTATATATACAAGACCCTCATTCTCAATTATACTCATCCTACATCAATTCTTTATATAATAGACAATTTACACTTACTATCCTACGATGGATGTATTTGTCTATGAATTATTTTAAATATTTCCGTTGCATATACGACTGGTGGTCATTACATATTACTTATGTTGTATCATCACCATAATCCGGTCAGTACTCCTGACCCATAGTACATCATTTGCATAAAAAATTCATCATAATTCTAGTCGGCACCTCAGACCTACGGTGTATCATCACCATCATCTTAGTCGATACTCTTGACCTATACTAGTCTTGGTTAACTATCAATCTAGTTAATATCTTTGATTCATGGTGAATCTCCAAAGGCCTCACACTTTATGAGTAATTATGGGCCTGATGCTAAATGTTCTCACTCAACCTATCTAGATAGTTTGAGCATGATGTTGAAGGACATCCACTCAACTGAGTGATTCTAGGCCTCTAGGACCATTCTTCCTAATTATGGTCAACATAATTGACACAGGAAGAATGACTGTCCTCTGTCGGACCATTCTCCCTAATTCTTGACCTAGAGAGAATGATTGTTCCTGAATAAGCTATCTATGTTGATGTGTCAATCCACTACCTATGGAAAGCATCATGCATCAACATCATGCTCAACAAGTCATCACTTGGAGCAATTCACCAATTATCCAAGTTGTCACTTGGAACCTAGTCAACACTTGTGACCTATGGTGAAACCCTGGGCTATTACCATTCCTACATGTTAATTGAATGGTAAATTTCTTGTCTGATGCTAGAGGCACTCACTCGCCCACTTGGGGAGCACTTTGGGCCTTGATGCTCTCTGGGCCATTCTCCCTAGCCACATTTTGTGGCCCCTGGTCAATACTTTGACCTGTCTATATTCTGACCTAGGGAGAATGTCTACCCCTTGATGCAATGACATCAACATGAGGTTCCAAAGACAGAGAAACCATCTAGGATAGCTTTAGAGAGGGGATCTAGGAGGACATCAATGGATCCTTGTTGATTAGATGATGGGCTTCCATTACTCCATTGCACCATTGGTTGTGATAATATTTCCTTGACGACCATACCTTTGAGACTTTGATGCAATGGGTAGAAATGTGTTATGTTACAAAGCATGCCTTTCATCTAAAAGGGACTTGATCACAATCCAACTTTTAACTCGAAACATATCCTTCAAAATTTGATGTTTGCTAAAATTTCCTTACTAAAGTCCATGTCTACACATGCATGCATATGTTGCAATACACTAGCACTTCACCTAATGAATTTGAAATGAAATACTGCTAAAGCATTTCCACTATCTCTTAGCAAATTATAAATGTAGAGGGAGGTTAAGCAACCTTACCTAGATGAGCATCGTGGAGAAGGAGTTCAAAGAGGGGTCAAAAATTGGAGTCTAGGGTTTCATGTAGAGATCAAAGTTTCCCTAGAACCATTGACCAAGGTTTCCCTAGAACCGTTGACAAAAGTTCAAGTTTCAATCTTTGTCCTCAAATAAGTCAAACTCTATTGTGAAAAATCCCTTGGCACAAGGATAAATATATGTTTCTTCCTTTATTTCTAATTTCCATGTGTAAGAAATCTATGAATCATAGATTTGCAAGTTTTAAACTAGAAATTATTGAATTTACAAATCAATCCATTCTCTATATAAAATGTTGATGATTATGGTACATTCTTTTCTATGAATATAATAAATGTTAATGCTTCATCAATAATACAAATTGTTTGGATTCTACTAGAATCCACTAAGGTTTATTTTTTGACACATTCTTAAAACACAAACTAAATTTCCCCATTTTTGAAAATCAAGACCATATGAAAATTAAAGATCTTAATGGATATATATATATATATACACGTTGACTTTGTACTTAAAACTAAGCCCAAGGAGCAAGTAGCCAACATAATAGAAAGGGAACCTTCAACAATGGTAGAGGATGGAATAGAAGACTTGAAGTGCTCAATCATATAGCATAGTTGCTAATGGCTAGTAGAAAAGACAAATTGAAATGGTCACCATCCATAAATTTGAAACAGTTATTTTATTTTTAATAATAAAATAATATCGTAATCCTTAAAAGTAAAGTATTAAAATTAAATGAGAGTAATTGAAAAAAAATATTGAACTTTAAAATTAAAGAATAGGAAGTGGTTATTATAATGCTACCTTTTATATAAAAATATATAAAATGATGATGTATTTGATTATGATCCCTCTAATATACATGATTAGAATACATCTAATGCAACAAACAATACACAACCATAAACCCGACTCACTCACTCCATGAGATATGACATAGTAACCCAAATAGTTCGCAGACAAAACCTTTAGTACTATGTCCAACTTTTGTCCATGTTGGAATGAAACATTCACTGCACATTGCTAGCATTGTGAGCCCCATGACCTAGTCGAGGTGTAACGAATGCAAGTAATCGTAACTTCATGGGGCTAGTAACTCCAAATCCTTCTTACATGTTAAAATCGACCTGGCCCTTCGAAAGTGACCAGTGGAACACGTGCGCAAGAAGGGATACGACGTGTTGCATCTTAACGTATGCCATCTTGGCAGCTGGGCACCTCCTCCTCCCATAGTAGAAGGGAAGGAATCTGAATTCATTCCTGCCGATATTTATAATGGTTGTCGATCCATCCTCAAATCCTTTTGGCCTGAATCTGAAATGATCGTCCCACAATTTGGGGTCATGTGCAAGACCCCATATGTTGACAAACATAACACTTTTAGAGGGGATTATGTAGCCTGCAACATCCACAACATATTCATTAAAAGGGTTATCTGTCAATGGAATCGGTAGATGGAGACAAAGAGATTCCTTCCTGACGCAATCCAGGAATGGAATTTGCCACATGTCAGATTCATCCACCAATTGAACAATCTCATCCCTGTTCAACAACTTGTGGCAGAAATTTCACGCTTAATTTTTCAATTTGAAATCCCCCATGCACTAAGGTGTTTAGTGCATATGTAGCATTGAATGCATTTAAGTTCACGTCTCATCCACCACTTGTATTGGCTTCAAGTAGTCAAAGATGTGGACACACTGTAAATCAGGAGAGTTGTCGAGTTGCCAAAATATTGAAAGTATTAACGAAATCGGCACCGGAGACAGATGGGGCCCCACTAGTCACATCAACGAGCTTTAGCAACCTGCAATTGAAATAAGCTCAGTGGATACAACGTGGCTGAAGAAACAAAGGGGTGGGGACCTCTAGAGAAAATACATTATCGCAAGGGAGAGGAACTTATTACATAAGCCCTATAAAAGACCACTATTGAAAAAGTGAAAGAATATGACAGATGCTCCAGGATACTGCTCTAAAATATAACCAGCTGCTCCTACTATGAGAACTGCGAAAATTTCATCCCAATCAAAGCTCAAACCTCGCAACGCCGGGAGGAAAATTTATGTCCTCAATAACAATACTATCAGACAAAGAGAGACCTAGGTCCGACAACTAGATGGAGACAATTTGACCTTGCTCCCTTCTTGTGATAAGGAGGTTGCCATGCCAAGAGGATAAATTTCTCCCTAGTCTATAAATTGGCCCACATAATGCTCCCAGAATGGGGCTATGGGCGAGCATACTGGAGCAATTTCTCACTAGTGATACTAGAGCAATTTCTCCCTAATCTAGCAAATTTGTCCCTGTTGTGCGCGTTCTTGAATTCTCGAACTGTTTGTAACCAATTTGACATAGAATTTCCTTCCATGAATACCGCACAAGGTCCTATATCTTCCCACACTTCAAGATACTTTTCTATCCACATCAACATGAATTTTCCTCATCTATAATCCATCAAAACGAAGGTAAGGATGTAGGGAGAAATCCAGATCAGCCTAGGATCAGTCCTTTCCACATGGATTACATAAGGGGGTGCATGGCCAACCTTTCGTCTGCCTGCCACCTTATAATGCAAGACACAATCTCTACACCAGCAAAGATCCTTATAGTTATTGAAGAGAGAGTTGTGAAATGATTGAAGAGTCAAGAGGAGCTTACATTGCATTGCATCATTTAGATCATAAAACATTATTTATTCCAACCCATTAAGAAGGGAGGGCCTTGGGTACATGTGGAGGACCATCACAGTATAAGTTTCAATCCTAGTATCACTTTCCACTGTGTTTCTTGAAGATGTGAATCCCTGTTAGCTTGAGTGTCAACATCCTTGTTTTAACCTCGGAGGATATGAAAATAATATTTATTTGAGAAGGAATCCAACATTGTTATGATTCTGCAAAGGAGGAGGGAGAGTTGGTTATTCACCGGAAGAGACCCTTTGATAAGGTTTTGTATGATGATAAGAGAGTCTGCAATGATCACAATCAAGGAAGCATCTCGATCCTTGGCTAACCGGAGGCCGAAGTGTAGTCCGTACATTTCCGCAAAATTGTTGGATTTGAGACCAAGCCCTCATGCCTACATTATTTCATGTATTCCTTTGAGATTTAGAAGAATCCCTCCCCCTCCTCCTACCCTTAAGTTGATATATACATTTTACCATGCAATCCTTATCCCATAATTTTGCAACTATATCCTCTAAAAATCAATACTAGTGATGGAGAGGAGTGTTGCATGTGATCTAGAGTTCAAGCCTAGAAAAATTATTGACTTAGGGACATAATAGTTGAACAAGATGAATGAATCATCAACATTGTCAATATATTATGACCATGAATCGAAGTTGTTGCTTGGCTTGAACTTATGGTTGCAAGCAACACTATTTCAAAGTGTCGATATAGGAATGCAAAGGGAATAATGTAGAATTCTTAGATAGATATTAGATAACAAAAATTATAGTGAGTAAAATAACATAAATCAATTTACTATGTGCATTGATGAGTACATACAACTTAATGTTAAAAATCTTAGTAGAAGCACCGACTCATTCATCTCATCACAATATATATTAGAAGAAGTAGAAAGATAATGTTGTTTTAGAAAACGAGCCTATCAAAATGTTCATATATTCCTTCTTTCAGAAAATCAATAATTTAATTTCAATGGGACAATTTTGGAGTGATTATGAAACACACATAATATAGGAGGATGAGTCATAATTTTTCTTTCAACTAGGCACACTTATAAGAAGAATATGGAACACAGGTGCTTCCATTAACAATAGAGTTTGTACTTGGATCATTCTATAGCCTAATGATGCAAGTAACAACATATTTGCAAATAGAGATGTGAGAGGCATTCAAATTCCATTTACATTTCATAATCACTCAAGAAGTACCTTGTTGAAAGAAAAGAATTAACTTAAGTAGATTATAAAGAGGTTAAACTACTTCATTACAACACTTTCAAGGTAACTTTTTCTCTTCTATTGAAGGATAATATAAATTTTTCCTCAAGTGAGATGATAACATAGTGGTTCTTGCCACACTCTCTACCTTAGAAGCAAAATATATTGATAACCCTTTTCCTTGGAATAGATAAATACATAATTTTGGTATATTCAAGTAAATGTTTATCAATCAAAGTGATTATTGATATGTATAATTTTACACATGATACCAAATTAATAATGTTTCCATACTACTTACAAATAAAATTATTTATCATTATAATTTTTAGGCAAGGATAAACACAAATTTTCATCATTTATTTCATAGAATTTATTCTCTTTTTAGACCTACCATTCCAGTGAAATAAACCACACTATTATTATCCCTGTCATAGGCGGTAGGATATTGCATTGAGTTTTTGGTCAAATCCATATTAGTTTGGGGTTGACTGAAAAAAAAAATTGTAAAATTTCCATAGTTTAACTTTGCACATTGAAATTTAGTATTTTTTGACAATATTTAAATTTATTTTTCTAAGATCTGATTGGCTATCATATTGAACATGTTATTACTCAATGTATAGATTAACATGCCAAAGGTACAAAGGTCCCATCATGATTGGTGGTCCTGCCTTGATAGCAAGGTAAGGTTGCAGTCCACTTTCATCATATACCATCACAATACCTCCTTGTAAAATGAAAATTCCATACAGAATGACATGTCTGATATTCCAAGTTCCAAGAATGCTTTAATCCCGCGGGTTAAAAGAAAACTAAGTCACTTTTTAGGGACGTCCTTTTGTATATCATTCATTGGATGATTGAAATTGCAATTCCATCACGTGGGAGCTGTAATGTTATTCATAATAGCAACGATGCCATAAATTTCATTTAATGGCAATGCTTTCACAATGATCATCGTAGAGATCTTGATTGAGACGCCACCACTATTAACATTTACATTTTTTTGAGTATTTTGGTGGTTAGAAAAGGACAAATTCAAACCCATTGGAGAGATGATTCATTCTAAAATAAGTTTATTGCCTTGAAATTTATAATAAGATTTCATTTTATATGACATACAAAATCCAAGATATATAGTTTTAAAGCCTTAAAGAGAATCTATAATATATTATTTTACAAAATCATTTATAATCAAATTCAAATTTATTAATAAAAATTTAAATACACGTAATCAATACAAAGAGTAATAAGGTTGATGCTAATGTGAAAACGTATGAGGTCAAAGCAAGTCATTATGTACGATCAGTAACTATTTAGCTTAAAGCTCTAATCAAACATGTAAAGTTGGTTTCAACACCATGGACAGTATTGATAGGATATTGCAATGAGTTTTTGGTCAAATCCATATTAGTTTGGGGTTGACTGATTTTTATTTTTTTTTGTAAAATTTCCATAGTTTAACTTTGCACATTGAAATTTAGTATTTTTTGACAACATTTAAATTTATTTTTCTATGATCTAATTGATTGAACATGTTATTGCTCAATGTATAGATTAATGTGCCAAAGGTACAAAGGTCCCATCATGATTGGTGGTCCTACCTTGATAGCAAGGTACAATTGCAATCCACTTTCATCATATACCATCACAATACCTCCTTGTAAAATGAAAATTCTATACAGAATGACAGGTTTGATATTCCAAGTTCCAGGAATGCTTTAATCCCGCGGGTTAAAGGAAAACTAAGTCACTTTTTATGGACGTTCTTCTGTATATCATTCATTGGATGATTGAAATTGCAATTCCATTACGTGGGAGCTATAATGTTATTCATAATAGCAACGGTGCCATAAATTTCATTCAATGGCGTTGCTTTCACAATGATCATCGTAGAGATCTTGATTGAGACACCACCGCTATTAACATTTACATTGTTGTTGAATAATTTGGTGGTTAGAACAAGACAAATTCAAACCCATTGGAGAGATGATACATTATAAAATAAATTTATTGCCTTGAAAGTTATAATAAGATTTCATTTTATATGACATACAAAATCCAAGATATATAGTTTTAAAGCCTTCAAGAAAATTTAAAAAAAATAATTATAATATATTATTTTACAAAATCATTTATAATCAAATTCAAATTTATTAGTAAAATTTTAAATACACATAATCAATACAACGAGTAATAAGGTTGATGCTATTGTGAATGCAACAACCTTGGTGAAAATTCCATGTAATAATGTTAAAAACAATAACCACAGATGACTGGGACACATATTCCAAGATGAATGTTGGGCAAGACATCCTAGGGGGTGTTCATTTGGTTGCTTATGGCTAAGGAAATTGGCAAAGGCAATGGTAAGGCATTAAAAGGCAGTTTGGCACATTTATTTATGAAAATAATGAAAATTAGGTGAAAAAGGAGGTGAAGGGTCACAGGTTGCATGTGAGGAGGAAAATGAAGGAAAATAATTGAAAACGAAAAAAATAGAGGCCTCGTTCATAAAAAGGCTTATGAGGATCAGTTGGTAACCTTTTGTTAGTTCAGTGTCGGAGCTCTCTCATTTTCTCTCTCTCTCATACTCTTGGATACTTAGAGTTTTCTTGGAGCACTCTTGGAGGGTGTGGCATACTTGGATTCTTGAAGCAAGAAGGCAAAGGAAGAGCAGGAAAGCACAAGAAGGCATAAACATCAGCATCTACATCAGATTTGCTTGCAGGTACTGAGTTGCATGTATGATTTCTTCACTAGTCTTGGCATGCATGGCATATGCATGTGGTTTCTTGGTTGTGATCTGTCATTGGCATGGAGGATTGCTTGGATTGACAGTGGATTGCATAGCCTCGCCATTTCCTAGATAGCCATTATAATTGTGGGTTTACTTTCATTGCTTGTTTTTGGTTGGTTCTTGTGTTTCCTTGGCTTGGGTTGAGTTACTAGTCCTCGACCTTGGTTGGGAAAACGCTCTGGAGCCCTGTACCAACTTGGGTTGAGTTACTAGTCCTAGAGCCTTGGTTGGATAAACGTTTTGGAGGCCTTGGTGGGTTGAGTTACTAGTCTTGGAGCCTTGGTTGGAAAAACACTTTAGAGCCCTGGAAGGCTTGGATAGAGACTAATCTGATGATGGTTTTGTGATGTCCGACCGTGAGGTGGAATCATTATTTGATGGGTTGAGGTGGATGACCTCTAGAAGACATGGATGAGATTTGATTGATGTGTTTTATGAGATCCCACATTCATGCTTGGAATATGGCACGGGGGTGAATGGCTGAAGAGAGATTTGGCTCAATCATTTTATGGTTGGGTGGAACGTGGTAGTCCCATATCCGGTTGGTTCATTGCATTCATTAATGAGAAATCCTTTCCCTTGATTTCCATGTGTAAAGGTACTGATGTATTTATGGATTTGATGGTTGTCATGTTTATTGTAATTATGTTCCTATTATGCGGGTTATATGCACATTTTATGACAGCAGTTATGTATGGCTCTGAGCATGTTTCTACTTATATGTGAATGGATAGTGTGCTATGACCTAATAAATGATAATGTAACAAATGGCATGAGGGAATAATGGTTCATAGAGATTCTAAGATAAGTATGAGATCCCTACACTTAACCTTGTTATTTACACCTGTAGATTACATGTTGATGATATGTTTGACAAAATGCTTGTCATGGATAGTAGAGGTCCAGTTAAGGTCTTGAACAAGTATTTGCTTTAATGCTACCATTTCCATGCTAAATTACTGGTCTGAAGAGATGATTCAATTCTGGACAATGACCTAGGATATGGGTCTAAAAAGTTGGCTTAAATCCCGGAGTCGCTGGCACAACACTGACAATTCTGGTCCACAGTCGCTGGCAGGTAGGCTTGTGAGAGTGACTTTAGGTTGCTGGTTGCTCCCTTGCCCATAGCATGAGAGAGACTATGGCCCAAGAGACCTAAAACAATAGTGGGACCAGGGACAAGTTGTTTGAGCGATTGAATTGTCTTCTGAGGGTTCTGTTGATGATGTTGGATGTCTATATGGTGTGTTTCCATCGGTTCCACTTCCTTAATGTGACATAAGTGGTCGAATCATATCATAGTGGCCTCTCATCGCATGTTTACCTCGGTTGGGCAGTTGCTTGGGTAGAAGTGGGAGGAGGGTGTTACAGTGAAAACGTATGAGGTCAAAGCAAGTCATTACGTATGATCAACGAATGTTTAGCTTAAAGCTCTAATCAAACATGTAAAGTTGGTTTCAACACCATTGATAGTCTTGAAAGTTGATGAATCCGTTAGAGAAGGTTAAGTACAATGTATTTGTTATTACTATTATATCATATTTTTACTAGTATGAACTAATTCCATTCCTTCTCTTATAGGTATGAGATTAATGAACTAATGCTACTACATTCATAGAATAATTTTAAATATTTAAAAATAAATTTATAATACATTACTTTATAAAATCTGGTCCTTTACTTTATAAAATCTTGTCCTTTTCTTAACAATTTAGTTTGTAAATATATAATTAATAATGTAATGTAAATTTTGTGAATTGGAAAAAATAACAAAAAATATATATAATTTGAAGTGTAAGGATTTGAAAACAACAATCATATAATAGTAGTTTTTAAAGTATGGTAGAAGTTGCCTTGTCAGGGACTATCCGACGGTCAAGAAAAGACCCCTTGAAGGACACATGGGGTAAAGTGAGCACGTCATCATGGCAGACAATTGAGAGAGCATGTGTGGAAGGACATTTTCGAAGCAATGTGCAGTTGATGGCAATCCTGCAAACCATATCCATCATATTTGATAGGTATATCTTAGCAAATCAGATCACCAATTAAAAACCTATTGAATACGTCATCGACATCATATCATCAACAATTAAATTTAATAGCAGATGGTATCTCTCTAGTGTTTTTTTGTAATATCTAACCAAGATTTCTATTGATATTCAAAAATAAAAAATACAACTGATGTTCTGTGAAACATTATGTTGACCTTGTCAACCATACCAAAAACTGCTTACGTCGCAAGTCCAAAATCTACTGACATTCTTACCAACAAACAACAAACCTATAGTGATTAGATAACTGTGAGGATTGCCATATATACAAAAAAGCCATAGTTGTTGACAATTTGTTATATCAACTACACAACTGATTACCATGAGAAGAAAGACAAAAATACTAGGGTGATAAAACAGACACAATGTAAAATACCAAGGGAACATGAGAGCAACTCCAAAGAGTAGAAAGTTAGATGTGGAATCATTCATCTAGAATGATTACTGGTTGTTCTGGAGAGGAATTGACACTAACCATATTGACTAGAGTAGCATCGATAACTGCTTCTCCATTCTGAGGGGCTATGGAGTTAGTATCCGAATCCAAAGTTATGTAGCGCTCTATTTTATTTAGGCGAACCACAATATCATCCATATCATATCTGTTATCCCTCATTATCCTTTTCAGTTCCTCCTGACTAGCTAAGAGCTTATAATTTTCAACCTGTTTATCTCTAAGCACTATATGGAGAAGAGAATCCAACTGTCTGTGTGTAAATAATGAATGCAGAAAATATAGCCTTCACTTCCTCCATTTTCCTGGGTCTGGTACCCACTTGGTCTTCCCCACACAAACTTTAGAATATAAATGATACATTGTGTCACCAAATTCTCGTGCTTCTAAGATTTGAATTTCCTTTCAAACCTCCAAAGCACTCCAGAGGCACAACATTGAAGAAATTAGCCACCGACTCCCAACCAAAGAGACACCATTGTCTGGAGGAGGCTGCTACTGATGAACCTCCCCTTCGAATGATTAATTGTTGTCGTGGAGCCATACGAGGCGAGAACCTGCAAACAAGATTTGCAAAAAACTTTTGGGATGAACCACTAGAGAATTTTGGATGAACAACTGGATAGGAACTCAACACAAGTCTCCCGATTACCACTTACAAAGAAACTAGTAGCTGTGAGTACGTTGGTATAGACACAATACTGACATCATTTAGGAACATACAACAATGTATGTTTAGACCTAACATGACAAAACACCAATTTATGCTCAAAACTAATGACAAATTCCCCCCCTGATATTTCCTATATGACCCCTAAAAGATTCGAAGGCAAACAACATTAGAACCATATCGAAAAAGAACCACTGTACCAAACTCCGACAACCAAGACTGAGCGATTAAAGGGTATGCCCGAGGGTTCAAGAGATTTTTAATTGGCAGAAGGGAGTACTGCGACCAACTCAAAAGAAGGCCCATATGATGAAGTGTGCAGAAAACACACAAAAAACATTGGTTTCCTTCCCTTGACCCCACGACCCTTCCGATTACAAAACTTTTGTGAAAAATATAGAAGTAAAGAAGCCACCCAAGGTAACCAATGCCCATGAAAATACCCAACAAGGAGACTTGGAACGGAATGAATCACAAAGAATGTGGGACAAGGATACACAATATACCTTTAATTGACCTAGACTGACAGCGTGAACACCCCCGGGCTAAATGAATTGTTAGATACTTGCTAGAAGATGGACATTGATAAATGTGAAATGTAGACCAGTACTGCGACTTGAAAGGAACAAGACCTCTGAATTTATGGCAATAAAGCACCAGAGCACCTACAATGAGAGAGAAACTGAAACCAACTTGTAAGACTAAGTGGCAATGGAAGAAGCTATCATCTAGAGCATACCTTGAGAGAAATGTAACAAGAAGGCGCCACCCTGGATATGTTGCAACTATTTGCCACCCTTGAGTATCAATAAAGCTGATATATAACAATGCAGATGAGACTTTGCTTGTCCAAATCCCAGAACAAGGTTGATACCATGCACTCGCCAGATGCTAAGTGTTATACCTCACAATGAGTTTCACATGCCCAAAAGCTCGCATGATATGGCTATCATAAATGAAGGATGATTTCTTGTTAGGGTAAATCAACCCTACAACCAATCTCCCAAAAACTTGCTCCTCCATGCCTGCTTCGAAAGCACAAACAAAATGTTTGATGGTGTAATTGATCTCGACTGCCCTGTGATGCACCCTTGTGAAAATAATGCCATAAAAGTCCCACCATGTGACAACGTCCCTCAACACCTTGCTACCTCTCCACATGTCGGGGCTGATACGCCAAGGGGAGGGCCTGGCGCGCTCCCCAAGGGTCGCCTCCAACTTGGCCACCCAAAACCGGTGCATGTCACTCATTGACGTGTTGATGCCCTGTTGCTGGAAAACGACAAACCTGGGTTCTCCGATGAATATCTGCCGGTGAATCACCCCCATTGGGGATATGATATCTCTCTAGTTAATATACAAAAAAAACTAAACTTCATGTGCTGGTTAAGTATATATTAAAAATCATGGCCTGAAATTTTCAATGATGTAAACTAATTTTATTTTTATAATTATTTAAGTTTGTTTTTAAAATAAAAATACATTTTTAATTTCTAATTTCTAATATATTTTAAAAACTATTTTTGTGTGTTTGTTTTGTTTTTAAATTAAATACACATTTCTAATTTCTAATTAAAAATACATTTGGTTTTTCTATTTTTTAATTTATTATTTTATAATATTCAACTACAATTAATTAATGTTTTCTTATATTTCAACGAACCAAAGATTTATAAGTTTATCTTTTTTAAATAAAAAAAATTGTTTCTTTAACTACAATATTCTCATAATTATTTAATTTTGCAAAACAATATAATAAGTTACTATAAATCTAATATGTTTTTAAAAATCAACTATAGTTATTGAAAATTTTCATGGAAATCTATTTGTATGTGAGGGAATACTAATATATTATTATTATTATTATTATCCAAGTTGGTGTATGAGACCCCCTTCTTTGTGGGACAAGGGAGGGAATAATAAGATATTATTATTATTATCATCTAAGTTGGTGTATGAGACCCCCTTGTTTGTGGGACAAGGGACCCACCTCTGCACAACGATTTGACTGCTAAGTCTACAAAGACATACATACTCTACCCCTCTGGTTTTGAACCTATGACCTTTTAGGAGGAAACACACGCTCTTAACCATTAGGGCCACTCAAGCTGGATAGGGTAGGATTAGGGTAGGATCATTATTGTGGTTGGGTAGGATTAGATTCTCCACCACCACAATGCGGAATTACAATTAATAAAATACCTCAATTTACCAATCAGTGAAACTTAAATTGAATAGAATCTAAACCTTAACACTAACTTGAATTCAATATTTTTACTTTAATTTCGCTATATTTGAACTAAGCCGCAAAGACTAGCTACTATATAACACTTGTTATTGATTACTCATATTGTTGTGATGATGGTGATCTTAAAAATGAGTAATCACTACTACTAAAGAAAGAAAAATATAATAAATCATGTGCCTTGTACCATTTTAACTTAATTTATAGACAAAAAATTTAGACATTTAAAACATGATTTATTATCATCATTATTAAAAAAGAGTCGTGAGGCGGAGGAATTGCCTGGACGGCCAAAAGTGGCCAGAATTCGCGCAAAAAAATTTCAAAAAATATTGTAAAAGCAATGTTTGAATCATGTTTTTAAGGGTGGAAATGGATTCAGCTCCATCAAAAACTTCTAAAATACCTGAACTTATAAATTTTAACAATTTTTACTTGAATTTACAAAAATCCCTACTGAATTTTTTAAAAATATAATCAAAATTTCCCAAAAAAACGTAATCGTTAGACTACCGCTAAAAAACAACGCTAACGCTATGGGGACAATACAAATTTGTATTATTTAGTCCTCGCGCAAAACACACAGACAATTAACCTCAGACGTGTCTTTTCTAACTTCATGGGCATGAAAGACATTTATGTGTCACAACAGAAGTGATGGATACGATGCCACGTGTAATACGCGGTATAGAGATCGATTCCTACCTAGAACTTCTGCCAGGCAAGAAAACACCTTGATCTGAATGGGCAGAGGGAGAATTTTGCTCTTTGGTTTCTGGCCAGGCTCGATCTCATGGCTAATTCCAGAGATATGATAAGTCGGAAAACACCCAGGTACATTGTTATGCTAAATTTTCCTCAAATAAACTAATCTACTTCTGTTTATGGCTGAAAACTTCTTTCGATGTGAATTTTGTGAATTAAATCGATGATATCTTCTTAAAACAATGATTTTACATTTTGGTCTTGGACAGAACGTATTGAAAAAAGGTGCCTGTTATCATTAGTTCAGTCTCTCAACCTTAAATTTCTACGCTATAACGTAACCCTCGCCAGTTGAATTGAGGTACCTCAATTGAGTTGAATTGAGGTATTTCAATTGAGTTTAGCTGTGCCGGTTAGGTCGAATAGTTGTTATTCTCCTCAACCAATTTCACATTTTCAAATTTCAAATCTGAGCACATTTTTATGTTTTGGAATAGAATAAGTTATTCTTTTATGTGAATTTATACTGATTTTTATATATATATTTGGTCTTGGATAGAACGTAGTGAAAGAATGTGCCTGTTATCATTAGTTCAGTCTCTCAACTTTAATTTTCTAAGCTATAGCATAACCCTAGCTAGTTGAATTGATGTATTTCAATTGAGTTTAGCTGGGCCAATTAGGCAGAATGGTTGTTATTCTCCCCGCCCAATTTCACATTTTCAAATTTCAAATCTCAATGCTTTGGAGTAGAATAACTAGGTTACGCTTTTATGTGAGTTTATACTGATTTCTTTCTTTTCTATATATATGTGAAAAATGCGGGATATATATGCGGGCTAACTGAGGAGAGATTACTTTTATGAGTCGGTATGCTATCAAAATGATAGGTTGATGCGGAATTGGCCTCTAAGACGTAGTAAAGGTCATATTCAACCAATCATCACGCACGAGCAAGCAGACCACGATTTGAACCTGCGTCACCTTTAGGGCAATCACTTCTACTTGGTTCACATACAATTACCATGAAAATATCGAATTAAATTTAAACAGAACTTTCACAAGAAAAAATAATCAAGAATGTTGGTTTTTAATATGTTGTCTCCGTGGTTGAACGGGTGTTTTTTTGCCTTCTAAGGTGCAGCAAACAATCCAGACTTATCAAATTTTTCATCTCTTTATTGTGAATGGGTTGTTGTGCCTATCAGTGGTGGTATACAATCTGCTTACACACTGATGGAGATCTTTATGCTGTAGCTCATAGCCTGCTCTCACTCCCAATTTGTATTATTGAAAATAATTATCATCTAAAAACAAGAAAAGTTGATGGAGATCTTTATGCTGTAGCTCATAGCCTGCTCTCACTCCCAATTTGTATTATTGAAAATAATTATCATCTAAAAACAAGAAAAGTTGGCTTCCTTTAGAATGCCACCATGTTTTTCTCGAAGACCAATGCTGGCTCTCTTCAAGGTGATGCTATTCCTTTCCAAAAACAAGGGATGTTTCCTCACATTCGTGGATGGTATCTCTAGTTAATCTGTCGGCACTTACGTCTAACCTAGGGGATCTGAACTGAGCAATCTGAACTGAGCACTAGGTGGCACGGAATTAGCCAAATGCCCAGCAACATTTGCCACAACTGGTTTTGCTAATCCCTTGGACCCAAAAGGTTTGGACAAATCTTGCCCGCATTTAAACAAGAGTAATATTGCTGATACTTTGCTAGTGTTTATTGGTCCATTAAGGATAAACATGTCACAAGCATGGTTTGAACCTGGGTGGTTAAGAGAAGACAACTCTCTTAACCACTCAAACTAGACCCAATTAACAAAATGTTCGAAAACAACTTGTCCCACTCAAAAGCACATTAAACAACAGTGACATTGATGGTACTTTCCTAGCGTCAATTGGTTATGAGAAACAAACATGTCACACCCAGGATTTGAATTGAGGCTTATGAGAAACAAACATGTCACACCCAGGATTTGAACCTGGGTGTGAAAGATAAGAATTTCTTCTCTTAGCTACTCAAGCTAGACCCAATTGGCAAGGCATGGGATATTGCTGTTCATTCCTCCTTAGAAATTTGGTCTGTTATTAGCTGGCTGGTGCCCATGGAGCATGCGGAATAGGAGCCTGTAAGCTGGCAGATTTATTCTCTATAAGCTGGCACATTAAACGATAGTGACATTGATGGTACTTTCCTAGCCTCAATTGGTTATGAGAAACAAACATATCACACCCAGGATTTGAACCTGGGTGTGAAAGGTAAGAATTTCTTCTCTTAACTACTCAAGCTAGACCCAATTGGCAAGGCAGGGGATATTGCTGTTCATTCCTCCTTAGAAATTTGGTCTGTTATTAGCTGGTTGGTGCCCATGGAGCATGCGAAATACGAGCCTGTAAGCTGGCAGATTTATTCTCTATGTTGAGAGTTGATTGGGTGGTCTTCTACAGATTGTATGGCAGGGTCGTTGTTTAAATAAACTAGGGGCTTTTCATTCATTCTATCTTCAATTATGGATAATTTCAACTTCAATGGAGAATGGAAAATCTGAAAGTGTGGGATTAGGACGTGCTGTTACTTCCAGCAAAGCTACTCGCAATCTACAGGGCTTAGGAATGCCAATTTGTAGATGTCGTATGTAGGAATGATTCTGGGAGCTTGTTCAGTGTGCAGTAAGATTAACTACCAAATCATAATGTGCATATAAGAATTGAATGAAATGAGGGAGTCCTTTGGGATCATTTGCAGAACAAAAATTCTTCAACTCCCTTATCTCTTGAGAGAGTTAGTGCGAAGGTAAGGTGACCTTTGATTGTTTCCTTATATGCTGTATATGGCTTAGAAATCTCTTGAATGCTTGTTTACCTTGGATGAAGTAAAAGTCTCAATATGGGCATTGTGGATGGAAAATCTATTGGTGAGAATGGACTTCTTGTTGGATTTTATAAAGGCATGTGGGACATAGAGATTTTAGATTTTAATCTGATTTTGAGCTAGCGAAGCTGAGACATAAATTATAACTCCATGCGTGTTAGGCACCCACATTTTAACTATGACTGGGATCTTTTTTTGAATGTGGGAGGAGATTCTTGACTTCCGTTTTTGGAGAAACAAACTAATACAAGTATTATAATGCTAATATCCACATTGTGAATATAGAGCAAATCGTGGGATAGAGAGTTGAGACCAGTGCCCTTTTTGAAAAATGTCCACATGGTGGTTGTTAAGGTTTTAGCAAGAAGGCTTGAAGTAGTAGCTGCCAGGGTTTTAAAGCTGAACAAGCACATCTTTCTAATGGCAGATTTAGTTCTGATAACTCAATTTCAAGATAGGAGGCCACTAATTGGGCTAAAGAAACAAGGCAGATGGTGTCATTGTCAAATATAGATTTCAGTATGGCCAATGAAAGATTGAGAGGGGATCTTATTTAGGGTATACTTGAATAGATAGGTTTCAGATTGAGATTTATTTGCACAATCAATGTTTTGTTTTCCAAGGTTTTAGTAAAGGTACAGGTGAATGGCTAGTCGGCTTCAGTGATTCAACTTTAACAGAACCATAGACAAGGTTTCCCCTTCCTCCTTGCTCCCCAATGTGATTCCATGATGCAAGCACAAGAGCTACGACTATCAAAGTGTACAGTATATAAAAAATGGAGAAGCAGTTTAAATTCATAAAGAAAACACACAACAATTGATGATCTGGAACAACATGGTCTTCATTATTCAATAGGGCTGAAGCCAAACACATTACATTTATACCACACAAAGCAATAAATTGGCAATCACTCTCTCTTCGTTCCCATCTACAACTATCAAGCCAATATCAATCTATTCACAGAATTACAATTTATAAAAAGCTTTTGGAGTTTGAACCACCACAACTGCTTCAACCTTCAAGCTATTAAACTGCCAATAGTTGAATTCATTTTAACTACTAGGATATATATGGCCAGTAGATGAGTCATACGTGAATTTGATGACTAGGAGTCTCCATAAGCATGAATTCGAATTTGTGGGTCTTTGTTGATGTGGTTGAAAGCCAAACATCAATTTGAAATTGGCTTCGAGAGCTTCATGGATGGCACAAAGGAAATCATACTGTTGGGTCCCTATAATACTAGTGATTACCCCATTACTATTGTAGTTATACCCCTTATTAATATTGTTGTGCCCCTATTGCCCCCATATTGTTATTACTGTGCCCCATACATAGTTGCGGGGGAGCGCCCCCCCCCGCACCCGCTCCCAATCCGCACTCTGGGCGGGAGCGACTCTGGAGTGGGTTGGGAGCGTTTTGCCTTTTTTGCATTTTTTTTTTTTTGTAGTAATGTTCGAAATGCAATTTTTTTTGAAAGAAACAAATAGTTTTTGAGTGGGGCAGCTTAATGACCAAGTCTAGGCCCTAGTATTGATATGCTATTCATGGTAATGTTAAATTCTTAAAGTAAATGTGACATTTTCTTTAATTTTCATTTTCATCCTTTTACTTAAATTTTTAACATTACCATGAAATGACTCAGGATGTTTGAGAGTGGTTTCGTCCTCATTGGATTTCATATGAAGAAAGTAGAATTTTAGATTTCATTCAAAATCCAGCAGACTTATCAGTTTTTCAGGATTTCAAGATTGGGGGATTGCAATGTTTCCATTGAATTTTGTCATGTATTAGGGTATGGAACTTGTATTTAATCAAGAGTACCAATCCCTCTATGTACCTTGATGTTAGTGACATTGGTTGTCGAACTCCTCTATCATGACCCTTCTAAAAATGTACGCATCACTCAAACAAAATCTTGACTTGACATGCTATGCTTTTTCTATCTTATGTTAATGCTTAGAGGGTGATATTAATGACAAAGATCCCCATACAGATACAAAGGTAATGACAAAGATACCTTTGGATATTAATGCTGAAGGGTGATATTAATGACAAAGATCCTGATTTTGCAACAAGACTAAAAAATTAGACATTTCTCGTGGTGGCAAGAGGCCCAAGCATAAGAAATAGATAATAGATTTACTTCTCTTTTCTAGTTTCTAGTAGCTTTTATAACTATTGACTCTTTCATATTTATTATGATATTTTTTTAAACAATATATGACAATTTAAGTTTGAAGTTGGCAATTATAACTCATTAGTAATGAATTATGAATATGATGCTTCATGAAAGTTGAAAGTTGTTTCATTTCATTTCATTTTATAACATTTCATTTCATGTTAGATATTATTTGTTGTAATGGTTACACTTAGCTTACAAGTACAACTTTGGTGATCAATGATGATAAATGTTATATATTGAATTTTGAAAGCTTGAAACTTTAAGATTGATGAATCATGAGACTCAATATGTTGTATGTTACTATGTTACTAACTTGCGGACGTGGTTGATGAAGATTATAACTTCTAGATGATTGTTGTTATATGATTCAATCTATGCTTTTTTATGTTTTTTATATCTAATTCATCATTCTACATGTTTTTGTTGACATATATGTATCAAAAATTAAAAAATATAAAAAATATATATATTTTTAAAAAATCGCTCCGGGATTCGCTCCCAAACCGGGAGCTTTTGAAAATGGTCGCTCCCGCTCCCGTTTTCGCTCCCGCTCCCGCTCTCAAGTAACATGGGCCCCATAAAATCCCTCTATTGTTATTTTTGTGGCTTTATATTATTATTGTTAGGTCGGCTAGGTTATATTGTGACTCCTTAGACTCCTATATATAGAAATGAGGTTTTGTCATTTGAATCATCCAAGAATTGTTCATTTATGTAATGTAAAGGAGGTTGCCCCCTCGAAAAGGCTGAATTCTAAGGTGTTGATCTATCTTTTCTTGAGCTGGTTTCATAACATTTGGTATCAGAGCTTTGGATTCTAAGGTTTCGCTGCTCCAAACAGGTCATCGTGGCATTTTCGCTATAACTTTTTTCCTGCGACGTTTCAGAAGCTAAAAAAAAAACCCATTTGAGAAGGCATTGTGTTGAATCTCGGGTCTGAATTTCAGAGCTTTTTGCGCTATATTTGCGGAGATATGATCTGAGGAAGTTGGTCTTTTTGCAGACTCCTAAATTACATTCCAAACAGGTGACCTGGGGAAAATCATCATAAATTTTTCCCTGAGCATTGGATTGAAATTTCGTAAGAAGGTGCAGAAAGAGGACGGACTGTAGTTTCTTGTATATATTTTTCAGAGCCAAAGGACGAAACAGTGACTCATGGCACGTCGTACAAGTTCGCTCTACTGAACTAGTCTATAATCAGGTCACTGTGGGAGATTTTGCATAACTCTTCCTTGGAGAATCGAAATTGGATCAGACTGGTGGCATTGGAAAGAGGACACAAAGGGCTACCACAGGCTGCAATTTCAGAACTTGATGATCTGAAATTACAGAGATACATCAGAGGCAATATTGAGCTCCTACAAAGTGAAAAAAATGTGTGTAGATTCTTTTAAATTTTTGCTTAAGAGTGGTTTGAAAATTTATTTTGAAGGAATTCAAAGGGCTAGTAGAGTATTATTATCGGTAACTGATGCCCCGAGGAAAGAAAATGCAAACACCCAGTAAGGAACCTGAAAGCTCTAGCATGACTCATGAAGAAGAAGAAGAAGAAATGCTATATGATATATCAAAATTACAAGAACAAGTGCAACAAGTGTCACTTGCACAAAATGCAACAGAATCTAAGATGGATGGTTTAAGGAAAGATGTAGAAGCTAAGATGGATGGTTTAAAGAAAAGTGTAGAAGCTAAGATGGATTGTTTAAAGAAAGGCGTAGAAGCTAAGATGGATGGCATGGAAGCTAAGGTGAATGGCATGGACGCTAAAATTGATGGCATGGATGATAAGATGGAAGAATTGAAGATAAATATGAATAAGTTGCTACAAGAAATGGTCACTAATGCTGAAAGGGTACTAAAGGAAACTCATGATGAGAACAAAAGAAATGTTAATCATGATTCCATAGACTCTAATGTTGGATCGAAGACTCACCATATTCCAAAAATCGATATGAGGAAGTTTGATGGCAAGGATCTCGCCACATGGATATTATATATGGAGCAATTCTTCGATCTCAATAATGTGAAAAACACACAAAAGGTACGTATGGCAACTTTATATTTGGAACCAAATCAGTTTGTATGGTATCAATGGCTTTGCTCTCGTAAACAATTTATCACTTGGGCAATTTTTACGGAAGAATTGATAGCACATTATGAGAATACAAAAAGCAACACTTTTTTTAGCCAATTGATAAGTCTCAAACAAAAGGGTTCAATAATGGAGCACATTGAGGAGTTCCAAAAATTGAACATAAGGGTAAAAGATATTCCAGAGGAGCATAGGATTGATGTGTTCATAGGGTCTTTAAAGGATAATATCTAACATGATGTTCGCCTTTGGGAACCTGATTCATTAGAGAAGGCATTCAGGTTAGCAAGAAAAATTGAAAGCAAAATTATGGCAATTAGGAAGCATACCACTCACAACTATAAAGACGAAAGTGTTGTTGCCTCTAGTCTTCCACAACCTATAAGGTTGACACCACAACAATTGGAAGAAAAAAGAGCAAAAGGGCTTTGTTACAGTTGTGATAGCAAATACACTAAAGGTCATAAGTGTGCTGAGAAGAAATTATTCTACATAGATTGTGAAGAGAAAGAAGAAAATGAGCAAGAAAGGTCAAACGAAGAGGATATACTCCAGGAACAAAGCCTAGATGAAGAACAAATAAATCCGACCATATCTTGTAATGCATTGGCGGGAATTACCACTCCTCAAACCATCAAGATAGAAGGACAAATCAAGAAGAAAAAGGTAATAGTGTTGATTGATTCAGGAAGCACCCACAATTTTATTCATTGTAAGGTAGCAAAAGAATTGAATTGCTTCCTATATCCAGCACCAGAGTGTGAAGTGATGATTGCAAATGGAGGAACAATAAATTGCTTTGGAAAGTGCTATAATATCAAGCTATCCATGGGAGAATATGTATTGACTAGCCCAATGCTTTCCATTCCAATGGGAGGTGTTGATGTTGTACTAGGAGTCCAATGGCTACAATCCTTGGGTACAATAGCTTTTAATTTTCAATAACTTTTTATCAAATTTTCTACGGAAGGAAAGGAAGTTGAATTAAGGGGTATTGCAGGGAAACTAGGAAAGATAATCAGCTCTAATGGTATGACAAAGCTTCTAAAAAAGGAACAAAGAGGTGTAATTGCACAATTATGTTCGCTAGATGTTTCCACATCGCAATCATCTATTTCTGCAGATCTCCAAAAAGTCCTGGACAATCATTTCAAGGTATTTGAGACTCCCAAAGGTCTCCCACCTATGCGTGATCATGATCATGCTATTCATCTTATTCCAGGAAGTGTTCCTCCAAACATCAGGCCGTACAGATATCCCTGTCCAAAAGAGTGAAATTGAACGTATGGTTGCAGAAATGCTAGAGGCTGGTATAACTCAACCGAGTCAAAGTTCTTTCTCCGCTCCAGTACTATTGGTGCACAAGAAGGATGGATCATGGCGCATGTGTCCGGATTATAGGGAGCTCAACAAGCTCACTATTAAAGATAAGTTCCCCATTCTTGTCATTGATGAATTGCATGGATCAATTTACTTCATCAAGTTGGATCTTCGTTCAGGATATCATCAAATCAGAATGAAGACTGAAGACATTCCGAAAACAACATTTAGAACTCATGAGGGTCATTATGAATTTTTGGTCATGCCTTTTGGCCTTACCAATGCACCTTCAACATTTCAAGGTTTGATGAATTCAATTTTCAAACCATTCCTTGGAAAATTTGTGTTAGTATTTTTTGATGATATACTAATCTACAGCAAGTCTTGGAAGGATCAGGTTGAACATGTTGACAGGGTGCTACAACTATTGGAGGAGAAACAATTATATGCAAAAAGATCCAAATGTTTCTTTGGAGTCCATGAGGTGGAATATCTGGGTCATATTATATCTCATGAAGGAGTTAAGGTAGACCCTAGCAAAATTAAAGCCATTAAGGAATGGAAAATCCCCACATCCATAAAGCATCTGCGAGGATTTCTCGGGTTGACAGGGTATTATCGCAAGTTTGTTAAGAATTATGGGAGAATAACAGCACCTCTAACAACATTATTGAAGAAAGATGCATTTTCATGGACTCTGGAAGCAACAAAGGCCTTTGAACATCTTAAAGAGGCAATGTGCCAAGCACCGGTCTTAGCTACACCGGAGTTCACAAAAAACTTTATTGTGGAATGTGATGCTTCAGGAAATGGAATTGGTGCTGTTCTAATGCAAGATGAAAGACCCATTGCTGTTGAAAGTCGTCCAATCAAGGGAAAGTTTTTAAGCAAAGCTATTTATGAGAAGAAAATGTTGGCAATACTCCATGCACTTAAGAAATGGCGACCCTACCTAATGGGAAGACACTTCAAGGTAAAAACGGATCATGATAGCCTTAAATACTTTTTAGAACAAAGTTTATCTTCTGAAGAGCAACAAAAGTGGGTCACAAAGATGTTGGGTTATGACTTTGAAATCATCTAAAAAAAAGGGAAGCAAAATGTGGTGGCAGATGCACTCTCAAGAAAGGATGAGGATGTGGAAGCATTGTTGTGTGCCATTTCTATTATCCAACCAGATTGGATAAACGAAGCAAGGGAGGAATGGAAGAATGACGAAGAAGTGTGGGCACTTATTCGGAAGTTACAACAAGATTCCAGTACGTCTGATACATTTAGCTGGCAAAATGATTCGTCATGGTACAAAGATCGCTTATACCTCTGTAAGAATTCCCAGCTAAAACAAAAGATTCTTATGGAATTGCACACTTCTCCCTTAGGAGGGCATTCAGGATTTTTAAAAACTTACCACAGGGTTAAGAAGGAATTTTTTTGGGATGACCTTAAATCAGATATTCAAAAGTTTGTGGCGGAATGTTTGGTTTGCCAACAAAATAAAGTTGAAACAATTAAGACACCGGGTCTATTACAACCTTTATCCATTCCAAGCCAACGTTGGGAGGAGGTTTCAATGGATTTTATCACAAGTTTACCCAAGTCTGAGGGAAAGAGTGTCATCATGGTGGTAGTTGACAGACTTACTAAGTATGCACACTTTTGTGCATTATCACATCCATTTAAAGCCAGTACAGTTTCTACTGCATTTATGGAAACAATTCAAAAGCTACATGGAAACCCAAAGATTATTGTAAGTGACAGAGATCCCATTTTCACTGGAAATTTTTGGACAGAATTATTTTCTTGTCTTGGTACTCAATTAGCTCATAGCTCATCTTATCATCCTCAATCTGATGGGCAAACTGAGATAGTAAAAAAATGTTTGGAAGGATATCTTTGTTGTTTTGTATCTGATAAACAGACACAATGGGTCAAATGGTTGCCTCTGGCTGAATGGTGGTATAACACTTTCTTCCTACAGCAATAAAAATGACCCCATTTATGGCACTTTATGGGTATCAACCACCATCCATCACATCATATTTAAGAGAAAATTCTAAGGTTCAGCAGTGGAACATCACATCGAACATCAACAACAAGTCCTCCAACTCTTAAAGGATAACCTCGTGTTGGCACAGAATAGAATGAAACAACAGGCAGATCAACATCACAGTGAAAGAAGCTTTGATGTAGTTGATTGGGTATTCCTAGGCTACAACCATATAAGAAAATGTCCCTCAAGCAAGCTAAGAAGGATATGGTCCGTACAAGGTGTTGCAAAAGATTGGTACTATGGCATACAAATTGGAGCTTCCTGCAGCTTCTCGATTGCACCCAGTTTTCCATGTTTCATGTTTAAGGAGGTTATAGGAGACAAACTCCCAGTTCAAACAATATTGCCAGAACTTGACGAGGAAGGAAAAATTATATTGGAACCGGAAGCATTCACAGAAACAAGAACTTGACAACTACGAAATCGATCAATTTCGGAGTATCTTATCAAGTGGAAGAACTTATCCGCTGAAGAGTCCACATGGGAGGATGAGAATTTTATACAAAAGTATCCAGAACTACTCAAGCGTTGAGGACAACACCTTTTTGAAGGAGAGGGGCATGTTGGGTCCCTATAATACTAGTGATTACCCCATTACTATTGTAGTTATACCCATAGTTTTAAAACTCCGACTCCGACTCCAACTCGGCCAAGGGTCGACTCCGACTCCGACTCCGACTCAGTATCGACTCGGCCGGCTCGATTTCAATGACTCGGTCGTTGTAAAAAATACATTAACTATTTATTTTTTATAAAAACACATAATTTTAAAGAATATAGATAGAAGACAACATATGATCAAAGTAGGCTCATTAATATATCCATTATATCAAAATGGCACCCAGTGCATTGTCCAATACATTCACGATGATGATATAGAGATCAAAATAAAAACACATAACCAAGGAGGCTATAAATGGCCTCTACAACAAAAGTCTGTGACCAGTACTATTGGCTAGTGGTTACTGCTAGAGTTGCCAACATCATCTGGCTCAGTGTTACTTGGGAGCAGGAGCGAAAGTGGGGAGCGAGAGCGAAAACGGGAGCGGGAGCGACATTTTCAGAAGCTCCTGGTTTGGGAGCGAATCCCAGAGGAGTTCGACAACCAATGTCACTAACATCAAGGTACATAGAGGGATTGGTGCTCTTGATTAAATACGAGTTCCATACCCTAATACATGACAAAATTCAATGGAAACATTGCAATCCTCCAATCCTGAAATCCTGAAAAACTGATAAGTCTGCTGGATTTTGAATGAAATCTAAAATTCTACTTTCTCCATATGAAATCCAATGAGGCTGAAACCACTCTCAAACATCCTGAGTCATTTCATGGTAATGTTAAAAATTTAAGTAAAAGGATGAAAATGAAGATTAAGGAGAATGTCACTTTTACTTTAAGAATTTAACATTACCATGAAATTTGAATAGCATATCAATAGTACAGAGAATTTGAGTGTGTTAAATAGGGTTTGGGAGGGGGAAATGGACCCCAAATAACATTTAACTAATTCATAAAACACATTGGAGTCCAAACCAATCAGCAAACACCTTAAAAAATCATTAAAAAATTGTTAAATCGTTGTTTTACTGGGGTTAAGGGCTGCTGTTTGTGACTCGGTCGAGTCAGTATGGAAACGGCCGAGTTGGCCGAGTCAGCCATGACTCGGCCAAACGAACCGTTTCTTCTACCGAGTCACTTCTGAGGGCAACGAAACAGATCAACTCGGCCGTTTCGGTTTCGAAACGGACGAATTTTAAAACTATGGTTATACCCCTTATTACTAATGTTGTGCCCCTATTGCCCCCATATTGTTATTACTGTGCCCCATAGAATCCCTCTATTGTTATTTTTGTGGCTTTATATTATTATTGTTAGGTCGGCTGGGTTATATTGTGACTCCTTAGACTCCTATATATAGAAAAGAGGTTTTGTCATTTGAATGATCCAAGAATTGTTCATTTATGTAATGTAAAGGAGGTTGCCCCATCGAAGAGGCTGAATTCTAAGGTGTTGATCTATCTTTTCTATCTTTTCTTGAGCTGGTTTCATAACACATACGCAAAAGGTTTGAGACAGACCATAGGCCCTTCATTCTTTTTTACCCTTAGTTTCCTTCACTCTCCACTATATTGAGTTCCTTTGTCTTTTCTTTTTGGGATTCCATTTCTTCCATATTATTCTGGATTCGTTTTGTGCCTTACCTTTCTCAAAACTTGTTTTTTTTTCTGAATTTTTTTCATGCTTTATCATTCCTAACTCCTTTAACTCTATTGTCAAATGAACTGTGGAGTCAAAGGTGGGTCCTATGAAGTGGACGATTGTTGAGTGCTGGGTCCAAGTCCTTTAGGACCTTTGTCAACAGATGAACAAACCTTTGTTTCCGTTCTTTCCAATCATGAAGTTCCCAAGCAAACACCGCAAAGTGTCTTCCCATCTTCTCATTACATTTAGAACCTCCCAAAATGAGGAACTTCAAAGACTTTCAATTGAAACAATCAAAGGCTTCAATTGTTCCTACACATTTTGAACTTCCTAAAGACAACGCTGCCGTCTTTGTATGGTTTGAATACTTCGAGGGGAATCACTGTAAAATTTAAACTTACTCCATGGTGCAATACCAAGGCCTTTGACTTTATTCATGCAAGATTGCACTGACCTTGAGGGATGCTTCGACATTATTCCAATAATCATGCTTGGCTATCTTCTTTAGGTTGACTTAGGGTGATAGGAGATTAGAGGAAATAACTTATCAAATAGGCAAAAAAATGCTTAGTATAATGCTTTAGTTAGTTTCTAGCACATTAGATTGTTTGGAAACATTTTATATAGTTTTCTGAGCTAATGTTAGTGATTATAAGATTGAGCTTTTGCTAATTGGTTCAAATGAGTTTGAAGGGTGGATCAATTCTAGATGAAAACTCATGTAGGAAGGAGTTAATGTTTGATTCACTGTGAATCCTTTCAATATTAAGGTTCCTTCAAAGATATGTAGGATTTCATAGTGTTGAAGGTGGAATGCAAAACTTAGAAATGGTATAACCGAGACATCTCTCTTGTCTGTATATTGACAACAGGTTCACACATCTTGTTTGGTGGGCATGTATATTATTCCTCTTGTTGGCTACCTAATGAAGTCTGACACTATGTAACATTGTAATATCACCAATTTTGATTTTTCGCATTATAGATGATTTTCAGAAGAGGAGGCAATTCTGGCATTGGGACTTAGGAGGAAAAAGGGAAATCGCAGCATTAGTGGAGAGTGGGGACCACAAGGAGAGAAATTCGACCCAAGTGGCAATTCGCACTAGTGAGAAGATAGAGAGAAAGGAAGGGGTGCGAATTAGTGGAAGGTGGGGACCACCAAGGGAGAGAGGGCCAGCAATTATAAATAGAGCTTGGGGGCTTCCATTTGGTATCTTTGATCATTTTTTTACAAATCAAATCTAGTTACCTTGAGCTACTTAGCCAAGACAACCCGTGCTATTTAGCACAAGGAATTCCCAAGAAGGAATTCCAACCTCTCTTTTGGTGGACTTCGAGTGCCACCCTAAGGAGGAATTTTTGAACTCAGTGGGAGGTAAATTTGCTGGAGATTGTGGTACCTTTAGCCTATTTCTCAGCCAGTTTGATTTCCAGGGAGGACGCAGGGATTAAAATCGTACCATTGAGTTGGGGTGAAGAAAATGGGTATTTTGGCCTTAGAATTTAGCAGAAATTTCCCTCAGGTTGGACTAGCATTTGTGGAGATTTTCAGGGTTGGAAGTTGCAGCTTTTGTGAGAGCCAAATATGCCACTCTAGGACCTGCGCAGTAGTGACACTGGGTAAAATTCGTGGGGCTGAATACTTCATGCTTGTGCGAGTTTTTTGGAAAGAATCCACTAACCTCTCTGGAGGTAATTTCTAGGGCAGTTCTACAACAGATTGAGGAGAATGAAGTGCCAAATCTAGAAGCTGAAGTGTAAGGGATGCAGTTTCTGCCAGGAAGGATGTAGCACCAAAAATTGGGTAATTCCGAGAGGTCGGAATTGGCCCAATTCCTTTCTTAGTTTTGTCGGTCAGGGGTTAGGGAGTCTGTTCCTAATTTTGCAGAATTTTTGGAGTTTTGGTGCCCCAAAACAACGAGATTATTTGGCAGCCAATTAGGAGAAGTGAGCTTACATTTTGGGTGCTGGGTGGTCGGTAAAATTTGCGCAACCGTTTCTGGGTTTTTTGGTGGAGAGCTCAAGATTAATTTGGCGGAATTTTCTGAGCACTTTTGGAGGCTCAATTGAGGTTTTCTCCAGCCAATGCAGAACATTGAGGAGAAGCCTTTCCTCTACATCTGGGTAGCATCTTTCTCACATGGGATTGTTTAGCTTGCTTTGGCAATATTAGGTGCACAAGTTTCATGCATTGTACTCTTCTCCACATATAATAAAATGGCTGAATTTTGCCGCAGTTCCGGTGTAAATTGTGGGTGTTTAATTATTGTTTAAATATTTCAGTGTTGTATGGTATTTTGCTTTGTTTATCACTGTTATTTCCTTTTGGGTACATTACAGTGCTATCAGAGCCATAATCTTGGTTCAGCCTGTGGGAAACCCTTCATTCTATGACAAGACTAGAATATAAAAACTAAGAAATCATGGGATCCAAAGAAAGGTTAAAATCAAACAACATGACAGTAACTTCTGAATGAGGTCATTAGGATGCAACAAATGATGATTGATGTGGGGAAGCAATTGATTCATACAACAATTGGGAATCAAGACCATTCTCAATTATACAACAAATCCACTATGCCCAAAATTGTGGATAATGCATCAAGATGGCAAGACATGATTGCAATTGGTGTGGAGTTATTGGCAGCGAATTGGGGGGGCATACCAATCATTGGGACATGGCATTCAGGCGCCCCTCGCTTTTTGGGAGTTCTGTGAACTAAGAGACATGCACAAATTAGTGGGAATTCAGTGGAATTATGTAGGGATGATGAGGAGGATTAAGGTAGAAAATGAAAGAGTAGTTGAAGGGGCCATGGTTAGCAAGGAGACAGTTGAGTATACACCCATTGATGAGATGCCATCCATTGATGAGGTGTCGAGAGACATCTCCATTGTTGTTGAGGAGCTGATAGGTATAGAGGCATCCAGATCTATGACAGAGTTGCCGGACGACAATCACCTGTAGCTGACTTGTGTGTATGTCTTGCGTGTTGGATTGTTTATGGAGTAGTTGGAGGCTCATGTTGAGTCCATGATGGAGGAGGATGTGCAACCATCCTTTGGACTAGCCATTGATGAGGGGAAACATAGAGGCCACACGTTGTGATTTTAGCACAGTTCGCTTCAGAGGCACACTAATGAGATATACAACGTTATTAGCCCACCCTTACACATTGGACTGAGGGAGGCAAAGTTGTCTAGACATATTTGAGGGGATGGCCAGGTTAGCAGGATTGAGCGACATGAGCTGAGTATGACACTGCATCAGGCTGGAGGGCTTGTTCCTTCCACAGTGGATTGTACATTCGATCCCTCCTTTGGGATTGGATGGCGAGAGGTACTGAGATGGTACCCGATGGAGCAGGCTAGGCGGTTGGGTACATCCATGGCCACATTTCAGCAGAGGCCATGGATTACTAGAGGGACACGAGGGCCAAATTGTTGTTGGGATCCAGGTGGGATTTCCCATCACATCATAGAGCCGATAGGTATTGGTAGTAGCTACGTGATGGATCCGATGTTTGGGCGCACACACATTTTTAGATCTCCATCAGAGCCTTGGACAACACTAGTGACAGGATGGTTCGACAGGGGAGCAAACAAATTTCATGAGTTGTCTTGGCATATTGACTGTGCGTGGAGTCACAAGGTGATTAGCCTACTCTGGCAGGAGTTGGTAGGAGGAGGTGGCATCGACAGGCCACCAGACAGGGCATTACATGGAGACGGTGCTCTCTCATTGGTATATTGGACACCGAAGCTATTGAGGATAGGCACAATAGTGTCATTTCCGTTGGCATGTGAGGAGTCGGGCCGCTCAGGGCTTTCAAGGCAGATGGGGAGATGTAGCCCACATCGTGGAGGGTTTACTAGCAGAGTGGTGGATACTTTGGCACATGCAGGATACCATATGTTACAGGGTGGTACGACAATGGGTACACAAGACTGCACGGAGTTATGTTATAGGGTCCAAGTATATGTAGAGGGATGCAGACTGATGCGTACAAACCCAATTTTAGTCCATAGCATCCAATGGTGTGTAGGGCTATGCAGCGAGGAGCATGGAGATGCAGGGTGGTGTGTCGTAGCATGTCAGTTTACACTATGGAGTAGGAGGAGTAGCTCGCATCTCATTGAGTACCCGTAGGGAGTGTCAAGTACGGTGACACATGCAGGACACAAGGTGATACAGGATGGGACAACAATAGTAGGGGGTATCCAGCGGTGTACAGGGGTAGGCCGCAGTGTACAGTGGCATGTTGACGAGTACAAAGATGATCAGTTGTATGCAGGGGCATATGGTGCTGCACAACGAGGTCTTGGAGTGTTGCCTCTAGGGAGACTCATGGACAGAGACACCAGGCATACCTTTGGATGTAGTTCACCTAGGATCGACGAGGACACAGATGAGTGATACTTGATGGTATCCGTGGGGACTCACACGCCTGACCCTCTTCTATATCACTTACAGGCACAGTCGATTTGGCTGTTGTCCTTTGGCACTCTGGGTATGAGTAGCGGGGGACAGAGAGCTCACCCGAGATATTTGGACGACATTTAGCGCACTAAGGGAGAGACTGCTCAGCAGTGGCATTGGGTCAGTGCGCTAGTTGACAACCACAGGTTGGGGGATGAGGTGATCATTTGTAGGGGTGGCATATCATTCATCACTGAGCCTATGCTTGGGGAGTTGGTCACGAGGGAGACGTGTGTCACTCTTTCCTTAGGGCATGTCAGGACCATGCATGAGCAGAGGAGACTGTGTGCGGTTGAGGCAGTTTTCTAGTATGTGTCTGGGCTCCAAACATTGTATTGGCACATTATCGAGAAGGCAGATGACAAACCTAGTGGTGATGGTTGGCAGGAATAGGAGGGATCCGCATACCCTGAGTTGATTGCGAGTATTAGATACCCATCTATTGGTTGCATTCAGGGGGTAGCTATTTGGCACGTGGTTTCCAGTGATCATCGGTACTACACAGTGGCAGGCATAGGGAAATTTAGCATGCATCAGATTAATCCATGATATATGGAGACTATATATTGATTGCATGTAGGGACTAGAGATGAGGCATGGATAGATTCCTGTAGTTGCCAGAGCTATGCTGCAACAGGTCCGACTATGGGATGTAGGGATTCAGTTGGTTGATAGATCACTCTGTCTCTTGATGAGTGGAGTCATGGCAAAGAGTGATCTAGTTCACTCTTGGGTTGGCACATGGGGGTTCGCAGAGGCCTTCATCATATGGCGAGGTAGGCTTTCTCTGTTGCTGCACAGGTTCGGAGTTAGATTTGGATGGGTAGGCTTTGGCATCATGGAGATGCCTGGGCAGGATGTGTTTCGCCTCTATCAGTATTTCACCATCGAGTTCCAGGAGAAGAGGATACAGTGTACACACGATGGGCAATCTGTTAGAGCCAGAGTGGCACAACGACAACATGGTGGCACCTTTCTGAGGCTAGCATGGGCACCACAGTACTTGACAACTCAACGACCTTTAGGGATGAGATGACTACTACAGGGGGAGATCATTCAAATCCCCCATTGGGCTTTAGTGAGTCACTGATGGCATGGGGGACTTCATCAGCATGGCAGATTGGTCAGTAGGATGATATTTGGGGAAGCTCATGTGGGATGGAATATATCCCCACAGGGAATGGGTTGTATTTCAAGAGTTTATTCTTGGAGTGCATGGGATGGACTGCTCGGTAGGGCAGCTTCATGGGGAGTTAGACAGAGTCATACATTATCATAATGCTTTACTTATTGATAGTATGTAGAGGGCTTCTGGTACCTATTCCTTGCTGGACAGTGAGCGGAGCAAGGGGTGCTTCACAATGATCAGGATGGCTTGGGATCTGGGTATCGAGGGATTCCTTCATGACCAGATAGTGCAGAGATCAGGGATGACTCAGTGGCACATTTGGGACCCTAGTATTATTGATGGTGATAGTGGTGATCAATAGTCAGAGGGGGCACTTGTTCAGGCATTGCTTGAGGACAAGCAATTTTTGCGGGGAGGATTGTAATATCCCCAATTTTGATTTTCCGCATTAGAGACGATTTTTGGAAGAGGAGGCAATTCCGACATTGGGACTTAGGAGGAAAAAGGGAAATCGCAACTTTAGTGGAGAGTGGGGACCACAAGGAGAGAAATTCGACCCAAGTGGCAATTCACACTAGTGAGAAGAGAGAGAGAGGAAGGGGTGCGAATTAGTGGAAGGTGGGGACCACCAAGGGAGAGAGGGCCAACAATTATAAATAGAGCTTGGGGGCCTCCATTTGGTGTCTTTGATCATTTTTTTACAAATCAACTCTAGTTCTCTTGAGCTGCTTAGCCAAGACAACTCGTGCTGTTTAGCATAAGGAATTCGCAAGTGGGAATTCCAGCCTCTCTTTCGGTGGACTTCGAGTGCTACCCTAAGGAGGATTTTTTGAACTGAGTGGGAGGTAAATTTGCTGGAGATTGCAATACCTTCAGTCCATTTCTTAGCTAGTTTGATTTCTAGGGAGGATGCAGGGATCAAAATTGTACCACTGAGTTGGGGTAGAGAAAAGCGGTATTTTGGCCTGAGAATTTAGTAGAAATTTCCCTCAAGTTGGACTAGCATTTGTGGAGATTTTCAGGGTTGGAAGTTGCAGCTTTTGTGAGAGCCAAATATGCCACTCGAGGGCATGCACAGTAGTGACATTGGGTAAAATTCGTGGGGTTGAATACTTCATGCTTGTGTGGGTTTTTGAGAAAGAAATCCACTCACCTCTTTGGAGGTAATTTCCAGGGAAGTTCTACAGTAGATTGAGGAGAACCAAGTGCCAAATATAGCAGTTGAAGTGTGGGGGATGCAGTTTTTGCTAGGAAGGTCGTAGAACCAAAAATTGGGTAATTCTGGGAGGTCAGAATTAGCCCAATTCCTTTCTGGGTTTTGGTGTTCAGGGGTTAGGGAGTCTGCTCCTAATTTTGCAGAATTTTTGGAGTAGTTTTGGTGCCCCAAAACAACAGGATTATTTGGCAGCCAATTAGGAGAAGTGAGCTTAAATTTTGGATCTCGGGTGGTTGGTAAAATTTACCCACACCATTTTTGGGTTTTTGGTGGGGAGCTCAAGATTAATTTGGCAGAATTTTATGAGAACTTTTGGAGGCTAAAACATGGGTTTTCTCCAACCAGTAGTTGCAAAATTTCCAGGGCCAACATAGAACATTGAGGAGAAGCCTTTCCTCTGCATCTAGGTAGCACCTTTCTCACCTGGGATTGTTTACCTTGCTTCGGCAAGCCCTGGTGCACACATTTCATGCATTGTACTCTTCTCCATATATAATAAAATGGTTGAATTTTGCCGTAGTTCTGGTGTAAATTGTGGGTTTTTGGTTGTTGTTTAAATATTTTGGTGTTGTATAGTATTTTTCTTTGTTTATCACTGTTATTTCCTTTTTGGTACATTACAGTGGTATCAGAGCCATAATCTTGGCTCAGCCTGTGGGAAACCCTTCATTCTATGATAAGACTAGAATAAAGCAAACTACGAAATCATGGGATCCAAGGATAGGTCATAATCAAACAACATGATAGTAGCCTTGAATGAGGTGATAGGATGCAACAAATGATGATTGATGTGGGGAAGCAACTGATTCATACAACAATTGCAAATCAGGACCATTCTCAAATTATACAACAAATCCACTATGCCCAAAATTGTGGATAATGCATCAAGATGGCAAGACATGATTGCAACTGGTGTGGAGTTATTGGCAGCAATTTGGGAGGTATACCAATCATTGGGACATGGCATTCAAGTGCCCCTCTCTTTTTTGGAGTTCTGTGAACTAAGGGACATGCGCAAATCAATGGGAATTCAGTGGAATTATGCAGGGATGACGAGGAGGATTAAGACAAAAAATGAAAGAGTAGTTGAAGGGGCCATGGTTAGCAAGGAGACAGTTAAGCATACACCCATTGATGAGATGCCATCCATTGTTGTGGTATCCATTGATAAGGTGCCAAGAGACATATCCACCATTTTGAGGAGATGATAGGTACAGAGGCATCCAAATCTATGACAGAGTTGTCGAACGATAGTCACCTGCAGCTGACTGGTGAGTATGTCTTGCGTGTTGGGTTGTCCATGGAGGAGTAGTTAGAGGCTCATGTTGAGTCCATGATGGAGGAGGATGTGCAACCATCCTTTAGACTAGCCATTGATGACGAGCATCATAGAGGCCACGCGTTGGGATTTCAACATAGTTCGCTTTAGAGGCACACTGATGAGATCTACAACGTTATTAGCCCACCCTTCGCATTGAACTGAGGGAGGCAGATTTGTCTAGACATATCTGAGGGGATGGCCAGGTTAGCAGGACTCAGTGACACGAGCTCAGTATGATACCGCAGCCGCTTGGAGGGCTTGTTCCTTCCATAGGGGCTTGTACATTCAATCCCTCCTTTGGGATTGGATGGTGAGAGTTACTGAGCTGGCACCCGATGGAGCAAGCTAGGCAGTTGGATACATCCATGGCCACATTTCAGCATAGGAGATGGCTTAGTAGAGGGACACGAGGGCTATACTGTTGTTGGGAAACCAGTGGGGTTTCCCATCACATCATAGAGCCAGTAGGTGTTGATAGTAGTTGCATGATGGATACGATGTTTGGGCGAACACACATTTGAAGATCTCCATTAGAGCCCCAGACAACACTAGTGTGACAGGATGGTTTGACAGGGGAGCAGACAAGTTTCATGATTTGTCTTGGCATATTGACTGTGCGTGGAGTCACAAGGTGATTAGCTTACTCTGGCAGGAGTTGGTAGGAGGAGGTGGCATCCGCAGGTCACTAGACAGGGCCTTCCATGCAGACGGTGATCTCTCATTGGTATATTGGACACTGGAGCTACCGAGGATAGGCACAATAGTGTCATTCCCGTTGGCATGTGAGGAGTCAGGCCACTCAGGTCTTTCAGGGCAGATGGGGAGATGTAGCCCACATCATGCAAGGTTTACTAGTAGAGTGGTGGATACTTTGGCACATGCAGGATACCATTTATAGGGTGGTACGAAAGTGGGCAGTGGCAGGACTACACAGAGTTATGTCGAGGGTCCAGTGTTATGTAGAGGGATGTAGACTGATGCGTACAAATACAATCTTAGGCCATAACATCCAATGGTGTGCAGGGCTATGCAATGAGGAGCAATGGCCTGCAGAGGAGCATGGAGATGCAGGGTGGTGTGCTGTAGCATGTCGGTTTACACTATGGAGTAGGAGTAGCTCGCATCACATTGAGTACCCGCAGGGAATGTCAAGTACAGTGTCAGGCACCTGGTCAATACCCTTGACCTAGGGAGAATGTTTGCCCTTGATGCTACAACATCACGACTCCCTATCACTGATAGAGGCATTCTCAACCACTCCAAGCCTGTCCCTGAAGTAAACAAACTTCATCTGGGACAAACACTTTGTGAGAACATGAACACCCTATTCGTCCGTAGAAATGTATTGGAGCCTCACTGCTCGCTTCTGTACCATTTCTTAAATGTAATGGTAGTTGATCTCAATGTGCTTCGACCTATCATGGAAAACTTAATTTTCTAAAAGCTTCATACATCTACGGTCGTCTCCAACACTTGACCAAACAATCCTGCAAATAGCTTCGGAAGCCACATTGGTTCGTAACTCGCCAAACTAGCTGCAATATACTCAACCTCTATAGTGTTGAGTGCAATAGATGTCTGCTTCCTGCTCATCCAGGATATCATAGGAGAACCCAAACTTAAGCAACATCCCAATGTGCTCTTCTTGTCTTCGACACTTCTTGCCCAATCGAAATCTATGTATCCCCGTAGTTGTACTTCACCATTTGAGACATATGTCAAACCATAATTGATTGTATGCAGATATCTCAACATATGCTTTGAGACAATCTAATGTACATGCCTCGGTTCCACCAGGAACTGGCTCAAACTGTTCACTGCAAAGCAAATATCAGGTCTGGTATTATCAAGGATCTGATCAATAGTTGATACGTAGGGGATCCACCACATCTAAGTCAGAGTCTTTCAACTTCTTCAAATTGATCACCATGGGAGTAGCCATGGACTTGCAGTCCATCATCCCAAATTTTTGAAGGATCGTAATAATATACTTCCCTTGACCAAGGAAGAAATGCATCAAACCTAGATCCTTCATCTCGAACTCAAAGGTCAACTCCCTTTGACACTGAAGCAGGGCTTCCTATGGTAATCCTGACTACTTCCTCTATCATGGAAGAAAATCTTTCTACCACTGCTACTCCCTCTATCACGTGGACAAGTCCTTCTGCTCTCTCTAGAAACAAGTCATCAACATATAATAACAAGATCACAAGCTCGCTTTTAACAACCAAGACTCATCAGGTATCCATCAATCATAGAATACCAAGCTTGAAGTGCCTACTTGAGTCCGTACAAATCCTTATTTAGTCTGCAAACATGAGACTCCCCCTCATGTACCTCAAAGCCCTGAGGTTGTTCTATGTACACGTCTTCTTCAATTACTCCATTGAGGAAAGCAGTGTTTACATCCTTTTGATGTAACCTCCAACCCATAGCATAAGCAATAGAAATAATAGTTTTCTGGAGCAAATGTCTCCTCATAGTCCTCTCCCTCTTTTTGGGAGAGCCTTCTCACCACGAATCTTGATTTGTACTTCTCTATGTTGCAATCTACCACATGCTTGATCTTGTGGATGCACTTGGAAGTCACCACTAACTTCCCCACATGTCTCAACACAATTTCCTCCATCATGGCATCCTTCAAACATGTTGGCCTGCTGCCTTTGGACTAGAAGCTCTTTTGGTCATCTGGCACAGTTCTAGATGTCAATATAATTTCTCCCTCTTGAACACAAATCACTCTAGTTGAGTTTATGCTCCATCATGGGAGAATCCTCTTGTCAAAAAGTTTGCTTCACTCTTCCTAATGCTTCCATTTGCTGCTGAATCATTGCATTTGAGGCATTCATGATGTAATTGCAAACTCCATTAGGAGGCCATGGAAGAAATGATTATAACCAAGAAAAAGATACAAAGACAAGAGGCTGACCAATAATAAAGTAATAATAATCAAGGAGGAAATATATGAAGTACTTATCTTTTGATCTAAGGATTGTAGGGAATTGTCAACTCCCTCTTGATCCTTGCCTTCTTGCAGAAATCATTGAAATCCATCTGCAAACTCATCATCCTTATCCTCATCATCAACTACTAATGCATGTTGCTTTCCTTTCCTTCCTTGCATGAATTGTATGAGCTAGGGTTTCTTCATCCTCGAGTTATCCAACCACACCAAAGGCTCAACTGCAAGCTAAGACATCTTCATGCTAATAGGAAGATGAACCAAGTACAAACTCCACTAGCATTTGGCATTCTAGGTCTCGTTCTAGGGTTTCACAAACCCTTAAGACTATTACTTCAATACAAGTCACATCGTTCTAGACTTCTAAGGTTTGCAAACCCTAGGAAGTTCAAATTTCATCGACATCCTTTGCAAGTCAAACACACTTGTCATGTGCAAATTATCCTGCTATAGTCATGGGACCAATCATTTTCCCTTGAAAAGAATTTAACATTGATCCATTACTAGATGCCATCATATCATCTCAAACCTTTGAAGAGCATTGACCAACTCTGAATCTCATCATTGGAAATTATTCCTTATACAAAAAGTAGGTGGAGGAGGCTTTTTTTTGGCTCCCTCTAGCTCTGGAGTAACTACCTTGGCAACTTCAAATTTGTTTATGTCAAGTTTGGAGAGTTATCATTCATACTGTAGATTGTTTGTCTCAGATTATTTCATAAGAAAAAATGTTGTGACATCCATATTTAGATCATTCTTCAGACCATTGACCATTAACTCATTGAGCATTATGGATACATTGTGGATATAAGTCTTTAACCACACAAGCTATCCTTCTGCTCAAATGCTCACACAGGGACTTCTTCAACCATATAATACAAGGTTCATGACAATGTACAACTTCAAGGCAACACTCTGTTTCTGTAATACAAGACAACAACTCTAAAGGAAACTTTGATACAACACATCACACCTCAGGTTTCCAAGTGATTTCGGCACAGGTGTATGGATGACACTCGGTTCAGGGTCTTTTACTTCACAGTCTAGCCTATACTCAATCTTGGATCAGTCTCAAATTAGCCACAAAAATGCCTTAGAATACAACTCGCATTTTGCCTCAGGAAAAGCTTGAAGTCAGTGTCAAAAGGGCCACTGGTTAGGCCTTAGAAAGTTTGAATCAACTTCATGAGGGGGCTCGGATTTGTCTCAGAAATATCAGGTTCATACTGCCTCAGGAAGATTGTTACAGGGGCAAACGAGCTGCCTCAGAGAGGGTCGAAACATGTCTCAGAGAGTTTGCTTCATAGGGTCAGTACAATGTTGCAAGAACTGACCCCCTGGTTCAAGAGGTGGATTCGTCCTATAAACAAATGCGTAGGGAAACCTCAGGTGGAACTGCAGTTCCGAAAATCAAAACCGTGATTTTTGTTGAAATTCACGGTTCCTGGACTTTTGGAATTGTGACAATTCTGCCACAGTTCCACAAGTCTGAACCGCGATTTTGACACGGTTCCATAGGTCTGAACCGCAGTTTTGCCATGGTTCTAGAAACTATTCAGACAGTTCTGCTAGCATTTTTGTTTGGGGGGGGGGGATTTTTGAACTGCTATGTGAGGAACCATGCTTCCCAAACACTCCCAAGGTGCTCTGTTAATGCTCCCTAAACGCTTCCTAGATGCTCCCTCATGGTAATGTTAAATTCTTAAAGTAATTTTTAACATTACCATGAAATGACTCAAGATGTTTGACACTGGTTTCGACCTGATTGGACTTCATATGGAGAAAATAGAATTTCATATCCCATTCAAAATTCAGCAGACTTAACAATTTTCATGATTTCGGGATCAATGGGATTTTGGTATTTCATTAGATTATAACATGTATGAGGGTATGTGATTGGAATTTAATCAAAAGCACCAAGCCCTATATGTACCCTAGTGTTGGTAGTGTTGATTGTTGAACTCCTTTGCCATGGCCTTAGCAAAAATGTACCCTTCACTCAAGTCAAAATCATTGATTAGGCATGTTATGCATTTTCTACAACATTATAAGGTTTGGAATAGGTGGTTTGATCAAAATTAAGCAATGTTGACTAATATCCCTAGAGAATCGAAGTAGAGGCAAAGGCTAGACAAGAGGAGAGGAATCTAGATTCTAGATGGTTGACATTCGAATAATTAATCATTAATGTACTATGCATGCCATTTCTATCTTGATTCTTGTACAATATGCATGCTTTGATATATTTTGCAACTAATTTGACACTTTGGATGTTTTTTTGAATATAAATGCAATAATATATAATATATTTATATATATAATAGATGCTTTTGGGACGCTTCGCTTCCAAAGATTTTTGGAAAATGACGCTTTTGATGCTTCGCTTCCAAAAATTTCCCCGCTTCAAGCAACATTGGGCTGATAATCTTCCTCAGAGAGTTGTCTTGGATCTGCCTTGAAATGACTTTGTATAGGGCCTCAAACAAACTTTTAATGGGGCCTTAGAAGGGAAAAAATATTGCCGAGCAATGCCACAACCAAAAGATAGAAGCAGGCTCAAAAAACTTACCAATTATCAATATAAAGCTTGATCATGCCTAAGGTTAATACTCTGATGTTTAAAATAGCGTCAAAACATTCTCAATAATGTCCTATATCAAATTGCCAATCAACACTCCAACCTTGCTCTAGAAGAGATGCCTTGGTTTTCTTTAGATTCTTCTTTTAGGGTTAAACAAACTCGACCACGGATACTAGCCTTCTCTAGGGTTTGGATCTCTTTATCAATCCCTTATATCACAGAAACTTGGCTCTCTTATTCCCCACATGTACTCCTTTATTCGTGTCTTATGTTGACTTCAAATGGTTTCTCTATCACCAAGCTTGATAACATGTTGATTTTCTTAAGAGAAATTTATCTTCTAATTTGATAATTACTTTCCAATGATTTCTTAATCAAGTTTTCTTATGTCGCATGTATCATTAAGCAATTTTACATAGAAAATATCAACAATATTGCAATAAAGACAGTAGGATCATAAAGAGACAACCAAGCATAAAAGGACACCAAAATTTTTCCCTGGGAAACCCAAACTCGGGAGAAAACCCATCAATCTTTTCTAGGAGAAATTGTTCAGTTCAACGAAAGTACAATATTATATTCATAAGTCAAACTTGGTCAACCTAGACTAAAAATCATAGTGTTGGTCAAACCTGATCAAACAAACCTCAGAACATCTCAATCTAGGCAGTGTATCCTCCTCATCCAACATATAGGTAACACCTCAGAGACCTCTTAGCTACGACCTTCCTTTTCCTACCTCGGATGGACTTCTTAAGGTCTCAGTCCTTTATGCTCACAAGATTGAGGTTCTCGGCCTCCTCTAGGGCTTCGACCCTCCCAAAGAAACCATTGTATGTAGACTTGAGGCCTTTCACCCTCCTCCTAGGGCACAAGCAGAAACTCGGCCCTCTCTTCTTCGTCCTCTTCTTAGCTGATTTGCGGCTCACCCTTCTTGAAATCTTCTCTTCACAAGTGAGATTGCTATATGTGTGAAATGAGAAGGGTCAATGCCCTTTTATAGTGAACTTAGGGTACCCAAGGGGCACATCTCCTTGGTTAGGTCGACTTGATCAATTTGAGCTGACCCGAGTAATTTAAATTCAAATTCAAATTTTATTTTCCCCTCCTTTTCATGGGCCAAATTGTAGTTGGGGCATACCTTCTGTAGCTACCCAAAAATCAACAATTGAAGTTTGAGATTAGATCTCAACTTCACTTGAAATCAATGGTTGTGATTCATTTAATTCAGTAATGCAAATAACCTTTGCATTTCATTAGGTTAACTCAGTTTTTCTTATAAAAAACAATTATTCCTTAAAGTAATTTTCTATGGTGAAAGGTCATTTGGACGACTTCCACACATCTAGACACTTCGACCTATGAAAAAGTACCTATCCAATTCTACTATCATCAATACTCCCTCTTAACTTCTTCACCACTTCTAGCTTGTTCCTGTAAAACACAAACTTCCCTTTCATATCTGTAATTGGCTTGGCTATGGAGATATATTGAAGCTTCACTACCCCTTTATGGATCCTGTTTTTGATGAAGTGATACATGATTTCAATATGCTTGGACTTGACATGGAACACTAAATTCTCAAAGAGTTTGATACAACTCTGATTATCACAGTGTTTCATGGTAGGCTCCAACTCCCAAACAAATAATCCTACAAGTAACTTGCGAAGCCAGATGACCTCACAACTCACCACACTTATCGCCATATACTCTACCTCTACTGAATTGAAAAGCACGAAAGTCTTCTTCCTCAAGTAATCATCAATGTTCCAAGACTAAAGCAACACCCTAAGGTGCTCTTCCTATCTATTGCACTCCTTGACCAATCTGAGTCTGTATATCTTTGCAACCTTAGTCCATCACCCCCAAGATATCTTAGACCATACTCCATTGTACCTTTCAAGTACCTCAACACATGCTTTGCTGCTACTCAATGCACTTGCCTCAGTTCCACAATGAACTAGCTCAAGGTGTTCACAACAAAACAGATATTTGGCATGTGTTGACCAAATACATCAAGGACCCTATCAGTTGTCTTTACAACGTGGGATACACCGATTCTGAATCTAAATTCAAAACCTTTTTTAGAGTGGTTATCATAGGTGTATCCATAGGTCTATAGTCTACCATCCTGAATCTCCTCATGATCTCCTCTACATACTTCCCCTGACCAAGAAGACTTCACTTGACCTTTGCCATACCTCCAATCCCAAGAAGTAATGCATCAAGGCAATTTCCTTCATTTCAAACTCTATATCCAAGTTTGCCATGCACCTTGCTATGAGTCTCTCTACACCTATGAGAAACAAGTCATCCACATACAACACCAAGTTGAATGGATCATCTCCAACAAATATGAAGTACAAGTTGGAATTTGCCTCACTCTTGGTGAAGCCTTTAATAAAAACCCATCAATCTCAGAGTACCACACTCTGGGTGCCTACTTGAGTCTGTATAAGGCCTTCTTGAGTTTGCACACACGAAACACCCTCCCAGACTCTCAAGCCCAACATCATCCTCTAGAAGTTCACGCCATTGTCAAATGGGGTGCTAGAATGACATCATCAAGCTAAGGCATGACATCATCAAGGAAATCTATCCCTCCAAAGGGTCTTGTTACCCACCAAAAGTGGGTAACCCATAGGAGAAATATTTGCTCCATTTGACAGCCAACCAACAAGAAGCCCTACTATGATGGTCAACACATAACAGTTTGCCAAAATTCTACATCCATTGCTCTAGTGAGATCTCTCTATTGAAATTTGGCAGCTTAGGGAGAAATTCCCTCCTTGGGGAGGCCCTTCTCACCCTAAGGAGACCCTTCTAACCCTTGGAAGAATTTAATTTTCACATGGGAAAATATTATTTTTAATGTGGAACCATGACAACTCAAAAAGTACAAGTTAGCCTAGAAGAGGAAATTTGACCCCCAAGACCACATAAAAATTGACATCATTTGGTATCACTTGAAGGCATCACATCACACATTCATCTCCTCTTCATTGGTTCGATTTGGTCTGAAATTGCAGGGTCCGAGTTCACATGTGCGAAGGAGAGAAAGGGTAATTCTGTTGACCAATGTTGACTTCTGTTTTGGGACTGTTTGACTAGCATTGACTTGGGGAAGTTTGACTTCATTTGACTTGGATTTGGATTTGTTTTGGAGGGCTGATTTGCTGGGAATTTGGCCAAAATTTTCTAGGCATCTTGACTAGCATTGACTGTAGTTTCTGAGTTAGGGTTTCCACAGGTCAAACTTTGACCTTGACCAGATTTTGTGGGTACAATTTTGGGACCGTTTTAACCGATTTTGACCAAGCAAGGAAGGCCTCATTCATTTACATGTTGACTGATTTTTTGGAGTAGATTTGACCATTGACTTGTGACTGGTTATGGTTGCATTGACTGTTGACTTTTATGCTCATATTGGATTGGATATTTGTTGGTTGATTTTGTTGGTCAAGGCTTTGACCTTTGACTAAGTTGTTGATGTACTTGGACTATGTATCTCTCTGCTGAAAATTTGATGACAATCTAATAGAAGAAGAATTTGGAAAGGGTTTTCCCACTTGTGGGGTTTTTCCTCGATCTTTGACCAAATCTCTGTGTCTCTATTGTTCTTGGTTGTCTTTTGTTGTGCATATGGTTTTATGTTCTATTTACAATTTCTTATTGTTACCGGGTGATTGAAAATATATTGGATAATCGATTGCTATTGGAAGAAGAATCGTTATAAGTGATTGTTGCAGTATAGAACAATGAAAAATTAATTCTCCCATCTGGCATTCTTCTTAAAGGTGGGTCACCTATTAACAGGTACTCTAACCATTCTAGCAATCACGTGCTTTCATTTAATGTTATGGTTATATTAATATGGATCACAAGGCAAATTGGATGATTGACCAATCTCAATTGTATCCTTGTTCCTGCACTGCACCTGGGACGTTACTCTTTGACTCTAGTCCAGTGGGACCTCCTTTGAGGCCTTAAGGTTTAGGAAGCACATTATTAGGGAGACACTGATTGATATAGCGTGTTCATAGTAATTCATACGTACCACTGTCTATCTCTCCCTATTATCCATCTCCATGTTGAATTTGTAACTATGGTTGGTCTTCATAATGTATATTTGGTCACTTGATGTACTTGTATTTATCATTGTAAAGCATATTTATAAATGCTTGATTCAAAGGAAATTTATTTTGAGTCAAAGTCCCATTGAGACTTTTTAAAGATGAAAATTTGAATTTTTGAAATGTAATTTTTGGCTCCAAAAGTGACAAGTCGGCTTCCCTCCAAGTCAAGTTGGCCCTGGCTCCAAAAGACACCCATTCAACCTAGATATATCACTATATAAAGGCAACACCTCCTCCTCCACTTGGGCATTCAATCTCTCACACACAAGACAATTTATGGGCAAGCAAGTGAAGGACAAGAAGGACAAATTCTCTCTCTTCTCTCTCTTGCAACTCGCACGTGTGGATTGGCCATTCTCTCTGTGGTTCACATTGGGGAACTGTTGTAGGGGGCTGAAATTTTTGGCTAACTGGGGCAATTGTTGTAGGACCAGAATTTCTGGGGCAATTGGCAATTGCACGAGGGCCGAAATTCTGGGTCAGACAGGCAAAACGAATTATTGGATCAAATTGGGTAACTTGACTTGCAGGAGAAGATCAAGTTTGACCAGGTCTAGGTGTGTCTCTCATTGAACATGAAGAATTTCTCTATTGAAAAAGGTTGCTGGGATTTTCCCTTTGGTGGGTTTTCCAAGCGTAAATATTATCTTCTTTTGTGTATTGTGATCTCTATTGTTCTATTGTTATTTATGGTTGAATTTCTGAAGTGTAATTGTTGAATGATATATTGGAATAAGTTAAAAGATCTACATCAAAAGTAATTGTCAGAATTTCAGAGATATTGTGCTAACCTTAATTGCACTAAGAAAATCAACATGGGATTAGAGCTTTGGTGAAGGAAGAAAGGAACATTGAGATCACCTTGACAAAAACATAGAGCATTTTGTTCAAGTCCTTATAGATTGGTTTCTATGGCTTCTTCTATGAAATCTGAAGACAAGTTAGATGGAGCATCTAACTTTAGAGCATTGAAAGTTAGAATAGATATTCTTCTTGTCAAGAACAAATTTTTGGACACTAAGATCAGAAGGTTACTGAACCAACTGATACAGTGGGAAAAGAGAAATTCAAGGAAGATGACATCACTGCTATGAGTCTTATAGTGGACTCCATTCGGGATCATTTGGTTCCCGACATTGCAAACCTTGATACTTCAAAGAAGATGTACGATGCCCTAATGAATCTCTACACTATCAAGAATGTTGGTCAATCAATGAGCTTGAAGAATGAACTTCAAAATACAAGGATGACTAATGACGAAACTGTGGCTTCTTACTTCATAAGGACTTCACAAATAAGAGATCAGATTCAAGCAATTGGTGGATCCATTCGTGATCAAGAATTAGTGATTACATCATTAAGTGGTCTTCCTAGATCATGGGATGCGTTTGCAGCAGGTGTAAGAAGTTGGAAGGAAGCTCTACATTTGAACATATATGGACATGCTCAAGAAGAATCAAGATTGATGACTAGAGATCGTCAAGATGAGGAAGTTCAAGCTCTTGCAACTTGTTTCAAGAATAAGGGAAAGAAGAAGTTTGGACCTCAACACAAGAAGTCAGGAAAGGGATCTTCTTCCTCTTAGAAGAAGAAAGACCTATCAAAGATCCAATGTTATGGTTGTCAAGGATATGGACATTTCAAGAGAGATTGTCTTAATATGGTCAATAGCAAGAAGAGAAAATGGAACAACATGCTTTCGCAACAAATGTTGAAGATGAAAAACCAAATAAGTCCAAAAGGTGATAACGATTTTTTTTTTACTTTTATGCTTTGACAAGTTCCTTTGTAGATGATGATGACATGTGGCTGGTAGATAGTGGAGCTTCAAGACACATGACCGAAGAGCTTGGGAATCTTTGAAGCATGATATAAAGAAGTTGTCTCAAAGGGTTGAACTGGTAGACAATAATAACTATGCAATCAAAGGAGTTGGAAAGGCATCCATAGCGCTGGAATCTGGTGACAATGTACATCTTAGCAATGTTCTTTACGTACTAGGTTCGAAAAAGAATCTTGTCCTTGTTTCTTATTTGGAAGATAAAGGATATAGAGTTGCTTTTGTGGATGGAAAAGTACTCGTTTGGTCCAAGGGATTTAGTATAGATGATGCTAAGGTTATTGGGATTTGTGATGGAAGACTGTATAGACTTGTAAGTCAACCAGATCAAGCACTAGTACATGATGAGATAAATATAAGTGAGCTATGACACAAAATGTATGGACATCTTCATTTCAGAGCATTGCCTGAGTTGAGTCAAATAGTGTCAGAGGTTCCTGAACTGCAGATAAAGAATGATAGTGTATGCAAAGGCTATGCTCTTGGGAAGAACATCAAGAAACCATTTCCAAACAGTGATAACAGGTCTAAGGAAGGTTTGGACTTGATTCATTCTAATGTATGTGGTCTGATACCTATGAAATTGCTTGGTGGTTCATTGTACTATGTGACATTTATTGATGACTTCTCCCATAAGACATGCATATATCTCTTGAAGACCAATGATGAGGTATTCGACAAATTCCAGGAATTCAAAGTTGAAGTAAAAAACTTGATAGGCAAGAATTTCAAGATACTGAGATCTGACAATGGAGGAGAATACACCTCGAAGGAGCTTGTTGCTTTCTGCAAATAAGATGGGATTAAGAGGGAGCTAATTGTCCCATATAATCCACAACAAAATGGTGTAGCAAAATGAAAGAACATATCCTTTGAAGAATCTGTCAAGGCCATGATGCATGATTTGGACATGTTGTTGTTTTTATTGGGGGGGGGGGCATCTCAAATAGTTGCATGCATTCAAAATAGAAGTCTTCATAAAGCTCTGGAAGGTATGAATTCTGAAGAAGCACTCTCTAAAACAAAGCCAGAGGTTGGTCACATGAGAATCGTTGGTTGTCCTGTATATATTCATGTTCCTAAGGATAAGATGAACAAGCTTTAGCCTTCAGGAAAGAAAGGCATATTTGTTGGTTAAAATAAATCATCAAAGGCCTACAAAATATACATTCCAGAGCAACAAAGGATTGAGGTTAGTCGAGATGCCATCTTCGATGAGAAAGTGGCATATTGGAAGTCTAAGTCTCCATGGACTCCTTGGATGAAGTAAAGAAAGAGGCCTCAAGGGAGGAGCATTCATGTTCTACAGAATGAATCGGAATGCTAAAAGGGCCTCAAGATCCAGCATAACCAATGGTAGTGCCATAGATAAAGAAGAGACTAGCATGGCTTAGATCTACATTAGAAGAGGCAAAAGGACATGCAACTCCTGATGGCACATCTAGAGAAGTTAAGAAACCCAAGAGGTTTTCTAGCTATGCAACTCTCATGACAAAACTCATTGATGCAGAACCTTCCACATATGAAGCAGCTAGCCAACAGGTGTGGAAGGAAGCAATGAATGAAGAGTACCAATCGATCATGAAGAATGATGTCTGGGAGATTATGCCAAGGCTTGAAGGGAAGTCAGTGGTGACTTCCAAGTGGATATACAAGATCAAGCATGTTGCAGATGGTAGTATTGACAAATACAAGGCGCGGTTTGTGGCTAGAGGGTTCTCCTAGAAAGAGGGAGAAGACTATGATGAGACCTTTGCTCCAGTTGTCAGGTACACCTCTATTAGATCCATCATTTCTCTTGTTGCTTCGTTGGGATGGAAATTGCACCAGATGGATGTGAAGACTGTTTTCCTCAATGGTGTGATTGAGGAAGAGGTGTACATAGAGAAACCTCAAGGCTTTGAGGTATATGGAAAGGAATCTCATGTTTGCAGGTTGAAGAAGGCCTTGTATGGACTCAAGCAAGCTCCAAGAGCTTGGTATGCTCATATTGATAGCTATCTGATGAGACTGGGATTTACCAAGAGCGATGTCGATCCAAACCTTTACTTTAAGGTTGTGAAGAATGCACCTGTGATCTTATTATTATATGTTGATGACTTGTTTCTGATAGGTGTTGAGCCTCTTATCATTCAGTGCAAGAAGAAGTTGGCTTCTGAGTTCGATATGAAGGATCTTGGGTTGATGCACTATTACTTGGGATTAGAAGTATGGCAGAAACCTAGCGAAGTCTTCCTTGGTCAAGGAAAGTATGTGTTAGAGATCCTTCAGAGATTTGGTATGATGGATTGCAAATCCATGGCGACTCCCATGGTGACTAACTTGAAAAAGTTAAGAGGCTTCGACTCTAGATTGGTAGATCCATCTATGTACCGGCATTTGATTGGTTCGTTGATTTATTTGGTTAATAAATAGCCGGACATATGCTTTGCTGTGAATACATTGAGTCACTTCCAAGTTGAACAAAGACATGAGCATTGGATTGCAACAAAGCTCAATTTGAGATATTTGCATAGTACAGTGAATTATGGTTTGAGATTTGTTGCAAACAACGATGTACAACGTCAGGGATATATAGATTTTGATTGTGTAGGAAGTGTTGAAGATAGGAAGAGTACCTTGGGAGTATGCTTCAGTTTGGGATCTGCTATGATATCGTGGATGAGCAAGAAGCGGAGGTCGATAGAACTCAGAATTGCTGAAGCAGAGTACATTGCAGCCAATGAGGCTTGTATTGAAGTAGTATGGCTCCGAAAGTTGTTTGCAGATTGTTTGGCCAAGAGTTGGAACTAGTGTTGCGGGGGAGTGCCCCCCCTTGAACTAGTGCTCGAAGCGCACTCCCTTCGGGAGCGACGCCGAGAGCGCGCTCCCTAAAAAATTTTTGACTCAGGATATTTGAGAGTGGTTCCGAGTCTTGACCTCATTGGATTTTGTATGGAGAAAGTAGAATTTTAGATCTCATTCAAAATCAAGCAAATTTATCAGTTTTTAGGATTTCAGGATTGGGGGATTGCAATGTTTCCATTAGATTTTGTCATGTACTAGGGTATGGAACTCGTTAAGAGCACCAATCCCTTTATGTAACTTGATGTCAGGGACATTGGTTGTTGAACTCCTCTATCATGACCCTACTAAAAATCTACGTGTTACTGCTCAAACTAGTAGGGGTCCTAGGAGGGGATCCTAACGGGAAACTACTAGGTCAAGGGCAACAATGGAGCGATAGTCCACTGTCACCTCTGCTAAGGCTCCCTGCTCTTTATCACATTAATGGGTGTGTCAATGAGAGGATAAAGGGTGATTCCCAAGGCCTATTCGTAAGAGAGACTCAATTGTGTGGTTTTTTTGCTTGGAAAGCAAGGTGATGGGGTCTCTAGGAAGGGTTGAGAGGATTCTTGAGGCTAGGGTTTGGGAATGTATCTTGTAAAGATGATTCCTAGGCCTAGAAATCTTTATGGAGACTTCATATTTATGTGATCTTTGCAAAGTTGGAGTTGTAAAGTTGTGGAACCACATGGGACCAAGTGGATGTAGAATTAGGAGAAGGAGGTGGAATTGATCAATCAAAAAGGTTCTTGACCTAATTATGGAAGGGAAGAGGATCAATGGACAAATCTTCTTAGGATATAATACAATGATCCAAATGAGGTCACTAGCCAAGCGAAACATAGGGCAAGAAATGATCCTCGGGCTAGGGCTTGCAATATCTCGAGATCCCACTATCGCAATTTCGTGAAATTTGGAGGGCCTTTAGAGGAAACCCTAACACAATAATGGACAAGAGATCGAAGTCTTTTGATGGCTAGAATGTGAGATAAGTGATGCCTTAGATGACGTATGGAGGCTAGGCCTAGAAAGAGGAGAGGTGAGAGAAATATGCGTTTAAAGTGACCACCTATGGAAGGACTAGTGCCTTATCCTTTAGGAGAGATGGAGTCAAGGGAATTTATAGTTTGGAAGGTGTTTACCCAATCAAGGAGGTCTTCAAGCAGCTTTGCATGGAAATAGGGCATGCGAGCAACTACTTGAGATCATTATACTTTGGTATGCCATAATTGATGACTTTTCAAGATGTATTTCAACAAAATAATTTCTAGGAACATTCATCCATTCATACATGGCCCATGCAATGATGCAATTCTATAAAGGATCAAAATTTCCACAATTTCACATAGGAAAGTAGTAAATTTCAGATTTGTATAGCAAAAATCCCAACAACATTCATGTGACAAAGTAAATCACAATAATAAGCATGAAAATAAAACTTACATGTACAAAATAGTATATCCAATCATCATGTTATGCCAATAATGAAGCTCCAAGACAAGAGAAATAGATCCAAACATCAAAATTCATCCATAACATCCAAACTCGTCCTCCAATGGGGAATGCAAAATTCTCAAGAGCTACTAAATCCCAATCCAAGTGATGATGAGAGAATGAATCACCTTTCATCTATTTATACAATCACTAATGAGTTCGATTTGCCTAATTTGGCCTAATTGAGCTCCAAATAATAAAATAATGTACAATAATAACATCCCTTGGTGACAAGCCCACCAAGATAGCTCAATAACATAATAACAAGCCTCCGAAGAGGGTAGAATGATCAATAAAGTGTATCGTTGGGATTTTGTGGAGGCCTAATGAAGTTCAGAGTGTGCCATGATGTGAAAATGGACCTCAAGCATAGTGGACAAGGGGTTGGCCCCTTGCTTTCCAAGAAAATCCTTTTGGTGCTCCCAAGTGGGTGTGGGGACACAAGGACATCCTCATGGGTCTCCAAGTGGATTGAAAATGCCTGGAAACCATCTGTAACGGCTAGGATGATGACATAAGCCCTCATATGAACCTTAGATCATCTGCCAAGTGTATAGTGCAACTGTGGAGCTGGTTGCACATGGTGAACCAGGTGCATCATCCTCATCCAAAAGGTGGAACATGAGCAACCAATGAGTGGTGTTGGGGATCCATGGAGTACTCTCTGTTATGGTGGAGGCCCATGGCTCTCAATACTCACCCTACAAGTGCCAATGTGGCCCTATGGAGGGCTAGGACTCTGTATAGGGAGACCAAGCCCTAAATGGAGTCCCACTTGCAATCTTGCATAAGATCCAATGTGTCCCCTTGCCCTCCAATACAACAAATCATTAGAATAATCAAGTAAAAGAGCTTACAAGTCATGGAATCAATGGGGCACTTCATGGTATCATGCCCTTCCATAGTGGGCTTTGGCATGTACAAGTGTCTCCAAGTTCAATAAGGGGGTTAATCAAGGATTCTATTAGATGGTTTCAACCTTTAAAGGGGATGACGTGTCCATGGTACATCCCTCAAGTGGTAGGTGGCAAATGATATGGTGATGGAACGGAGTGGGGATCAGGGGAATCATTGAGACCACATGTCTTGGTACAAGGGTAGCTATAATAAAGGAAGCACACACCTAGGTATATTAGTGTAGGAGGGAGAAAATCGTGGTACATGGGCTACCCTGACCTTTGTTTTTCCACCCTTCTTCATATGTCTTTTTCCTTCGATTGATTTTTCTAAATAATTGCTCAAGGCTCCAAGGGATGAGAGCATGTTGTGTAATATATAGCAATGGATAGCCCCTTAAGGTGGGGCAATTAATCACCCACCACGGGTTGGGACAATCATGGGTTCCTTAATGATGGAGGGGGCTCATCTAGGGCCTGTTACCCACCATTTTGTGGGTGATATCCCCAGGAGAATTTTTTCTCCATGATGAGCCTCAGTCGAAAGCCAACAACCCCTTGATGCTTCCTACTAGCTCGTTGTGCCATTTCTCTGCCACTTGAGCTAGCCATGTGGTCCCTCACTCACATGTATTTATCATATGTTTGAAGGTGGGCCTTTCGAATCTAAAGGTATGTCTTGTCATTTGGTATTTGAGTATTGGGTTTACTTGTCATTTGGTAATTGAGTATTGGGTTTACTTGTCATGGATACTTCTATGTATGGATTGAAGGGGGGATTTGACAGAAAGAGTGGGCTTAGTTTGTGCTCATGTTTCTTTGATCTCTTTTGGTTGCTACCCTTGGATCTTAGTCTCGTGGGATCTCCTTTATTGATCATTTTGTTCTAGGGTGGTACTACTTGGGAAAACTTGACTTTGGGTGCGTGGTCTTGCTCCTTGATCCACACATATTACCCCCTATCCACTCACTATACCCCCATTCATATTTACTCCCACCTGGGTCCACATTCCCATTCTGGGTCCACATAGGGCTAGCCTCCCTATTCCCCACCTTGGGTCAGGCCTAGAATGATGCCTCAAAGGTTGAAGCAATTAAAAGAAAAAGTGAAAAGCATAAGTGGACACATCTAACAGGAAATTGTACCACAAAATGCAAAAGATGGTCGGGACAAAAATAATTAGCACGTGGGAAAAAACCATTACATGAGCTCTACCCCAATCATTAGCCATCACCTTGGTTCCATAGGCCCTAGATGAGCCTCCTTTATCATTCAGGAACCCATGATTGTCCCAACCCCTAGAGGGCAATGAACCACCGTACCTAAAAGGGGTTAATCATTGCTATATCTTACACATCATACTCTTGTCCTTTGAGCCCCAAGCAGTTAATTAAAGAAAATTCATAAAAGGCAAAGGCATGTAAAGAAGGGTGGAAAAATCAAGTTTGGGGAACCTCGTGTACCACAATTTCTCCTCCTATACATTATACCAAAGTGTGGGCTTCCCCTTATCTAGCTACCCCTATGCCCCATTATGTGGCCCAGGGCTGCCCCTCTCATTCCCTATTCCATCTCACCTATTTGTCACTTGCCACCCCCATTAGAAGGGTGTACCTTGGACATACTATCCCCTCTAAGGGTTGAAACCACCTAATAAGGTACTTGGCTAACCCCCTTTGGAGTTTGGAGACACTAGCACATGCCAAAGCCCACTACGGAAGGGCATGCCATTATGAAGTGCCCACTTTGTTATCCATGGTTTGTAAGCTTCTTCTTTACCCAATTATTTTAATGACTAATTGTACTGGACGCCTAGGGGACGCATTGGATCTTATGCAGGATTATAGGTGGTTTCCATTTGGGTTTGGCTTTCCTATATGGGATCCTGACCCCTTGAGGTCCACATTGACACATGTAGGGTGTGCAAAGAGAGCTATGGGCCTCCATAGTAGCAGGGAACACTCCACAGATCTTCATGGATGTTCAGAGACTACTGGCGATCCACTTTTGGGACGATAGTGACATGATTGGTACCCTATGCCCAACAGGCCCCCACAGGAGCCCCACAGTCTTGGCAGGTATCCCAACACTTGTACGATGTCATGGCAACATTCATTCCACCACTTGGACCATTGCAAAGGATCTACAGACATCTCCGATTCATATGGAGACCCATGGGGTCATTGATGTGCCCTCAGACCCACTGAGAGCACCACAAGTCTACTACTTGGAGAACAAGGGGCCACCCCCTTGTCCATCATATTCCGAGGAATTTATTCCTCAATATGGCACTTCAGGATGTTATTGAGCCTTTGGAGGGCCCTACGACATGCATACATCATTATTTGGCCCCTTATGAGGCTTGTTTTTACATTATGAGCTAGTATGGTGGGCTTGCCACCATTAGGAGTTATTATTTGCACACTATTTTACCTTCAGCGGCCCATAGGCTAATTCGAACTACTTAGGAGGCTATATATTGATGTTAGATACATTCATTTGTATCATCACTTGACTTGGGATCTCTCTAGTCTTAGAGAATTTTCGCACTTTTTCCTTGGAGGATATTTGCTGGAGATGGATGAATTTTGATGTATGGATTTGGGCTATTTCTCTTATCTTGGAGCTTTGTTATGCAAACAAATTGCTGGTTGGATATACTCTATAACGTTGTAAGTGATTTTTATCGTTGTTATTCTTGTTGCTGCATATTGCTAAAATTAGGGCTAGTTGCTGCATTATTATAATGTGGAATTGAGCTATGTTTTAGTTATTAAATGTATGGGCCAATGTTATATGAATGAAATGTCCTAGAGATTATTTATCTCGAGAAGCTTGCATCATTTGCTTTAAAGTATAAATGCTTGAAAGTCGCTTTTCTTTTCTTACTATCTACATTGGATGAAGTTGACTTTCTGGGCCTCCTTCACCAAGAATCAAGTTCTTACTCATTACTATCCTTGAATACATATCCCCAAGTGAATTAGGCATTGGTTCCATAAAAGGGTGATCATCTCAACCTTCATTTTACCATTTTCTCCCTTTTTCCCAAGTCTAGCCCCATGAGGTCACCTAGGGCATCAATTTCCTGGCAATTGGGCCAAGGAAAAATTTCGATCTCCTCTAGCCTACTGCGCCCCCTCCCTCTCCTCCAAATTTGAGGCCATTCTGATAGTGGAATCCACGGGAATCCCAAACCCTAGTTCTAGGACCAAATTTTGCCTAGGTATCTCCAAGGCTAGACCTGAGTAGGATTAATTCAACCTTTTGAAGTGAATATTCTTGTTTGGTCCTTTCCCCTCACCTTGTTTAGGATAGGAACGTCATTGGTTGCTATATTACATCCCCGAACTTGGGCTGGGTTCACTTGGCTCCGTGTGGTCCCACTTCTCAATAAAGACTATTTGTCAAAGACCATTCTGGAATCCAAGTTTCCAAGGATTATAGAGATTGAGAAACTCCTTTATAAGTCTATTCTTTCTCCTTCAACCCTCCAATCCTCACCCCTTACCCCTGGTGGATCAAGTCCTTTGCTTAAAGAGCAAGCAAGTTCCATTTTTCACTCCATCCTTGGGAAAGGGCTTTCAGGGTCACTCCTCATCTATCCATTGACATCTATCTTACAAAGTGATCTCTACACTACTCGAACTCCTTCCATCGGTGAAAGTCCGTAAAGAGCAGGGAGACTTAGCTGTAGTGACAGTGGGCTAAGCCTCTGCTGTTGCCCTTGACCTAGCAGTTGCCCTCTTAGGAACCCCTTTTAGGTCCCTTGCTGGTTTGAGTGGTAGCAGGGCCCATAGGAAACAAGGTGATGCCCATGGATAAGGGGTAGAGCTCATGCTTGTCTTTTGCCCACATGCTAAATTTGTATGTCCCGACCATCTTTTGCATTTTGTGGTACATTCCCTGTTGAGAGTGGCCAAATTATGTTTTTTCTCTTCTTTTTAGTTGCATCAACCTCTGGGGCATTGTTCCAAGCCTAACCAAAGATGTGGACAAGGGGAGGGGATGGCTAACACTATGTGGACCCACGAGACATATGTGGAGTCGAATGGGAAAAGAGATGAATGGGGCTAAAATGAGTGGAAGGGAGTAATGTATATAGTGTTGAGAAGCGGGACCACACAACCAAATTTGGGATTTCCCATGCCGTGCCAATCCTAAAGCTAATGGCCAGTAAAGGAGATCCCACAGGGCTAGGATGCAAGGCTAACCACAGAATCAGATAGTGGGGAAAAGAGTACAAACCTAGCCCACTCTTTCTGTTGAATCCCCCCACCAATCCATGCCCAAAAGTGCACATGACAAGTAAGGAAAATTACTCAACTATACCAATGAAAAGCCATACTTTTGGGTCCGGAGGCCCACCTTCAAACATGCAATCACAACAAGTGGGCGAGGGACCACATAGCTGGCTCAGGTGGCAGAGACAATGGAGCATCGAGCTATCTGGTGGCTGCAAGGGGCTGGTGGTTGCCAGCGAAGGACCATCTAGGAGAAAAAATTTCTCCTATATACACTGCACACAGGGGGTGGATAACATCTGGCTCCAACTAGGACATGAGCTCTTAGAATGGTGTGCAAAGCTACTCGAACGGGAGGTCATGAGAACATCAACAATTTCTTGGTACCGCAGACCTGTTACCTACACATATCAAAGACCAAGCACATGGGGAATCATGTTTTTGTGGTGTCTTATGATCATCAATGCTTGGTATTAGGCCACTAAAAATCAACTAGTAAATGAAGTTTAAATAAAATTTCAAATGCAATCTTAATCTAAATGTAGCTAATCTAGCATGATAATATCATATGATGTTAGTTCTAATGGGGAAAATGAGCATGCAATGCATCCTACCCTAACATGCATGTTACATCACCCAAATACTAAGTGTAATCATAGACCCAATGTAACCAACATATCATCCAATCAATATGAAAACAACTGCCCTTCTTCTCACTCATGCAATAGATCCAAAGGCAGGGGTAGGAATGACAACATGGAAGGTCACAAGGGTGGGAGGCGGGAAAATGAAGTGACCATGCATGGAGTATCATGGGGGAAGAGGGAGCCAAGGGATGCAATCTTTTCCACAGGATCCTTTCTTCCAACCAAAAGATAGAGATATCAATAATTAAGCTCATAAACCTCCGATGGATAGCAACCTCAGGCATATCATCCCCATTATGGTCCCCATCATTAATATCATGCTTTATGACCACCATAGGGTCATGACTAGGAGGAAAGGGAGACCGATGACAAGGGGAGACACAACAAGTAGGTTGCTCATGATAATCATATTCACAATCCTGAGGGTATGAGGGGGAAGGAGGGATACATCTAATGGATAGTTCTTCCTTAGCATCATACCTAGGAGAGGAAAAGGGATCATCAATAATTGTGATAATGTGAGAATGGCCAAGGCGAGGGTTCATGGGTAATGTAGCTATGCTATTGGGATCTTGGAGAAGGCATGGGAAAGCAAGGCCTTTTTTAGTGTCATCATTGATGTCATAAATGGGGCCCGCTATTTCTAATAAACCTTCTTCACGCATGGGAAAATAATGATCCTACTTTTCAATGATGTGAGTAGTCATATCATTATGAGTGATGCTCGGAGAAAAGGAGAGTAGGTTTCAACCTCATTTTCCGTGTTAGTATCACAAATAGGGTCACTGTCAAAACGCTGACTTCCCACATCCCATTTTCCCTCAGTAATGCACAAGAAATGAGAAATGTCATCTTCACAGGAAACTACAATACTCATATCTTCGAAACCCTTTCCTGAATGTAAGCCTCAATTTCATCGTGTTCATCTTCATGATCTTCAATGGGGCTCTCACTCATGTCATGCATATTCTCAACCCTTAGGTATGCATCTTGAAGGTCCTCTATGGCATTATGGCTATCATGATATTCTTTAGATGGATCCCCTTCTTCTGTATATTCCTCACTTTGATGAAGGTCCTTCAAACGTGGAACTTTCTTTAATGTTACCTTGATCATCCAATTAATTACATTGTGTGGGGCTTTGCAATTGATTATAATATTTTTCATTGATTAGGTTAGTCAGAATATTAAAAGCACAGGTTAGGCTAGCAAAGTCAAAGAGACGACTAGGATCCTTCTCATAGGCACACATCATTATGTAGAGTTGTTTTTGTGTTGACCCATGAAACCTGAGCATGAATTCCTTATCCATGTTCTCCAATAAATCTTCTTAAAACTTAGTACATTTTCTTACATTCTTTTGTAGTTCTTGAAGTTCTTGACCATTGAGTTTTGCAAATGGAGAGCCAAGCGTAATTTCTTTTTGACAATAATCCATTTTTCAAGATTTTGCATATTAGGATCAGAATGGAGTCACTAGGGTGAATTAAAATGCCTTGATAGATGCTTTCTTCCCCCTACAAGCATTACCTTTTGAAGTTCAATGAAGAACTAGGGCTTCGTTCTTCCAATGGAGTCACCAATAATAATATATCAATGATGTCGTAAGGGAAATAAGATACACATCTCGTGTCCCTGACAACGACGCCAAAATGTTATTGCTCAAACTAGCAAAGGTCCTAGGAGGGGATCCTATAGGGCAACTACTAGGTCAAGGGAAACAATGGAGCGATAGCCCACTGTCACCTCAGCTAAGGCTCCCTGCTCTTTACAAACTTTCATCGATGGGAGGAGACCCGGTATAAGAGGAATCACAATAATGGATGTGTCAATGAGAGGATAAAGGGTGATTCCCAAGGCCTATTTGTAAGAGAGACTCAATTGTGTGGCTTTCTTGCTTGGAAAGCAAGATGATAGGCTCTCTAGGAAGGGCTGAGAGGATTCACGAGGCTAGGGTTTGGGAATGTATCTTGTAAATATGATTCCTAGGCCTAGAAATCCTTATGGAGAATTGGTCTTTATGTGATCTTTGCGAAGTTGGAGTTGTAAAGTTGTGGGACCACACGGGACCAAGTGGACCCAAAATTAAGTCAAGGAGGTGGAAATTGGAATTGATCAACCAAGGATGGGCTTGAGCTAATTGTGGAAGGGAAGAGGATAAATGGACAAATCTTCTCAGGATAGAATACAATGATCCAAATGAGGTCACTAGCCAAGGGAAACCTAGGGCAAGAAACGATCCTCGGGCTAGGGCTTGCAATATCTCGAGATCCCACCATCAGAATTTCGTGAAATTTGGAGGGGCCTGTAAAGGAAACCCTAGCACAATAATGGACAAGAAATCGAAGTCTTTTGATGGCTAGAATGTGAGATAAGTGATGCCCTAGATGACCTATGGAGGCTAGGCCTAGAAAGAGAAGGAGAGGTGAGGGAAATATGTGTTTAAAGTGACCACTTATGGAAGGACCAGTGCCTATTCCTTTGGGAGAGATGGAGTTAGGAGAATCTATTGTTTGGAAGATGTTTACCCAATCAAGGAGGTCTTCAAGCAACTTCACATGGCATTAGGGCATGAGAGCAGCTACTTGAGATATTTATACTTCGATATGCAATAATTGATGACTTTTCAAGATGTATTTCAACAAAATAATCTCTAGGAACATTCACCCATTCATACATGGCCCATGCAATGATTCAATGCTATAAAGGATCAAATTTCCACAATTTCGCATAGGAAAGTAGTAAATTTCAGACTTGTATAGCGAAAAGCCCAGCAACATTCATGTGACAAAGTAAGTAACAAGAATAAGCATGAAAATATCACTTACATGTACAAAAGAATATATCGAATCATCATGTTATGCTAATAATGAAGCTCCAAGACAAGAGAAATAGATCCAAACATCAAAATTCATTTGTAACATCCAAACTCGTCCTCGAAAGGGGAATGCGAAATCCTCAAGAGCTACTAAATCCCAATCCAAGTGGATGATGAGAGAATGAATCACCTCTCATCTATTTATACAATCACTAATGAGTTCTATTTGCCTAATTTGGCCTAATTGAGCCCCAAATACTAAAATAATGTGAAATAATAACATCCCTTGGTGACAAGCCCACCAAGATAGCTTAATAACATAATAATAAGTTTCCCAAGAGGGTAGAATGATCAATAAAGTGATTCGTTGGGCCTTTGAGGAGGCCTAATTAACTCCAGACTGTGCCATGATGTGAAAATGGACCTCAAGCATAGTGGACAAGGGGTTGGCCCCTTGTTTTTCAAGAAAATCCCTGTGGTGCTCCCATGTGGGTGTGGGGGCACAAGGACATCCTCATGGGTCTCCAAGTGGATAAAAGATGCCTATAAACCATCTATAACAGCTAGGATGATGACATAAGCCCTCACCTGGACCCTAGATCATTTGCCAAGTGTATGGTGCAAGTTTGGAGCCAACTGGGCATGGTGAACCAGGGGGTACCTGACCATATCACCAAAGGGTATTTGGCTAATGGGTGACTAGATCCTTTGCAAAGGATATTTTGCTAGTGGGTAACTAGATCCTTTGCATGATGCTAATGCAAGATGTTTTCCACATGGTTTTAGGATAGAACATGAAGTGGATGGATACATTAACATAGCAGGCTCATTCAATCTTTTCTTGGGATGGAGAAATTTTCAACAAAGTGGACATTTGAGGAAGTTAAGGTGAATACCTCCCTAGCTAAGAGGGAGTGTTGATTTTTGGGTAGCTGCGGGAGGTATTCCCCAACTACAAGTCGACCCATGAAAAGGAGGGAAAAATAAAATTTGAATTTGAATTTAAATTACTTAGGTCGACTCAAATCAATCAAGTTGCCCCAGCCAAGGAGACATGCCCCCTAGGCACCCTAAGTTCACTATAAAAGGGCATTATCCATTCTCATTTCACACATATAGCAATATCACTTGTGAAGAGAAAATCTCAAGAAGAGTGAACTGTAGATCAACTAAGATGAGGACAAAGAAGAGAGGGATGAGGTTCTGCTTGTGCCCTAGGAGGAGGCCGAAAGGCCTTAGGTATGCATACAATGGTTTTTGTGGGAGGGTTGAAGCCCTAGAGGAGGCCGAGAGCCTCAGTCTTCTGGACAGAAGGCTTTTGTGGGAGGGTTGAAGCCCTAGAGCCCTAGTCTTGTGAGCAGAAAGGACTGAGACCTTAACAAGACCAATCGAGGTAGGAAAAGGAAGGTCGCGGTTGAGAGGTGTCTGAGGTGTTACCTATCTGTTGGATGAGGAGCATACACTGCCTATATTGAGAAGTTTTAAGGTCTGTTTGATCCAATGTTACTAGACTCGGAATTGACAATAAATTGGCGAGGCAAAAGAGCAAAGGGTTTTAATCGGATCGGAGAAAAATCGTGAAAAAATCGTTGAATTCAATAAATAAAGATATACACATATATTGAATTAAAAAAACATTTTTGATTGATATTCAATAAAGCCATGTCCAAACAATGCATAATATCAATAGATGTCCAAAATATCATGAATGAATAAGTATCTCATAAATGTTATGAGTCCAAACATGATCCAAAGTACCGAGTCCAGACTCCTGACCAGTGACTACATAGAACCTGAAGCATCTGCTTCTAAAAGTTTATAAAATACTCCATACTAATCAATAAAAAAACAGTGACTGAAATCTCTTGATTGTTGCTGAAATGATACGATAATAGTTTGCTACTGAAATCTCAGAGCACACGCTGAAGCTACACTGGAGCACACTGCACACTATGCCTCTATTACATTATGACTCTATTACGCAGAATAAATTGAAACTGAAACCATGCCTCTATTACCTTCCCGGCGTATGAGTTGTGGGCCTGAGCAGTGAGAACTCAGTTACGAACCGATGTTTAATTTTTAACCTAACTAAACCACACAGCGAAAAATGCAGGAACCCCAAAAGTTAAAATCCGTGCTTGTCATGTTGAAGGCTGAAAATTGCCCCAGTCACCTAAATCATAATTAATCGGTGAGTCGCAAGTTAAAATTGCATTGACCATGAGTCAAACTCGGTCAATGTGAGTTTGACTCGCCTAGAGTTGAATTGGATCATTTGAGGGAAGAGCAGAGTTTGACTCGCGATTAATCGCAAGTGATCGGAGATTCATGTTTCACTGGTTTGATCAAGTTTGACCAACATCATATTGTACTTTTGCTAAACTGAACAATTTCTCCTAGAAAAGATTGTTGGGTTTTCTCCTGAGTTTGTGTTTCCCAAGGCAAAATGTTTGTGTCATTTGTGCTTGGCCATCTCTTTATGATCCTACTATCTTTATTACGTTACTATTGACATTTTCTATGTATAATTTGTTGAAAATTTGGGTAGCTATGGTCGACATTTTCATTGGCTAGCGATGGAGAAAATTCATATTTATAAGTCTGACCAAGTTGACTTCACGATCATCAAGTTGACCTCACATGTGTAAAAAGGCACCTCCTCAATCACATATAAATGACTTCGTTGAGCCTCATTTGGATCATCTCATCACCACACAATTCTATCTGAAATAGAGATAGAAAATCCACAAATGTGAAGGAGTCAAGGAGGCTTCTAATCTGTGTTGACCAACATTTATTCTTCTGTTTGAATTTCATTGACCTGGGCTATTTTGCATTTGTTTGATTGAGGTTTTGACCATCTTGGAGGGCCGAATATTGCAGAGATATGTTGACTTTATTTGATTGAGGTTTCATCCTTGTTTTGGCTCGTTGACTGGAGTTGACCATATGCTTTGACTGAGGCGTTGACCAAAGGTTTGACTAGCTCATTGATTGGTTTTCTAAGTCAATTTTAGGACCGAATTTCAACCCTTTGTTTAGCTTCCATAGGTCGAAATTCTGCCCCTCTGTGCAGACTGTAATCTTTGACTAACATTGACTTTTCTCTCTTCATTGAATGGTTTTGACTTGGACAATTTGAGGTCAGAATTTTGGAATCTTGTTGGAATATTCTGATGTACTATTGATGAACAAAATTTCTCTCTCATAAGGAAAGAATTGGTTGGGTTTCCCTTTGTGGGGTTTTCCCTAGCTTGAAGCTTAATTTCTTGTGTCTCTTGTCTCTTGTTTACTGTTCATGTGATCTCTACTACTCTGTTGATGAAATTGTATGGTTGAAGTATTTCATGTATAGATGCTTAATGATTGGAATGAAAAAAGAATACTGAATAATCATTGGAAGTAGTTATCAATTTTGAAAAACTATACTAGTCTTGAATGCACTAGAAAATCAACATGGAATCAGAGCTTTGGTGAAGGAAAAGAGCTATGAGATCACCTCGAAGAAGCATTAAGGGCACCTTGAAGAGTTTGGGATTCTTCATCTTTTGATTTTGGTTGGTCATCTTCATCTTCATCATGAATTCCTTCACGAAAACAAAGAACAAGCTTGAAGGAGCTACTGATTATAGGGCATGGAAGGCCAGGATTGTTCTAGTTCTTGCAAGGCACAAAATTTTGGGCTTTGTTAGAGGTAAAGTTACTGAACCAACTGATCAAGCAGGGAAAGACAAATTTCAGGAAGATGACATCTGGGCAAGGAGCATCCTAACAGAATTAGTTAGGGATAATCTAATTTCCTATATTGTTGATCACCAAACATCCAAGGGAATGTATGATGCCATCACTGGTTTGTACACAATCAACATCACTGATCAGTCTATAAATTTAAGGGGTCAACTTTGCAATATCAAGATGACAAAGAATGATATAGTGGCTTCCTATTTTGTAAAGATATCTCAAATAAGAGATCAACTCAAGGCCATTGGAGAAGAAGTATCTGACAAAGAATTGGTAGCTGTGGCTTTGGGTGGTTTGCCTAGATCTTGGGATCCTTTTGCAGCAAGCATTAGTGCAAGAGAAAATTCACCTTCTTTTGATAAGCTATGGGCTTCTTGCACTAAAAAAGAATCAAGACTTCATTCAAGAGACCGTATTGAAGATACAAATGAAGAAGCTTTAGCAGCTCATTCTAAGAAGAATAAAAGAAGACCTAATTTTGAAAGGTTCCAAAGAAGTTCTAGTAGAAGACCGAATTTGGGATATTCTCCAAGAAAGGAACCTACACCTCGAAGAGGACCTTCTCCCTCTCAAGATAGAAGAGATAGAATAGATTTGACTAATGTTCATTGCTATCGTTACCAAGCATATGGTCACTATCAAGATCATTGTCCTTAAAGAAATCAAAGGGATGACTATCAAAGGATGGAGATCGAAAGAGGAAGCAACATGGTTCTACTGCTGACCTTGATGAATCCAAGAGGAGGCTTAAGAAAAGAGATGCTGATGAAGAATACTCATTTTATTCTACTTTTATAGGTACCATTGCAAGTCATGATGAAATATGTTTGTGAATAGTGGTGCCTGAGGCACATGACTGGAAATCATGATCATCTCTCTAAATTGGATGAAAAGAATATTGCTCAAAGGTTTGAACTTGGAGATAATGGCAAATACGAGGTCAAAGGGGTTGGCTCATCATCCTTCCAATTGTATTCAGGAGGTAATGTATCCATTAACAATATTTTATATGTTCCTGATTTGAAGAAGAAATTATTGTCGTCCATATCATCTTTTGAAGACAAAGGATATAGAATTGATTTTGTTGATAGACAAGTTCTAATTTGGAAGAAGGATGCATCTTTTGAATATGCCAAAGTCATTGGTGTGCGAATTGGAGGCCTATATCGTCTCCCTAAGGCTTGGACATTCAATTCAAGGCCTACTACATAACACCACTGATCTCTGTGAGCTATGGCATTGAAGGTACACGTTCATATTCACTATAAAACATTGACTAGAATGAAAGATTTTGTTAAGGGTGTGCCGAAAATCAAGCTTGATCATGATGGGGTTTGCAAGGGTTGTGGCCTTAGGAAAAATGTGAAAGGAAAATGTACTAGTAGTGATAGTAGATCCAAAGGAATCTTGGATCTTGTGCACTCTGATGTTTGTGGGCCTATGTCTGACAAGACTTTGGGTGGCAGCTTGTATTATGTCTCTTTCATTGCTGATTATTCATGCAAAACATGGATTTATATTCTAAAGTCCAAGGATCAAGTATTTGAAAAGTTTTGTGAATTCAAGGCACAAGTTGAGAATGCTACGGGAAGAAAGATCAATACCTTGAGGTTTGACAATGGAGGAGAATATGCATCCAAGGAATTGATTGCTTTTTGCAGGGATGCTAGAATTAAGAGGGAGCTTATAGTTCCCTACTATCCTCAACAAAATGGGACTACTGAGAGAAAGAAAAAGACTATTATGGAACCTGCCAAAGCCATGCTTCATGATCAAGAGTTGCATATGTTTCTTTGGGGAGAAGTTTCAAGAACAACTGTCTATGTTCAAAATAGGTTCCCTCATTGAGTCTTGGATTATAAGATTCCCAAAGAAGTCTTTATAGGTGAGAGACTCAATATTGAGAATTTGAGAAGTTTTGGTTGTCCTATTTATGTTCATGTTCCTAAGGAGAAGAGGACAAAGTTGGAGCCTTTCGGGCAGAAAGGGAACTTTTGTGGGTTACAGTGAAGATACAAAGGCCTTTAGCGTCTATGTTTCGTGGCAACATTATATTAAAACTTGCAGGGATGTTATCTTTGACGAAGGTGCTGCTTTCTGGAAGTCCAAGGGTTCACACTTGGACTCTGATGATGGGATACGGGTGGCTCTGAAAAATGTGGAATCAAAGTCTAAAGAACTTGAACTTACGAATCTAGATCCTCATGAAGTATTTGATGATCATGAATTTGTTGAATCTTTAAGATCCACTGTACTTGAGACTAGAAAGAGACTTGCATGGCTTGAAAGAACATTGAAGGAAGTTGAAGGACATGTTGCACCTTGTGGGACCTTCAGGGAAAACAAGAAGCCGAAGAAGTACTCTGGCTATGCAATTATGATGTGTAAAATTATTGAGTCTGAACCATCCACCTATGAAGAAGTTGCTGAGCATCAAGTTTGGAAAGATGCCATGACTGAAGATTTCCAATCTATATTGAAGAGTGAAGTTTGGGAAATCGTGCCAAGGCCTGGAGGAAACTCTGTTGTGTCTTCATAGTGGATCTACAAAATTAAGCTTGCTGCTGATGTAAATGTTGAAAAGTACAAGGCAAGATTTGTGGCCCCAGGATTCTCCCAAAAAGAGGGAGAGGACTACGAAGACACGTTTTCTTCCGTTGCCAGGTACGTATCTATTAGATCTGTCATTGCTCTTGCTTCTATTGCAGGTTGGAAATTGCATGAAATGGATGTCAAAACCAATGTTGCACGAAGCGCCCCCCCCGGTTCCAAGCCCCGAAGCGCGTCCCGTACGGAAGCGCCTAGGAAGCTTGGCCGGAAGCGCACTTCCGAAATTTTTGCCGCTTCCTGGAAATTCGGAAGCGTGGCGCTTCGGAGGAGGAAGCGTACGCTTCCCGTCTGCTTCCGGAAAAGTGTTTAGAAAATCGATTTTTTTCAATTTTTTTTTTTTTTAATTTTAGGTGAGTTTGCTTGTTGGGGGTGGGTCCACCTTGGGTTAGGGTGACAAATGAAGGCAAAAAAAATATAAATATAGCAGATGCTCCCTCATGGTAATGTTAAATTCTTAAAGTAAAAGTGACATTCTCCTTTATTTTTCATTTTCATCCTTTTACTTAAATTTTTAACATTACCATGAAATGACTCAGGATGTTTGAGAGTGGTTCCAGCCTCATTGGACTTCATATGGAGAAAATAGAATTTCATATCCTATTCAAAATTCAACAGACTTAACAGTTTTCAGGAATTCAGGATCAATGGGATTGTGGCATTTCATTAGATTATATCAAGTATGAAGGTATGCGATTAGCATTTAATCAAGAGCACCAAGCCCTATATGTACCCTAGTGTTGGTGGTGTTAATTGTTGAACTCCTTTGTCACGTGGCACGCCCTTAGCAAAAAATTACCTTTCAATCAAGTCAAAATCATTGATCAAGCATGTTAAGCTTTTTCTACCATATTTTAAGTCTTGAATTAGGTAGTTTGATCAAAATTGGACAATGTTGACTAATATCCCTAGACAATCGAGGTAGAGGCAAAGGCTAGACAAGAGGAAAAGAATCTAGATTCTAGATGGTTGATGCATCTAAATGGTTGATGTTCGAATAATTAATCATTAATGTACAATAGATGTTATATCTATCTCGATTTATGCAAAAATATGCATGTTTTCATGTCTTCTACAACTAATTTGGTATTTGGGATGTTTGTTTTGAGTATAAATGCAAAAAAATATAATATATATATATATATATATAGCAGACGCTTCCACAGACGCTTTGCTTCCTAGATTTTTGGAAAATGACGCTTCCGCGTCCCCGCTTCCAAAAAACGTCCCCGCTTTGTGCAACATTGGTCAAAACTGTTAATTTTCTAATGTTCTATGCTGTAACAATCACTTATACAATTTCTTCTTCTTTAGCAATCACTTTATCCAATTATTTTCAATCACCCAATAACAGTAAGCAATTGTAGATAGAATAGAAAACCATATGCACAATAGAAGACAACCAAGAACAATAGACACATAACTTTTTGGTCAAAGACTAGGGAAAAACCTCGAAAGGGGGAAAACCCTAACCAAATTCTTCTTCTATTAGATTGTCATCAAATGTTTAGCAAAGAGATACATAATCCAAGTACATCAACAACTAGTCAAAGGTCAAAGCCTTGACCAACCAAGTCAACCAATCAATATCGAATCCAATATGAGCATAACCGTGAAATCTCGTCAAATACCAATTTTGCAATTTTTTGTCAAAGTCAACAACAATCAATACAACCCTAACCAGTGCTTGGTCAATGGGTCAAATCAACTTCAAAGAGTTTAGTCAACTAGTCAAATAATGCGACCTTTCCTGCTCAGTCGAGCCCAGTCAAAACAATCCACAAATCTTCCTTCGAAATCAGTCAAAGTCAAAGACAAGCCTGCGAAAACCCTAGCCATACATATGTAGTGAACGTTGATCAAAATGCCTAGAAACTTTCGGTCAAAGTCCTAGTCAACTTGGCCTCCCAAAACATATCCAAATCCAAGTCAAATGCAGTCAAATCTCCTCAAGTCAACACAGGTCAAACAATCCCAAAATAGAAGTCAAACTCGGTAAAATCATATTGCCTCTCTCTCCTTCGCACGTGTGAGCTCAGACCTTGCAATATCCGACCAAATCAAACCAATAAAAGATGAATGAATGAGTGATGTGATGCCTCCAAATGATGCCAAGTGATGTGTATTTATATGTGGTTTAGGAGGTTGAATTTCTCCTTTCAGGACGACTTGTACTTTTGAGGGTGGCTTGGACCAATATTAAAAATAATATTTTCCCATGTGCAAATTTAAATTTTCCAAGGGTCAGTGGGGTCTCCTTAGGGTTTGTAGGGCTTCTCCAAGGAGGGAATTTCTCCCTCAGCTGCAAAATTTCAATACTCCTTAGCTACGTAGGAATTTCTGACTGCATCATAAGTTTCATCTTGTATGTCTTGTTATCATCATCTCTGTATCATATCATATCTCATATTTGCTCATATGCTGAACATTTTCAATCTAAAGAAGAATAATCATCATAGGGAAGATCAATTTGCCACCCTATATCCAATGACAAGAGGTAGGATACTACTTACCAAGAGGTAAGGATCACAACTATCCTATTGCCCGTTGATCTTCCCACCTTGACCCTCATGAGTCAAGTGGAAGAACACCTGCATCCATTACCTTGCGGGAGATACACACTTACCAAGAGAGGTAAGGATCAGACACGTCCCAAGGCACTTGGGGGAGATACACACTTACCACAAGTGGTAAGGACCAATCATCAGACAAGTCCCAAGTCTCCTCACCCATTGACCAGATGGGTGGCAATCCCAACAAGCCCAACTTGTGGGTAGGATGCATACAGGGGTATACGTTAATTTTTCGTAAGGCAATATTGTTCTTTGCTTTCGGTAATTGCATTAACATACTTTTCATCATTCATATATTGCATTCACCCCATATCATCATAACATCAATAGAAATTATGTAGAAAGAACAATAACGTCAACTATGTAGCGGAATAATAAAAGGAACATTAGAAGAAAAACATGCACAAATAGAGACACCATGATTTGGTTGGAGACCAGGGAAAAATCCCACAAGGGGGAAAGCCCTTTCAAATTCTTCTTCTTATTAGATTGTCATAAAATGTTTAGCAAAGAGAGTACAATGTTCCAATTCACCAATCACAAGATTATCCAACAAAACCAACCAAACAATATCTAAGAGATGAGTAAATCAGAGTTTCCAAGCCTATGGTGAACGGTCACATCTGCAGTCATTTGTCAAAAAAACCCTAAACCCTAGCCATACAGAGCTAGTAACCATGTGTTTGGCTGAAACTCTCCAACCATAGGGAGCACCCTGTCATGCGTGCGACTTTGACAGAGATTTCTGTGATTCAACCCTGCGACTACAAACAAAAAATTTCTTTGCACGTGTGAGCTCAAACCTTGCAATTTCGGCCCTGTACGAACCAATTTTGCATGAACCAACTTCAGACCTGTGCGAGCCAAACCAAAGAAGAGAGAATAAGAATGGTTGATGATGATGCCTAAATGAGGTTCACTTGACTTGTATTTATAGGCTTCCAAGGGTGTCCAATTTCTCTTTAGTGCCAACCTGTCCTTTTGTGCACATGTGGGTTTCCATATTGAAAATGCATTTTTTTAACCAAATTAAATTCTTCCAAGGGCTAGGAGGGGTCTTTCTTGATGAGGAAGACTGTCCAAAGGAGGGAATTTGTCCCAGAGCTGCCAAATTAACACTCCCTTTCAGCTAGGGAGAAATTACCGACTGCAACATGTGTCCTATCTCAAATATCAAATCAAATGTCATTTCTGCCCATCTCTGCTCATCTCTACTCATTTGTGCTCATCTTTGTTGATCTCTTCCCATCTCTGCTTATCTTTGCTCATCTGTGCTCATCTCTGCTTATCTGTGCTCATCTCTGCTGAACACTCTCGAGTCTATAAGAAGAAGAATTTGACATCATAAGAGAGCTTAATGTACCACCCTCTATCCATCGGGGAGTTGCTGCTACCACTTGGAATCATCTGCGAGCGGGGAGCCAATGCAACTACCCGGGAATCATCTGCCAGCGGGGAGGTAATGCTACTACCCGAGAATCGTCTGCTAGCGGGGAGCCATTGCTACTACATGGGAATCCACAGACAATAGGATGGATGCCACTTACCTTATGAGGTAAGGATCACACCTATCCTACTACCTGGCAATACTAGGAGGGATACCACTTACCATAAATGGTAAGGATCGTGCCTATCCTATTATCTGTTGATCTTCCCAACTTGACCCTCAAGAGTCAGTGGTAGAACACCTGCATCTCTAGCTTGAGCGGGATGCCACTTACCATAAATGGTAAGGATCATGCCTAACTCAAACAACCAACACCCATTGGCTAGATGGGTGGGAAAAACAAATGCCAACTGGGGTATACTCTGTCAAATCCATAGGTCCCTTAACCCTAGGAGCTCTAAGGTTTAATTCCTCACCTTGGAAGCTCAAACAGGGGGGAAGAGCATAACTCAGTGTTCTTGATCAGCCTGGACCCTTACCTAGTAGGGTCACATCCATCAATCCAAGCTATTCTCTGAAGATCATAAACATATCAAAGTGCTTATATCCGGTACCGGCTCAAACAACTCATGGAAGAGTTCAATCACACTGCCTCATGCATTACCAAGGGAATTAGTCCTCTGTTTTCCTGTTTATATAGGACATCAAATCAAATATTACGTTAGAACAAATACATGTCATAAAAGGATGCCTTGTTCATCCTCTCTCTCTCTCACGGAGGCAACAACCACAAGCCTAAGCTTGTCTCATACAACAACAACGTCTCAATACATGAAAATATCTCTGTCCCAACTATATACGTGATTCTCTGCCAATCGAATCCCACTCTTGTTGTCGCAATATATCACTGTTGTATCAAGGACCTGCTCAAACAACTCTCCAAAGAGCTTCCTTAACCAAACTGCCTCACAGCTAGCCATGTTAGCAATAATGTGCTTTACCTCGGTCATGTTTAAAGCTACAAACTTTTATTTCCTGCTCATCCAAGATACCATCATAGACCCTAGACATAAACAACACCCTAATGTGCTTTTCCTATCAATAACATTTCCAACCCAATCAACATTAGTGTATCCATGCGATTGTACATCTCCGACAAAATCTCTCAGACCAAGGTTAATCGTCCCATGAAAATATTTCAATATGTGTTTGGTAGTAACCCAATGTGTATGAAGGGGCTCAATCATGAATTCACTGAAAGTGTTCATTGCAAAGCATATAACCGAACGGTTGTTCGCAAGGAACATCAATGCCCCAATCAACTGACGATACTCAGAATGGTTAGACAAGTCAGGTCCAACAACATCTTTGCATAATTTTTTGAAGTTCATTTCCATTGATGTGGCTAGAGACTTGCATTCAGTCATTCCAAATATTACCAATAGCTTCACAACATACTTTTCTTGAGAAAGGAAAATCTCTCCAGATCTCTGCTAAACTTCTAGTCCTAGAAAGTAATGCATCATACCAAGATCCTTCATTTTAAATTTGGATGCTAGCTCCTTACATTCAATCACCAGGGGCTCACTACTTGTCAAGAATAGATCGTCAACATATAAAACCAAAATCAAAGGCATACCTTGGACCACCTTGAAGTAGGGGTTAGAGTCAACACTGCTTCTTGTGGATCCAAGCTTCACCAGGTAACTGTCTAGGCTAGGGGATCTTGCTTCAAACCATATAATGCTTTCTTCAACCTACAAACATGAGTCTTCCTGTCGTTCAATTCAAATCCCTGAGGCTACTCAACATATACTTATTTCTGTAGTATGTCATGAAGAAATGTTGTCTTTACGTCCATCTGGTGAAGTGTCCATCCTTGACTAACAACAAGGGCAACGATTGATCTAATAGTAGTGAGCAACAGGGGAAATGTATTGACATAGTCTTCCTGTCCTTCAATTCAAATCCTTGAGGCTACTCAACATATACTTATTTCTGTAGTATGTCATGAAGAAATGTTGTCTTTACATCCATCTGGTGAAGTGTCCATCCTTGACTAAAAACAAGGGCAACGATTGATCTAATAGTAGCGAGAAACAGGGGAAATGTATTGACATAGTCTCTCAACATCCTGTAATGTATCACGAAGCCACTATGGTCTCTTTCTTCAACAACATCCAATGATCATCTATTCATGTCCAAAAGTCTTGCTTTATTCTACAATCATCCATCGCAAATAATAATAGGTGCTGGGATCTCATCGAGAGTCTCTACCTCTGAATGGGAAGGCTCTTCAATCATCATCAATCAAGACATCAACCTGTCTATCATAACACTGTCATGTATCAACAAAACTGTCAGATCACATAGTCAAACTATATTAGGTTCTCAGACATATATACATCATAGTCATGACAAGTCATTATCAACTACTTCATTGTCACATATGAACATGTCATCAAACATTCATCAAAGGTTAGTGTCATATAACTAGGACAAATTGACAAGTGTATCTTCATACTTCGAGGATCATAATCACAACATCACTTTTTATCACATTACTCAACCATTTTTCTTCATAATCCTATCATGAAGTCATGGCATCCATTCTTGTCACTATGTTGTTAATTTATCATAGGAGTTACAACTTATCAAAACCTTATCAAGATCAACAAGAAGATAGTCAAAAGATCGAGAGTATCAATCTTACTGCCACACTGTTACCATCATGCTTATCACAAGTATTGACAATAGTATCAAGTTACCATATGTCAACATCAATGTTCTTAGCCTGCTTTATAAAATCAGGAAATCCACCATGTCTAATAAAATGTAAGATACTTGCCAAATATAAAGTGCACCAATATATCACATGTACCAGAACATAAATCAAACTTACTTTCATATGTATGCGACATGCATGAGTCATTTATGAAGGTGACATTCTCGTCATACCTCAGGGTTTAACTTGCCATCCAATATCATTGAAACAATATACTATACGTACCTTGTAGTATTCCAATACCTTTGCAACCTGTAGTACTTATTTGTCATTGGCAATTGTAGCACTTGAATATTGTACTTTTAAGATTTTATGCTACTTTGTTAACTTTGCATAAACTTTCATCAGGTACCTTTGCCTATTCCAACACCAACTCTTCTCTTCTTGCACTAGTTCTCTTTTCTTGCACCTTAGATGATCCTCAAGAAGGATCTGCTTATCACATCTCATCTGGAGGTTAGAAGTATTCAAATACTCAAATATTCATGCAGGAAGGATAAGCAATAATCAAAACAATAAATCTAAACAAGAATAGTGTCATGAAGAAATAAATCTAAAAGGTACTTATCTTTGACGAGAGGTGATCAACTCCCTCTTACTAGCCTTAAAGAGTTATTATGGTCCATTATCCATATAATAATGTTGCCTTCAATATTTCCAATCGTCTTCATCAACAATCAGGCCTAATTGATATTATCCCATCTAGGGTTACATTAAATCTATAACTTCTCACTGATCATGCTAGGGTTTGAAGACTATATAACTCAAGCCTTTATCATACTCCAAGGTTTCTTCCAAACCCTAACCTCATGTTATCCATCAAACCCTAATAACCAGATTGCTTAGGGTTTCCTTCTATCTCTAACATTCTTTTAGGTCTCCGCCATCTTTTCTTGCATCCGTCAACGGTGTCTTCACAGGGGTGATCGTCAATGACTTTTCTTCAGCGCAACTCTGATACCATGTTGATTTTTCTTAGGGCAGTATTGTTCTTTGCTTTATATAATTGCATTAACAAACTTTTCATCATTCATATGTTGCATTCACCCCATATCATCATAACATCAATAGCAATTATGTAGAAAGAACAATAACATCAACTATGCAGCGAAATAATAAAAGGAACATCAAAATAAAAGCATGCACAAATAGAGACACCATGATTTGGTTGGAGACTAGGGAAAAACCCTAGAAGGGGGAAATGCTTTCAAATTCTTCTTCTTACTAGATTGTCATAAAGTGTTCAACAAAGAGAGTACAATGTTCCAATTCACCAATCACAAGATTATCCAGCAAAACCAACCAAACAATATCTAAGAGATGAGTAAATCAAATTTTCCAAGCTTGCGATCAACGGTCAGATCTGCGATCAACTGTCAACAATACCCTAAACCCTAACTGCATGGGGCTAGTAACCATGTGTGCGACTGAAGCTCTCCAACTGCAAGGAGCACCCTGTCATTCATGCGACTCTGGTCGAGATTTCTGCGATTCAGCCCTGCAACTATAGACAAAGATTCCTTCTTCGCATGTGCGAGCTCAGACCTTGCAATTTCGGACTTGTATGAACCAATTTTCCATGAACCAACCTTAGACAAGCCAAACCAAACAAGAGATAAGAAGAATGATTAATGATGATGTCCAAATGAGGTTCACTTGACTTGTATTTATAGGCTTCCAAGGGTGTCCAATTTCTCTTTAGGGCCGACCTGTCCTTTTGTGCACATGTGGGTTTCCATATTAAAAATACATTTTTCCTTAACCAAATTAAATTCTTCCAAGGGCTAGGAGGGGTCTTTCTTGATGAGAAATACTTTCCAAAGGAGGGAATTTGTCCTCGAGCTACCAAATTAATAGTATACTCGGTTAAGTCCCGGACTTGACAATAGGGGGAGATACACACTTACCATTTTTGATAAGGATCAAACACATCCCTACATCGACAATAGGGGAGATACACACTTACCATAAGGTAAGGATCAAACACACCTATTATCCATGAGTTCCCTCAACCCCAAAAGCTCTCTGGTTCCATTTCCACCCCGTGAGCTCAGATGGGGGGGGCATAGCTCAATGTTCTCGATCAACCATGATACCTTTCCGGAAGGGTCACATCCACCAATCCAAGCTGCTCTCTGAAGACAAAGAACTTCCCTTTCAGTAAGGGCTTGGTAAGAATGTCTGCTATCTGCTCATTAGTCGAAATGTGATGTAGTCTTATAGCTCCTCTCTGGATCGGATGTAGTGGTATCTAATCCCAATATGCTTGGACATGTCATTGAACATGGGATTCTCTGAAAGTTGGATCCCACTCTTGTTGTTATAATATATCACAGTCGTATCCAATACTTGCTAAAAAACTCTCCAACTTGCTAAAACAACTCTCCGAAGAGCTTCCTCAACCATACTGCCTCACAGATAGCCTTGCTGCAACAATGTACTCAACTTTGACTAAGGGCAACAAACTTCTTCTTCCTACTCATCCAGATATCATGGCGGACCCTAGGCTAAAAAAACATCGTGATGTGCTTTTTCTGTCAACAACTTTTCCGACCCAATCAACCTCTGTATATCCATAAATCACATATCCGACAATATATCTCAATCCAAGATTAATAGTCCCATGTAGGTATCTCAACACATGCTTAGCTGCAACCCGATGTGCATGTAGAGGCTCCGTCATAAATTGACTTAGAGTGTTGACAACAAAACATATGTCTAGTCTAGTGTTCACGAAGAACATCAGTGCCCCAATGAACGCTCAGTACTCAAAGGGATTTGTTAAGTCAGGTCCCACGGCTTCACCACATAACTTCTTGAAATTCATCTCCATTGGTGTGGCCATGGACTTGTATTCCACCATTCCAAATCTCTCTAACAGCTTGACAACATATTTCCCTTGTGAAAGGAAAACCTCACCAGGTCTCTGACACACCTCTAAGCCCAGGAAGTAGTGCATCAAACCAAGGTCTTTTATCTCAAACTTAGAGGCCAACTGCCTCTTACAGTGGAGAATAAGAGGCTTTCCACCTGTCAAGAATAAATCGTCAACATATAATACCAAAATTAGGGGCATACCTTGGATAACTTTGACATAGAGATTTAAGTTTGTATTGATTCTTGTAAATCTAAGTTTCATCAGGTAGCTATCAATGTGGGCATACCAAGCCTTGGGGGCTTGCTTCAATCCATAAAGCGCTCTATTCAGCGAGCACACTTGAGTCTTCCTGTCGTGCTCCTCGAAGCCCTGAGGTTGTTCCATGTATATTTCTTCTTGAAGAAAGCCATGTAAAAATGCAGTCTTCACATCCATTAGTGAAGTGTCCATCCTTGGCTAGCAACAAAAGCAACGATAGATTGGATGGTAGTATAACGGGTAACTGTTGCAAAAATGTCATCATAATCCTCTCCCTCTTTCCCGGATAAACCTCTAGCCACAAATCTCGCCTTATATTTCTCGATACTTCCATTTGCACCATGCTTAATCTTGTACAACCATTTAAAAGTCATAACAAACTTTCCTTCGGGCCTTCAGAACCACTTCCCATACATCATTCTTCATGATAGATTCATGTTCTTTGGCGATAATATCCTTCTATACTTGTTTGTTCATTGCTTCTTCAAATTTGTGTGGTCCAACCTGTATAATGTTGCTCATTGCTACAACATATCCCTAATATTGACATGGCTTCTTACTTTCCATGAAGGTTCCTCTTGCAGCAACATGTTTGTCAGTGTCTTGTAAAGTGTCACAAAGCCATAGTGGTCTCTTCCTGGCGGGAGGATCACACGGAAGGGGTTCCAAGGGGTCCATAGGTTCCAAGGGATCATCAACAAGATCAGTGTTTGGTTCAGTCATAGGAGGGCCTTCCTGTACATCCATGGCAACATCCTTTCTCTCACTATTGGCAGGGGGAGGAGTGTCCCTTGCTTTCCCAAGGGCAGTGTCTTCATCAAATGTCACATCCCTGCTAAACTCTATATTCCTTTGACTAGGTACATATATTCTATAAGCTTTAGAATTTTCACGATAGCAAACAAACGTACCTTTCTACCCTGAAGCTTCCAACTTGTTTCCTTTGCCCTTCGACACATGAAAGTAGACGGGGCAACCAAAGATCCTCAAATGTCCAACTTCGGGCTTTACACGTGGGAAAAATTCTTCAGGAGTCTTGTTATCCAAGGCTTGACGAGGAGTCTTATTTTGAACATAGACAACAGTGTTCGCTGCTTCCCCCGATAGAATTTTCGACAATTTTTGATCATGCAACATAGCTCTAGTTGCTTTCATGATAGTCTTGTTCTTCCTTTCAGTTACACCATTCTGCTCGGGGTTGTAAGGTACGATGGTCTCCTTCTTGATTCATGCTTTCTTACAAAAGTCAATGAATTCATTTGAAATGAATTCTCCTCCATTGTCAGACTTGAAAACTTTGATCTTCTTTCCTGTTTGAATTTCAACCAGGGCCTTGAGGTCTTTAACATCTCAAATGCTTGGTCCTTGTTCTTCAAGAATAAAATCCATGTCTTGCGAGAGAAGTCATCCACAAAGATTATGTAGTACAAGTAGCCACCAAGAGAGGTTTTCCGACATGGGTCCACGCAAATCATAATGTATGAGTTGAAGTATTCCACTGGTCCTACTCCTACTTGAAGGGAATGGTCCCCTCACATGTTTACCACTGACACATCCTTGACAAACTCCATCATGATTAACTCGAATCTCAAGCATTCCAGAAATCATCTTTCTCGTGAGGTAAGGCTTTGTAATGAAGGTGTGCAAATCTACGATGCCACAACTCACATTGATGATTACTATCATGGACCAATACTTGGATTAGTCTTCCATTAACCTTGTAAAGGCTTTCAATTCTTGATCCTAAAGTGAAGGCATCCCTCAAGCTAGATTTCATTGGTCAAGTGAGGACCTTTCCATTGATAAATGCAACCTTCATTCCTTTGTCCTCCAAGGTAGATATAGACACAAGATTCTTTTTCAATCCTTGTACATACAAACATCTTGTAGATGTATAGTTTGACCATAATCCAAATGAAATGGAACATAACCAAATCCCTTCACAGAATAAGTATAATTTGTCCCCAAGAATGGTCTTCAAATTTGTCTCCCTCTCAACCAGGTTTGAGAGGACTTCACGATAACCAATGAAGTGTCTAGAGGCTCCACTATCTACTAATTAACTATCAAACGAATCCAGAGGAGAGGAACTAGAAAGATTAGAAATAAGAAAATATTCAGATTGAGTTGCAATTGTATTATTATCATACCTTGCACTCCTTGATCTCTTGGGAGGACGACGATCTTCACGAGCAGTAGGAGCTTATCTTCTTCTTCTATTATTGACCCTGTTGTTGTTGTAGCCACAATTTCTATTGTAGGACCTAAAAGCATTCCCATTTTCCGAACAATCTTGGGCATAGTGACCATGCTTGTGGCAATTGTAGTATTGAACTTTTGACATGTCCCTGTCCCTTTTCACTCATCTATTGGAGTCCGTGGATGTTGGTGCAAGCTTTCTTGAATTAGATGGTCTTCCTCTTCCTTTCCTCTTCTTGTCTTGAGCAACAAATGCAAAGGGTTCTCCTTCTTCATGTTTTGAATCCTTCCTCTAGAAATCATTCTAGTCTCTTCTTAAGTGCACTTGCCCAATAGCTCATCAAATGAAGGAAACCTGTCATTGTTGCTAATGGTGGTGATAAATGTTTCCTAAATTGGAGGAAGACCTCCAAGTGCAATTATTACTAGCTTTGTATCAGATGTAATTTCTCCAACAATCAAGAATTGATCCTTGTGTTGGGATATCCTCATGAAATATGACTGCATAGTCTCCCTCTTATTCATCTTAGTGTCCTTGAGTTGATTCTTCAAAGAAAGAATATGGATCAAGTTGTTGACTTCATACATCCCAACCAGCTTATCATACATTTACCCTGATTTCTTCAATTTCGAAACATAAGTGATCAAATGTTCTCTCAAAGAATCAATAATAATTTTCTTAGCTTTGACCTCACTTTTCTTGTACCTTGACTTTGCAGTAGAAATTGCATTCTCTGGAGGCTCAGGTACCTTGCTTTCAATATATTCCATGAAATCATTCTCCTCCAAAGCCAAATCATCCCTGGCTCTTGAAACAACATAGTAAGATGAGTCATTCAACTTCTCTTCAAACTTGAAGTATGAGGTAGTAATCTTGACCAAGTCAAATAATCTTTAGCAGCCGATAAGATACTTTCAAAGGGTGATTGCTCTTGTTTCCTTGGGCTTGTCTTCACCCCACCTCTGATATCATGTTAATTTTCCAATGTTCTATGCTGTAACAATCACTTAGACAATTTCTTCTTCTTTATCAATCAATTTATCCAATTATTTCCTATTATAAGCCTGTATGATGGTATTGTTTGTTGAAATTGTAATTAGTTTCGGTCTTTAGAATTGTTGTTATACTCATTTCAATATGTATCCTATGTAACAAACAAAAGAAGAAAAGAAAAAGTTATTAGTATTAAAGCACGGGTTTCATGCTTCTTATTGATGGTCTTCTAGGTAAAAGCATGTTCTTGATACTTCTAGGGTTTGTTAGGTCTTAGGATTTATTGTCATGAGTCAAAGGAGTCAACATCATGTTTATAAGACCTTTCCAAGAAAAATGTAATTGTAAAAAGAATTATTTTTGAGTCTAGAAAGTCCTAGAAACTCCAAAAGTACAAGTCAACGTAAATAAGGGAATTCAACCTCTTAAAAAGGCTATATAAAGGAGCAGTTTGACCTCATTTGTGACTCACTCACCAAGAAGTTCGATCTCAAGGAAAAAGTTCGATCTATAGTTGGGAAGCAAGAAGACAAGAAGAGCGAAGGTCTAGAAGAAGAAGAAGACTTGTTTTTGGGCTATCTCTCTCTCACACGTGTGAAAGTCTAGGGTTTTTGCAGCTACAAAGGAGGTTGAAATTGCATAGAGTTGTAGTAGGATGAAGTGCAATTTCTTGTTGCTGGAAATAAGAATACTCTATCTTAACCTCGTTGACCTTGGGAGGAGTTATCTTGCTCAAGGAAGGTCTCAAGAGGAAGTTGGATTAGGGTTTCTGCAACTGCTACAGGGCCGAAGTTGCAGGTCAAAGGAGCAGTATTGAAGTTGGGAGGTCGAAGTTGCAGTTTGAAGCTGGTTAGTGCTGGATCAAGGAAGGACTTGTTGGAAGGGTTGGCTTGGTACTTGGAGGAGGACTTGGTGTAGGATTAGGTATTTGTTGTCTCATTGGAAGCTTATTGTATAAGAAGAGGAGTTTCCTAGGTTTTCCCCTTGAAGGGGTTTTGCCCTGGCTGAGAGCCTAATTTCTGTGTCCTCTGTTGTTACTGTCTCTGTTCTTGATATTTGTTTGATGAAGAGATCTAAATAAAGAACACAAGAAGACTAAGTTCACAAGCAAATATTACGATTAAGGAAAATTGATAAAATAAGTTGCCACTTTGAATTTTCCAACATGGTGTTAGAGCTAAGGTGAACAAAAAGGAAATTGGAAGGATCATCTTGTGGACACAAAGAAGGGTTTGCTTGTCAAGGGGAATCATTTGTGAAAGAAAAGAAGTAGAAGACCTATTGATCTGGAAGGAGGGTTTCTACATTGAAAAAGATCAAGAATACATCAAGCTCTCATCAAAGGAAGGCTTGAGAGGAAGACTACAAGAAAGGTTTTCTCTTGACAAAAGGAGATATATTTAAAGGTTTATTGAAACACATCCTTGAAGGAAGCATCAACAGGATCTTGGCATCATTCATCACTTTTGAAAACTGTTTTTGCAGGAATCCCATGAAACGTCTTTCAAGGACATTATTGAAGTTTCTTCAAAGATCTTAAAGACATCAAGAAAGGATTGGAGACATCATCAAGGAAGGGGAGAATATTGGTTATCAAGCTATTACTCTATGTCTGAATCTACAGGTGTTAATTTTAGATAACAATGGTATGTTCTATGCTTTGTACAATTTACTTCAATGTTCTTTAGCAGCCCAATAACAACTTTTAGTAGCAATCACATCAACCATTAATCACATTGACAGTAAATGCAGATAGAACATAAAACATATGCAGAAGACAAGCCAAGACAAGAGGACACTGGATTTGGCGTATGCCAGGGAAAAACCCCAATTTGGGGAAACCCTTTGATCAAATATTCTTATTATTATTCAATAGTTCAACAGAGAGAGAGAGTACAAAAGTCAAATAGACTAGCCCAATACAAAGTCAAATAAGCGTTGTCAACTTCTACAATCAACTGCAGTCAAACTTCAACCCTAACCATAAAGTCAACGTTGGTCAAATCAACAGCAAAACACCTCCTTTGAAGCTCGGTCAAAGTCAAATCAATTCGGCCTCCATCAAGGGTCAAAGTCACCTCAAAATAGTCCCAAAAACACTGGTCAAACTTGGTCAAACAATAGTCAGCCCTGTGGTCAACACAAGTCAAACAACCCAAAACACCTCGATTTTTGTGCCAATCAATGCGGCCTCAAGAGAGCAAAATTATGTCTCCAAAAACATAGTCAAATTCGGTCAAATCAACAGTGGACAACAGTTTGAAATTTTCGGTTTTGTTTCAGCGTAGAAAAACAATCCTCCTAGCCACAAGTGAGAGAGAGAGAGAGAAAGAAGATCCCCAAGCTGTACGAACCAATTTGTTGAAGATAAAGAAGAATGGTTGAGTGAATGATGTCCAAATGAGGAGAGAGGTCTCTTCTGTTTATACACTTTTTTGTCGGTGAAGAGACACATCTATTGGGCTTCTTGAGCCTACATTACGCTGAGGCCGACTTGAACAATTTGTACATGTGAGAGAATAAATCCAAAATCACACTTTTTCTTGTCCGAATGAGATGCTCTTTATATCAAACTTGGACCTCTCGGAAAGAGGAATCCAATGCAATAATGATCTCCATCATATGAGTTGTCCCAAGGTGGAAATTGGCCATAGTTGCCAATTTTAACACTTCCTCTCAACTAGGGAGAATTCCACCTTCCAATCCATCTGTCATCATCATGCCAACCTATTGTCATGTACTATCTTTGTCATCACTGATCTGCTCTGCTCTGTTGAACCATGAAGTAATAATGAAGAAGAAGTGATCGAGAGTGAGTCATAAGAGCTTACCACTCTCCACTGACAAAAAGTCAGTCCATGATCTCAGATCAAGTTGTTGAACACCATGCATCCTAGTTATCGGCAGTACAACAGTAGACGATGCGTCCATCGGTAGTGCTATGGTCCCTAACCACTTTTCCCAACTCATTGGCTAGATGAGAGGTAATTCCCATGAGTCCCAGACTCCATGGGTAGGATGTATGCTAGGGCATCGACAGGAGAAGGTGAACCACTAATCCCTCTCATATGTCATAGGAGAAGGTGAACCACTCATCCTATGCATATGTCAATCGTAGGGGAAGGTGAACCACTCACCCCACATACATGGTCCGCAATCGCAGGGGAAAGTGAACCACTCACCCCACATGCATGTCAACCATAATGGGGTATCACAGGGGAAGGTGAACCACTCACCCTGTACATAGCGCACCACTAGGGGAAGGTGAACCACTCACTTTATGGTCGTTCATAGCTCCAAGAAGTACCCGAAGCCCCCGGGAGCCCTAGAGCTCAGTGTTCAATTCATGCGGGACCCTCATAAGAGGGTCTTTCCATGACTCCAAGTCTCTCTCGGAAGGTTAAGAATTCGACCTTCCCTAAGGGCTTCGTAAGAATGTCTGCGACCTTCTCATCTGTCTTGATGTGTTGGATTCTTATTGCTCCCCGTTGTACCATATCTTGGATAAAGTGGTACCTGATAGCAATGTGCGTGGAGCAGTCGTGGAACACAGGATTCTCTGAAAGGTGAATCCCACTCTGGTTGTTGCAGAAGATCATAGTGGTATCCAACATGTGCTCAAATAGCTCATTGAAGAGCTTCCTCAAACAAACAACTTCACAACAGGCTAGACTCGCAACAATGTATTCGGCCTCATCGACGCTTAAAGCAATCGATTTCTGCTTCTTGCTCATCTAGGATATTCAAGCAAGCCCCAAAGAGAAGTAACACCTAGACGTGCTCTTATGATCCACCACACTCCCAGCCCAGTTAGCATCAGTATATCCATGTTGCCTCAAATTCTCGACAGTGTATCTCAGTCCATAATGGATTGTGCCCCGGAGATATAGCAATCCAATGAATGTGATGAGGCTCAACCATAAATTGACTCAACTTGTTCACAACGAAGAATATGTCAGCACGAGAGTTTACCAAGAACATCAAGGCCCCCACAAGTTGTCGATACTCGGAAGGGTTCACTAATCTAGGCCCAACAACACTTCCACATAGCTTCTTGAAGTTGAGTTCCGCCAGAGTAGACACGAACTTGCAATCCACCATCCCACATTTCTCAAGTAGCTTCACAATGTATTTTCCTTGAGAAAGGAAAATCTCACCTGGATTTTGCCAGACCTCCAAGCCTAGCAAGTAGTGCATCAAACCTAGGTCCTTCATCTTGAATTAGGAAGCCAAATCCCTTTTGCATTGGTGAATAAGAGGGTCATCACTTGTCAGAAAGAGATCATCCACATAAAGAACCAAAATGAGAGGTCTGTCCTTTTCAACCTTCAAGTATAGGTTCGGGTCAACTTCACTCGTAAAACCCAACGTCATAAGATAACTATCTATCCTCTCATACCAAGCCCTAGGGGCTTGCTTCAACCCATAGAGGGTTTTCTTTAATTTGCATACATGTGTCTTATGATCTTGAACTTCGAACCCCTCAAGTTGTTCTACATAGACTTCCTCCTTAAGCGAGCCATGCAAGAAAGAAATTTTGACATCCATTTGGTGTAGGCTCCATCCTTGAGAGGCAACAAGGGCTATGATCAAACGGATAGTGGTATATCAGCAAGCGGTGCAAATATCTCATCATAGTCCACTCCTTCCTTTTGAGAGAAGCCTTGAGCAACGAACCTCGCCTCGAACTTTTCAGTACTCCCATCAACTCCATGTTTGATTTTGTAAAGCCATTTTGAAGTGACAACTGACTTGTCCTTGGGTCTAGGAACCACATCCCAGAGATCATTCTTCATGATCGACTCATATTCCTCATTCATCACATCCTTCCAAACTTGGTGCTTCACGGCTTCTTTGAATGTACATGGCTCAGATTGAACTATGGTACTCATCGCAGCTAAGTACCCTTGGAACTTGTTCGGCTTCTTCTTTCACGAAATGTCCCCCTTAGTGCAACATGTCTCTCATCATCTTCAAGAGTATCTTTGAGCCACAAAGGTCTTTTTCTTGAAGTAGAAGGCTCACTAGGAGGTGGATCAATGGGATCCATCGGACCTTCAACATCGGGCATCAGATCATTTGTCGGAGATTCATTCTGCTTTCGTGCATCAACATCATTGTCCTTCCTAAGGATAGGAAGGTCTCAGACTTTCCCAAGGGCAAAATCTTCATCGAAAGTGACATTATGACTTATTTCCACTTCTCTTTGACCAGACACATAGATTCTATATGCTTTCGAAGTTTCACTGTAGCCCACAAACGTTCCTTTCTTCCCAGATGCATCTAGCTTGTTTCTTTTCTGTTTCGGCACATGAAAATATACGAACCAAAAATTCTAAAATGAGAAACATAAAGTTTCTTACTGGTGAAAACTTGTTTGGGTGTCTTGAAATCCATTGCTTGATGCGGGCATCTATTTTGAACATACACAGTGGTTATGAAGCATGGCACGAGTGGCTTCTATGATAGTTCGATTATTCCTTTCGGCAACACCATTTTGCTCAGGAGTATATGCAATAGTCGTCTCCCTCTTAATGCCAACTTCTCTACAATAGTCATTGAATTCATTTGACTCATATTTGGTTCCATTATTGGTCCTCAATATTTTGATCTTCTTCCCTATTTGATTCTCAACCAAGGCTTTGAAAGAGCGGAACCATTTGAACACTTCATCCTTCTTATTTAAGAAATAGATCCATGTTTTGCAAGAGAAGTCATCCACAAAAATTGCATAGTACAAGTATCCTCCTAAAGATGTTACAGGCAACATATTTGATAGATCAGAATGGATCAATTGAATATTGGTAGTTTGACTTTCACTTGAGGGCAATGGTCCCCTTGTATGTTTTCCAGCTCCACAACCCTGACAATCTCCTTCATGATCTATATTGAATTCGGGCATACCTGTGACCATCTTCCTTACATCAGGTAAGGCTTTGTAATGAAGGTGAGAAAATCTTCGGTGCCATAATTCAGATTGAAGAGAAGTATCACAAGTCATAGCTCCCAAAGGACTTCCTCCAACCTAATAGAGACCTTCAACCATAAATCCGAGTGTAAATGCATCTTTCGGGTTCCTTTGCCAAACACGTACCTTCTCATCAACGAATATCACCTTGAAACCTTTATCTTCCATCGTAGAAATAGAGACCAGGTTCTTTTTCAGATCAGGTACATACAACACTTTTTGTAAATGAAGGGTTTGACCTTGATTTAAGTGAAAAGTGACAACCCCAATTCCTTTCACGGGATAGTTGGCATTGTCCCCAAGTATAATCTCCAAATTTGTCTTCTTTTCAACCAAGTTTGAGAGGGCCTCCTTGTACCCAGTGAAGTGCCTTGAGGCACCACTGTCAATCAACCAATGGTCCAATGTATCCAGAGGAGAGGCAGTGGTGAGGGCAGAAATAAGATAAAATTCTTTTTGCTTATTTACAACATTAGTTTCCTTGTACTTGGAGTTTCTCGATCTTTTGGGAGGACGACCATTTCCATATCGAGTAGCAGGAGCATTCCTCTTGCCTTTGTTGAACTTGTTGTTCCTTTGATTGCCATTGCCTTTGTAATTGTTGTGATTGTTGTTGTCATCATCCCTTGGAGTATCCTTTTTGTGAGAACACTCCCTAGCAAAGTGGCCAAACCTGTTGTAATTGAAGAATCTTCCTTTTCTTCCTGGCTTAAACCCTTGAACTTGTCTTCTTGGACCAACGTTATTCTTCCTTTTAGCATGAGTGAAGAAAGTGGTAGGATTATTTCCATTTGAGGGCTTATCTCTTTCCATCATCTTTATTTCTTCTTGAGTGCATTTAGCCAATAATGCATCAAAACCTAGAATCCTATCATTGTTGAGGATGGTGGTGTTAAACACATCCCATTCTCTTGTAAGGCCTCCAAGTGCAATAAGAGTGAGCTCCCTGTCACCAACAACTTCTCCAATAGGTAGGAGATCATTCTTGATTTTGGTAATCCTCATGAAGTAGGATTAAATGGATTTTCCTCTATCCATCTTGATGTCTTTCAACTTGTTATTGAGAAAGAGAACTTGATTTGCATTATTTACTTTGAACATCCCAACTAGCTTGTCATACATCTCCTTAGATGTTTCCAAATAAGAAATATAGGCAACCAAAGGCTTGTGAATAGAATCAACAATAATTTTCTTAGCTTTGACCTCACCTTTCTTGTACTTTGTTTTTGCAGCAGCGGGTGCATTTGAAGGAGGCTCTGCTACTCTTCCTTTGACATAGTCCATAGCATCATTCTCTTCCAAAGTCAAATCCAAAGACATCTTCCATGCATGATAGTCAGATTTGTCCTTAAGCTTGTCCTCGGATTTGAAGTAAGATGTAGTCGTCATTGAGGCTAGCTCCAAATTCTTGTCCAACAACTTCCCTTAGTGATTGCTTTCCTCACTCTTGCTTGGGCTTTGTCTTCACTTGAGCTCTTATACCATGTTAATTTTAGATAACAATGGTATGTTCTATGTTTAGCACAATTTACTTCAATATTCTTTAGCATCCCAAAAACAATTTCCAGTAGAAATCACATCAACCATTAATCACATTGATAGTAAATGCAGATAGAACATAAAACATATGCAGAAGACAAACTAAGACAAGAAGACACCGGAGATGCCAGGGAAAAACTCCAATGTGGGGAAAACCCTTTGATCAATCTTCTTATTATTATTCAATAGTTTAGCAGAGAAAGAGAGTACAAAAGTCAAATAGACTAGCCCAATACGAAGTCAAATCAACCTTGTCAAATTCTGCAGTCAACTACAGTCATACTTCAACCCTAACCATAAAGTCAACGCTGGTCAAATCAGCAGCAAAACACCTCCTTTGAAGCTTGGTCAAAGGTAGATCAATTCGGCCTCCATCAAGGGTCAAAGTCAACTCAAAATAGTCCCACAAACACTGGTCAAACTCAGTCAAACAATAGTCAGTCCTACGGTCAACGCAGGTCAAACAACCCCAAACACCTTGATTTTCGTGCCAATCAATGCGGCCTCAAGAGAGCGAAATTCTACTTCCAAAAACATAGTCAAATTTGGTCAAATCAGCAATGGTCAACAGTCTAAAATTTTCGGTTTTGTTTCAGTGCAGAAAAACAGTCCTCCTAGCCGCACGTGTGAGATAGAGAGAAGATCCCCAAGCTTTATGAACCAATTTGTTGAAGAGAGAAGAATGGTTGAGTGAGTGATGTCCAAATGAGGAGAGAGGTCTCTGCTATTTATACACTTTGTTGTGGGTGAAGAGACACATCTATTAGGCTTCTTGAGCCTACATTAATCTGAGGCCGACTTGAACAATTTGTACATGTGAGAGAATAAATTCAAAATCACACTTTTGCTTGTCCAAATGAGATGATCTTTATATCAAACTTGGACCTCTCGAAAAGAGGAATTCAATGCAATAATCATATCCATCATATGAGCTATACCAAGGTGGAATTTGGTCCTAGTTGCCAATTTTAACAAAAGGTCATATGGGTTCTTTCTGCAAGGAGAGCAATAAGCTCGTTGGAGCATTAAATTACCTAGCATGGAAGAAAAGGATTGACTTGGCACTTATAGAACATGAGGTAATGGAATATGTAACTGGGGAAATTACTGAACCTAGCAAAGACAAGACTCAAGAACTAGCAAAGTACAAGAAAGGGGAAGTAAGGGCACAAAGGATCATAGTTGAATCCATTAAAGATCCTCTTGTTCCATTTGTTGCAAATTTGAAAACTTCCAAGGCTATGTATGACAATTCAGTGAACTTGTGCTTTGTAAGTACATTAGGACAGAAGATGTCTTTGCAGAATAAATTATACAAGATGAAGAAATCAAAGGATGATGATGTGGCATCCTTTCTAATGAAGATCTCTCAATTAAGAGATAACTTATAGGGGTTTGGAGAGACAATTTCTGATTCAAAAATGACCATTTGTGTATTAAATGCATTGGCACTAGAATGGAGCAACTTTGCAACAAGCATCTACTCTAAGAAAGATTCAAATCCCTTTGATGATTTGTGGGCTCAATGCATTTTGGAAGAATCTAGGATCAAGGTAAAAGATGACATTGGATCAGATGAACAGTCTCAAGCCTTTCTAGCTCGAGTCAAGAAGATGAAGAAGGGGAAGTTCAGGAAGTCCAAGAAGAAAGATATGTCCAAGATTAATGCTTAAGTGCAATGAATATGGACGCTTTAAGAGGGATTGTCCAAGCCAACAGAACAATAAGAGAAAGGAAAGAAGCAAGGCTCACATAGCTGAGGAAATAGGAGAACCTGAGAAGAAGGCGAAGAAAGATGTGAAAGATCTTTACTATTGAAGAAGACATATTGTTTGTCAGGTTCTTTATAAGGATTAATCTTTCCTTTAGGATATCATGCATTGTTGTTTACTTTAAAAAGAACTATGATTTTGCATAACATCATAGAGAGAAAGCATGTGATAGTAACATATGTAGAGTTTACTTGGTTAAGCTTCTTTGATCATCTTGTCTTTAAAAGTAGATAGATAGACTATTTTGCATATTGTCCATCCAGAAATTATATAATATTATGTTAGAGGTAGTCATATTGCTAAGGTAGGATCATCATGGTCCCATAAGAACCATCATTTTGGAGGTTCTTGGGAGAAGCATTATAACAAGGTTAGTATACATTCCATGTAATGTGGAGGCAATATTGTTAAAAGGGATGAAGGAATGCAATGGGTTAGGATGTAGGCTCATTAGGAGGCATACAACTGGATGATGGAATAAAGGCATATTGATACACATTGGAAGTGACTCTTGGATAAGATTCATGTGGGTAGAATCTTGTAACATGCTTTGTATGACTATGTAATGTTTTAAAGAAAATAATTTGGCTTACTCAAAGAATTAAGACTCTTGAGATTATATACAGAATAATGATTAACATCTAGTATAATCTCTGGAAGAAAAAGTTGTAACTTGGTAATCAAGTTCGATCCTTGGGCAATCTGATGCATGAAGGAAGATTCATATGGAGGTGGATTGTGGGGATGTTAATTGGATGAGAAGGTCATTTGGATGAGTTAAGTCCGATTTTAATTATTGTTGGTTACCTGGTTAACATATTATTTTGCTACTTGAAAGAATTTTGCAGGTATACATGATGACAGTTGAGGCAAGTTCAACTATATGGATGGAAATGAATGAAGAATGTTGAGGCAAGCTCAATATCTGATACCTAGCAACTGTGAAGTCAAGATGTGTCCATCTTGGGATTGAAAGGTGGAAGTGTAAGAAGATAACTTGAAGGTCAAAGGAAATCACTTTCATGAGGAAGCTGTGATCAACTTGAAGTTTGGAAAGGCTCAATGCAATGCCTTCATCTATGATATCGAAGATGAAAGTGATGAGCAAGAAAAATGACTTGATTCTGTCACAAGATTGAAGAGTGAAGATGGCTCCATGATACCTCGAAAGGAAGCAAGCTCGATACAATAAGATGCGGAAAAAAATATGGAGCCAGACAGCTATGGAGAACTAGTAGTTGATACTCTTATGAAGACAAGCTATAAGGCTTGTGGTGTTGACTTCCCAAATAGAAAGGAAGTCTGGAATATTCTTTGGTTTTGAGAGGAAGCAAAGGATTCTCCTTAAATAGGAGTGTTGTCGCTCAGATTGTATAGGCATTGCGACAACAACTCAGGTCGAGGGTTGTCACTTTGATCCCGGACCTCTCCGTTCTAGTTGTCTCCCAACAACAGGCTATGAGGGGTAGTCCCTATGGCAATGTGAAGACGAAATACAAGTTGGCAACTAATGAGTTCGAGAGACACAATTGAGTGGCCTAGCTACTTGGTTAATTTAAGCAAGATTTAAGGATTAGATTATTCAAATTTGAGACCAATGCATTATGGAGTCAATTTCTCGCTTATTATCAATTAGAGACCAAGTAATTGGATGGACAATTGTTGCTTGAATGCTTCATTAACCTATATTCTATGCAAATCCTAAGACCTAGGTATGATGCAAGAATCTTGGTTACTTTTAGTTATATGCCTATTTTAAGTAAGACCTTTCTCTTAACTATTTTGGAACTAGTCTTTAGAGTAGGTTGTGGGATGGAAGCCAATGGGAATCAAGCAAAGGCTTGATTAATGATACCTCCCCCTGTGTTCCAACCACCCGATGCCTTTGGTGTTGTAGAGACTGTGGCTCTGACGACTGCAAGGTCATCGTGTTAACCACTAGAACGTTGCTGAATCCCTCAAGCTAAATTGAGAAAGCGTGGCCCTAGAAGCCTATCAACCAAGCTTATGCTTGGAGGTAAATTATTATTGCAACTAGTCTTAGAATGCTTATGTAAGGTGAATGAGTGATTCTTGGGTTAAGATTGTTTAATGTTTAAGTACTTAAGTTATGATTAGCTTCGTATGACAAAAGTATTTAAAGATGAATTATGAAGCAATCTTACAACCAAGAATGTGCCAATTTATTTAGTGCCAATGTTACAATATACCAATCCACAAGATGCTTTAACCAATGATAGTAATTAGAGCAATTATTCACTTAACAATTAGCCAATGATTATCACAAGATGCCAATTACTCAAGATATTCCAATGATAATATCTAAGATAATGCCAATATTATGCTTTTTAGACAATGCCAATAGATTCTCAAACGCTTTAGAGCACAATTAGAACAAGATATTCAAATGCCAATTTATCGCTTGCCAACCCAATACAATTAGATATCAAGAAACAATGTGACTTAGACCACAAGATATCAATATGCCCAAAGAGACTTGAGATTTTCAACACAAAGTGATTTGAGATTAGAGTGCTTTAGTGAGTGTTATTGTTAGATGTGAACTTATGAATTTCCAGTCAACTCACAACAACAAATGTGTTAGAAGCCAACTTGACATAAAACTATGAAACAAGAATACTTATGATCTATAGAGCATGAGTAGGGCAAAATCTTATGTTACTTATACCCAAATCACATTCAAATGAGCAATTATTAGACCTTTAGGACAACAAGAAGTAAATCACTTTGGATCTAAGAAATGGCAAGTCCGTGAGAACTCAATATGATCAATGAAACATTAAGTGACTTGCCAAGTGAAAACATAAGTTAGCCAACCTTCTTATGATGAATTATTCAGTGCTATATCAGATCTGAAATCACTTATTACAACAGTGAAAAGAGTATGCAAACAATGAGCTATTAGTGCAATAACTTGTGCCAAAATGTGCCCAAAAGTTACCAAATGCTAAAACATGTTTGCCAATGTGAGATTATGAGTTTTTTAGCTCTCTTAAGATGTAATATTCAGAATATACCAGATCTGATTACACTTTTATGCAGAGATATCAATCGCCATAATTTGAAAATTTATGCCAAAAAGATTAATGCCCAAGATGCCTAGATGTTATGAAAATATGCTAGATATCGCACCAGTTGATTTTATACCTCTTAAATGTGTTCCTTCAGAAATATATCAGATTTGATTTCACTGATTATGCAGAGATATTCAGTCAATAAACAAGTCAGATCTATGCCCAACCTACCAAAACACTAGTAAATTTTTACCATGGATTTCTTAGTGTGCTTAGGCAATTTATATGTGAATTTCAGAGCATTTAAACAAGAATTTTACCGCTGTTATGAATGATTCAGAAAGTCGTAGCAAACAACGAGGAAGAATGGGGGTTTAGAGATCAAACCCTAGGCCCAAGGCCTTGAAGATCTGTAAGATACCCAACTAGAATAACTAACAGAAAATCACAAAGAGTCATGAGTTTGTATGGTTTGGTTCACTGTAGCATTTTAACAAACAATTTGTGTACCAAATGCTGTAGGCACATTTCTTGCTGTTGGCTCATGTAAATACATAATATGCTGCAACAAATACTTGTGGAAGCACTTCAGAATATTAATTTAATATCAACTTTAAACCCAACAAGCATAAATAATACTAATGACAAGGGTAGCAACCACAAACCTCTTCACTCTTCACTGAAATACATGTTCAGAATTTACACAATGATGTTGTAGATCCTAACAGCCATTAACTATTTTGATAGATAAAAGGAAGAGCTAGTACACAAACAACATCTGATATATATATATATATATATATATATGCACTGTTTATGATGGGTTCGCTTCAGCACTGGAGATACCAGATTTTAGTAAGTTACTAGCAGATTTTTGGCTACCTCTTCAATGTATATCAGCACCTCAGTATTAGCTACAAGAAGTTAATAAACACTTCCCTTGACTCTGCTAAACTTATCTTACAAGGGGTAAATCAACTAGCAGGCAGTAAACTTGTTCCTTCTCTCTTCTAGAACAACATCCAAATCAGCACAACAAAACTCTCCAAATGTGGTACCTTGTGGAGTGTGTTTAACTGCCTGTGAACAGGGGGAAACTTGGCCCTTATTTAACAGAATTCAGCCACAAGAATGATGCCAATTCTTAGCCCACAAAGAAGCCACACGTTCAACATTTTAACTCAAGGGAAATTGTCCCTTTCACAAGGACTTCGCACTAGCTCTGTTTAATAGTGGAATTCGTCCTCACAGGTCCAGATTTGGATTTATGTGCTTAGAGTATCATGAGATCTTTCGACCTTGGATAATTGCATGAATATATTTGTAGTGATGTATGTTGCAACTAGAGGTGCCACGCTTCAGCTAGTTCATGATTTGCTACAAGACAAGTCCACGTCCCTTTATCAACTATCCCCTTGACTGATATCACACCAGCGGTAAGTCACACTTCCCACAGTCAACAAGTAGACTCAGATACTTGACCTAGTGAAAAGAATATACAGCCACACACTTAGCCTCTATAATGGCATCCAAACTGAGACAAACTCGTTCTGGTATGGCAGAAATTGACCCAGAATACCAACAGACCAACCAGCAGCAATATATTAGGTAACTCATCCCCTTTCTCTTCAGAAAAATCGTGCTTTCTATGGCCTCTGCCCAATAATAAAATTGAAATAACTCAGCTCACTAAGAGGGTAAAAATCGTGCCACTGGTATATAGAAACTCGTTCCCAAAACTTCCTTGAAAATCTAGTCACGTGAGGCTCTCCGCTTTTACTTTGTGAGACATATGTAGGTTGGTCCCCACAATAAAATATGCAGGCTCCTTCAGATAATTCGTGGGCCCCAGGAAGCTGGAGAAATTACTACTCCTATACACAATCTCTCTCTATTGGCTCATATTTATTTCTGGTGCTCCATTCTCCATGAAAATCTCCAGCCGTCAAAAGAAATGGGAAATACTGTATAAAGATATAAAAACGATTGATAAAGCTTGAGTACCTCAACATTTCTCAGAAATCTCGTTCTCCATTGAAGCTCAATGGTGAAATCTGAATGACTTCACTCTCATATCCAGACTAGGGGGTCTCGTTGCAACACCGAAGTCTACTATGGAAGCTAGGGCTCCAAAGCCCTCAACTTCCTCTTCCCACTCTCTCCAAGAGCTCTCTCTTCAAACTCACACAATGCACGAATGAATTAGAGTCTCCTCAATTCCCTTTTTTAATGAGTTTATGATTGTCTTTTCATCTTCGCCTTCCCTTTTGTCTTTTCATCTTCACCTTCCCTTTTTTTCTCTTTATTATTCTTTTTCCTTTTTATTAAATTCACTTTTATAAAGTCATTTTATGATACTCCACTTTATAAAGTTAAAGTGACATCCAACTTGCCTAGGAAATATCATCCTTTCTCCTTCTTTAATAAAGTCTCCTTGGGAAAATTTAAGTCCCTTTATTGATTATTTCACCGCTTTAGCCTACGGGAACAACTTTAGGCTAGTGGACTTTGTCATAAGCTTCATATGGGGACGGGGACATTACAAGATCACTTGCCCAATTTGCCAAAATATTTCCAATGAACTTGGAACCATAAAACACCAAATTTGAGCCAAATTTTTCCAGCAAAACCCACCAATATTCAGTCCAATTATTTTTTCAAAGATAGATTGAGGGCAAAATGGGGCCAAAAGAAGCTAACGCTAGGCCTACTAGGCCTAGTAGTGCGAGCGTTGGGGTGAAAGAGGGCCTAGAAATCCTAGCGGCTAGGGAAAAAGGCCAAAAGAAGGGTTGAAAGGCTGAAAGAAGAGGCCAAGAGGGAGAGCAAAACGCTGCAGAGGAGGAAGAGGAGGGGCGAGGCTAGGAAAAGGCTTAAAAAGGTCCACGAAAAACCCTTAGGGCTGCCGTCTAGGGTCTAGGAGGGGGGCTGAAGCCTCCTAGGCTTGCGGCTAGGCCAAAAATGGCCTAAAAGTCCTGACGTAGGGGCTAAGGAGGAGGCCGAGGCCCTCTAGGGCTTACGACCAGGCCCTAAGAGGTCGAAAAGGTTGACGCAAGGCCCTAAAAGGCTGACGCTGGGCCTCAAGGCCTTAAAAAAGCTACAAACCCTCGCATAAAAAAATTATTTTGCTTAAGATCTTCAATTTTTGCAAAATTTCTTCAGTGGCTGGCCCTGCAAAAAATTTGGAGACTAGATCTTACCCTCAAGGGCCTAGACCTAGCTCTAATACAAGTATTTTCACTTGCACAAATGAATTTACAAAATCCCAAAACCCCAAAACCCTAGTTGCAAAATAGAGGTTAGAAAATAATTATTTACGAAAAAAATATTTTACAAAATATACACGTGTACAATGCTTGAGAAAATATTGAGAAATTATTTTTTTTGTAAATCCTTGATAATGGCTAAATGTATTTTCAAAAGATAGATGCAAAATGCACAGCCTTAGCGAAGTTACAAAACCATAAAATATTTAGAATCCAAACATAGTCAGCGTCTGTCCAAAGTTTGTGAACTTGGAAAATAAGAGTTGTGGAACCTGCAAACACTATATATTTTCTGAAAAATAAATCATTAGAACACACAGTGTATTAGATGAACTAAGATAAGTCCATAGTTTATCAATAAAATGTTCGTATCACCTACAATGAAATAACGATTAATAACAATTATAAAACACAATATAAGAATGCTCGTACCCGAAACATACCACAAATCAATAGATCAAAGACACCATGAACTACACCCCAAAGTCTATATTATGATTATTCGAACGTTCCTAGTGGGATAGTAGTTTACATCAACTTTTCAGAGTTACATTAGCCAAAATCAGATAGCTTGAGACACAAATGACTTCTAATTTATAGATAAATCTTCCAAGTGGAAAATAACGGCTAGTTGGATTGATCCGTGTCAAAATAATCTTGGTCGTTGGTAAATCTTTGATGATCTTTTAATCTCTGCCATTGAAATAAATTTTTTGAGGAATTTTCGAATTTCTCAATAAACCCCTTTTTTATTGGCTCAAAAATAATTATTTTGAGCTAATTTCCTCAAAAAATTGACTTTAATTTGACCACTAAGGCCCAAGGCTCCAATTTTTCTTGAAATTTCCAAAAATTAATTTCTTTGAGACTCACGAATTTTTCCACTTGGAGAATTTAATTTCTATAACATTTTAATTTTTGACTCTAATTAATTAATTTTCTGGCTTGGGATTAATTTTATTTTTTCCAAAAAAATTAATTAATTGACACTTGAAGGGATTAATTATTTTTCCACCCTTTAATATTTTAGCCATGGTGTCTAAGTATGCGGGGCCATGCACTAAAATATTTTTTACATAAGATTTTACATAATTCAACCCTCAAAGGGGGAATATCCGTTCGTTATAGACCCTCAATTAATTACCCAATTCTGCAACGCAATTTGATCCAGTAGACCAAGTGACTTGTAATTAAATACTCTAGCCAATTAACTTAAATTATTCCCAAATCACTTTTACATAAGATTTGGCTAAAACACTAGGATTCACTTAAGACTTTGACGATAAATTCCACCCTAGCTTTGGGGTGGGGCTGAAGGGAAAAATTATGCCGATCAACCATGTTTAGAAACACAGATGAATCAGTGAGACGAAAAACCTTCCAGGATGAAATTCGTCGCCAAAATAATAGGCTTACCTAGGTTGTTACATACATACATGGTCTTACTAGCATCATTTACATTATAAATTTGCAGAATGGGTTTACAATGACAAAATAACTGATGGGTGATGATCTCGATCTTTGAAGAGAAATATGGTACCACTGCTTCGTTGGAACTTTGACAAAATGTGTGCAACAAGGAGCAAGGATCTATTCCCTTGGCAAGAGGGAATAGGGATATCCTGCCTGGTTGAGAGGGAGTGATGTTGGACATCACATGTGCATTCTCTTCTTCAGGTGATGAAAAGAGAATGGTGGAGGATTGGATAAGCATTTGTGGTTTCCTTGAGGATATAGAATCCAAGAAAGGAAAGGTACCGACACTCTTTGAGGATAGGACAGGTATCCAAGAGAAGAGTGGTCAAAGAGGACCGATATTCTTTGAGAGCTCAGGATCAGAGATACAAGATAAGAATAGTCCTAAAAGGACATATCTTATGAACATTCGGATGGGGTATGTGCCTTGTAGAGGTAGTTCGGTATCACACGTAAAGCCTCCTAGCATAATGCTCTTGAATGAAGTAGAGATTGTCTAGTTAGACCTCAGAGACAGTGCTAATTATAATGATGATGCTTATAGTTGGCTTATCAATCCGATTCTTCTTATGATGACTCTTCAGTTTGAGAATGGTGTTGTACTAGTTGAACAATTATTAATACCTCCCTAGTTAAGAGGGAGTGTTGAAATGTAACTAGTTTCGGTCTTCATAATTGTTGTTATACTCGTTTCAATATGTATCCTATGTAACAAAACAAAGAAGAAAATAAAAAGTTATTATTATTAAAACATGGGCTTCGTGCTTCTTATTGATGATCTTCTAGGTAAAAGCATGTTCTTCATGCTTCTAGGGTTTGTTAGGTCTTAGGATTTATTTTCATGAGTCAAAGGAGTCAACATCATGTTTATAAGACCCTTCCGGGAAAAATGTAATTGGAAAAAGAATTATTTTTTAGTCTAGAAAGTCCTAGAAACTCCAAAAGTACAAGTCGGCCCTGACAACTTCAAGTCGGCCTAAAGGAGGGAATTCGACCCCTTGGAAAGGCTATATAAAGGAGCAGTTCGACCTCATTTTTGACTTACTCACCAAGAAGTTAAATCTCAAGGAAAAGTTCGATCTATAGCTGGGAAGCAAGAAGACAAGAAGAGCGAAGGTTTAGAGGAAGAAGAAGACTTGTTTTTGGGCTAAGAAAGCTATAAGAAGAGCTCAGGATAAGGCCCTCTCCAAGCATCCTCCTGAAGACAAGAAAGAAGATTCTGGGAAGGTCTACCTTCCATTCATCCAGGGGATTACAGATAAGATTGCAAAATTTTTAAGGAAGAATAACATAAACACTCAATTTACAACATGTGGAACTATAAGGCAGATGATGAGGTCAGTAAAGGATAACATTGATCGTCAACAACTCAAGGGTGTGTACAAGATTGATTGCTCTTGTGGCAAGAGTTATATTGGGGAAACAGGTCGATCTCTGAAAATAAGACTAAAGGAGCACGCGGCTGATATAAAGAATGAGAGATCCCGTACATCGGCCCTTGCGGAACACTCGTCCAAAACCAAACATCATGTGTGTCTGGAGGACGCTAAAGTGATTGCAAGAGAGGATAATTATCACAAAAGAAAAATCAGAGAGGCCATCGAAATTATGAAATTTCCTCAAAACCTCAACAGGGACAATGGGAGTGAAATTAGTGGAAACTGGCTTCCCCTGATCAGACAAATAAACCCCTCCAGGCCTTTGGAAGCATAGTATCAGGGTCTCTTAATAAAATTTAATTAGATAAATTTAATTAGATTAATTAAATCAAAATTAATTAATTTTATTATTTAATTAATTATATTAATTAAATAAAAATTGTAATTAATTCTAAATAAGAATTAAATAGAATTTCTCAAATAATTAATAATAATAAAATAAAAGAAAAATAAAATAAAATAAATAAATAAATTAATTAATCAATTAATTAACTAGGCAATTAAGGCTTAATAGGTTAAAATGGTAAATATCAATAATTAATTAAAAATAATTATGGTTATAATTAAATTAAATAAAATTAATTAATCAATAAAATTAATTAATCAATAAAATTAATTTAATCAATAAATTTAATTTAATTAATTAATTAAATAAAAATAAAATTAATTAATCAATAAGATTAATTACTCAATAAATTAAATTTAATTAATTAAAAAAAATAAAAAATAAATAATAGGAAGGATTATAAATCACTTATTTAATTAATTTAAGTAATCAATTAAATCAACATTAATTAATTTAGTTATTCTATTCTAATTAAAATAAAAATTAAATAAAATTAGTTATTAAGGAATTTTGACTTCTGTGATCCATAACATTGTCTAGATAATCTTCGGCAAAATCACATAATCAATCTTTTGTCGACGCGTTTCGAACCAACCAGTGTGGTTCATCGTCAGGACAAGTTGAAGAACTAATCTGGCTTAGCTTGATTAAATAGAGTGTGCAGAGACTCCAACGGCTATATTGCAACGGCTAATTTTGACCTGAGGATCAAAGTCAAACCATTGATTTTATCATTAATAGAAGTTAATTGAATAATATAATAAATTTATTGTTTTAAATATAATGGTCATTATATCTTCATATTTATTAAATAACCTATATTTATTATTATCCCCAAATTATTTAAATACAAATAAATAGTATTAAATTACTATTATTCTTAGAATTTAGTTACAATAGGTAACTGTGTATTTATTTAATAATAATTGTTTAAATCAAAGGGTCCAATGGTTAACTAGACATAATGGTCATTAATAAATTATGGTAAACTACATAATGGTAATCTAAATAAAATGGTCATTAATAAATTATATCTTCATATAACCAATATTTATTATTATTCCAAATAATTTAAATATAATAAATCGTATTAAATCACTATTATTCTTATAATATAGTTACAATAGGTAACTGTGTATTTATTTAATAATAATTATTAAAATTAAGGGACCAATGGTAAACTAGATCTTCTCTAAAATAAATCATTTTTATTAATTATTTAAATGTAATGGCCCATTCGAAATTAAAATAATAAGTTCATACAATAATTTATGTTTATTAAATAATCTATATTTACTTAATAATTTATAATTCTAATATTATAAATAGTATTCTAGTTAAATCATTATTATGTAAATACCATAATTAAAGTACATGTTTATTAATAATAGTATATCTATTAACTCAATATTATATCATATATTTCTAATAATTTCTTGTTTATCATTTAAACCTCTTATAATTAATTTAGTAATTTATATCCATTAAACAATCAATATTTATTACTAAATTTTTTATTGAAACTACTTATAAGGTTTAAAAAGGGGGTCTTTATTAGTTCAATAAATAGGAAATCAGTTAAAGGACATAACAAGGGGTAGAAGAATTAAAAATCAATGCAAAGAATCTAATCTAATTTTAATTTACCCCCTGGGATAAGGTTAATACCATAATTAGCCCGAAATTACTTAATAACATATTACTAACTCCTGCACTCCATGACAAACCCGCCAAAAACAGAACAAGAGGAGAGGGAAGACAGAAACCCTAAGACCTGACAAAGGGGGAAATAGGAGGCTAGGAAGACAAGGCTGGGACCCAGCAACTGCTAATCTTCCAGCCATCATCCCTATTAAGATTGTTCGGTCTTTTCTCAATCTCCAGGGCCTCTCTAAATTTGCGATGGTGAAACTGCGCAGCTTTGGCAATGACTTGAGCATCTTCTATACAGACATGATGCATAGTCTTCCCCGCATGCTCAGCCAGGGCTGAGGATTTGGTCCTACCATGTCTTAAGTCAGCCGAATGCTCGCTAATCCGTTGATTGATAGAGCGACCAGTCTCACCAATATAAGGGGTCCCGCAGGAACAGGGAATGACATAGACGCCCTTCATGTCCTTAGGGTCAATAGGGTCTTTCACAGACCTGAGGGAGCTACGGATAGTGCAGAGAGGTCTAAAAGTTGCGGGCACATCGTACTTCTTCAGAATCCTCGCAATCCTATCTGTGGTCCCTTGGATGTAAGGAAGGTTCACACCCATGATATGGTCTTTAGGGACTCTTCAGATTGAAGGCTCCTTCTTGGCCTTGAGGAAGGCTTTTCGACCTAGGTGCCTATTGTAACCATTCTTCTCAAAGACATCTAGGAGATGAGCCTTCTCCGCTTCTAGGCTCTCCTCATCCGAAATTCTTACAGCACGTGTGGCAAGCGTGCTAAGAACCCCTAACTTCTGAGCGGGGAAATGATGCGAAGACGCATGCAAGTATTGTTCAGTATGCGTCTTCTTTCTAAACACCTGATGAGAAAAGGAACCATCCACCTTCTTAGAGATGAGAACATCAAAGAACGGAAGACAACCATTATCTTCTTTTTCCATCGTGAATTTAATGGCGGCGGACTGAGATAGGATTGCGAGGATTCTGAGGAAGTACGATGTGCCCGCAACTTTTAGACCTCTCCGCACTATCCGTAGCTCCCTCAGGTCTGTGAAAGACCCTATTGACCCTAAGGACATGAAGGGCGTCTATGTCATTCCCTGTTCCTGTGGGACCCCTTATATTGGTGAGACTGGTCGCTCTATCAATCAACGGATTAGCGAGCATTCGGCTGACTTAAGACATGGTAGGACCAAATCCTCAGCCCTGGTTGAGCATGCGGGGAAGACTATGCATCATGTCTGTATAGAAGATGCTCAAGTCATTGCCAAAGCTGCGCAGTTTCACCATCGCAAATTTAGAGAGGCCCTGGAGATTGAGAAAAGGCCGAACAATCTTAATAGGGAAGATGGCTGGAAGATTAGCAGTTGCTGGGTCCCAGCCTTGTCTTCCTAGCCTCCTCATTCCCCCTTTGTCAGGTCTTAGGGTTTCTGTCTTCCCTCTCCTCTTGTTCTGTTTTTGGCGGGTTTGTCATGGAGTGCAGGAGTTAGTAATATGTTATTAAGTAATTTCGGGCTAATTATGGTATTAACCTTATCCCAGGGGGTAAATTAAAATTAGATTAGATTCTTTGCATTGATTTTTAATTCTTCTACCCCTTGTTATGTCCTTTAACTGATTTCCTATTTATTGAACTAATAAAGACCCCCTTTTTAAACCTTATAAGTAGTTTCAATAAAAATTTTAGTAATAAATATTGATTGTTTAATGGATATAAATTACTAAATTAATTATAAGAGGTTTAAATGATAAACAAGATATTATTAGAAATATATGATATAATATTGAGTTAATAGATATACTATTATTAATAAACATGTACTTTAATTATGGTATTTACATAATAATGATTTAACTAGAATACGATTTATAAGATTAGAATTATAAATTATTAAGTAACTATAGATTATTTAATAAACATAAATTATTGTATGAACTTATTATTTTAATTTCGAATGGGCCATTACATTTAAATAATTAATAAATATGATTTATTTTAGAGAAGATCTAGTTTACCATTGGTCCCTTAATTTTAATAATTAAATAAATACACAGTTACCTATTGTAACTATATTATAAGAATAATAGTAATTTAATACGATTTATTATATTTAAATTATTTGGAATAATAATAAATATTGGTTATATGAAGATATAATTTATTAATGACCATTTTATTTAGATTACCATTATGTAGTTTACCATAATTTATTAATGACCATTATGTCTAGTTAACCATTGGACCCTTTGATTTAAACAATTATTATTAAATAAATACATAGTTACCTATTGTAACTAAATTCTAAGAATAATAGTAATTTAATACTATTTATTTGTATTTAAATAATTTGGGGATAATAATAAATATAGGTTATTTAATAAATATGAAGATATAATGACCATTATATTTAAAACAATAAGTTTATTATATTATTCAATTAACTTCTATTAATGATAAAATCAATGGTTTGACTTTGATCCTCAGGTCAAAATTAGCCATTGCAATATAGCCGTTGGAGTCTCTGCACACTCTATTTAATCAAGCTAAGCTAGATTAGTTCTTCAACTTGTCCTGACGATGAACCACACTGGTTGGTTCGAAACGCGTCGACAAAAGATTGATTATGTGATTTTGCCGAAGATTATCTAGATAAAATTAGTTAATTAATTAAAAGAATTAATAATAACCAAGGATTAACATTGGATTAATAAATAAATAAGTAAAATTAAGATTATAAATTAATTTAATTAATTAAAGTAATTAATTAATTAATTAATTAAAAATTAGGGCTAAACAATGAAGAATGGTAAATAACAATAAATTAAATTAATTAATCAATTAAATTCAAATTAATTAATTAAATTAAAATAAAAACAATAAGTAAGAATTGAATTAATTAATCAAATCAAATAAAATAAAATAAAATTAAAATTTGTTAATTAAATTAATAAAAACAATTGGAAGAAATGAAAAATTAAACTTATTCATGAATCAGATATATCAATTAAAATATTTTAGGTTCTAGGTAAATTAATAGGAATAATTAAAGCTAAATAAATAATTAATTAAAACTTTTATAAAAACTTTTTTGAAAATAATAATAATAATATAAATAAATAAAAATAAATGAAAAATTATTTATATAAGTGTCGGCTTCTTAAAAATTAGGGATCTAGGTTTATTTATACCCAGGTCGTTATAGCTCTTCTCTCAATAAGTTTTCATTCATATTCTTTCTGATTTAGTCCTGATGATGGACCCCCGTTGGGGTTTGAAACGTCGACAAAATGAACACGAAACTGTGGATAATCTGGATCATACCATTGCAAAAAACTACCGTAGAAGCTTAAAATCTAACAAATTCTAGGGTTTCTGCAACTACAAAGGAGACCAAAATTGCAGATCCAAGTTGCAGTAGGACGAAGTGTAGTCTCTTGTTGCTGGAAGGAAGAATACTCTATCTTGGTCAAGGAAGGTCTCAAGAGGAAGTTGGATTAGGGTTTCTGCAGCTACTACAGGGCCGAAGTTGCAGGTTGAAGGAGCAGTGTTGAAGCAGGGAGGTCAAAGTTGCAGTTTGAAGCTGGTTAGTGCTGGATCAAGGAAGGACTTGTTGGAAGGGCTGACTTGGTACTTGGAGGATTACTTGGTCTAGTATTGGGTCTTTGTTGTCTCATTGGAAGTAAATTCTATGAGAAGAGAAGAGTTTTTCGGGTTTTCCCCTTAGAGGGGTTTTTCCCTAGCTGAAAGCCTAATTTCTGTGTCCTCTGTTGTTACTGTTTCTGTTCTTAATATTTGTTTAATTAAAATATCTAAATCAGTAACACAAGATGAATAATTAAGTTCATAAGCCAATATTAAGGTTAAGGACAATTGATATAATAAGCTGCCACTTTGAATTTTCGAACACTGTTAGGGCTGGTATCTTGGCAGGTAGTCTAGATTATACCTAGATCCCTAGTTGGGTTGGTACCTTAGCAGGTATCTTAGATGGTACTTAGATCCCTGTTGGTGTCTTGGCAGGTAGCCTAGATGACACCTGGATCCTTGTTTGGTACCTTGGTAGGTAGCCTAGATGGTACCCAGATCCTTGATGGATTGATACCTTTTCAGTTAGCCTAGATAGTATCAAGATCTATAACATTGTATATGCTGATTATGATACTCTTCTTAGAACATTTCAACTTGAGGTCATCCTTGTACCATTTGCACAATTATGAATACCTCCCTAGTTAAGAGGGAGTGTTGAGAAATGTAACTATGCTCGGTCTTCATAATTGTTATTGTATTTGTATCATTATATATTTATTGTAAAATGAAAAAGAGAAAAGAAAATTATTTTTGAAGCATGGGTTTCATGCTCCTTTTATTTGTCAACTAGGTCAAGCATGTTCTTCATGCTTCTAGGGTTCATTGAGTCATTTGAGTCTTTGTCATATGTATAAGACCCTTATGGGAAAATTGTATCAAGAAAGAAATATTATTTTTGAGTTTAAAGTGTCATTTTTGGACTCCCAACACCAAGTCGGCCCTGCTAGTGAAGTTAGCCTAGAAGAGGCCCATTCGACCTTTGAAAAGGGTATAAAAGAGAAGAGTATTCAACGTATTTGGCATCCATCTTCAAGCAAGTTCGATTTGCACCAAAAACAAAAGAAAAAGACAAGCGAAGCCAAGGAGAAAGGAAGAGAATCCAATAAAAGGAGAAAATATTGATTTTTGACCTAATTTGGCTCACACGTGCGAGTTTTTCTAGGGTTTCTACTACTCTACAAAACGAAGTTGCAGGGCCAAAGTCATAGGCCGTGATCTTGAAAATTACAGAAAGAAGACACTTTGACCTTCGTTGACTTGGATAGACTTTGACTCTTTTGTAGAAGATACTTTGGATGGCTGAATTGGTGTTTGGTGGAAGTATTTGGTCTTGTTTTGGGGTCTTGGTTGTTTCACTTTGACTTGGCTCTGTATAAAGTAGAGTTTGTTTGGGTTTTCCCCAAGGAGAGGGGTTTTGCCAGCACTGAGAGCCTATATCTTTTGTCTCTTGTCCTTGTGATCTTCATACATTTTGAATTGGTAATTGCTTGATGAAGGAAGAAATAATAATAAAGATTTAAAGGCCAACATATAATCATAAGTAATTATCAAGAAAAGAGGAATCAAAACCCTATCTTCTATCTACATTGGTTTCTCAACAAGGTTATGGCAGAGAGACCTTGTTTATGGTTGGGGAGATGTACCCTGTGTATATGATTGAGATAGGGATTCCTTCCTTAGGCTGTGGGCTGAGAGACCTTGTGTATGGTCGAGAAGATGTACCCTGTGCATGTGTTTGGTTTGGTCCCACTGGTTAGTGGGATATTGACCTGGATGCCTTGGGGTTGTGGATTTTGGGATGTGTTGGATGCTGTGTATCTTTCCTTATGATGAGATTGATGATATCTCCCTTAGGTTGTGTGCCGGGAGACCTATGGATTGGTTGGGCAGATTGATCTTCATAGGGAGAGAGAATTGTATTTGTGATCTCTTCCTTATGCTGAGGACTAGGAGATCTATGGATTGGTCGGGGAGATTGATCCTGAGAGAGAATGAAAAGTACCTCCCTACTAGAGGCAGTGTTGAAAATTTGGGTAGCTATGGTCAGCGTTTTCATTGGCTAGCGATGGAGAAAATTCATATTTATAAGGTTGACCAAGTCGGCCTCATGATCATAAAGTCGACCTCACATGTGTAGAAAGGCACGTCCTCAATCACCACATAATTCGATCTGAAATAGAGACAATAAATCCACACATGCGAAGGAGTCAAGGAGGCTTTATAATCTGCGTTGACCAAGATTTATTCTTTTGTTTGAATTTCGTTGATTTGGGCTATTTCGGATTTGTTTGACTGAGGTTTTAAGTGTCTTGGAAGGCCAAAGGTTGCAAAGGTATGTTGACTTTATTTGATTGAGGTTTTGTCCCTGTTCTGGCTCGTTGATTGGACTTGACTGCATGCTTTGATTGAGGCTTTGACTAGCTCGTTAACTGGTTTTCTGAGGCAACTTCAAGAACGAATTTTGGCCCTTTGTTCAGCTTTCACAGGCCGAAATTCGACCCCTCTGTGCAAACTGTAATCTTTGACCATCACTGACTTTTCTCACTTCATTGACTAGTTTTGACTTGGACATTTTGAGGTCAAAAGTTTGGAATACTGTTGGAATATTCTGATGTACTATTGATGAACAAAATTTCTCTCTAGTTAGGTTTTCCCCTTGTGGGTTTTGCCCTGCCTTGAAGCCTAATTTCTGGTGTCTCTTGTCTCTTATTTACTGTTCATGTGCTCTTTACTGCTCTATTGATGAAATTGTATGGTTGAAGTTTTTCATCTATAGTTGCTTCATGATTGGAATGCAAAAAGAATACTGAAGATATCATTGGAAGTAGTTATCAATTTGAAAAATTATACTAGTCTTGAATGCACTAGAAAATCAACATAATTGCTTAATGATATATGTGACATAAGACAACTTGATTAACAAATCATTGGTAAGTAATCTCTTTTCTTCGTTATGTTATTATTGTGTTCTTTTCATCAAGACAATTACCAATATGCACAATAAAAGACAAGTGACACAGTATGTAGGCTTGTCATCCAGGGCCAAAAACTCTCACCTCTTGAGAGCAAAACCCGATCAAAATTCTTCTTCTAGATCTTCAATTGATGAGTACCAAGACCATGACAAAGACCCTTAACTCTAGTATCCTCCCAAGAACCTTGTCACTAAACTTGATGCTCTGCCTCTTCCCTTTCTCGACTTTCTTCGATTTGCTCTCCTCGGCTCCTTCTAGAGAAACTCAGTCTCTATACTTCACACTACTTCTTCTCGACTTCTCCTAGATAAACTTGGTATCTATGATCTCACTTACTTCCTCTAGAGAATCTCGGTCCCAGTATCCTAGAAGAATCCTTCCTTCGCTGCCCCAGAGGAAACCTCCTTTGTTGCCCCAGAATAAACCTCTTCTTCGTTGCCCCAGAAGAATCTCTTCCTCACACTTCTTCTTTTACCTCTTCTTCGCACTTCTGCTTGTCAAGATGCTTGTCGAGTTGCTTGCTTTCAAGTGAGGCCGAGTTAGGCTTTATATACACCTCATCTCATTTCCTTTAGGCCGACATGATCACTAGAGGTTAGGCCGACTTCTTCTAGCATGTTCTTCCATCGTTGTAGGCCAACTTGAAGAGGATAAGTGACAAGGTCTTGGAGGATACTTTACATAGACAAGTTTGACTCTATACAAAGTGTAACATGACTTCATTACATGACAATGACTATCATTTTATGACTAGATGACAAATAATTCCTAAAGACTCTCAATGGGAGTCTTGACTCAAAAATAAAATCTCTTGCTCATGAAACCCATGAAGCAAGCAATATAATAAATTTATTTTTCTTCTTTACATCACATTACATAAAATCATAACTACATGTCATTATGAAGACCGAACCTAGTTACACTTTTCAACATACCCCTGCATTGTTAGGTCGAGCACTCCATCGATCTGACCGAGGGTGCGCCACTACCCAACAGGCCAATCTACTAACGCTCTATTATGGAGAACGATGAAAATAAGAGGCAGATTCAGAAGTTGTTGCAGAAAGGGCACATCAGGCTAAGTTCATCATCCCCGTGGGAGCCTGATCGTGTTGGTACAGAAGAAAAAGAACACCTGAAGACTTTTTATTGACTATCGAGCGTTGAATAAGATCACTGTCTGGAATAGGTATCTAATCCCACGGATTGATGACCTTCTGGACCGGCTCAGGGGGGTCAAATATTTCAGCAAGATTGATTTGAAGTCCGGTTATCACTAGGTGCTAATCTAACCCTCTAATGTGTGTAAGACTGCCTTCAAATCCAAGGAGGGCCTTTTCAAATGGCTAGTCACGCCTTTCAGGTTGACAAATGCCCCCGCAACCTTCATGAGGTTGATGGAAGACATCTTGTGGCCCTTCACAAACTCATTTGTGGTAGTGTATTTGGACGACATTTGATCTTCATCCAGAGTTGGGAAAAACACCTACACCATATTCGATAGGTCCTCCAAACCCTGCGACAACACAAGTTGTTTGCCAATTTGGAGAAATGCACTTTTGGTATGACCTAGGTTCAATATCTGGGGTACATCATTGATGAGCGACGTGTGGATGTGGATCCATCTAAGATACAAGTTATTTGAGATTGGCTAGCGCCAACCACTCTAACAAAGCTACATAGCTTTTTGGGTCTTGCCAATTTCTACCACAGGTTCGTGTTGGGTTTCTCTCATATCACTTGGCCTTTGAGTCAAGTCACCAAGGGCGAAGCAAAAGCAAAGTTCTTTTGATCCGAATCCCAACAGAAGACATTTGCCTAGTTGAAACATCGCCTCTGCTCTGCACTAATGCTCACATTACTAGACCTGCAACGACCATTTGTGATTGAGACAAATGTTAATTTTTGCAACTGCGGTAAAATTCCACCTTGGACAACTCAAATGACCGAGATAATGATTGCATTAGATTCCTCTTTTCGAGAGGACCAAAATCGACCTAAAGATCACCCAATTTGGTTAAGCGGAAGTTGAGTTATGAATTATTTTATTCATACATGTATTATGGAATGGGTCGGCCCTAACCACATGAGTAACTGCTTGGGTCAGTCTTAACCCCAAGTGAACCCTTAGGAAATCCTATAAATAGAAGAGACCTCAATATCATTTGGACACATCTTCTCTTCTCTTTTGTCTTGGTTCGCACAGGTTCGACGAAAGGAGTTCGCTCAAGGGTCTGAAATCACAGGCGAAAGGTTCACTCTGGGTTAGGGTCTTCTGGATCTCGGTCGCTGGCACAGAACAAGGCATTCTGGTCCTTGGACGCTGGCACATAAGCCTATGAGAGCAACTATAGACCCTTGGATGTTGGCACAAAGGCTTATGGGAGCGACTATGGCTTCAGAGGTAGATCGAAAGGTTCCGGTTCCCGGTCGCTCACACAGGGTAGTCCTGGAAGCAACCAGGACATCTCGGTCGCTTGCATAGCTATAGTAAGGGAGTGACTCTGGGTTTCAGCTTTATTATGCCACAGTCGCACGCATGAAGGATCCCTGAGAGCAACTCTATAGTCATAGTTGCTCGCATACAATATTCGAGAGAGTGACTCGGGAGTTTCGGTCGCACACAGATAGTGTTGATGAGAGCGACCCGAGTTTAGATCTAGGGTTTGACATCTTGACTTCAGTTGACTTCAGTGATCTGATAGATCAAGGTTTCTCTCTGCTGTTATAAACATCTGTAGATCTGTAGATTTGATTTGTTAGTATCCGCTACAAACATATGTATTGGGCTCATTGACAGTGACAACAGTGCTTAGCAGTGTTCGGCACAGTGACAACAGTATACAACAATTGACATCAATTTGTGACAACACATTACAACCATCAGTATGAGGATTCTGATTCCTAGCATGATTAGATCTGTTTCATGAATATCATTATTGTTTTGCTGCATAGATAAAGTTATGGATCATTGTACTCTCTTTTGCTGCATCATTTGATGACGATCTAAGAAGAAGAAGATTTGCAAGGGTTTTCCCCATAGTGGGTTTTTCCCTGGTCTTGGACCAATCCTAGTGTCTCTATATGTGTGCATGCTTTCTTCTACTGTTCCTTTTATGTTCCGCTGCATTGATGATGATGGTGATGTTGTTTCTTTCTATGTTATTGCACATGTTGATGTATAATGGTGTAAATATGAATAATGTAATGATAATATGGGGTGAACTTAATGTATTAATGATGAAATGCAACTATCATAGCAAAGAACAGTGTCGCCCTATGAAAAAATAACACCTCCAACTATGCTATCGGGGAAATTCTTACTCAGTAGGGGCATCAGATGGCATATCACAGTGAAACATTTTCAGGCAGTTTGAAAGTATCCCACCTATGACAGAGATGTATTCCATTGTGCAGGCCTGCCGACAATGGAAGCATTACATTATGGGGAAGGAAACGGTCATCCACATAGACCACCGATTGTTACAGTTCATACAGAAACAAGGAAAGTTGTAGAACGATTGCCATCATAAATGGTCCACATATCTGCAACAATGCCATTTCAACATCAAGTATAAGAAGGGTAGCACGAATAATGTTGCAGACTGTCTCAGAGGACCATCGGTTATGGCACTGACCGCTGTGTTCGACTCTTGTGGACATGAGACTTCGGGGTGGCTGCATCTTTACAAGAGCTATCCAAAATGCCGCAACATATACCAGATGCTCTTGGAAGGCAAGCAAGTTCCAAATTTTCATCTCCAGGGCACACTGTTATGCCACCTTGGACACCTCTGTGTTCCTTCAAGCGAGCGTTCCAAGATGATTTGGGAGGCGCATTACAGTCGATTCACTGGACATTTCAGATTAAAGAAAACAATGGCAATACTGCAGAAGTATTTTTATTGGCTGAACCTTCGACAGGATGTTGGGAAGTACATTATATCCTACACTGCCTGTGCCATTGCCAAACCGACAATGAAGAAGCAAGACCTATATACTCCTCTGCCTACTCCTAGTCAGCCTTTGGAATCCATCTCCATGGATTACATGTCAGGCCTTCATTCTACTAAGCATGGAAACAACTGCGTTTTCGTGGTCATCGACAGATTCTCTAAGATGGCCATTCTGGTAGCCTGCAAGAAAAGTATCACAATAGAAGCCACTACTAAGCTGTTCTTTGAACAAGTGTGGGTACACTTTAGGATCCTACAGTTCATTATCTCAGATCGGGACACCAAGTTCTTGAGTACATTTTGGTCAAGTCTCCAGTCGATGCTAGATACCAAGTTCACTAAGTCCACGAATATCCACCCCCACTGATGGCCAAATAGAGGTCGTCAACAAGATGATCATGCACATTTTGCGTGTGTACAACTTGAAGCATCCACGCACATGGGATGAAAGCTTCCCCTCTATCCGACACAGTTACAACAAAGCTCTCCATAGCTCAACTAGCCAAAGCCTCTTTTAGGTGGGATTAGAATTCCAACCACTATGTGGCCATACCATTTGCAGCTACTCAAGCAGATTCAGCTCATGTCTCATCTGAAGCTGACAGGGCTAACAACTTCATTGAGTGCATTCATCACATCCTCCAATGACATATTGGACAGAGCCAATGCTAAGTTCAAGCAGCGTCATGATAAGCATTGGGTACTACACAAGTTCCAAGTGGGTGACAAAACTTGGCTACATTTGCAAAATGAGAGCCTCGCCGGGCCCCACCGCAAGCTTCACCCACTCCGATATGGGTCGTACACCATCACCAAGGTTGTAGGGGACAATGCATTCGAGCTCAACATTTCACTGTTCCTTGGCCTGCACCCAATATCTAATGTGGACCAACTGTGACCATACTTTTCCCCATTGTTGGACACATTCGATGTTGCTGAGCAATTGACACCAACAGAGCTCAACCCAAGTTGCGTCGAATAGGCCATAACTGACAGGATCATGGACACAAAGATCAAGAACAATCACTAGTAGTGGATCCAACTATATCGAGTTGTCAAAGCAGACCAACTCCTTCACTAGGGAAAGTGGTTCACCAGGGACTAGGTTCACCAAAAATTTCCTCACTGCATGAAGACTCTGAATGCAATGGGGACCATTGCTTCCTAAGGGGGGAGGACTTATCCAGGTGGATATTGGTGGCCACTCGCCTATTCCACCTAGACCTATAGTCGGTTTCATCAATTTCCTTGATTATGGTAGCATTTACTAATTTTAGCAGTTTTTCAGGTCCTGAACTTCCGGAGTTGTTTTGACCCCCTAAGCGACGTTTTTTTGAGGTCCATAGCCGGACCATAGTTGTAGGTGGGGGTCTACCGTAAATCCTGTATTACTTGGAGAGATCTTGTCAACAAGGCATTGAATGCGCCAAACGAAGATCATATGACCAAATTACGACCCCGAGAAGTTGGCTGCGAAATTAACCCCAATGAGGCCCACAAATTCTTGGTGTTCCATTTCATGGAGTTAGGGTTTTTTGTCGTGTAGGGTTTCCCTTTGTTGTTCAATAATAAAATGGACCTTGAGCCTCATTGTGACATAGTTCAGAGGCATGTAGCCGCCACATCTCTTCTTAAAGATAAACTATTATCACTTGAACTAGTTTATTTCCATTTTTCTTGTAACCATATTTTAGATCTTTGATATTAATGAACTGAAGATTTATTTCTCCTGCATCTTTGTGTTTAGGTTTATATCTGTATTTTGTCACGTTCCTATATAAGTCCAGATAAAAAAGGAACTTTGTGTAACTCCAAAATGGTAATCATTTGGAATGATTCTTGAAGTTGAAAGTCACTTGGTTGTTTAGGATTTCAACCACTATGTCCCATTTATGTGGCCATACCATTTGCAGCTACTCAGGCAGATTCAACTCATGTCCCGTCTGAAGCTAACAAGGCTAACAACTTCATTGAGCGCATTCAACACATCCGCCAACAAGCCCATGACATATTGGACAGAGCCAATGGTAAGTTCAAGCAGTGTCATGATCAACATTGGGTGCCACACAAGTTCCAAGTGGGCAACAAAGTTTGGTTACATTTGCAGAAGGAGTGCCTCGTCGAGCCCCACCGCAAGCTTCGCCCACTCCGATATGGGCCGTACACCATCACCAAGGTTGTAGGGGACAAGGCATTCGAGCTTAACATTTCACCTTTCCTTGGCCTGCACCTAGTATCTAATGTGGACCAACTGTGACCATACTTTCCCTCATTGTTGGACCATCCAACGTTGCTGAGCCGGTGACACCAATAGAGCTCAACCCAAGTTGCATCAAACATGACACAACTGACATGATCATGGACACAGATCAAGAACAATCACTAGCAGAGGATCCAACTATATTGAGTTGTCAAAGCAGACCAACTCTTTCACCCGAGCAAGTGGTTCACCAGAGAGTAGGTTCGCCAGAAATTTCTTGACTGCATGGAGACTCTGTACGCAATGGGGACCATTGCTTCTTAAGGGGGGAGGACTTATCTAGGTGGATATTGGTGGCCACTCGCCTATTCCACCTAGATCTCTAGTTGGTTTCATCAGTTTCCTTGATTATGGCAGCATTTACTAATTTTAACAGTTATTCAGGTCCTAAACTTCCAGAGCTGTTTTGACCCCCTAAGCAACGTTTTTTTGAGGTTCGCAGCCGACCATAGCTGTAGGTAGGGGTCTGCTGCAAATCCTGTATTATTCGGAGAGATCTTTCTAACGAGGTGTCGTATGTGTCAAACGAAGATCATATGACCAAATTACGACTCCGAGAAGTTGTCTGCCCAACTAACCCCAATGAGGCCCACAAACTCTTGGCGTTCCATCTCCTGGCATTAGGATTTTGGTTGTTTAGGGTTTCCCTTTATTAGGTTCCTATAATATTAGTGCATTCCCCCATTATTATTGTCATTGCAGCCCCTTATTGTGATTGTTGTGCCAATGTTGTCCCCATATTGTTATTATTGTGCCCGATAGAAGCCCATTATTGTTATTGTTGTGCCCTTACATTATTATTGTTATGTCGACTTTGACTATATTGTGACCCCTTAGACTCCTATATATCAAAATGAGGTTTTGTCATTTGTATCATCCAAAAATTATTCATTTGTGTAATGTAAAGGAGGTTTCCCCCTCAAAGAGGCTTATTTTGAAGTCGTTGATCTATCTCTATTTTGTGAGCTGGTTGCATAACATTTGGTATCATAGCTTTGGATTCTAGGGTTTCGCTGCTTCAAACAGGTTATCATAGCATTTTCGCTATAATTTTTTTCTACAAAGCTTCAGAAGTTGAAAAAAACCCATTTGAGACAAAATCGTGATGAATGTCATGTCTGAATTGTAGACCATTTCTCGCTATATTTCCGGAGATATGAACCGAGAAAGTTAGGGTTTTTGCAGGCTCCTGAAAAGGACATAGTGAAGAAAATTATCATTAGTCGATGCGCCAAAGAAAGAAAATGCCAACGCTTAGTAAACAACCCGAAAGCTCTACTATGACACATGAAAAAGAGAAAGAAATGCAACATGATATACCAAAATTACGAGACGAAGTGCAACAAATTTCGCTCTCACAAAAGTCACTGAAGCTAAGATGGATGGTTTAAACAATGGAATGGAAGCTAAGATGGATGGTTTAAAGAATGAAATGGAAGCTAAGATGGATGGTATAGAAGCAAAACTTAAAGGCAACATGGAAGATTTGAAGATAGATTTGATAAAGTTGCTAAAAGAAATGCTTACTAATGGTGAAATGTTAGTAAAAGAAACTCATGATGAGAACAAAATAAATGTTAATCATGATTTCATAGACTAACGTTGGATTGAAGACCCACCATGTTCCAAAGATTGATATGAGGAAGTTTGATGGAAAGGATCTCGTAACTTGGATACTACAGATAGAGCAATATAGAGCAATATTTCGATCTCCATAATGTACAAAACACACAAAAGGTATGCGTTGCAACTTTATATTTGGAACCCAATCAGTTTGTATGGTATTGATGGCTTTGCTCTCATAAACAAATTGTCACGTGGTCAATTTTTATGGAGGAAATGATAGCACATTATGAGGATACAAAGAGCAACACCTTCTTTAGTCAATTGATAAATCTCGAACAAAAGGGTTCAATGGTGGAGCACATTGAGAACTTCCAAAAATTGAATATAAGGGTAAAAGATATTCTAGAGGAGCATAGGATTGATGTGTTCATAGGGACTTTAAAGGATAACATCCAACATGAGGTTCGCCTTTGGGAACCTAATTCATTGGAGAAGTCATTTAGGTTGGCAAGAAAAATTGAAAGCAAAATTATGGCAACAGGGAAGTCTGCCACTCACAACTATAAAGAGGGAAGTGTTGTTGCCCCTAGCCTTCCTCAACCTACAAGGTTGACACCACAACAATTGGAAGAAAAAATAGCACAAGGGCTTTGTTACAGTTGTGATAGGAAATACACTAAAAGTCATAAGTGTGCTGAGAAGAAATTATTTTACATAGATTATGAAGAGGGGGAAGAAAATGAACAAGAAACGTCAAAAAAAGAAGATATACACTAGGAACAAACCCTAGAGAAAAAAGAAATGAATCCGACCATATCTTGTAATGCATTGGCAGGAATTACCACTCAAACTCTCAAGATAGAAGGACATATCAAGAAGAAAAAGGTAATAGTGTTGATTGATTCGGGTAGTACCCATAATTTTATTCATTGTAAGATAGCCAAGGAATTGAATTGCTTCCTATATCCAGCACCAGAGTGTCAAGTGATGGTTGCAAATGGAGGAACCATAAATTGCTCTAGAAAGTGCCATAATATCAAGCTTTCCATGGGAGAATATGTATTGAATAGTCCAATGCTTTCCATTCCAATGGGTGGTGTTGGTGTTGTACTAGGAGTCTAATGGCTACAATCTTTGGGTATGATAGTTTTTAATTTTCAAGAATTTTTCTTGAATTATTTTTGGGAAGGAAAGGAAGTTGAATTAAGGGGTATCACAGATAAGCCGGGAAAGATAATCAACTCTAACGACATGACAAAGCTTCCAAAGAAAGAACAACGGGGTGTAATTGCACAATTATGTTCACTAGAGGTTCCCATATCGAAATCTTCTATTTCTCCAGATCTCCAAAAAGTCTTGGATAATCATTCCAAGGTATTTGAGGTTCCCAAAGGATTCCCACCTATTCGTGATCATGATCATGCTATTTATTTGATTCCAGGAAGTGTTCCTCCAAACATCAGGCCTTACAAATATCCCTATGCCCCAAAAGAGTGAAATTGAATGTATGGTTGTAGAAATGCTAGAGGCTGGTATAATTCAACTTAGTCAAAGTTCTTTCTCTGCTCCAATAGTATTGGTGCAGAAGTAGGATGGATTATGGCACGTGTCCGGATTTGAGGGTACTCAACGAGCTCACTATTAAATATACATTTCCCATTCCTGTCATTGATGAATTATAGGGAGAAATTTACTTCACCAAGTTGGATCTTCGTTCAGAATATCATCAGATTAGAATGAAGACTGAAGACATTCCGAAACAACTTTTAGAATTCATGAGGGTCATTATGAATTTTTGGTCATGCCTTTTGGCCTTACCAATGCACCTTTTACATTTCAAGGCTTGATGAATTCCATTTTTGGCTTTACCAATGCACCTTCTACATTTCAAGGCTTGATGAATTCCATTTTCAGACCCTTTCTTAGAAAATTTGTTTTAGTATTTTTTGATGATGTACTAATTTACAACAAGTCTTGGAAGGATCATGTTCAACATGTTGACAAGGTGCTAAAACTATTGCAGGAGAAAATTATATGCAAAAACCTCCAAATGTTTCTTTGGAGTACAAGAGGTGGAATATCTAGGTCATATTGTATCTCATGAAGGTGTTAAGGTAGACCCTAGCAAAATTAAAGCCATTAAGGAATGAAAAATTCCCACATCCATAAGGCATTTGCGAGGATTTCTCGGGTTGACAGGGTATTATCGCAAGTTTGTTAAGAATTATGGGAGAATAACAACACCTCTAACAACATTACTAAAGAAAGATGCATTTTCTTGGACTCTAGAAGCAACGAAGGCCTTTGAACATCTTAAAAAGGAAATGTGCCAAGCACCGGTCTTAGCTACGCCAGACTTCACAAAAACTTTTATTGTGGAATGTGATGCCTTAGGAAATGGAGTTGGTGATGTTTTAATGCAAGAAGGAAGACCCATTGCTTTTGAAAGTCATCCAATCAAAGGAAAGTATTTACACAAAGCTATTTATGAGAAGGAAATGTTGGCAATACTACATGCACTTAAGAAATGATGACCTTACCTAATGAGAAGACACTTCAAGGTAAAAACGGATCATGATAGTCTTAAATACTTTTTAGAAAAAAGATTATTTTCAAAAGAGCAACAAAAATTGGTCACAAAGATGTTGGGTTATGACTTTCAAATCATCTAGAAAAAAGTGAAGCAAAATGTTGTTGCAGATGCACTCTCAAGAAAGGATGAGGATGTAGAAGCATTGGTTTGTGCCATTTCTATTATCCAACTAAATTGGATAAATGAAGCAAGGGATGAATGGAAGAATGACAAAAAAGCGTGGGCACTCATTCAAAAGTTGTAGCAAAATCCCAGTACATTTACATCTAGCTGGAAAAATGATACATTATGGTACAAAGATTGATTATACCTCCGTAAGAATTCCCAACTCAAACAAAAGATTCTTCTAGAATTGCACACCTCTCTTTTAGGAGGACACTCAAGGTTTTTAAAAACTTACCACAGGGTTAGGAAGGATTTTTTTTGGGATGGCCTTAAATATGATATTGAAAAGTTTGTGGTGGAATGTTTGGTTTGTCAACAAAATAAAGTTGAGACAATTAAGGCCCTGGTCTGTTACAACCTTTATCCATTCCAAGTCAACGTTGGGAGGAGGTTTCAATGGATTTTATCATAGGTTTACCCAAGTCCGAAGGAAAGAGTGTTATCATGGTGGTAGTTGATCATTATTTTTGTGCATTATCTCATCCATTTAAATCCAGTACAGTTGCTACTGCATTTATGGAAACAATTCAAAAGTTACATGGAAACCCAAAGATTATTGTAAGCAACAGAGATCCCATTTTCACTGGAAATTTTTGGACAGAATTATTTTTCTTGTCTGGGTACTCAGTTAGCTCATAGCTAATCTTATCATCCTCAATCTGATGGGCAAACTGAGATAGTGAACAAATGTTTGGAAGGATATCTTCGTTGCTTTGTATCTGATAAATAGACACAATGGTTCAAGTGGTTGCCTTTGGCTGAATGGTGGTATAACACTTCCTTCCATACTACAACAAAAATGACCCCATTTATGGCACTTTATGGATATCATCCACTGTCCATCACATAATCTTTAAGAGAAAATTCTAAGGTTCAAATAGTGGAAGATCACATCGAGCATCAACAACAAGCTCTCCAACTCTTAAAGGATAACCTCACTTTGGCGCAGAATATAATGAAACAATAGGCAGATAAACATTGTAGCGAAATAAGTTTTGATGTAGGTGACTGGGTATTTCTACGACTACAATCATACAACAAATGTCCCTCAAGCAAGCTAAGAAGGATAATAAATTATCACCAAAGTGTTATGGTTCGTACAAGGTGTTGCAAAAGATTGGTACTATGGCATACAAATTGGAGCTTCCTGCATCTTCTCGAGTGCACCTAGTTTTCCATGTTTCATGCTTAAAAAAGGTTATAGATGACAAGCTCCCAGTTCAAACAATATTGCAGGAACTTGACGAGGAAGGAAAAATCATATTGGAAGCTGAAGAAGTCACAGAAACAAAAACTTGACAACTACAAAATCGATCAATTTCAGAGTATCTCATCAAGTGGAAGAACTTACCCGCTGAAGATTCCAAATGGCAGGATGAGAATTTTATACAGAAGCACCCAGAACTACAGAAGAGTTGAGAACAACACTTTTTTGAACGAGAGGGGCATGTTAGGTCCCTATAATACTAGTGTATTCCCCCATTATTATTGTCATTGCAGCCCCTTATTGTTATTGTTGTGCCCTTACATTATTATTGTTATGTTGGCTCTGACTATATTGTGACCCCTTGGACTCCTATATATAGGAAGGAGGTTTTGTCATTTGTATCATCCAAGAATTATTCATTTGTGTAATGTAAAAGAAGTTTCCCCTTCGAAGAGGCCTATTTTGAAGTCGGTGATCTATCTCTTCTTCTATTTTGTGAGCTGGTTGCATAACAATTTACTAATTTTAGCAGTTTTTCAGGGCCTGAACTTCCGAAGCTGTTTTGTCCCCCTAAGCGACATTTTTTTGAGGTTCACAGCCGGCCCATAACTATAGGTAGGGGTGTGCTGCAAATCCTGTATTACTCAGAGAGATCTTTGCAACGAGGTATCGTATGCGCTAAACGAAGATCATATGTTCAATTTACGACCCTGAGAAGTTGGCTGCTCAACTAACCCCAACGAGGCCCACGAACTCTTGGCGCTCCATCTCCTGAGGTTAGGGTTTTGGTTGTGTAGGATGTCCCTATGTTGTTCAATAATAAAAAGGCACTTGAGCCTCATTGTAACACAGTTCAGAGGCATGTAACTGCCACATCTCTTCTTAGAGATAAACTACCATCGCCTGAACTAGTTTATTTCCATTTTTCTTGTAAGAATCTTTTAGATCTTTTGATATTAATGAACTAAAGATTTATTTCTGCTGCATTTCTGTGTTTAGGTTTATATCTGTATTTTGTTGTGTTCGTGCATAAGTCCGGATCAAAAAAGGAAGTTTGTGTTACTCCAAAATGGTAATCATTTGAAATGATTCTTGAAGTTGAAAGTCACTTGGAATCTCATGGAGGCTTTGGCTTAGTAGGATCAAATTTTCCTAGTCAATTGTTTTGAGCCAGTTTTGTCCAAAATAATTTTCCATCTTCGCTAGTGAATGGTGATTTGATTTGCCTTCTCGTAGGGAAATTCTTGGAAATTTTTAACAAATTCATGGAAACCATTAAAGGGTTGAGGTGTATTCCATGCCTATGTAAATTAAATTTTGGCTCATTTTTGGCTCATTTGGAGATATTGACAACTTTGATGGCCCACCTTTGAAAAAAAGTGCTCAATTTTATTTCAAATTACAGTCGAATCTATGAAAGTCCCATGAAGAAATTTTCGTGGAGAACACTTGTGTGGCACTCCCCTTTTTCCACCTTCACTAGTGAATGGTGTTTTCTCCTCTTCTAGGAAAATTATTGGAATCTTTTAGCGAATTCCTCGAAACAATTCTTATGTTGAAGGCTATTTTAGTGTATATATGTAATAAAGTCTCTATGACTTTAGAATATGTTAATGTTCACTTTTTGTATAAAGCAACCTATCCCACATTTGTAAATGGAAATGATTCTCGAAACAATTCTTATGTTGAAGGCTATTTTAGTGTATATATGTAATAAAGTCTTTATGACTTTAGAATATGTTAATGTTCACTTTTTGTATAAAGCAACCTATCCCACATTTGTAAGTGGAAATGATTTGCTTAGTGAACAATGATATATAAAGAGGTAAACTCCTTCGTAATAAATGCACTAGTTATCGTTGATAATATCCTATTGTGTTATTGCATCTTCCCTCAAGCTTAGATATGTGACTCAACTCTATCTAGGCTTCCTTTCTCATTTGATGTAGCTCATTTTGTCGTATGGTATCAGAGTAGGAAGCCATACCAAGAGTCTCGGGCCTTTGAAAGACCTTTCTCATTTAGTGATGTAGCTCATTTTGTCATATGGTATCAGAGCAGGAAGTCATTTTGTCATATGGTATTAGAGCAGGAAGCCATACCAGGAGTCTCGGGCATTTGAAAGGCAATGTTAGACCTACCAGGAGTCTCGGTCCTTTTGAAAGACAATGTTAGACATACCAGGAGTCTCGGGCCTTTGAAAGACAACGTTAGAAATTCAAGTGTACTCTTTAGTCATGTGATCTGAGAGATCATCTTGCAGAGAATAATTGATCTGCCCTTTTCCTTATAAGTCATTTTTTTTGGTAATTATGGCTGTATCTTCTATGCATTGAAGATATGTAATGCTGTTACTGATTGCTTATTAAATACCCTTAAGTAGAGCACGATATTCTGCATGGTTTTGATGGATACACCTAGTCTCCACTTACAGGAAGAATGCTTATTGATTGCTTATTAAATACCCTTAAGTAGAGCACGGTATTCTACAAGGTTTTGATGGATACACCTAGTCTCCACTTACAAGAAGAATGCTTCTGACGTTCTGAGTTGCAAACAAGGCCCCTGTTCCAGACCATTGAAAATCTAATAACAATGTCATATATCTTGGGTTTTGAGCAACAAGTTGCAGCGAATGTGAATGGTTTAGAAATGTCAAAACAAGATCAACCCATTATGTGCACAACTTTCACTGTGAGTTGGATAGTTGAGTCAAAAGGTGATCAACTGTACCTGTACTATTCATCCATTGTATTCATTTTAGTAGATTGTTGATTCAAGATTTCCTTGTCAAGAATGATTCTTAAAATTTAAACATTCTCACTTTTCAATCAAACCTTATAGTTTTTTGTTAAAAAGCAATGTTTGAATTAATAAAAAACATCCACTGGTCAGCTCAACGATAGAGAGTCTGAATCAGGAGAGTCTGGCTCTACAGAATGCTCTACATTGTCCATGTACATCACACATTAAATAGCACACATGGTTTTAGGGAAGTTAGAACCATACCCTAAGAAATAGAAACTAATTCATATCCTGAGGTATCGTGAACCAATTCACTATTCTAGGATATTCTCCATTATCTCTAACACTCCTTATTGGAGAAGGGGTTCACAAATATGCCTAACATCTCCCTAAACATTTCAAACTTAATATTGCCAAGAGGCTTAGTGAAAATGTCTGCAACATTATCACATGTATTACAATATACAAGATGGATTTCTTTTGATTGTACTTTCTCCCTGACAAAGTGGAATTGTGTATCAATGTGTTTAGTGTTCTTGTGAAACACCAGATTATTAGCAAGTTTGATTGAACTCTGGTTGTCGCATCTGATTGTTGTTGCATCTTTCTGTTCTTCCCCAACATCCTGGAGAAGTCTCTGCAACCAAACTGCCTCACATGTTGCTACGCACATGGCTTGATACTCTGCTTCCGCTGAAGACAAGGAAACTGTGTTCTGTTTCTTGTTGCTCCATGTAATTACCCCGGATCCAATGCTGAATGCATAGCCTGTTATGGATCTGCGGTCGTCTACATTTCCAGCCCAGTCGAAATCTGTAAATCTTGTCAATCTAACATCAGAGGAATCAGTATAAATAATACCATAGTCTATAGTACCTTGTAGATACCTCAAAACACATTTTGTTGCATTCCAATGACTCTCAAGTGGCTTGGACATGTATTGAATTAGCACACTGACTGCATAAGCCAAGTCCGGTCTGGTAGTGGTAAGGTAGATTACGCTCCCAACCAGCGGTCTATAAAGTATCACATCTGCCTCTTTAGAGCCATCCTCACTCTGAAGTTTAATGTTCAGCTGTAATGGTATCGCTGCAGCCTTACACTGATCCATTCTGAATCTTTCCAGTAGACCTTTGACATACTTACCCTGGGATAGAAAAGTTTGTCCTGAATCTCTCTAGATCTCAAGACCCAAACAATATCTTAATTCACCAAAGGTCTTTTATTTCGAACACCTGTGACATTTGTTTCTTGATTTCTTTGATTAGAGCATTGGCATCACCTGTAATAATTCAATCATCTACATACAAAGAAATCAACACTATGCGCCCCTGTTCATCTTTCATGGTATACAAATTAGGGTCGTTTTTACGTCTGTTGTAGCCAAGTTGCAAAAAAAATGAATCAATCTTTTCATACCAGGACCTGGGTGCTTTAGTCCATATAGAGTTTTCTTTAATCTACAGACTAAATGTTCTTTCCATTTTTGGACAAACCCCTCAGGTTGCTCTAAATAAACCTCCTCTTTCAATTCTCTATTTAAAAATGCAGACTTTACATCTAGTTGGTGAATCATCCAATGTTTCTTAGTAGCTAAAACAATCAACATTTTGATGGTATTTAGTTTAGCTACAGGGTAAAGGTTTCTTCATAGTCAATGCCTTCTTTTTGTGAATACCTCTTTGCTACCAATCTAGCTTTTAATTTATCTATGGTTCCATCTGCATTAATCTTTGGTTTATACAACCATTTGCAACCTATGATTTGTTTCCCTTTAGGAAGTTCAACCAGCTCCCAAGTGTTGTTCCTGATTATAGATTCATATTCCTGTTCCATAGCTGTTTTCCATTCACTACATTCATTTGCTTCCTTATAACTAGAAGGTTCAACTACATTCATCATACTAGTTATGAAAACATTTTCCCTATATCTTGCTGGCAACTGAGCTTTCCTACCTGATCTCTTGAGTGGTGGGGTAGCTTCAAACCTTGTCTGATCATCATTTTCTGGACTTGGCTTGATAGCTACATCATCTTCTTTTCCTTCCTGCTGCTGTTGCTGCTGCTCATCTCCGTCACTTAATTCATCACTTCCTTCTTCCACTAAGAATGGAATATCCCATTCCTCATTGCGCTTGTTAGATTCTTCACGATTGTGCTCATTGAATATGACATCTCTACTAACGAAAATCTTGTGAGTAGAGGGATTAAATAATCTATAAGCTTTATATTGTGAACAATACCCTAGAAAGGTACATCTGATGGCTTTTGAATCTAGTTTTCTTTTGTTTGCCTTTGGAATATGGGCAAATGCTTTAGACCCAAACACTCTTAAATGTTTTACTGCAGGATTAAATCCATATAATGCTTCATAGGGAGTTTTAAATTCAAGACTCTTTGTAGGACTCCTATTTTTCAAATAAACTGTAGTATTCAATGCTTTAGCCCAAAAACTATTCGAAAGATCCTTACCTTTCAACATGCTCCTAGCACATTCCACCAATGTTTTGTTCTTTCTTTCCATTACTCCATTCTGCTGAGGAGTATAGGGTACTGTGAATTGCTGTAATATCCTATGGTCTTTACAATACTTGATAAGTTCATCCTTCCTGTATTCTCCCCCTTGATCGGAGCGTAGAATTTTTATATGCTTCCCTGTTTGCTTTTCAATCATGTTTCTAAACTACTTAAAGTATTAAAATGTGTGACTTTTCTTACTCAAAAAATATACCCAAGAAAACTTTGTGCAACCATCAATAAACAGTAAAAAAATACAGTGCACCTCCTAATGACTTTGTTTGCATGGGTCCACAAAGATCTGTGTGCACTAATTCAAGTATATCTTTTTGTTTCTTCTCTACTCGAACAGGGAATACCTCTCTATGCATCTTTCCTAATGTACAAGCCTCACAATCATTATGCACTTGTTTTAACATAGGAATACCTCTCTATGCATCTTTCCTAATGTACAAGCCTCACAATCATTATGCACTTGTTTTAACATAGGAATATCTCTTACCATTTTCTTTTTTCTGAAGTAACAACAAATCATTGTAGTTGATATGACCAAATCTCTGATGCCACAACTCTTCTGTAGTCAAACTTGCTGCTATCAAGGCTCGAACTGGTGCTGGTATTACATCCAATTTGTATAGACCTCTTGTTCGAATTCCTATAGCAATAGTCTTCATGCCATCTAATAGATCTTTAATATAACAGTTAGATTTAAAAAATTCAACTTTAAGATCTTGATCTATAATCATGGATACAGAAATCAAGTTCTTTGTTACATCGGGCACATACATGACATTATGAATTTGTCTTATAGTACCATTAGGTAAAATGACAGAAATTTTCCCACACCTTTTGATCTGATGACTTCTATCATCACCTAGGTAGATTTGTGCTTTGTCGTTGATTTCTTTAAAATCTTTGAACCATTGTTTGATCCCCGTCATATGTGTTGATGCTCCCGAATCTACATACCAGATGTTTGCATCAACATTCTTATCAAACTCTACCATGAACAATTTGAAGTTCTGCTCATGATTATCATTTGCGAGATGACCTGCATGTCTTTTCTGCTTCCGCTGTTGTTTATGATATTTCTTTTTCCCACACTCCTTAGCTATATGACCAAGTTTTCCGCAATAAGAACATTTAATTACAAAGTTGTTTCTATTCGGATGCATACCTTGAGTCTAATTTCGTCTTTTCTGTGAGTTTCATCCGTTTTGTTGTTGCGGATTTTCTTTTCCTTTGAAGAAGTTCTTTTTCACCATCAACGCAAGATCGGCACTCTAGGGCTTCAGAGTCTATCTTCTTTCTTTTTCTTGCATTAATATTCTTGTCAGTCTTTGGGATTTTCTCTCTCGCATTTATCCCAGTGATAAACATTTGGTAGTCATCGGTCATACCATTCATGGTAATGGTTACTAAATCTGTATCTGCAACTGTATCACCAATGTCTGCCAATTTGTTCTTCAGATCTTTGATCCTCGCTATGAAGGAAGCAACTATTTCATTTTCCTCCATCTTCAGGGATAAGATCTTGCTCTTCAGGAACAAAAGACAATTTGTATTCCTGATCTCATACAAATCCTTCAAAACTCCCCGGATTTCGCTTGCTGATTTACATTCTCTGATATGTGGTATGTTGCAGTTTTTCACTGACATCTTTAATAGCGTTCTTGCTTTACCTTCTCGCTTCTCCCGTTCTGGGATCGATGCTAATCCAGTTGCTGGCTTCTGCTCATCCCCAATTGCAATCGTTCAAGCACTCTACACTTGTAGCAGAGTCTACATCTTGAATTTCCAATTCGCATAATTGGAGCCATCGAGCTTGTTATGCTCATTCAAGTATGCTTCAATCATTTGATTATTCATCTTGGCGATTAAAAAATATTGACAGGAAAAAAGTAAAAAATATGTTAGTTCTATCCCAGATCTATGTCAAAGACAGAAATCGCTAATCTCCGCGAGTTCGATTTATGGTATTTTTAATAGCCTCTAGCACTGGCTGATCCCTTGCAGTCTGCGCGCCCTCTCCACGCGGCCTTTGGGAAAGTCTCCACCACACTGCGTGCTCTCCATGACAGTCCTGTGAGGAACCACGTATAGGGTTGTTGCAACCTTCTCTTGGTAGACCTCGGCCTCCACGCAACCTTCTCTCGGCAGCGATCGCCAAGACACAGCCCCCTTTTTTTTGTTTGCACGGTCGGCGCGATTAGCCAACACGGATTCGCGACGGTCGGCACGATTATCCAACACGGATTCGTGATGGTCGTCCAAAGTAAAACGCAGGAAGTCTCATAGTGGGATTGTCGCGATTTTTCCCCCAAACCACGTGACGATTTTGCCTTAGGCGCGTCGGGCAAATCCTTCACTCAGTGAATATGTTTCTCAGCCCTGTCGCTCTGATACCATGTTAAAAAGCGATGTTTGAATTAATAAAAAACATCCACTAGTCAGCTCTACGACAGAGAGTCTGAACTAGGAGAGTCTAGCTTTGCAGAACGCTCTACATTGTCCATGTACATCACACATTAAATAGCACACACGGTTTTAGGGAAGTTAGAACCATACCCTAAGAAATAGAAATTAATTTCTATCTTGAGGTACCGTGAACCAATTTACTATTTTAGGATATTCTCCATTATCTCTAACATTTTTCATTAGGTAGAGTTAGTTGTGCTACATATTCGTTCATGGAAGAGAACAAGTTGCGTTGTATTAATTTTACCCTCCAAATAGAATTGTCGGGAAATTGTTGATGTCATGCCCAATTGTAACTATGAGAGCATAGACAAAAGAACAAAAATGAAGGCATTGAACAATTATGTACTTTCTTGTATTGTTGATGTCATGCCCAAATGTGAATACGATATCATCAACTGAAGAACAAAAATGAAGGCATTGACTTTTTTTATCTTTTATTTTTTTTCCAATGAGAAGCGTAACTTTCTATTAGAAGTAAAAAGTTACATAGAGCAGATGCATCAAAGTGCATTCATCAGGGGTCCCATGGACCTATAAATACATGAAACGGGCTCAAAACATTTTAGCCCTGCCATAAAAAATATAACAGTCCATATAGATCATCCATGTCTGTGTCAGGCAAAATAGAAACTGTCTATCGTAGGAAAGTGCCCACAATACAAAAACATCCGAGTACATATTATGAATATCTGCTGTTAAATATCCTGGTCATCCCAAAAATAAAAAACTGAAGCAGTGAAATATACAGAGTAAAACAGATCCAAAACAGTAGTGAACTGAATATTAAGCTTCTATGAAACGTTGGTATTGATATTCCTGTGTCATCCCATTTGTATGCTCAAGAACCTGCCAGGTGCCCGTATGCTGTCAAGCCCAGCCCTCCTTAGACAAGACATCTGCTTCAGATTTTCCTTCTCTGTAGATATGACAGCAAGATATGTAATCAAAACCATTAACTTTAGAATTTCCTCTAAGACTGGAAGCAGTGTCAGATTGTGACATTGTTGTGTAACATTAAACCAGTTTATAACATTCAGTGAGTCACCAAAAACTTGAATAGATCGGCAATTATGTTCCTGTGCCCAGCAGAGAAGAAGTTTGAGAGAGAGGAATTTGGAATAATTGTTGGATCCCTGGCCCAAACCAATCTTTGATTTTAAAAAATGTTGCTCATTGAGGTAGAGGATAAGACCGCCCCTACATGAACCATCTTCATTGGATGCTCTATCAAAATATGACCAGGGAATATTGCTATTGATCACTTCCTCAGTAATGACCCGAGGCACCTGATGAGACTCCTGAGTTGGTAAGAGAGCATAGATAGCCCTGATTTCGGCAGATATGAGATCTGAAGCAGAGGCATGATCCCTGAAGGTGGCTTTATTCCTGGCCAGCCATACCCCCCAGCATATAAGAGGCAGAATGTTCCTCAAGGCTTCTTCATTTGAAGAGTCCCATCATAACTTCCACGCATCAAGAAAAAATTCCCCCCTCTATTCCAATGTGCAGCCACGGAGCTTTTTGGTTTTTGCCCATATGCTCAGAGTAAAAGGACATTGCAAGAATAGGCGTGAGACCGATTCCTTTGCATCTTTGCATAGAATGCACCAGTTTGGACCTTCATTATGTCACTTTTGTAAGTTGCCCCAGGTAGGAATTTTATATCTAATGAGACACCATAGAAATACTCTTGTTTTGGTGGGACATTCAAGCTTCCAGATCCGCTTCGACCACCATTGTTGATTTACCCCTACTTTGTCAGCAATCTGAAAACTGTACCCAGCTTTTGCAGAATAATTCCAGGAAGGGGAATGGACCCAGCAGAGTGAATCCTCCCTCTCCCTGATCCTAACATGTGAATGATATAATTTGACCAAATATCAGCATTCTCACCATATAAATTCAGCTGTACCGCAGATTTCCAACCTTGTGACCAGAGTGTTGACCTTCCCTCGTCTGCTATTTGATTAAGGAAATTTATCCCCTGCTCATTTAGAGTTTGCACAAGATCCGGTGGGAGCCTGAAGTTTTCAACAACCGGCCCATGGGTCCAGCCACACTCTGAATCTTTCACCATTTCCGATTTTCCATGCAAGGCCATTACCAATCACATTAAAAGAGGAGATGACCGCTTTCCATATAATAGATGGGCTTGTCGACCGTTTGTTTGGTAGTCTAATCCAATCGTCAAGAGAGGGGGAAAATATATTTCCTATGAACAACAGTAGTCCGTAGGCTGTCAGTTGATAGAAGTCTCCACCCAACTTGAGCGGCAAGTGCTTTGGCAAATAATTTGAGGTCCTTCAAACGCCAGCCCAGGCTTTAGGGAGAACAATATTATCCCACCGAACCCAAGGAAGAACAGCTTCGTCTTGGGCCCTGCTCATAGAAAATGATCACAGATTTTCCTGATAGATTCAATGATCCCTTTGGGAACCCATGTGAGCGCCATCCAATATACAGGGATGGCTTCCAGAACAGATTTGATCAGGACCAACTTTCCTGCACGAGAAAGCCATTTGAAGCTCTAGTGTTTTAACCTCTTTTCCACCTTAGTCAGTAGCCATAACCAGTCAGCATTCCTGTATGTATTTGGCTTTAATTGAAAGCCCAGATATTTCAAACTGTCCTGGAATGTTTTACGGTTATGTACCTTCTTGTATTCCTAATGTGCCGAATCACAGTAATTGTTTTCCATATATTTATTGCGTGTTGTGTCAAAATGTTGAAGAAAATTCTCAACTAAAGACCGAAGAACTTCGTATCTAATTGCTACTTGTAAGAGCACTTATGGTCTCACTTTCTGATAAATAAAACCCAACCACATGGATTTTAACCATCATTTGTAATTTTCAACCAAGAAAATTAGGTCTTGATATCTTACCTTATTGTATACAATGTAATTGTGTATTACTTAAGAAGTCAATGCAATACCTAGATGTGACAATGGAAAGGAAAATCAAAACTTATTTTCCCATTTTAATCTATGCGGGTGATAGACATTGATCTGCTAAAGTATGACAGGAGCATTCCCCTCGTAATATTTCAAAATATACTCGGAGAACTAACAATTGCTTCTGAAAACTGGAATTAGAATTGGAACCGGTAACCACATTTCAATCAACAGTCAGGATAGGTACAGTACTCATTTATAAAGATAAAATAAGAAATGGTAGACAATTCCTTATAAATCTTGTATCAAGCACAGTGATCAATAATAAATACTGAAATTGTATGGGTGCAAAATAACCTCAAGGGGTTTGAAGTGTTACATGAGAGTTGAAAAACAAAGGAATTGTATGTCATAATTATTGAACGAACATTGAAGTCGAAAGTAAAGTTCTCTCAGTTATCAGAGGAAGGAGGCGTGATTTCTTTTGTCGAGTCTCTAAAATATATAATGTATAGCAGTAGGGCCGTTAATGCCACCAGTCCAAGTGGTAGAAATGAGACTGGTTTTTTAACAGAAAAGCATTTTAGTAGTCAAGTATGCTGTCAACAGATTTTTATCGATGCTTCTAAACCTTTTTCTACATCGTATGGCCAGGTATTTGGTTTCTGCATGGACTTGTTCTAAAATTTCTCTTGCAAGTTTTTCTCTTGGTGTAATTGTTGGATTTGCATTAAAGAGTAATATTCGAAGGTTGGTGGAGCGTTTGCTGAATAAAATGAAAGATGATTGAGGTGCATACATGTCATCATGAAGGAACATTCTTATGCATGGATATATTTATGCAAAGCGATAATGGCGGTTGAAGTTTTGTGCAAGCATCATTATTGCTTTCAGCCATTTAGTTATTCCATAAATCAATGGTGTTATATAAATTTCATTCACTCAAAAGATTTTAAGTGACATCCCTTTTTTGGGAGCCAAGATCACCATATTGCTATGTTTAATTTCTGAGGTTTCTTCCTACACAAGAAGAAATGGTCTGAGATTTTGGCAGAAAAGAGATCTGTAATGATTTGCATCTTTGTGATTTATGTATTTTGGAGAAATTTCTTTTCAAAATGATATTGAACACAGACCTCTAACGGAGGGATTTGGAACATAAAATCCTCCCAATTGTTTATATATATGTGGAACTGCTTGTGAATAAAATTCCCCAAATTGTTTATATACTATTAAGGTAATTAAAATATGCACATACAGGGATTTTCATGTAAAAAAGCGGGTCACATAAATAGGTGACACAACAATTCACTGGAAAAGAAGATTCACAAGTTTAACAGCGAATGTGACACAGTTAGCCATCTATTAAGAAAATAAAAAGGTAAAAATGTATTATAGTGATGTTATTTTACAAAATTAAAAAGAAAATTTAGTATATCTTTTTAATTTTTATATTTAAAAAATTATAATTACTAGACAACTTAGTATAAATATAAATAATTAGTAGAAAACTTACTAACACAAGTGTCTTCTCTGATCTAATATTGGTGTTCTAGATCAAATGAAGAAGAAAGTATGTTTAGGTTACTTTTGTTATGAATATTAATTTTATACGTTACTTGATGAATATTGCATGGTTTTATGTTGTATGTTAGGATATTCCGACACATAGGAAATAGTTAAGTATAACTTGGTCTAGTATAGAGTTAGGTAAAGTGTGTTTCTTTACTATGTACATTTTGTAACTTACAATCCGACGGTCACGATATGTAGTGATCAGACGGTTCATTCTCTTCTCGGTATTACCGACACTTGATCCGTGGCTTAACACCCGATTGGTCTATGATCTCTATTTAAAGAGCATGGAGGGTCATTTGTAGGTTAACCGTCCATGAGAGAAGTTTATGTAAATTTTCATTCTTTTATTAATAAATTGCCTGAAGTGGCCGCGTTGGCTCAGGCCGTGGACTGTTTCCCTCTTTGAGGGTTTTAACCACGTCAAAAGCACTGGTGTATTGATCTGTGATCTGTTTGTGAGCGGTGTCCTTTGGTGTTCTGTCTGAGGAACTTACCCTGTAAATTCCTACATGGTATCAGAGCTATTTGAGGGCCGCGTCCGTTGGTGATCCAAATCTGAAGCCGGTAGAACTGCATTCGACTACCGTTTCCTAGATCTACTGTTTCTGATTGCTTTCGGGCCGAGAGGACTGCTCTGTTGTGTTGGGAGCATCTGTTCCAATGAGAAACCCCTTTCGTTTCACGTGAAAAAGTTTCCAGTAGCCCTAGCTGCGTCATTTTAAGATCTGGAGGTATACAGTGTTTATTTGCAGCTTACAGTTATTTTCTCTATGTTTATTTCGGTTTTGGTTTATTTAGCTTTTTGTTTTTTTTTTTAATTACCGGATCTATACCTTTTATTTCTGCGTATGCTCTTTGCCTCGCGACTCTGTGCGATCTGGGCAAATCAGAAACAGAAAGGAAGGATTTTTCTCATGCGTATGCTCTTTTCCGCTGCGTCTTAGTGTGATCTCGGAAAATCATAAACATTGAGGAAAATATTTAGTTTCCGGCGAAAGCTAACTTCGAGCCGCAAGGTTCGTATTTTTTTTGTATGTCCGTGTTGGGTTTTGTGTTTTTTGTTTTTTTAGGGAAAAAGAGCTTTCTCAAAGCAAGCATGCAACCCAAAGATTCAACCCCCCTCTCTCTCTCTCAAACTTTTTGTTTAGCTCACTTGGTTCAAAGCTAATTTATGAGAGTAGAGGTCTTGAGTTCAAGTCTCCTTTTTGTGGGGGCGGATTTTTCATTTCCGCACTTCGTTGACATCTTCATCAAATTTTCTTCAAAAAGCCATAACTTCTTCATCTGGAAGCCGTTTTCAGAGCCGTTTTTTTTGAAACAGCCTAATTTTTTGAGATCTTTCCATTGGAACACTTAGTTTCAGCATCTATAACTTCAGTTTCTGTTAAAATGGAAAGTCCATGCCAAGTTATTCTTGACAACACCAACTACTTCCAATGGTGGTCCTACATTGTGGATTTACTTAGAAGTAAAGGTCTCTACAGAATAGCCTCAGGCCAAGAAACCAAACCGAAAGATGAAGATAAGACAGCTAAATGGGAAAATAGGCAAGATCAAGCACGTGGGTTGATAGGGATGTCTATTTCTCCAGATCTTAGATTCCATATTGCAGAACTTGATACTCTTGAAGAAGCAATGAAACAGATCACTAAAGTTTTTGGAATTAAAAATGAACTTAAAGCCCATCAACTTGAAAATGAATTGCTTACATTGGACCCCAATAATTTTTCTTGCATTGAAGATTTTTGGTCCAAGTTCAAGACCCTTAGACTTCTCTTGGAAGGTGTTAAGGTTAAGAAAGAAGATATTAGCCTTATCTACTCCATTCTTATTAAGTTGGGACCAGCCTATTCTGTGTTTGTTTCCACCTTCCATTCTACAAGAGAAGCCTTCATTTCTCAAGGACAAGCCTACAAGTCCCCTTCCTTTGATTCCTTTTGTGATTCTTTAATAAGAGAACAAGAAAAACTCTTACACCTTGGTTTTCTTCATCTTGGAAACTCTTCTAAGAAAGTGTTAGCCGCCCAGCAACAACCAAATTCAAAGAATCTTAAGAAGTTGTATCCTAAAAGGAATGGTCCTAAACCAAACAAGGGTCCTAAGCAATTTCAGCCTCAAAATGAAAAATCATTTCAACAAAATGATAAGACAAATAAAAACAAAGGGAAGAAGACTGATAGACATTGCAACTTTTGTAATCGATATGGCCACTTAGAATCCAAATGCTTTAAGAAGATGGAAGCCTTGGAAGCAGCAATGAAAAGCATAATATCCATTTGGAGCACTCTTCAACTTCAACTTCATCTTCAGGAATGGCACTTTCTGCATGTGGTTGTCAAGCATCTCGGTCTGGCTATGCACTAAATGTATCTTCTTCTTCTCATTCTCATGAGTGGCTCATTGATTCTGGATCTTCTTATCACATGGCCAAAAACAAAGCCATGTTTTGTTCTTTAAATGATTGTAACACCAAAAATATATATGTTGGTGATGATAGATCTCTTAGTGTTGTAGGGACTGGAACTGTTCATATAGACAATGGTCAATTTAATGATGTATTATGTGTTCCAACCTTATCCTGCAACCTTCTATCTGTATATCAGATAACTCATTCAGGTGAAGGTAAAATCGTTGAATTTTCACCTCACGATGTTGTAATTAAGGACCTAAGAGATCCTAGACAGATTTTAGCTACTGGCATTGCTGATGATTCTACAAGGTTGTATAAGTTTCACAACTTTGGGTCATCAAATCTTCCCTCGATATTTTTTGTTCATAATGATGAAGTGAGCAAACTTTGGCATGAGCGATTTGGTCACTTAAACTATTGCTCCCTTCAGAATCTATGTAAAGAAAATATGGTGACAGGTCTTCCAATAGTATCTTGCAGAGATGGTGTTTGTTCTGGATGTGTACTTGGAAAACATCATCGGGACAGTTTTGAAAAACGTGCCTCTTGGCACGCCTCAGCCCCTTTACAGCTTGTGCATAATGATTTATGTGGTCCACTTCCAGTTGTTTCATTCTCTAGCTACAAGTATTTCTTAACTTTCATTGATGATTTCTCCAGATGCACTTGGGTATACTTCTTAAAACTCAAGAGTGACGTATTTAACATGTTCTTGGCCTTTAAGGCCTTTGTTGAAAAACAATATGGACATCAAATTCTTAAGCTAAGATCTGATAATGGCGAAGAATATGTTAACAACAAATTCATCAACTTTTGCACTGAGAGTGGAATTCAAATGCAACATATTGTTCCATATACTCCACAACAAAATGGTGTAGCTGAAAGGAAATGGCTAATTGTATGCTTCAATCTAAAGGACTTAGTCTTAATTATTGGGCAGAAGCAATTAACTGTGCAAATTACATAATAAATAACACTCCTACTAAGGTTTTAAAGAATATCACTCCAGAAGAAGCATGGAGCTCAATTAAACTAGATGTAAGTCACTTTCGTGTTTTTGGAAGTGAAGCATGGGCCCATATTCCAGATGAGAAACATAAAGCTTTAGAACCTAAGAGTGAAAAATGTATTTTTGTTGGATATTCTAAAGATGTCAAAGGATATAGACTTATTCCACTTAAGTCCAAAAATGTTATCATTAGAAGAGATGTAAAGTTTCCTGAAAATATATGGGCCTACGAGCCTAGTTCGGCGGATGTGCCACCTCTCCCTATCTCTTCTACTTTTGAAAATATTTCTTCTTTAGATGATGAAAGCGAGGATGAAAATCCTCCCCCACCTTCTCAGGATCCTCCTTCAGCTCCTCAGCTTCCAAAATGGGTCCGTGCTACTCGGGATGCAGCAGGTGATCTTGCCGGTGATCCTACAGATCAGCGACGTACACATTCTCAGTTTGATAGAGCCTCTTCTTTACTGGCTCAAGCTTCAGTGAATTATGATCCTCACACCTTTGCAGAAGTTTTAGGCCATCCAGATTGGGAAGCAGCTATGAATGAAGAATATCATTCATTATTGGCAAATGATACATGGGATCTTGTTCCTCTACCAAAGGGACGAAAACTTGTTAGATGCAAATGGGTTTACAGAACCAAGTATGGACCAGATGGGAAAGTTGATAAACATAAAGCTCGTCTTGTTGCTAAGGGTTTTCCACAAGTTGAAGGCATTGACTACACTGAAACCTTCTCCCCTGTTGCCAAAATGAACTCTATCCGCCTTGTTCTTTCCCTTGCTGCCTCTTTCAAATGGGAAGTCCATCAGATGGATGTTAAATTTGCCTTCCTGCATGGGGACTTGCATGAAGAAATCTATATGGAACAACCTATTGGCTTTATACAAACAGACTCCAGCCTTGTATGCTGGCTTAAGAAATCCCTTTATGGTCTCAAGCAAGCTCCTCGAGCTTGGTATGCCAAAATGGATAACTTTCTTTTAGAAAATGGCTTTTCTAGGTGTCATTCTGACAATACTGTCTACACCAAGAAAGTGGACAAGTCTCTTATCATTCTTGTTCTTTATGTTGATGATCTTATCCTGACTGGTAGTGATCCCAACCTTATAAACCATGTGAAGACTAGCCTTAAAAGGAAGTTTGAAATGACAGACTTAGGACACTTACATTATTTTCTTGGTCTTCAAGTCTTGCAATCCAAGGAAGGTATTTCCCTTTCCCAGTCCAAGTATGCCTGTGATATTCTACGCCATTTTCACATGGAAGATTGTAAGCCAGCCCCTTCTCCCTTTCAGTCTGGAGTCAAACTTTCAGTCACTTGTACTTCTCCTGAAGTTGATGCTACTTTATACCGTCAACTTGTAGGAAAACTTTTGTATTTAACCCATACTCGTCCTGACCTTTCCTTTGCTGTTGGCCTTGTTGCTCGGTTTATGCAAAACCCACGTGAAAGTCATTGGAAAGCAGCTAAAAGAATACTTCGTTATGTTCGAGGTACAGTTCAGTTTTGGATTCATTACAGTGTCGAAGCATCTCCTCTATTGGTTGGTTTCACTGATTCCGATTGGGCTGGTGACCCTGATGATCGGAAGTCTACTGCAGATTATGTGTTCACTCTTGGTTCAGGACCTATTACATGGGCTTGCAAGAAACAAGGTGCCATTTTTCTTTCTTTAGCAGAAGCAGAGTATCGTGGTGCCGTAGAAGCTAGTAAGGAAGCCTTGTGGCTTCGTCAGATCCTGTCAGAGTTTGGCTTTCAACAACAACATCCGACTACACTTTGGTGTGATAATCAAAGTGCCATTCAACTATGCAAAGATTCAGTCCAACATTAGCGCAGCAAACACATTGAACTGCACATGCACTTCATCAGAAAGCTCATTCACGATCATGTTCTTGAAGTGCAATATTGTTCAACAGATGATCAAGTTGCAGACATCTTTACAAAGGCTCTCACATAGGCGAAGTTCACTAAACTTCGATTTATGGTTGGAGTTCAGGAAGTTGTCTCTAAGGGGGGATAGGCTATAGTGCCTCCTTCCTTCTCCTATTGTGTCATATTTGTAAATCCTTCAATCCTATCCCAAGTTGTTCTTAAGGGGGGATGTTAGGATATTCCGACACATAGGAAATAGTTAAGTATAACTTGGTCTAGTATAGAGTTAGGTAAAGTGTGTTTCTTTACTATGTACATTTTGTAACTTACAATCCGACGGTCACGATATGTAGTGATCCGACGGTTCATTCTCTCCTCGGTATTACTGACACTTGATCGTGGCTTAACACCCGATTGGTCCATGATCTCTATTTAAAGAGCATGGAGGGTCATTTGTAGGTTAACCGTCCATGAGAGAAGCTTATGTAAATTTTCATTCTTTTATTAATAAATTGCTTGAAGTGGCCGCGTTGGCTCAGGCCGTGGACTGTTTCCCTCTTTGAGGGTTTTAACCACGTCAAAAGTACTGGTGTATTGATCTGTGATCTGTTTGTGAGCGGTGTCCTTTGGTGTTCTGTCTGAGGAACTTACCCTGTAAATTCCTACACTATTAAGGTAATTAAAATATGCACATACAGGGATTTTCATGTAAAAAAGCGGGTCACATAAATAGGTGCCACAACAATTCACTGGAAAAGAAGATTCACGAGTTTAACAGTGAATGTGACACAATTAGCCATCTATTAAGAAAATAAAAAGGTAAAAATGTATTATAGTGATGTTATTTTACAAAATTAAAAAGAAAATTTAGTATATCTTTTTAATTTTTATATTTAAAAAATTATAATTACTAGACAACTTAGTATAAATATAAATAATTAGTAGAAAACTTACTAACACAAGTGTCTTCTCTGATCTAATATTGGTGTTCTAGATCAAATGAAGAAGAAAGTAAGTTTAGGTTACTTTTGTTGTGAATATTAATTTTATACGTTACTTGATGAATATTGCATGGTTTTATGTTGTTCAATCTATTTTTTATGTTTTATATCAAATTAAGAAAAGTCCATTTTTTGGGTTTTATATCAAATTAAGAAAAGTCCAGATTACTTTTATTGTGAAGGTTAATTTTAGGGGATGTTGCTTCACTAATTTGGGTTTTATATCAAATTAAGAAAAGTCTAGATTAGCTTGATTGTGAAGGTTAATTTTAGGGGATGTTGCTTTACTAATATTGCATGGTTTTCTATTTTCTTTGTTATCTAGTAGGAAAAGTTATAAACTAACAATACCAATATATTTTCTTTGTTATCTAGTAGGAAAAGTCATAAACTAATAAATACCAATATAAAAAAGAAGTTAATTAACCTGATTTGAAATGTGTGCTTTGATGTGTTATATTGCGAAAAATATATTCATTTGGAAAATAAATGCTTAAAGTAGTTCTTTAAAATAAATGATAAAATTGTCAATTTTATTTTCTGAATGGTAAAAATTTAGATATAGGCAAACAACGAGCAATAAGAGATCTACATTAGAAATTATAAAATTTCCTTAGCAATTAATGTTTTTTTCAATCAAAAACACTAAATAGCACTAAAAAAAATGTAGGCAAAACTGTTTTAGTACTAGAACAAGCTGTAGATAAGTATCATTCAGTAGAGCCAGTGAACAAATGACCAAAATTCCCTGTATTCGAACAAAGCTCAATTTCCTAAGTTTAGAGTGTTGCATTGTTGCTTTCCACCAATCACGTAGCGCCAAAGAGGTCAAAACAATTGTGTTTAGCAGGAAAAAATATCAAAGATCAAACACACAAAATAAAGCCCTAAAACTAATCTAAATAAAAGATAAAAAAGAAATAAGGTCCTCCCATTTGAGACTAACTAATCTAAATAAAAGATAAAAAAGAAATAAGTTCCTCCCATTTGGAGTCTCAATTCTATTGATGTGATTTTTTTTCGTACCTTAAATATATCATGCATGCCCCATTATCAAATTGGTATTACAATGAAAAATAATAATAAACTAAGGTTTTCTTCTTTTTCTCTAGCCCAACAAAGAAGAAATCTAACTAAAGATTTTACTAGGAGGATTAGATCCAAGCATCATAAATGCAAGACAAGAAAACATCTTCCTGACTTTACCATGGAAAAACCCTAGATCTAGTGTACTAAAACAATATAGGAATAGGAAATTGTATAAATTTATTAGAATGTTGAGGAAAGGAAAATGCATGGACCTCATATGAAATCATATACAAGCAAATATGGATGGGAGGGGATTCTATTACAAGTAGAATAGATTACATCCATAAGATCATACTTTGCATATGAATGTGATGGCACTCAATCTCTTCTCCTTGGGTTTGTTCTTCGTAAGGATCTCTTTATTTCAGTGGCATAAAATTGCTTACTCTTAATCCTTGAAAAGCAAATGTGGAAAGTAGAGACGAAGGTGCAAATTAGTTAATATTTTGTATGAGAAAAAAATCAAGATCCAAGTCCCAAATCAATAATCAAAATCGATCATCCAATACCCAACCTCCAAGATCCAAGATTTGGATCAATAATCAAGATTGATCATTTGAGATTCAACTTCCAATATATTTATAGTATGAAATCTCTAAAGCTTGAGATCCATAACCCCATGCGAAGGAGGCCTTTTTATAGGCTTCTTGGTTTTTCACAAGATTTTTACATGAAGAATGGGTGCATATTTTAGAAATTTCTTCATGCTTTTGGTGGCTCGCAAGTGTTGATATTTGAAATAAAAAACTTAGGAGCACTAGGTGTTTTTCCTATATGGGCAAGAAAATATAATAGAAACAAGTCACGTGTTAGATGTACCAGTTGGAAACACAAACACAACACTAGTAAAATAATCACCCTTCTTACATTAGTTAGGCATATCCATGCTCATCTATTAATCAAGTGATCATATAAATGGGTCCATGGTACAATAAAATGGAAAGGTCATGCCAAAGTGGATCAATATCTCAATACATGAACATTAAATCCTAAAGCGTTAGTAGTATAATGTTTCCAAGGTGGATAGTGCAACAAAGAAGAAGATGAGGCCTTGGAATTGAAATGTGGATCCAACAATGGTAAAGATCCAAATGCGCGATAAAAAGAGCTCCAAAACTAGCTAAAGGGAACCACATATGTTTGGTGTTTGGCTGGATTTAGAACACACTAACACCACTGAGTATGATCCTCTATGTGTGATAAAGAGTTGAATTTGAACATGGGAGAAATAATGTAGCTAGCATTCAATGCCAAATATCCCCATTAGATGCATAAGGATCCGTTGATGATGAAAATGGGCACCAAGGTACTACTATGATCATAACAATGCAAATAAATGAGTTTAAGTGGAACACTAAAAGGAACTATTTGGTTAGGGGTTAATGATGACAATTCATTTCTTAGTGCAAGTAGATCCACCAATGAAGGTAGTGGAAATAGATCAGACTCCTAGAATAAATGTGTCATGATTGATAAGGATAGATTTATTAGACACAAGGAAAAGATCCATCTCTTCAACCAACATAAGGAAAGAGGATATCTGATGAATGATTAAGACATATAATTGACCCAGACAAATAAGTTAAACATTAGAGGGGTAACTTGAGAGTGGAAAATTATGCTCCATCAATGGGAAAACTCAAGCTCCAAGGGCTCACAGTCCCTTGGAAAAATATTAGGAAGGGTTCCAAATGGAAAAGTGGTGCTACTCTATGATAACACGTCATAGGAAGATCCTATTGTTGGATGTACACAAGGGTGGGAAAGCAAAATGACAAAATGCGCCGACCTATGATAGGGGAGATCATATTTTAAATTTAAGTACCAAAAGGTTTAGATGCAACATTATAGGGGCATATTCTAATCTTATATACTAATTCAAGAAATATTGGACAAACTAAATTTTCAAACACAATTTTTTTTTCAAAAATTCACCTTACAGTAAATAATTGAGCTAACCATTGCCAAGTGATTTCTTTAAGGCATCACAAAATCTAGTTCAAGATCTTACTCACAAAAAAACAATTGGAAAGTTTTATTAGATTATTCATGATACAATATACAGGTTCAACATCGATATATAATTGCATTAAACAAACTGGTAAGTGATGAGGTGGAGTGTGATCTCATAAAGTTATGATTAAGCATGTATATGGGAGTGCATGGACCATTTAGTTTAGTCCATGAATTGAATGATTGAGATAAGATTAATCTCGTCCAATGGTGAAACATGTATGCTAGTTCTTTATCACAATTACAACTGAAGTTTGTGTTTTTTCTCTAATGAATAAATTATAAATAAGAAGCACGATGTTAGTAAAATGCCATGTCTTATATTTTAGCGAGCACTGAGAAATACTTTTTTGTTTTTGAATTTATTGATAAATCAATGGGTTACTTTCTTTGTATTTTTTTCTCTAATGAATAAATTATAAATAAGAAGCACAATGTTAGTAAAATGCACATGTCTTATATTTTAGTGAGCATCAAGATTTTTTTTTTTTTCTTGTCTAAATCTATTGATAAATCAATGGGTTATTTTCTTTACCCTCTAGGATATAAATTCCAAATTTCATTATACGTTAGATATTGAAGGTAAACATTCCTTTTATATATATATATATATATATTCGGTGGGCGAAATGGTTTTAGTTCCTTTCCTTTGCTTTTCACATTATGTTCTGGTTTCTTAATGCTTTGTTTTGTTTTATGTATTCGGAGATATAATGTGGAGGAAATAATTGAAGAGGAAGGGGAATCCTCTTGATCTGTCAAAAAAATAAAAAACTTACATGCAAACTTTAGATGTAAAAAGGGTGATCAATATTCAAGGATTGTTGGCGTAAATTTCAATGACATTGGAAATTTCAATTAAGAGTAAGAAGGAAAATGATTCTTTTGCATGGCTAAAGAAGTGGTTAAGATTAAATAGAGGAGATATAATAATTAATTCTTTCAAACTATGAGAAGGTGAAAATAATTGCTTGCTTTATTAGAGGAAACTAACATGTCATGTGCATAATTATTTCAATAAATAAAGAAGTGTTGGTGAAAGGGTTAATCTATTGCTTAAACTTGATATCTTGTGGAGAGTCTACTTTCCAAATATCATGAGATTAATACAAAAAATTTCCCATTATGGGAATTTTGTAAAATGATCTAGTAATAAAACCTTTAAGCATCTTTAAGCCATGTCTAGGGAGACCACCAATATAATTATCCTACATTTTTCCCAAGGTCTCGTTCTTGCTTGGAGGATTTTCTTTATTTATGATAATAAATTGAGAGTTTTTTTCTTTGAGATTAATTCTATTGGAAGATGAAGGTACCTTTGAGGACAATATTGATAACAATTCTTTGATCATTGATTATGATTTGGTGGCTTGCATGTTGATTCAATAACATCATCAAATCAACACTCTAATTCACTTCGAAAATCTCAAAGACACCAATTAGTTGGTTAAACCTCCAATCACGAGCTTGTTAAATACACAGGGGATTCACAACCCAAATCGCAGAAGAGACATTTGACCGTGGGCGTGAGATATTGATATGATGAAAAAGTGTCATTTCGCCCCCCCTAGCCCACTCGATCATTATTTGGGTAAGTTGGGGTGAAAACCTCGAACCATCTATGATTTATCTCGACTAATAACATGTGTTTTACCCCAACAAAGCCTCAGGAAAAACCACTTGAGGCATGGGGTGAAACCACTCCTAGTTTTGCAAACTTGTGGGAAGCCAAGCATGACAATCTAATTGGTTTCCTACATGGTACATTATTAACTACCCTCTGAAAATGCATGCATATTATCACTACTGAATTTATTACCCCACCTTAAAACAAATCTCTTAATTATCTGAAGAATCATTTTGCTTGTTAGTGGTCAAAGAGGGGGTGTGTAAACACTGTGTTCAAGGTATTTCATATATATATATATATATATATATAGGTGCCATTGTTTTCACTCCTATTTTTCAGAGAAGTTATTTTCTCTACACTATGCCCCCTACGACAAGGGGCAATTTCTTAGATAAGCACTACGCTTCAAATATTTTTCTAAACATATATAGGTATATTTTTGAACCAACTATGACTAGTAAAACCCTTGAGGTGCTTCATTATGAAGCCAATTCCTAGTTTACAAACAATTCTCAACATTTTCCCATATGGGAGAGCGACATTTTCTGTTATGAAACCAACTCACAAAAAGATAGAAAAGAGAGATAAACGCCTTAGAATTCAGCCTCTTCGAGGGGACAACCTCCTTTACATTACACAAATGAACAATTCTTGGATGATACAAATGACTAAACCTCCCTTTTATATATAGGAGTCTAAGGGGTCACAATATAATCAAACTGACATAACAATAATAACATAAGGACACAAAAATAACAATAGTGGGTTTCTATGGGGCATATATGGGGACAATAGGGCACAATAATAACAATAAGGGATACAATGACAATAGTAATGGGAGAATCACTAGTATTATAGGGGCCTAACATGCCCCTCTCCTTCCGAAAAGCGTTGTCCTCAATGCTTGAGTAGTTCTGGATGCTTTTGTATAAAATTCTCATCCTCCCATGTGGAATCTTCAGCGGATAAGTTCTTCCACTTGATGAGATACTCCGAAGTTGATCGATTTCGTAGATGTCGAGTTATTGTTTTTGTGATTGCTTCTGGTTCCAATATTATTTTTCCTTCCTCATCAAGTTTTGGCAATATTATTTGAACTGAGAGCTTGTCACCTATAACCTTCTTTAAACATGAAACATGGAAAACTGGGTGCACTCGGGAAGCTACAGGAAGCTCCAATTTGTATGCCATAGTACCAATCTTTTGCAACACCTTGTACAGACCATAATACTTTGGTGATAATTTATTATCCTTCTTAGCTTGCTTGAGGGACATTTGTTTATATGGTTGTAGCTGTAGGAATACCCAGTCACCTACATCAAAACTTATTTCGCTGCGATGTTGATCTGCCTATTGTTTCATTCTATTCTGCGCCAACGTGAGGCTATCCTTTAAGAGTTGGAGAACTTGTTATTGAAGCTCAATGTGATGTTCCACTGCTTGAACCTTAGAATTTTCTCTTAAATATGATGTGATGGATGGTGGATGATATCCATAATGTGCCATAAATGGGGTCATTTTTTCTGCAGTATGGAAGGAAGTGTTATACCACCTTTCAGCCAGAGGCAACCATTTGACCCATTGTGTCTGCTTATCAGAATCAAAGCAACGAAGATATCCTTCCAAACATTTGTTTACTATCTCAGTTTGCCCATCAGATTGAGGATGATAATATGAGCTATGAGCTAACTGAGTACCGAGACAAGAAAATAATTTTGTCCAAAAATTTCCAGTGAAAATGGGATCTCTGTCGCTTACAATAATCTTTGGGTTTCCATGTAGCTTTTGAATTGTTTCCACAAATGAAGTAAAAACTGTACTGGCTTTAAATGAATGTGATAATGCACAAAAGTGTGCATACTTGGTAAGTCTGTCAACTACCACCATGATGACACTCTTTCCTTCAGACTTGGGTAAACCTGTGATAAAATCCATTGAAACCTCCTCCCAACGTTGGCTTGGAATGGATAAAGGTTGTAATAGACCTGGGGTCTTAATTGTTTCAACTTTATTTTGTTGGCAAACAAAACTTTCCGCCACAAACGTTTGAATATCCGATTTAATGCCATCCCCAAAAAATTCCTACTTAACCCTATGGTAAGTTTTTAAAAATCCCGAGTGCCCTCCTAAGGGAGAAGTGTGCAATTCCATAAGAATATTTTGTTTGAGTTGGGAACTCTTACATAGGTATAAACGATCTTTGTACCATAACGAATCATTTTTTCAGCTAAATGTATCAGATGTACTGGGATCTTGTGGTAGCTTTCGAATGAGTGCCCACATTTCTTCATCATTCTTCCATTCATCCGTTGCTTCGTTTATCCAATCTAGTTGGATAATAGAAATGACACACAACAATGTTTCCACATCCTCATCCTTTCTTGAGAGTGCATTTGCCACAACATTTTGCTTCCCTTTTTTGTAGATGATTTCAAAGTCATAACCCAACATCTTTATGGCCCATTTTTGTTGCTCTTCAGAGGAGAATCTTTGTTCTAAAAATTATTTAAGACTATCATGATCCATTTTTATCTTGAAAGTCTTCCCATTAGGTAGGGTCGCCATTTCTTAAGTGTATGTATTATTGCCAACATTTCCTTCTCACAAATAGCTTTGTGTAAATACTTTCCCTTGATTGGATGACTTTCGAAAGCAATGGGTTTCATCTTGTATTAAAACAAAACCAATTCCATTTCTTGAAGCATCACATTCCACAATAAAGGTTTTTGTGAAGTCCGGCGTAGCTAAGACCGGTGCTTGGCACATTGCTTCTTTAAGATGTTCAAAGGCCTTTGTTGCTTCTGGAGTCCATGAAAATGCATTTTTCTTCAATAATGTTGTTAGAGGTGCTGCTATTCTCCCATAATTCTTAACAAACTTGGGACAATACCCTGTCAACCCGAGAAATGCACACAGATGCTTTATGGATGTGGGGATTTTCCATTCTTTAATGGCTTTAATTTTGCTAGGGTCTACCTTAACACCTTCATGAGATACAATATGACCCAGATATTCCACCTCTTGTGCTCTAAAGAAACATTTGGAGATTTTTGCATATAATTGTTTCTCCTCCAATAGTTGTAGCACCCTGTCAACATGTTGAACATGATCCTTCCAAGACTTGCTGTAGATTAGTATATCATCAAAAAATACTAACACAAATTTTCTAAGGAAGGGTTTGAAAATGGAATTCATCAAACCTTGAAATGTAGAAGGTGCATTAGTAAGGCCAAAAGGCATGACCAAAAATTCATAATGACCCTCATGAGTTCTAAATATTGTTTTCAGAATGTCTTCAGTCTTCATTTTGATTTGATGGTATATTGAATGAAGATCCAACTTGGTGAAGTAAATTGATCCATGCAATTCATCCAATAATTCATCAATGACAGGAATGAGAAATTTATCTTTAATAGTGAGCTTGTTGAGCTACCTATAATCCGGACACATGCACCATGATCCATCCTTCTTGTGCACCAATACTACTGGAGCAGAGAAAGAACTTTGACTAGGTTGAATTATACCAGCCTCTAGCATTTCTGCAACCATACGTTCAATTTCACTCTTTTTGGAATAGGGATATCGGTACGGCCTGATGTTTGGAGGAACACTTCATGGAATCAAATGAATAGCATGATCATGATCACAAATAGGTGGGAGACCTTTGGGAGTCTCAAATACCTTGGAATGATTGTCTAAGACATTTTGGAGATCTGGAGAAATAGATGATTTCGATGTGGAAACCTCTAGCGAACATAATTGTGCAATTACACCTCGTTGTTCCTTCTTTAGAAGCTTTGTCATATCGTTAGAGCTGATTATCTTCCCGATTTCCCTGCAATACCCCTTAATTCAACTTCCTTTCCTTCCACACAAAATTTCATGAAAAGTTCTTAAAAATTAAAAGCTATTGTACCCAAGGATTCCAGCCATTGGACTCCTAGTACAACATCAACACCACCCATTGGAATGGAAAGCATTGGGCTATACAATACATATTCTCCCATGGATAGCTTGATATTATGGCACTTTCCAGAGCAATTTATGGTTCCTCCATTTGCAACCATAACTTGAGACTCTGGTGCTGGATATAAGAAGCAATTCAATTCCTTTGCTATCTTACAATGAATAAAATTATGGGTACTTCCTGAATCAATCAACACTATTACCTTTTTCTTCTTGATATGTCTTTCTATATTGATAGTTTGAGGAGTGGTAATTCCAGCCAATGCATTACAAGATATGGTCGGATTCATTTCTTCTTTATCTAGGGTTTGTTCCTAGAGTATATCCTCTTCTTTTGACATTTGTTGTTCCTTTTCTTTCTCCTCTTCACAATCTATGTAGAATAATTTATTCTCAGCACACTTATGACCTTTAGCGTATTTGCTATCACAACTGTAACAAAGCCCTTTTGTTCTTTTTTCTTCCAATTTTTGTGGTGTCAACCTTGTAGGTTGTGAAAGGCTAGGGGCAACAACACTTCCATCTTTATAGTTGTGAGTGGTAGACTTCCTGGTTGCCATAATTTTGCTTTCCATTTTTCTTGCTAATCTGAATGCTTTCTCCAATGAATCAGGTTCCCAAAGGCAAACTTCATGTTGGATATTATCCTTTAAATTCCCTATGAACACATCAATCCTATGCTCCTCTAGAATATCTTTTACTCTTATGTTCAATTTTTGGAAGTCCTCGATGTGCTCCATCATTGAACCCTTTTGTTTGAGATTTATCAATTGGTTAAAAAAGGTGTTGCTTTTTGTATCTTCATAATGTGCTATTATTTCTTCCATAAAAATTGCCCAAGTGACAATTTGTTTACGAGAGCAAAGCCATTGATACCATACAAACTGATTTGGTTCCAAATATAAAGTTGCAATACGTACCTTTTGTGTGTTTTTCACATTATGGAGATTGAAAAATTTCTCCATCTGTAGTATCCATGTTCCGGGATTCTTGCCATCAAACTTCTTCATATCGATTTTTGGAACATGGTGGGTATTCAATCCAACATTAGAGTCTATGAAATCATGATTAACATTTATTTTTTTCTCATTATGAGTTTCCTTTACTACCCTTTCACCATTAGTGACATTTCTTGTAGAAACTTATTCAAATTTATCTTCAATTCTTCCATCTTCTCGTCCATGCCATTCATCTTAGCTTCCACGCCATCCATTTTAACTTGCATTCCATTCATATTAGCTTCCACGCCATTCATCTTGGCTTCATTTACCTTTATTAAGAGTGAAATTTGTTGTACTTGGTGTTGTAATTTTGATATATCATGTTGCATTTCTTCCTCTTCTTCATGAGTCATGCTAGAGCTTATTTCGACACATAGGAAATAGTTAAGTATAATTTGGTCTAGTGTAGAGTTAGGTAGAGTGTGTTTCTTTACTATGTACTTTTGTAACTTACAATCTGACGGTCACTATATATAGTGATCTGACGGTTCATTATCTCATTGGTATTACCGACACTTGATCCGTGGCTTAACACCCGATTGGTCCATGATCTCTATTTAAAGAGCATGTAGGGTCATTTGTAGAGTAATCGTTCATGAGATAAGCTTATGTAAATCTTCATTCTTTTATTAATACATTGCCTGAAGTGGCCATGTTGGCTCAGGCCGTGGACTGTTTCCCTCTTTGAGGGTTTTAACCACGTTAAGAATACTGGTGTATTGATCTGTGATCTGTTTGTGAGCGGTGTCCTTTGGTGTTCTGTTTGAGGAACTTACCCTATAAATTTTTACATGGTATCAGAGCTATTTGAGGGCCACATCCGTTGGTGATCCAAATCTGAAGCCGGTAAAACTGCATCCGATTGTTGTTTCCTAGATCTACTATTTCTGACTGCTTTCGGGCCGAGATGACTGCTCTATTGTGTTAGGAGCATCTGTTCCAGTGAGGAACCCCTTTCGTTTCACGCGAAAAGGTTTCTGATAGCCCTAACTACATCATTTTTAAGATCTGGAGGTATATAGTGTTTATTTGCAGTTTTTAGTTATTTTCTCTTTGTTTATTTCGGTTTATTTATCTCTTTGTTTTTATTACCAGATTTATACCTTTCATTTCTGCACATGCTCTTTGCCCTGCGACTTTGTGCGATCTGAGCAAACTAGAAACAGAAATGAAGGATTTTTCTCATGCGTATGCTCTTTTCAGCCGCACCTTAGTGTGATCTCGGAAAATTAGAAACATTGAGGAAAATTTTTAGTTTTCAGGTAAAGCTAACTTCAAACCATAAGGTTTTTTTTTTTTTTTTTGTATGTCTGTGTTGGGTTTTGTGGTTTTTGTTTTGTAGGCAAAAAAGAGCTTTCTCAAGTAAGCACACACCCCAAAGCTTCAGTGACTAAAAAAAAAACAACTTCTTCTTTTCCAAAAATCATTAACATTTTAAACTAGCTCACTTGGTCCAAAGTTACTTTATGAGAATAGAGATCTTAGGTTCAAGTCTTCTTTTTTGTTGAGTTACTTTTTCAAAAAGCACATGTAGCTTATGTTTTAAAGTTACTTTATGTAAAAGTGTTCTCATCCATTATACAAAATGAGTCACTTATAATTCTAAAGTCTCTTTATCTTTTATTTAAGTTACAATTTAGTAGGTAGCTCATAAAGTACCATTGTAAAAGTGGCTTTCACTTATTTATAAAAGTGAGTCACATATTTTTTTTTAAAAGTGAGTTAATTAGATTTATGTTTGGAAAGGGGAGGGATTTTTTTTAAATATAACATTATCATTCATTTCCACACATTCCCGCACTTCGTCGACATCTTCAACAAATTTTCTTCAAAAAGCCATAACTTCTTCATCCGGAAGCCGTTTGCAGAGCTGTTTTTTTAATCAGCGTATTTTTTCAAGATATTTCCATTGGAACACTTAGTTTCAACATCTACATCTTTAGTTTCCGTTAAAATGGAAAGTCTATGCCAAGTTATTCTTGACAGCACCAACTACTTCCAATGGTGGTCCTACATTGTGGATTTACTTAGAAGTAAAGGCCTTTACAGAATAGCTTCAGGCCAAGAAACCAAACCTCGAGATGAAGATAAGGCAGCCAAATGGGAAAGCAGGCAAGATGAAGCACGTGGGTTGATAGGGATGTCTATTTCTCCAGACCTTAGATTCCATATTGCAGAACTTGATACTCCTAATGAAGCAATGAAACAACTCACTAAAGTTTTTGGAATTAAAAATGAAATTAGAGCCCATCAACTCGAAAATGAGTTTCTTACATTGGACCCCAATAATTTTTCTTCCATTAAAGATTTTTTGTCCAAGATCAAAACCCTTAGACTTCTCTTGGAAGATGTTAAGGTTAAGAAAGAAGATGGTAGCCTTATCTATTCCATTCTTACTAAGTTGGGACCAACCTACTCTGTCTTTGTTTCCACCTTTCATTCTACTAGAGAAGCCTTTATTTCTCAAGGACAAGACTACAAGTCCCCCTCTTTTGATGCCTTTTGTGATTCTTTAATAAGAGAACAAGAAAAACTCTTATATCTTGGTCTTCTTAATCTTGGAAACTCTTCTAAGAAAGCCTTAGCCACCCAACAACAACCAAATTCAAAGAATCCTAAGAAGCAATATCCTAAAAAGAATGGTCCTAAACCAAACAAGGGTCTTAAGCAATTTCAGTCTCAAAATGAAAAATCATTTCAACAAAATGATAAGGCAAATAAAAACAAAGGGAAGAAGACTGATAAACATTGCCACTTTTGTAATCGAGATGGCCACTTAGAATCCAAATGCTTTAAGAAGATGGAAGCCTTGGAAGCAACAATGAAGAAGCATAACATCCATTTGGAGCACTCTTCAACTTCAACTTCATCTTCAAGAATAACACTTTCTGCATGTGGTTGTCAAGCATCTCGGTCTGGTTATGCACTAAATGTATCTTCTTCTTCTCATTCTCATGAATGGCTCATTGATTCTGGAGCTTCTTATCACATGGCCAAAAACAAAGCTATGTTTTCTTCTTTAAATGATTGTAACACCAAAAATATATATGTTGGTGATGACATATCTCTTAGTGTTGTAGGGACTAGAACTGTTCATCTAGACAATGGTCAATTTAATGATGTATCATTTATTCCAACCTTATCCTGCAATCTTCTATCTGTATATCAGATAACTCATTCAAGTGAAGTTAAAATTGTTGAATTTTCACCTCACGATGTTGTAATTAAGGACCTAAGAGATCCTAGACAGATTTTAGCTACTGACATTGTTGATGATTCTACAAGGTTGTATAAGTTTAACAACTTTGGGTCATCAAATATTCCCTCGGTATTTGTTGCTCATAATGATGAAGTGAACAAACCTTGGTATGAGCGATTTGGTCACTTAAACTATCGCTCCCTTCAGAATCTATGTAAAGAAAATATGGTGACAGGGCTTCCAATGGTATCTTGTAGAGATAGTGTTTGTTCCGGATGTGTACTCGGAAAACATCATTGGGACAGTTTTGAAAAACGTACCTCTTGGCACGCCTTAGCCCCTTTACAGTTTGTGCATAGTGATTTATGTGGTCCACTTCCAGTTGTTTCATTCTCTGGGTACAAGTATTTCTTAACTTTCATTGATGATTTCTCCAGACGCACTTGGGTATACTTCTTAAAACTCAAGAGTGAAGTATTTAACATGTTCTTGGCCTTTAAGGTCTTTGTTGAAAAACAATCTGGACATCAAATTCTTAAGCTAAGATAAGATAATGGCGGAGAATATGTTAACAACAAATTCATCAAATTTTGCACTCAGAATGGAATTCAAATGCAATATACTGTTCCATATACTCCACAACAAAATGATGTAGCTGAAAGGAAGAATTGCACCTTAAAGGAAATGGCTAATTGTATGCTTCAATCTAAAGGACTTAGTATTAATTTTTGGATAGAAGCAATTAACTGTGCAAATTACATAGTAAATCTCATTCCTACTAAGGTTTTAAAGAATATCACTATAGAAAAAGCATGGAGCTGAATTAAACCATATGTAAGTCATTTTCGTGTTTTTGGAAGTGAAGCATGGGCCCATATTCCAGATGAGAAAAAAAAATCTTTAGAACCTAAGAGTGAAAAATGTATTTTTTTTGGATATTCTGAAGATGTCAAAGGATATAGACTTATTCCAGTTAAGTCCAAAAATGTTATCATTAGAAGAGATGTAAAGTATACTTAAAATATATCGGCCTACGAGCCTAGTTCGGCGGATGTGCCACCTCTCTCTATCCCTTCTGCTTCTGAAAATATTTCTTCTTCAAATGATGACAACAAGGATGACAATCCTCCCCTACCTTCTCAGGATCCTCCTTCAGCGCCTCATCTTCCAAAATGGGTCCGTGCTACTTGGGATGCAGCAGGTGCTCTTGCCGGTGATCCTATAAATCAAAGAAGTACACGTTCTCAGTTCGATAGAGCCTATTCTTTACTGGCTCAAGCTTCAACGAATTATGATCCTGACACCTTTGCAGAAGCTTCAGGCCATCCAAATTGGGACGCATCTATGAATGAAGAATATCGTTCATTATTGGCAAATGATACATGGGATCTTGTTCCTCTACCAAAGGGACGAAAACTTGTTAGATGCAAATGGGTTTACAGAACCAAGTATGGACCAGATGGAAAAGTTGATAAACATAAAGCTCGTCTTGTTGCTAAGGGTTTTTCACAAGTTGAAGGCATTGACTATACTGAAACCTTCTCCCCTATTGAAAAAATGAACTCTATCCTCCTTGTTCTTTTCCTTGCTTCCTATTTCAAATGGGAAGTCCATCAAATGGATGTTAAATCTACCTTCTTGCATGGGGTCTTGCATGAAGAAATCTATATGGAACAACCTACTGGCTTTATACAAAAAGACTCCAGCCTTGTATGTTGGCTTAAGAAATCCCGTTATGGTCTTAAGCAAGCCCCTCAGGCTTGGTCTGCCAAAATGGATAGCTTTCTTTTAGAAACTGGCTTTTCTAGGTGTCATTCTGACAACACTGTCTACACCAAGAAAGTGGCAAGTCTATTATCATTCTTGTTCTTTATGTGGATGATCTTATCCTTACTGGTAATGATCCCAACCTTATAAACCATGTGAAGTCCAACCTTAAAAAGAAGTTTGAAATGACCAACTTAGGAAACTTGCATTATTTTCTTGGTCTTCAAGTCTTGCAATCCAAGGAAGGTATTTCCCTTTCCCAATTCAAGTATGCCTGTGATCTTCTACGCCATTTTCACATGGAAGAATGTAAGCCAGCCCCTTCTTCCTTTCAGTCTGGATCCAAACTTTCAGTCACTTGTACTTCCCTTGAAGTTGATGCTACCTTATACTGTTAACTTGTAGGAAAACTTTTGTATCTAACCCATACTCGTCCTGACCTTTCCTTTGTTGTTGGCCTTATTGCTCAGTTTATGCAAAACCCACATGAAAGTCATTGGAAAGCAGCTAAAATAATACTTCGTTATGTTCGAGGTACAGTTTAGTTTGGGATTCATTACAGTGCAGAAGCATCTCCTCTATTGGTTGGTTTCACTGATTCTGATTGGGCTGGTGACCCTGATGATCAGAAGTCTACTGCAGGTTATGTGTTCACTCTTGGTTCAGGACCTATTACATGGGCTTGCAAGAAACAAAGTGCCATTTCTCTTTCTTCAGCAGAAGCCAAGTATCGTGGTGCCATAGAAGCTAGTAAGGAAGTCCTGTGGCTTTGTCAGATCTTGTCAGAGTTTGGCTTTCAACAGCAGCATCAGACTACTTTGGTGTGATAATCAAAGTGCCATTCAAATATGCAAAGATTCGGTCCAGCATTAGTGCAACAAACACATTGAACTGCACATGCACTTCATCAGAAAGCTCATTCATTACCATATTCTTGAAGTGCAATATTGTTCAACAGATGATCAAGTTGCAGACATCTTTACAAAGGCTCTCATAGAGGCAAAGTTTACTAAACTTCGATTTATGGTTGGAGTTCAGGAAGTTGTCACTAAGGGGGATAGGCTCTAATGCCTCCTTCCTTCTCCTATTATGTCATATTTGTACATCCTTCAATCCTATCCCGAGTTGTTCTTAAGGGGGGATGTTAGGATATTCCGACACATAGGAAATAGTTAAGTATAACTTGGTCTAGTGTAGAGTTAGGTAAAGTGTGTTTCTTTACTATGTACTTTTGTAACTTACAATCTGACGGTCATGATATGTAGTGATCCGACGGTTCATTCTCTCCTCGGTATTACTGACACTTGATCCGTGGCTTAACACCCGATTGGTCCATGATCTCTATTTAAAGAGCATGGAGGGTCATTTGTAGGGTAACCGTTCATGAGAGAAGCTTATGTAAATTTTCATTCTTTTATTAATAAATTTCCTGAAGTGGCCACATTGGCTCAGGCCGTGGACTGTTTCCCTCTTTGAGGGTTTAATCACGTTAAGAATATTGGTGTATTGATCTGTGATCTGTTTGTGAGCGGTGTCCTTTAGTGTTCTGTCTGAGGAACTTACCCTGTAAATTCCTACATTCAGGTTGCTTACTAGGTGTTTCCATTTTCTTTCTTTGGGGCATTAATTAATGCTAATAATTTTTTACTATTCCCTTTGAATTCCTTCAAACTAATTTTTCAAACCAATCTTATGAAAAATTAAAGAAAAACTACACACCTTTTTTCACTTTGTAAGAGCTCGATATTAAATCTGTTGTATCTCTGTAATTGTGGATCTGAAATATCTGAAATCTCGTCCTAAGGTATCCCTTTGAGTCCTCTTTCTAACCTCGCAAGTCTGATCAAGATTGGATTCTCCAAGGAAGCGTTATTCCAAATCTCCCACGGTGACCTGATTATAAACTAGTTCAGTAGCGTGGACTTGTATGACATGCCACGTGTCACTGTTTCAACCTTAGTACTTGAAATTGATACATAGAAAACTACAGGCCGTCCTCTTTCTGACACGTCTTATGAAATTTAAATCTGATGCTAAAAAGAAAAGTTATGACAATTTTCCCCAGGTCACCTGTTTGGAATGTAATTCGGGAGTCTGCAAAAACTCTAACTTCCTTAGATCATATTTCCGCAAATATAGTGAGACAAGCTCTGAAATTCAGATCCGAAGTTCAGAACGATTTCGGCTCAAATGGGTTTTTTTTGTAGCTTTTGAAACGTTGCAGAAAAAATGTTATAGCGAAAATTCCACAATGACCTGTTTGGAGCAGCGAAACCCTAGAATCCAAAGCTCTGATACCAAATGTTATGAAACCAACCCACAAAAAGATAGAAAAGAGAGATAACCGCCTTAGAATTCAGCCTCTTCGAGGGGGAAACCTCCTTTACATTATACAAATGAACAATTCTTGGATGATACAAATGAATAAACCTCCCTTCTATATATAGGAGTCTAAGGGGTCACAATATAATCAAGTCGACATAACAGTAATAACATAAGGGCACAAAAATAACAATAGTGGGTTTCTATGGGGCATACTAATAAAAATATGGGGACAATAGGGGCACAATAATAACAATAAGGGATAAAATGACAATAGTAATGGACGAATCACTAGTATTATAGGGGCCTAACATTTTCTCAAGCCTTGCTTCCTAGGACCTTCCCTTTTTTTGAACTAGTATATATTTGTGCTAAATTTTATGACTCCTCGCAAATGATAATTACGGATTTCCAAGGTTCATACATAATGTGTTCTCTACAGGAACATAATTATTCCATAATGCTCAATATCTCACCTAGCCCAAAGGCAATAGATGATGAGAATCTCGAAAGACATTTGAAGAGCCTTGCTAAAAATCAAAGAAAGGAATTTTCAAAGAATTTATCAGTAAATAAAGACATTACACTGGGTATTAAAGTTCCATTTAGTAGGGAAACTTTCTAACATTCTGTAAAATATTTAATATCAATTATTAATATGATTCAATTCTATGATGATGATAATTATGCAGACATTGTCATTTTAGGTTTCATACAGAAATTGTTAAACTTTACAAAATTTAACTATGCCTCCTACTTGGTTGAAAGGATTCATGAATAGTTAGTCCAATTACATGATGAGAGACCATTTAGGTACTAGTCATGCCTAGTTTCCCTCATTTTTTCTCAATAACCTTCATATTTTGAATCTCTAAGGTTATAAAGAAGAAACCAGTTAGGAGAGGAAAACCTCCCTTTCGAATGAATTCAAGTAATTATTTTTAATCGACAACCTAATGGATACCAAAGGTTGATTGATGGATTTGTATATATCATTTTATTATTGATTTATGGCCATCCCCCTCCTAGGATGCCCAAAGAATGTAAATTTCATCTTCATATGAATGATCAATTAAAATATGGAGATAGGTATACTGAGAAGAATAATATTATAATCAATATTTATGGCATATAAGTTAAACCCTACATGTTACCACTATATTTGATTCCTATAATATTTTCCCTGGAATACATGCATCAAAGAACCCTTTTAGGTTACCTATATTTTGCATCTAAAGGAAGGTCAACATTCAATCCCTACTGAATTATTTGGATTGACAGTAAATTCCAGGCTAGCTCTACCAATCATTGAAACATTGTTGAAGACTTTTAAATTCAAGGAAGATGAAAAATAGAAATATGATCCCCTTCATACCATTTCTAACCTAAGGTTTTCCATTAAATTCTCCCCTTATGTCCATGGATCTAATGAAGAAAAAGAGATTACAATTATTGAAGACTCCTGGATTGAAACTCCACAATTATCAGGAAAACAAATCTTGGATATATATGAAGGAACAACAAAGGTTAAAGGTTGATTCTCGAAATCCTAGTATAGTTAGAAAAGCTCCCGAAGACCCAATGGATCTATATTTCCCTACTCCTTAGAATAATAGATTTAAAATGATGACTAATCCTCCAGAAAAGGCCAATACTAAGACATTCTCAATTATTCTTTTTTCTACTAATAATTCCCTTGTCTCTTCATAAATGTTATCACAAGACAAGTTTATGGTGAAAATGGAAAAGGGAAAATATGTCTTTTCAAGCTCTAATAAATAGGTATTAGATCAAGTTAAACAAATTTTATACACTCAATCAACCCATGAAGATCCGACCACTTCTAGGGTGCTATCTTCAGTTGGTTACAATGTAATCAACCTACCTTTCCCACATTTGAGTTAGTTGCAGCTACTCCTATACTGTTGAACCTTTTGCATATCTTGTGTCCTTGTTTATGATATTTTTAGTGCACAGACGCTGGCTAGCCTCATCTAATCTGCTACCTCCCCTAGTTCTGTATGTGCAATCTAGGATGGAAAAGAAAGTTGTCCTTATCTATTTCGTGTCCATAAATTTTTTCTAGAATTGCTCATTCCCTAAGGACCACACTCTGATGGTGTTATTGGTTCCATTTCTTATGGTACTATGAGCTAGCTAACTTTTCAACTACGGAAAATGATTTTCATGTCTCAAGCCCCAACAAGTGCATTTTTTTCTCACCAATCACCTTCTTCTGAGCAGTTTGTCGAGGTTCTCATGGTGAAGTCCATAGCATCTAGGAATTCTCAGCAACTTGGCGGTAAAAAGGAAAAGAATAAGCGAAAGAATAAGCCTTCTTAGGAGAATACTCAAAACCAACCTAATTAGGGTGGGGGAACAAGTGAGAATAATCGAAATATTAAGTGTCTCGGTAAGATTTATCATGGATAACACTTAACTGATGAGTTCCCTCGCATGGATGAATTCCATCACCTTCTTGTGCCACTGACAACCACCCAACAACTGGTAGTTTTAACTCATCCATTCCCCACCCAACCACAATAGCAAATGTTGCACAAACTCCTAAACCTTCGCTTGGGGTCAATGGTGGGAAACCTCATTATCCCACTGGAAACAATGTGTCAGTTTACATGATGAATGAAAGAGTCAAATTGTCTACGAGAGAGAAATCCCATGACCCCCTTGAGTCAAGTACTACTCCTAAGGCTTCAGACACCCCTGCCGCTTCCACTGGACCTCTGATACTAGATAAGTTTGTGGAACCAATATTTTTCCTCCCTAAGGGTGTTCTCTGTAAGTCAACACACAATCCAAATGCGTGTGCTTCCCAACATTACTATATTGTTGAGGAACTAGCCCAAGCACCATGTGCCATGTTTGCTATGGAGGTTTTGCAAGTCTATCCTACAAAGCTCAAATCCTTTTTGACTGCTATTGGAGGGGTAGACCCCTTTGAGTTTAGTTTGATAATGTTTGACTTTGATGCCCCTCATCCTAAGCTCTCCCATTAGGTAGATTTTTGAATTACAGTGCATATCTTTCATAGGGACATATTGCACTCTAGTGGATGAAGGGTATTATGCATGTGTTCTGTTTGTGTCATGTTGGAAAGCTATCAATTCTCCAACACTCGCTAAGTCAAGTACTACCTTACAAGCCTTTAATGGAAATCATTTCATGCCTTAGGGAATTCTACCAAAGTTTTCCATGGAGCTAGGGGGAAAGACTGCCTATGTTGATGTTGAAGTTATAGATGCTCCCTTAGACTATAATCTCCTCCTTGGATGCAGTTGGTTTTATGCCATGTGCATTGTCGTGTCTTGGGTGTTTTGTGTGCTTCATTTTCTCCATGAAGGAATGATTGTCACGATCGATCAATTAGACTATTGTATATAGTCGAACACAACTACCACTACATGCACTTCTATTCACTGAGTAGAGATAATTTTGACAATTATGCGAGTGTTGTCACGAGACAACTTAAAACCTGTTTCTTATCAGTGGTTTTCCTTTACCCTCACCCAACATTTCTTCTCCTTCTACTATTTCTCCTATGCACATGATCTGTTCTATCATTTGTGGACCTCAAGTGTTTCCCGACCCTTGGGTGGTGCCTTCTCTATCGGAAGTTGATCAGTATGGTGAGAAAATGTTGTTAAGTCTAGCTGATATTGATTATCAATGTATACAATTGACATATGAGTCTGCTGAGTTGAGTGCCACATCTTGTGAACTACTCGATGACTATCTTATTCCTACTTGGGCGGTTGACCATCCACCTTATAATGACTTTCTTGATACTCTAATTCCTTCTAATGAAGCAATTATGGGAGTCATGTTGGTCTCTGATTGTCCTTGGGAGGATCTTCGCCATAGATCAAATTTTCTCCCTTGGGTAGATAGTTTGGATGTGTCATCTAAAATCATGGAATCCTTTGGTAATACTGATTGTTCCCAATCCATCATATTGATTCATGTTGTTTCCTTAGAAGGGAACTTGGAACACATATTAGAGACGATTCCTATTAACATTTCCACGAAACTAGGTGTCATAGAAAACATTATGATTGGGGCAGATTGTACTCCTCAAGATATTGAAACTTATACTTCCCTTTTCAAAGAATTTCGTGATGTGTTTGGTTGGTCTTATGAAGAGATGTATGGTATTGACCCCTAGATTTTCTAGCATGAGATAAAAACTTATGAAAGATCTAATCCTGTTCAAGAAAGGATCCGATTGGTAAACCCTCAAAAGGAAACTACTATCAAAGCAAAGGTTCAAAAATTGTTCGATGTTGGTTTTATTTATCCAGTACCCTTAACGGAGTGGGTTTCTAATCTTGTTATAGTTACCAAAAAGTAAGGGAAAATTAAGGTTTGTGTGGAATATAGAGACTTGAACATGGTTTGTCACAAGGATAACTATCCCACACCATTTATTGACCAGATTCTTGATGAATGTGCTAGAAATTTTATCTTTTCCTTCATGGATGGTTTTTATGGCTTCCTGTAGCGGCTAAAACCACCCTCCAAAATTTTGCCTTAGCCTATTTTGGAGCCTCCCTACCAAACTTACATAACACTTTGTCTTGCTTCATGGAGTACTCAAGCTTCAAGTGTTTTCCTCGCACAAAGGCAGCCTGTTGATCATAGTGGATCCATCCCCCTCATAGGCTGCTCACCTGAACTTGGTCCAGCTGTAGGCTGAGCAACTTCCCCTTGAAAATTGCGCATTTATGGAGGGCAACCATCCTTCCCTCCAGAAATTGCGCAATCCTCTCTAACAGCTTGCCTGGTTCCAGGATTGCACAATCCTACCAGCCAACCCTCCTAGCAGGATTTGTGTAGATTTTCCCAGTAGCAGGTTGTTCAGCCCAGGATTTGTACAAATTTGGGTAGCAGTCAGCTGCTCTGCCTAGAAATTGCACAAATCTCCTGGGCAGCTAGCCCATCTCCCAGCCAGAAATGTGCATTTTTCTCCAGCAGTCGAGCAACCTCTTGCATGTGCCGCTGAGTTGATTGGTTCCCTCTGGGACTGAGCAAAACAGACTTTCATGCACGGGATGCTTCTCTCAAGGCAACATGCAAAGGAATCCATTGTTTCAAGGATCTATGTTTAGCATTTGGAGGTTACATGCAAGGAGAAATTCTGAAACCTCCCACTAAGCGTCGCTTCCCCTAGATTCGTGGCATGCGCATCACAACCTCGATGTTATCAAATCTCATCAACCAGATGCTGCAGAGCTCATTTCTCACATCAACCTTGCAGCTCTGACATCCCACATCACATCTAGGAGCAGTCGGCACATTCATCTAAGCTGCTTTGGGGTAAGCTTGCTTCCCATGCCTTGTGCTGCATTTCTGTCGCTTTTTGTGTTTTCTCTTGTAGGAGTACTATTTTCTTGATTTATTTGAACGCTTGCTATCGTTTATATATTTAATAGCTTTTCCTAACTCTGTTTCAGTTTTTGTTGTTATCTTACTGCTGTCGCATGCATGAAATTGTTTTGCACGGATGTTCGCCTAATCGGCGAACTGCCTCACCCACATGCATATTGATCAGTTTGCTGAATCTTTCATTCATTTTTTGCATGCACTGTCAATCACTTCTGCTATCACTTAGTGTCGCCATGCATTCATTGACTTACTTTCTTTCAGTTGCCCATCGGCGAGTCGGCCCAACCTTGGCCCGGGTTTTGCCTTCACCAAGGCTGCATTGCGCAATTTAGGAAAGGAAGGCTCACCTTCCTCTCCAGATTTGTGTGTTCCTGCCCAGCATTGGCCTCTAGGACTATTTTGCGCATTTCTGGAGGACAGTGGCTACTTGGCCTAAGAAATTGCGCAGATCTATCCCTAGGCCAGCTATCCTTCTCAGCTGGAATTGCGCATTGCGCAATCCAAGCAGTCAGCTGCCAGACTGGACTATGCATTGTGCAGTTCCAGCAGCCAGCCAGTCTCCCAGTAGCCTAGACTGTGCCTTGATCAGTCTTGGCAGTCAGTCTCCCGACCTCCCGGCCGAAGCTGTGCAACCTTCATGATCATTCACCCATATATGTTGCAAGTTAGTTCTCATGTTCATTTTGGTTTTCAACTAACAGATTGCTTGCTATGAGTGTTTCCATGTCTCCAGGTATTGCAGGTGTTCATTTGCCTCTCAGTAGTACAGGTACAATGGTTTCCAGGAGAGAAGAGGTGACGACACCGTTCAAAGCATGCTTGGGGATGTAGTCGATCAAGTGTCTATGAGCATTCCTACTCATGAAGACATCAAGTTGTTCGTATACAAGGACATCGAGCGACAACATCACAATGAGAAGCATCATGAACAACAACTGAAGACAACATACCAAATGCAACAAATGCAAGAGGAGGGTTGTTGACAACACGAAGGCGGAACAAGGTTTCAAGCTCAAGAAGGTCCATTCATGATGAAAGCAACTTTGGAGACTCCGGATATGGAGTGACAACGCGTGTTAGGAAACAAGCTCACAAAAAGATAGAAAATATAGATCAACGCCTTAGAATTCAGCCTCTTTGAGGGGGAAACCTCCTTTACATTACACAAATGAACAATTATTGGATGATAAAAATGACTAAACCTCCCTTCTATATATAGGAGTCTAAGGGGTCACAATATAATCAAGCCAACCTAATAGTAATAACATAAGGGAACAACAATAACAATAGTGAGTTTCTATGGGGCACACTAATAACAATATGGGGACAATAGGGGCACAATAATAACAATAAGGGATACAATGACAATAGTAATGGGGGAATCACTATTATTATAGGGACCTAACATGCCCCTCTCCTTCCGAAAAGCATTTTCCTCAACGCTTGAGTAGTTCTGGATGCTTCTGTATAAAATTCTCATCCTTTCTTGAAAGTGCATCTGCCACAACATTTTGCTTCCCTTTTTTGTAGATGATTTCAAAGTCATAATCCAACATCTTTGTGACCCATTTTTGTTGCTCTTTAGAGGATAATCTTTGTTCTAAAAAGTATTTAAGACTATCATGATCCGTTTTTACCTTGAAGTGTCTTCCCATTAGGTAGGGTCACCATTTCTTAAGTGCATATAGTATTGCCAACATTTCCTTCTCATAAATAGCTTTGTGTAAATACTTTCCTTTGATTGGATGACTTTTGAAAGCAATGAGTCTTTATTCTTGCATTAAAACAACACCAATTCCATTTCCTGAAGCATCGCATTCCACAATAAAGGTTTTTGTGAAGTCCGACGTAGCTAAGACCGGTGCTTGGCACATTACCTCTTTAAGATGTTTGAAGGCTTCTGTTGCTTCTGGAGTCCATGAAAATGCATCTTTCTTCAATAATGTTGTTAGAGGTGCTGATATTCTCCCATAATTCTTAACAAACTTGCGATAATACCTTGTCAACCCAAGAAATCCTTGCAAATGCTTTATGGACGTAGGGATTTTCCATTCCTTAATGCCTTTAATTTTTCTAGCGTCTACCTTAACACCGTCATGAGATATAATATGACCCAAATATTCCACCTCTTGTACTCCAAAGAAACATTTGGAGCTTTTTGCATATAATTGTTTCTCCTTCAATAGTTTGAGCACTCTGTCAACATGTTCAACATGATCCTACCAAGACTTGCTGTAGATTAGTATGTCATCAAAAAATACTAACACAATTTTTCTAAGGAAAGGTTTGAAAATTGAATTCATCAAACCTTGAAATGTAGAAGGTGCATTGGTAAGGCCAAAAGGCATGACCAAAAATTCATAACGACCCTCATGAGTTCTAAATGATGTTTTCAGAATGTCTTCAGTCTTCGTTATGATTTGATGATATCTTGGACGAAGATCCAATTTGGTGAAGTAAATTGATCCATGTAATTCATCCAATAATTCATCAATGATAGGAATGGGAAATCTATCTTTAATAGTGAGCTTGTTGAGCTCCCTATAATCCGGACACATGTGCCATGATCCATCCTTCTTGTGCACCAATACTACTGGAGCAGAGAAAGAACTTTGACTAGGTTGAATTATACTAGCCTCTAGCATTTCTGCAACCATACGTTAAATTTCACTCTTTTGGGCATAGGGATATCTCTACGGCCTAATGTTTGGAGGAACACTTCTTGGAATCAAATGAATAACATGATCATGATCACGAATAGGTGGGAGGACTTTGGAGCATGCATGAAACTGTTTTGCACGGATGTTCGCCCAACCGACGAACTGCCTCACCCACATGCATGTTGACCTGTTTGCTGAATCTTTCATTCATGTTTTGCATGCACTGTCAATCACTTCTACTATCACTTAGTGTCTCCATGCATTCACTGATTTACTTGTTTTTTGTCGCCCATCGGCGAGTTGGGCCAACCTTGGCCTGGGCTCTGCCTTCACCAAGGCTACATTACAAAATCTAGGAAAGGAAGGCTCACCTTCCTCTCCATATTTGTGCATTCCTTCCCGACACTCGCCTCTAGGACTGTTTTGCGCATTTCTAGAGGACAGTGGCTTCTTGGCCCAAGAAATTGCGCAGCTCTGTCCCTAGGCCAGCCGTCCTTCCCAGTTGGAATTGCACATTGCGCAATCCAAGCAGTTAGCTGCCAGACTAGACTGTGCATTGCGTAGTTCCAGTAGTCAGCCAGTCTCCAAGTAGCCTAGACTGTGCCTTGAGTGGTCTTGGCAGTTGGTCTCCCGACCTCCCGCTCGAAATTGCGCAACTTTCATGATCATTCACCCAGGTATGTTGCAAGTCAGTTCTCATGTTCATTTTTTTTTCGACTAACAGATTGGTTGCTATGAGTGTTTCCATGTCTCCAGGTATCGCAAGTGTTCATCTGCCTCCAAGCAGTACATGTATAATGGTTTCCAGGAGAGTAGAGGTGAGGACACCATTCAAAGCACACTTGGGGATGCAGTCAATCAAGTGTCTTTGAGCTTTCCTACTCACGAAGACATCAAGTTGTTCGTAGACAAGGACATCAAGCGGCAGCATCACATCGAGAAGCATCATGAACAACAACTGAAGACAACATACCAAATGCAACGAATGCAAGAGGAGGGTTGTTGACAACACGAAGGCGGAACAAGGTTGCAAGCTCAAGCAGGTCCATTGATGATGAAAGCAACTTTGGAGACTCCGGCTATGGAGTGACGGTGTGACATGAAGATCACGCGAAAGCAGAAAATGTAATAAAGAAGGAGTTGCATGTGCTAAAGCAACAAATTAGGAAGAACATGAAGCTGTGCAGATAGACGAATGAGTTGCAGCAGGATCAGGAACAACAGTGGGCGCAACATGTGCTCACGGATGAAACTGCGCCCAGACAAGTTAAAGATCCATCCTAGCAGCTAACACGGAGCAAACATGGTGAGTAGTGTGGTTGATTGCATGAAAGGGATTCAACATCATGCATGTCATTGTTAGCACGCATGCAATCCAACCCATTCAACACACTCACCAAGGCAAAGACAAGAAGCAAGTCCAAATTGAGCCGAATGGGTACTTCGGCAAGTTCATGCGCATGACCACCATCACACATATGAAGATCAATATAGACACTATGCATCAGTGTGCTTCCAGTTCAGCGTCACCCAAGAAGACCATGCACATGTTAGCAGATGAGTTGGATGAAGGGGCCGAACGAATGCACCGGTTGCAACGAAAGCAAGAGTTTGCTTCAACAAGATGTCACCATGAGGTGCATGCACACCATCACGGACGACCAAGCTTAGCATCAGATCACCAACTTCACCATCACAAGCATGTCAAAGAGTTGGTCTCACCACAGCGGACCGAGTGTCAGTGATGTCTTGCAAGGCTTGCTCAAGCCATGTTGTCTCACATGAGTACATGTGCATTGTAATGTTGAGTCATGTCAAGTGTCAATAGTTGGATGTAACAGTCATAGAGTAGGTGAAGAGTCATGAGGGTAGTTGAACTGTCACAAAGGGGAATGTCAAGGGCCACCCCACCCTTTGCTATAAATAGTCCCTCATAACTCATTGTATAGGCTTTTGGTCAGGCAAGCTTCTACTAAGACTATCTTGAGGAAGGTTTGGATAGTATTGTAACACGCCTTGGCTTCTCCACTGGACGATGCTAGTACATATCTTTGGAGGAGCAGGCGAATGTGGCTATAATGTTCCACTATTGGGGCTAGCAGGTTTACATGGTGTATTGTATGATTGTGACTTACACTTCTTTAATAATAAGAACCAACACATTTTCATGCATATGTTGTTATTGTAGTTGGATAGTTCCGGTTGCCTTAATTGTATATGTTGTTTAACTTACATACTTGTATATGAACTGATTTGTATGCAATTATATGAATCTTGTTGTTAATGTGTTGCATATGTTGTTAATGCTGTCACCATCCGTGTCGAATGCTCTTCGGACATCAGACAAACCTTTCTCATGAAGCTTGCTATATTAACCATCACACTCATCTCAGACTGATTCGTGAGTGTTGTTCATGTTATCTTACCTTGTATGTTGTGACTGCCGCATCTGAGTGGATTGCTCTGCCAGAAGATGTGCATGTCCTTTGTGTGGTGTGTTCCTAGCCGAGTTGGGAATGATCCCTTTCAACCTGGAACTCACCTTCACCTTCCTCTCCCTTCGAAGTGTTGGAACCTCTTGTACACATTCCTTGACTCTCTACATCAGTCACACCCTTTCTACTAACAGAGTTATCTTACTTGCCTCCGTGCAACATCGTGGTCAAGGTATTACCTTACGACCCACTGCTGGGACTCCTACACCAAACGGTCTGAGGTCTAATTGGTACTTCTTACTGGGGAGATCCCCTTGACATGTTGGCGGGTCCAACACCGTCAACATGGATATAATAAAATCCAAATCAAACCAGAAGGCTAGCTCAAAATACCTTTAATCTTCCCATGGGGAACAATTGTGTATCATAAACTGCCTTTTGGTCTTAAAAATGTTGGTGCCACTTTCCAACAGGCCATGTCTTATGATTTTCACGATATCAAACACATCGTCGAAGTATATCTTGATGACTCCATTGCCCAAAATTTACTTCATGAGGATCATCCTACACACTCTAGGGAGGTATTTATTTAGTGTCATTATTATAAAATCCAACTAAACCATCATAAATGTGTCTTCTGCATATGGTCTCAGAAGTTTCTAGGTTTTGTCGTGTCCAAGGAAGGGATTCGCCTTGATCCCTCTAAAGTTGAGGTTATCATCAACTTGCCTCATCCACACATAGATCGCCAACTTCAAGCACTTCAGGGAAAGGTTGATTTATTGCATAGGTTTATTTCTAATTATGCTGAGATTACTAATGGTTTTATGCATTTGTTGAAAAAAGGGGTACCTTTTATATGGGATGACCAAACTCAGAGATCTTTTGAGGCTTTGAAACAAGATTTGTTGTTTTCGCCTTTACCGAGTCCTCCCGATTTCAAACATGACTTTCTGTTATATCTGGCAGCCTTTGAATCCACCATTGGTATGGTTCTTTTCCAAGAGGATGAAATGCACAATGGACATCCTGTTTATTATCTTAGCAAAGGACTTCTTGGTCTTGAGCTTCATTATTCCCATGTTGAGATGTTGGCTTTAGCAGTCCATGTTGTTGTCCAATACTTATGACATTACATACCCTTGTGAAAGACCATTTTGATTGCTAACTCCAACCCCATGAAACACATTCTTAGTCATCAAATCATTGGGTTAAAATACTCTAAGTGGATCGTTATCCTTTAGGATTTTGATTTTGATTTTGTAGTTTCTAAGTCCAATAAATTTCTGAAATTCGCTAAGTTAATGCCTGGCTTACCTCGAGTTGATGAAAAAACTATGGCTGAGGATCCACTCCCTTGCAAGTCCTTATTCCTCATTAGCTTCTCTAATCCCTAGTATGGAGATGTCTTGTTGTATCTCTAGAATCAACATTTTTGGCTTGAGTTATCTCGCGATGAGCATTAGTGTATACACCACCAGTCTATGCACTATGTTATTATTGCTGATATCCTTTATCACCACGGAGTTGATGTAGTATTATGTTGATGTCTCACTCATGATGAGGATGAAAGAGTGTTAAATGATTATCATGTTGGAGCATGTGGTGGTCATTTATTTGGGCTTGCCATTGCTCAAAAAATCTTGAGCCCTAGGTATTTCTGGCTTTCAATCTTTAACGATTGTATTATTATTGTCCAAAAGTGCCATGCATGTCAAATATTTTCGAGGAAGATTCGTGCTGCAACCTGCTCCACTTCACCCCGTGGTTGTTGTTAATTCTTTTTCTAGGTGGGACATTGACTTCATGCAATGTAATCCCCCACCTTAGCTCATGGTCACCATTATATCATTGTTGTTGTTGACTATTTCATCAAGTGGGATGAGGCTATGGAAACCTATTCAATTGATGATGCCACTGCGGTGTTATTCCTCTTTAGTCATATCATTGCTAGGTTGGGTGTGCCTAAGACGATTGTCACTAATCACGGTGCACATTTTCAGAATCACATGATGCAGGAACTAGCTGCCAAGTTGGGTTTTCACCATGATCACTCAAACCCCTATTATTCCCAAGCCAATGGACAAGTAGAGGTTGTTAACCATGTTGTAGCATTTTTTGGTTTTGATATGGTAGAATAAAATAGTCAAAAAATAAAAAATATTTTGAAAAAATGTTAAGTTAGGATATGGACATAACAATATTGAATAAAATGTTTTTGAAAATATATTAATGATGATGTCCATATCAAAGAAAATGTTAGGTTAGATGTCCTAAAAAATCAAGACAAAAAGAAAATGTTAGGTTAGAAAGAAAAGGAAACAAATAAACTCTGAAAGTGAGCAAGTCTAAATGCCACTACTATTTTTCTGCAAAATAATGGTTGTGTGTAGCTTGTCATAAATGCCACAACCCATGACAGTTAAACTGTTTAATCTTGACTACTTCATGCTTTAAATTTGATGTTATAGATAGAGAATAAAGATCTGGCCAAACTGTTTAATCTTGGCAGATCAGTAGTTAGGTAGAGAATAATAAGGTGCTCATCAGTTTAATCTGAGCCCTTGGACGTTATAAGGTTAGAATTAGATAGTTTGTTTTAAAAATAAAGGAAAATGGTTTTTTAGCTTAAATGCACCCATTAAGTGAAGAAAAAATGATAGGATAAGCAAAGGGTAAGTAGAAGAAATGTTGCAAAAGTATGATAATTCATTGGACAATATGTACATTTATCATGTTTCACCATATGTTTCTATGTCCATGAGGCAATTACACAAAGCAAATGAAGGTATACAAGATCAATTAATTAACTTCCCTTATCCTCATTCATTCCTATATTTACTAATTTCCCCTTCACACCTTCATACAGTTCATATTCATTCATTTTCCATAAAAAAACCCCTTTTCCTAAGGTCAAAATCCTTTTGGCCTAGGAAAAGTGAAAATCCCATGCTAAATCCCCTTTTACCCAAAAAACCCACAAAATGATGTTTAGCCTAAGTATTGATGTATATATGCGAAAAGAAAATAACCCGTGAAAAGCATTATACTTAGTGTATTTGCCCTTTCCGCTCATATTTCATATTAACACTAACCTATAGTATTAAACCCCTAAAAGTTCCCTTTGCCGTATATATTAAGTCCCTTTATTAAAATATCCTGAAACCTTAACTTTTATTATAAAACTATGTATTTCATAACATATCGCATAATCACGGATCAAAAATTTTCAACGTGCATGCACTCTCCCCGCATTGTGATATGCGATTGTGATGAACCCGGACCCGACGCAATATATATCATAATTCAATGCCATTTCGCATTCGCCTCCATCGCAAGTCCCGGCTAAAGCATTACCCTCTGCCATTGCGATCTCCGATATGCGATGGGAACCCGGACCCGACGGATTCATAATCCATTGCCATATCGCAAGTCCCGACTAAAGCAATAACCCTCCGCTGTTGCGATCTCCGATATGTGATGGGAACCCAGACCTGACATAGTATTATCCATGTTTTATTTTCACATCGCATTTGGCTCCTATTGCATTCCTTTGCGATGGACCTTTCCTTCGCTAAAATTGCGATTGCGATATGTGATGAACCCGGACTCGATATCATTTATCCACCCGAATTCATACTTTTTCAAGTTCACCATACCGTGTTTTGTGAAGGATTTCTTTGTTAAATTGTTTTTACGATTTAAACGAAGAACCCCGCTAATCTCAGTATTTAACCCATAATAAAGCCAATGCCGCCATAATTAATCGTTGGGTCCCTCTGCGCTGCTTTTTCGCTCCACCACTGTCCGATCTAAGGCAATCAAATCCAATGACCATAAGCAATTTCGGGTTGGCTCTCTGTCCGAGCATTACCCGCCCGAAAAGCGGTATTCCATTGACCTCCCCTTGCTACGTGTCAGGCTCAGATTGTATCGGGTGACCCCTCACAAAATTGCCCGCGCCTCATAAAGAAATGCGATGAAAACCAAAACCACCTCCCGCATAACGACAAAATGACCACTATTCACTTTGCCCCATATTTCAAAAAGAAAGTCGTTTTTCCGTTTAAACGCAAAAGTCACCATTTTGGCTTTGTTTCGCCTATTTTCACAGTAAACCCTCCATAAGCCTTTGCGACCAATAAATCCATTGTTTTACCTTCCAATACGATCTGGACTCCTTCCAATATCCTTTCAAGCTCAATAAAGCCATTGATGTCCTCCTCTGTCACCTATGCTTTCTTAACAATTTCTATGTTTTGCAGGTAAAAACTTATGTTCCAAGCTTACAAAGAAAAAACCCTGCATACAGTTTGAAGACAAATACGAAGATCTTACTGTTGAAAAACACAGTAAAAAAACTTGAAATTCACAGTAAAGGTAAAAAGGAACACAGTAAAGGTTACTCAGTAGGGTCAAAGGATATTCATAGAGTTTAAAGAGTATCAGATGAAAGATTGAATGAAGAAATCAACCAGCATAAAGGATACAAACAATCAAGCAGCTTAAAGGGAAAAATATCAGACAACAAAGCTAGCACAACCTGAATAAAAGGGACAACAAGAAGCAGTACAATAACTGCCCCTATCTTCTTGCATGAAGATCTTTCCTTTCCTAGAATAAATCTTAATTAGTTTTAGGATATTTTATTAGTTTCATTATTGTATAAATAACTCTCTTCTTGAGTTGTTAAGGGTTCGAAGTTAAAGGTTTATTATTCATTGCTTGTTAAGTAGGACTATTCATTCTACTTTGAACCTGGTTGCACCTTTGAAGGAAGCTTTTGTAGACACTTGATGTACTCAGTGTTTCTGGAACCTTAATACAAAGCAGAGAATTTTGAATTTGGTTTTATGTTCCAAGCTTACAAAGAAAAAACCCTGCATACAGTTTGAAGACAAATACGAAGATCTTATTGTTGAAAAACACAGTAAAAAAACTTGAAATTCACAGTAAAGGTAAAAAGGAACACAGTAAAGGTTACTCAGTAGGGTCAAAGGATATTCATAGAGTTTAAAGATTATCAGATGAAAGATTGAATGAAGAAATCAACCAGCGTAAAGGATACAAACAATCAAGCAGCTTAAAGGGAAAAATATCAGACAACAAAGCTAGCACAACCTGAATAAAAGGGACAACAAGAAGCAGTACAATAACTGCCCCTATCTTCTTGCATGAAGATCTTTCCTTTCCTAGAATAAATCTTAATTAGTTTTAGGATATTTTCTTAGTTTCATTATTGTATAAATAACTCTCTTCTTGAGTTGTTAAGGGTTTGAAGTTAAAGGTTTATTATTCATTGCTTGTTAAGTAGGACTATTCATTCTACTTTGAACCTGGTTGCACCTTTGAAGGAAGCTTTTGTAGACACTTGATGTACTCAGTCTTTCTGGAACCTTAATACAAAGCAGAGAATTTTGAATTTGGTTTTACATAGGTTTATTATTCATTGCTTGTTAAGTAGGACTATTCATTCTACTTTGAACCTGGTTGCACCTTTGAAGGAAGCTTTTGTAGACACTTGATGTACTAAGTCTTTCTGGAACCTTAATACAAAGCAGAGAATTTTGAATTTGGTTTTACATAGTTTGAAGATGATGAACATTTGAAATCATTTTTGCAGGTAATAGATGATTTTTCATTTCTACAAATTGATGAAGATAGAACTGAAATAAATGAAAATACAGATGGAAATGATACTTCAGATTTTAAAACCCAAATTGCTAATCATGACATTATTCAATTATCTAATAATTTTATTCCAAAAGGACTCATTCCTTTAGAAAAATTGTTTGATCAAAATGATGTCCTCCGAAACCCTTAGTCCATTTCTTCAGAAGATGACCTAGAAGAGATTAACATTGGAACTGATGAAGATATCAAAAACATCAAAATATGTGCATCTCTAGACCCTGAGATCAAAGCTCAATATCTTAAGTTACTGCAAAATTATAAGGATGTTTTTGCTTGGACTTATGCTGATCTAAAGACCTATGATACTTCATTAATACAACATAAGATTCCTTTGAAGCTAGAAGCAAAACCTTATCAACAGAAACTTAGAAGGATAAATCCAGCCCTTCTACCAACTGTAGAAAGGGAGATTAAGAAAATGCTAGATGCTCAGATCATCCTCCCTCTTAGATATTCTAATTGGGTTGCAAATCTAGTTCCTGTTAGAAAGAAAAATTGAGAAATAAGACTCCGTGTGGGTTTTATAAATTTGAACAAGGCATCATTAAAAGATAATTATCCTTTGCCTAAAATGGATCAGTTACTTCAAATGGTTTCAGAAGCACAAAGACTTTCTATGTTTGTTGGTTTTTAGGTTAAAATCAGGTGAATGTACCTTTACTACACCCTGCGGTACATTCATGTACGCTAGGATGCCATTTGACTTAACCAATGCCGGAGCAACATTTCAGAGAGCTATGGACATAACTTTTATGGGTCAGGTAAATAAATTTGTGGTTATTTATCTTGATGACATCATTGTTTTTTCTAAATCTGATCAGAAACATCTAAAGCACTTGATGAAGGTTTTTGACAGGTGTAGACAATTTGGAATATCATTGAACCCTAAGAAGTCCTTGTTTGCTATTAAAGAAGGAAAGTTGTTGGGCCATATAATTTCAAAGGAAGGAGTAGTTATTGACCCCAAACGAGTATTTTCCATTGAAACATTGACCTTACATAGAAACAAGAAGGAGATTCAAGCTTTTCTAGGCAAGATTAATTTTCTAAGGAGGTTTATTCCAAATTATGTAGAGATTGTAAAAGATATAACTGACATGCTCTGAAAGGACCATGAAGTCAAATGGACTGCCTCTTCTAGGCATGCATTTGAACAAGTAAAAAGGGCTATCTCTGAAGTCCCACCTTAGCCAGCCTGATTATACTAAGCCATTTAGTATTTTCTCTTTTGCCTTTGAAACAACCCTTGCTGCCATTCTATTATAGAAAAATGAAGATTCCCATAACCAACCCATAGCCTTTTTCAACAAGGTTATGAGAGATGCTGAGCTTAAGTATGAAATCATTGAGAGGCAAGCCTATGCCCTCATTCAAGCCCTGAAATCATTCAGAATGTATGTCGTACATTCACCTATTACTGTTTATGTCCCTAATAGTGCTGTGAAAATTTTCCTAACCCAACCAGACACTGATGGGAAAAGAGGTAGATGGATCACTCAAATTCTGGAGTTTTATCTAACTATCAAGACTACCAAGCTAGTAAAAGGTCAAGGATTAGCCAAGCTTCTAGCTGAATCCAACTGCAAAGTACTTGGAATCAATTCTGTTTTAGAAATACAAGGGAAGAATACACAAGAACCTTCTGTCCTTGCAGAAGGGGAGAATCCATAGGAACCTTCCTTTCATCCTAAAGGGGAGAATCCACAAGAACCTCTACCTTCAGAGCAGATCAGTCCTATACACATTGATGAAAAATTCTTGTTGTCAAACTGGTATCAAGATATTGTAAATTTCTTGATCCATTTTGAGTGTCCAGCATCATTCTCCAAAACCCAATGTAAAACCCTTAAGTTAAAATCAGTTAAGTATTGCATTATAAATGCAAATTTATAAGGGAAAGATCCACAAAATATTTTGTTATTATGTTTAACAGAATCAGAAACTAAAGAAATCATTGATCAGTTTCATACAGGATTTTGTGGGGGAAATTATGCTTGGAGAGCAACAACATACAAGATTTTGAGGGGAGGATTTTATTGGCCCACATTGTTCTTACAAGTAGGGGCAAAGGTCAGAGGTTGTGTTCCTTGTCAAATGTTTGCTGGTAAACAAAAATTAGCAGCTCTTCCACTTGTTCCATCAATAGTTTCAACACTTTTTTCTCAATGGGGATTATATTTTGTTGGAGAGATTCACCCCACTTCAAGTAATTAGCATAGATGGATCCTCACTGCAACAGACTACTTTATTAAATGGTTGGAAGCAATTCCAGTCAGAAATGCTACTGATTCAGTAGTAATTAAGTTTATTGAGGAGAATATCTTATCTAGATTTGGTTGCCCAACTCAAATTGTCACTGATAATGCAACATCTTTTTCTAGTGTTAAAATGATTGAATTTTGCTAGAAATATCAGATTCTGTTACATCATTCAACTCCATACTACCCTCAAGGTAATGGCCTTACAGAGTCATCAAACAAAAGTCTGGTAAAGGTAATAAAAAAGACTCTAGCTGATCATAAGAAGAGCTGGGATTCACATTTGATTTATGCAGTATGGGCAAACAGAATTACTCCAAAGAGATTAACTGGAAAATCTCCATTTCAATTAGTCTATGGGACAGATGCAATCTTCCCTACCAATTTGGCCTTTCCTATTTTAAAATTCCTACAGGATTCAACAGAGGAGCCTGATGATTTTTCAAGAAGAATAAATCAGATTATTGAGCTTAATGAAAACAAAGATGAAGTTCAACACAAATTGAATACATATCAGAATAAGATGAAGGCCCTGTTTGACAGAAGAGCCAGGGAAAGGGACTTTAAGGAAGGTGATCTAATTCTAAGATGGGATGCCAGGAGAGAAGAGAAAGGAAAGCATGGCAAATTTGACAATCTATGGTTCGGACCTTTAGCAATTGTTGAAGTCAAGGGTAAAAACACTTCTGTGCTGTAGAATCTTGAGGGGATATATTCCACTTATCCCGTAAATGGAAGGTTTCTCAAACATTACATTCAGTACTAAGAAGCTGAAATAATTTTCATTGTAAATACTCTGGTTTTCTTTTACCTTTCAAGATGTCAGTGTGATTTTCTTTACAGCAAGGACTCCATAGCCCGAGGAGAAGGCACACGGATTTGCAGGTTCTCTGCATTCTACAAGAGAAAGTAGTCCCCATATGGAGCCAATGTTGTAGCATTTTTTGGTTTTGATAAGGTAGAATAAAATAGTCAAAAAATAAAAAATATTTTGAAAAAATGTCAAGGTAGGATATGGACATAACAATATTGAATAAAATGTTTTTGAAAATATATTAATGATGATGTACATATCAAAGAAAATGTTAGGTTAGATGTCCTAAAAAATCAAGACAAAAAGAAAATGTTAGGTTAGAATGAAAAGGAAACAAATAAACTCTGAAAGTGAGCAAGTCTAAATGCCACTACTATTTTTCTGCAAAATTAATGGTTGTGTGCAGCTTATCATAAATGCCACAACCCATGACAGTCAAACTGTTTAATCTTGACTGCTTCATGCTTTAAATTTGATGTTATAGTTAGAGAATAAAGATTTGACCAAACTGTTTAATCTTGGCAGATCAGTAGTTAGGTAGAGAATAATAAGGTGCTCATCAGTTTAATCTGAGCCCTTGGATGTTATAAGGTTAGAATTAGAGAGTTTGTTTTAAAAATAAAGGAAAAGGGTTTGCTAGCTTAAATGAACCCATTAAGTGAAGAAAAAATGACAGGATAAGCAAAGGGTAAGTAGAAGAAAGGTTGCAGAAGTAAGATAATTCATTGGACAAAATGTACATTTATCATGTTTTACCATATGTTTCTATGTCCATGAGGCAATTACACAAAGCAAATGAAGGCCTATAAGATCAATTAATTAACTTCCCTAATCCTCATTCATTCCTATATTTACTAATTTTCATTTCCCACCTTCATACAGTTCATATTCATTCATTTTCCATAAAAAATCCTTTTCCCTAAGGTCAAAATCCTTTTTGCCTAGGAAAAGTGAAAATCCCGTGTTAAATCCCCTTTTACCCAAAAAACCCACAAAATGATGTTTAGCCTAAGTATTGATGTATATATGCGAAAAGCAAATAACTCATGAAAAGCATTATACTTAGTGTATTTCCCCTTTCCGCTCATATTTCATATTAACGCTAACCTATAGTATTAAACCCCTAAAAAGTTCCCTTTCTTGTATATATTAACTTCCTTTATTAAAATATCCTGAAACCTTAAGTTTTATTATAAAACTATGTATTTCATAACATATCGCATAATCGCGGATCGCAAAATTTTCAACGTGCATGCACTCTCCCCGCATTGTGATATGCGATTGCGATGGACCCGGACTCGACGCAATATATATCATAATTCAATGCCATTTCGCATCTGCCTCCATCGCAAGTCCTGGCTAAAGCATTACCCTCCGCCATTGCGATCTTCGATATGCAATGGGAACCCAGGCTGGACGCAATATATATCATAATCCATTGCCATATCGCATCCGCCCCTCATGACAAGTCCCGACTGAGGCAATAACCCTCCGCCGTTGCGATCTCCGATATGCGATGGGAACCCGGACCCGACGTAGTATTATCTATGTTTTATTTTCACATTGCGTCAAACTCCTATCGCATTCCTTTGCGATGGGCCTTTCCTTCGCTAAAACTGTGATTTTGATATGCGAAAAACCCAGACCTGATATCATTTATCCATCCGAATTCATACTTTTTCAAGTCTGCCATACCATGTTTTGCGAAGGATTTCTTTGTTAAATTGTTTTTATGATTTAAATGAAGAACCCCACTAATCTCAATCTTTAACCCATAATAAAGCCAATGCCGCCATAATTAATTGTTGTGCCCCTCCGCACTGCTTTTTCACTCCACCACTATCTGATCTAAGGCATTCAAATCCAACGAACCTAAGCGATTTCGGGTTGGCTCTCTGTTCGAGCATTACCCACCCGAAAAGCGGTATTCCATTGACCTCCCCTTGCTATGTGTTAGGCTCAGATTGTATCGGGTGAATCCTCCCAAAACCACTTGCGCCTCATAAAGCGGTGCGATGAAAACCAAAACCACCTCCCGCATAACGAAAAAATGATCACTATTCACTTTGCCCCATATTTCAAAAAGAAAGTCATTTTTTCGTTTAAACGCAAAAATCACCGTTTTGGCTTTGTTTCGCCTGTTTTCACATTAAACCCTCCATAAGCCTCTACGACCAATAAAGACATTGTTTTATCTTCCGATACGCTATGGACTCCTTCCAATATCCTTTCAAGCTCAATAAAGCCATTGATGTCCTCCTCTGTCACCTATGTTTTCTTAACAATTTCTGTGTTTTTCAGGCAAAAGATTATGTTCAGGCTTACAAAGAAAAAAGCTTGCATACAGTTTGAAGACAAATACGAAGATCTTACTGTTGAAAAACACAGTAAAACAACCTGAAATGCATAGTAAAGGTAAAAAGGAACACAATAAAGGTTACGCAGTAGGGTCAAAGGATATTCATAGAGTTTAAAGAGTATCAGATGAAAGATCAAATGAAGGAATCAACCAACGTAAAGGATACAAACAATCAAGCAGCTTAAAGGGAAAAATATTAGACAACAAAGCCAGCACAACTTGAATAAAAGGGACAGCAAGAAGGAGTTCAATGGCTGCCCCTATCTTCTTGCATGAAGATCTTTCCTTTCCTAGAATAAATCTTAATCAATTTTAGGATATTTTCTTAGTTTCATTATTGTATAAATAGCTTTCTTCTCGAGTTGTTAAGGGTTCGAATTTCAAGGTTTATTATTCATTGCTTGTTAAGTAGTGACTGTTCATTCTACTTTGAACCTGGTTGCACCTTTGAAGGAAGCTTTTGTGGAAACTTGATGTAATCAGTCTTTCTGGAACCTTACAAAGCAGAGGATTTTGAATTTGGTTTTACATGGTTTGTGTTATCCTGTAAGTTTTTCAAGTTATCAATCATTATGTTTTCTTCATATGCTTATGACTTATAGAGATATCTAGGTAGGAATAATTGTGTCTCAATTTATTCCTATAAGCTCCTGAATTGATCATCTATTAAGAGAATGGATTAATGAACTGTCTGTTTATCTAATCCCCTCTAATCAATAAATCATTAGCATCTTTTGTAAGCTTAAGTATATTGCCTTGAATCTTTGGAACGTAGTTTAGAAGGTTTTCATACTTATGATTGTTCTGTTTTACAGTCTGGAAACTGTGATAATCATATTATTTTCTGTCTTCTTCTCACCACTATTTGATCTATATCACTGTGTAAAGCTTTATAGCAGCCCTTTGCTAAGATATTAATATTATCCAAAGGATTAAGTATTTCAATTCTACATCTGTCTTCATTCATTGGTCTTCCAAAACTAAAACCAAAAACCCCAAAACAATTATTTTAGATGCTCTGGCATTGGTAGCTGACCTACTACTATCTCAGAGGTACAACAAACCATGTATTGAAATCTATGTTGCATCGGATGGCAGGGAATCATAAATCAAACTGGAGCGTTATGCTATTTTTTGCACTTTAGGCATACTGAACATCAGTCAAAACTTCTATAGGATTCGATCCTTTCCAATTGGTTTATGGAGTGGAGGTTTTTCTTCCTATCGAATGTGAGATCCCATCTTTGAAGCTAGATATTGAACTATTACATGACACTTTTTTTCTACCAAGGAGAAATCATAACTTTATTCAGAAAAAGTGAACAAAATTACATATAGTAGATGTTAAAAGCATATGCATAATAATGGATCCCGTTGACCAAGATCAATAAGAACTCATCAGAGAGTTACCCTATACTATTCTTTCCTACCTTTCTTTTTTTCCACTTTCCGCCAACCACTAGAGTTGGGCGTGGATGATACAATGGTCTTTTGAGACTCATTTATATTTGGCAGGTTTTCTTTGTTAGAATCTGAGCCTTCTGATGCATGAGTTCGTTTGGTGCCAATTTCTTCTTTGTTGGAGGTAATCATCACAATCTCCTATTGTTGTTCCATAGGCATTGGTACTAATGACGAGTTAAGTTTTGTCTCGTCCTTTTGCGTGATGTCTTGGGGGTTCTGAACATTGTTATTTGTGGTATTATCTATAGTTTCTTCGTGATCTGTTTCAGCTAACTTTGTTTCAGAAAAGTGCCATCCTTTTGGATTTTGTGGCGGTATCTTTTTTCTTTCTTTTTTATTTGAGGACAAGTACTTTGAAGATGACTAGTTTGAATACATGTATGACATCTAAAAGTTGTATTCTCATAGTCGAGGGGCTGGGACCACTATTGATTGTTGTGGTATAGTAGGATGTGATTTGATTATCCATTACTAAGATCTATCTCCACACAAATTCTGGCAAAGGTGAAGATGCCCTTTGTGACATGATCTGCATCAACTTTTAAAATTTTCCCCAGGGAATTCCCAATGCCTACGAATACTTTGTGGTGCCAAAAATGAAAAGGTAGATTGTGTAACCTTACCCACACTATCATTTTGGAAACCACCATGGTATTTGCATCAAATCTTGGAAACCATGGTCCCTTATGCAAAGCATATTCCTTATCTTTTGCCGTGTCGAATTTGACAATGAAGAAACCTTTAGAGCATAAATGGATGTCACAATTTGCTATCCACGTGGAAAAAATCCATTGAATCTAAAAATCACTGCTTTAGAAAGGAATTTATCTTGAATCTAATTTACCTTAGGAAAATAAATTGTCAGAGCTGGCACCTGGGTCATCTGCTCCATGATATAGGGACTAGGAGAAGTGGGAGTCTGTTCTAGTCATTATTGTGGCTCCATCTTCCTTTTGAATGCATCTTTGAAAGAAGCTGAGCCTTTTGAGTTTGACCCAGGATATCGTCCTAGAAGTCTTGTGTTAAGGAAGATGGTTGAACCGTGCCCAATGTTATAATCTTGTAGCTTGTAATCGTCCTACAAAGCTTTCCCTGCATAGATCAGGGTTTGTAGTATGGTTGGCATATCCATCTTTTCTTGAATCATTTGTTTGAGAGTTTTTATCCACTCCCATCTCCCGACCTTTAAACAAACTGATTTCCCTTAAAGTTATCTAATAAAGAGATGGACCAGGGTTCCTTCAGGTGGATTTGACGTTGGATCTTCAAGATCCATCCTTGAATTTCTCACCGTTGGACTACGTTCTCAGCTTGCCTTTATTACTTTCTTCAAGTCAAGGAAGATATCATCCTTGTCTCTCAATTACGACTGTTGTATGTGTTTTTCATCCCCACGGTTCACATATGGGGATTTAATAGAAACTTGATAGGGATCTTTGGTTTCGGATTTGGTCTCCTTTGTGGGCATATTTGAATGTCAAGAGCCATATTTATGCCATAAGACAATGTTGTGATGCTTATCAGGGATTGCGGTGTCATGGACAAAAGGTGAGTCAAGTTTAGCCTCCGATATGTTGAAACAGAGTATCAATCGATCGAAAAATTGTTCAAGCAGCTCAGTACCATCCTCGATTTGCTATATCAGTTGAATAATTGCCTCGGCTAGGGTATAGATACTTGATCCTCCGTTTTCTGCCATGATTCGTCTATTGGGTCCTCTCCAAAGGAGTAGATCTCATCTACTGTCGCGGGCCAATTCTTCGATCTAAACAATACTTCACCTGCGACTGATAATGGAAGGGGTAATATCTTCAGATTAGTATGTGCATCGGATCTATGAGTTTCCCATCCCTACAATTCCTGATCCTGCACATAGCGACAATGCCCTTGGGTTTTGTTTGCTTCATCCAGCGTGAGAGTATTCAAATCTACTATGACTCCAACAACTAATACCACGACCATCGCTTCCATATTCTCTCAAGAGGGATAGATCCAGGCCGTTGCCGCAATCCAACTCCTCGATCTGAGAAACACATCACCAATGACAAAAAGTGAACATGGTAATGACCTCGAATTAATGCTGTGTATAGATCTCGACAAATACTGGTCCAACACATAGCAGCAATTCCCTAGACCTCCGTTTTCTCTATCCTGCGTAAGAGAGTTCAGAGCATCTGCAAATTTGCATACCAAAACCCTGACCGCTTTCATCGCTCTCTCCTCACCTTCCTAGATCGATGAAAATTTTCTTATATCTAAGGCTCACTATTACATGACAATTATTCTGAGGAAGAACATCTATTACACTTAGCCCATCTTGATGAAAACCATCTTTACATTATGATTGTGAATGAAATCCACAAGAAGTGTGTCAAGGCTCAATATGATAAGTCTGTCTAACCTCGTGTGTTTACGAAAGGTGACTTGGTTCTGTTCTACGATAAGTATAATGATAAGTTGGGAGCAAGTAAACTCAAACCTATGTGGCGTGGTCCATACATTGTTAAATGTTTTCTAAAAAAGGTGCCTATGATCCAGTTGATTATAATGGGAATCCACTATTGGAGCCATGCAATGGGCTCTATCTGAAATGATACTATGCATAGCTATTTGCGTGGTGTCTTGTACATATTATACATAGGTGGGACTATGATGTTTTTATCTTTTTTTGGTTTGATTGTGTGTTGATGGTTTCCATGCATAACTAGTGTGTGTGGTTCTTGATTGGTATATTTAATATCCTCTTCGATTTATGTAGGCTTTGCAGACGGTGCTAGCCATATCACTCAAAACATAGCTTCCACAACTCGGGTCCTCTTTTTTCCCATTGATGAGCTTGTGATTTCAAGGGGCATCTGTCTTTGCCTGGTCACCAATAATGTGGAAAAGTATATTGTTTTTATTGAGCTCTTAACTAAGGATATTTACCTTGGGATCTGCCACTTGGTTTTCCAACTTGACTCACAACTTGTAGTGTCTTGTTTTAACTATGTCTATTCTATGAGGAATCCTACATTACTTTGTTATTATTTTAGGGTACGTCTCTTGGAATGAAATTTTGTTATATTGTTTATTCACATGTTCCTAGAGGCTATAATACGCTCACTGATTCATTAGCTAATTACGTGTTGGATTGGCATTTGTCACATTAAGAATTTAAGCCATGCACATGAAAATAAACTCATAAAGTGCACTTCATTTAGAAAACAAATCATAGAAGACTCATACTTTATTAAGTCAAAATAGAGTTTTTACATCAAAACATGAGTACATAGTGAAAATAGGGCATCTGAGGCTCAGGCTATAATGCATAGTACATATGATAGAAACAAAAAACCATCCTAGGAGTATTACTATCAAAATTCATTCACGCTCATGCTAGTGGAAACACAACACAACATGAGCAATTCGACATAAGATGCCAAAAAAATGACGAGTGCGAACCCCACGATGTACCTCTGTAGTTGTGGCGAGATGCCATCCATCGTCATCGATGGAACTCCAAGTGTAATTCACTCCACATTGCGGGTGAACTCCTGTAGCTCATCGTACTCTTCTCCCTCCTCCTCTTTGGAAACTTCTCGAGCCACTCATGTTGGTACTCCTCTATGGTGGAGTGATGACTGGCATGGGGGGTGTGTTGGTACCACATTTGTATATCATAGACATTAAATGTTAGTGAATCTATACTCATGAAAAATACCAAAAAAAATATAAAACACTAAAAACACTGAAACATCAAAAAAAAAATTGTTGGACACCTAATCCACTAAGGGTTGGTGTGGAATATGAATAGTCACTGGAGTCCAAAAAAATACTTGGAATATGGAAACCAAGGGTAATTAGACAATGTATAAATGTATACCTTTGTGAGTAGAAATGCATTCATCTATTCATCTTAATCTGTTGTGTATTATTTTATGTTGTTTAACATGGTATTAGAGCGAGCGAATTCTGACCCTCTAATTTGAGCCACTTGTTTTGTGGCCTCTCTATATGTCAATTCTACCTTCCTTGTTTGTAAGGCTACAAACTTGCACTAGAACGTTTCTAAATTTGTGAGATTCTACACACTACACCACTCCGAGGAATCGACCAATTCTGCCTATCTCGAATTTGTCACTCTGGGCCTGCATTCATTCAATAATTGTTTCATTGCCCCACTGTTAGATATATTTTCTTGTCACACTATTTATTGGTTTCTTGATAGAAATTGTCGTTTTCTTTGCAACCTAATAAAAACTTGGAATATTCTTTGCGTAATTCACGCCCGTTCATTCCTTATCTCAGTGAAATAGAAAAACTAGTGTTTTTAACTCCTTTCTGACAACTTCGTTCCCAGTACCAATGCTCTAACACCCTAATATTTGCACATTTCTCATACATCTTTGTGTACCGCGATCGTTGCACCACCTCTACGTTTGAACAATGCTTTAATTCTTTGTTAAATTCTCTATTTGTAACTCTTAAATGTCTCTACATGTACATCTTTGTGTGTTGAAGCTTTGATGGTTGTGGTATGCGTTAACACTCTTGGTTTATTATTAAGTGCATTGGAATTGCCTATGCGTTGAATGGTGCGATAAAAAAATGGTATATACGTGTTGAAGGCGTGTTTGAACTCATGGGGAATACAAAAAGTTTTAAGACTGAAAAGTTTGGGTTGTATTAAATCCTGGAACAATGAATGTATTGTGTTGAACCAATGTGATTCTTCCTTTGTTATGTGCATAAAAAATGCATTGAAGCTCCTTCTGGTATGTGTGTTGAAGCAATGAATTATATTCATTTGGGTTGGTTAAGTATATATTTCAATTGGTTTTCTATATAAGTAATGGTTTATATGCAAATTCTCTGCGCTATATTAGTTTTTATTACCCTCTACTACCGGATTTTGTCTATACCACAAATTGAATAAACAATGCAACTACTCAATAAGCTTGGCCCGTAGCAGAAGTTCCTTGGTGTTGTTCAATTAGTATGATGGTTATCATTGCAAACTTGTGCGAGGAGGGCGCAAGTTCGATTAACTGTTGTCACAAAAGTGATAAGAGAAGAATCTCCTTCCATGCAGCCTACATACAAAATGTTTGGGAACCATGACAGTTGCTATTCAATACTGAGTTAAACAGGGCGAGTCAACCACATGGTTGTGTTATTGGAGCTTGTGACTAGGTGGAATCTTGTTGATGTATCACACCTCTTGGTGATGCAAGCTTGTTTGAATTTCAATTCAAGGCTATTATGCGCGGTATATGACATATGTTGGAGTTGATTCATGATCATGAGGCATTGCAGTTATCGCTGGATTTTTGATCCAGTAAGATGAAGGTAGAAGATCACTTGATAAACCTCCCTGTGCATTTGATAAATAAGCAGTTTATTTAAGAAACAAGTTGCATGTTTTTCGATATTATGATGTGACCTATAAGGATTGGATACCAGTTAATTTTTTTGTGGTCCAAGCTAAAAGTGGTATTTATATTCATGGTGACATTGTTTCCTACTTTTTGAATTTGAGAGGAGTCTTCAAATAGCAATGGGATTATCCTTCTTTTGAGTGGATTTCCCTTTTTTATCATAAAGGACATTTAATTTTGAGTACATTTTATGGTCATTTGTTGACTTGAGTTGTTTGAATAATGGAAAAAATTCATGTATTATTAAAGTTAATAAGTACTCTAATTCTATCTACTGCTGACAGTGTTGAAATATGTAACTAGGTTCGGTCTTCATAATGACATGTGTAATCATGATTTTATGTAATTGATGTAAAGAAAAATAAAATTATTTATGTTATGCTTGAGTCATGGGTTTCATGCTCAAGAAATTTTATTTTATAGTTTAAGCACCCATTGTGAGCTTTTAGGATTGGTCATAAAGTCAATTGAGTTATTGTCATGTATTGAAGATCCATTTGGGCATGTTACATACTGTAAAAGACAATTTATTTGAGTCATTAGAAGAGTCAAAAACCCTCCAAGACCTTGTCACAAGTACTCCATCAAGTCAACCTTCAAAAGGAGACGAAGATCATTCAAGAAGAGGATGTCAGCCTACACTCTTGCAGAAGTTAGCTTATTTCTTGGGCATACTACTATATATATGGAGGTCTCAGCCTCACTTGAATACTATTCGATCAAGCATCCAAAAACAAGAGCTCAAGTGCAAAAAAATCAAGAAAAGAAGCCTATCATTAAGCGAAGAAAGGAGGAAAATGAGATGAAATAGTTTTGATCTATTTTGGGGCAAATAGCTTTAACACGTGCGAGGAAATATAGTGTCATCTGCTGCAGAAGAAGATGAAGTCATCACAGTCATCTTAGAAGACAAAATTAAGGAAGAAAAATAAGTAATCTTACAAGCCGAATTGCAGAAGGAGACTCCATCTAAGCGAATGGAATCAAGGGATAAAATATTATTGTTGATCCCTCACATGTGCTGCAACTAAGGTTTATGAAGAGGTAGAGAGTTGCAGTTATGAGTCAATGAGAAGAAATTAGAAGTGAAGCCGAGATCTAAGGTGAAGGAAGCGAATTGACTAGTGTTGACTCAAGGAAGAAGAATTCGTTCAAGGAAGCCTTGTGACTTGGTCTTGGATAGGTTAGTAAGTCAAGGGTCTTGGTCTTGGAATTCATCACTTGAAGATTCTATAAGAATAAGAATTCATTTGCGTTTTCCTCTCAATTTGGAGAGGTTTTGGCCCTGGATGATCACCTACATTTTGTGTTCCTTATTTCATGCACATTTATGATTTTGTAGTTGTTTGTTGATAGAAAACATTAAAATAATCAAATTTAAATAAAGAAGCTAATAAAAGACAAAGAAAAGTTGCATCACAGGCAGTTATTATTCAAGAGAAATCACCTCATCCTTCTGCCCTAGATTTTTCAACATGGTATTAGAGCTAAGGTGAAAAATCAAGGAAGGGTAGCTCAATAAGGTACACTCAAGCACTCAAGGACCAAAGTTCTAGAAGGGCATCAAAATATCTAGAATATCATCTTATCCTCAAGACATCTTGAAGACAAGGTCTACATTATCTTCTTGAAGGAAGTGTCAAAACCCTAGATCGATCAAAGAAGAAGTCTACACTAGAAGCAGTCTTGGGATCCTCGCTCAAGTCATCATCAAGGAAAGAAGACCCTACCTGTAGTCAATTTGAATAATGAAGAGATCTACAAATCAAAGTAACTTAAAATATACTCATCCAAGAGAAGCAAGATCAAGGACATTGTCATCATCATCAAAGGAGTCAAGGTGAGATCCCTCTCTTTGGAGTCAAGGATCACTCTTGAAGAAAAACATCTTCATCAAGAAGAAGTTTTCAATTTCCTATATTATCATCAAATTCAAGAAGGAAAATTCCAATACTCTTTGAGGATGTGTTAGGGAATCCATGATAAGAGTAGTCATAGAGAACCAATATTATTTGAGGACTGGGAATCCAAGATAAGAATAGTCCCGGTGCCAACATACTCTAAGAGAACTCGGGTGGGGTATGTTCCGAGAGAGACAATGATTAAGGTGTCTATAAATCATTGGTCTCACCAACATTATGCTCTAATCTTGTGGAGAGATAGAGCGGTTAGTCAAGGCCTTACTATGTGACAACGCTAGATAATATGATGCTAAACAGATGGGTTACAAATTCGACTCTTCTTATGAGAATTCTTCAGATTGAGAAAGTCCAAGTACCTGTTGTGGTAAAAACACAACACCCCCCATTATTGATGCGTCCACTTCGAATAATGGGGACCCTTTCTATAAAAATTTTGGCTAAACACCTTTTTGGATTTTTATTTAGTTGATTGCCCTACGCTTTTGTTAATTTTTAGTTTTCTTGGGATTCTTGTTTTGATTGCTTTGTTAGAATCGATTTTCTATAAGCTTCACATTGACGCTTGTTTCGCCTCATTTAGTCAGCTGGTTTCAAAATGGCGCTCCTTTGAAAGTCTGATTATTTATGAAGCCTGGGTTAAAAATGCATAAAATGTACAATATCCCATTTTGTAAATAAATTAGTTCAATTAGGCATTCATTTTAAATATTAACCCGTAGCAAGTTTTTACTAACATTTTTCATTTTTAGTCATGCAGCCAAATTATTAATTATCGGGGTTTTAAGAAATTCACTCTAATTTCCAAATCAAATCCTAAATTCAAAAACCCAAACATTCAAGTGGCTGTAGTTTATTTTTCATTTATTTTCCAAGTGGCTGTAGTTTAGTTAATTTCATAACTAAATTTCATTAAAATAAAATAAAATCAAAACAAAATATTAATTTTATATATTAAATTTCAAAATAATTAAATTAATTATTATATAAAATATAATTAATTTAATTAAAATTTAATATATATAAATAAATAATCACATCGGGAATTCTATTCGCAACAAATTTTAAAGACCCCCGACATACCCCATAAGCCACCCCCGATGCGATATCGGGTCGCAAGTTTCGTTGACAACATATTTTAAAATCTCATAAGTAACCCCGATGCGATATCGCATCGGAGAAGTTGAGTTGACACATTTTAATTTCCCCGATATTCATTTCCTTCCCGATGCGATATGCCAATTGCGAAAGTTAAAAGGCATAAGGGCATTAAGGCATTAACGTGTCTGGGTTTAATAGAGTTTAAAAAATACACTCATACGTATGAGTGTTATGGACTAAGTCATATGGACCATACATAAAACATGAACTCTAAAACAAAACCCATGTTATACCAATAAGTTTTCTTTTAAAGGTTTAAGACATCACTCATACGTATGAGTGAATCAGGTAAGTAAAGTAGTGTATGTTAATATATATTAAATATTAGTTTATATATTAACATGTTATATGTAATATTATATTAATTAAATTAATTAATAATATTTAATATTTAATCAGTGTAATTAAAATTTAAAACATCAATTAGATTAATATTGATTAGTTTTTAATTAGAATGAATTTGTTTATAAATCGCTAATTAGATATCAGTTAGTTAGATTAATAAATAGGTTATTAAATAATTAGTTTAGTTTATAATTAGTAATTAAATTAGAATTAATTAGAGACTAATTTAGGATTAGTTTTTAATCACATTTTTTTTAGCCCAGCAACAGAATTTCCAGATTCATGCCAGATTTGACCCATCAACTTTGGAAGCTCATAAATTGAGTTATACTTGGCCAAATGAGGCCCAGGACGGCTCATTGGAAAGAGAAAATCAAGGAGAACATTTTGGAGGAGGTTTCACCAACAGATTTACTCATTTATTGGGTCAAAAATCAGGCAGAAGATCAGGCTCCGAATTTTGAAAAACAAAATCAATTTTCTGAGTTATTTTCTTCAATTTCATTTATCCAAAGCCTCTTCTAATTGCAGATCCATTGGCCAATGATATCCTTTGCCAATCAAATCATTCCAAACATCAATACAGAGCTTATATTTTATTTTCAATTATTTATTTAAAATAGAATTTGATTGGGTTTGATTTAATTGCCAGAAATGATATTTTGATTGCATTTTAATTTATTTTGATTTCTTTTGCAGGAAAACAGTGGAAAAGATATGGAGAAAAGGATTCCAAGCAATGAGAAGGCTCCAACAATTGAAGATCAGAATTAGGAGCGAGTAAAATTATATTTGGCAGATTTCTCTTCAACAAACTCTCCTCTCCAAAATTCCTTCACAAATATTATAAATAACAGATTGCAGAATGTAAAAAGGGCTGCTCTCCTCTGCAATGCTAGACTTCTAAAAGCACTACTGTAATAGGAATTTAGAGTTGTAGGAGAGAGGAGAGAAAATCTCAGATCTGGGGATTATTGAGGATTTTCCCTTTGTATATTGAATTATGCATGAAGAACAAAGCTTGCACTATTGTGGTTCTAGTTTTGAAAGCAGAAGTTCAAGCAATGTAAAGGGCTGTTGGAGACCAAGGACAGAGAAATGGATGCAATAAATTGGTATTTCTAATACTACTGTTTCAAATATCAGTTTTAATTTTAAGGTGACAGGAATGTGTCATTTTATTCATGTTTGTGCACTATTGTCAATATGGATAATTTGTCTCAATCTTGTTATTGTGTATCTCTGTTTTTATGGATTAATTTCTCATTTTTGAGTAACTATTTACTCTGAAATCTGTCTTATAAAACTGATTTATTGAATGATAATGTGTTGTGAACTATTTCCACATATCATTATTCAATTATTGGATTTATTGATTTGATAATCAATTTCATTTTGTGAACTACTTCCTGAATGTTGTTGGTTTATTATTTCAGTTTTAAGGTCTCAATAGAATGTGTTTTGGTAACCATAATATCAGTTAATTGAACTACTTCATTAACTTGATATTCATCATAAACAAGACATATTTAAATCCCAATATTTTGATTATCTTGCTCTTAGTTGGGTTAGATCTATATCTACCTAATTAAGATAGGATTTAGATTAGTTTCTTTTGCTTGCATCATAGAATAAGCTTGCATTTAGAGTAAATTCTACATTCTTTTAAGTCCTCTCCTCAAAGAGGCAAAACTTTAGTTGTGGCTTGGCTGAACCCAAATCAGCTTAAGGGTCATTCTCTTGCCTGATCAGCAAGAAGAAGTGATCTGATGTCCCTGTCTATTGGTAGTTAAAGATACATTATAAACCAATAGCAATAGGGAGAAGGTAACTGGACCTAGATGAACAGTCGGAGCCACCACACCAAACGGAAAAGGAGCTGCTTTTAAGGTCCGGACCGGGTGGTTATCCCCCAATGTTGTTGCAGCGATTTTCGAGGCATCAACATTTTTGGCGCTAGAAGGAGGGCTTGAGATTTTTGTCTGTTGGAGTCTTTTCAATTTTAATTCTTTATTTATTGTGATGGCTCCTCTTGACCTTCCAATATGGAGTTGTATCCATGGACGTGCATCCTCCAATACTCCACCCGAAGTGGTAAGACTCTTGTCTCAGGCAAAGTTTAATGGTAAGAGAAATTCTTCTGCTTTTAACCATGTCTTTCAATTTATTCAAAATGTTTCAAATTATGATTTTCGAGGAATTGATGAAGGCATTTTATGCAGAATTTTTACTCTCACATTTGCGGCAAAAGCCAGAAACTGGTGCAAAACTCTTCCAGTTGCCTCAATCCATAGCTGGGATCAATTTGTTACAATTTTCATTTGTAAATTTGACGGCTACGATTATGAACAGGTATGTCAAGAAATTGAATATCTACGAAGGTTTAAAAATGAATCTGTTAATGATTTTCATATTCGATTTCACTTGAATTGTTTAAGATTTAGCGACGAAGATAAACCTACGGAAGAAGAATCATTAGATTGGTTTAAATATATTAGTTCTCTTCCAACCATTCTCAATCCATATGAAATTGATTCAAGCTTTGTTCCATCCCCTTCCAATACAAATGAGAATCCCAATTTGGATGTGCAAATAAATGGTGATGAAGTGGTTTCACAAAGCTTGGAAAATATTTCCATTCAAATGCAAGAAGACAACAGCAGCAATTTTGGAGAAAAAGCCGCCTTGAAATCTGAAAGCTACTTTGAAGTAAATTCGGAAAATCAAATCGCAAATCAGCAAGTACAAGCAGCAATCAAAGTAAATAAAATGCAAATTGCTGTACAAATTTCTGAATTTCTCCATGATAAGCAAATGCCAAAATCAGAGCAGCAAAGCAGCGTTCTTCAAGAAAGCATATGCACGCAAAGGAATGATCTGCAATCTGAAAATTATAATGAGCATAATGCACAAGAACTCTCAAACAGAGACAATTTTAAATGCATTGTTTCAGGTTCACATTTTTCCCTTTATCCTGATATTTTTAATGATAGTAATTTTTCTCCTCTTAGTATCAATGATATTTCAGAAATTAAAGAGGATGATTTAAATGAATTACCATTAAATTTTTATCAAGATAAAGAAACAATAATTGATCATTCTTTTGCCATTAATGAACATGAGATTTTTGTTCCTCCTTGTTTTGATATATTGGATGAGATAAAAGGGAATTGTAGAGAATCTTGTGAAGTCATTTATGATAATTACTCTGACATTGAGGATGTTGATTTTTATTATTCTCAAGAGAATCCTCATGATAAAATTCAAATAACATCTGAGGATGAGGAACGCTTCAATTTAGGAATTGTCTCAACTAATCCTCATTTTAGAGCAGCAAATTATCTTCATGATTTCACCATTCAAGAAATCATTCCAATTTATGATTCATATGAGGATCAAACTCCCATTCCTATTCATAATCATAATTCGTTTTCTATTTCACAAGTTGGAATTCAAAATTATTCAATTTCCATAATTCTGGCCATTCCTTGTGAAAATGAAATCATTTCAAAACAATCCCAGTTGTGCTGTAACATTAGTTGTACAAATAGTGACTTCATTTTAGTTTTTCTTTCACAGCTATTTTGTTTAAACTTAGATTTATTTTCTGATTTTATATTGCAGAATTTTCACACTTTTTGCTGGCATATCAAACACTCAATTGATGCCTTGCCCGATTGGGAAATTGAAATTTCATATTATAATCATGAGCATCAAAAGATATCAATATTTCAATTTCAATCAATGCTAATGTTTCATCAAGAGCTTCGATTTTTTCAAAGGCAATGTCAACAAGAGAATGTATTTTTGCAATCTGACCAGCAATTCAATTCAATTAATAAATCGCCATTTTATTTGAAAGGCTTCCATCCATTTTTCATTGACTCATTTGAAAATTGTTTGGAAATTTTTCCTTCAAGTAAAATTGTCAATGATTTAACATTTGTACATAACACTAACAAATTTTTTCAGGTCAAAGAATTTAAAAATTCATCTTCACAATTTGGCCTGTTATCTCTTCCTTTGAACATTTCTCAATCCTTAATAGAAATCCATCCAGATTTTTATGATCCAATTGGTAGTCAATTGGAAAGGAAATTTCAGGAGAAAGAGATTTTAATTAAGTTCCTAACAATAACTGTACATTCTGATTTCATATTTATTTTCCTTAGTTTAGTCAAATCTGTATTTTTATTACTAACATTTGAACTGTACATAAACGCGGGAATAAAAATGAGAAAATGGCTACACTGGAAATATGACTATACCTAGTCATTTTCATGTATATGGTTAGAATAGGAGTAGAATTAATTTAGTTAGTTTGTTTTATATAAATAATTTATTTTTAACAGTTCTGTAGATTAAAAAAATAAAACAAAGCAATCAGCCTTCTCATACATGTTCAGTGGAAACATTTTTCCCTATCAGAAAATTTTAATTCTTGCTTTCTTTTAAATTTCTTACAGCAATACCTCTACTCTGCCTATTTCGAATAATGTCTTGATTAAATTCAATTAAAGTTGCACTTGGTATCGATTGCCTCAACATCACTTTTCTTCATTTCGGGATTTCCTTCTAAGATTTTCTTTTGAAATTTATACGGTAAGGATTTAAGGATATAAGAGCTTCATGATCCCATTATCCCATGAAATGTATGACTGTCTATCATAAGCTTAATTCTAATTCAATCATTATTAGTCAGTCCAACCCTTCACAGTAATCATATGAAGTTCATATTATCTTCCTCGGAATTTGCCAAAAGCTGATCTTAAGGATGTCCATTTTGCCAAGTGAAAACATTCAAATCTGTTTTGATATTTTTCCACAATTAGTGGCTTAAATCTCATTCTAATCTTTAGTTTATTATCTGATGCTGTAAAATGCATCATCTTTATTTACTAAAGGCATTATTAAACAGTCACTATAACAATACAGATTTTTCTCAAGATTAATTTGGAATGAGCAGAGGTAATAAATTGTTGTTTCACTTCAAAAGGGAAGCATAGTTTCATATTTATTTCTGGTGAATTTTATATTCCATGGACATCAATAAACAGATTTTATTTAGGCCGATTGCACACTTAGATTTAGAATAAATAATGAGATGATTTTGAACAAAGTCAAAATTTTGATAAATCGAAGGAAGAATTTGAAGATTCATAAGGTAAAATTTACAGACAAATTCCTTTCAGGTACGCATTTGCAAGTTCATTCTCATCTCTTATTAGTTTTTCTTTTCCTTAGTTTATTTTTGATTCGTGTTCTATTTTATTTATAAGTTTTCATTTGTTTTCAAAAACTTGGAATAAGCAGCAAACCCATTTCAAATTTGCAATAGGCTCAGGGAAATTTTATTTGTGATGCATTAGAATTTAAGCAATTTTTAATTTTGCTTTAATTCACTTAGAAAACCCAATTGAAATTCCAAGGAATATCATAAGACCATTCGCATCATAAGATTTTATCGGAAGTAGTTCTTAACATTTCTTTGCTCATCAAAGACCTCCGATGTATTATCTTACTCATATGCCGCATCGCATTTCACAAATCGGAGGTTTGCAAGTGAAGTATACTTCCATAATCAAATCGTTGATCTCCGATAAATCACATTACCGATATTGCGATGACCACATAATTCCGGACCCGATATGAAATTCAAATCAAAGTCATAAAATTATCGCGTCCGTTTAATCGCAATAATGGTAAGAGCATAACTTTTAAAGGGCCGATGTCTCGGATCCGATATGTTATCAAATTTTCATCATAAAGTTATCGGGTCCACTCTTCATCGCATATCGGCATATCAAATATTGTTGCCGATCGCCGACTAGCCACGTCATTCATCGCATATCGGCATCGCAAGAATCATATCGTGTTATATCGGGTACCAAAAGTTTGCCAATCGCCGATATCGCAATCGCTTCGTCGCATTGTTATTTATGCTTACATCAAATCTCTGATTCTGCGATGTGCGATGCGCGATGTGGGAAGCACAGTGTCAATATTCCCCAATCCCCGATATAATATTTCTTTAATAATGCGATCGCTCCATCTCATAGCACAAATTCTCATCGCATATTTTCATATCGGCGATTCGCCGTTGCAATTTTTGATGCAAGAACTTCCAATGCATGCCTCTAAGTCGTTAACATTTAATCAATATATGGCATAGCAATAAAAGAGAAGTTTTGCAAATTAAAGTTCAAGCATGGTGAAGAAACATGTTGTGTGGATCATCCGATGAGGCGATGTGTTAAAGCGAGCTTGGGTAACCACTATGGGAGAAAGGCAATGGATGACAAATTTGCAGCATACAAAAATCATTTCAATTTCTCATACATTTTAGTTTTAAATATATAATTCCATAATTAAAAATGGAATTCAAGACCTCTCTATCTTCATAGTTGAATTCTATTAACTTGGATTTGGTCTTGATTCTGGACAATTTATCAAATCATGGAGTTTATATGAAACTTATAATATTTTGAGGAATAGTCATTACTGCAAATTCTCATTCTCATCTCTGATGCATTTCTTTTATTTCAATTCCCCTGAGCACTAAGCATTCTATTTTTACATTTTACTGCTTGCTTTAGTTTAAATAAAATAAATAATGATTTTGGGTTATAGGATTTTGGTTAGTGGGATTTCTTCATGTTTTTAATGATAATTAAAATAAGGAGTCAGCTAGTTTGGGGAAATTGATACCTTTCAGGTAAGATCAAAAGCAATTATCCAATGGTAAGATTCATGTGCCCATTTTCATTAATTTCCATTTCATCATTCTAGTTTCATTTTTGTTTTTAAATTATGCTGATATAAAACTCTGTTTTGCAGCTCTCCATTTAAAGCTTTCAATCCTCTGCCAGATCAGATTTTCAAGGTCTTATACTCTTCTCCTGGCTTTATTTCAAGAAGCAGCGATAATCTTCGTCAAACAGCTACACCAGGGAATTTCTGAACCTTTAGTTTGTTTCTTTAAACATTTATTTTTAGAAAATGATTAAGATGATGCTTAGAAATAAGAAGATTCATATCAAACATAAATTATTCATTGTCGCTGAATTTTACGATCACTATTATCTAAAAGCCTAAAGCATTCACAACTCTGCAAGGTATGTTTTTCTAGATCTCAACATAAGAAGAAATGATTACATGCTTATTTTCTTTTTCTTCATATTGTTAGAGACATTGGTATAAACATTCTTGTTTGAGTTTATCTTGCGAGACTTGGATTTTCCTTTCCATTTTTAGAGATTTCTTTGTTTTTATTTTTGTTTGCTGATTTCTTTTCTCACTTTAGCATAAGAATTCTTTTCTTTTGGTTTTCAGTTTTGATTTTGGTGACTTTGCCGTGATTTATATGGAAGGCCTTCTTGTTACCTAACAATGGTCAGCATACATGGAGAAAAATTGTTAATAGTCACCTATTAGCTTTTTCTTACATCTTTTAGTAGAGTTTGATTTTCTTATTATAAAAGTAGATATACTTAAGGAAGAGATTACCAATCAAGAGAAGTTGGCAAAGTATCATAAAATCTGAAATTTTCTTTTTCATCAAGCTGTAATCATTTTGAGATTTCAAAATTTTATTAAGATCTTTCAAAGTTTTATTATCAGTCAAGAAAAGTTATTTATAACCAAGTAAAGACACTTTACAGCAAAGCACCTTTAACTCTGAAATTGTCATTCTTAACTCTTAAGGAGTCAATGATTCTCCCTGTCCCAAAGAGTCTTATTTTTCTAGAGAATAATCCAGAAATATATTTAAACTTAAAAGATAAGAGGTCTCATCGTGAGCCTGCTTACCATGATCATAGGGGAAAATAGGCTGACATTACCAACACTGTAAACAAACCAGGGTAATGGCTTATGATTGCAAACAATTATAAGACAAGGGGTCTCATCACGAGCCAGCTTGTTCAGTCCAATTTTAACCAGTGAATGGCATTGTCAACTATCTGGCTACCATACTAGGACAATGGCTTTTAAGATTTAATAAAAAATAAAATAAAAAAGTAATACATATATAAATGGATTTATCTCTAGATCAATAATTTTTAAAAGAGATGGGATTCTGAATCATTGATGATTAAAAGGTAACCCTGTCGAAACTATGGAAGTTCGCTGGCAACAGTGGCTCTACCTGTGACAAATGAGTATATCTTAAAAGCTAAGCTGTAAAGTTACCCCTGCTTTATCCCTTCAGCTAATTAATGACTGATATAGAGTTTTGAAATATTTTAATTTATGAGGAATTTTAAGAAAAATTACAGTTAGATGATTCTTGCTTTTAGTCAGACTAATGAACCTAGTCAAGCATTTCACGCAAAATTTTCTCTTCTTTAATTATTTTTTACTTTAATTTTAGGAAAATCTCATTCATAACAAAAAGAGATAACTGGTTCTAATCCCGTGTGTCGCCAATTGTTGTGGTAAAAACACAACACCCCCCATTATTGATGCGTCCACTTCGAATAATGGGGACCCTTTCTATAAAATTTTTGGCTAAATACCTTTTTGGATTTTTATTTAGTTGATTGCTCTACGCTTTTGTTAATTTTTAGTTTTCTTGGGATTCTTGTTTTGATTGCTTTGTTAGAATCGATTTTCTATAAGCTTCACATTGACGCTTGTTTCGCCTCATTTAGTCAGCTGGTTTCAAAATGGCGCTCCTTTGAAAGTCTGATTATTTATGAAGCCTGGGTTAAAAATGCATAAAATGTACAATATCCCATTTTGTAAATAAATTAGTTCAATTAGGCATTCATTTTAAATATTAACCCGTAGCAAGTTTTTACTAACATTTTTCATTTTTAGTCATGCAGCCAAATTATTAATTATCGGGGTTTTAAGAAATTCACTCTAATTTCCAAATCAAATCCTAAATTCAAAAACCCAAACATTCAAGTGGTTGTAGTTTATTTTTCATTTATTTTCCAAGTGGCTGTAGTTTAGTTAATTTCATAACTAAATTTCATTAAAATAAAATAAAATCAAAACAAAATATTAATTTTATATATTAAATTTCAAAATAATTAAATTAATTATTATATAAAATATAATTAATTTAATTAAAATTTAATATATAAAATTAATATATATAAATAAATAATCACATCGGGAATTCTATTCGCAACAAATTTTAAAGACCCCCGACATACCCCATAAGCCACCCCGATGCGATATCGGGTCGCAAGTTTCGTTGACAACATATTTTAAAATCTCATAAGTAACCCCGATGCGATATCGCATCGGAGAAGTTGAGTTGACACATTTTAATTTCCCCGATATTCATTTCCTTCCCGATGCGATATGCCAATTGCGAAAGTTAAAAGGCATAAGGGCATTAAGGCATCAACGTGTCTGCGTTTAATAGAGTTTAAAAAATACACTCATACGTATGAGTGTTATGGACTAAGTCATATGGACCATACATAAAACATGAACTTTAAAACAAAACCCATGTTATACCAATAAGTTTTCTTTTAAAGGTTTAAGACATCACTCATACGTATGAGTGAATCAGGGAAGTAAAGTAGTGTATGTTAATATATATTAAATATTAGTTTATATATTAACATGTTATATGTAATATTATATTAATTAAATTAATTAATAATATTTAATATTTAATCAGTTTAATTAAAATTTAAAACATCAATTAGATTAATATTGATTAGTTTTTAATTAGAATGAATTTGTATATAAATCGCTAATTAGATATCAGTTAGTTAGATTAATAAATAGGTTATTAAATAATTAGTTTAGTTTATAATTAGTAATTAAATTAGAATTAATTAGAGACTAATTTAGGATTAGTTTTTAATTACATTTTTTTTAGCCCAGCAACAAAATTTCCAGATTCATGCCAGATTTGACCCATCAACTTTGGAAGCTCATAAATTGAGTTATACTTGGCCAAATGAGGCCCAGGACGGCTCATTGGAAATAGAAAATCAAGGAGAACATTTTAGAGGAGGTTTCACCAACAGATTTACTCATTTATTGGGTCAAAAATCAGGCAGAAGATCAGGCTCCGAATTTTGAAAAACAAAATCAATTTTCTGAGTTATTTTCTTCAATTTCATTTATCCAAAGCCTCTTCTAATTGCAGATCCATTGGCCAATGATATCCTTTGCCAATCAAATCATTCCAAACATCAATACAGAGCTTATATTTTATTTTCAATTATTTATTTAAAATAGAACTTGATTGGGTTTGATTTAATTGCCAGAAATGATATTTTGATTGCATTTTAATTTATTTTGATTTCTTTTGCAGGAAAACAGTGGAAAAGATATGGAGAAAAGGATTCCAAGCAATGAGAAGGCTCCAGCAATTGAAGATCAGAATTAGGAGCAAGTAAAATTATATTTGGCGGATTTCTCTTCAACAAACTCTCCTCTCCAAAATTCCTTCACAAATATTATAAATAACAGATTGCAGAATGTAAAAAGGGCTGCTCTCCTCTGCAATGCTAGACTTTTAAAAGCATTACTGTAATAGGAATTTAGAGTTGTAGGAGAGAGGAGAGAAAATCTCAGATCTGGGGATTATTGAGGATTTTCCCTTTGTATATTCAATTATGCATGAAGAACAAAGCTTGCACTATTGTGGCTCTAGTTTTGAAAGCAGAAGTTCAAGCAATGTAAAGGGCTGTTGGAGACCAAGGACAGAGGAATGGATGCAATAAATTGGTATTTCTAATACTACTGTTTCAAATATCAGTTTTAATTTTAAGGTGACAGGAATGTGTCATTTTATTCATGTTTGTGCACTATTGTCAATATGGGTAATTTGTCTCAATCTTGTTATTGTGTATCTCTGTTTTTATGGATTAATTTCTCATTTTTGAGTAACTATTTACTCTGAAATCTGTCTTATGAAACTGATTTATTGAATGATAATGTGTTGTGAACTATTTCCACATATCATTATTCAATTATTGGATTTATTGATTTGATAATCAATATCATTTTGTGAACTACTTCCTGAATGTTGTTGGTTTATTATTTCAGTTTTAAGGTCTCAATAGAATGTGTTTTGGTAACCATAATATCAGTTAATTGAACTACTTCATTAACTTGATATTCATCATAAACAAGACATATTTAAATCCCAATATTTTGATTATCTTGCTCTTAGTTGGGTTAGATCTATATCTACCTAATTAAGATAGGATTTAGATTAGTTTCTTTTGCTTGCATCATAGAATAAGCTTGCATTTAGAGTAAATTCTACATTCTTTTAAGTCCTCTCCTCAAAGAGGCAAAACTTTAGTTGTGGCTTGGCTGAACCCAAATCAGCTTAAGGGTCATTCTCTTGCCTGATCAGCAAGAAGAAGTGATCTGATGTCCCTGTCTATTGGTAGTTAAAGATACATTATAAACCAATAGCAATAGGGAGAAGGTAACTGGACCTAGATGAACAGTCGGAGCCACCACACCAAACAGAAAAGGAGCTGCTTTTAAGGTTCGGACCGGGTGGTTATCCCCCAATGTTGTTGCAGCGATTTTCGAGGCATCAACAGTACCTTATATGGATGATGGATACCTCCCTAGTTAAGAGTGATCCAGGTGGATGTTGGTGGCCACCCACCTATCCCATTTGGACCCCCACAACTGTCTCTTTCAGCGTTTTCAGTTTCCTTAATTGCAGCACAACTTACTATTTTTAGCAGGATTTCGGGTCCTGAACTTCCGGAGCCGTTTTGAGGCCCTAAACGATGTTTTTTGGGAAATCTGGGGGCAACATGGGTCCATGGACTGATGTTGCCCTTCCTAAAGTGGTAATGCTTGGATAGATCTTTCTAACGAGCTATTGTACGTGTCAAACGAAGATCGTATGCCAAAGTTACGACCCTGGGAAGTTGATGTACCAATTTACCCAAATGGGGCCCACAGTTTGGCGTTTCATCTTCTAGGGTTAGGTTTTGGAATGTTAAGGGTTTTTCCATTGTTTCTCAATAATAAATAGGCCTTCGAGCCTCATTGTAACACAGTTCAGAGGCATGTAGCCACCACATCTCTTCTCAGAGATAAGCTACCATCGCCCTAGCTGGTTTATTTCCATTACTGTTTGTAAGCATATTTCAGTATTTTACATTAATGAAATGAATTACTATTTCCGCTGCATATCTGTGTTTATGGTTATTTCTGTAATTTGTTGTGTTCCTGTTTAAAATCCGGATCAGTGGTATTAGGGCGGTCTACTTTTTCTCTGTTTTTCTTTGCATGTCCCCAACGAGGTCGGGATATAAGGAGTCAGGGCTTGAACTGGTTGAACTTTTGCGAGACCAGCCTCGCAAATCCCGACGGCCTCCCATGGCGGATGAGAAGAAAGACGAGGGGGTAGGAGATCCTATCAAAATATTGCTCGAAGAAGCCCTCGAGCGACAACGAAATGCGATGATGGATAGCTTTGTCCAGATCCTTCAGTGGCTTCCCAGAAGTGACGCATTGGCTTCCAACAGCTACTCTGGAAACGCCATGCCCTTTAAGGTACAAGTAATTTTGAAATCCCCATATTCGAGGTTCAGATAGACGCAGATGTCATAGATAAATGGTTAAATCTTCTAGAGGGTTATTTTTCTGTTCATGAATTTTTGAGTCGGGAAAAGATTGCTTTCTCTCTTCTCAAAGCAGCCCCCCACGCCAAGGACTGGTGGGAAACATACTGCGAGCAAAAGGATGAAAGTACAGGCTCACTGTTTTCAGCCACACCCACTTGGAATGACTTCCGGGATGCCATCAAGGAGTAGTACTACCCTGTCAAAAGCTATGAGGACAAATACATCAAATGGACCACACTGCGGCAGGGGCGGGACCAAGATGTGCCGGAGTTCACAAACATTTTTCATACCCTTCGCACACAGTTGGGTATCAAGGACTCTGAGCTGCATTTGGTACTCAAATATCGTAGTTGCCTACACAGATACATACAGGAAGAGATGGAGTTCCTGAACATCTCCTCGCTCGGCACGACGTACCGATACACTGTCAAAATCGAGCAAAAGTGCAAACAGAAGAAGCGAGACTTTGGATTTGCAAATCCGAAGCCCAAAGGACAAAGCCAAGGCGGGGTGATGCAAGACAACCTGTCGAAGCCGCAAGAAAAGAACAACACCATGAAGTCGAAGAAGGACACAGGAAAGTGGTGTGAGTTCCACAAGAGCCCCACTCACAACACAAGTGAGTGTCGGACCAAGCAGTCACTGGTGGCCGAGTTGAAGGCTTCCGAATCAGATGCATGTTCCAATCCTGAGCTAGAGCCCGACAAGGGGAATGGAAAAGGGAAGTAGATCATTGATGCAGATCCCAGTGCCACTGTTGCCACCGCCAAGATCCAGAAGAATGAACCCGAAGAACCAGAGGAGGGGGAACGTCTTTTCCACTCACAGATGTGGGTGAAGGGTTCGCCGCTAGAATTCATTGTCAACAGTGGCAGCCAAAAGAACCTCATTTCAGCAGAGGTCGTGAAGTGGTTGGGCCTACCAACTACACCACACCCACAGCCGTATAGTATTGGGTGGCTTAATGAAGGACGAGATCTCAAAGTTCGCCAGCAGTGCCGCCTTTCCTACAGCATCAACCTCTTCACAGACGAGGTATTGTGTGATGTTACACCTCAGGATGTTTGTGATGTATTATTAGGCCAACCATACTTGTGGAGGCGACATGCTGTGTATGAGTCCAGGCCTCGTGCTGTCATTATTTCTTTGAATAATTCATTATACAAGATACCGGAGGTAGCCCCACCTACTGCCACCTCTTTGATCACTGCTAAGAAAGGCAGCAAGCTCATCTACCAGACGAGGAAATTCATCTGTCTGGTTCGCTCCCAAAGTAAGGGGAAGATCGTTGCTACGTCCATGGCCCCCGCCAAGGGTTCCTCCATGCAACAACAACAACATAAAAGGGATACGGTCGTGACAAAACACAGGAACAACTTCTCCTCACCCACAGGGGTACCACACAAGTTTTAGGTAGGCGAAAAAGTTTGGTTGCATCTGCAGAGAGAATGCCTTACCAGAACCCATCAGAAACTCAGACCACTTCGACATGGTCCTTACACCAGTACCAAGGCTATGGTCAACAATGCTTCGAAGCACAACATTCCTCCATTCCTTGGCTTGCACCGAGTGTTCAATGTGGATCGTCGTCGACCATGCTTCCCACCATTTCTGGACATAGAACAGCTCACCAAAGACCCAGCTCAGCAGAATCTTCCTCATCTCAGGGAGGAACTCAACGCAATGGGGACCATTGCTTCCTAAGGGGGGACGAATGATCTAGGTGGATATTGGTGGCCACCCACCTATCCCATTTGGACCCCCACAACTGTCTCTTTCACCATTTTCAATTTCCTTAATTGCAGCACAACTTACTATTTTTAGCAGTTTTTCGGGTCCTGAACTTCTGGAGCCGTTTTGAGGCCCTAAACAACGTTTTTTGGGAAATCTGGGGGCAACATGGGTCCATGTATCAATGTTTCCCTTTCCAAAGTGGTAGTGCTTAGATAGATCTTTCTAACGAGCTATTGTACTCATCAAACAAAGATTGTATGCCAAAGTTACGACCCTGGGAAGTTGATGTACCAATTTACCCAAATGGGGCCCACAGTTTGGCGTTTCATCTTCTAGGGTTAGGTTTTGGAATGTTAAGGGTTTTTCCATTGTTTCTCAATAATAAATAGGCCTTCAAGCCTCATTGTAACACAGTTCAGAGGCATGTAGCCACCACATCTCTTCTCAGAGATAAGCTACCATTGCCCTAGCTAGTTTATTTCCATTACTGTTTGTAAGCATATTTCAGTATTTTACATTAATGAAGTGAAGTACTATTTCCGCTGCATATCTGTGTTTATGGTTATTTTTGTAATTTGTTGTGTTCCTGTTTAAAATCCGGATCAAAGAGGGAGTGTTGAAATATGTAACTAGATTCGGTATTCATAATGACATGTGCATTCCTGATTTTATGTAATTGATGTAAAACAAAATAAAATTATTTATGTTATTCTTGAGTCACGGGTTTCATGCTCAAGAAATTTTATTTTATAGTTGAAGCTCCCATTGTGAGCTTTTAGGATTGGTCATAAAGTCAATTGAGTTATTGTCATGTATTGAAGACCCATTTTGGGCATGTTACATATTGTAAAACACAATTTATTTAAGTCATTAGAAGAGTCAAAAACCATCCAAGTCCTTGTCACAAGTACTCCATCAAGTCGGTCTTCAAAAGGAGATTAAGATAATTTGAGAAGAGGATATCGGCCTACACACTGGAACAAATCAACTTATTTCTTGGGCATAATACTATATATATAGAGGTATTGGCCTCACTTGAAGACCATTTGATCAAGCATCTAAAACCAAGAGATCAAGTGTAAAAAATCAAGAAAAGAAGCTTATCATCAAGAGAAGAAAGGAGGAGAAGAAGCCATAATAGTTTTGATTTGTTTTAGGGAAAATACCCTTCACACGTGCGAGGAAATCTAGTGTCATCTATTGCAGAAGAAGCCAAATTCATCACAGTCATCTTAGAAGACATAATTAAGGAAGAAAAATAAGTCATCTTACTAGCTGAATTGCAGAAGAGGGAGACTCCATCTAAGTGAAGGGAATCAAGGGATAGAAGATTAGTGTTGATCCCTCACACGTGTTGCAAGTAGGGTTTTGAAAAGGCCGAGAGTTTTAGGTTTGAGTCAATAGGTCAAAATCAAAAGGGAAGACGAGATCTAAGGCGAAGCAAGAAATTTGACTAGCGTTGACTCAAGGGAGAAAAATTCATTCAAGGAAGCCTTATGACTTGGTCTTGGAGAGGTTAGTAAGTCAAGGGTCTTGGTCTTGGAATTCATCACTTGAAAATTCTATAAAAAGAAGAATAAGTTTGGGTTTTCCTCTCAAGTTGGAGAGGTTTTTGCCTTGGATGATTGCCTACATTTTGTATTCCTTGCTTCATGCTCATTTATGATTTGGTAGTTGTTTGATGATAGAAAACATTAGCGTACTCAAAGTTAAAGAAAGAAGATAATAAAAGACAAAGCAAGGTTGCATCACAAATAGTTATCATTGAAGAGAAATCAACTCATCCCTCTACCAAACATTTCTTAACAGACAACACAATCAAAATTATCAAAGACACTCTCTCTAAAATTCAAACCTATCTACAATATGCACAAGAAAAAAATGATTTTTTGCAGCTTGAATCACAACTACAACAAGATGAACTACAAACATATAAGCATCATTCTGAAATTGTTTTTGTTCATAAAAATCCTTTGTTTGATTTTGAAACATACACCCATCAACATCCAACAAGTGATCAAGTCAGTAAAGTTGAGGTTGATCCCCATAAAGTGCCAATTTCAGAATCAATTTTGCATAAAGATGCAGAAGTTTAGGTTCCACTTCCCAAGTCCATCATCAGACCTTGGGAAGAGATTATTAAAAAAAAAATAGAACTGATCTTGGATATGACAAGGAGGTTTCTCTTCACACTCTATACTATTCCAAGCCCATCAAGTTTCACAGTGCTGGGTTTCTACATGACGGTTCAACTTCGCCTCTTCCAGATCTTGCTAATCTTCCACATTCACCACAAATTGTCAAATGCCAACATTGTGACATAGTTGGTCATGTGAAAGATCATTGTTTTTATCTTCTCCCTTGTAATCATTATGGTAAATACACTCATCATTCAAAAAATGCTTTAGAAACAAGCCTCCTGCAACAATGAAGATTCACCTTGGATGAATCGCTTCCTGGCAATGGGCTTCAACAACCAAGAATTTATTTCGGTCATATGTCAGATATTCTTCTAGACTATTAAAAAGTCTTGTAGTTGAGATATATTCATCTTCTCACATTTTATTTGACTGGGGGGAAATTGATGGTCATATACAAGCTTCAAATATAAATCAAGCTAGCTTGAGCCAGAACCTATACCTGCTGCCTAAGCCTACAACCAGACACAACCATACCCAAATTCAGAGTTGTAGCTAGAGACAGAGAAGCCCATGAACATGCCTATGGGTGGTGGTCATCGTTAAACCATCGCCGGTTAAGACCTCGAGTTATCTAACCTTATATATTCATTTGAGAGATCACATTAGGTCATTGGCTACCACTTTTGTATTTAAACTCTATTCTTGGACTCATATATACCCCTTCGGATTAAGGGGAGGAATGTTGGACACCTAATCCACTAAGGGTTGGTGTGGAATATTGATAGTCATTGGAATCCAAGAGACCAATTGGAATATGGAAACCAAGTGTCATTAGACAATGTATAAATGTATACCTTTTTGAATAGAAATGCATTCTATGGTTCATCTTAAACTGTTGTGTATTATTTTCTATTGTTTAACAATTTCAAAAAACCAAAAATTTCTTACCAAGGTACTCCACTATGTCCCGGGGTGCAAGACAAGGTTTGAATCCTATTTGAATTCCAGACCCTCATAATCATAGTTATATAAATTTCAACCATTTGAAGCATGTTGAGTCGAATCGATTCCCAGTGGGGGAACCTTCTTGCTTCGCCATCATGTGTGACCATCAAATCATATAAGGCTCCTCAAGATTAGGGTTATCATCAAACTCTACTTGGGGCCTCATACTAAAAACCCACTCTAGAAAGAAGGCTACTAGCATACTCCCATAACCAAACTACTTTAATTAACCTCTCTTTCGACGATTACGCTGATCCTTAATGTTCGCTAGGATGCCCTCGCTCCAATTAAACAAAGTCAGCTCGAGACATCTAAATTCTAGGTCAATTTAAGGTTTAGATGTAGGTGTGATGTTGCTGATCTGATGACATGGGTGATGGTGAGGATGATGGTTTTTAGCGCCAGGCTAGTTACATCACAAATGGGAACTATGTGTCCCACTCTGCATGCACCATGCCTACAATACCTGGCTACATATTCATCTATATTGAATTCTTTGTTGCTCCTCTCCCCACTCAACACTACTATAGTACCATGTATAGACAAACCTGTAAAAAAAAATATGTCTTCTACCTCCATTCTTAAAATTTCTTGAAGCACAATAAATGATTCATTATCCGGATCCCACCACTCTATAAATTTCCGCAACAAGTGGACTTGGTTCAACATGCTTGGTACTTTGGATAATTTCAACAAGCCACAATCTCTAAGATCCCTGAGTATTTGGACACGGGTCGTGCATTGAATATTGTTCTATGGGTGCTCTCTCTCCCTCCAATCAACCATTATGGAAGCATGCACATTTAAAAACACTGTCAAAACCCTTAATCGACAAAGAACATATTGGAAAATTGCATAAAAAGCATAGTTAATTTGATCCAAAATCTGAAGACAAAATCTCGGGGCGTGGATGCTATTTTTCCATGGAGAATTTGGGCTACAAACTTAGATTGAACCACTGCAATCTACCACTATTCCCTAAATCACACAGATTAGTAGTGTTGAATCGATGTCTGCGTGACAAGAAAATTAGGGTTTGTAATTTTACCTAAAGAAATCAAACAAGGGCCACGATGGAAATAATCAGAGGGAAGGGTGTGAACACTTATTTGGTGTAGACATCTCTCCAAAAGACATATGGGAGATCTTATAATCTCCTTCCCAAACTTGAAGGAAAACTGGTGATTTCTCCTCTCCTCTCTAATTTCTTCACTTGCAAATGAAAGAATGAGCAATGAGGAGGTATGATGGTATTTTTGTAGAAAAATTTAAATATTAAATTGGGAAAAGTTACCTTTTGTAGTTTTATTAGGATAGGGGTTATTATTATTCTAATGACTTTATTTGCAGGAATGTGGGGTTGTTATTCATATGTATTTCCTATAACATTACTTTTATGGTTCCATTATGACAATGTGATTGAGGTACATTTTCTTTGAGCTTGGCATATAGGGGTAGGTCTCATCTTGCCATCTCCATTGCATTATTGAATGTCATAGCCATTTTCATGATGCCTTAGGTCTGACTCTGTCAAGTTACAATATTAGCCTCTCTCTTTTATGCATGTCATAACTTGACAATAGAGATTACCTGTACATGGATACCCTATATTAGCACTTATGTTCAATGTTGGTGTCCATGCAACATTTATCCCTTTTCAAAAATCCTCCTTTTGACATGCCATGACTTAGAATTTGAGCCTCATTTTCTCTTCTTTGTCATTTTTTGGCTTTACTCCAGGAGGATTCTACTACTTTATCCCTTACGATAGTTGCAATTTTAGCCTATATTATACATGTTGATAAGCCTCGATTTATTTTCTCCACCACTGTCATAACTGCTTAGCCTATTTCTTGCTTTCACTTCATGTTTTTGCCCTTTCCCAGAGGGGCCATTGCAATGAGTGGTCTTATTTCCTAACCTCTTTGACTCCTTATGCTTATGATGGTTTCGTTAGCTTGTAGCTATTTTCTACCCATTATGCCACTCGTTCCTCCAAGACAAGCTTTCTTTATGTCCTTCTTATGATCATTAAACCCTGAAAGGCACTGAGTATCCTTTTATCTCTTTTTCAGGGTCATTAAAACTCAATGCAAAAGGAACTATTAAGTTTACTTGTCTTCCCTTTCGTTCTCATTAAATTATGGAAGATATTAAAAAGATAAAAGGGAAGAGGAATCATTCACTTATTATCAATTAAAATGGCTGCATCAGTCACACCACCCTTGAACATGGAACTTGTTTGAGTCATTTCCTCATATCTGGGTTTTAGCTTTCCTAGGATTCGTACAATACATACGAGTCTATTTACTCCTTCATCTAGTTACTTTTCCAATCACTAAGGAGCGTGCTTCAATGTATCCTATTTTGTAGCATGGTATAACACGATGCTCATTAGACAATGTTGCCAAGTCACTTTTGTGTCGTGAAGTTATGTGTTCAAGGGAAGTCTCAGCCTGTGTTGACCACCTACAATCCTTGTTGACCTTTTTATTTTAGCCATCCCTATGTCAGTTGTACTTCATCATTTCATGAATTCATCCATTCACATCATCTCTCGGTTTGTTTTGTTTTGATTGATGGGGGATACATCAAGGCCCTCATTCGATGGATCTTCTCTTGCCGAATTCAGCTCATTATCCAGGAGCTTGATCTAGGAGCCAGTAGTACCTTGGAGCTTGCAGACCTTAGTGTCAAGATTCCCTGCGATCGATAAAGGGTTTATCTTATTGGCTCATGATTAGTTGAGTCTGCGAGTGTTTGACGTCAGCTCATTTATTTGCACTTTGTTGAGAAGTGAAACAAGAAAGTCTCAATTTGACTTTTCCTTTGTCAAATTGATAAAATTCGAATTTCCACATCAGCAGACAACTTGGATGTAGTTAACTTGTGTGACATGGCTCTTGTCACTCAGTTATCTCAATAAATTGAAGTTAGAGGGATCGAAGTTCAGTTAAGCATGTGTGATTTCTAAATTTAGTAATCCAATTCAATTATATCCAAGTTTGTTAAATTAAAGTAGTTCTAACAATTGGAGGAACTAATGGAAGGCTAGTTGTGTAGTGGGACAATAGTCTAACTCAATGATCATCTAGTTAACTAATCAATCAGCCTAAAATAACTAGTGTATGTAGAGAACTCGAGTTCCCAGCTGTGGTGGAGATTCCAAGACAATGTAACAAGCAGTTGTAAACAAGTTTGAGTGTACAGGTGTTGCATGTAGTCAGATGATCAAACCTTAGGAATTGCGCAATCAATTGGAGGAAAATTCCAAAAAAATAGGGGCTAATTCTCTAGGAATTGCGCAAGGAAATAGGGGCTCAAGAAAAGGAAAAAATTAATTAATTTTGGGTCAGAGCTTCTCATTGAACAAAGATACATGTTATTCACTTGGAGGTTGTGCTCAATGTGGGCAAGCAATTGTAATACATCTCTATTGATCTGATTAAAGAAAACAGGCTTGAGGGGTTTTTCTGAGTTGGGTTCCCCTAGAAAAAATATTGTGCATGTTTGTTATTTCTTATTACATGTTCGAGATTGTTGTTCTAAATTGTGAATTGGATTCCACAGATCAATAGAGTAGAATTGTGTCTCTTGACTTAGATTAAAATATCTTGAGTAGTTTCAATTCTATCACCATATTTTCTACATGGTATCAGAGTTGGATTCCCATTAGAGTAGGAATTTGAAGTTGTTTCTCAGGAGGTTCGAATTTGCAGCTTCAATGTAGCAGGATTTATTTAGGATCGGGAAAATGACCTTCAACTGGTTGATGTTAGAGTATTCCTTGGAAGGCATCTTGAATTTTATTGCATGGAAGGATCACATGGAGGTAGTTCTTGATGAAAATGGACTTCTAGATTATGTAAAGATAGACATTCCAAAACCAGGATCAACTAATGCCAAAAACCTAGCCCAATGGAAGAAATATGTAGTCAAGGTGAGGAGAATAATCTTGGAGGGAGTGCAAGAGCAGATTGTCTCAAATATCCATGGGAAAGAAAATCCTCTTGCAGTGTCGCAGGTAGTGACAAAGCTATTCTAGAATAGCAGCAACCATAGAAAAATGGACCACAAAGGAACACTTCTAAATATTAAGACACAAAATAATGATATTATTCTACAGTATCTCAACATATTTACACAAGTTCGTGATGAGCTTGGAGGGGTTGGTGTGAATGTTTCATAAGATGACTTGGTGAGCCTAACTCTTCTAGGCCTTCCCAAAAGTTGGCATAGCTACCAGGACTCAATGAATGGGAGGGAGAAATTACTGAATTGGGAATGCTTGTGGTCTGGTTTGGTACAAGAGATTCAGAGGAATACCAGAGATGGAATCTCATCCAAGGGAGAGGATGGAGAAAAATTTGCATTGGTTGGAAAGGGAAAGAAGGGTAAAGGGAAGAAATCTCAAACCAAACCAGAATCCAGCCAAGGGGGAAAGAAGAAAGACTTGTCCAAAATAAAATGCTTCAATTGTCTTGAATTCAAGCACTATTCTACAAAGTTTCCACACAAAAATTCTAGCAAGAAGAACTCAGGAGGAGAGACAGGTGAGGCATTGGCTTCATAATTTGAGCTAGAATTAACCCTTATCGCATGCATGGCTAGATCTATGATGGGGAGTGTGTGGTACTTGGATTCTGGTGCCTCATTTCACATGACAGGGTGTAGAGATTTTTTCAGTGACCTAGAGGAGAAATATCTCTAGATGCATATTGAGCTTGGGGACGACGAAAGGTACAATGTTAATGAGATTGGTATAGTAACCTTTAAGAGGGAGCCATGATCTCCTTTTCACCTCAAAGATGTAATGTTTTTTCCAGGCCTAAAGAAGAATCTCATCTATGTAGTAGTTTTGGAAGACCATGGTTATGATGTAATATTTAGTAAAGGTAAAGCCTTTTTGAGGCACATAACTACCGGATAGGTGAAGCATATCGTGGTTTGGGTGAAGAACCTATACAAGTTGGATGTGGAAGATCGCAATGCATTAAGCAATAAGGTAGAGAAAATGCTGAGCCATGATGTTAGTGAAATTTGGCAGAGGAGATTGGGCCATTTGCATCATGGAACCTTGAAAATTATGCAACAAATAACCACTGGCCAAGTCCCTAAAGGAGAAATTGAGCAACAAGATGTCTGCAAAGGTTGTACCTTGGGGAAGTATGTGAAATTCACATTCCATGATCGAGACAACAAAACACATGCAGTCTTGGAAAGAGTCCACTCTAATGTTTGTGGACCCTTGTCGAAAACCTCCACTGCCAGACATAAGTATTTTGTTATTTTTATTGATGATTTATTAAGGAAGTGCTGAATCTTATTCATGTAGAAGAAGGATGATATATTTTCAAAGTTTGTAGAATTCAAGGCACTTTTTGAGAAAGAGATCGACAAGAAGGTGAAGGCTCTCAGTAGTGATAATGGAGGTGAGTTTGTTTCAAATGAATTCAAGGAGTTTTGTGCAAAAAAAGGCATTCAAAGAGAGCTGGCATCACCCCACAACCTGCAACAAAATGGGGTAGTTGAGAGGAAGAACTAGAGCATTGTGGGAGTTGTAAGAGCTACACTACATAACCAAGGCCTACCACTGCATTTGTGGGCAAAGGCATGTAACACAATAGTCTACTTGTAGAACTAGCGTCCTCATCAAATTCTTGGTATGATTACACCGAAGGAGGATTTCTCGTGGAGAAAGTCAGATGTGTCTCACTTCATAATTTTTGGGGAATCTATTTACTGTTATGTATCCAAAGATTCGAGGAAGAAGCTTGAGATGACAACAAAGTTGGGAGTTTTTGTGGGTTACACCAAAACTCCACATAATTACCGTGTGTACTTTCCTTCCCTCAGAATGATAGTTGTGTGAAAGGATGTAAAGTTTGATGAGGAGAAAGCCATGCGGTGCTCTCTTGAGAGGGAGATTTAGATCCCACCAAAAGAGGAGCTTTTAGCTCCAAAGGAGGAGCCTGAGGAAGTTGTGGAGCAACCACAAATAGAGGTGTAGAGAGTGGAGACATGCACTCAAGTAGAACCATCTAGAGAAGGAAAAAAACGAACTAGGGAAGCTGATAGACTTGTGCAGGATGTGAGGGAGAATGTGGGAGCTCCTTCAAATTTGCACACGAAAAGGAAGTCATTTGAGAGGTACATTGGCTACATGGATCTAATGACTGATCTAATAGAGATGGAGCCCTATTATTTTGAGGAAGCAGTTGAGCAACTGGTTTGGGTTGATGCAATGGTGGAAGAATATGAATCCATCATGAAGAACATTGTTTGGGAAGTGGTCCGAAGACCGACAGATAAATCATTTGTGGGTTCGAGATGGATCTTCAAAGTTAAGCATGAAGCAAATGGAAGCATAGAGAAGCATAAGGCCAGATTTGTGGCCAAAAAATTCTCTCAAGTTGAGGGAATTGAGTATGAGGAAAACTTTTCTCTTGTAGCAAGTTATTCATCCATTAGATCAATTATTGCACTAGTTGCACAGATGGGGTGGAAGATCCACCATATGGATGTAAAAAAAACATTTCTCAATGGTGTTATTGAGGAGGAGGTGTACATGGAGAAACCATAATATTTTGAGACATTTGATTGAGAGTCTCATGTGTGTAGACTCAAGCGACCATTGTATGGTCTCAAATAAGCACCCTGTGCTTGGTACACCAGGTTCGACAGTTATCTCACAGGACTGGGCTTCACAAAAAGTGAATTGGATGAAAACCTCTAAGATATCCTGGTAGAAGGTAAATTTCTTATCATTGTTTTAAAAGATGATGATTTAATATTAATAGGTGTTGAGCAACTGATCATCTCTTGCAAGGAGGACCTTGCAAGGGAATTTGAGATGAAGGACACGGGTCTCATGACTAGTTCCTTGGGCTAGAAGTATTGAAAGGTGATGGGGAATTGTTGGTGTATTAAGGAAAGTATGCCAATGAGATACTGTAGATATTTCGCATGGAGAGTTGTAAGCCCATGGAGACACCTCTAGCGACCAACTAGAGGAAGGAGACTGCCACTTCAGGTGACAAGGTGGATGCTACCATTTACCAACAGTTAGTGGGTTCACTGATGTATCTTGTGAACACACAATTAGATGTGTGCTATGCAGTCAACCAACTGATCCAAGACATGGTTATGCTGACCAAATTGTATTGGAAGAAAGGTAAGTATGTTTGATAGTACCTCAGAGGCACTACCCATTATGGATTATGGTACATACGAATAAAGGGAGTGAAAATGTTTGGCTTCATAGATGCAGATTGGGCAAGGAATCCATTTGACCAAAAGAGGACATCAGGTTGAATTTTCAGTGTTGGGTCTGCAACTGTTTCCTGGTACAACAGGAAGAAAATATCTATGGTGCTCAACTTAGTAGAAGCATAATACATGGTTGCAAGTCAAGCGACATGTGAGGTGATATTGATGATAAAGATACTTGTAGAACTATTTGGTAAGATGATAGATCCAGTTGTGATCTATTGTGATAATCAGAGTTTCATTAAGATATTTGAGAATCCAATATTTTACAATCGATCCAAGCATATAGATATATGGTATCATCATTTACAGGATTGTGTGCATAGGAAAATAATGTTGGTATAATACATTTCGACAGAGGACAAGATGATGACATCTTGACAAAGGATTTGTCAAGAGGGAAGTTCGAGTTCCATAGGTGCAGGATAGGGGTGGTTGATAATCCCTTTCTTACTGAGAGGGAGTGTTGAGAAGTGCAACAAGAAAGTCTCAATCTGACTTTGCCTTGGTAAAATTGAAAAAATTCAAATTTCCACATCAAAAAACAACTTGGATGCAATTAAATTGTGTGACATGGACTTTTTCACTCAGTTAGCTCAGTAAATTCGAGTTAGAGGGCTTAGAGTTTAGTTAAACATGTGTGATTGCTAAGTTTTAGTAATCCATTTTTCTTCAATTAAACTAGTTCTAACGGTTGGAGGAACTAGTGGAAGGTTAGTTGCGCAGTGGGACAACAATCTAACTCAGTGATAATCCAGTTAACTAATCAATCAACCTAAAATAACTAGTGCTTGCAAAGAATTCGAGTTCCCAGCCAGCTATGGTGGAGATTACAAGGAAGTTTAATAAGCAGTTGTAAAATAGTTTGAGTGTACAGGTGTTGCATGTAGTCATCTGATCAAACCTTGAGAATTACACAATCAATTGGAGAAAAATTCCTAAAAAATAGGGGATAATTCTCTTGGCATTGCACAAGGAAATAGGGGCTCAAGGATAGGAAAAAATTGACTAAGTCAAGGTCAGAGCTTCTCATTGAGCAGAGAGATAGGTTATTCACTTGTAGGTTGTGCTCAATGCGGGAAAGAAATTGTAATACATCACTATTCATCTGGTTAATGCAAATAGGCTTGAGGGGTTTTTCCTAGTTGGGTTCCCCTAGAAAATTTACCGTGCATGTGTGTTATTTATTATTGCATGTCTATTGTTCTAAATTTTGAATTGAATTCCGTAAATCAGTAGAGTAGAATTGTGTCTCTTGATTTAGATTAAAATTTCTTGAGAAATTGAAATTCTATCCCCATATTTTTTACACACTTAGTGGCATGTGCGAGGTACCTTGGGGTACATTTTCATCATTGGTGGGTCCCCTCGCATCTGTTAATGGTAGACATCATTAAATAATAATCAGATATTTCTACCATGATCGACATCAACACATCTATTCACACGTTGTTTTTCGTACCATCGGGTTTGTGTAGAAGACCTTGGGATCGAGACATTTCACTCTTGTATGGTACCCTTCCTAGGTTGCATTGGAGTTATGTATCATTTATAAACTTTGAGGAATATTCTAGGGCACCTCTCTCTTTTATGTGTCCATAGTCGTACTGATGTATATTGTGACATAGATCCTCACTATAATTGTTGGTGGCTATCATATTTTTGATTTGTCACATGGATCCACTATGTATTATTCGTGGCCATCTCCTAGCATTTCATGTCATGGATTTGTAGTACATAGTTGGCAGCTATGTTCAATGTCACCTTATGTTTGAGCATGGGTATGCCTGACTCAGGGATGTTATTAGCAGGGTTGATACTTCCACACTTGAGTTCCTTTGATTTGGATTTTTAGTCCTGGATCCTTCCTCTCATTTTGAGCTTTGAGTTTTGTTGTAATGCATTTATGCCATCAGTTACTCTTTTGACCTCATGCATTAGGGGGCATCCAATATCAACCTATTTTACCCACATTTGAGTTAGTTGTAGTTACTCCTATACTATTGACCCTTTTTCATAACTCTTACCCTTGTTTATGAGCTTTTTAGTGCACAACACTGGTTAGCATCATCTAATCTGCTACCTTTCTTGCTTCTTAGTGTAAAGTTTGGGATAGAAAAACATATTTTCCTTATCTAATCTGTGTCCATAACCCTTTTCTAGAATTTCTCTTTCCCTAGGAGATCAATTCGATGGATTACCTTTATGACTTGGCTAGGGGCGAATTACTATGAAATTTTCCTAACTTCTTTCCCCCCTAAGCATCCAAATTCATTCTCCCAGGGAGGCCTATAGGCCTATATATACTTGTCACATCAAAGGGTTAGGCTAGTTAGAATATGAGATCGAATGTCCTTATTATAGTCAGAGAACTTTGTTTTTGTGAGAGGCTAGAGGAGATGAGGCTGCTAGGCTAAAGGAGAGGTGCCTCATGTTTCATGGAAGTATAATCACTTATGTATTCCCTTTCATTTATATTGTTGGTATTCATGGTATATACATGTTGCTCACATTATTTTAATGTTGTCTTATCAATGGTTATCATGTTAACTCATTAGATAAATTTTGAGGTAAAAAATGGGCCTCAAAATAAAAGTGTACAACCAAAATCAAATTTATAAGAACCAATAGGATTCAAGCTGATGATGTCAACCATGGGAGATGATTCACCATTTTTGGAGTAAAAAAAAAAAAAAAAAAAAAAAAAAAAACTATTTTTTCCACTCGTATTTTCAACTTATCTCCCTATAGTTTTAATCAAACTTCAAGAGGGAGCACTCACTGGATTCAAAATTTAATTCCTAATCAAAGGAGTACCCATGTTGCATACTTTCGATGGACCCTATTACACGAAAAATAAGAAATACATGAAAAATGTGATTGCAATCAACTTTTTTTCATGTATTTCTTATTTTTTGTGTAGTAGTGTCCATCGAAAGTATGCAACAAAGATAATCCCAAGATGAGGAATTAAATTTTCATCCAACAAGTGATCTCACTCGAAATTTGAGTAAAAATATAGGGAGATAGGTTGAAAATATGAGTTTAAAAAGTAGGTTTTTTATTTTTTCCTTCTAAAATTTGATGATGTAATCTAATATTATTTTATTATTTCTACTATTATTTTATACTATTCCTTAGGAGGCCCATATTAGACCTCAAAATTCTCTAGTGTGATCTTGTAGGAAGGATTTTGGGTGTTTTTTTATTGGTTACGTATGTGCAGGGGCTTGGAGACTAGGAGGTTTGACATCCCCCAAGCTGGCTACATCAACTGATTGTTGTGATCTCATTTGAAAGGTTTGGTATATCATACTCTTCTTATATTATATATCAATGATTGCATGATATAGGGATTGTCTTGAAGTCTCTTTACATATATATTTCACACATGTCTTTCTAGTGACCTTGGGCAAGGATCATAGAGAAATAGATCCTTGTGGATGTGTGGTTTTAGCTACAACATACAAATTTACACAATTGCAGATGACAATTTTCCAACCTAAGGTTGAAAACCCAACCTTCCAACTTAATTCATATGATTATGAAATGCCTCAATTTATAGTATACCTTGATAGCCTTCCTCCTCCAGATAATATTGATTGGCACAAACATACCTATCATGGCGGATTGATACTTGATTTAGGCCTTGATAAATGTTCATAAACTCAAACTACGATTCCATAGGACATAAGAACATTTATGAACATAAAAAGCAAGTAGCCAGGCCAAAACTATTATGATAGTCAATATGTAGAAGAACATTGTTATGGCCGGAGCACTTGAGTAAGATTGAGCATTGATAACAAACATGATCTGTGAAAAGGAAAACAAGATAACAAGACTCAAAGGAAAAATCAACATGCAAACAAATAAACATAGCCAAAGTAGAGAGATACCAAAAATTGAAAAAGAAAAAGCTTAGTTAAAAAGCCAAGTTAAAGCTCTTATGGAGGCCAAGCTCGAGCAAGAAAGAAAAATCAAGAGATTAGAGGATGAAGTAGACTCAACCCTTGCATATAATATGCAAAAAATGAAAGGTCAACCGTGAAGTAGAAGCTATTAAACAAGGGTCCAATCAAGAACAACTTATTAGGCTAAATAAACAATTGTCTCAACTATAGCAGTGCCAAGCTAAGGCCTAAAATATCTCAAAGTTACATGCATTGCTTAACAAACATAATGAAATCATAGATCAGATCCATTTTGATATGACCCAAAATGACAAACAAGTATCATAATTGAATCTGGCCTATAAAGTAGTGAATATAATCCTTAACCATAAAGTGGATGCTTGAAGGATATTAACAATTTCCAAGCATTGCATCTGTGATCAAATTAAGTGCATTGTGAATATGTTTAAAGACCACTTTACAATCCTAATTGATACAAAAATGTTAGAGAAGAATCTAAGCTTGAAGATAAAAAATGCTTGGGACCATCTACGAAACAAATTACTAGCTGAAGATGTTATTAAGTTTATCAACAACCAATCTAATAATAATTTAAGATTTCTGGATATCAAAGAAATAACTGTATTCATCATGAAATTCATGTTTTTAAGGCCAAAATAAGTTTTATCGTTGTTGCACATGAAAAATGCAAGGAAGTTATAAGCTTTTCCCAATAATTTAGGAACCATTTCTCTAAATCCATCAAGCTAGGATTACCACCATCATGGACTCAATATGGATGGATTTACCCATAAAATATTTATGAGGAGGCTTTATAAAAGAAGAGGAATGACCAAGAACAATTTCACTGAGGGCAGGATTAGGGGTAAAGTGCCTTTGAAAGTTTGTACTCTAGCTTCACTATTTTGGTTGCCATCATGGAAATTTGAGAATAATTACCAGTTGCGATATATAATTTATACACAAAAATGGATATCAAAATGAGGAATATGTATGAGTACCTTTTTCCAGACAAATCCAACTGGAAAGTTATTTCTCAATTAAGGAACAAAAGGCATTTACTGGAAATGTCATTAGTACTAACAACTTCATCGACACAAGTCAACCAACCAATAGTCAATGATTCCACATCAACCCCATTTCGAATAGTGGTATTTTTTGCTGGTGAAATTGGTAACACTATGGTTCTCGTACTTGCATGACACGAGGTCGATCCCCGATGGCTACCACTATAAAGTATTAGTGCAACTGCACCGCCCCTAGGCACGACACACTGGTAAGATGAGGATTGAACCTATGACTTGCACAATGTCACGAATGCCTTAGCAATGCATTTGCTGGCCAATAGGGCACACCACTGGGGGCTTCAGATAATGGTTTTAAGATCTAGTTACCAACAAACATTTACGAAAGCAAAGAATAAAAAGGGAATTAAAACAACCATTAGATGATAATTAACTGAAGTAGCTACACCAACTACCTCAAAGATTACAAAAGGAATGAATCAATGCTGAAGGAGGGCTCGTGATATGAAGGAACATGACTGAACTTGATTCTCTTATGCCTATACTTGATCTATGATTTAAGACTCTAATGCATATCCTTGATGTGTATTCAACACTGTCTTACTTAACTTCTATTTATCATTTATTGTCTATGTAAGTGTTCTTTACTGGACACTTGAATTCCATGAGACTTTATATTTAATTTGAACTTCATAAGATTCTCTATTCCACTTGTTGCACCTAAAGATTCCTTTCTATTTCAAATTGATCTATTCATCTATTGTCTGAATGGTATTAGATATTATATATTTTTAGCTAAATTTGACATCATCGTTCCGTTTTCTTTTTTATTTCCTTCTCTTTCATTTCTTTAAGGAAAGAGGTATCTTGAATAACATTCTTAAAGAAATCTTCTATTAATTATCTTTACGTTGATATAAGATATAGAAGGATGCCCACATTTATGTATTTACATATTAGAGTTCTTTGTTCACCTTATTTGATAGTTTACAGGATTCATGTGCCTTCGAATTGAAGATATCTCCCACTTGGGAATAAAACTTATTTGCATAAATTTGTAATTGAGGGATACACCCTCAAGTTGTTGGATTCTTCCAGTCAACTTAAAATGAGGAGGATATTATTTCTCCATAAGATGCCTTGGTGCTATTCTAATCAATAGAATAGCCTCGAGGGTTAGAAGATATATTTTGGTGACTCTTCTGGTGATACGAAGTTACAAGGTTCCTTTGAATTCACATGGAAAATAATAAAACTGTTCAACCTCATATTATTTTTGGTTTGGATGATCAAGAACTATCCTAGATTAGTTGTGTAAACTAAACTTGCATATTGTTGAGTTATAAGAAGAGTTGCAATGACTGTGGCATATCCCGACACACGAGAATGATGTAGAATCACCAAATCCATAGATTTGAAGAGATAAGGAGAGACAACCAAGGTGAGTGAGGTTGCAATTATTTGTAATAAATTATAGTTCGTTGAGTCAAGCTAGAGAAAAATGATAGACATACAAGATCCCACCATGGGCCCTTCACTACTAAATCAACAACCCCTGATAGAATTTTACAATGAAGGAAAGGATCTTCTTCTATAGGCGCACCTTTATTTGAGAGCACTCCAAAGATAAATATGTTTCAATTTTACATTTTAGTATTAAAATGCCACATGATCCAAGAATCTCTAAAATCAATATTTCCACTACTCATTTTAAACTCCTAAAAGAATCAAAATCTTGTCAGCGACCCACAATTTTCTATTTCTCCATTAAATATCCCCTAAACATAAACCCCTTACACCAAAAAATAAGGAGTGCCTTCGAAACCTTGGCATTGAAGTAGTTGTAGGAAGAGACGGGGGAGGAGTTGGAGGAGGAGGTGGACAAACTCCACTACCAAATTCCCTAAAATCCTTGAGTGGGCACTAGATATGGCCCTCCATGATTTCCTCAAAATTTACTTGATATGCTCACCATGGGGCAAAATGAGGTTCTAACAGATGACCATTTAATATTCATTGAATACTACATTAATAACCTAGAAATTGATTACAAATATGTTTACCTAAGAAATTTTGTCCAAAGTTTAGAGGATGAGGGCATGAAATAGTTTAGAAACCTACCCCTAAGTTCTATTGTTGATTGGCTCACCCTAGAAACTTCCTTTGAAAATCAATGGGGAGAGAAAAAGGATCATTAGTATTATTTGACTAAGTTTTAAGCCTTAAAAAGGCAGGAAAATGAAATTTTTCTTGAGTTTAATAAGAATTTCAATAAACTATATAATTAGATTCCCCTTCCAGAGTAACCTATGCAACTTCTTTTGATCCTGCCTTTTCTGTCATTTTAAGAAACAAATGATCCATGAAATTGGAGTAAGCTCAAAAATATGCCGTCCACATTGAAGGTAATCTTAGTACCTCCTGGAAATACAAATCAAAGATTGACCACCTGAATAAAAACAAGTCAAAGGAAGAACCTGTTGTATAACCTTCCTCTTCGCACTTATATGATAATGGAATTGATGAAATGACCAAAATTATTAGATCATTTTCAAATAAAGTAACATGAGTTAGCCAACAACCCAAATGCTCAAAATCCCATTCACAAAAATCATATTATTAGGAATCCAAACCAACCCATATGACCTTTCAATCAAAAAATTAATAGGAGAAATAATTAACAACCTATACAACCTCTTATAAGAGCTAATATAGTGGAATATAAATGAGATGAAGAAGAAACAATTGATGTAGAAGAACCTTAAGATAGCATTGAGATAAACTAGTTTGAAGAGAATGATTTTGCCTCCCATTTAAACTTCAACGACTATTAACACTCTTTTGAACATGAACCTTTATTTGATTAAGAATGTAATCCTTTCATGCTACAATATAGACATTTCAAAGATGCTTAACATGTTGAATTGCAATATAAATATGAACTTAGACCATAGACTGAAAAACAAAAGGCTCCTCTAAATACACTAAATAAAAATAATATCAACAAACAAAACCAACTAATAGGGTAGTTCCTCATAAAAATATCCCTACTAATGAATCACCCCCTATGAATTATTTTAGTGTATATAATGAACTTAATAAAATCAAAGTACCAATACCTCTATTAGAATTAGTTAAAATCCCTAGTTTCAAATGTGAAATTCAAATTTTTTTAAATACTTGATCTACTATTAATAATGATAATATCAACATGTACGATGATTATTCACAGGATTTTTGTGGGCCAACCATAGGTATAGACCCAATTCAATTCCTTCCTTATTTATAAGCCTAAATATCCATGACCAATTGTTGCATAACTATATGTTAGACTCTGAAGCTTCACACAATCTATTTCCTAAAGTCGTTAGGGAGAAACTAGCATTGGAAATCACCATGCCATACAAGGACATATATTCCTTTGATTCCCAAAGAGTCAAATGTATGAGGATAATTAAGGATCTGGTGGTCTCCTTCACTCAAATCCCTATAAAGAACCTTCTCACTGATGTAGTAGTATTTGATATCCCATCATCATATGGGATGCTTCTTTCTAAGTTTTGGGAAGCAAATATTGGTGGAATTTTGTAGTTGGATATGCTATACACTACAAAATTTGAATATTCTTACAAAAACATCTCCAAACATTTTATAGTTTGCATGTTAGGGACTAGTAAGATTCACCACGGTTTCTAATATTTACAATTTCCATCCTTAAAATTTTCCTTGATTTGGAGGAGAAAAACAAAGGTTATATAGAGAAACTAAGTATGCTTATACTATAGGCAATTCTAAAAATTAAAAAAAAATCCCAATTTATAATGACAGAGTAGATATAGATATTTTTTTTAATATCCAATATCAATCTTGAACCATTCCCTCAAGAGATTCCTTGTGACCATGAAGAGAGAGAGAAACATGAGTATGGAGAATGTTCTTTGATGGGGCCTCTTCTAAATAAGGTGCCAAAGTAGGCTTAGTCTTTATCCCCCACAACAAAGAGAAACATACACTGTCTTACAAGCTGGAATTCACAAATACTAACAACATTGTAGAGTATGATGCTTTAGTGCTAGGATTAGAAGCATAAAAGAGGTTAAAATTCCAAAATATTTTTGTATATGATGATTCATAATTAATTATAAGTCAAGTGAAAAACAAATGTCAAACCAAACACTCGAGGATGAGAACCTATAAGAACCAATTTTGGATCTTATAGAAAATCTCATTGTAGCCACAAATTTCACCTATATCCAAAGGAATAAGAACTAATTAGTTGATTCCTTGGTTGTCTCTACTTCTTTCTTTAAACCTATGAGAACATTTTTCCTTAAAATATGAAACTCAAGTGCCTTATAGATTGTTGATTCTTGATAACATCAAACATTGGCAAGTGTTGGAGGATAATTTATAAATCAAGAGTTTTTTGGAATGTTGAATGAATTTTCAGATTCATACATAGATGAGGAATCATAAGGTCAACCTAATCTACTAGAAAATTTAATTACAAAAAATTGGTCAAAATATAGTTCATCCCTAAAGAAACCTAATTTTGTAAACACCATAGGAAAATATAATGTAATCCAATTAAAACCAACTATATCCCCAAAGGATTGTGCCCATCAATAAGTCACTTAACTACAATGACGTAACAAGAAAACTCGTTATAAATCCATTTAGAAGTCATATAAAGCTACAATGGTAATTAAAATCCTAGACATCCTTCTAGGTTATATTAAAAAATAAATAAAGGAAGTTACACAATTCGATCAACCCTATGCATGTAGTTCCTTCAAGTCCCTACATAGTGGATTGATCTATTGGTGAGAGTCAACTAGGTTAATTGACCACCTACACAGGATTTTTAGTTGGGTGATACCTCTTTCATATCATGTTCCTTGTCACAACGATTACAAGATAGTCGAGGAAGTGTACAAAACTAATATGCTAGCAAAGGTTTCACCTATGCCAAATTCATCATGTTCTTGTCCCACGGTCAATACTGCTCCAAAAGAAATTGAATACTCCACATCTCCTCAAATTAGACGACCATTGCTAAGTTTCAGATTGTAAATCTTTGAAATTCTAGGTGAGAGTTGAGGAGAACACAAGTAACAAGTACAAGTTACAAAGAGATCCACAAGAGTTTCTTTGATAGCTTAGCATGGATTTAAGAGCCAACTGAGCATTGAAATGGTTGCATGGGAGTAAAGAATGGGAACACCCTCAAAACTTGAGAAATGCTACCAAAATTGTGGCTCCCACACATTCAATTAGGGCAGGGAGTCACCTCCTCTAATACCATTACTAGACACACACAAAAACGGAGGAAAGATTTAGATAATTGTGTGATGAATTTCATTAGGATATATATATATATATATATATATATATATATATATATATATATATAAGTGCAATATTTTTGACGTTTGGATTCATATTCCAAGAAGTCTATTGGATTCATCACGAATCTTTACAATCTCACAAACTCTTCACATTCTTTCTCAAGAGAATAATGCATTTATCAAATCCCTAAAAATTAGGTTTCTAACATTATTAAACATTATCTTTAACTCTATTTATATTTTTTTTGTAAGCTTGATAGTTCCTTTCTTTTCATTAATTTTCACAAAAATGGCCAGGATACATCCATTATTAGAATGGTTAGGTGGCCTCAACCTGCCCAGAGGGAAACCAAATATGTTGGCCACCTAACAACATGATAAGCCATCCAAAAACAATATAGAATCAATCTATCTATCCAAGCTATCAATATCTGATTGTCTTTTAACTTCCTAACATCTAGATAACTATAAACATACTGGAAATACTGGACATACACAAACTATTGTGAATATACTATAAACTAAAATAGAGGGGAACCATCAAACTATTAATCTTTTGTAGAATCAACTGGGGTCAGATCTTTAGCATTCGATCCAGGGAGTTTAGATTGCGGTATGCAAGGGATGTGCCTCTCAATGCCAATGAGGCAACCACTTTGCTGTTGTAGCTAAAATTTTAACTGCTGAAAATCTTGACTGTAATCCGGGACTACCGCGGCCTGCATGACCAATCCTGAGGGGATATGTTCTTGTGCTTTCATTAGGAGGATTTTCATCATCCAATACAAGTTCAGTGTCTTCTTGTATTGGGAAGTATAACCCTGGGAGTGGCCTGAGTTTGGAACCAAATCCTTCAATTCTTCCAAATTTGGATCAAGAATACTTGCTTTCTCATTAAGCTCAACTTCCCATTGAGCTATAAGTTGGAAGAATGGGGCCGAGACTGCATGGTATGCCCTCACTGCATCCTAAATTAACTGAGAGGTGGGCTTCTGTCCATGGGGTTTACCAGAGGAGGAACCTGAATTATAAGGTTATGATTTAACCTATTTCCCACGACCATTGGAGCCACGGGTGGCTCTGATTTTTCCAGCTGCTACACGAGCCATGTGGTTTACTTCGAAATACCCAAATATCAACTTGAAAACACTTAACTGAAAGACCAACAGGAAACCCCGAGTGAGCCAAAGTCCGGGACTCGAGAGTGGCCAGGAAATGCCCTCTACCAGAGCACCTGTCAGGATAAACATTGTTAAGATCCACATCTGAAACAAAACTAGAATCACCACCAGTTACCTTTCAGGGCCTTAAGAGAGAAGAACTTGCCGTAGGCATAGGTCATACAATATCTAGAACTATTGAAGAAAGAGAGAGACCTTAAACCAATCACATGCAGAGGCCTTAATGGATTTTGGCCAGAACCACAAACTCACATATATAACCCAGATTGGATATGTCGGTAGAAGAACTAGGTGAGCCATGAACATCTCAAGAGCCTAACTATTAAAACCCCCATACAAATTAACATAATTACATAAAGAATCGACACAAGGGTAAAGAAAACAAAACATCCATCGTACAGAGCAAAGACAATTGAACCTATATCCCAGGACCAGTCGTTCCTTATCTTCCTACACATCTCAGATCTTCTGTCCCCTAAAATCCACAAATAGGAGAAATGATCCATGACGTAGAAGAGGAACAGAGGACTGAGTACATACCCAAGACAACCAGGTGAAGCCCACGGAAATGAAACCTAGATTCTGTAAGGGTCGACGTGGTCTCCTGTCGAGGCTGGCCGAGCTCTCTGTCATGCTGATACCGAACCAATTCACCAACATACAACTTACTAGAATGAACACCACAAAGGCTAGGAGCATGCCGCATTGAAGCCTTATTGCCACCTTTCCTCCTCAAATTAATTACCTTGCTACGAACTGCCACCATACCATGCGAGTGGAGCATGTGGAGGGTGGCAGAGATCTACTGTGGGATCCAGATACAATCCATTATGCATTGGGATTTTCAATATGTACCGTCTCGCACCCCGATTAGGGATAACTCTATTTATATTTTAACTTTTATTATATATATATATATTTACAAAAAATTTCCATAAATAATTAATAAATTTAAAAATTCCCCGATGGGGGTAGAAAATAAGGTGGGGCAGGGGGTTGGGGGTAAGCCTGCCACCCCACCTCCTCAGAATTCATTTAAGATGGGGGCGGCGTGGCTAGCCCCCCACATGGAGAAGCGTCTGACATTGAGGGTGAACCATTAATATGAAACAAAATCTTCCCATTCTCATTCTTGTTCTATAGTGGGGTCGACTCTTGAGTATATAGCCTTGCCCTGTACATCCCCCACTACATTTGGGATATTCTGGACCTTGCAGCATGGGGAGACTTGTGAATGGTGAGGATGACATTTTTATTGATCTTCTTCAGTTGAATTGCATGCTTTGGAGCAAGCTATTTCCATTTTCTGGGCTCGTGGTAGTTTGGGTTATTGGGGTGGTTACAATGAGTCATGATACTGGGGCATGGGTAATCTAGAATGCTCTGCTTATAAGATCCTTAACATAGAGGGGATTCCTCTCTCGCCTCATAATTTATCTACACCTATGGTGCCCTCCAGATAGGACATTCATTTTAGGGCTTGATACTTGGGCATTCGCCATTCGGTTGCATATGGAGCGGCTGGTGACTCCGTCGACCTCACCACTGGTAAAGTCTGTGCTCTTAAATCCTCATTCTTATCTCGCTAGAGATTTTTACATGGTGTTTAATTTGTACATGGAGTCCTTTAGCACTGGTGATTTCTGGTCAATTTTCATTCAGAGTCTGTCTCAATGGTTGTCTTCACGTTTTACTTATTGAATTTGTCTTATTCTATTTTCTTATGGTGGTGGTCATTTCTATTGGGCACGTTAGTTTGGGATGCCCACTCTCCCTGGGTTGAGTTTCTCATCTTTGGTACTTGCTTGGATTTCTTCCTATGTATAGTTTGGTGTTTACCACCTAGTTTTTGGTTTTATTTCTCCTTGCCACCATGCCTTAACAATGCATGCGTGTCCATTTCGGAGGGGGTGGACTTGGCCCTCAAGGTAGACCACAGGCTTAGACTCAAGCAAAAGAAGCTACAACAATATACAACTTGGCTACTCCATCAAAAATTTGTTCTGAAATTCGTTAGTGGGAATCCTTATGTGTAACTGATTGGCAAGCCTTTTCTAATTCTGACATCATTGATGAGGTTGCTCAATATATTCCTAACCCTGGTAACACCAGGGGAAGACATAAGCAATGCCTCAACACTATCACATTGCACTGGAAGTTGAAAACCATCTCGGGTCAAGCGCTGAAAGAAAAAAAGGTGTAGTACAACATGTTTTCCACTTTGGAGGATATCAAACGTGCTCAACAGAATCAATCCCATTGGTTGGAGCATTTGGATGCCCGATTAACCCACCTGGAGAGACATCTTTAGTGCGAGGAGAAACCCACAATCGTCGAAGATCCAACTCCAAAATTCCTGCTCTAATGACTTCTTCTGAATGATGCATATTCTATCTATTCCTATCTTAAGTTGTTTAGTGTCTTTATTTCAGATAAAACAGTTTACTTATAGAGAATGTTAAGTTTTATTTAGACATGTTAAGTTTTATTTAGACATTATCATAAATGAATGATCAATATATTTAGTTTCCTTGTTGAAAAATTAAAATCACCTATACTAATCTTAATATGACTATAAAAACTTTAAAACATATTATTTATATATATATATAGTTTTAATTATAAAGATTGTTCAAAATTAGTTGATGTTTCTCGCATTTTACAGGATAGAAATTTAGCATAGTGAAATTGTTATAAATGTGCCAAAAAAAACAAGTGTAGGAAAGGTGTGAGGGAACACAATGTCATTTGTGCGTTTCAAACTTCCACTAAGATTAGTATGTCCGGATGTTACCGTTCTTCCCAACAAAGTTGAATGACAATTCAAAATTCCTTACCTTAATGGATTCACTTTTTTTTTCTTCGAATAAACCATGTTAATTTAGAAAATATCAAAATTTATAAAAATATGTAAAGAAATGTTATGGGTTGGTAATCAAGTGTTTGAGTAGATAGGTGTGCCCACCCATATAATAATGTTCATCTTAATTCTTATTAAATGATAAATTAGTGATATATTTAATTTGGGAAATTTCAAATATTGATATATTTAATTATATTATTAATTTATTATGTTTTAAAATTTGAAAAAAAAAATCTTGATCTTGATAATTTGTTTGATGACATGTTTTATTTATATAAAGTTTAGTTTAATTTATAGAAGAAATAGTTTTTTCATCATAATTTTATGATATAATTTTTAATAAAAATGTGAATTTTTATGGTTTAAAATATATATTTTTTTAATATATTTAAATTTTATAAATTTAATAACTTAAATTAAAATTTTATCTCATTTTGATTAAAATTAACTAAAAAAAAATTAACTTAAACTAGGAATTATAAATCTTCTATTATCCCTATATTAATATTGTGAAAAGAGGATCTGACCGAGAAGGTTGATATTTTAACAACTTGCAAAAGAGCATGCTGATATCTTACCAACCCTATGGAAATACTAATTGATAACCATAAAATCTCAATGAAATTCTTCTGGCAAAAGACACATGGAATTCTTCTACCAGAGATCACGCCATGAAGAAAAATGAAAGGTTTCGTAATTTCCGGGTGGCTTCTTAGAAAAGCAATGAAAGTAACAATTTTAAGATTCAACGAATCAATTTCTTGCCATTCTCATCACGCCACAATAGAATGACAGAAATATGGGAAGGGCGCAGTAATAATAGAAAGTACATGCCATTGATTTATCACGACTGTAATGTAACACATCGAAAATCAGGTAAGAGTTAAGATTAGTCATAGAGGCGATGCACCGAGTGGAAAAGAGTTACAGTCATGAAATTAAATGTATCCATCCCAAACACGGATTGCTGCTTCAGAGTCGTAACGTATAACGAAACGTTGGCACAACTAATTTGATGGTGATGCAGCACTGTGTAGGTCAGTGCACGTTGCTATCAATGACCAACCATGTGTTCGGCCCACAAGGAACTTTTAATGCCTTTGGAAATGGCACACTCTCTATGGGTCACAAGGTATCCATGGAAGCTGTTGACTGAGCATTTATTACTTGGTCATATTGAAAATCGTTCACATGAAAACATGCTTAGTACATTACAGAAAAGTCTTCACACGCAAAACATTCTATGTAGTAGAAATCGTTTCCACGCAACATGCTTGAGAATAGTAAAAATAGTATTAAAATGTAACCTCCGTAGAAGTTCTCAAGTCATATTTAAATACAAAATTTTTTAAAAGTGAAAGTTATATATGGGGGAAATTTTAATGGAGATACATTTTAGGCAGTTTCTTCTATTTGTGGAAAACATGTATATCTAATCTAGGTGGATTTAGTTGGAATTGATGTGGTAACTCCTTTGAGATAACCTTTCACAAACACAGGTAAAGAAAAGAAACACTAAGGGGGTTAGTTGGATTTGATGTGGTAAGTCCTTTGCGATGACCTTTCACAAACACATGTAAAGAAAATAAACACTAAGGGGGCTTCCCTTTGGTAAAATGTCGAAGGCCAAGTTAAAAGACCACAAGAGTTGGGGGCAAAGGCAAGTTAAAAGACTATGAGAGTTGGGGACCGAAGAATAGTTATCATTTTTGAAAAGGTTTTATTGTAAAAGAGTTTTTTGGACGCACACACGAAAGGGAATGAAATATAACATGGGTCTCTCTTTGGTAAAATGAAAAAGATTTATCGAGCTAAAATCTATGAGGTTCATTCAATATCTAGTTTATAATAGATTATAATTAGCAATTTTTTATAAAGGTGCAAAGATACATCGAAGGAATCGAAGATTTCAAAATACCATTCTAAAAAATTAAATCATTAAATTTAAAATCTCTTATTTTCTAAGTATAACAATGGATTATTTGGATAGTTTCAAAGTGAAAGTTCCACAATGCTTCTATATTATGCATTTGTTCACTGGGCAGATAAACATGAATTACTGACTAATTCCTTGGGAAAAGTAAATGAGATTCAAACAATGTCCTCTCAAGAAGAAGGACAAAGATGAGAAGCATGATCTGAAGGCTGCACCTGCAAAGATCGAGGAGGAGGATTTTTCCATGAGAGTTGAGATACCTCCAGGAGGGAGGTGGGGTGATTTGGAGTTGTAGTTCGAAAGAGCTACAGATGGGCAAGATCCTTGAGGTGCCCACCTCTCGGATCAATTCCTTGCTATGGGAGCCCAGATTAGAAGTAGTAGGATGGACTGTGTCAGATGGTGCAGAGGAGTGTTGGAGCAATGAAAGAAGTGGTTAGAACGCCATGTCTGAGCAGCGTAGTGAAGAGTTGCAATAGTGCAGGGAGGCACAATGCAGCCGCAGCCTCAGATGGATAGTGTGGGACTAGCAGCAGTCAGATCTTCAACATCGAGTTGCATCTATGCTGAACACTTGTTCAGTAATTTGAGATGTTTTTGTGTTGTTGATGCAGTAGCAGCAACAATCTGTAGTGCAGGGGCAATTGGTGGCAGTGCCAACAGTAGCATGGATGCAGAAATTTAGAGGGAGTTGTAGTACAGATGCAGTGTTGACAGTGGGAGTGTCAACAATAGTACAAATGCAGTATTTGTGTAGTAGTTAGTGGAAGGGATGTCAGACATCAACAACGCAGAAGGAGATTGTACATAATAGAGTGATGCTTTGGTGGGAGGCATTGCTAGAGCACATTCCTCGCTAAGAGGGAGTGTTGATTTCTGGTAGCATCGGATGTGCTCTAAATCTCAAATTTGTTAGGGAGACTTGGGCATATGTATTCCAAAGAACCCATAAATAATTTTGGGAAATTCCACCCAGACACAGTTTTATTAAAATAATTAATTATTTCTAATGAGGCCTTAAGTCTATACTTAGGAAATTAAAATAATTAATGGGTATTAATCTAACTGTGGGTGTAACTTCTAGAATAAGACAAGGATCAAGTAGAAATGATCTTATCCATTGATTAGCTTCTAATTTGGGCTGTTGAATGTCAACAAGGAGATTATTTAAGGAGGCTTGAGGGTCGTTTGGAAGACACGCAGAGAGTTGATCAACGATATCGAATTGTTGAAGCTAGAGGGAGAGCAGTGATTTGTAGTGACCACACAGAGAGGAGGAAATAGATTTTTGGCTGGAGGATCTTCTTCGACACCAATAATACTCAGCAGAGAGGTATAGAAACACACATAGGAGGCAATGTAGAGGCCAGAGAAGGTGATGCAGATCCAGGAAGGGCTCACGCAGGCCCCACGCAGAGTAACGTAGAAGCCTTCATGCAGAAGTCTGAGATTTACTGGGAGGTTGACGTTCTGATCCGGGAGGGCTGGAATCAGCTCCTGATAAGCAAATCGGTCCCCAACAGAGGTGATGTAGGGCCTTAGAGGCCGACGCAAGCCCAACAAAAGTAGTCGGGAACTCGTTGGTTCAGCTGGGACTTGCAGTGTAGAGTGAGGTAATCTAATTAATTTTTTCTGCTGAATGATATTCCCTGTAACTGGATTGTTGCGAAGGCATCCATAAATTGTATTTAGAAATAAATTCAGCTTAATAATAAAAACCCTCAGATCTGTTGCACCAGTTTTCCCACATTGGGTTTTTCTGAGGACTTTAATCCAAAAAAATTGTGTCATTTGTGTTGTATCTTTCTCTATTGTTAAGTTTCTTGTTTCGACATATTATTTAATTGGTGTAGGCTGCAGTGTATGTATTTCGATGTTTTCTGTAAGAAAGTGCAAATAACTTATTGACATAAATCTAACAAGTAGGAGAAATATCATCATTTTCTATAGTAGGGATTTGCGGGTTTAAGGAATTTCACAAATCCCTTGTCGATGGCCAGTCCATCCAGTCACAATGGAAATACCCCATTATTGTCTAGCTGGTTGAGCATGTACAAGCTCACGAAAGGAACATACTTTCTCACATATCTTTCAACTGTTACATAAAATGGGCTCTTGCAAAATAGGGGATTCAGGTTGAGGAACGCTTGTAGGGTAACGTACAAGTCCTTGCAAACTTGGAGGGGGCAACACTGAAACTGCTTCTAATAATGAAGAAAAATATTACCATGAGAGACATAAATTATTTACAGAGATTTATTGAGAGGAACAACAAAAATAACCATTGAAAAGCATAGACATTAAACACATAATGCACAAAATATTTTCCCTTGGAAAATCCCAACTCCGGGGAAAAACCCAACCCAATGAAATTTCCTTGGCCAAAACCTTGGCCAACCTGGCCAACTGAGCCTTCATGGCTCACCTCCCTGGCCTTACATTACAATGAATTCCTCCTAGCTTTTTAAAGGCTACATTACATGAATACCACGGGCCCAAAACCCCCACTAATGACCCGATCAACTTTGACTCTATTCCCGAGTCAATTTGACCTAACAAATAGGACTGTCCAAGAATAGTGGGCCATACACATGATTCCAAGACATAGGATTTTGACGCAAATAGATATCTAGGCTATTGCTGATTCTCTATGGGTCTAATTCATAGAAATTTCCAATCATACCAGACTAGCTGAGACCTCATATCGACAGAAGAATCAGAGCACCGGAGAGTTGTTTTTGAGGGGAGATGTTCTCGTAGTATGCATACAACATCTGAATGCCACTCTTCCCTTCTATATTCAGATATCTAGATTCTTTCGACCATGTTTCCTTTGGAAATGCTTCAGTGTCCATTCTTGCCACCACCACCACCACATTCCAACATATTATTGTTATGAATTATACAAACACCACAGCTGCTACTGAAACTACAATGGAATTTCCACATGTGCTCATGTTAGAGTGGGAAGAGATAATATGGGTGCAGGCCTCTTCAGTTAAGCTAGTACGCAATTTTTACACAACTCTACAATTACTAATCACAACTCATCATCTCGTCTCTAGATTTAACAATTTTGACCAGTGGCAGAATAAACTAAATATTGCCTGTCTACATGTTGCATTGTTCCAGGAATTATAATTATGGAACAACGGGTCAGGACATTGGGTTCAACGAGGATTAAAAATTCAGAGCTGGTGTGGAAATGTGCAATTATCTCCTTCAAGATGACCATGTGGTTCTAGATGGAGAACTCCCACTCTAGCATAATCTTTGGGGAGGGCTTTGCTGCCACAATCAAAGGAAAAAATAACATGGAGCATTAATGGCTCCATTGATGAAATCTCTGCTAACCTGAGGAGCCCGTGCCTGCAGGCACCAAAAAATATTGCAGGGTTTTCAAAGATGAATTTAGGTTACATTAACTCACACAACGAAATTCATGGCATGCATAGCCAAACCGCAGGTGGTCCACGAGACGAACAATGGAGATGACTAACTGTGGAAACCATTCGCCGCTTGCTAAGTAAATGTGAAAAACCTTTCCACGTGTCAAACGATGAAAATAAAGCTCTGGGATTGGCTAACGACTTTAAACGGTGATCTCATCCTACAGTGCCAACATAAGAATATCTACAGTGTTAGTAAGAGGAACCTCACAATAAAAACACCTTCGGCGTAATCAAATACAAAATACAAGTATTCCTTTCATTTGAAGATTAGATAATATCTAGGATAAAACTTGTGTGGTGAATTTTATTATATGGTTAACTTAAACCTTATTCTTTTCTCCCATAGATTAGTAGCTTGCTTAAAAATCAAGAGATGACCAATATGTTCGAATAGGGGAAGATCTTTGAATACATTGTAATGGGGAGCTCAAAGTGATTGATGATTTAGTTGGAATCCTTAGATTTAGAGGCATACTATCAATGGTAAATGTATTAATAGATAAATATGGCACATGTTGGAATCAAGGGTGGAATAAGGAAATAAATTTAGATTTGGAAGGGGAAATAGATTTGGAGGGGGTTAGTTTAATTATTTGTTACCAATATTGTTGGACATTTAGATAGTTTTATGTCAAAATGTGCTTAGATTAGTTCCCTTGGGTTGTGAGAACTAGTCTATATTGATGAGCTTCCTAAGGATGCCACCACTAATATTAGGAAGCATCCCTTGGGTGTTTCCCCACCAATTCTTTAAAAAAAACACACATACATAATATATTATCACCCGGGGTTAGGAAAATCACTATATTCCACTACTTATAATATTTTGTTGATAATCCAATATACTAGCACAACTAGTGATTACCCCATTACTATTGTAGTTGTACCCCTTATTAATATTGTTGTGCCCTTATTGTCCCCATATTGTTATTACTGTGCCCCAAAGAATCCCTCTATTGTTATTTTTGTGGCTTTATATTATTATTGTTACGTCGGGTGGGCTATATTGTGACTCCTTAGACTCCTATATATAGAAAGGAGGTTTTGTCATTTGAATTATTGAAGGATTGTTCATTTATGTAATATAAAGGAGGTTGCCCCCTCGAAGAGGCTGAATTCTAAGGCGTTGATCTATCTTTCTATCTTTTTCTTGAGCTGGTTTCATAACATTTGGAATTAGAGCTTTGGATTCTAGGGTTTCACTGCTCCAAACAGGTCATCGTGGAATTTTCACTATAACCTTTTTTTTTTTTTGCCTGCGATGTTTCAGAAGCTAAAAAAAAAACCCATTTGAGAAGACAACGCGCTGAACCTTGGGTATGAATTTCAAAGCTTTTCGCGCTATATTTGCAGAGATATGATCCGAGGAAGTTGGTATTTTTGCAGACTCCTGAATTACATTGCAAACATGTGACCTGGGGAAAATCATCATAACTTTCTCTCTGAGCATCGGATTGAAATTTTGTAAGAAGGTACAAAAATAAGACAGACTGTAGTTTCTTGTATATATTTTTCAGTGCCAAAGGTCGAAATAGTGACTCGTGGCACGTCGTACAAGTTTGCTCTACTAAACTAGTCTATAATCAGGTCACTGTGGGAGATTTCGCATAACTCTTCCTTGGAGAATTCAATTTGGATCACACTGGTGGCACTAGAAAGAGGACACAGAGGGATACTGTAGGTCACAATTTCAGAATTGTATGATTTGAAAGTACAGAGATACATTAGAGGCAATATCGAGCTCCTACCAAGTGAAAAAATGTGTGTAGATTTTTTTAAATTTTTGCTTAAGCTTGGTTTGAAAATTTATTTTGAAGGAATTCAAAGGGCTTAGTAGAGCATTATTATCGGTAACTGATGCCCCTAGGAAAGAAAATGCAAAAACCTAGTAAGCAACCTGAAAGTTCTAGCATGACTCATGAAGAAGAGGAAGAAATGCTACATGATATATCAAAATTACAAGACCAGGTGCAACAGATGTCGCTGTCACAAAAGCTAATAGAAGCTAAGATAAAGGGCATGGAAGCTAAAATGGACGATTTGAAGATAGATTTGAAGACAGATTTGAAGAGAGACATGGCAGATTTGAAGACAAATTTGACAAATTTTCTACAACAAATACTTACTAATGGTGAAAAGGTAGTAAAGGAAACTCATGATGCGAACAAAAGAAATGTTAATCATGATTTCATAGACTCTAATGTGGGATCGAAGACCCACCATATTCCAAAAATCGATATGAGGAATTTTGATGGCAAGGATCCCGCAACATGGATATTACAGATGGAGCAATTTTTCGATCTCAATAATGTGAAAAACACACAAAAGGTACGTATTGCAACTTTATATTTGGAATCAAATCAGTTTGTATGGTATCAATGGCTTTGATCTCGTAAACAAATTATCACTTGGGCAATTTTTATAGAAGAATTGACAGCACATTATGAGGATACAAAAAGCAACACTTTTTTTAGCCAATTGATAAGTCTCAAACAAAAGGGTTCAATAATGGAGCACATTGAGGAGTTCCAAAAATTGAACATATGGGTAAAAAATATTCTAAAGGAGCATAGTATTGATGTGTTCATAGGGAATTTAAAGGATAATATTCAACATGATGTTTTCCTTTGGGAACCTGATTCATTAGAGAAGGCATTCAGGTTAGCAAGAACAATGGAAAGCAAAATTATGGCAACGAGGAAGCATACCACTCACAACTATAAAGATGGAAGTGTTGTTGCCCCTAGTCTTCCACAACCTATAAGGTTGACACCACAGCAATTGGAAGAAAAAAGAGCAAAGGGGTTTTTTTACAGTTTAGATAGTAAATACACTAAAGGTCATAAGTGTGCTGAGAAGAAATTATTCTACATAGGTTGTGAAGAGGAAGAAGAAAAGGAGTAATAAAGGTCAAAAGAAGAGGATATACTCCAGGAACAAAGCCTAGATAAAGAAGAAATGAATCCGACGATATCTTGTAATGCATTGGCTGGAATTACCACTCCTCAAACCATCAAGATAGAAGGAAAAATCAAGAAGAAAAAGGTAATAGTGTTGATTGATTCAGGAAGTACCCATAATTTTATTCATTGTAAGGTAGCAAAAGAATTGAATTTCTTCTTATATCCAGCACCAGAGTGTCAAGTGATGGTTGCAAATGGAGGAACAATAAATTGCTCTGGAAAGTGCCATAATATCAAGCTATCCATGGCAGAATATGTATTGACTGGCCCAATGCTTTCCATTCCAATGGGAGGTGCTGATGTTGTACTAGGATTCCAATGGCTACAATCCTTGGGTACAATAGCTTTTAATTTTCAGAAACTTTTCATGAAATTTTTTGTGGAAGGAAAGGAAGTTGAATTAAGGGGTATTTCAGGGAAACCGGGAAAGATAATCAACTCTAACGGTATGACAAAGCTTGTAAAAAAAGAACAAAGAGGTGTAATTGCACAATTATGTTCGCTAGATGTTTCCACATTGGAATCATCTATTTCTCCTGATCTCCAAAAAGTCTTGGACAATCATTCCAAGGTATTTGAGACTCCCAAAGGTCTCCCACCTATTCGTGATCATGATCATGCTATTCATCTGATTCCAGGAAGTGTTCCTCCAAACATGAGGCCATATAGATATCCCTATGCCCAAAAGAGTGAAATTGAACGCATGGTTGCAGAAATGCTAGAGGCTGGTATAACTCAACTGAGTCAAAGTTCTTTCTCTGCTCCAGTAGTATTGGTGCACAAGAAGGATGGATCATGGCGCATGTGTTCAGATTATAGGGATCTCAACAAGCTCACTATTAAAGATGGGTTTCCCATTCCTGTCATTGATGAATTATTGGATGAATTGCATGGATCAATTTACTTCACCAAGTTGGATCTTCGTTCAGGATATCATCAAATCAGAATGAAGACTGAAGACATTCCGAAAACAATATTTAGAACTCATGAGGGTCATTATGAATTTTTGGTCATGCCTTTTGGCCTTACCAATGCACCTTCAACATTTCAAGGTTTGATGAATTCAATTTTCAAACCATTCCTTAGAAAATTTTTGTTAGTATTTTTTAATGATATACTAATCTACAGTAAGTCTTGGAAGGATCATGTTGAACATGTTGACAGGGTGCTACAACTATTGGAGCAGAAACAATTATATGCAAAAAGATCCAAATGTTTCTTTGGAGTACAAGAGGTGGAATATCTGGGTCATATTGTATCTCATGAAGGAGTTAAGGTAGACCCTAGAAAAATTAAAGCCATTAAGGAATAGAAAATCCCCACATCCATAAAGCATCTGCGAGGATTTCTCAGGTTGACAGGGTATTATCACAATTTTGTTAAGAATTATGGGAGAATAGCAGCACCATTAACAACATTATTGAAGAAAGATGCATTTTCATGGACTCCAGAAGCAACAAAGGCCTTCAAACATCTTAAAGAGGCAATGTGCCAAGCACCGGTCTTAGCTACACCAGACTTCACAAAAACCTTTATTGTGGAATGTGATGCTTCAGGAAATGGAATTGGTGCTGTTTTAATGCAAGATGAAAGACCCATCGCTTTTGAAGGTCGTCCAATCAAGGGAAAGTTTTTACACAAAGCTATTTATGAGAAGGAAATGTTGGCAATACTCCATGCACTTAAGAAATGACGACCCTACCTAATGGGAAGACACTTCAAGGTAAAACCGGATCATGATAGCCTTAAATACTTTTTAGAAAAAAGATTATCCTTTGAAGAGCAACAAAAGTGGGTCATAAAGATGTTGGGTTATGACTTTGAAATCATCTACAAAAAAGGGAAGCAAAATGTGGTGGCAAATGCACTCTCAAGAAAGGATGAGGATGTGGAAGCATTGTTGTGCGCCATTTCTATTATCCAACCAGATTGGATAGACAAAGCAAGGGAGGAATGGAAGAATGACGAAGAAGTGTGGGCACTTATTCGAAAGTTACAACAAGATTCCAGTACGTCTGATACATTTAGCTGGAAAAATGATTTGTTATGGTACAAAGATTGCTTATACCGCTGTAAGAATTCCCATCTAAAACAAAATATTCTTATGGAATTGCACACTTCTCCCGTAGGAGGGCACTCAGGATTTTTAAAAACTTACCACAGGGTTAAGAAGGAATTTTTTTGGGATGGCCTTAAATCAGATATTCAAAAGTTTGTGGCGGAATGTTTGGTTTGCCAACAAAATAATGTTGAAACAATTAAGACACTGGGTCTATTACAACCTTTATCCATTCCAAGCCAACGTTGGGAGGAGGTTTTAATGGATTTTATCGCAGGTTTACCCAAGTCTGAGGGAAAGAGTGTCATCATGGTGGTAGTTAACAGACTTACCAAGTATGCACACTTTTGTGCATTATCACATCCATTTAAAGCCAGTACAGTTTCTACTGCATTTATGGAAACAATTCAAAAGCTACACGAAAACCCAAAGATTATTGTAAGTGACAGAGATTCCATTTTCACTGGAAATATTTGGACATAATTATTTTCTTGTCTTAGTACTCAGTTAGCTCATAGCTCATCTTATCATCCTCAATCTGAGGGGAAAACTGAGATAGTAAACAAATGTTTGGAAGGATATCTTCGTTGCTTTGTATCTGATAGACAGACACAATGGGTCAAATGGTTGCCTCTGGCTGAATGGTAGTATAACACTTCCTTCCATACAACAACAAAAATGACCCCATTTATGGCACTTTATGGGTATCAGCCACCATCCATCACATCATATTTAAGAGAAAATTCTAAGGTTCAAGCAGTGGAACATCACATCGAACATCAACAACAAGTCCTCCAGCTCTTAAAGGATAACCTCGTGTTGGCACAGAATATAATGAAACAACAGGCAGATCAACGTTGCAGTGAAAGAAGTTTTGATGTAGGTGATTGGGTATTCCTACGGGTACAACCATATAAGCAAATGTCCCTCAAGCAAGCTAAGAAGGATAATAAATTATCACCAAAGTATTATGGTCCGTACAAGGTGTTGCAAAAGATTGGTACTATGGCATACAAATTGGAGCTTCTTGCAGCTTCTTGATTGCACCCAGTTTTCCATGTTTCATGTTGAAAGAAGGTTATAGGCGACAAGCTCCCAGTTCAAACAATATTTCCAGAACTTGACAAGGAAGGAAAAATTATATTGGAACCGGAAGCAGTCATAGAAACAAGAACTCGACAGCTATGAAATCGATCAATTTCGGAGTATCTTATCAAGTGGAAGAACTTATCCGCTAAATATTCCACATGGGAGGATGAGAATTTTATACAGAAACATCCATAACTACTCAAGTGTTGAGGACACCTTTTTGAAGGAGAGGGGCATGTTGGGTCCCTATAATACTAGTGATTACCCCATTACTATTGTAGTTGTACCCCTTATTAATATTGTTGTGCCCCTATTGTCCCCATATTGTTATTACTGTGGCCCATAGAATACCTCTATTGTTATTTTTGTGGCTTTATATTATTATTGTTAGGTCGGCTGGGTTATATTGTGACTCCTTAGACTCCTATATATAGAAAGGAGGTTTTTTCATTTGAATCATCGAAGAATGTTCATTTATGTAATGTAAAGGAGGTTTCCCCCTCGAAGAGGCTGAATTCTAAGGCGTTGACCTATTTTTCTATCTTTTTCTTGAGCTGGTTTCATAACACATATTTACTAATGTCACTTTCATACATTTCTTGGCATGTATAAAATGTGGAAAATGACGCCAATAATTGTGTATCAACCATATTAGTAAATGTGGTTGTGCTAGTTGATAGCCAACACATGTGGGGTCAATTAATTGAGCATGGTTGAAGATGGTTAATGACTTTGATCATAATGTTAATCTTAAAAATGTTTATATTAATGTTAATATTAAAAGTAACAATAATGTTAACATATTACTGTTAAGATTAATATTAATGTGTCAATATGTTAACATTTACGTTAATATTAATGTTAATGTTAAATTAAAATGTTAATGTTGATTTTAATAGTTATAAATGTATTATAATGCTAATATTGAACAATAAATAAGAAATTTTAGTTGACCATTATCAACTATGGTTGATAGCGGTTGATGTTACATTAAAGTTAATATTAATAATAATAGTAATATTAATATTAATACTAGCACAACCACATTAGTAACTGTGGTTGATATATGACAATAGGCATCAATATCGTGTATATCAACCACTTTGCATAATGTATTTATTAGATTTAATAAAGGTCCCGTGTTTGATAATTTTTCAAGAGTTCGAATTAAAAACAAGGAAAATCTGCACCTCTTACTAAGTATTAAAGAAAAATATTTTTTCAAGAATTTAAACTAAAAGGGAGAACACACTTTCAAGTTTTATATGAGAGACATAGCATGTTTAAAACAAAATATGTCTCAAATTTTCAAAAATTTAATCTAATCAGAATTAAAAGAAAGACAATTTTTGTAACTCCCTCCTCCCACATTTACCTAAGTTAACTAGCCTATTGGGGTAAACATGTGATGAAGAGTTACTATGATATGATTCAACCTCCTAGATCACCTTAAAGAACTAGAATCGACAATCAAAACCTTATTGACTTCCCTCAGGTGCTACAGGACCCCCAAGAGATAAACCACCTTCCCAGGTGACCAAACCTTGAGTTAACATGCTTTTTCACTGATCTGGATTCCCAGACGCTAGAATAATACTTCATAAACTCAACTATAACCCTCCAATTGCATTCATAAGTATGCAAGGGAGAAACTGCAGTATTTTTCACCTAGTTCTGTGCCAACAACCGCGAGATATGAGGCACTTTTTCAGGGCTAGTCTTTAGACTAATGCCCAAAACTTAATGAAACTCTCAGAAATGACAAATGACACTGGGACAAAGCCCTCCATACAAAATTAGACAAGAAATTGACCTATTCAAGCCTAACCATGACAAACATTTCTTCAAAGACATCATGAACATGTAATCTAGAGGTCATAATTACATATTTGAACATAGGGATCTCATACTTATCTGAGAATCACCAAGAAGGTGTGATGCCCTCTCACAATAGTTGAATTATCATTTATTAGGTCATGCATTCATTATCCATTCATTTACAAATCAAAATATGATGAGAGCCATAACTAAAGTCTGACATAAAACCATGCTTATAACCAACATATAACTAGAATAATATCAATGATAGAATAACCATAAAATCCATATAATAAAAAGTATAAATACTCATAAAATAGAAGAGGGAAAAGAGACCTTATTAACATATTCAAATCCAACCAAGTTAGGGACTTCTCTGTACCACTCGACCATAGATTGGGTTGAACCAAATATTTCTTTCAGCCAATCATGCGAGTGCCATATTCCAGGGATGAATGTGGGACTCACAACAAAAGAACCAGGGCTTCCTCAAGATTTATAGTGTATCCCTCCATTACCAATTAAGGGATTTCTAGGACCGAAACCCTCATCTATACAACCAGGATTTACAGTGTATCTCGTCGTTACCAGTCAAGGGATTGTTAGGCCTAAACAAGAAACATATACTACCAGGCTTTACTACAATCCCACCTTTACCAGTCAAGGGATCACTAGGCCTAAACAGGCATGGATGCCTCCAGATTTCTTCACCAATACCTTGAGGAATTTTCCTGTCTCCACCCTCAGGATTTACCATGTATCCTGCCATTACCGATCAAGGGACTCCTAGGCCCTTGGAAATTTTCCTGAGACCACCTCACCAGATTCAAAAAACATCTGGCAATCTAGCTCAACCAAATGAAAGAACCCCATCACACCATGGCTATTCGGAAATGGCAAGGCAAGGTTGAAAACCTCCGTCACACTTGACAAAACCCATACCAATGACAACAATAGAACCAAATACACACATTCATATATCATGCATGTCAAAATTAATGAGGAAATGATACATGCAACTTGATACCTGTAAGTAATCCCGTTGTAGCCTCTCGATCCATCTCTTCCTTGCTTGATCTTTGCTTCCCTTTTGCTTTCTTTCCCTTCCTTTCCCTTTCTTTCTCCAAAGCTAGAGTGCTCCAAGAATGCTCTAAGTGTGCAAGAGTATGAGAGAGAGAGAGCTCCAAAAATGAACTACAAAAGGTTGTGAACTGACACTTAGAAGCCCTTTTATCATTGAGGCCTCTATTTTCTTCAATTTCCATTATTTTCCTTCAATTTTCTCCTCACATGCTACCTGTGACCTTTCACCTTCCTTTTCTCCTAATTTAATTTATTTTCATAAATAAAATCCCATTTAATGCCTCTTTGCCTTTTCAAAGCCTTTTCCATTGCCTTTGCCAATTTCCTTAGACATAATAAACCAAATGAACACCCACTAGGATGTTTTGCCTAACGTTCAACTTGGAATACATGTCCCATGACCTTTGTCTTGTTTTTCCTTTATTAACTTTATTACATGTATTTTTAACTAGGGATGTTACAAAACCCTCCCCCTTGGGGGAACATCATCCTCAATGGTCAATGACACCTATAACCAACAAGATTGTTGAGAACCAAAACATACTGCACATGGTGCTTTATAACTTAGCTCAATGCAATATTTACAATGAACAACCTGATAAAAACCAACATAAACAACATGAAAAATAACAACCATACTGCTTATTGGAGCTTTAACAAAGCTCGATGAGGTATTTACAATACACATATGCATATATAAACATAACCAAAACACAAAACCAAAACAGATTCCAAAAGACATCCACTCAACTAACAAAGGGAGAAGGATAGCTTCATCGGGCCCAAAATGCTTCCACTGCACTTTAGCTTGCTCGATTGCTCGATTTTGGAGAATGAGTTGTTTTCACTGCAAAATGAACTAAGGTTCTAGCTGGAATTATCCTTCTGAATCCACCTGCAATATAAACCAATCAATCACATGATCAACATCCTTTACATATATTTTATGCAATGAAACATGGAAAACATCATGGACTTTCATTGTTGAAGGTAGGGAAAGTATGTAGGCCATTGGTCCAATCCTCTCAAGGATCTTGAAAGGCCCGCAATACTAAGGTACCAACTTCACACATGCCCCACTCCTTAAGGAGCCCTTCTTTGGATTTATGTGAAAGTACACATGTTCTCCAACCTGAAACTACTTAAACAACCTATGCTGATCTGCATAGCTCTTCTGCCTATCCTGTGCTAATCTGCATAAATCTTCAGCTTGTTCTGTGCTGCCTTTATATTCCGCTTGATAACCCGCATTTCCTATTCCATGCTTGCCAACATGTCCAGTCCTATAAGTACCTTGTTCTCTAGATCACTCCAACTGATGTGAGTATTACAACTCTGCCCATAAAGTGCCTCAAACAAAATCATCCTAATTGAATCCTGATACCCATTATTGTAAGAAAAATCAACCAATGGAAGATACTCCTCCTACTTTCGTTGCTGATGCATAACATATATTCTCAACACATCCTCCAAAACCTTATTGACCCTCTCTGTTTGTCCATCTGTCGGTGGATGATAAGTTGTGATGAAGGCCGACTCTGTACCCAAACCTACAAATAACTCTTTCTAGAACATAGAAGTGAACTTAACATCTATGTCTGACACAATCTTCCTAGGAATACCATGCAACCTCACTATATCTCTCATGAAAACCTTTGCTACCTCACTTGCTGAATAAATAGACTTAATTGCTATGAAGTGAGCTACCTTTTTCAATATGTCAAGCACAACCATAATAAAATCATGCTGTCTAGATGTCCTCAGAAGAATTGTGATGAAATCCATGGAAATGACCTCCCATTTCTACTTTGGAATCAAAATCAGCTGTAGTAGACCACCTAGATACTTACACTCTACTTTTACCTATTGAAAATCGAAAAATCTAGCCACAAACTCTACCACTTCTTTAGATTCAACCAATAGTAGAACTTATTCACAACTGTTAATGTCTTTTGATATCCCGGGTGACTTGAATATGGCTTAACATGAAATTCCTCAAGATGAGCTTCTTGAGTTCACTGTTGTCTAACACATAGATCCTGTCCCTAAATATGACCAAACCATCCACTGCAAGACGATAGTCCACATCCTAATCACCTGTACCCTACTTCTGTAACTTGTGGCTAAGCTCCCTATACTTGTCATCCTATTTCCTTTCCTAGAAGATCCGATCTTGTAAATATATTACATATGAACTCATATCTGCTATGTGATTTACTTGTATTTTTCTGCTATGAGAATTGAAAACTATGTTCTCTTTACCCTTAATGTTATTGATCTCAAAATCAAACTCATTGAGCGTAGCCAACCATCCAGCTTTCATGGTATTCAGATTCTGTTGGTCAAACAAGTACCTCATATCGCTATGATCACTCATCAAGATGAATTTCCTACTAAGAAGATAATGCCTCCACACCTTCAAATCATGGATGATTGCTACCAACTTAAGATCATGTGGCACATATTTCTACTCATGCTCATTCAGTTTCCTTGAGTTGTAGCATACCACCTGTCCCTCCTACATAAGGACTCCACCAAGTCCTCTCTTAGAAGCATATGTACATGCCACATACCCTTTATCCAAATATGTATTCTTGAGAACTGGATAATTGTCAAAAATTTCTTCAACTGCTTAATATTTGCTGCACATTCCTTTTTCCATTCAAACTTCTTTCCTTTTCTCTGCAGTGATGTAATAGGATAGGAAATCCATGAAAATTTCCTTATGAACCTCCTGTAGTAACCTGCTAACCCCATGAATGATATGACCTCATCCACATTCCTAGAGCTTCCCACTCCATGATAGCTCTTATCTTTTCTGAATCCACTACAATACCTTCCTTGGAAACAACATGCCCCAAATAATGTACCTCCATCTAAAAGAAACTGCATTTACTAAGCTTGGCATAAAACTAATTCCCTCTTAGCAATCTCAATACTGTTGCTAAGTGTTCGGAATTTTCTTCCTCATTCTTAGAATATATCAATATACCCTCAATGAATACAATAAAAAATTTGTCTAGATAAGGACACAACACACTATTCATCAAGCACATGAAAGTGGCAGGAGCATTAGTCAAACCAAAAGGAACCACAACAAACTCATAATGCCCATACCTGGTCCTAAAAGTAGTCTTGTAAATTTCCTCTTCTTTGATACGTACCTGATGATAAAATGATCTCAAATAATCTTTGAGAACAATGCTACCCCTTCAACTGGTCAAACAAGTCATCAATCCTTGACAACAGATACCTGTTCTTAATCGTCACCTTATTCAACTACATGTAATCAATGCATAACCTGAGAGTACCATCCTTATTATTCACAAACAATACCAGTACACCCCAAGGAAACACACTTGGTCTGATGTATCCCTTGACAAGCATATCCTTCAATTGCAACTTCAATTCCATGAACTCTAGAGTGGTCATCCAGTAAGTTGCCTTTGATGCTAGTGTTGCCCCTGGTACCAACTCAATAGAAAAATCCACTTCCTTGTGAGGTTGCAACTCTGAAGTATTTGCTATAAACACGTCCTGAAACTACTATAAAACTGAATACCTCTTCGAGACTTCTGCATCCTCAACATCCTTACCTTTATCATTGGAAACATGAATTACCAAAAACGCACACCCTTTCCCATGACTACACTTTGCCTGCATAGTTGTAACCATTTTGACTGATGTTTACTTCTTCTTACCCTCCAAGATTCTATTTTCTCCATTATCATCCAAGTACTCAATAGCATTCTCAGAAAAATACACCTTAGTCCTATGAAGATATAACCAATCCATACCCAGAATCATACTATATGATCCCAATGGAAGTACATTTAGATGCGTTGATGTAGGCATAGCATTAAACTCAAATGCACAAGATCTTACCCAATGATGAACTCTTTTCTTAGTACCTATAGCCAACTACACTAACCAAGACTCTACATTCACTTCTTTATTCAAACCACACTTATCCACCAGGTCAGGATTAACATAACTATAATTAGATCCAAGGTTAATCAAAATAGAAACAACTTGATCACAAAGCTTATTGTCCATGTCGATAATAAATTCCTGGTGATATGCCTACTTGTTATCCAATGCTCATAGATCTGAGGAATGCTCTGTCCAACATCCTCAATTGTCTGCGCTTCCTATGCACTGTAGATCTAAGGCCGATGGGAAATCCCTCTTGAGATGCTCCTTACCACATATCCAACAGTACAACTATCCCTTACCCTCACCTTTACACTACTTCTCTCTAGGCTATGACCCATGTCCCTTTCCAGCTACATTAAAATTCTTGTAACGAATAACATTATCTTTTTCACCTGCATCCTAAGGTCTTGTTCGCTTCGGTGGACATTTACATTTATCTTTGTCTTTCCCTTTCCAACCCTGCTGAGACTTTGTCTTACGCTTTGATTGCTCATAACAATGCTTCAACTTTACAATTACTTATTCAAGCGACCGAGGCTCATCATACTCAATCCAACCTTTACATGCTAATGGTAATCCACTAACAAATCTATAAAATTTGGCCTTCTCATCCTTAAGATACCATACCTAAATAACTACAAGAACTTAGTTGTGCACTCTTCATCTATCATCGATCCCATCTTCAACTCATAGAACTCCTTGGACTTACTGTCATAGTACTTCTCTGACAAGTACTTCTTCCTAAAAAATATATTGAATTCATGCCAACTCAACGCCTATGTTCTAATGTCTCTGACCCGGTTCACATCTTCCCACCATATGTCTTCTTTTCCTTTGAGGTTGAAAATAGTTATCCCGACCTCCATGTTCTCTATATAGTCATGCAACACAAAGAACTTCTTCATCCCAAGTAACTATGCCTCTGCATCTTCTGGTTTATTTAAATCTCCATCAAATGTAGGTGTATTGGCTTTCTTGAACTCATCCAGAAAATATCCCTTGTCATTCCTTTTATAAGGATGATAACGATGATGACCATGATACTTGTATGAATCATAACTAGAGGATAACCCATGTCCATCACCTCTCCTATCTAGTGTATCCAAGAACCTTCCATCCCTAATGGTATCATCCGTATCCGACCTATGCCCACCATGAGACCCACTTCCATATGCCCCATTAGTCATGTCCTCTAGCCTATAACTAACCCGTGGCTTTCCTTGTCTCTGAAAATCTGACAAACTCTAAAGAATAACTACATTGACCTCTATTTTTTTCTCCTCTGCCTTGGAAAGTCTCTCTTATGGCTGAACGATTCTATCATTATCTTCTTTGCAACTTCTTATTTTTGCCGTCAAACTTATCAAAGTGTTTGCTATGTGAGGGGAGTACTCATTACCATGCTACTCATCTGATCTATAGGGAGAGTCTCATGAACTGTAATCCACCATTTTTCTAGTCATATTTGATCTTCTTCCTAAAAGTATATCATGTTAGATAAACCAAACATAAACATAACCAACATACCTCAACATAGTTCAGGGGAGGATATCTGATCTGCAAGATCAACCAGATTAGCACGATACATGTATAATCATGATATTAACAATATATCAACATGATGCATGTCAATATCAATTGCATACCTTGACCTCACACATGACAACCATGCCCATGACATTGCATGCATAAAAACATATAGACACTGACATGCATAACAAACACATATACAACCAACATGCATTCATGACAAACACATCCCAAAAACATCAACCTCAACTTATACATGTCAACACAACTGTAATAATCACCATCACCATGTATACACATCAAGCACATATACAACCTTCATGCATGCATGGCAAACACATTCCGCCCATCCAGTCAAAGGGTTCAACCATGCTCTGATACCACTCTATAACTCCCTCCTCCCACATTTACCTAAGTCAACCAGACTACCAAGGTAAACATGTGACATAGAGTTACTGTGATATGATTCAACCTCCTAGATCACCTTAAGGAAGTGTAATCGACAACTAAAACCTTGTTGACTTTGCTAATGTGCTACAAGACCCCCAAGTGCTAAACCACCCTTAAAGGTTCCCAAGCCTCGACGTAACTTGCTTTTTTACTGATATGGACTCCCAGACACTGGCATAACACTACTTGAATTTGACTGTAACCATCTAGTCGCATGAATAAGCCTATAAGGGAGTGACGATAGTCATTTTCACCCATTTTTGTCTTAGCGACCGCGAGATCTGTGGCAATTTTTCAGGGCTAATCTCCAAACCACTACCCAAAACCTAATGAAACTCTCATAAATAATAGATGACACAAGGAAAAATCCCTCCATACAAACTTAGACAAGAACTTGAACAAACCAATCCTAAACACGACAAAAATTTCGTGAAACACATCATGAACATGTAATCTACAAGTCATTATTAGATATCTAAACATAGGGATCTCATACTTATCTGAGAATCATCAAGAAGGTTTGATGCCCTCTCATAATAGCTACATTATCATCTATTAGGTCATGCATTGATTAACCATTCATTTATCAATCAAAACATGAGGATAGCCATAATTAAAGTTTGTCATAAAACCATGTTTATAACCAACATATAACTAGAATAATATCAATGATATAACAACCATCAAATCCATATAATAACAAGTATAAATACTCATGAAATACAAGAGGGAAAAGAGCTATTATTAACATATGTAAATCCAACCAAGTCAAGGACGTCCACGTACCACCTGAACGTAGATTGGGCTGAACCAATGATCCAAAAACAATATAGATATAACCATAAATATAGAGTTGCAACAAAAATAATACCTTATTCCATTAATATCAAAGAACTGAAATATGCTTACATACAAAATGGAAATAAGCTATCTCAGATGATGGTAGCTTAACTCCGAGAAGAGATGTGGCAGATACATGTCTCTGAACTATGTTACAATGAGGCTCAAAGGTCTATTTATTATTGAGAAACAATGGAAAATCCTAAACATCCAAAAACCTAACCCTAGGAGATGAGGCGCCAAAACTGTGGGCCCCATTTGGGTAAATTGGTACATCAACTTCCTGGGGTTGTAACTTTGGCATACAATCTCCATTTGATGTGCACAATACCTTGTTAGAAATATCTATTCGAGGACTACAACTTTTGATTGTAGACATGTGGCCAGTTTCGAAGAAAACATTGTTTATGGCCTCAAAATGGCTCCATAAGTTTAGGAATCGCTGCCAAAAATAGTAAATTGTGCTACAATTAAAGAAACTAAAAAAATGAAAGAAATAGTTGTAGGGGTTCATGTGGAATAGGTCGGTGGCCACAACTGTCCACATAGACCAATCCTCCCCTTTGTAGGAAGCAATGGTCCCTAGTATGTTGAGTGTCTCCATGAGATGGGGAAACTTCTACTGAACTTAGTCCCTCATGAACCACTTGCCTTGGTGTAGGATTTGGCCAGCTTTGACAACCCGATACAGTTGGATAATTTTTTGGAGATTGTTCTAGATCTGTGTGTCCATGATCCAATCATTTTTGGCTTGTTCCATGCAATCTAGGTTTAACTTTGTTCATGTGAGTTGTTCTACAATGTCTCATGTGTCTAGTAATGATGGAAAGTATGGTCGAAGGCTTTCCACATTGAAAATTGGGTGCATGCCAAGGAACAATGGAAAGTATGGTCGAAGCCTTCCCACATTGAAAATTGGTTGCAGGCCAAGGAATGGTGGAATGATGAGCATGAAATCATTGTCCCCTACAACCTTAGTGATGGTGTAAGGCCCATATCGTAGTGGGCGAAGCTTGCAGTGGGGCCGAGCGAGGCACTCCTTCTACAAATGTTACCAAACTTTGTTACCCAAATAGAACTTGTGTGGAACCCGATGCTGTTCATGGTGCTACTTGTACTTAGCATTGGCTTTGTCAAATATGTCATGGAACTCCTAGCAGATGTGTTGGATGCACTCAATGAAGCTGTTAGCCCTGTCAGATTTAGATTGGACATGAGATGAATCTGCCCGAGCTACTGCAAATTGTATGGCCACATCGATGGGGCATAATGGCTGGAATCCAAACCCCTCCTGGAAGGGGCTGTGGCCCGTTAAGCTATGGAGAGATCTGCTATAGCTGTGATGGAAATAGGGGAGGATTTCATCCCATGTAAGTGGATGATTCAAGTTATACATGCATATAATGTGTATGATCATCCTGTTGACTATCTCTGTTTGGCCATCACTTTGGGGGTAGAAAGTTGTGGACTTAGTGATCTTGGTATCCAACATCGACCAGATACTTGACCAAAATGTACTTAGGAACCTACTGTCCCGATCTAAGATAATGGATTATGGGATCCCAAATTTTACCCATGCTCATTCAAAGAAGAGATTAGTAGTGGCTTCTGCAATGATACTCTTCTTGCAAGATGCCATAATGGCCATCTTAGAGAATTTGTCAATGACCATGAAAACATAGTCGTTGCCATGATTAGTAGAATGAAGGCTTGACATGTAATCCATGGAGATGGATCCCAAGGTCGACTAGGAGTAGGCAGAGGAGTATATAGGCCTTGCTTCTTGATAGTTGGTTTGGAAATGACGTAGGAAGTGTATAATCTAATGTACTTCCCAACATTTTATCGAAGGTTCTACCAATAAAAATACTTCTACAACAGTGCCGCTATTTTATCTACTCCAAAATGTCTAGCGACATGAGTGTAGTGCACCTCCCAAATCATCTTGGCATGCTCGCTTGAAGGAACACAAATATGTCCCATGTGCCATAGTAATGCATCCTAGAGGTGAAAATTTAATTTTTCTTTCCTTCTAGAAGCGTCTAGTATGTGTTGCCGAATTTTGGATCACTCTTGTAAAGATGTAGCCACCCTAAAGCCTCGTTCCCACAAAAGTCAAGCATAGTGATTAATGCCATGATTGGCGATTGACTGAGGTAGTCTGCAACATTATTGGTGCTTCTCTTCTTGTAATAATGTTCAAATGGAATTGTTGCAGCTATGTGGACCATTTCTAATGGTGATCGTTCTGCAACTTCCCTTATGTCTGTACGAACTGTAGGGGTTAGTGGTCTGTGTGGATGGTAATTTCCTTCCCTAAAATGTAATGATTCCATTGTTAGTAGGTCTACACGATGGAATACATGTCTTTGTCATAGGTGAGATACTTTTGGACTATGTATGAAAGTGTCTCACTGTGATATGCCACTTGATTCCCCTGCTGAGTAAGAACTGCACCAATATCATAGTTAGCGGCATCTGTCTCAATCTAAAATGGTTGTTGTAGGTCTGGTAATATAAGCACTGGTGCAGAGAAGAGGAAATGCTTTAACTTAGAAAATTCCTTCTATTGGGATTTAGACCAAAAGAACTTTTCTTTTGCTTTGCCCTTGGTGACCTGACTTAAAGGCCAAGTGATATGAGAGAACGCCAACACGAACTTGTGATAGAAATTCGCAAGACCCAGAAAGCCGCAGAGCTCTGTTAGAGTGGTTGGGGGTCGCCAATCTTGAATGACTTGTATCTTGGCCGGGTCCACATGCACAACCCGTTCATAAAGGATGTACCCCAGATATTGAACCTGGGTCATATCTTAAGTGCATTTCTTCAAATTGGCACACAAATTTTGTTGTCACAGGGTTTGGAGGACTTGTCGAATGGTGCTCTTCCAAACTATACCTAAATATCAAGATGTCATCCACTTACACCACCACAAATGAGTTGGTGAAGGGTCACAAGATGTCGCCCATAAACCTCATGAAATTTGCAGGGTAATTCCTCAACCTGAAAGGCATGACCAACCATTCGAAAAGGCCCTCCTTGGATTTGAAGGTAGTATCCCACACATCAAAGAGTTTGATTGGTACATGGTGATAACCAGACTTCCTGTCAATCTTGCGAGAATATTTGGCCCCCTTGAACTAGTCTAGAATGTCATCAATCCATGGGATTGGATACTTATTCCAGACAGTGATCCTGTTTAAAGCCCGATAGTCAATACAGAGTCTCCAGGTCTTGTCCTTCTTTTGTACCAACATGATCGGGCTCCCACAGGGTGATGAGCTTGGCCTGATGTGCCCTTTCTGGAACAACTCCCGAATCTGCCTCTTGATTTCATCATTCTCCAGAACAAAGCGCCGATAGATCAGTCTATTGGGTAGTAGCATGCCTGGGGTCAGATCAATGGCGTGCTTGACCTAACAGTGTAGAGGTACCCCTATGGGTGAGGTGAAAATGCCCATGTACTCCTCCATGACCTTGTCCATCTGCTGCTGCCATGTGGAGGAGCCCTGTTTTGAGGCCATGACCATAATATTCTTCTTTCCCTGAGGGCTAATCATAAGGAAAACAAATTTCTCGGTCTTGGAAATGATCTTACGGCATTTGTTCACAGTGATCAAAGAGATAGTCATAGACGGTGCTACCTCTGGTATCCTATACAACTTATTACCCAAAGTAATAATAATAGTGTGATGCCTAGACTCATACACGAAATGCCTCTTCCACAAGTATGGTTGTCCTTACATCACAAAATTCAAGAGGAGAAACATCACACAATACCTCATCCATGAAGTACTTGATGTTGTAGGGAAGTCGACATTGTTGGCTAACATGGAGATCTCTTCCTTGCTGAAGCCACCCGATGGTGTATGGCTACGGGTGTGCTATAGTTCGAGCCCTAAATCCTTATACCCTTACCTCGTTGGGGGCATGCAAAGAAAAACATAGAAAACACATACCACTCTTATACCGATGATTTGAACTTAAACATGAACGCAACAAAATATAGATATAACCATAAATACCATGTTACAACAAAAATAATACTTCATTCCATTAATATCAAAGAACCGAAATATGCTTACATACATAATGGAAATAAACTAGCTGGGGCGATGGTAGCATATCTCTGAGAAGAGATGTGGTGGCTACATGCCTCTGAACTATTTTACAATGAGGCTCAAAGGTCTATTTATTACTGAGAAACAATAGAAAACCATAAACATCCAGAAACCTAATCCTAGGAGATGAAGTGCCAAAACTGTGGGCCCTATTTGGCTAAATTGGTACATCAACTTACCGGGGTCGTAACTTTGGCATACGATCTCTGTTTGATGTGCAAATACCTCATTAGAAAGATCTATCTGAGGACTAAAATGTTCGAGTACAAACATGAGATAATGCTGAGACTCATGTTTGTTTGTTTTCCAAGAAAACTTCGTTTAGGGCCTCAAAACGGCTCTAGAAGTTCAGGACCCGAAAAACTACCAAAAATAGTAAATTTTCCTACAATTAAGGAAACTGAAAAATGAAAGAAATAGTGGTGGGGGTCCAAGTGGAATAGGAGGGTGGTCACCAATATCCCCCTAGATCAACCAAATATTTCTTTCAGCCAATCACCCCCATGCCATATTCCAAACATGAATGTGGGACTCACAACAAAACAACAAAGACTTCCTTAGGCGTTATCGTGTATCTCTCCATTACCAGTCAAGGGATTTCTAGGCCCAAAACCCTCATCTATATAATTAGAATTTACTGTGTTTCCCACCATTATCAATCAAGGGATCACTAGGCTTAAACATGCATGGAAGCCTCTAGATTTCTTCACCAATACCTTGAGAAATTTTCCTGTCTCTACCTGCAGGTTTTACCATGTATCCTACCATTACCGGTCAAGGGATTGCTAGGCCCTTGGGAATTTTCCTGATACGACATTACTTGGTTCCAAAACCATCTGGAAATCCATCTTAACCAAATGAAATAACCCCATCACACCTGGCTATCTAGAAATGGAAAGGAAAGGCTTAAAATCACTATTACACCTAGAAAAACCCATTCCAATGACAACAAGAGAAACAAATACACATGCATATACGTTGCATGCAAACACTAGCAAGGAAATCATACATGCAACTCGATACCTACAATTAATCCCATTGTAGTTGCTTGATCCAACTCTTCCTTTCTTGTTCTTTGCTTCCCTTTTGATTTATTTCCCTTCCTTTGCCTTTCTTTCTCCAAAGCTAGAGTGCTCCAAGAATCCACTTAGCGTGCGAGAGTATGTGAGAGAGAGATAATAGAGAGAGAGCTCAAAAATTGAATTGCCAAAAGGTTGTGAATTGATCCTCAAAAGCATTTTAATCATTGAGGCCTCTAGTTTCTTCAATTTCCATTATTTTCCTTCAATTTCCTCCTCACATGTAACCTGTGACCTTTCACCTTCCTTTCTCCTAATTTCCTTTATTTTCATAAACAAAATGCCAATTAATGCCTCTTTGCCTTTTCAAAGCCTTTGTCATTGCCTTTATTAATTTCCCTAGCCATAATAAACCAAATGAACACCCACTATGATGTTTTGCCCAACATTCATCTTGGAATATGTGTCCCATGACCTTGGCCTTATTTTTCCTTTACTAACTTTATTACATGGATTTTTAACTAGGGTTGTTACAAATTTTCAAGAATTTAAACTGAAAGAAAATAATGTAGGCATGGTTTTAAAAACAAAATGTGTCATAAATTTCAATAATTTAAACTAAATGAAAAAATAATATGCATTATTTTCTATGGTGGTGAGTATCATGCTCCATATGGTGTTATGTTCCTCGGCATATTATGTCTTCACAACTTTGTGTTAGAACTGAAACTATAACATAATAGGAAAAGCTCAAACGAAAGAAAGTCTATGTTCTATCAAGATTTTGCAATATAAATGTAAGCTTTGAAACAAAAAAGTCTAATAATGTTTCCATTAAATTAAACTAAAAAAAAACCTGCAAACTAAAATAAATGAGGTCTACATTTATGATATAAATGTAGGTTTTAAAACAAAAATGTCTATTAAAATTTCCATTAAATTAAATTGAAGAAAAGAAAACCTACAAACTAAAATAAACTCAATCTACATTTTTCTAGACAAAAATCGAACCTTGGATAAATCTAGATTAATGAGCAAGAGGGATGGCATTTCAATGGGGAGAAAAGGAGGGCAGTTTAGTAGTCCAGGAGCCAGGATAGAATTTTTCCTTAAAGTAGGGTGATATATGTTTCAAATATATATTCATTTTGGTAGCCAATCACTTGCGTGAGAATTTTAATTGAGGACTTGTAGCATGGAGGGTGTAACAACCTCAGTTAAAAATCCATGTAATAAAGTTAATAAAGCAAAAATAAAACCAAGGTCATGGACACGTATTCCAGGCTGAATGTTGGGAAAAACATCCTAGTGGGTGTTTATTTGGTTTATTATGGCTAAGAAAATTGATGAAGGCAAAGATGCATTAGTTGGTATTTTATTTATGAAAATAATGGAAAATATGATAAAAGAAATGTGAAAGGTCACTAGTTGCATGTGAGGAGGAAAATGAAGGAAAATAGATAAAATTGAAGAAAATAGAGGCCTCGTTGATAAAAAGGCTTTTGAGGATCAGTTCACAACCTTTTGTCAGTTCATTTTTGGAGCTCTCTCTCTATTCTCTCTCTCTCTCTCATACTCTTGCACACTTAGAGCATTATTGGAGCTCTCTAGCATTGGAGAAAGGAATGCAAGAAAGGACAAGAAAGCAAAGATTAAGAAAGGAAGACTTAGATCAAGTGGCTACAATGGGATTAGTTGCAGGTATCGAGTTACAAGTATGATTTCCTTTGCTATTTTTGGCATACATAGTACATGCATGTGTGTATTTGGTTCTGTTAGTGTCATTGGCATGGTATTTTCTAGGTGTGACAGTGGTTTCAACTTTGCCTTTCCATTTTCGGATAGCCATGGTGTGATGGGGATATTTCATTTGACCGAGCTCTGCATTGTCAGATGCTTTTGGAACTGGTTGAGGTGGTCTCAGGAAAATTTCCAAGGGCCTAGGAATCCTTTGATCGGTAACAACAAGATACATGGTAAAGCATGAGGGTGGAGACGAGAAAATTCCTCAAGGTATTGGTGAAAAAATCTAGAGGTATCCATGCTTTTTTAGGCCCTAGTGATCCCTTGATTGGTTTTTTCGGGATTGTGGTAAATCCTTGTAGTGTATGTTTCTTTGTTTGGGCCTAGGAATCCCTTGACTAACAATGGCAGGATTGCAGTAAAGCTTGATTGGGTAGGTGCCTTCTTCTGACCTAGAAATCCCTTGACAGGTAATGGTGAGATATGCGGTAAAGCTTGAGGAAGCCCTTGTTGTTTTGTTGTGAGTCTCACATTCATGCTTGGAATATGGCACCAGGGTGATTGGATGAAAGAAATATTTGGTTAAGCCCAATCTATGGTTGGGTGGTACATGGAAGTCCTTGACCTGGTTGGATTTTGCATATGTTAATAAATTCTCTTTTCCTCTTGCATTTCATGAGTATTTATACTTGTTATTATGTGACTTTGATAGTTGTTCTATCATTTTTATTATTTAGGTTATATGTTGGTTATAAGCATGGTTTTATGACAGAATTTAGTTATGGTTCTCATCATGTTTTTATTGCTAAATGAATGTATGACCAAATACATGATAATAAAACTATTGTGAGATGGCATCAAACCTACTTAACAATTTTAAGATAAGTATGAGACCCCTATGTTCAGATATGTAATTATGATCTGTAAACTACATGTTCAATATGTGTTTGATGAAATTCCTATTTTGGTTAGGCCTTGTTAGGCCAGGTTCTTGTCTAAGTTTTATATTAATGGATTTGTCCTTATGTCATTCATCATTTCGAAAAGTTATATCAAGTTCCGGGCAGAGGTCTGGATGCTAGCCCTGAAAAAGTGGCTTAGATCTTGAGGTCGTATACACAAAATTGGGTAATTTAGACTGCAGTTGTTGGGAGGCAAGGTTATCCATGCAACTGGAGGTTTACAGTTGCTAGCTTTCCTTGTTATGAAAGTGACTAGGAGTCTAGGTCAGTGAAAAGGAAGTCTAGCTCAGGGTCTGGGCACCTGGGGTGGTTGTTTAGCTTCCGGGGTTCCTATAGCTCTTAAGGGAGGTCAACAAAGTTTTGGTTGGGAGATTCCAATTCCTTAACTGTACTTAGGAGGTTGAGTCATATCATATTAACTCTTTGTCACATATTTACCTTAGTGGACAGGTGAACTTGGGTAAGTGTGGGAGGAGGGTGTTATAGGGTGGTATCAGAAAAGGTTGCACTCTCTTTGGGTGTTATTTGATACCACATAGTGGTATCTAAGCTCCTAGGTTCAACAGTTGGACTGGATGGGGGGAATGTTTTTTTCATGCATGCATGTCAGTGGTATATGTATTTGTTATGCATGTCATTGTCTACATGTTTCTTATGCATGCATTGTTATGGCCATGGTTTTTGTGCATGAGGACATGGTATGAAGTTGGTATTGTCATGCATGAGGTTGATATATTATTATGATTATACATGTATCATGCTAATCGGGTTGATCTTACAGATGAGATAGCCTTCCCTGAACTTCATTGAGGTATGTTGAGTATGCTTATATTTTGGTTTATTTGACATGATATGTTTGCGGGAAAAGAAGATCAAAGATGAAAAGGAAAATGGTGGACTACAGTTCATGCGATTCTCCCTATAGATCAAATGTACAACATGACAATGAGTACTCCCCTCACATACTAGACACATTGAGGAGTTCGAAAGAATAAATAATAAGTTTCAAAGAAGATAATGACATAACCATTTAGTCATAAGAGAGACTTTCCAGGGCACAAGAGAAACAAGTAGAGGTCAATGCAGTTATCCTTTAGTGTTTTTCAAACTTGCAGAGATAAGGACCTCTTAGGATCAGTGATGGACATGAGAACATGACTAATGGAGCATATGGTAGAAGATCTCATCGTGGGAACATGTTAAATAAAGATGAAATGACCAGAGTTGACAAGTTCTTGGATACACCTGATAGGAGAGGCAGTGGACATGGGGTTTACTCTAGTTCTGGTTCATTCAAGCATCATGGTCATCATCACTATCATCCTTACGTGAGGAGTGGTAGGGGATATTTTCCTAATGAGTTCAAGAAATCAAATCCACCTACATTTGATGGAGAGTTGAAGAAGTTGGAAGATGCAAAGTCATGATTACTTGGGATGAAGAATTTATTTGAGTTGCAGGATTACACCAAGAACATGAAGGCCATGATAGATATTTTCAGCCTCAAAGGGAAAGTATACATCTAGTGGGAAGATGTGAAGTGGGTCAAATACATTAGGATAGGGGAGTTGAGTTGGAATGAATTCAAGAGACTCTTCAGGAAGAAATACTTGCCAGAGAGGTACCATGATAGTAAATCCAAGGAGTTATATGAGCTAAAGATGGGATCAATGACAGATGACGAGCACACGACTATGTTCTTGGAGTTATTGAGGTATGTAATGTATCTTAAGGATGAGAAGGCCAAGGTTCAAATATTTTTTAGTGGATTACCATTAGAATTTAAGGATTGGATTAAGTATGATGAGCCTCCATCATTGGAAGAAGTCATTGGGAAATTGAAGCACTGTTATGAGAAATCAAAGTGTAAGAACATATCTAATAAAGGTTAGAAAGGGAATGACAAGACTAAAGGTAAATGGCCACCAAAGTGAACAATACTGAAGGTTGCAGGTCAGAATTAAAACATTCTTCCTTACAAGAAGTTTAATGCAGTTGAGAAGGGACATGGGTTGTAGCCTAGAGAGTAGCATAATATAGGTAGTGGTAGGGGACAATTGTAGTGTTTGATATATGGTAAGGAGAATCTCAAGAAGGATTTTTTGTCATATCAAGGTGGTAGGCCTCAGATATACAGTGCACATAAGGCGCAGACAGTTGGGGATGTTGGAAAAAGTATTCCTCAGATCTATGCGGCATTGGATAACAGGTAGACAAACCACTAGGAATCTATTATTGAGATGGACAATAAGCTCTGTGATCAAGTTGTTTCTATTTTGATTGACCCTGGATCTAATTATAGTTATGTTTACCCTAACCTAGTGGATAAGCGTGGTTTGAGAAAATAAGTGCATGCAGAGTCTTGGTTAATGTAGTTGGATACATGTACTAAGAAGAGTTTTCATTATTGGGTAAGATCTTGTGCATTTGGGTTTAACAGTATGCCTACATAAACGTATCTAAATGTACTTCTGTTGGGATCATACAATATGCTTCTGGTATGGATTGGTTGTATCTTCATACGACTAAGGTGGACTGTTATGAAAAGGCTATTGAGTGCTTGGATCACAATGGATAAAAAAGAAGTTTGCAGGGTAAGAATAAGGTAACATCAATTAGAATGGTTACAAATATGTAGGAAACACGCAGTCACAGGAAAGGGTGTGTATTATTTGTGGTACATATTTCCAATGATAAAGGTAAGGATTTTGATAATGGAAACGTCTTGAAGAGGTACCCAATGTTGCAACAATTTTTGGATGTATTCAGAACAACGATTTCAGAGTTGCCTCCTCATAGGGAATTGGACTTCTCTATTGAGTTGGTACTAGGGGTAGCACTAGCATCAAAGACACCTTACAAGATGAGCACACTAGAATTAGTGGAGTTGAAGTTGCGGTTGAAGGAAATGCTTGACATGGGATACATAAGGCCAAGTGTGTCGCCTGGGGTGCACTGGTGTTGTTTGTGAAGAAGAAGTATGACACTCTTAGGTTGTGTATTGATTACAGACAATTGAACAAGGTGACGATCAAGAACAAGTACCCTTTACCGATGATTGATGACTTGTTTGATTAGTTGAAGGGAGCAACAACATTCTCGAAGATTGATTTAAGATTTAGATATGATCAGGTACACATCAAAGAAGAGGACATCTACAAGATTTCTTTCCAGACCAAGTATGGGAATTATGAGTTTGTTATATTTCCTTTCGGTTTAACTAATGATCCAGGTACTTTCATGTGTTTGATTAATAGTGTGTTGCATCCTTATATGGAAAAGTTTGCTATTGTATTCATTGATGATAAATTGATATATTCTAAGAATGAGGAAGAGCATGCCGAACACTTAGCAACAATATTAAGATTGATAAGAGAGCATCAATTGTATACCAAGCTTATAACATGCAGTTTCTTTAGAAAAATGTACATTACTTGGGGCATGTTGTTTCCAAGGAAGGAATAATAGTGGATCCAGAAAGGATCATAGCTATCATAGAATGGGTCACTCCTAGAAATTTGTATGAGGTGAGATCAATCATGGGTTTATCATGTTACTACAGGAGGTTCATCATTAAATTTTCACAAAATGCATATCCTATTACACTGTTTCATAGGAAAGGAAAGAAATTTGAATGGACAGAGGAATGTGCAGCAAGTTTTGAGTAGTTGACAAATGATCCAGTTCTCAAGCTTGTAGACCTGGATAAAGAGTTTTTGGTATGTAAAAATGTTCGCAAGAGAGGAATTGGTGGAGTTCTAATGTAGGAGGGAAAATTGGTATGCTATGAATCAATGAAGTTGAATGAGAATGAGTAGAACTATGTGACACATGATCTTGAGTTGGCGGAAATCGTACATGCATTAAAGATGTGGAGGAGCTATCTTCTTGATAGGAGGTTTGTGTTGATGAGTGATCATAGTGGGTTGAGATATTTATTTGACCAACCTAATTTGAATGCCAGGAAAGCTAGATGGTTGGCCATGATTAGTGAGTTTGACTTCGAGATCAGGTACATTAAAGGAAAAGAGAACAGGGTTGTAGACGCTCTTAGAAGAAGAGTACATGTAAATCACTTAGTAGCTATGAGTACTTATGGGACATATTTATAGGATCAGATCTTACAAGTAGGACAACAGGATGATAGGCACCAACAAATTAAGCACAGGTTACAACAATAGGGTACAAGTGAACATGATGTGGACTATCATGTCACGGTAGATGGTTTGGTCATATTTAGGGACATGATATATGTGCTGGACAATATAAAGCTCAAGAAGCTTATCTTGTGGGAAGTTCATGTTAAGCCATACTTAGGTCATCCAGGATATCAAAAGACTCTAACAGTTGTGAAGAAATTCTACTATTGGCCGAATTTGAAGAATGAGGTAGTTGGGTTTGTGGCTAGGTTTTTGGATTGTTAGCATGTAAAATCAAAGTGTGAGTATCCAGGTGCTTTAATGCAACCGATTTTGATTCTAGAATGGAAATTGGAGGTCATTTATATGGATTTGATCACATGTTTGCCGAAGAAATCTAGACATCATGATTCCATTATGGTTGTGGTTGACAGGTTGACTAAGGTAGCTCACTTCATAGTGGTTAAGTATAATTATTCAACTAGTGAGTTATCATAGGTCTTCGTCAGGGAGATAATGAGGTTGCATGGTATTTTGAAGAAGATTGTGTTAGACAGAGATGCTAAGTTCACTTCTAGGTTCTAGAAGGAGTTATTTGCAGGCTTTGGTACAAAATTGGCCTTTAGTACAACTTATCATCAACTAACAGATGAATAGATAGAGATGGTCAACAGGATTCTAGAGGACATGTTGAGAATGTATGTTATGCATCAACAACATAAGTGGGAAGAGTATCTTCCACTGATAGATTTTTCTTACAACATGGGTATTAGGAGTCACTGAGGATGAGTTTGTTTGAGGGACTTTATGGGAAGAGTTTTAATACTCCTATCAGTTGGAGTGATCCAGTGAATGGGGTACTGATTGAACCAGACATGTTGGCAGAGATGGAATATGAAATGCAGGTAATCAAGAAGAATATAAAGGTAGCACATGACAGGTAGAAGAGCTATGCAGATCAACATAGGTTTTTTAAGGAATTTTAGGTTGGGGAATAGGTGTACTTGACATAAATCCCAAGAAAATATTCTTGAGGGTTGGGTCATGTGCAAAGATGGCACCTTGGTATTGTGGGCCTTTTGAGATCCTTAAGAGGATTGGACTAGTAGCCTATTGACTCGCACTGCCTCCGACAGTGAAAGTCCATGATGTTTTCCATGTGTCATTTCTTAAGAAGTATGTGAAATATGTTGATCATGTTATTTATTGGTCTATATTGTAGGTGGAACCATAAGGAGAATTCCAACCAGAACCTTAGTGCATTTTGCAATGGAAACAACTCATGCTCCGAAATCGAGCAATCGAGTAAGTTAAAGTGCAGTGGAAGGACTTTAGGTCCAATGAAGCTACATGGGAGATGGCTGATTAAATGCAAGCTTTGTATCCTTCTCTATTCGTTGGTTGAGCGGATGTGCTTTGGCATATGTTTTGATGTTGTGTTTTGGTTATGTCTATATATGCATATGTTCTAAATACACATCGAGCTGTGTTATAAAGCTCCAATAAGTGGTATGGTGTTCATGATATGTTGGTTATGTTTTCAATAGATGGATATGATGTAAATGCCACATCAAGTTGTGTTATAAAGATCCATAGGAATCATGTGTTTTTTGGTTTGTAAGTGCCATTGAACATCGTGGAGGGTGTTCCCCCAAGGGGGAGGGCTATGTAACATCCGTGGTAAAAAATCCATGTAATAAAGTTAATAAAGGAAAAATAAGACCAAGGTCATGGGACACGTATTCCAAGCTGAACGTTGGAAAAACATCCTAGTGGGTGTTATTTGGTTTATTATGGCTAAGGAAATTGCCAAAGGTAGTGACAAAGGCATTGAAAAGGAAAAGAGGCATTAATTGACATTTTACTTATGAAGATAATGGAAAATAGGAGAAAAGGAAGGTGCAACGTCATAGGTTACATGTGAGGAGGAAAATGAAGGAAAATAGAGGCTTCATTGATAGAAAGGCTTCTGAGGATCAATTCACAACCTCTTGTCCGTTCAATTTTGGAGATCTCTCTTTATTCTCTCTCTCTCTCTCTCTCTCTCACTTTTGCACATAGAGAATTCTTGGAGCACTCTAGCATTGGAGAAAGTAAGTCCAAGGAAGGAAAAGAAAGAAAAGATCAAGCAAGGAAGAATTGGATCGAACAACTATAGTGGGATTACTTGTAGGTATCGATTTTTATGTATGATTTCCTTTCTAGTTTTGGAATGCATGGTACATGCATGTGTGTATTTGGTTCTCTTGCTGTCATTGGCATGGTATTTTATAGGTGTGACAATGGTTTCAACTTTTCCTTACCATTTTCAGATAGCCATGATGTGATGGGGTTCTTTCATTTGTTTGAGATTTGGATTGCCATATGGTTTTGGAACTGGGTGAGGTGGCTCAGGGAAACTCCCAAGGGCCTAAGAATCCTTTGACTAGTAATGGAGAGATACACGGTAAAGATTGAGGGTGGAGACGGGAAAATTACTCAAGGTATTGGTGAATAAATCTGGAGGCATCCATGCTTATTTAAGGCCTAATGATCCCTTGACCAGTTTTGGCGGGATTGCGATAAAGCATGGTGTTTTGTTTGGGTCTAGGAATGCCTTGACCAATATTGGCAGGATTGCGGTAAAGCCTGTTTGGGTAGATGCTTGCATTTGGCCTAGAAATACATTGACCAATAATGACGGGATATGTGGTAAAACTTGATGAAGCTCTGGTTGTTTTGCTGTGAGTCCCACATTCATGCTTAGAATATGGCACGTGGGTGATTGGATGAAAGAAAGATTTGGTTTAGCCCAATCTATGGTCAGATGGTACATGGAAGTCCCTGACTTGGTTGGATTTGTTGGGTATGTGTTATATTCTTTCCATGACTAGTTGCACACATTGGTCCCCCCCTGTTTGTTGCGCTGGGCGTAGCAGGGGGATGTAGCCCCTTACACGGTGTCCGAGGCAACGACCCGAGATTTTTTTTTTTCCTATATATATGTGGAACCAAGGATGGGGGCAGACCCAAAGATAGTGGGAGGACCTACCCATGGTTTTGTGCATGGGTTTTGCATATGGTTTTGAGCATGATGGTTTTCTGCCCATGGTATTTTGTAGATTCGATCAAGGGGACTAAGGTTATGTTCTAATCCAGGGTTAATGGATTGGTGTTTATGAATGTCCTAGTTTTTGGATCTAGGGGAAAATCTATGTGTATATTTATTTTATGATCTTGCCATTGTATATTCCTGTATTAAGAATTCATATGCAGGTAGTTTCTGTACAAGGCTAAAAACTACAGGATTTTTCATATGTTAATAAGAGCTCTTTTCCTCTTGCATTTCATGAGTATTTATACTTATTATTATGTGGCTTTGATGGTTGTTCTATCATTGTTATTATTATGATTATATGCTAGTTATAAGCATGGTTTTATGACATAATTTAGTAATGACTATCATCATGTTTTGATTGGTAAATGAATGGTTAATTAATGTATGACCTAATAGATGATAATGCAACTATTGTGAGAGGGAATCATACCTTCTTGACGATTTTCAGATAAGTATGAGACCCCTATGTTCAATATATACGTAATTATGACCTGCAAACAACATGTTCACTATGTGTTTGACGAAATGTTTGTCTTGGTTAGGCCTTGTTAAGCCATGATCTTGTCTAAGTTTTGCATTAATGGCTTTGTCCTTGTGTCATTCATCATTCTAGAATTTTATATCAACTTTTGGGTAGAGGTATGGATCCTAGCCCTTAAAAAGTGGCTCAAATATCAGGGTCACATGCACATAACTAGGTAATTTAGACTGTAGTCACTGGGAGGCATCGTTATCCATGTTACTGGAGGTTTACAGTTGATGGATTTCCTTTTCATGCAAGTGACTAGGAGTCCTGGTAAGTGAAAAATAAGTCTAGCTCAGGGTCTGGGCACTTGAAGTGGTTTTCTAGCTTCTGGGGGTCCTATAGCTCCTGAGAGAGGTCAATAAAGTTTTGGTTGAGCGATTTCACTTCCTTAACTATAGCTAGGAGGTTGAGTCATATCATAGTAACTATTCGTCACATATTTACCCAGGTGGACTAGTGAACTTGGGGAAGTGTGGGAGGAGGGTGTTACAGAGGCTGTTTAGGGGGGGGTGAAGGAGACCGCTTGGAGAGAGAACCCAATTAATTAAATAAAAATTATTAAATATAATTGTAACGTACAATAGACTGATTAATGCCAAATCTCACCCCTCCATTAGATAAAAAATATTCACTCGACATTAAATTTGAATCATCTCTTCAGTTAAAAAAATAAATTCCTCAACCCTAATTCCAATATAAACCATGTCTATCAGCGTAATTAATAGTAATAGTAATAATAATATTATTAATAATATATTCATGAATAATAATAATAATAATATATTTAACCTTAATACTAATATTAATATTAATATTAATATTAATATTAATATTATTATTATTATTAGTCAACTTTATTAATATTAATAATATTATTATTAACTATAATTAAATATTAAACTTTATTTAGAAACCCTAATATTATTATTAAATATTAAACCTTATCCTAGAGCCCTAATATTATTATTATTAGGGTTTATGAATAAAGTTCTTAACCCTATAATATTATTATTATAGGGTTACCAAGTTTGATCATCGTCAATAATTAACAATATATTCAATAATAATAATAATGATGTGAATGCCCAATAATAATAATAAGAATAATAATAAAATAACCTTATTATTATTATTATTCGACTTTATTAATATTGATATTATTAAACATTTTTAAATCTTGATTGTGATCGACAAAGGTTGACTTTGGTTGACTAAGGTTGAAAATGTTTGACTTTAGACAACTATGGTTGACTATAATTAAATATGGTTAATATAACCAACCTTATCATCATTATTATTATTATTCACCTTTATTAATATTAATATTATAGGGTTGACCAAGTTCGATAATGGTCAACTATTAATATTATATTTGTTCATATAATGATAATATTAATATTGTCAACCTTGCTATTATTATTTTTAACAGTCAACTTTATTAATATTAATTTATTAATATTATTAAACATTTTAAAATCTTGATTGTGATCGACAAAGGATTACCTTAGTTGACTAAGGTTGACAATGTTTGACTTTGGTTAACAATGATTGACTATAATTAAATATGGTTGAGTTACATTCACTAAGGACAATTATGAGTGAACAAGGTTGACTAATGAAAGATATGGTAAACATAGGGTTGACCAAGTTTGATCATGGTCAACTATGTAAACATTGACTATAAATGTTGAATTTGTTTGATTATGTTTGACTAACGTGGTTGACTATGTTTGATTGTTAATATTAATCAATAATATTAATAAGAGATTATGTTTGACCAAATTTGAAGAGTGTTGACTGTCAAACATAGTCATCCACATTAGTAAATGTGTTTGACTAATTTTGTAATGTTGCATTGCAACATTGGAGAAATTGTAATGTAATGTAACATTGTAAAAATGTTTATCACATTGCAAAGTTGGATAGATTTATGTACCATTCCAACGTCACAACATGTTTGATTATTAATATTAATCAATAGTATTAATAGGTGATTATGTTTGACCGTAGTTGAAGAGTGTTGATTGTCAAACATATTCAAACATAGTCAACCACATTGGTAAAAATGGTTGATTAATTTTGTAATGTTGCATTGCAACGTTGGATAAATTGTAATGTAATGTAACATTGCAATAATGTTTGTCACATTGCAACAATGTTTGTCACATTGCAACATTTGTCACATTGCAACATTGGAGATATTCCTGTACCATTTTGACGTCATAATTTTAATTTTAATATTATTATTATTAGTCAAATTTATTAATATTAATATTGTTATTATTAAGAATTTTTTAATCTTTATTGTAATCGACCAAGGATGACCTTAGTTGACTAAGATTGACAATGTTTGACTTTAGTCAACCATGGTTGAATATAATTGAATATGGTTGAGTTATGTTGACTGAGGACTACAATGAGTGAACAATGTTGAGTATTGTTAAATATGGTAAACATAGGGTTGACCAAGTTTGAACATGATCAATTTTTTAAACATTGACTATAAAGGTTGACTTTATTTGACTATGTTTAACTAATGTGGTTGACTATGTTTGATTATTAATATTAATCAATAATAATAATAGGAAATTATGTTTGAGGAAAGGTGAAGAGTGTTGATTTTCAAACATAGACAAGCATAGTCAACCACTAGTAAATGTGGTTCACTAATTTTGTAATGTCGCATTGCAATGTTGGATAAATTGTAATTTAATGTAAGATTGTGATGTTGGATAGATTTTTGTACCATTCCAACATCACAATATTATTATTATTAGTCAAATTTTTTTATTATTAATATTGGTATTATTAAACATTTTTAAATCTTGAATGTGATCGACCAAGGATGACCTTAGTTTCCTAAGGTTGATAATGCTTGACTTTGGTCAGCCATGGTTGATGATAATTGAATATGGTTATGTTGACTGAGGATGACTATGAGTGAACAATGTTGAGTATTTTTAAATATGGTAAACATAGGGTTGACCAAGTTTGATAATGATCAAGTATTTAAACATTGATTATAAAGATTGACTTTGTTTGACTATGTTTATTATTAATATTAATCAATAATAATAATAAGTGATTGTGTTTGGCTGAAGTTGAGGAGTGTTGACTATCAAATATAGTCAAGCATAGTCATCCAAATCAGTAAATGTGGTTGACTAATTTTGTAATGTCGCATTGCGATGTAGGATAAATCACAATGTAATATAACTTTGTGACAATGTTTGTCACATTGGGATGTTGGATAGATTTTTGTACCATTCCAACGTCATAGTATTATTATTATTATTATTAATAAACATTTTTAAATCTTGATAGTGATTGACCAAGGATGACCTTAGTTGACTAAGGTTGACAATGTTTGAATTTGGTTAACCATGGTTGGCTATAATTTAATATTGTTGACCTTGTGTGACTATTGTTAAACATAGTTGACTATGTTGTCATTATGATTAATGATTCTTTGAGTATTGTTGACCATGGTTGACTATGTTTTCCATGTTCACCCTATTTAAACATCACTAACTATATTTTGACTATGAATGACTATGTTTAACAATTGTTTGACTATGGTTGACCACGATTGACTATAGTTTTCCATGTTCACCATGTTTAAACATCACTAACTATGTTTTGACTATGAATGAATATGGTTAACGATTGTATGACTATGGTTGACCATGGTTTGACTATGGTTGATCATGATTGACTATGGTTGAACATGATTTGACTATGATTGACCATAATTTGACCATAATTTACCTATTTTCAACCATAGTTGAATGTGATTGACTATAGATGACCATGGTTTGAATATAGTTAGACTATGGTTGACCATATTTTAACTATGGTTTCTCTATAGTTGACCATGATTTGACTATGGTTACCATTGCAATGGTGGTTGATGATGGATTGAGTTTAATGTTAAATCAAACTCAATCTAGGTAGATCAACCTGAAGGGATCACATCCCTCCAACCAAACTATTAGAGCCTAACCCCAAGGGTGTCGAGGAGAATTGACCTCATGATCTCCCAATCAACAAGATACTTAGAAATAAAATCTCAACCAATTAAACTAACCCTCGGGTCCTATTAAACTCATTAGGGGAGTTTTGAGGTAAAAAATGGGCCTCCTAAGGAAATTATAAAATAATAGTAGAAATAAGAAAATAAGATTAGACTACATCATCAAATTTTAGAGGGAAAGAAGGAAAAACTATTTTATCAACTTATCTCCCTATGGGTTTACTCAAATTTCGAGCGACAACACTCATTGGATGCATAATTTGATTCCTCATCCAAGGAGTGCCCATGTTGCATACTTTGAATGGACCCTGCCACATGAAAAAGGGTAAATACATGAAAAACATGTAGTGGGGTCCATTAAAAGTATGCAACACGGGTACTCCTTAGAAGAGGAATACAATTTTGCATCCAACGAGTACTCCCGCTTGAATTTTGAGTAAAACCTTAGGGAGATAAGTTGAAAATACGAGTTGAAAAAGTAGTTTTATTATTTTATTATTTTTTAATCGTTTTACTTTTTTACTCAAAAATGGTGAATCATCCCCCATGGTTGACATCATGATCTTGAATCCTATTGGTTCTTATAAAGTTTATTTTGGTTGTACATTTTTCTTAGGAGGCTAAAATAGGAGGTCCATATCTTCTTAAAGACATAGCCTATATGATGATTATGGTCTGCTAATTACGGTGTATTTATTTGGACTTACAAGTTTTTCACAGGGAAGCTACAATGCCATAACTTGAGTGATACAAAAAAGAATATAACTATTCGTTTATGATACAATGATTCATTGCTCATCTTAAAAATGAAATGAGTTAATGATCAAAGCCTATTTCAAAAGAGAACATTATGGAATCTAAAAATGTTCACCGTAACATTTGAGTGAAATCGAGCTCTTATAGACTGCAGACATAGTGTTTTTCCAGGGTTTTGTACATGCATCGCTAGTGCTGCGATCAAGCCCTTCAAGGTGATTATCTGTTTGTGAAGTTCTCCGTTTGTTAAATTTTCTACCAAGTTGTTGAAACAATACAAAGTCATTAGGAATTATTTGGTGCTGGAGATAGAGGGACGATGGGAAGTGATGGAGAATGGAGTGTAATATTTTCATTGGTACATTTCTTTTTCAAACAAAACACTTTCAATCGATTATATAGAGAAAGTACATTGATAAGAGAATGGAGCTTCTCACTGTCGCCATAGGAAAACATTTAAACTTATACCAATTAGTCCTTTATAGAAAAATCAAGAGCTACCGTCATGCAAAAAAGAGGAAAGTTCACAATTGTTGTCAAGGACCAAGATACAACAGACATCTAATAAAAAATAGAGGATAATATCCCCATAAAATAGAGTAGGTTAGAAGTCCTCTCATGGAACCGATCTGGAGAGTTAGAGGATGTCTAGTCCCTTGCATAATTTCCAGAGAAAGTTCATTGCTAAAAAAATAGACAACAGATTAAAAACAAAGGATTAGAATGCATGAAAACATCTCAGGAGACCGATTTATTAGATGAGAATGTGTCCCAACCCCTGTAACATTCTAGTTTCATAAAACTAGAAATCGATCCGATCAAACTCCGAGTTGCATCCATCCTTGGAGAGGCAGTTGGATTTGCTATTTTGGATCCGGTAGATGCAGGAGATGGAAACGAAATAGAACAGTTTCATCAAGGCCTTTGTTCTTCTTTTCCAAGATTCTAGATTTGGAGAGTTTAAGGATCCTATGTCATTTTACCATTTAGTGAGATATATGGAGTCTCCATAAATAGTAAGTCCCTTAGGCCAAGCCAATTGGCACAGAACAATACTCCCTAGAGTGCAAGTAATTCAGCGCATGTGTTGGAGCCATATCCACAGTGCTAGTGAAATTTGTAGGAACTCTCTGGCATTAGGTAAATGACCATACCACATCCACATAGGCCAAAAGAGGATTCCCCATCAAAAAAACCCATTGGAAAAGTAGACCATATCTTCTGTAGTGGAAGGGGACTTTTAGGAGTTATGGACAGAAAGGAAAAGTACTCTAAATAATAAGATATGATTCTACAGTTGGTCCTCCAGATATCACGCATCACTTGTTCAAAGATTTGAGCATTCCTAGACCGCCAATTCCCAAACTATAAATATTTCCAATGCCTTGTGGGTTTTATGGTCCTTTTTCCACCTGCTGAGGCAGGTGGTAATGTCTGATTGGTCCCAATCTACAGGGATAGCAACCAAGTGAAGAACACAAGTTTAGATAGAAGAGGCAAAGGGACAACAAATAAAAATGTGTTTGATATCCTCTCCTGATGATAAGAAAAGATAACATCTGCTCGGTCCCTGATATCCCATCTTGCTTAAGATTTCCCAAGTAAGAATCCAGTTATGTAACACCAACCAAGAAAAACACTTTAGTTTAAGTGGGAAATTCCATTTCCATAACTGAGCAAGCCATGAGAAAAACAAAATTTGTTTATGAGGCTGGGAGATTATTTGATATGCCTCATGAATAATAATATTTCCTTGCTGTGAGCCATCAAACCAAATTAATATGTCTTCTTTTGGAGAGAGGACAATCTTAGAGAATTTGAGATTAGTAATCTATAGATTCCATTACAGAATCACGGGATGAGTAATCACTAGCTCAGATGCATCTTTGGAATGAGTGAATGAAGATGAGGATAGATAAACATTAGCAATATCTTTAATCACGAAAATTCCTTGATTATGCAGAGAAGAATGAGGGGAGGAGTTAATAAATGTGGATTTCTCATGCCTGAGAGTGAGTCCAAGCCAATCTCTAGGATAGATCCCAAGATGACATCCCATTTGATATTCCCAAAAAACCAATGTCTAGAGTGAAGGAGATTGTGCCATGAATAAGATATATTAAGAGGGGCTGGAGCACCAGCATGAATCCATCCAAAGAGATCCTTGTTCTGTAGATATTTAACCATAATAATTTGATTCCAAAGGCCATCACTGCTGCCTGCTCACCAATTTGTTTTGAGGAGCTATGCTAAGTTGAAGGAGGTAGTATCTTTAAGGCCCCAACCACATTGATTAATAGGGAGATTAAGCATCTCTAAACTGATAATATGGAATTTATGATTCAGCTAAGTGCCTACCCACAAGAAACATGTAACAGTGGAATTGATTTTGCGGATAACGCCCTTTGGGAGTTTGTATATGTGCATCCAGAAAATTGGAATACTGTGGAGAATAGATTTAATAAAAATTAGGTGTCCCCCAAATGAAATCCATGAGTGTGTCCACATGTTGAGTCGATTTCCAATTTTTTTTTATAAGCCAATTCCATTCCTGGTTTATATAGCCATTTAGCTTCAAGAAGAAACCCATGTACTTAAATCCCATATCCAAGTGTGTGACTTTTACCCCAAAGACATCGTCAATCTGTAAGGTCTAATCTGCCTCAGGCTCACTTGTAATCAGTATCGACTTTATCTGGCTCATAAAGAGGTTTGAGGCTGATCCAAAATCATTTAAGATATCTAAAACTAATTTCCATTCCATAATATCATATTTCCCAATAGTCAACAATCTTGCATCCTGTTATGAATCTTGTAACAACCCTGGTTAAAAATCCATGTAAAAATATATATGACCACATCATGGGACACATATTCTAAGCTAAATGGTGGGAAAGACATCCTAGTGGGGTGTCACTTTAGTTTATTATGGTTAAAGGAAATTGGTAAAGACAATGGCAAAGGTTTTGGAAAGGCATGAGGGATTAATTGGCATTTTATTTATGAAAATAAAAGAAAATAGGAGAAAAGGGAGGTGAAAGGTCACATGTTCCATGTGAGGAGGAAAATGAAGGAAAATATTGGAAAATGAAAAAAATAGAGGCCTTATTGATAAAAAGGATTTTGAGGATCAATCGGTAACCTTTTTCAGTTTTAGCATGAAGCTCTCTCTTCTATTCTCTCTCTCATACTCTTGGACACTTAGAGTTTTCTTGGAGCACTCTTGGAGGAGTCTGGCATACTTGGGATTTGGAGCAAGAAGGAAAATGAAAAGCAAGAAAGTGCAAGAGCACATTGGATCAGTAGCTACGATGAGTTTTCTTGCAGGTCTCAATTTGCATGTATTATTTCCTTGCAAGTTTTGGCATTCATGGCACATGCATGTGGTTTCTTGGTTATGACATGTCATTGGCATGGAGGATTGCCTATATTGATAGTGGTTTTGCCTAGCCTTTCCATTTCCTAGATAGCCATGGTGTTTGTGGGTTTTACTTTTGTTTTCTAGTTGGTTATCATGTTCCTTTGAATGTGGGTTGAGTTATTAGTTCCTAGAAGCCTTGGTTGGGAAAACGTTCTGGAAGCCTTGTAACAGCTTGGGTTGAGTTACGAGTCCTTGAAGCCTTGGTTGGAAAAACGTGCTGGAAGCCCTTGGTATGTTGAGTTACTAGTCTTGGAAGCTCTGGTTGGACAAATGCTTTGGTATCTCAATGACAACTGTGGGTTGAGTTACTAGTCTTGGAAGCCTTGGTTGGAACAAACGCTTTGGAGCCTCGTACAACTTGGGTAGAGACCAATCTGGTGATGGTTCGCGATGTCTGACCATGAGGTGGAATCACTTGTTGAGGGTTGAGGTGGTTTGGCCTATGGAATACCTGGCTTGGTTTTGATTGATTTGTTTTATGAGATCCCACATTCATTCTTCGAATATGGCACGAGGGTGATTGGCTGAAAGAAAGATTTGGTTAAACCCAATCTATGGTCAGGTGGTACGTGGAAGTCCCAAACCTGGTTGAATTTTGCACATGCCAATAAGAGCTCCTTTCCTCTTGTATTTGATGTGTAAATTTACTTGTTACTATGTGATCTTGATGGGTGTTTATCATTGTTATTTTGTTGGTTATATGCTGGTTATGGGCATGGTTTAGGAAAAACTTGAGTTATGGCTCTCATCATGTTTTGGTTAGTATGTGAAATGTTGATGTATATATGACCTAATATATGATAATGCAACTAATGTGATAAGGAATCAATTATTATTATTGATTCTCAAATAAGTATGAGACCCCTATGCTTAGATCTGTTGTTAAGACCTATAGATTGCATATTTGTGATATGTTTGACGAAATGAATATCAAGGTTTTGCTTTGTTAGGTCAAGTACTCGATCAAGTTTTGTGTTAGAGGCTTTGTCTTGGTGTCATTTATTGTCTTGGAAAGTCTCATCAAATTCTAGGCATTGGTTGGAGACTAGCCTTGAAAAAGTGGCTTAAATCTTGCAGTCTCTCACACAAAAATGGATGAAAAAGACAACAGTATCTCCTTTGCAGGCATTGTGGGAGTGACTATAGAGTTCCAGTCACATGCATGCCTTGTCATGGGAGTGATTTGGGGTTTAATTCATTGAAAGGCTAGGTTAACCTAGGGGTTGGGAACCTGGAGCATTAGATTGGCTCCTGGGGGGTCCCGTAGCACTTGGGGAAGGTCTGTAAAGTGTTGGTTTGTCAGTTCCACTTCCTTAACCGCACTTAGGAGTTGAATCATATCATAGTAACTCTTCATCACATGTTTACCGCGATGGACCAGTTAGCTTGGGTAAATGTGGGAGGAGGGTGTTACAGAGTGGTATCAGACCATGGTTCAACACTTGGATTGGATGGGTGGAATGTGGTTGTCATGCATGCATGTAGGTTGTATATGTGCTGGTTATGTATGCATGGTAGTGGTCATTTTTACAGTTGTGTTTCCATTTAGGAGTTGATGATGTTGTTGTTGGGATGCTTTAGTCATGAATTCATGTTAGTTGTATATGCATTTGTTATGCATGTCAATGCATATATGTTGTTATGCATTCATTGTCATGGTTATGGTTATGCATGTATAGTAGTTCAAACATGCATTGTGATGTCATTGTATGAAATTAGGTCATCATGATGCTAATGTGTTAGCTGAGATAGAGTAGGTGATGTAGATCACCAGAGCGAGATTGCAGCACTAGACTTTGAGGTAAGAGCACATCGTCATATAGGTTTGTATATTTGGCATGAAGGTATGTGGTTAATGGTTGTTATAAGCATTATGGTTACTTATGTGTTTGTCATTCTATTCTTATATGCTAGTTGATAATTGTAGTCATATGCACACGTGTCGGATAGTCATGAATGATAGTAACCTATTGTTATATGAATTGTAGTCATATGCATGATGGTTATGTTCATTGCACCTAATATCTTGATTTTATATGTATCATGCTAATTTGGATTGGCCTATGAAAATTTGTAGGGTTATGACATTCAAGTATGATTCAACCTAATTATGATAGTGTGTTGTACTAATCTAGACTGACTTTGCATATGTGATTGTTATGCATGAATCAAAATTATTTATGAGCTTATGCGGTGAACTTTTTAGCTAGTTACTCTTATGGATATCATGACCTTATTTAAGTTTGAGTTGATGTGTTGTGAAGTTATATCATGCTAAATTAGATTGATTGTGCAGGAAAGATAGCCTCCCCTGAGATACATCAAGGTATGAGTTTGCTTATGTTGTCTATTTGGTGTTTGAATGTTTGATTATGTCGTTTATTTGGTATTTGAGTGTTTGGTGTTTATTATGCCATCTCTCTGTTGTCTAAATGTTTGATTACTTGCATGATATGAGTATGTGTCTATAATATTGCATGAAGGAATGATCTTGTTTTAAGATGGTTTTACTAACACGTATGTGTTGAGACAGTTGATATGTACTTGAGTGTAAATAGGTGATAGTTGCAGCATTATGTATTATGACTGATGAATGTGAGTTGATTTTTGATTATGACATGGTTGTTAGACTTGGTAAAGGTTGATTTTATATTAATATATATGTTTTCTTTATCTTTGGAACATGTGATCGACAGTTGTGAGCAGTTGGAAAGAAACATGCTTGCTATTAGTATGACGAGGTAATAGTTGATGTGTTTATATAACTAACATTTGGGTGATGTGATAATACCTAGTAATACTCGATTGCAACAAGGTAAAATGGTAAAAGAAAGGAATTGGTTGAGAATTCCTTTGGCCATGTTTGGAAACCACAATTCCAAACAAGTGAATGCTTTGAATGCATGAAATCTTCTTGACCCAAATCTTGTCTGAAATTATGTGGATATGTGCTATATTCATGGACATGTATTTGATAGGTATAACAATTGATGTCTAGTTATAGCTAGATATGTCAAGGCAATTGGAGTCCCTCGAGAGATGGCACATATGTGTTCAACTACAAGGCAACGTTCTTGTCACAACAAGATAAGATAGCTAGTATATTGTTATATTTGTTTATACACTGACAATGATGTGCATATGGTAGTATGATGGACGGAATTGCATGGAAAAAGAGACAACCATGAAATCTTGAAGGAGGCTCAGGTTGATATTTCCCTTGGAAGCATTGGGAACCCATGGGGATTGAGTCATGGTGTTTGTTGCTAGTAATGTGCTTTTGGTATTTTTTATTTTATTTTTATGCTTGATTAGCGGTCTTGATTGTGTTTAATGCATGATCATGCCACTTTGTTTGTGGTGTCGTATTGTTATTTCATTTCTAGGGTTTTATTCTTGTTGTTTTATTTTATTATTTCCTTTTATGTTTTGATGGTCTTAGGGATTGATTGGGAAAGAGGAAAGTTAATGGATCTCAGGGAGAGCTTTTTGGTATTCATTAGGTAATGTAAGACTCGAATGAAGCTCAGTTCATGAGTAAAGGGTAGCTGAAGGCAAGAGTATGGAAACTAGTTGGATTGGTTGGGTCCATTGAGGTAAATGGAAAATGGTAGGAAAATCATGAGGAAGGTAGCAACAAAGGTATAGTAAATGTATTTGAGGCATCATATGCCTTGGCTAAGTTGGGAACAATTGTTCTCAATGTTGTGCATGTATGTCATTGTCTGACAGGGTCATCAGAAATCATGATTGTTTAATGCTAATGCTTATGTGCATATATGTATGTATGTATGTCATTGTTTGACAGGATCATGATTGTCTTATGCTAATGTTTATATATATGTATGTATATATGTATCTATGTCACTGTTTGACAGAGTCTTGTGAAAGAATGATTTCTTATGCAGGTGAATGACATGAAAGAGGTTCCTAGCCTTATGGGGAATCAAGTAGGAAGAGTAGCCCTGACAAATCTATGAGGTCAATATCATGTGGATATGAGTTGATATTATGTGATTATACTATGCCTATGTTTTGGACAGGTTCAGTGGAATCAAAATAACGTGATTCATGACATGCTAGGATAATCATGGATGAAAAAAAGACATCGGGAGCAAGGGTTTTTGGTAGAGACAATGTGATTTTAGATGTGTAGTGCTACTATTGTGTATATGTTGTGCATATTGTACATTAAGTGATTGTACCTATGGTGTTGTGCGCCTACTGTATATATGGTGTTGTGTGCATACTACATATGTAGTGCTGGGTATAGATGGTGCTATGTACATGTTGGATATGAAGTGTTGTGTACATATTGTACCACACACATGATGGATATGTGGTGCTGTGTGCATATGGTGTTGTGCACATGTTGGATATGTGGTGTTGTGTACACATGGTGCTATGTACATGTTGTATATGCAGTGTTATGTACATATGGTATTGTGTGCATGTTGTACATGTGGTGTTATGTACATATGGTGCTGTGTGCATGATTGTGCATGTGGTGTTGTGTGCATGTAGTGCTGTGTGCATGTGGTGCTATGTGCATGTGGTGCTGTGTACATGTTGTACATATGGTGTTATGTGTAGGTGGTGCTGTGTACATGTTGTGCATGTGGCAATGCGTACATGTGGTATCATTTACATGTCGTACATATGGTGCTGTGTACATGTGGTATTGTGTACACATTGTATAGGTGGTGTGATGTGCATGTGTCACTGTATACACGTTGTGCAAGTGGTGTCGTGTACATGTGATTTTGTGCACACATTGTGTAGGTGGTGTTGTGTACAGGTGGTACTATGTACATGTCATACATATGGTATTGGTGTAAATGTGGTATTGTGTGCATTTCGTACATGCTGTGTTGTGAGCATGCGGTACTATGTATGTGCATTTTGTTGTCTTGGTATCATGAAATGTGTATTCATTGTGTTTTACTCTTTGTACATATATGTATTGTGTTGTACACTGGATGTAGGTATATGGGTTTTGTTGTACACTAGGTGTACGTGTATGTGTTGTGTTGTGTGCCGGGTGCGAGTGTATGTATTGCATGGTGTTGTACACTGTGTGTATGTTGTGATGTACATTGTGTATGTGATTAAAGAAGAAAAAGGAAAGGGGTTTTTTCTAGGTGTGGAAACCGATATAGTGTGTGTATGGAAAGGACAAAGGACAAAGGTAGAAGCAAAGAATGCATTGAAGGACAAGTATCAATATTTTATTTCAATTTTGATTATGCATGTGATATATGATTTTGATTTATGGTAGTTACATGTGATCTATGATTTTGGTTTATGTTGATTGCATGTGATTCATGATTTTGATCTATGATAGTTGATATTTGAGCTAACCGGATGTGATATGTTTATACATGATGATTTAATCAAATAGCTAGTTTGACTTGTTGTGACAGGAACTGAACAAGATTTCCAGTATACCTTGTTGATGAGCTACCAACGAGGTACGATTTGAATCCATTTCAATCTATCTTAAATCTATTGGAAATTATGTGCTTGGTACAGGAATGCATGAACATGCCCGGTTGGGTGGTTGAAATTGACGAAAAGAATTAGCAACAACAGTGAAAGGAATTGGATAGGAAATAATATGTTGTTAAAGTACTTCAGGAGCAAGGGCATTGTGGGACAATGATACCCAATAGTGTCCATTGATTTCCATGAGCATGCTATGACCGGTATGATGGTTTTAAGGGTGGGATACGCCTTGGTTTTTAAAATTTCTGATGTGAGGAAACCTTGCCAAGGGATGGACTTCCTGGGATGGGGGTGCCTACGGAACTTGGAAGGTGTGTGACGACATGGAAGGGGGTGAAAAGATTTCCCGAGGGACTATGTAGCAGGTAAGGAAGGTCAGGGAATGTATTTGTTTTGCTCATTAGCATTTCCAAATGGAATCATATGCACATTGAGTGTGCCCTAGACCAATGAGCTGGTAACTGTTCACCTAGAGGATAAGTGGCACAGGATTGTAGCGCTAAACATTAGATGCAACTTTGAATTTGGTAGTGGATTCTAGACATCTTGGGAAGGAGGTGAATCTTGGTATTACTTTTGAGGGTGGAGGTGTGAGCCTCTAGATTCCCTTGTTGCGGATGCAGACATCGTATCCTTTTATTTGTTGGTTGAGAAAATATGCATATGTGTCTATGTGAATATTATTGTAAATAATGTATCGAGATGGATTTATAAAGCTCCATGGATAGTATGTTTATTTGTTGGTTGAAGCAAATGTGTATGAGGATGTATGTATATATCATTGTAAATATTGCATTGAGATGTGTTTATAAATCTCCAGTAAGTCTAGGTGTGTTGTGATTTTTAGTAGGTTGTCATTATAAATTTTGTATCAAGATGTGTTATAAAGATCCATAGGAAAAATGAGTCTTTGGTGTATAAGTGTCATTAAACACCGAGGACGGTGTTCCCCTAAGGGGGAGGGTTCTGTAACAACCTGGTTAAAAATACATATAAAAATATATAAGACCACGGTCATGGGACACATATTCTAAGCTGAATGGTGGGAAAAAATTCCTAGTGGGGTGTCACTTCGGTTTATTATGGCTAAAGGAAATTGGTAAAGGCAATGACAAAGGCTTTAGAAAGGCATGAGACATTAATTGGCATTTTATTTATGAAAATAAAGGAAAATAGGAGAAAAGGGAGGTGAAGGAGTAAGATGAAGGAAAATAATGGAAAATGAAGAAAATAGAGGCCATATTAATAAAAAGGCTTCTGAGGATCAGTTGATAACCTTTTGTCAGTTTTAGCATGAAGCTCTCTCTCCTATTCTCTCTCTCATACTCTTGGACACTTAGAGTTTTCTTGAAGCACTCTTGGAGGAATGTGGCATACTTGGGATTTGGAGCAAGAAGGAAAAGGAAAAGTAGGAAAGCGTAATAGGACATCGGATCATCACCTACAAATGGGTTTTTCTTATAGGTATCGAGTTGCATGTATGATTTCTTTGCTACTTTTGACATGCATGACACATGCATGTGGTTTCTTAGTTATGATTTGTCATTGGCATGAAGGATTTCCTAGATTAATAATGGTTTTTCTTAGCCTTTCCATTTCCTAGATAGCCATGGTGTTGTGGGTTTTACTTTTTTTTTTCTGGTTGGTTCTCATGTTCCTTTTTTTGTGGGTTGAGTTATTAGTTCTTGTAAGCCTTGGTTGGACAAACAATTTGGAAGCCCTGTAACAACTTGGGTTGAGTTACTAGTCCTCGAAGCGTTGGTTGGAAAAAAACTCTAGAAGATCTTGGTGGGTTGAGTTACTAGTCATGGAAGCCCTAGTTGGAAAAACACTCTGGAAGCCCGACATCAGCTGTGGGTTGAGTTACTAGTCCTGGAAGCCCTGGTTGGAACAAATGCTCTGGAGCCCTGGATAGCTTGGGTAGAGACCAATTTGGTGATAGTTAGTGATGTATGATCATGAGTTGGAATCGATGGTTGAGGGTTGACATGGTTTGGCCTCTAGAAGCCCTTGTTTGGTTTTGATTAATTTTTTTTTATGAGATCCCACGTTCATTCTTGGAATATGACACGCGGGTGATTGATTGAAAGAAATATTTGGTTCAACCCAATCTATGGTTAGGTGGTACGTGGAAGTCCCAGACTTGGTTTCGTTTTGCATATGTTAGTAAGATATACTTTCCTATTGTATTTGATGGGTAAATTTACTTGTTATTATGTGATCTTGATGGTTGTTTTATCATTGTTATTTTGTTGGTTATATGCTAGTTAAGATTATGGTTTAGGAAATACTTGAGTTATGGCTCTTGTCATGTTTTGGTTAGTATGTGAAATTTTGATGAATATATGACCTAATATCTAATAATGCAACTAATGTGATAAGGCATAAATGCTTCTTAGTGATCCTCAGATAAGTATGAGACCCCTATGCTCAAATATGTTATTAAGGCCTATAGATTGCATATTTTTTATATGTTTGACGAAATGACTGTCATGGTTGGGCATGGTTACGTCAAGTCCTTGATTAAGTTTATGTTAGAGGCTTTTATTGGTGTTATTTATTTTCTTGGAAAGTCTCATCAAGTTATGGGTAGTGATAGGAGACCAGCCCTGAAAAAGTGGCTTAAATCTCATAGTCTTTGGCACAGAACTGACTGAAAAAGACTGTATCTCCCTTACAAGAATTGTGGGAGTGACTATAGGGTTCCATTCACATGCATTCCTTTTCACAAGAGAGACTGAGGGTTTAATTCATTAAAAGGCTATGTTAACTCAGTGGTTGGGATCCTGGAGCGGTAGATTGGCTCCTGGGGGTCCTATAGCACCTGGGGAAGGTCTTTAAAGTGTTGCTTCATCGGTTCCACTTCCTTAACTACACTTATGGAGTTGAATCATATCATAGTAACTCTTTGTCACATGTTTACCCCGATGGACTGGTTAGCTTGGGTAAATGTGGGAGGAGGGTGCTACAAATCCTCTATCTCAGGCATTAGAAATTTTTCTGTTGAGACCATCAATAATAATGAGAAACATAAGAGGGGACAATGAACAAACTTGATAGAGCCCTCTAGAGACCGAGAAGAACTCTGTCAGAATACCTTTGATCCTGATTATAAAGGAGGCCAAACTGAATGCAGAATGTTATCCATCTTATAATTGTAGAGCCAAGACCAATTTTCTGCAGAACCATCTACAGGAGTTCCCAATAAACACAATCAAAAGCTTTAGTGATACCAATGTTCATAAGATAGGAACCCAGATGGAAATTATTGATGGAGTGCATACATTCTTGTGCGATTGAGACAACTTCATGAACTTGTCGATGCTCTAAAAAACTAAATTATTCAGCAGAGGTGTTTGAAAAAGAAGGGTTTTAAGAGATTTGCAATAGTTTTTTTATATCAATTTGTAAATGGTATTGCATAAAAATACGGGTCGATAGTCAGAAAAAGAGGCAAGTTTAGTGAAATTCAAAATGAAGGAGATGAATGTGGAATTTGTAGCACTAGAGACCTAACCAAGATTGCGATATTCTTGAACCATGGCCATGAACTCATCAATAATGATGTCTTGAAAATGTGTGAAAAGTTCCATGGTCCATCCATCTAGGCCATGACTTTTTCCATTGGCCAATTCTCTTAAAACAGAAAGGAATTATTCCTTAGTAACAAGGTGTTCCATTTAAATGTTGTCCTCCACAATAGTAAAAAAAGAAAAGAGATCAAACAGTTCCAGCTACTTTCTAAGAGGAACGTGGTCCCTGGAGTAGTATATGTTACTAAAATAGCTCGTTTCCTCCTCTTCAATATCCTTTTGGGAAGTAAGTTGTTCACCCAAGTCATATTTAATGCTATAGATGGAGTTTCTTTGTTTCCTCATATTAATCTAATTATGAAAGAACATGCTATATTTGTCCCCTTCTCTAACCCACAAATTTCGACTCTGCTATTGCAATTCTTTAGCCTGGCTAAGTAATTTGTGATCTTCATAGCTCTAGATTCATAATGTTATGAAACTAGCTCACAAAAAGACATAAAAGATAGATGAACGCCTTAGGAATAAGCCTCTTCGAGGGGGGAACCTCCTTTACATTACACAAATGAACAATTATTAGATGATACAAATGACAAGACCTCCTTTCTATATAGGAGTCTAACGGGACATAATATAATCAGAGCGGACATAACAACAATAATGTAAGGGCACAATAATAACATTAGTGGGATTCTATGGGGCACAATAATAAAAATATGGGGACTAGATGGGCACAACAATATAATAAGGGGGTTGTACTAATAACAAAAAGGGGTTAAACTAGTAGTATAGGGACCTAACATGCCCTTCTCCTTTAAAAGGTGTTGTCCTCAATGCTTGAGTAGTTTTGGATGCTTATGTATAAAACTATTGTCCTCCCATGTGGAATCTTTAGTGGTAAGTTCTTCCACTTGATGAGATACTCTAAAATTGATCTATTTCGTAGCTGTCGATTTCTCGGTTTTGTGACTGCTTCAGGTTCTAATATGATTTTTCCTTCCTTGTCAAGTTCTCGCAATATTGTTTGAACTGGGATATTCTGTAACTTTTGAATGAGTTCCCACTCCTTTGGGCATATGGATATCTGTAAGGCCTAATGTTTGGAGGAACACTTTCTGGAATCAAATGAATAGAATGATCATGATCACGAATAGGTGGGAGGCCTTTGGGAGTCTTAAATACCTTGGAATGATTGTCCAAAACGTTTTGGATATCTGGAGAAATAGATGATTTCGATGTGGGATCCTCTAGTGAATATAATTGTGCAATTACGCCCCGTTGTTCTTTATTTAGAAGCTTTGTCATGATGTTACAGTTGATTATCTTTCTTGGTTTCCCTTCGATACCCTTCCATTCAACTTCCTTTCCTTCCCAAAAAAATTTCAAGAAAAGTTCTTGAAAATTAAAAGCTATCGTACCCAAAGATTGTAGCCATTGGACTCCTAGTAAGACATCAACACCACCCATCAGAATGGAAATAATTGGGCTATTCAATACATATTATCCCATGGATAGCTCGATATTATGGCACTTTCCAGAGCAATTTATGGTTCCTCCACTTGCAACCATCACTTTACACTCCGGTTCTGGATATAGGAAGCAATTCAATTCCTTGGCTATCTTACAATCAATAAAATCATGGGTACTACTCGAATCAATCAACACTCTTACCTTTTTCTTCTTGATATGTCCTTCTATCTTGATAGTTTGAGGAGTAGTAATTTCTTCCAATGCATTACAAGATATGGTCGGATTGATTTCTTGAGACTCAATGTGATCTTTAAATTCTTGAACATTTTTCTTCTTGATATGTCCTTCTATATTGATAGTTTGAGGAGTGGTAATTCCGTCCAATGCATTACAAGATATGGTTGGATTCATTTCTTCTTTCTTGATGTGATCTTTCACTTGAACCTTTTTCTTCTTGATATGTCCTTCTATCTTGAGAGTTTTAGGAGTGGTAATTATTTCCAGTGCTTTACAAGATATGGTCGGATTCATTTCTTCTTTCTCTGGGGTTGGTTCCTGGTGCATATACTCTTCTTTTGACGTTTCTTGATCCTTTTCTTCCTCCTCTCCACAATAAATGTAAAATAATTTCTTCTCAAATGGTTTCTTTTTTAGCTTCTGAAATGTCACAGAAAAAAATTTATAGCGAAAATTCCACAATGACCTGTTTGGAGCAGCAAAACCCTAGAATCCAAAGCTCTGATACGAAATGTTATGAAACCAGCTCACAAAATGATAGAAAAGATAGATGAACACCTTAGAAATAAGCCTCTTCGAGGGGGAAACCTCCTTTACATTACACAAATGAACAATTCTTAGATGATACAAATGACAAGATCTCCTTTCTATATATAGGAGTCTAAGGGGACATAATATAATCAGAGTCGACATAACAATAATGTAAGGGCACAATAATAACAATAGTGGGCTTCTATGGGGCAAAATAATAAAAATATGGGGACTACATGGGCACAACAATATAATAAGGGGGTCGTACTAATAACAATAAGAAGTTAAGCTAGTAGTATAGGGACCTAACATGTCCTCTCCTTTAAAAAGTGTTGTCCTCAACGCTTGAGTAGTTTTGGATGCTTATGTTTAAAATTCTCGTCCTCCCATGTGGAAATCTTCAGCGGGTAAGTTCTTCCACTTGATGAGATACTCTGAAATTGATATATTTCATAGTTGTCAATTTCTTGATTCTATGACTGCTTCAGGTTCCAATATGATTTTTCCTTCCTTGTCAAGTTCGCGCAATATTGTTTGAACTGGGATATTCTACAAACTTTGAATGAGTTCCTACTCCTTTGGGCATATGGATGTCTGTAAGGCCTAATGTTTAGAGGAACACTTCCTCGAATCAAAGGAATAGAATGATCATGATCACGAATAGGTGGGAGGCCTTTGGAAGTCTCAAATAACTTGGAATGATTGTCCAAAACATTTTGGAGATATGGAGAAATAGATGATTTCGATGTGGGATCCTCTAGTGAACATAATTGTGCAATTACGCCTCGTTGTTCTTTATTTAGAACTTTTTCATGATGTTAGAGTTGACTATATTTCCTGGTTTCCCTTTGATACCCCTCAATTCAACTTCCTTTCCTTCCCAAAAAAATTTCAAGAAAAATTCTTGAAAATTAAAAGCTATCGTACCCAAAGATTGTAGCCATTGGACTCCTAGTAAAACATCAGCACCACCCATTGGAATGGAAAGCATTGGGATATTCAATAAATATTCTCTCATGGATAGCTTGATATTATGGCACTTTCCAGAGCAATTTATGGTTCCTCCGCTTGCAACCATCACTTGACACTCCGGTGCTGGATATAGGAAGTAATTCAATTCCTTGGCTATCTTACAATCAATAAAATTATGGGTACTGCCCAAATCAATCAACACTCTTACATTTTTCTTCTTGATATGTCCTTCTATCTTGATAGTTTGAGGAGTGGTAATTTCTTCTAATGCATTACAAGATATGGTCGGATTGATTTCTTGAGACTCGATATGATCTTTCAATTCTTGAACATTTTTCTTCTTGATATGTCCTTCTATATTGATAGTTTGAGGAGTGGTAATTCCGTCTAATGCATTACAAGATATGGTTGGATTCATTTCTTCTTTCTTGATGTGATATTTCACTTCTTGAACCTTTTTCTTCTTGATATGTCCTTCTATCTTGAGAGTTTTAGGAGTGGTAATTATTTCCAGTGCTTTATAAGATATGGTCAGATTCATTTCTTCTTTCTATAGGGTTGTTTCCTGGTGTATATACTCTTCTTTTGACGTTTATTGATCCTTTTCTTCCTCCTCTCCACAATAAATGTAAAATAATTTCTTCTCAAATGGGTTTTTTTTAAGCTTCTGAAATGTCGCAGAAAAAAGTTATAGCGAAAATTCCACGATGATTTGTTTGGAGCAGCGAAACCCTAGAATCCAAAGCTCTGATACCAAATGTTATGAAACCAACTCACAAAAAGACAGAAAATATAGATGAACACCTTAGAAATAAGCCTCTTCGAGGGGGAAACCTCCTTCAAATTACACAAATGAACAATTCTTAGATGATACAAATGACAAGACCTCCTTTCTATATATAGGAGTCTAAGGCGACATAATATAATTAGAGCCCACATAACAATAATAATGTAAGGGCACAATAATAACAATAGGTGGCTTCTATGGGGCACAATAATAACAATATGGGGACTAGATGGGCACAACATTATAATAAGGGGGTTGTACTAATAACAATAAGGGGTTAAACTAGTAGTGTAGGGACCTAACACATAATCTCGTGCTTGTTGGAGTCAGAGAAATATGCCGGATTAGTAGGGTCCTCCCATGTTTCGACCTGCTTGTCTATCAATATTAATTATTTGGTCAAATCTATTTCTTTTTCCACGAACAAATTTTTACCTTGTCTTTTAGGAATCTTAATTTATAGTTAATCTTGTCTATATTTCAAGCTTTAGGATCTCCAAATGGTGTTTTCCATGATGATTTAACGAGATCAATGAAATCCATCTCCTTCAACCAGAAATGATTGAATTTGAAGGGAGGAGCCTTATGATTTAGTATCCGAGTCCACTTCATCAAAATAGGAAAATGATCCAAAATGTTGATTGGAATTATATGTGAGTTCAAGTCCATTAGTTGGTTGGAAGTCGATTCAAGGATATAAAAAAATCCAATCATTTTTTTATGCCCTGTTCTTCCCTTTTTCCATTTCTCCATGTGGTTCCAATAGGCACCAATTTGATATCACAAAGACACTTCTATTTAAAGAATTCCACGAAGAAAAGCCCCAATGGGTCTGGACGTCAAAGGGATCCCCATATTTCTGTGGAATCATCTGAGAAGGTAAATTCCCTTGCCAATTTCAAGTGGTCGAGATCAAGGATGCCACTATGGTTAGCTTGAATCCAAAATTCCTTTCTATTTGAATAGGGAGCATAGATATTGATTATTCGAAGCCGTGTTTTTGTGCCTCATCGACCACCAGAGATAAGTAAGCCCACCAGAGTATTGTATGTCTTGAATTTATAAATTTATGGATTCCACATTACAACCAACCTCTTAGATAATCCAGTGGCACTAATTGCACATATGTGCCAATTTGGACAGACCTGAATTAAACATCGCCATTCCTTCTCCTTGCTAGTCATGGTTTCTTGGAATAGGACTGTCCCAGGATTTTGGATGCCAATTATACTTTTTAGAGATTTTTTTTTATGGGTTGATCCTAAGCCCCAAAAATTTAAGGACATTATTGTCATTATGGAAGGTAAAATTTGGGAGGCTCTGCTCTAAGGACCTATGATTTGGGGAGATTCACTTCTAGGTGGCCAACCTGGGTCATGGATGGTGCAACGATTGAAACTGGGTTGACATGAGACTCTTGAAAATGTTCCAAGAGATTTGATGGCACTGTGGTGTAGTTTGTGATTTTTTTGTATTTAGGCCCATTCTTCCTTCGAGCGATGAAATTCTTGCAAGTGGCAGGATAAGGATAGGAGTCTGCATTATCAATTTTTTTTATAGTCAGTGGCTTGAGAGATTTCATTGGTACATATGATGGAGCAATGAAACAAACATAAGATAATGAAACAGTGAATTGGACGGACATATTAATGAAACCAGCAAACATGGAGAGGAGTGTTTTCTAATAGTTTTAATAATATTTTGGGATTGCACACTTTTTAGGTTAGTGTTTTGAAATTGAAAATTTATTAAGAATAATTTGATATTATTCGTTGGATTGTGGAAACGACAACGACTAGAATATTCTCAAATTAATTAATCTTAGCCATCCATAATTTCTCATATATTTTTAAGAGTAGAAATTCGTGAAGACTTATTTTGAAATAGGCCACACCTATCCGCCTAAATATGTAGGTCCCCAATTCCATTCTCATTCTCATACAGTTAAATACAAGAATTCTACCTAATAATGAAAATAATGTAGAAATAATTGATTTTAACACCTAAATTATAATAGTAAAATCCATTTAACACTCAAATAAATTAAAAGATAAATTCAACCAAAATAAAATAAAACATAAATATAATAAAAATTCATTTAACAAACAAACACCAAATTAAGTTACAAATAAGGAATAAATAATCGAAACAAAAAAATATATCAAATTCAATGTTAATGAATTAACTAATCCCAAAAGATAATTTTCAAAAATTAAAAGCTCAAAAAAAGAAACATAAATAATTAAAATGAATGTTACAAAATGATTAAAAAATAATTAATCTTAAGGATCATTATAATAGGAATGACAAAAAAGATCTCTACATCATTTGAGGAAAGCCAAATCATAATTTATTATTTTTAAATATTAATTCAATATTAAACATTAAAATTACAAATTTTATATTAAGTTATAAAATATATTATTTTACATATAAATAAATATATAAACTTATAAACTAATAATTTTGGCATATAACTTTTTTACATATAAATGTAATAAAGAAATGTTTAACTTGATTGTCCCAATAAACATGACAACTCCCGGAAGTGTTTTCAATTTACTTAAAAACACTATAATATTTGATGATTTTTTTTTTAATTGTTCTGTAGATTTCTATTTAATATTAAGAGAAGAAATGTTTACAATGCAATTGTTTTCTCAATACTTTTAAAAAAACTTCTTTTGAATAAACATGCTTTGAGCTATCCAAAAAGCAAAAGGATAGAGTATCATAAAACTAGCTTTGAAGTCTATCCAGTCTTGTTACTGTAAACTAAAACAAGTTAGAAAAGTAAAATATCTACCACAAGACGTATAGTTGTCAAAAAAACCAAAACTGACTACATCCCAATGCTAAACAACCCAAAGTCTACCCCTTGTAGACCAACACTTAGATTTCTTGGTGGTGTTTTTTAGTCCATGATTATGACTGCCGATGTGGCAGTAGAATTAGCATGAGGCGAGATTTGAGCTAGAGCATTGATAACCACTGGCCCTTCCTGGTGTTTGTTTGACTCCGTGTCTGAGTCAGAGACCACATAACGTTCTATGCAGAACAAACGAACAACTATATCATCCAATTTATATCTAATGTCTCTAATAATTCTCTATATATCCTCTTAACTTGCAAAGCTCTCGTAGTTTTCTAATTTCTTTTCTTTAAGGAACATGCTGAGAAGAGTTTCCAATTGATGATATAGATTGATGGAACGAAGGAAGTGGATCCTTCACTTATGAAACTTCCCCGGGTCTAGTACCCGCTTGAGGTTACTGCCTCTTAACTTCAAATATGAGAAATAAACATGATCCCCATATTCTTTAGCCTTGAGCTAAATAATTTCCTTCCAGACCTCTAGGGGCATGATTTAAAGAAATTTTCTATTGATTCCCAACCAAATAGTCTCCGATGATGCATCGAAGGAGATCCAAAAGCACCTCCTCTGCAGCTGGGAGTGCGCAACTGTGGAGCCATGAACACAATAAACCAACAATATAAAGAGCTAACACTTGTGGTGGAATGACCAACTTCAATGGACTGAAACATGTGATGGTACAACGAGGTAACAAGAGGGTTCAATAAATGTAAGGTTACACCAATGACTTTGAATATTACACTGCAAAGACTCCCATTGACCCAATTAAAACCATATGGAGAAGGTACCAAGGTACCAAACTCTGCACACCAAAACATGATAGGGAAAGGAAATCTCAGTAGGGTCTAGGTGGTCGGGGCTGTCGAGGGGAGGACTACAACAAGTTCAAATGATGTAACAAACTTGGCATTATGAAGAAAAACAAAGAACATTGACCCTTGTGAGAAGTAAACATCGAAGCTTGGCAACATAAAAAACACGAGTGGTTACCAACAAATAATTTATAACCCACCGTCGATGAAACTATAATAGGAAAAGACATTAACAATGTTACTAGAGTCCCAAGATTGAATTATAAGAGACAGGATGACCTTTGAAAGATAATAACCAAACACTCCTTTGACACTATGAAAGATATAGCTGAAGAGATTACCCTATTGCGAAACGATAACTGAACAACTATGAAACTAGCACATGACCGTCCTTTAATTATATAGGTGAAGACCAGGTAACAAATACCTCCACAGGAACACTCCTTAATGATATAAGTGAAGACCATGAAACAATTACCTTTGTATCTCCATGCAAGGTGAGAATGTTTCTGATATACAAAGAGATATGTCGGACCCAAAACCTCTGCCACCCTAAAACCATAGCCATGTAAATAGAAGGCACTAGAGACGTTAGTGTATGAGTGTGTAGAATATGGATAGGTTCTAGTACACTTTCCATTGCAATCCAGCTGTAGAGAATTAACCCATAGGCTTGCCGTCTGAGACTGTTAACCATAATTTTCTCATAAATTAGCTTACCTCGGCTGTCAGAGGTGAGTTCAGATGCATCCAATACACCATGAGAGGGTTAAACCATATCCAAACCAACATAACATAATGTATAGCCGAGAATTTTACCGCACACAAGGATTAAAACTCCCACCTGCTCACATTTAAGTCACTTTGACATACACATTTGAAAACCGTATTGTGATATGAAATCCTGCCACGCTAGTGTCCATGTGTAAGTCGTAGCGCTACCATCGAGGGCCGCCACCTTGGTGACCACAAAAATTTTACTCATGCCCATTATGATGAGGTTTCTATGAATATATGAGAGGTGAGTATTAGAACCAAAGAACATCATTCTTCATTCAATTCCAAACATATTCTGACTAAAACAAAGTGGTCGTAAAAACACCAACATCAGGGATTCATACTCCCACATTGAATTTATCCTATTCAATGCATTTATTTAAAGATGATGCATCCTTTCTTCTAGACATCATTGACCATGGTTCATCTAAAGCTACGTGCTTGTTTGAGCAACTCTAATTCGCCACCACATCGACTGCTTTATTCCCCTCCTGCTAGGTATGTATAGGAATAACATAATCAAAGTGCTCCAACAAAACCTTTATGTTTCTTACCACTTCATGAAGGTGACATCTATGAATGAGTTTGCCCATCCTAAGCCCTTGTATCAATTTACACACTGTTTGTATGACTAATTGAGAGTCGCAATGAACCTGGATGAGACAAAATACTTCTCTTATAGCTATTTGTAAACCTATCTTAAGTGCCGTGAATTCTTCCAGATTGTTTGTTGCGATACCACACGAGAAGGAATAGACATGTACTGGTTCTGAATTTCCATCTCTGATAATGCCCCCATAACCCGCTATTCCTGGATTTCCATTTGATGCCCCGTTAAAACTTAATTGGATGAAATGTGTAGGAAGATGCATAAACAAACTATAACTGTTTTCCTTGCATCCATTTTTCTTAGCAGGAATAAAGACACACATATTAGGTGAAATATCAATTTTTTTTTAATATAATAGCCTTAGGCTCGTCCATTTCACCATCCTCGCAAAAATTGGGGGGATGTCAACATCGTTTCCTGAATGTTTTTGAGAATGGTTTCCTGTAGAAGTGATTTATGCTTTCCTTTCCCTTCAAAGATTTTCAGGTTTCGCTCCTTCCACAAAATCCACCATTTAAATCCAAAGGTGAGATGTTAGGCTTGTGAGACCACTGGATTCTTATACTTATGTTCGTACCATTGCTCTAACCATGATTTTACATGCATGATACAAGGTAGAAAACACCCAAAAACTTGTTTAACAAAGGTCGACAATCTCTTAGAAAAGGGGCAAGTGATGAGGAGATGATTTGTAATTTCTTCTTCTTGTAGACATATAACACAATATGATGGACCCTCAAATCCATTTATTCTTAGACAATCCTAGGTTAAATAAATTTCCTATGCAAGCAACCATAGGAAAGTTGAAATATTAGGCCATCTCGATTCTTTCCACAATGTCCTCCACATGGTGCTCTTTTCATGAGACTAAACACTCAGTAACAAAGAATAAACTTCTTTTATAGTAAATGCCCTATTAATTTTTGCCTCCAATGCAAAATATCTTGCTTACGGGACACTCATATCCTTATGTTGTCTAGTATTCATTGAAATTCATCCCAACTATGAATATTATTTGAGTCAACCCAATCTCCCCTGTCCTTCCACTATCTCCATTCTGGAATTTGTTGAAAATGCTTCCAATAGTTTGCCACCTTAATAACTTCTATTTGATAAACTCAAACCAACACACACTTTTACCAATATAACATAACATGATAAGGTTTGCAAACTCATAGATCTAATTTTATGGCCCCATTTTTCAGTGTCTTGTGTAAATGGTAACTTTGGAAAGTGTTATAAATTTATATGAGGATATACTTCACTAACCGAAATACCCAACAAGGAGAATAGCTATGATGCAACATAGTTCCTACCTCTACCACTATTTAATTGATTTTTTCGCATAAATATTTTCGCAGAGTGAAAGTGAATGGTTTTGTGGAGTGTGGAGAAAACTCCATACAATGAAACCAAAAATCTCTCCGCATAAATCTCTTTACACATCTGCACAAAGCTCTGTACAAACTTGAACAATAGTTTACTTGACATGAAATGTTCTATGATATTTCTTAGGAGGGGTATGATTTTGGAAATTGTGATAGTATTAGAGATATCATTTGCAGTAGTAGTGCAGAGAAGTTGATTATGCAGAGAAATGCGTTTTCTTTGCACTCCCACACAACCATTCAGTCATGTTGTACAATTAAGTTTGAATGATTTGAATATATAGTTTTATTTATGTTTTCCAAATTAAAAACAATCATCTAGTAGCATCCCCACAATAGATGATTGCCCAATGCTAAATTTTTCACATAAACATTTCAACTATATTTTTGTTGGATAGTATATATCATTCCCTTCTTCATAATAATGTTGAGAAGTGAAAAAATTGGCCACATTAAATACATGTAAATCTATGAATCGTTTACAACAAAACATTTTCCCAAAATAATACAATCATCTAGTAGCCCCGATCTTTTCATCTTTGGAAAAATTTTGAACCTCAATGGATGTAAATGTACCATACCTCTACTATCTACAAATTCAAGGGTTCCTCTTTATGCTTTAACTAAAAAATAAGACATGTGCATTGCATCTACACCAAAAACACTTCCAATAAATATTTACGAAACATGCTAATAGAAACATCTAAAGTAGTGCCAATATATGTAATATTAGCATGATCCTCTTCAAAATTTTGGTTCAACTTATTTGATTCAATGAGCATGTTTGCAAGTAGATGGATGTAAAATTGCACTTGAAATATTGTTGCCAATTCATACATTTTTTTCTCCCCTAAATCTCATTCCTTTAATAAAGAATGCATGTGTTTAATGTCTTTCCAAAATCTTTCCTCTAAGCAACCACCTAATTTGATGAATTTGAAAGACTGCTAACTTAGTGATTTGAAATTTATACATTAGCTCTCTCAATTTTCCATGTCTTTTAGTTGATCTCCCAAGCCACGAATAAACTTTGTTTCCAAATTTGTTAATATATTGCAACTTTGGAAAATGAGATGAAGTCTCATTGGTTGCTAATGTTTCCTATGAGATATGCAATGGATAACTAATAAATTAGGAGCATATGAAGCATAGAAGATAAACCTTCACGAGTACCCCTCATGGAAGATGCACCATCTGAACCAAAAACAACAAACCTCTTCAAATATAAATCCATTTATGCTAAAAGAGTTCTCACCAGATCACATATACATTGAGCACTGGTGCCTACCACTCTCGACGTAGCTCAAAAATATTGTGGAATAGATCAATTTTGAAGAGGGTGAGGATGCGCTTACATGCATCGAACGAAGGACACACTGCACCTCCGAAATGAGACCTCACTCAACATTATGATAGCTACAAACTGAATATCTGAAAATGAAAAAAAATTAAATGCCTAAAATAATAGTTTAGTGGCCGAAATATCATGCACTTAAATCAACTGAGCTAATGTAATCGTGATTTCTGACCAAACTTTATAATTGCTTCAAAATTTGAGAGGATTCAAACCAACATACCTCTAATTTTCTCTTGAATGAGCTGCATATCACCGCCTTCTTTATCATTAACATTGGTGTGAGGATGAAGTTCATTCTCCTACGCAAAGAACTTCCTCCGCACAACACTTCCGCACAACCCTATAGAGAACAAAAATTCATCTTGGCATAATCAAATGTTTGGACATAAGTATATTGTTTCTGCCACCGCACTCATAAATAACAGTCACTCATAAAGTAGCATAGAATGCCACCTCAGTCATAAATAACCGTCACTCACAAAGTAGCATAGAATGCCATCTCACGATCTAATAAATAACTACAAGGTTAGCGTAAAGTGTCACCGTTTTATGTGATCTGTATAGAGGAAGTTAAAGCTTTGCATGAGAAAACCTCCAGAGGCAATCAAATTTCTGCACATTGAACTTCACACAATCTTCACATAAGGAATGTTTCACTTAATATTCATTAGAGATTTGTTCTTGTTTAGCTTCTTCTCTCTTGTCGTCTTCTACTTAAAAGATTTGCAACCACATTAGTTCTGACATTATTGGGTAGAGCAGTAGCATAACAATGCTAGTGCAGTGTCAATGTCATCAGAGCACTCACCCACAAAATAGGCACATATTTTTTATTTATTTATTTTATTTTTTATTTTTTCCTATTTTAAAATGATTTGTCATACAATGTAAAATATAAAAAATAAAATGCCTGCCACTAAGCTAATTATGTCTCATAATAACCCATTCAACAAATCAAAAATTAGAAATAAATCTCTTAAAAATTTAAAAATTATTTTTAAATTTATAGAAAAATAAGAATACTAAACATTTTCTAAAAGCATCAGTAACATCGCAAAAAAATTGCAAAATATTAGAAAATCAATATACTTTGACGTGCCAATGTTATTGTGAGTGACTAAGAAAGGACTAATAAAATAAAAAATTTTAACACAATATATTGTATGAGTGATGATAGTTAATGATGTTAAAAGAGAATTTTACTTCACCACTTTTCTAATAGAGAAAACATTATAGAATTATGACAATCAATCTAAGTTGTAATATAATATATTCTACGACTAATGATTGAGCCATGAGGCTAATTTTACAGCCCAATATGATGTGTAAAGATAGCCATCCATCATCAAAATTGAAATTTTTCTTATTTTTGCTAAAAAATCTAAAAAAAAAAACAATACAAAACATTTAAATAATATAAGCTTGTAAAAAAAATTGCACTTGAAGAAATTGGATCCCTCTCGTCTCATGTTAGATTTGTATTTGAAATGGATCTATACTGGTAGTTAGTGATATTATTGGAAATAATGATTCCATGACTTCCAAGTTTTTGTGAGTTGTAATCATGTGAGTTCCTAGATTAATAGTTGTACCATCTATTTTTAGTAATATACATCCACCATTCTCGGATCTAGAAGTATCATATATTTCTATATATGTAATATAGATCAATAAAATTATATTGTGTTTTGTGTTGTGTTCCCAATCTCTTGCTCTTTTTAGATTTTTAACATGATATCAGAACCAGTTCTGACTTGACTCCTTTAAGGGAAAGCCAAAAAAAAATATGAGAAACCATGAATTTTATATTGCGTTGTGTGAGTAAATTATATTATTTTTTGTTTGTAGATCTGTTCACCATATGTGAGTGAGATTGGATATGCTGGGTTTTATAGACCTGTGTAGATTTGTTGACCGTATGCTTGAGTGAGATTGGATGTGAATTTGCTGGGTTTCATGAATGTCGGGGAGTTGTGAGTGCAATTGCTGTGAAACGACATATAGATGTGTGGAAACCGCCATTTTCCTATCTAGGTGTAGATCGAAGCCATTTGTCTTCAAACAGGTCAAGCTTATAAGGAGGTTGTTCAAATTCTATGGTTTTCGTGGTTCATCACGGTGCATCAAAAACAAATTTTATATTGTTTTATGTACTTGGTGTAAACCTGCTGGACCATTTTGTGTCTATTGTTTGCGTAAATTTGACTACAAAATTATGGAGAGTTTTTTGGTATCCAGTAAATTTCCCCGCAGCCGTAACCTCATTGGATGATCATGTTGGTCAAGCATCAATTTCGATTTGTATTAGATAGCGTTTAATCATCAGCTGCTTGATTGACGTAATTTGAAGAAATTGGAATTTTGTCGTGTGAAGTATTGGAGCCGTAACTCGAGAAGCTGTAGAACCTCTATTAAAGAGCTATTGGTTGGAAGTGCAAAAGTTGTTTATTGTAAGATTGGCTTATGTTTGATGTCATAATTTGTGCAAAAGTGATTATTTGGTGTCAAATTGAGGTTATTTTATTATGGAGAAGTAAATTGGAGAAAAAAAAGGAGAAGTAAGAAAGCATAAGTTGGTATCACGTTTTTTGAATTTGTTTATTGGGCATGGTGAAAGGAGATATAAGGGATTAATTTTTTTTTTTTGAAATGTAAATTGTAAAAAAGGTTTTTTGAGTGGTGAAAAGGTTTTTATAGTGCTTGAAATTAAGTTATGTGGTTGAATGATTATTATATATGTAAAATTATTTTGGTGATAAAAAAAATGATGCAAAATCACGAAGAATAAGTCAATTATTCAATAGATTAATGTGACCCATTATGCTTCGGGAACATTAATCACATGTAGTTCTTAATACGGTTAAGATGGTGTGACTCGTCATGTGCGTCAGTACATTCTATATCCAAAATGCTATCCTAGATAACTGGTGAAGGCTGCGGAAGGCCGTGGATTAACAACACATGGTGATACTTCCATAGGATGGTTCAGTATCGAGATTGACCCGTTGCGCTTCAAGAGGTTGAGAAGCATCAATTCTTCAAAGCATGTCAACGATGGTCTGAAGCCAAGTGGGAAGCTCCAAAGTGTGATGAAAGACACAAAGGGTCGTGGATTCAACAGATGGTGATACTTCTGTTGTAGCATTTTTTGGTTTTGATAAGATAGAATAAATTCGTCAAAAAATGAAAAATATGTTTACAAAATGTTAAGATAGGATATGGACAAAAAGAATATTAAATAAAAATGTTAGGAAATATTTTCATAAATATGTCCATATCAAAGAAAATGTTAGGATAGATGCCCTAAAAAATCAAGGCAAAAAAACAAAATGTTAGGTTAGAGAGAAAAGAAAAAGAAATAAACTCTGAAAGTGTGCAAGTTCAAATGCCACTACTATTTTACCTTTTTCTGCAAAATAATGGTTGTGTGCAGCTTGTCATAAATTCCAAAACCCATGACAGTCAAATAGTTTAATCTTGACTACTTCATGCTTTAAATTTCATGTTTATAGTTAGAGAATAAAGATCTAGCCAAACTGTTTAATCTTGGCAGATCAGTAGTTAGGTAGAGAATAATAAGGAGCTCATTAGTTTAATTTGAGCCCTTGGATGTTATAAGGTTAGAATTAGATAGTTTTCTTTTCAAAAGAAAAAGGGAAAATAAAAGGGTTTGCTAACTTAAATGCACCCATTAAGTGAAGAAAAATGTTAGGATAAGCAGAGGTAAGTAGAAGAAAGGTTGCTGAAGTTCACAATTGATTAGTTAACTCCCCCCTCATTTCATCACATCTTCCACTACATACTTATTAATTTCCCCTTTCCAAATGTTCTTCAATACTAAAACCTTCAATCATAAAGGCTCAGAGCATTTCTCTGACTTCTGGTGGGACCGGACCCTCGGCTTAATGACTTATAGGTATTAAATATTGGAATTCCCTTCACAAAAGTCATTTTTCTTCATTTCCCTAAAAAACCCCTTTTCTTAAGGCTAAACACCATTTGCCTAGGAAAAATGGAAATCCCATGTTAATTCCCCTTTCACTCACAAATACCCCAAAAACCCACAAAATGAGTTTTATCCTAAGTACTAATGTATGTGGATGACGAGCATATAATTCCAAATTTACATTATACTTAGGATAATTCCAAGAACATGAAGGCCATGATATCTATTTTCAGCGTCAAAGGGAAAGTATACATTTGGTGGGAATATGTGAAGCGGGTCAAAGACATCAGGACAAGGGAGTTGAGTTGGCATGAATTCAAGAGACTCTTAAGGAAGAAGTACTTGTCAGAGAGGTACCATGACAGTAAATCGAAGGAGTTTTATGAGCTAAAGATGGGATCAATGACAGATGAGGAGTACAGGACTAAGTTCTTGGAGTTATTGAGGTATGTACTATATCTTAAGGATGAGAAGGTAAAGATTCAAATATTTTTCAGTGGATTACCATTAGAATTTAAGGATTGGATTGAGTATGATGAGTCTTGATCGTTGGAAGAAGTCATTGGGAAATTAAAGCACTGTTATGAGAAATCAAAGTGTAAGAACAAATCTAAGGAAGGCTGGAAAGGGAATGACAAGACAAAAGGTAAATGGCCACCAAAGCGAATAAGAATGTAGGATGTAGGTGAGAAATAAAACATTTTTCCTTACAAGAAGTTTAGTGCAGTTGAGAAGGGACATGGGTTGCAGCCTAGAGAGAAGCAAAATAGAGGCAGTGGTAGGGGAAAATTGTAGTGTTTGATATATGGTAAGGAGCATCTCAAGAAGGATTTTCTGTTGTATCAAGGTGGTAGGCCTCAGATATACAGTGCACATTGTTAGAGCTTGGATCTACCTCAGGCTAAAGGGAGGCAATCCTAGGATAACCAAAAACCAAGCTTAACCTGGTAGCTAGCCCTACCAGGTCAGGAGAGGGCTCTCTCCTTGTGAATTTCAGTCAAGATGACTGAATCAAATATGGATTTTAGGCTTGGTATAGTAGCTCAAAGTCATAATCCAACATCTTTGTGACCCATTTTTGTTTCTCTTCAGAGGATAATATTTGTTCTAAAAAGTATTTAAGATTATCATGATCCATTTTTACTTTGAAGTGTCTTCCCATTAGGTAGGGTCACCATTTCTTAAGTGCATGTAGTATTGCCAACATTTCCTTCTCATAAATAGCTTTGTGTAAATAATTTCCTTTGATTGGATGACTTTCAAAAGCAATGGGTTTTTCTTCTTGCATTAAAACAACACCAATTCCATTTCCTGAAGCATCACATTCCACAATAAAGGTTTTTGTGAAGTCCGACGTGGCTAAGACCGGTGCTTGGCACATTGCCTCTTTAAGATGTTTGAAGGCCTTTGTTGCTTTTGGAGTCCATGAAAATGCATCTTTTTTCAATAAAGTTGTTAGAGGTGCTGCTATTCTCCCATAATTTTTAACAAACTTGCGATAATACCTTGTCAACCCGAGAAATCCTCGCAAATGCTTTATGGATGTGGGGATTTTCCATTCCTTAATGCCTTTAATTTTGCTAGGGTCTACCTTAACACCTTCATGAGATAAAATATGACCCAAATATTCCACCTCTTGTACTCCAAAGAAACATTTGGAGCTTTTTGCATATAATTGTTCTCCTTCAATAGTTTGAGCACCCTATGAACATGTTCAACATGATCCTTCCAAGACTTGCTGTACATTAGTATGTCATCAAAAAATACTAACACAATTTTTCTAAGGAAGGGTTTGAAAATGGAATTCATCAAACCTTGAAATGTAGAAGGTGCATTGGTAAGGCCAAAAGGCATGACCAAAAATTCATAATGACCCTCATGAGTTCTAAATGATGTTTTCAGAATGTCTTCAGTATTCATTCTAATTTGATGATATCCTGAACAAAGATCCAATTTGGTGAAGTAAATTGATCTATGCAATTCATCCAATAATTCATCAATGACAGGAATGGGAAATTTATCTTTAATAGTGAGCTTGTTGAGCTCCCTATAATCTGGACACATGCACCATGATCCATCCTTCTAGTGCACCAATACTACTGGAGTAGAGAAAGAACTTTGACTAGGTTGAATTATACCAGCCTCTAGCATTTCTGCAACCATATGTTCAATTTCACTCTTTTGGGCATAGGGATATCTGTATGGCCTGATGTTTGGAGGAACACTTCTTGGAATCAAATGAATAACATGATCATGATCATGAATAGGTGGGAGGCCTTTGGAGCATGCATGAAACTGTTTTGCACGGATGTTCGCCCAACCAGTGAATTGAATCACCCACATGCATGTTGATCCATTTGTTGATCCGTTTGCTGAATCTTGCATTCATGTTTTGCATGCACTCTCAATCACTTCTGCTATCACTTAGTGTCGCCATGCATTCACTGACTTACTTATTTTCTGTCGCTCGTCAGTGAGTCGGGTCGACCTTGGCCTGGGCTCTACCTTCACCAAGGCTACATTACGAAATCTAGGAAAGGAAGGCTCACCTTCCTCTCCAGATTTGTGCATTCCTGCCTGACACTGGCCTCCAGGATTGTTTTGCGCATTTCTGGAGGACATTGGCTGCTTGGACCAAGAAATTGTGCAGCTCTGTCCCTAGGCCAACTGTCCTTCCTAGTTGGAATTGCACATTGCGAAATCCAAGCAGTCAGCTACCAGACTGGACTGTGCATTGCATAGTTCCAGCAGTCAGCCAGTCTCCTAGTAGCCTAGACTGTGCCTTGAGTAGTCTTGGTAGTCGGTCTCCCGACCTCTCAGTTGAAATTGCGCAACCTTCATGATCATTCACCCAGGTATGTTGCAAGTCAGTTCTCATGTTCATTTTGGTTTTCAACTGACAGATTGCTTGCTATGAGTGTTTCCATGTCTCCAGGTATCGCAAGTATTCATCTGCCTCCCAACAGTATAGGTACAATGGTTTCTAGGAGAGTAGAGGCGAGGACACCGTTCAAAGCATGCTTGGGGATGTAGTCAATCAAGTGTCTATGAGCTTGCCTACTCATGAAGACATCAAGTTGTTCGTAGACAAGGACATCAAGCAGAAACTTCACATTGGGAAGCATCATGAACAACAACTGAAGAGAACATACCAAATCCAACGAATGCAAGAGTAGGGTTGTTGACAACATGAAGGCGGAACAAGGTTGCAAGCTCAAGCAGGTCCATTGATGATGAAAGCAACTTTGGAGACTCCGGCTATGGAGTGACGGTGCGACATGAAGATCACACAAAGAAAGAAGATGTAATAAAGAAGGAGTTGCATGTGCTAAAGTAGCAACTTAGGAAGAACACAAAGCTGCGCACACAGAAAAATGAGTTGCAGCAGGTTTAGGAACAACAGTGAGCGCAACGTGCGCTCACGGATGAAACTGCGCCCAGAAAAGTTAAAGATCCATCCCAACAGCTAACACAGAGCAGACATGGTGAGCAGTGTGGTTGATTGCATGCAAGGGATTCAACAACATGCATGTCATTGTGCACACGCATGCAATCCAACCCATTCAACACACTCACCAAGGCAAAGACAAGAAGCAAGTCCAACTGGAGCTGAATGGGTACTTCGACAAGTTGATGCACATGACCACCAGCACACATTTGAAGATCAACATAGACACTATGCATCAATGTGCTTCCGGTTCAGCCTCACCCAAGAATACCATGTGCATGTTAGCAGATGAGTTGGATGAAGGGGTGGAACCAATGCACCAGTTGCAACGAAAGCAAGAGTTTGCTTCAACAAGATGTCACCATGAGGTGCATGCACACCATTACGGATGACCAACCTTGGCATCATATCACCAACTTCACCATCACAAGCATGTCAAAGAGTTGGTCTCATCACAGCGGACCGAGTGTCAGTGATGTCTTGTAAGGCTTGCTCAAGCCATGTTGTCTCACATGAGTACATGTGCATTGTAATGTTGAGTCATGTCAAGTGTCAATAATTGGATGTAACAGTCATAGAGTAGGTGAAGAGTCACGAGGGTAGTTGAATTGTCACAAAGGGGAATGTCAAGGGTCACCCCACCCTTTGCTATAAATAGTCCCTTATAACTCATTGTATAGGCTTTTGGTTAGCCAAGATTCTACTAAGACTATCTTGAAGAAGGCTTGGACGGTATTGTAACACGCCTTGGCTTCTCCACTGGACAAAGCTAGTACATATCTTTGGAGGAGCAGGCGATGTGGCTATAATGTTCCACTGTTGGGGCTAGCAGGTTTACATGGTGTATTGTATGATTGTGACTTACACTTCTTTAATAATAAGAGCCAACACATTTTCATGCATATGTTGTTATTGTAGTTGGACAGTTCTAGTTGCCTTAATGATACATGTTGTTTAACTTACATACTTGTATATGAATTGATTTGTATGCAATTATATGAATCTTGTTGTTAATATGTTGCATATGTTGTTAATGCTGTCACCGTCTGTGTCAACTGCTTGTCAGACATCAGACATACCTTTCTCATGAACCTTGCTATATCAACCATCACACTTGTCTCAAACTGATCCGCGAGTGTTGTTTGTGTTATCTTACCTTGTATGCTGTGACTACTGCATCCGAGTGGACTGCTCTGTTGGAAGCTGTGAATTTCCTTTGTATGGTGTGCTCCTAGCCGAGTTGGGAATGATCCCTTTCAACCTGGAACTCACCTTCACCTTCCTCTCCCTTCTATGTGTTAGAACCTCTTGTACACATTCCTAGACTCTCTGCATCAGTCACACCCTTGCTACTGACAGAGTTATCTTACTTGCCTCTATGCGACATCGCGATCAAGGTATTACTTTACGACCCACTGATGGGACTCCTACACCAAACGGTCTGAGGTATAATTGGTACTTCTTACCGGGGAGATCCCCTTGACATGTTGGCAGGTCCAACACCGTCAACATGGCTATAATAAAATCCAAATCAAACCAGAAAGCTAGCTCAAAATCCCTTTAATCTTCCCATGGGGAACAATTGTGTATCATAAACTGCCTTTTCGTGTTAAAAATGTTGGTGCCACTTTGCAACAGGCCATGTCTTATGATTTTCACAATATCAAACACATCGTCGAAGTATATCTTGATGACCCTATTGCCCAAAATTTACTTCATGAGGATCATCCTGCACACTCTAGGGAGGTATTTATTCGATGTCGTTATTATAAAATCCAACTAAACCGTCATAAATGTGTCTTCTGCATATGGTGTTGGAAGTTTCTAGGTTTTGTCGTGTCCAAGGAAGGGATTCACCTTGATCCCTCTAAAGTTGAGGGTATCATCAACTTTCCTCATCCACACATAGATCGCCAACTTCAAGCACTTCAGGGAAAGGTTGATTTATTGCATAGGTTTATTTCCAATTATGCTAAGATTACTAATGTTTTTATGCATTTTTTGAAAAAAGGGGTACCTTTTATATGGGATGACCAAACTCAAAGATATTTTGAGGCTTTGAAATAAGATTTGTTGTTTGTGCCTTTACCGAGTCCTCCCAATTTCAAACATGACTTTCTGTTATATCTGGCAACCTTTGAATCCACCATTGGTATGGTTCTTTTCCAAGAGGATGAAATGCACAACGAACATCCTGTTTATTATCTTAGCAAAGGACTTCTTTGTCTTGAGCTTTGCTATTCCCACGTTGAGATGTTGGCTTTAGCAGTCCATGTTGTTGTCCAATGCTTATGACATTACATACCCTTGTGAAAGACCATTTTGATTGTTGACTCCAACCCCATGAAACACATTCTTAGTCATCAAATCATTGGGGTAAAATAATCTAAGTGGATCGTTATCCTTTAGGACTTTGATTTGGATTTTGTAGTTTCTAAGTCCAATAAATCTCTGAAATTCACTAATTTAATGTTTGACTTACCTCGAGTTGATGAAGAAAATATGGCCGAGGATCCACTCCCTTGCGAGCCCTTATTCCTCATTAGCCGCTCTAATCCATGGTATGGAGATGTCTTGTTGTATCTCTAGAATCAACATTTTTGGCTTGAGTTATCTCGCGATGAGCATCAGTGTATACACCACCAGTCTATGCACTATGTTATTATTGCTGATATCCTTTATCACCATGGAGTTGATGTAGAATTATGTTGATGTCTCACTCATGATGAGGATGAAAGAGTATTAAATGATTATCATGTTGGAGCATGTGGTGGTCATTTATTTGGGCTTGCCACTGCTCAAAAAATCTTGAGCGCTAGGTATTTCTGGCCTTCAATCTTTAACGATTGTATTATTTTTGTCCAAAAGTGCCATGCATGTCAAATATTTTCGAGGAAGATACGTGTTGCACCCTGCTCCACTTCACCCTGTGGTTGTTGTCGATCCTTTTTCTAGGTGGGACATTGACTTCTTGCAATGTAACCCCCCACCTTAGCTCATGGTCACCATTATATCATTGTTGTTGTTGACTATTTCATCAGGTGGGATGAGGCTATGGAAACCTATTCAATTGATGACGCCACTGTGGTGTTATTCCTCTTTAGTCATATCATTGCTAGGTTGGGTGTGCCCAAGACGATTGTCACTAATCACGGTGCACATTTTCAGAATCACATGATGCAGGAACTAGCTGTCAAGTTGGGTTTTCACCATGATCACTCAACCCCCTATTATTCCCAAGACAATGGACAAGTAGAGGTTGTTAACCATGTTGTAGCATTTTTTGGTTTTGATAAGGTAGAATAAAATAGTCAAAAAATAAAAAATATTTTGAAAAAATGTTAAGTTAGGATATGGACATAACAATATTGAATAAAATGTTTTTGAAAATATATTAATGATGATGTCCACATCAAATAAAATGTTATGTTAGATGTCTTAAAAAATCAAGACAAAAAGAAAATGTTAGGTTAGAAAGAAAAGGAAACAAATAAACTATGAAAGTGAGCAAGTCTAAATGCCACTACTATTTTTCTGCAAAATAATGGTTGTGTGCAACTTGTCATAAATGCCACAACCCATGATAGTCAAACTGTTTAATCTTGACTGCTTCATGCTTTAAATTTGATGTTATAGTTAGAGAATAAAGATTTGACCAAACTGTTTAATCTTGGCAGATCAGTAGTTAGGTAGAGAATAATAAGGTGCTTATCTGTTTAATTTGAGCCCTTGGATGTTATAAGGTTAGAATTAGATAGTTTGTTTTAAAAAGAAAGGAAAAGGGTTTTCTAGCTTAAATGCACCCATTAAGTGAAAAAAAATGATAGGATAAGCAAAGGGTAAGTAGAAGAAAGGTTGCAGAAGTATGATAATCCATTGGACAAAATGTACATTTATCATGTTTTACCATATGTTTCTATGTCCATGAGGCAATTACACAAAGCAAATGAAGGTCTACAAGATCAATTAATTAACTTACCTCATCCTCATTCATTCCTATATTTACTAATTTCCCCTTCCCACCTTCATACAGTTCATATTCATTCATTTTCCATAAAAAACCCCTTTTCCTAAGGTCAAAATCCTTTTTTCCTAGGAAAAGTGAAAATCGCATGTTAAATCCCCTTTTACCCAAAAAACCCACAAACTGATGTTTAGCCTAAGTATTGATGTATATATTGTTGGCATTATGGCACAGGTTTGGAGCTATGACACAGGTTTTGTCCTTGATGGCAACTCTCTTTGGTAACAGATCTTAGTTCAGGCTTTCAGAATGAAGGAAAAGACATATATGCAGGTTCATCTAGACAAGGACGCGTATACATGCGGGTTAGACGTTTCAAAGGCGTGTATGCATATACATGCACTTTCATGCATGGAAAAGCACGTATATGTTGGAGAACTTACTTTTGGTCCGTGGTAGTTAGTCCTTGGTATTTGAACCTATGGTTTTGGACCATGGTATCTCGTCAAAAGTGTTGACCCCAGGTATTGGGTCCTTGGTATTGTTTATTATGGTTTTGGACCGTGGTATTGTGGAAGGCCTAAGACTATAAAAGAGGAAGGAGATCATGTGGCAAAGGATCATCTGAATTATTATTGAATATCTGAAAAGTGCTAGATCTGGAATACTGGTAATTGGATTATGGTGCAGATCTGGATCTGAGTGAAGGAGGAACCTTAGCACAAAGAGAAGGATAAGTTCTATTGATGGGTCATAATCTTTAAGCTTGAATGATAGTATCTTTGTATGATTTTGATCTGCTATATGTGGCGCTTGCTTGATCTATAAGTCTGATAATCTAGGTTAATTAGTGTTTGAATATCTGAAAGAGCGAATTATCCTTTATAGATCTGTACGCAGGTTCAGTGAAGCGAAGGCGCGTATACACGCTGGTTCAGTGAAGCGAAGGAGCGTATACGCAGGTTGTTCCAACAACAGAAGCGTATGTACGCAGGTTTCAGGTTATTAAAGCAGCGTATATCTTTTGAGTTGTGATCTAGCTGCTTTTGTTTATTGCTGCAGTGTTCTGGGTTCAGATTTGGTGTGTGGTTACTGTTACTGTGATCTGGGTACAGTCGTCAGAGAAGTGTTTATTTTGATTCAGTTTTGATTGGTGAAAAGGTGATTGGTTGATGCAGAAATTCTTGATGTTTGATTGATGTTATTTGTGGATCCAGTCTGAAAATTTATGAAACGTGGTCCCTGAAAGAAAGAGAAGGTTGTAGCCTTCTGTAGGCCAGCACCTACGTACTAGTATCTTGGCTAGTGCAAGAGCTAAGGGGGTTGTAGCTCCCTTCCAGGAGAAGCTGGAAAACGAGAGAGGGTTGTAGCTCTCTGCAGCTTGCAGCCTGCGTACTGGTAAAGGATTGCACTAGTACAATTGTAAAAAGAAGTTTCTAATTAAAGAGAAGATAGAGACGAATTGCAGCAGGTGGTTTTCACCCACATTGGGTTTCCACCTTATATCTTGTGTTCTTGTGTGCGATTGTCTTTCTGCTCTGTTTTACTGTTTCTGGTTATTTGATTCTCAAACACAGATTAACAATCAACATCAGAAAGATAAAGTAAATTAAAAAGTTTGCATTGTATATGCGGGTTTCCTTCTGCATAGTTGCGTATATACGCGGGTTTAATTAACTGAAGTAGCGTATATCATTTGATTTTGAAAAAGGAATATTTGACTTGATAATACTGATTCACCCCCCCTCTCAATATTATTTCCAACATATATGCGAAAAGAAAATAACCCATGAAAAACATTATAATTAGTGTATTTCCCCTTTCTTCTCATATTTCATATATTTCCCCTTTTCGCTCATATTTCATATTAATGCTAATCTATAGTATTAAACCCCTAAAAAGTTCCCTTTCCTGTATATATTAACTCCCTTTATTAAAATATCTCGAAACCTTAAGTTTTATTATAAAACTATGTATTTCATAACATATCGCATAATTGCGGATTGCAAACTTTTCAACGTGCATGCACTCTCCCCGCATTGCGATATGCTATTGCGATGGACTTGGACCTGATGCAATATATATCATAATTCAATGCCATTTCACATCCACCTCCATCGCAAATCCCGGCTAAAGCATTACCCTCCACCATTGTGATCTTCGATATGCGATGGGAACTCGGACCCGACGCAATATATATCATAATCCTTTGCCATATCTCATCCGCCCCTCATCGTAAGTCCTGACTGAAGCAATACCACTCCGCCATTGCAATCTCCGATATCAAGGATAATTTTAGGGGCGAATGTTCGCCCTTTGGCGAAATTAAGGGGTTTTAAATTTTTAGTGGGCGAATATTTTGTATCATAGTACATTTTTACAAATCACCTCAAATAGCCCACCTTATTTTAAGGGAGAGGGTAAAAAAGGTAAATTTAGCCCTTGAAATTAGGACTTACAACCTTCCATTCGCCCATTTTCAAGAATAGGTTTTATTTAAGTGAATCCATTTGCCCATTTTCAAGAATAGGTTTTATTTAAGTGAATCCTATGGGCCAAATACCATATTTATAAAAGAGGTATGGTAAATTAATAAAAATATAAATAAATAAGAGGTATGGTAAATAAATATAACATTTTTTATATTTACTCCATAAGTCACCTTTTATACATGTAAGGGTGTAAACAAATAAAAATATAAGTAAAGTGGAGGTATGGTAAATAAATAAAAAGTCTTTTTATACTTACTCAAAAGGTATGGTAAATAAATAAAAATATAAATAAACTAGACGTATCGTAAATAAATAAAACCTCTTTTTATATTTAGTCCATAACCCTCATTCTATTTATGAAGGCTCAAGAAAGAGGTTTTATTTAAGTGAATCCTATGGGCCAAATACCATATTTGTAAAAGAGGTATGGTAAATTAATAAAAATATAAATAAACGAGAGGTATGGTAAACAAATAAAACATTTTTTTATATTTACTCCATAAGTCACCTTATATTTACGAACACTCAAAAAATGGGTTATATTTAGGTGAAACCTATGGCCAAAATACTATGGGACAAATACCATGGACTAGATTGTTATTAATACCATGCAAAAATCCATTATTAACCCTAATATTAGAATTAATAAAAATAAAAATGGCACATGGTATTGACCCATGGTATTCACCAAAATGGCACATGGTATTGACCCATGGTATTCACCTGGAATGTAGCCTATTTAAATGGGGGAATTAAACCAGCATGTAGCCTATGCTAAGATTCACTATGACTTTACAAAGTTTTATTATTTAGTGAAAGACTCACCAAGATCTTACAATATTTTATAATTGAGTAAAATATTCGCCACGCCTGGTGAGAGATTCGCCAAAAAATTATATATACATATTATATTATTGATAAAATCGCCTTCCATTTTTCCTATATATCATGGAGATTCGCCCATTTATTATATTTATAAATTTAGGGGGGGTTCTTAAAATTTTCCCTGTCCGATATGTGATGGGAACCCAGACCCGACGCAGTATTATCCATGTTTTATTTTCACATTGTGTCTGGCTCCTATCGCATTCCTTTGCAATGGGCCTTTCCTTCGCTAAAACTTCGATTGTGATATGCAATGAACCCAAACCCGATATCATTTATCTGCCCGAATTCATACTTTTTCAAGTTCACCATACTGTGTTTTGCGAAGGATTTCTTTGTTAAATTGGTTTTATTATTTAAACAAAGAACCCCACTAAACTCAATATTTAACCCATAATAAAGCCAATGCCGCCATAATTAATCGTTGGGCCCCTCCGCACTACTTTTTCACTCCACCACTGTCCAATCTAAGGCATTCAAATCCAACGACCCTAAGCAATTTCGGGTTGGTTCTCTGTCCGAGCATTACCCGCCCGAAAAGCGGTATTCCACTAACCTCCCCTTGCTACGTGTCAGGCTCAGATTGTATCATCTGACCCCTCCCAAAACCGCTCACGCCTCATAAAGCGGTGCGATGAAAACCAAAACCACCTCTCGCATAACGACAAAATGACCATTGTTCACTTTTCCCTATATTTAAAAAAGAAAGTCGTTTTTCCATTTAAACGCAAAAATCACCATTTTGGCTTTGTTTCGCCTGTTTTCACAGTAAACCCTCCATAATCCTCTGTGACCAATAAAGCCATTGTTTTACCTTCCGATACACTCTGGACTCCTTCCAATCTCCTTTCAAGCTCAATAAAGCCATTGATGTCCTCCTCTATTACCTATGTTTTCTTAACAATTTCTGTGTTTTGCAGGTAAAAACTTATGTTCCAGGCTTACAAAGAAAAAAGCCTGCATATAGTTTGAAGGCAAATACGAAGATCTTAATGTTGAAAAACACAGTAAAAAAACTTGAAATTCGCAGTAAAGGTAAAAAGGAACACAGTAAAGGTTACTCAGCAGGGTTAAAGGATATTCACAGAGTTTAAAGAGTATCAGATGAAAGATCAAATAAAGGAATCAACCAACGTAAATGATACAAACAATCAAGCAACTTAAAGGGCAAAGTATTAGACAACAAAGCCAACACAACTTGAATAAAAGGGATAGCAAGAAGCAGTGCAATAGCTTCCCCTATCTTCTTGCATGAAGATCTTTCATTTCCTAGAATAAATCTTAATCCGTTTTGGGATATTTTCTTAGTTTCATTATTGTATAAATAATTCTCTTCTCGAGTTGTTAAGGGTTCGAAGTTCAAGGTTTATTATTCATTGCTAGTGATTGTTCATTCTACTTTGAACCTGGTTGCACCTTTGAAGGAAGCTTTTGTAGACACTTGATGTACTCAGTCTTTCTGGAACATTAATACAAAGCAGAGGATTCTGAGTTTGGTTTTACATAGTTTGTGTTATCTTGTAAGTTTTTCCAGTTATCAATCATTATGTTTTCTTCATATGCTTATGACTTATAGAGATATCTAGGTAGGAATAATTGTGTCTTAATTTATTCCTATAAGCTCCTGAAGTGACCATCTATTAAGAGAATGGATTAATGAACGTCTGTTTAGCTAATCCCCTCTAATCAATAAATCATCAACATCTTTTGTAAGCTTAAGTGTATTGCCTTGAATCTTTGGAACGTAGTTTAGAAGGTTTTCTTACTTATGATTGTTCTGTTTTACAGTCTGGAAACTGTGATAATCATATTATTTTTTGTCTTCTTCTCACCACTATTTGATCTATATCACTGTGTAAAGCTTTATAGTAGCCCTTTGCTGAGATATTAATATTATCCAAAGGATTAAGTATTTCAATTCTACATCTGTCTTCATTCATTGGTCTTCCAAAACTAAAATCAAAAACCCCAAAACAATTATTTTAGATGCTCTAGCATTGGTAGTTGGCCTACTACTATCTCAGAGGTACAAAAAATCATGTATTTAAATCTATGTTGCATCGGATGGTAGGGTATCATAATTCAAATTGGAGACTTATGCTCTTTTTTGCACTTTGGGCATACTGAACATTAGTCAAAACTTCTATAGGATTCGCTCCTTTCCAATTGGTTTATGGAGTGGAGGTTTTTCTTCCTATTGAATGTGAGATCCCATCTTTGAAGCTAGATATTAAACTATTACATGACAGTTTTTTTTCCCAAGGAAAAATCACAATTTTATTAAGAAAAAGTGAACAAAATTAGATATAGTAGATGTTAAAAGCATATGCATAATAATGGATCCCATTGACTAAGATCAATAAAAACTCATCAGAGAGTTACCCTATACTATTCTTTCTTACCTTTCTTTTTTTCCAATTTCTGCCAACCACTAGAGTTGGGTGTGGATGATACAATGGTCTTTTGAGACTCATTTATATTTGATAGGTTTTCTTTGTCAGAATCTGAGCCTTTTGATGCATGAGTTCATTTGGTGCCAATTGCTTCTTTGTTGGAGGTAATCATCACAATCTCCTATTGTTGTTCCATAGGCATTGGTACTAATGATGAGTTAAGTTTTGTCTTGTCCTTCTGCGTGGTGTCTTGGGGATTCTGAACATTGTTATTTGTGGTATTATCTATAGTTTCTTCGTCATCTGTTTCAGCTAACTTTGTTTCAGAAAACGGCCATCCTTTTGGATTTTGTGGCGGTCTCATTTTTCTTTCTTTTTTATTTTGAGGACAAGTACTTTGAAGATGACTAGTTTGAATACATGTATGACATCTAAAAGTTGTATTCTCATAGTCGAGGGGCTGGGACCACTATTGATTGTTGTGGTATAGTAGGATGTGATCTGATTACCCATTACTAAAATCTATCTCCACACAAATTCTGGCAAAGGTGAAGATGCCCTTTGTGACATGATCTGCATCAACTTTAAAAAATTTCCCCAGGGCATTCCCAATGCCTGCTAATACTTTGTGCTACCCAAAATGCAAAGGTAGATTGTGTAACCTTACCCACATTATGATTTTGGAAACCACCATGGTATTTGCATCAAATCTTGGAAACCATGGTCCCTATGCAAAGCATATTCCTTATCTTTTGCCGTGTCGAATTTGACAATGAAGAAAACTTTAGAGCATAAATGGATGTCACAATTTGCTATCCACGTGGAAAAAATCCATTGAATCTGAAAATAACTGCTTTAGAAAGGAATTCATCTTGAATCTCATTTACCTCAGGAAAATAAATTGTCAGATCTGGCACCTAGGTCATCTACTCCATGATATAGGGACCAGGAGAAGTGGGAGTCTGTTCTAGTCATTGTTGTGGCTCCATCTTCCTTTTGAATGCATCTTTGAAAGAAGCTGAGCCTTTTGAGCTTGACCGAGGACATCCTCTTAGAAGTCTTGTGTTAAGGAAGATGGTTGAATCATGTCCAATGTTATAATCCTGTAGCTTGTAACCATCCTACAAAGCTTTCCCTGGATAGATCAGGGTTTGTGGTATGGCTGGTATATCCATCTTTTCTTGAATCACTTGTTTGAGAGTTTTTATCCACTCCCATCTCCCGACCTTTAAACAAAATGATTTTCCTTCAAGTGATCTAATAAAGAGATGGACTGGTCAGGATTCCTTCAGGTGGATTTGACGTTGGATCTTCAAGATCCATCCTTGAATTTCTCACCGTTGGACTACGTTCTCAGCCTACCTTTATTGCTTTCTGTAAGTCAAGGAAAATATCATCCTTGTCTCTCAATTGCCAATGTTGTATGTGTTTTTCATCCCCACGGTTCCCATATGGGGATTTAATAGAAACTTGATAGGGGTCTTTGGTTTCGGATCTAGTCTCCTTTGTGGGTATATTTGAATGTGAAGAGCCAGATTTATGCCTTAAGACAATGTCGTGATGCTTATCAGGGACTATCAAGGATTGCGGTGTCATGGATGAAAGACGAGTCAAGTTTAGCCTCCGATATGTTGAAAGAGATTATCAATCGATCGAAAAAATGTTCAAGCAGCTTAGTACCATCCTCAATCTGCTATATCAATTGAATAATTTCCTCGACTGGGGTATAGATATTTGATCCTCCATTTTCTGCCATGATTCATCTGTTGGGTCCTCTCCAAAGGAGTAGATCTCATCTATTGTCGCGGGCCAATTCTTCGATCTAAACAATACTTCACCTGCAGCTGATAACGGAAGGGGTAATATCTTTAGATTAGTATGTGCATCAGATCTATGAGGTTCCCATCCCTACAGTTCCTGATCCTGCACATAGTGACAATGCCCTTGGGTTTTAATTGCTTCACCCAGCGTGAGAGTATTCAAATCTTCCATGACTCCACCAACTAATACCACGACCATCGCTTCCATATTCTCTCAAGAGGGATAGATCCAGGCTGCTGCCGCAATCCAACTCCCTGATCTGAGCAACACATCACCAACGACAATAAGTGAACATGGTAACGATCTCGAATCAATGCTGACTATAGATCTCGGAAGATATTGGTCCAACACATAATAGCAATTCCCGCGAATTCTGACCCTCTAATTTGAGACACTTGTTTTGTGGCCTCTCTACATCTCAATTCTACCTTCCTTGTTTGTAAGGCTACAGACTTGCACCAGAACATTTCTAAATTTGTGAGATTCTACACACTACACCACTCCAAGGAATCGATCAATTCTGCCTCTCTCGAATTTGTCACTCCGGGCCTGCATTCATTCAACAATTGTTTTGCTCCCCCGCTGTTAGACATATTTTCCTGTCACATTGTTTATTGGTTTCTTGACAGAAATGGTCGTTGTCTTTGCAACCTAATAAAAACTTGGAATATTCTTTGTGTAATTCACGCCCGTTCATTCCTTATTCAGTGAAATAGAAAAACTGGCGTTTCTAACTCCTTTCTGACAACTCTGTTCCCAGTACCAATGCTCTAACACCCTAATATTTGCGCATTTCTCATACATCTTTGTGTACTGTGATCGTTGCACCACCTCTGCGTTTGAACAATGCATTAATTCTTTGTTAAATTCTCTATTTGTAACTCTTAAATGTCTCTACTTGTGCATCTTTGTGTGTTGAAGCTTTGATGGTTGTGGTATGCGTTAACACTCTTGGTTTATTATTAAGTGCATTGGAATTGCCTATGCGTTGAATGGTGCTATAAAAAAATGGTATATACATGTTGAATGCGTGTTTGAACTCATGGGGAATGCAAAAAGTTTTAAGACTGAAAAGTTTGGGTTGTATTAAATCCTGGAACAATGAATGTATTGTGTTGAACCAATGTGATTCTTCCTTTGTTATGTACATAAAAAAATGCATTGAAGCTCCTTCTGGTATGTGTTGAAGCAATGAATTATATTCATTTGGGTTGGTTAAGTATATATTTCAATTGGTTTTCTATATAAGTAATGGTTTATATGCGAATTCTCCATGTTATATTAGTTTGTATTACCCTCTACTACCGGATTTTGCCTATACCACAAATTGAATAAAGAATGCAACTACTCAATAAGCTTGGCCCGTAGCAGAAGTTCCTTGGTGTTGTTCAATTAGTATGATGGTTATCATTGCAACCTTGTGAGAGGAGGGCGCAAGTTTGATTAACCGTTGTCACAAAAGTGATAAGAGGAGAATCTCCTTCCACGCAGCCTACATACAAAATGTTTGGGAACCATGACAGTTGCTATTCAATACTGAGTTAAACAGGGCGAGTCAACCACATGGTTGTGTTATTGGAGCTTGTGACTAGGCGGAATCTTGTTGATGTATCACACCTCCTGGTGATGCAAGCTTGGTTGAATTTCAATTCAAGGCTATTGGGCACGGTATATGACATATGTTGGAGTTGATTCATGATCATGAGGCATTGCGGTTATCGCTGGAGTTTTGATCCAATAAGATGAAGGCAGAAGATCAGTTGATAAACCTCCCTATGCATTTGATAAATAAGCAGTTTCTTTAAGAAACAAGTTGCATGTTTTTCGATATTATGATGTGACCTATAAGGATTGGATACCAGTTAATTTTTTTGTGGTCCAAGCTAAAAGTGGTATTTATATTCATGGTGACATTGTTTCCTACTTTTTGAATTTGAGAGGAGAATGGGATTATCCTTCTTTTGAGTGGATTTCCCTTTTTCATCATAAAGTACATTTAATTTTTAGTACATTTTATGGTCATTTGTTGACTTGGGTTGTTTTAATAATGGAAAAAATTCATGGATTATTAGAGTTATTAAGTACTCTAATTCTAACGTTGAAATATGTAACTAGGTTCGGTCTTCATAATGACATGTGTAATCATGATTTTATGTAATTGATGTAAAGAAAAATAAAATTATTTATGTTATGCTTGAGTCATGGGTTTCATGCTCAAGAAATTTTATTTTATAGTTTAAGCTCCCATTGTGAGCTTTTAGGATTGGTCATAAAGTCAATTGAGTTATTGTCATGTATTGAAGACCCATTTGGGCATGTTACGTATTGTAAAAGACAATTTATTTGAGTCATTAGAAGAGTCAAAAACCCTCCAAGACCTTGTCACAAGTACTCCATCAAGTCAACCTTCAAAAGGAGACTAAGATCATTCAAGAAGAGGATGTCAGCCTACACTCTTGCACAAGTTAGCTTATTTCTTGGGCATACTACTATATATATAGAGGTCTCGGCCTCACTTGAATACCATTCGATCAAGCGTCCAAATACAAGAGATCAAGTGCAAAAAACTCAAGAAAAGAAGCCTATCATTAAGCGAAGAAAGGAGGAAAATGAGCTGAAATAGTTTTGAGCTATTTTGGGGCAAATACCTTTAACACGTGTGAGGAAATCTAGTGTCATCTACTGCAGAAGAAGATGAAGTCATCACGGTCATCTTAGAAGACAAAATTAAGGATGAAAAATAAGTCATCTTATAAGAGGAATTGCAGAAGGAGACTCCATATAAGCAAATGGAATCAAGGGATAAAAGATTATTGTTGATCCCTCACATGTGCTGCAACTAGGGTTTATGAAGAGGTAGAGAGTTGTAATTACGAGTCAATAAGAAGAAATTAGAAGGGAAGTTGAGATCTAAGGTGAAGCAAGCGAATTGACTAGTGTTGACTCAAGGAAGAAGAATTCGTTCAAGGAAGCCTTGTGACTTGGTCTTGGATAGGTTAGTAAGTCAAGGGTCTTGGTCTTGGAATTCATCACTTGAAGATTCTATAAGAAGAAGAATTCATTTGTGTTTTCCTCTCAATTTGGAGAGGTTTTGGCCCTGGATGATCGCCTACATTTTGTGTTCCTTGTCTCATGCTCATTTATGATTTTGTAGTTGTTTGAAGATAGAAAACACTAAAATAATCAAATTTAAATAAAGAAGATACTAAAAGACAAAGAAAAGTTGCATCACAGGCAGTTATTATTCAAGAGAAATCACCTCATCCCTCCGCCCTAGATTTCTCAACATGGTATTAGAGCTAAGGTGACAAATCAAGGAAGGGTAGCTCAATAAGGCACACTCAAGCACTCATGGACCAAAGTCCTAGAAGGGTGTCAAATTATCTAGAATATCATCTCATCCTCAAGACATATTGAAGACAAGGTCTACATTATCTTCTTGAAGGAAGTGTCAAAACCCTAGATCGAACAAAGGAGAAGTCTACACTAGAAGCAGTCTTGGGATCCTTGTTCAAGTAATCAGCAAGGAAAGAAGACCCTACCTCTAGTCAATTTGAATAATGAAGAGATCTACAAATCAAAGTAACTTAAAATCTACTCATCCAAGGGAAGCAAGATCAATGACATTGTCATCATCATCAAAGGAGTCAAGGTGAGATCCCTCTCTTTGGAGTCAAGGATCACTCTTGAAGAGAAACATCGTCATCAAGAAGAAGTTTTTAGTTTCCTATATCATCATCAAATTCAAGAAGGTAAATTCCGATACTCTTTGAGGATGTGTTAGGGAATCCAAGATAAGAGTAGTCATAGAGGACCAATATTATTTAAGGACTAGAAATCCAAGATAAGATTAGTCCCGGTGCCAACATACTCTAAGAGAACCCGGGTGGGGTATGTTCTGAGAGAGACAATGATTAGGGTGTCTATAAATCATTGGTCTCACCAACATTATGCTCTAATCTTGTGGAGAGATAGAGTGGTTAGTCAAAGCCTTACTAGGTGACAATGCTGGATAATATGATGCTAAACAGATGGGTTACCAATTCGACTCTTCTTATGAGAATTCTTCAGATTGAGAAAGTCCAAGTACCTTATATGGATGATGAATACCTCCCTAGTTAAGAGGGAGTGTTGAAATATGTAACTAGATTCGGTCTTCATAATGACATGTTCAATCATGATTTTATGTAATTGATGTAAAACAAAACAAAATTATTTATGTTATTCTTGAGTCATGGGTTTCATGCTCAAGAAATTTTATTTTATAGTTGAAGCTCCCATTGTGAGCTTTTAGGATTGGTCATAAAGTCAATTGAGTTATTGTCATGTATTGAAGACCCATTTTGGGCATGTTACATATTGTAAAACACAATTTATTTAAGTCATTCAAAGAGTCAAAAACCCTTCAAGGCCTTGTCACAAGTATTCCATCAAGTCGGCCTTCAAAAGGAGATGAAGATAATTCGAGAAGAGGATGTCGGCCTACACACTGGAACAAATCAAATTATTTCTTTGGCATACTACTATATATATAGAGGTATTGGCCTCACTTGAAGACCATTTAATCAAGCATATAAAACCAAGAGATCAAGTGTAAAAAATTAAGAAAAGAAGCTTATCATCAAGAGAAGAAAGGAGGAGAAGAAGCCATAATATTTTTGATCTGTTTTAGGGAAAATACCCTTCACACATGCGAGGAAACCTAGTGTCATCTGCTGTAGAAGAAGCCAAATTCATCACAGTCATCTTAGAAGACATAATTAAGGAAGAAAAATAAGTCATCTTACAAGCTGAATTGCAGAAGAGGGAGACTCCATCTAAGTGAAGGGAATTAAGGGATAGAAGATTAGTGTTGATCCCTCACACGTGTTGCAACTAGGGTTTTTGAAAAGGCCGAGAGTTTTAGGTTTGAGTCAATAGGTCGAAATCAAAAGGGAAGACGAGATCTAAGGTGAAGCAATAAATTTGACTAGCGTTGACTCAAGGAAGAAAAATCCATTCAAGGAAGCCTTATGACTTGGTCTTGGAGAGGTTAGTAAGTCAAGGGTCTTGGTCTTGGAATTTATCACTTGAATATTTTATAAAAAGAAGATTTCATTTGGGTTTTCCTCTCAAGTTGGAGAGGTTTTTGCCTTAAATGATTGCCTACATTTTGTATTCCTTGCCTCATGCTCATTTATGATTTGGTAGTTGTTTGATGATAGAAAACATTAATGTACTCAAAGTTAAAGAAAGAAGATAATAAAAGACAAAACAAAGTTGCATCATAAACAATTATCATTCAAGAGAAATCAACTCATCCCTCTGCCATACATTTCTTAACGGACAACACAATCAAAATTATCAAAGACACTCTCTCTAACATTCAAACCTATCTACAATATGCACAAGAAAAAAATGATTTTTTGCAGCTTGAATCACAACTACAACAAGATGAACTACAAGCATATAAGCATCATTCTAAAATTGTTTTTGTTCATAACAATCCTTTGTTTGAGTTTGAAACATACACCAACCAACATTGAACAAGTGATCAAGTCAGTAAAGTTGAGGTTGATCCCCATAAAATGTCAATTTCAGAATCAATTTTGCATAAAGATGCAGAAGTTTAAGTTCCACTTCCAAGTCCGTCATCAGATCTTGGGAAGAGATTATCAACAAAAAAATAGAACTGATCTTGGATATGACAAGGAGGTTTCTCTTCACACTCTATACTATTCCAAGCCCATCAAGTTTCATAGTGCCGAGTTTCTACATGACGGTTCAACTTCGCCTCTTCTAGATCCTGCTAATCTTCCACATTCACCACAAATTGTCAAATGCCAACATTGTGACATAGATGGCCATGTGAAAGATCATTGTTTTTATCTTCACCCTTGTAATCATTATGGTAAATACACTCATCATTCAAAAAATGCTTTAGAAACAACCTCCTGCAACAATGAAGATTCACCTTGGATGAATCCCTTCTTGGCAATGGGCTTCAACAACCAAGAAGATATTTCGGTCATATGTCAGATATTCTTCTAGAGTATTGAAAATCCTTGTAGTTGCGATATATTCATCTTCTCACATTTTATGTGACTGGGGGGAAATTGATGGTCATATACAAGCTTCAAATATAAATCAAGCTAGCTTGAGGCAGAACCTATACCTATCGCCTAAGCCTACAACTAGACACAACCATACCCAAATTCAGAGTTGTAGCTAGAGACAGAGAAGCCCATGAGCATGCCTATGGGTGGTGGTCATCGTTAAACCATCGCTGGTTGAGACCTCTAGTTATCTCACCTTATATATTCATTTGAGAGATCACATTTAGTCATTGCCTACCACTTTTCTATTTAAACTCTATTCTTGGACCCATATATACCCCTTCAGATTAAGGGGGGTAATGTTGGAAACCTAATCTGCTAAGGGTTGGTGTGGAATATTGATAGTCATTGGAATCCAAGAGACCAATTGGAATATGGAAACCAAGGGTCATTAGACAATGTATAAATGTATACCTTTTCGAATAGAAATGCATTGTATGGTTCATCTTAATCAGTTGTGTATTATTTTCTATTGTTTAACAATTTCAAAAAACCAAAAATTTCTTACCAAAGGTACTCCACTATGTCCCAGGGTGCAAGACAAGGTTTGAATCCTATTTGAATTCCACACCCTCATAAGCATAGTTATATAACTTTCAACCATCTGAAGTATGTTGGGTTGAATCGATTCCCAGTGGGGGAACCTTCTTGCTTCGCCATCATGTGTGACCATCGAATCATATAAGGCTCCTTAGGATCAGGGTTATCATCAAACTCTACTTGGGGCCTCATACCAAAAACCCACTCTAGAAATAAGTCTACTAGTATACTCCCATAACCAAACTACTTTAATTAACCTCTCTTTCACCGATTAAGCTGATCCTTAATGTTCGCTAAGATGCCCTCACTCCAATTAAACAAAGTCAGCTCGAGACATCTAAATGATAGGTCAATTTAAGGTTTAGATGCCAGGTGTGATGTTGTTGATCTGACGACATGGGTGATGGTGAGGATGATGGTTTTTAGTGCCATGCTAGTTACATCGCGGATGGGAACTATGTGTCCCACTTTGCATGCACCATGCCTACAATACCTGGCTACATATTCATCTATATTGTCTTCTTTGTTGCTCCTCTCCCCACTCAACACTACTATGGTACCATGTTTAGACAAACTTGTAAAAAAAAATATTTCTTCTACCTCCATTCTTAAAATTTCTTGAAGCACAATAAATGATTTATTAGCCGGATCCCACCACTCTATCAATTTCCGCAACAAGTGGACTTTGCTCAACATGCTTGGTACTTTGGATAATTTCAACAAGCCACAATCTCTAAGATCCCTGAGTATTTGGGCATGAGTCGTGGATTGAATATTGTTCTATGGGTGCTCTCTCTCCCTCCAATCAACCATTATGGAAGCATGCACATTTAAAAACACTGTCAAAACCCTTAGTTGACAAAGAACATATTGGAAAATTGCATAAAAAGAATAGTTAATTTGCGCCAAAATATAAAGACAAAATCTCGGGGCATGGATGCTATTTTTCCATGGAGAATTTGGGCTACAAACTTAGATTGAATGGCTGCAATCTACCACTATTCCCTAAATCACACAGATTAGTAGTGTTGAATCGACGTCTGCGCGATAAGAAAATTAGTGTTTGTAATTTTACCTAAAGAAATAAAACAAGGGCCACGATGGAAATTATTAGAGGGAAGGGTGTGAACACTTATTTGGTGTAGACATCTCTCCAAAAGACATATGGGAGATCTTATAATCTCCTTCCCAAACATGAAGGAAAACTGGTGATTTCTCCTCTCCTCTCTAATTTCTTCACTTGCAAATGAAAGAATGAGCAATGAGGAGGTATGATGGTATTTTTGTAGAAAAATTTAAATATTAAATTGGGAAAAGTTACCTTTCTGTAGTTTTCTTAGGATAGGGGTTATTACTATTATTATTATTCTAATGACTTTATTTGTAGGAATGTGGGGTTGTTATTCATATGTATTTCCTATAACATTAGTTTTATGGTTCCATTATGACAATGTGATTGAGGTACATTTTCTTTGAGCTTGGCATATAAGGGTAGGTCTCATCTTGCCATCTCCATTGCATTATTGAATGTCATAGCCATTTTCATGATGCCTTAGGTCTGACTTTGTCAAGTTGCAATATTAGCCTCTCTCTTTTATGCATGTCATAACTTGGTAATAGAGATTACCTGTACATGAATACCCTATATTAGCACTTATGTTCAATGTTGGTGTCCATGTAACATTTATCCCTTTTCAAAAATCCTCCTTTTGACATGCCATGACTTAGAACTTGAGCCTCATTTTCTCTTCTTTATCATTTTTTGGTGAGGATTCTACTACTTTATCCCTTACGATAGTTGTAATTTTAGCCTATATTATACATGTTTATACGCCTCGATTTATTTTCTCCACCACTGTCATAACTGCTTAGCCTATTTCTTGCTTTCACTTCATGTTTTTACCATTTCCCAGAGAGGCCATTGCAATGAGTGGTCTTATTTCCTAACCTCTTTGACTCCTTATGCTTATGATGGTTTTGTTAGCTTACAACTATTTTCTACCCATTATGCCACTCGTTTCTCCAAGACGTGCTTTCTTTGTGTCCTTCTTATGATCATTAAACCCTGAAAGGCACCAAGTATCCTTTTATCTCTTTTTCAGGGTCATTAAAACTCAATGCAAAAGGAACTATTAAGTTTACTTGTCTTCCCTTTCGTTCTCATTAAATTATGGAAGATATTAAAAGGATAAAAGGGAAGGGGAATCATTCACTTATTATCAATTAAAATGGCTGCATCAGTCACACCACCCTTGAACATGGAACTTGTTTGAGTCATTTCCTCATAGCTGGGTTTTGGCTTTCCTAGGATCCATACAATGCATACGAGTCTATTTACTCCTCCATCTAGTTACTTTTCCAATCACTAAGGAGTGTGCTTCAATGTATCCTATTTTGTAGCATGGTATAACACGATGCTCATTAGACAATGCTGCCAAGTCACTTTTGCATCGTGAAGTTATGTGTTCAAGGGAAGTCTCAGCCTGTGTTGACCATCTAAAATCCTTATTGACCTTTTTATTTCAGCCATCCTTGTGTCAGTTGTACTTCATCATCTCATGAATTCATCCATTCACATCATCTCTCGGTCTGTTTTGTTTCGATTGACGGGGAATACATCAAGGCCCTCCTTCGATGGATCTTCTCTTGTCAACTTCAGCTCATTATCGAAGAGCTTGATCTAGGAGCCAGTATTACCTTGGAGCTTGCAGACCTTAGTGTCAAGATTCCCTACGATCAATAAAGAGTTTATCTTATTGGCTCATGATTAGTCAATTCTACGAGTGTTTGATGTCAGCTCATTTATTTGCACTTTGTTGAGAAGTGAAATAAGAAAGTCTCAATTTGACTTTGCCTTTGTCAAATTGATAAAATTCGAATTTCCACATCAGCAGACAACTTGGATGTAGTTAACTTGTGTGACATGGCTTTTGTCACTCAGTTATCTCAATAAATTGAAGTTATAGGGATCGAGGTTCAGTTAAGCATGTGTGATTTCTAAATTTAGTAATTTAGCTCAATTATATTCAGGTTTGTTCAGTTAAAGTAGTTATAACAATTGGAGGAACTAATGGAAGGCTAGTTGTGCAGTGGGACAATAGTCTAACTCAGTGATCATCTAGTTAACTAATCAATCAACCTAAAACAACTAGTGTTTGCAGAGAATTCCAGTTCCCAGTTGTGGTGGAGATTCCAACATAGTGTAACAAGTAGTTGTAAATAAGTTTGAGTGTACAGGTGTTGCATGTAGTCAGATGATCAAACCTTAGCAATTGTGCAATCAATTGGAGGAAAATTCCAAAAAAATAGGTGCTAATTCTCTAAGAATTGCATAAGGAAATAGGGGCTCAAGAAAAGGAAAAATTAATTAAGTTTGGGTCAGAGCTTCTCATTGAACAGAGAGACATGTTATTCACTTGGAGGTTGTGCTCAATGTGGGCAAGCAATTGTAATACATCTCTATTGATCTGATTAAAGAAAATAGGCTTGAGGGGTTTTTCCAAGTTTGGTTCCCTAGAAAAAATACTATGCATGTGTGTTATTTCTTATTACGTGTTTGAGATTGTTGTTCTAAATTGTGAATTGGATTCCACAGATCAGTAGAGTAGAATTATGTCTCTTGACTTAGATTAAAATTTCTTGAGTAGTTTCAATTCTATCACCATATTTTCTACATGGTATCAGAGTTGGATTCCCATTAGAGTAGGAATTTGAAGTTGTTTCTCAGGAGGTTCGAATTTGCAGCTTCAATGTAGCAGGATTTATTTAGGATAGGGAAAATGACCTTCAATGGGTTGAGATTAGAGTATTCCTTGGAAGGCATATTGAATTTCATTGCATGGAAGGATCACATGGAGGTAGTTCTTGATGAAAATGGACTTCTAGATTATGTCAAGATAGACATTCCAAAACCAAGATGAACTAATGCCCAAAACCTAGCCCAATGGAAGAAAGATGTAGTCAAGGTGAGGAGAATAATCTTGGAGGGAGTGCGAGAGAAGATTGTCTCAAATATCCATGGGAAAGAAACTCCTTTTGCAATGTGGTAGGTAGTGACAAAACTATTCTAGAATAGCAGCAACCATAGAAAACTAGACCACAAAGGCAAACTTCTAAATATTAAGACGCAAAAGAATGATATTATTCTGTAGTATCTCAACATATTTACACAAGTTCGTGATGAGCTTGGAGGGGTTAGTGTGAATGTTGCATAAGATGACTTGGTCCAAATTATGCAACAAATAACCACTGTCCAAGTCCCTAAAGGAGAAATTGAGCAACAAGATGTCTGCAAAGGTTGTACCTTGGGGAAGTATGTGAAATCCACATTCCATGATCGAGACAACAAAACACATGCAGTCTTGGAAAGAGTCCAGTCTGATGTTTGTGGACCCTTGTCGAAAACCTCCACTGCTAGACATAAGTATTTTGTTATTTGTATTGATGATTTATCAAGGAAGTGCTGTATCGTCTTCATGTAGAAGAAGGATGAGATATTTTCAAAGTTTGTAGAATTCAAGGCACTTTTTGAGAAAGAGATCGACAAGAAGGTGAAGGCTCTCAGGAGTGATAATGGAGGTGAGTTTGTTTCAAATGAATGCAAGGAGTTTTGTGCAAAAAAAGGCATTCAAAGAGAGCTGACATCACCCCACAACTTGCAACAGAATGGGGTAGTTGAGAGGAAGAACCAGAGCATTGTGGGAGTTGTAAGAGCTACACTACATAACCAAGGCCTACCACTGCATTTGTGGGCAGAGGCATGTAACACAATAGTCTACTTGTAGAACTAGGGTCCTCATCAAATTCTTGGTATGATTACGCTGAAGGAGGATCTCTCAAGGAGAAAGTCAGATGTGCCTCACTTCATAAGTTTTGGAGCCTCTATTTACTGTTATGTATCCAAAGATTCGAGGAAGAAGCTTGAGATAACAACAAAGTTGGGAGTTTTTGTGGGTTACACTGAAACTCCACATAATTACTGTGTGTACTTTCCTTCCCTCAGAATGATAGTTGTGTGAAAGGATGTAAAGTTTGATGAGGATAAAGAAGTGCGGTGCTCTCTTGAGAGGGAGATTTAGATCCCACCAAAAGACGAGCTTTTAGCTCCAAAGGAGGAGCCTGAGGAAGTTGTGGAGCAACCACAAATAGAGGTGCAGAGAGTGGAGACATGCACTCAAGCAAAACCATTTAGAGAAGGAAAAAAAGAACTAGGGAAGCTGATAGACTTGTGCAGGTTGCGAGGGAGAATGTGGGAGCTCCTTCAAATTTGCACATGAAAAGGAAGTCATTTGAGAGGTACATTGGCTACATGGATCTAATGACTGAGCTAATAGAGATGGAGCCCTATTATTTTGAGGAAGCAATTGAGAAACTAGTTTGGGTTGATGTAATGGTGGAAGAATATGAATCCATCATGAAGAACAGTGTTTGGGAAGTGGTCCCAAGACCGACAGATAAATCATTTGTGGGTTCAAGATGGATATTCAAAGTTAAGCATGAAGCAAATGGAAGCATAGAGAAGTATAAGGCCAAATTTTTGGCCAAACAATTCTCTCAAGTTGAGGGAATTGAGTATGAGGAAAAATTTTCTCCTGTAGCAAGTTATTCATCCATTAGATTAATTATTGCACTAGTTGCGCAGATGGGGTGGAAGATCCACCAGATGGATGTAAAAAAAAACATTTCTCAATGGTGTTATTGAGGAGGAGGTGTACATAGAGAAACCATAAGATTTTGAGACATTTTATTGAGAGTCTCATGTGTGTAGACTCAAGCGACCATTGTACGGTCTCAAGTAAGCACCTTGTGCTTGGTACACCAGGATCGACAGTTATCTCAGAGGACTGGACTTCACAAAAAGTGAATTGGATGCAAACCTCTATGATATCCTGGTAGAAGGTAAATTTCTTATCATTGTTTTAAAAGATGATGATTTAATATTAATAAGTGTTGAGAAATTGATCATCTCTTGCAAGGAGGACCTTGCAAGGGAATTTGAGATGAAGGACACGGGTCTCTTGCACTAGTTCCTCAGGCTAGAAGTATGGAAAGGTGATGGGGAATTATTGGTGTATTAAGGCAAGTATGCCAATCGGATATTGTAGATATTTTGCATGGAGAGTTGTAAGCCCATGGAGACACCTCTAGCGACCAACTAGAGGAAGGAGACTGCCACTTCAGGTGACAAGGTGGATGCTACCATTTACCAACAGTTAGTGGGTTCACTGATGTATCTTGTGAACACATAATTAGATGTGTGCTATACAGTCAACCGACTGAGCCAAGATATGGTTATGCTGACCAAATTGTATTGGAAGGAAGGTAAGTATGTTTGATAGTACCTTAGAGGCACTACCCAGTATGGATTATGGTACATACAGATAGAGGGACTGAAGATGTTTGGCAAGGTATCCATTTGACCAAAAGTGGACATCAGGTTGAATTTTCAGTGTTGGGTCTGCAGCTGTTTCCTGGTACAACAGGAAGCAAATATCTATGGTGCTCAACTTAGTAGAAGCATAATACATGGTCGCAAGTCAAGCAACATGTGAGGTGATATGGATGATAAAGATACTTGTAGAACTATTTGGTAAGATGATAGATCTAGCTGTGATCTATTGTGATAATCAGAGTTTCATTAAGATATTTGAGAATCCAATATTTTACAATCGATCCAAGCATATAGATATACGGTATCATCATTTACAGGACTTTGTGCATAGGAAAATACTGTTGGTATAATACATTTTGACAGAGGACAAGATGATGACATCTTGACAAAGGATTTGTCAAGAGGGAAGTTCGAGTTCCATAGGTGCAGGATAGGGGTGGTTGATAATCCCTTTCTTACTGAGAGGGAGTGTTGGGAAGTGCAACACGAAAGTCTCAATTTGACTTTGCCTTGGTAAAATTGAAAAAATTCAAATTTCCACATCAACAAACAACTTGGATGCAATTAAATTGTGTGACATGAATTTTGTCACTAAGTTAGCTCAGTAAATTCGAGTTAGAGGGCTTGGAGTTCAGTTAAACATGTCTGATTGCTAGGTTTTAGTAATCCATTTTTGTTCAATTAAACTAGTTCTAACAGTTGGAGGAACTAGTGGAAGGTCAGTTGCGCAGTGGGACAACAATATAACTCAGTGATAATCCAGTTAACTAATCAATCAACCTAAAATAAATAGTGCATGCAAAGTATTCGAGTTCCTAGCCAGCTATGGTGTAGATTCCAAGGAATTTTAACAAGCAATTGTAAAATAGTTTGAGTGTACCGGTGTTGCATGCAGTCATCTGATCAAACCTTGGGAATTACACAATCAATTGGAGAAAAATTCCTAAAAAATAGGGGATAATTCTCTCGGAATTGCACAAGGAAGTAGGGGCTCAAGGATAGGAAAAAATTGACTAAGTCTAGGTCAGAGCTTCTCATTGAGTAGAGAGATAGGTTGTTCACTTGTAGGTTGTGTTCAATGCAGGAAAGAAATTGTAATACATCACTATTCATCTGGTTAATGAAAATAGGCTTGAGGGGGTTTTTCCAGTTGGGTTCCCCTAGAAAATTTACCGTGCATGTGTGTTATTTATTATTGCATGTCTATTGTTCTAAATTTTGAATTGAATTTCATAGATCAGTAGAGTAGAATTGTGTCTCTTGATTTAGATTAAAATTTCTTGAGAAATTGAAATTCTATCACCATATTTTCTACACACTTAGTGGTATGTGCGAGGTACCTTGGGGTGCATTTTCATCATTGGTGGGTCCCCTTAATTCATATGATTATGAAATGCCTCAATTTATAGTATACCTTGATAGCCTTCCTCCTCTGGATAATATTGATTGGCACAAACATACCTATCATGGTGGATTGATACTTGATTTAGGCCTTGATAAATGTTCATAAACTCAAACTACAATTCCATAGGACATAAGAACATTTATGAACATAAAAAGTGTTAAGTCATGGTATGTTCTATGCTTATAACAGTTTACTTCTTTTTCTTATTATATTCCACCGATTAGCAATCACATGTACATAAAGTAAAGTGCAGATAGAACATTAAACGATTGACAGAAAACAAGCCAAGACAAGAGACACAAGATGTGGCGGCTAGCCAGGGACAAACCCCACAATGTGTGGGGAAACCCTTTGATCAAATCTTCTTTTATCTTCAATAATTCAGCAGAGAGAAATAGTACAATAAATCTGATTCATATCAGTAGTAGCAAACCCTAGATCAATAGCATCAACATTAGCGGCTTCATTATCAAACTAGGGCAGACGATATCTTGCAAACCGTTCGTCGGATTGACTTCATTCCACCACCAAAAGTTTCGGCTTCCAGAGGAGGTTCAGATGAACCTACAACACAGTTCAGATGAGGAGATCTTCTAGGCCACGCAAGTCAATCTTTACTTCTGCAGTTGCAGCTTCAGTTTCAGCAGTTTCCGGCTTCAAACTAGGGCAGTCGATATCTTGCAAACCGTTCGTCGGATTGACTTCATTCCACCACCAAAATTTGCGGCTTTCAAAGGAGGTTCAGATGAACCTACAGCACAGTTCCAAAGAGGAGATCTTCTAGGCCACGCAAGTCAATCTTTACTTCTGCAGTTGCAGCTTTAAATTCAACAGCTTCCGGCTTCACATGTGTGAGAGAGAGAGACCCATTTCAGCGCAGTAGAGAAGAGACTCATATCTGCGTAGTAGAGAGAGAGAGATGTGATGATATGAGTGAGTCCAAATGAGGAAAAGTCCTCTTATATTTATAAACAACGTTGGTGGGTGAATAGATGCGACTGTTGGGCTTCTGAGCCTACATGAGTTGTAGGTCGGCTTGATAATAATTCCATAATCAAAATAAATTCATATCTCCATGAATACTTATCGGAATTGGATGATATTTATATCAATCCTACACCTCTCGACGAGAGGAATATAATAAAAATATTATTAGCCACGAATAAGATGACCCACATGAAGTTTTGCCCTGCAAGTAGCCAGGCCAAAACTATTATAATAGTCAATATGTAGAAGAACATTTTATGGCCGAAGAACTTGAGTAAGATCGAGCATTGATAACAAACATAATCTATGAAAAGGACAACAATATAACAAGACTCAAAGGAAAAATCAACATGCAAACAAGTAAACATAGCCAAAGTAGAGAGATACCAAAAATTGAAAAAGAAAAAGCTTAGTTAAAAAGCCAAGTTAAAGCTCTTATGGAGGCCAAGATCAAGCAAGAAAGAAAAATCAAGAGATTAGAGGATGAATTAGACTCAACCCTTGCATATAATATGCAAAAATGAAAGGTCAACCGTGAAGTAGAAACTATTAAACAAGGGTGCGATCAAGAACAACTTATTAGGCTAAATAAGCAATTGTCCCAACTATAGCGGTGCCAAGCTAAGGCCTAAAATATCTCAAATTTACATGCATTGCTTAAAAAACATAATGAAATCATAGATCAGATCCATTTTGATATGACCCAAAATGAAAAACAAGTATCATAATTGAATCTGGCCTATAAAGTAGTGAATATAATCCTTAACCATAAAGTGGATGCTTGAAGGATATTAACAATTTCCAAGCATTGCATCTGTGATCAAATTAAGTGCATTGTGAATATGTTTAAATACCACTTTACAATCCTAATTGATACAAAAATGTTAGATAAGAATCTAAGCTTGAAGATAAAAAATGCTTGGGACCATCTACGAAATAAATTAGTAGCTAAAGATGTTATTAAGTTTATTAACAACCAATCTAATAATAATTTAAAACTTCTAGATATCAAATAAATAACCATATTCATCATGAAATTCATGTTGTTAAGGCCAAAATGAGTTTGATCGTTGTTGCACATGAAAAACGCAAGGAAGTTATAGGCTTTTCCCAATAATTTAGGAATCATTTCTCTAAATCCATCAAGCTAGGATTACCACCATCATGGACTCAATATGGATGGATTTACCCATAAAATATTTATGAGGAGGCTTTATAAAAGAAGAGGAATGACCAAGAACAATTTCACTAAGGGCAGGATTAGGGGTAAAGTGCCTTTGAAAGTTTGTACTCTAGCTTCACTATTTTGGTTGCCATCATGGAAATTTGAGAATAATTACCAGTTGCGATATATAATTTATACACAAAAATGGATATCAAAATGAGGAAGATGTATGAGTACCTTGTTCCAGACAAATCCAAGTGAAAAGTTATTTCTCAATTAAGAAACAAAAGGCATTTACTGGAAATTTCATTAGTACTAACAGCTTCATCGACACAAGTCAACCAACCAATAGTCAATGATTCCACATCAACCCCATTTCAAATAGTGGTTTTTTTTGTTGGTGGAATCGGTAACACTACGGTTCTCGTACTCGTGTGTCACAAGGTCGATCCCCGATGGCTGCCACTATAAAGTCTTAGTGCAACTCCACCGCCCCTAAGCACGACACACTGGTAAGATGACGATTGAACCTGTGACCTGCACAATGTCACGAATGCCTTAGCAATGCATTTGCTGGTCAACAGGGCACACCACTGGGGGCTTCAGATAATGGTTTTAAGATCTAGTGAGCAACAAAAATTTACGAAAGCAAAGAATAAAAGGGAATTAAAACAACCATTAGATGATAATTAACTAAAGTAGCTACACCAACTACCTCAAAATTTACAAAAGGAATGAATCAATGTTGAAGGAGGGCTCATGATATGAAGGAACATGACTGAACTTGATTCTCTTATGCCTATACCTGATCTATGATTTAAGACTCTAATGCATATCCTTGATGTGTATTCAACACTGTCTTACTTAACTTCTATTTATCATTTACTATCTATGTAAGTGTTCTTTACAAGACACTTGAATTCCATGAGACTTTATATTTAATTTGAACTTCATAAGATTCTCTATTCCACTTGTTGAACTTGAAGATTCCTTTCTATTTCAAATTGATCTATTCATCTATTGTCTAAATGGTATTAAATACTATATATTTTTCACTGAATTTGATATCATCGTTCCATTTTATTTTTTATTTCCTTCTCTTTCGTTTCTTTAAGGAAAGAGGTATCTTGAATGACATTCTTAAAGAAATATTCTATTAATTATCTTTACATTGATATAAGATATAGAAGGATGCCCACATTTATGTATTTACATATTAGAGTTCTTTGTTCACCTTATTCTATAGTTTACAGGATTCATGTGCCTTCAAATTGAAGATATCTCCCACTTGGGAATAAAACTTATCCGCATAAATTTGTAATTGAGGGATACACCCTCAGGTTGTTGGATCCTTCCAGTCAACTTAAAATGAGGAGGATATTATTTCTTGATAAGATGCCTTGGTGCTATTCTAATCAATAGAATAGCCTCGAGGGTTAGAAGATATATTTTGGTGACTCTTATGGTGATACGAAATTACAAGGTTCCTTTGAATTCACATGGAAAGTAATAAAACTGTTCAACCTCATATTATTTTTGGTTTGGATGATCAAGAACTATCCTAGATTAGTTGTGTAAACTAAACTTGCATATTGTTGAGTTATAATAAGAGTTGCAATGACTGTGGCATGTCCTGACACATGAGAATGATGTAGAATCACCAAATCCCTAGATTCGAAGAGATAAGGAGAGACAACCAAGGTGAGCGAGGTTGTAATTATTTGTAATAGATTCTAGTTCATTGAGTCAAGCTAGAGAAAAATGCTAGACATACAAGATCCCACCATGGGCCCTTCACTACCAAATCAACAACCCCTGATAGCATTTTACAATGAAGGAAAGGATCTTCTTCTATAGGTGCACCTTTATTTGAGAACCTTCCAAATATAAATATGTTTCAATTTTACATTTTAGGATTAAAATGCCACATGATCCAAGAATCTCTAAAATCAATATTTCCACTACTCATTTTAAATTCCTGAAAGAATCAAAATCTTGTCAAGGACCCACAATTTTCTATTTCTCCATTAAATATCCCCTAAACATAAACCCCTTACACCAAAAAATAAGGAGTTCCTTCGAAACCTTGGCATTGAAGGAGTTGTAGGAGGAGACGGGGGAGGATTTGGAGGAGGAGGTGGACAAACTCCACTACCAAATTCCATAAAATCCTTGAGTGGGCACTAGATATGGCCCTCCAAGATTTCCTCAAAATTTACATGATATGCTCACCATGGGGCAAAATGAGGTTCTAACAGATGACCATTTAATATTCATCGAATACTACATTGATAACCTAGAAATTGATTCCAAATATGTTTACCTAAGAATTTTTGTCCAAATTTTAGAGGATGAGGGCATGAAATAGTTTAGAAACCTACCCCTAAGTTCTATTGTTGATTGGCTCACCCTAGAAACTTCCTTTGAAAATCAATGGGGAGAGAAAAAGGATCCTTAGTATTATTTGAATAAGTTTTTAGCCTTAAAAGGGCAGGAAAATGAAATTGTTCTTGAGTTTAATAAGAATTTCAATAAACTATATAATCAGATTCCCCTTCCAGAGTAACCTATGCAACTTCTTTTGATCCTGCCTTTTCTGTCATTTTAAGAAACAAATGATCCATGACATTGGAGTAATCTCAAAAATATGCCTTCCACATTGAATGTAATCTTAGCACCTCCTGGAAATCTAAATCAAAGATTGACCACCTGAATAAAAATAAGACAAAGGAAGAACCTGTTGTATAACCTTCCTCTTCGCACTTCTATGATAATGAAATTGATGAAATGACCAAAATTATTAGATCATTTTCAAATAAAGTAACATGAGTTAACCAAAAACCCAAATGCTCAAAATCCCATTCACAAAAATCATATTATTAGGAATCCAAACCAACCCAAATGAACTTTCAATCAAAAAATTAATAGGAGAAATAATTAACAACCTATACAACCTCCTATAAGAGCTAATATAGTGGAATATACATGAGATGAAGAAGAAACAATTGATGTAGAAGAACCTTAAGATAGCATTGAGATAAACTAGTTTGAAGAGAATGATTTTGCCTCCCATTTAAGATTCAAAGACTATTAACACTATTTTGAACATGAACCTTTATTGATTAAGAATGTAATCCTTTCATGCTACAACATAGACATTTCAAAGATGCTTAACATGCTGAATTGCAATATAGATATGAACTTAGACCATAGATTGAAAAACAAAAGGCTCCTCTAAATACACTAAATAAAAATAATATCAACAAACAAAACCAACTAATAGGGTAGTCCCTCATAAAAATATCCCTACTAATGAATCACCCCCTATGAATTATTTTAGTGTATATAATGAACTTAATAAAATCAAAGTACCAATACCTCTATTAGAATAAGTTAAAATCCCTAGTTTCAAACCTAAAATTCAAAATTTTTTAAATACTTGATCTACTATTAATAATGATAATATCAACATGTAGGATGATTATTCACAGGTTTTTTGTGGGCCAACCATAGATGATAGACCCAATGCGGTTCCTTCCTTATTTATAAGCCTAAATATCCACGACCAATTGTTGCATAACTATATGTTGGACTCTGAGACTTCACACAATCTATTTCCTAAAGTCGTTAGGGAGAAATTAGCATTGGAAATCACCAGGCCATACAAGGACATATATTCCTTTGATTCCCAAAGAGTCAAATGTATGGGGATAATTAAGGATCTGGTGGTCTCCTTGACTCAAATCCCTATAAAGAACCTTCTCATTGATGTAGTAGTATTTGATGTCCCATCATCATATGGGATGCTTCTTTCTATGTTTTGGGAAGCAAATATTGGTGGAATTTTGTAGTTTGATATGCTATACACTACGAAATTTGAATATTCTTACAAAAACATCTCCAAACATTTTATATTTTACATGTTAGGGACTAGTAAGATTCACCACAGTTTCTAATATTTAAGATCAATTTCCATCCTTAAAATTTTCCTTAATTTGGAGGAGAAAAACAAAGGTCATATAGAGAAACTAAGTATGCTTATACTATAGCCGATTCTAAAAATTAAAAAAAAAATTCCAAATTATAAAGACAGAGTAGATATAGATATTTTTTTTAATATCCAATATCAATCTTGAACCATTCCCTCAAGAGATTCCTTGTGACCATGAAGAGAGAGAGAAACACGAGTATGGAGAATGTTCTTTGATGGGGCCTCTTCTAAATAAGGTGCCAAAGTAGGCTTAGTCTTTACCCCCCCAACAAAGAGAAACATACACTGTCTTACAAGCTGGAATTCACAAATATTAACAACATTGCAGAGTATGATGCTTTAGTGCTAGGATTAGAAGCATAAAAGAGGTTAAAATTACAAAATATTTTTGTATATGATGATTCATAATTAATTATAAGTCAAGTGAAAAACAAATGTCAAACCAAACACTCGAGGCTGAGAACCTATAAGAACCAAATTTGGGATCTTGTAGAAAATCTCATTGTAGCCACAAATTTCACCTATATCCAAAGGAATAAGAACTAATTAGTTGATTCCTTGGTTGTCTCTACTTCTTTCTTTAAACCTATGAGAACATTTTTCCTTAAAATATGAAACTCAAGTGTCTTATAGATTGTTGATTCCTGATAACATCAAACATTGGCAAGTGTTGGATGATAATTTAAAAATCAAGAGTTTTTTGGAATGTTGAATGAATTTTCAGATTCGTACATAGATGAGGAATCATAAGGTCAACCTAATCTACTAGAAAATGTAATTACAAAAAATTGGTCAAAATATAGCTCATCCCTAAAGAAGCCTAATTTTGTAAACACCATAGGAAAATATAATGTAATCCAATTAAAACCAACTATATCCCCAAAGGATTGTGCCCATCAATAAGTTACTTAACTACAATGACGCAACAAGCATACTCGTTATAAATCCATTTAGAAGTCATATAAAGCTACAATGGTAATTAAAATCCTAGACATCCTTCTAGGTTAGTTTAAAAAATAAATAAAGGAAGTTACACAATTCGAACAACCCTATGCATCTAGTTCCTTCAAGTCCCTACATAGTGGATTGATCTATTGGTGAGAGTCAACTAGGTTAGTTGACCACCTACACAGGATTTTTAGTTGGGTGATACCTCTTTCATATCATGTTCCTTGTCACAACGACTACAAGGCAATTGAGGAAGTGTACAAAACTAATATGCTAGCAAAGGTTTCACCTATGCCAAATTCATCATGTTCTTGTCCCACGGTCAATACTGCTCCAAAAGAAATTGAATACTCCACATCTCCTCAAATTAGATGACTATTGCTAAGTTTCAGATTGTAAATCTTTGAAATTCTAGGTGAGAGCTGAGGAGAACACAAGCAACAAGTACAAGTTACAAAGAGATCCACAAGAGTTTCTTTGATAGATTAGCATGGATTTCAGAGCCAACTGAGCATTGAAATGGTTGCATGGGAGTAAAGAATGGGAACACCCTCAAAACTTGAGAAATGCTAGCAAAATTGTGGCTCTCACACATTCAATTAGGGCAGGGAGTCACCTCCTCTAATACCACTACTAGACATGCACAAAAATGGAGGAAATATTTAGATAATTGTGTGATGCATTTCATTAGGATAATCTCTCTCTCTCTCTCTCTCTCTCTCTCTCTCTCTCTCTCTCTCTCTCTATATATATATATATATATATATATATATATATATAGAAGTGCAATATTTTTGACCCTTGGATTCATATTCCAAGATGTCTATTGGACTCGTCACGAATCTTCATGAATCTTCACAATCTCACAGACTCTTCACATTCTTTCTCAAGAGAATAATGCATTTATCAAATCCCTAAAAATTAGGTTTCTAACATTATTAAACATTATCTTGAACTCTATTTATATATATATTTTTTTGTAAGCTTGGTAGTTCCTTTCTTTTTCATTAATTTTCACAAAAATGGCTAGGATACATCCATTATTAAAATGGTTAGGTGGCCTCAACCTGCCTAGAGGGAAACCAAATCTGTTGGCCACCTAACAACATGATAAGCCATCCAAAAACAGTATATAATCAATCTATCTATCCGAGCTATCAATGTCTGATTGTCTTTTAAGTTCCTAACATCTGGATAACTATAAACACACTGGAAATACTGGACATACACAAACTATTGTGAATATACTATAAACTAAAATAGAGGAGAACCATCAAACTATTAATCTTTTGTAAAATCAACTGGGGTCAGATATTTAGAAGCCGATCCAGGGAGTTTAGATTGAGGTATGCAAGGGATGTGCCTCTCAATTCCACTGAGGTGACCACTTTGCTGTTGTAGCTAAAATTTTAACTGTTGAAAATCTTGACTATAATTCGGGACTTCCGTGACCTGCATGACCAATCATGAGGGGATATGTGCCCGTGATTTCATTAGGAGGATTTTCATCATCCAATACAAGTTCAGTGTCTTCTTGTATTAGGAAGTGCAACCCCGGGAGTGGTCTAATTTTGGAACCAAATCCTTCCATTCTTCCAAATTTGGATCAAGAATACTTGCTTTCTCATTAAGCTCAACTTCCCATTGAGCTATAAGTTGGCAGACTGGGGCCGAGCCTGCATGGTATGCCCTCACTGCATCCTCAATTATCTGAGAGGTGGGCTTCCGTCCACAGGGTTTACCAGAGGAGGAACCTGAATTATAAGGTTATGATTTAACCTATTTCCCATGACCATTGGAGCCATGGGTGGCTCTGTTTTTTCCAGATGCTACATGAGCCATGTGATTTACTTCAAAATACCTAAATATCAACCTGAAAACAATTAACTGAAAGACCAACAAGAAACCCTGAGCGAGCCAAAGTCCGAGACTCGGGAGTGGCCAGGAAATGCCCTTTGTCAGAGCACCTGTCAGGATAAACATTATTAAGATCCACATCTTAAACAAAAACTAGAATCACCGCCAGTTACTTGTCAAGGCCTTAAGAGAGAAGAACTTGCCGTAGGAATAGGTCATACAATATCTAGAACTATGGAAGAAAAAGAGATAACTTAAACCAATCACAAGCAGAGGCCTTAAGGGATTTTGGCCAGAACCACAAACTCACATATATAGCCCAGATTAGATATGCCAGTAGAAGAACTAGGTAAGCCATAAACATCTCAAGAGCCTAGCTATTAAAACCCCCATACGAATTAACATAATTACATAAAGAATCGACACAAGGGTAAAGAAAACAAAACATCCATCGTACAGAGCCAAGACAAGTGAACCTATATCCTAGGACCAGTTGTTCCTTATCTTCCTACACATCTCAGATCTTTCGTCCCCTAAAATCCACAAATAGGAGAAATGATACATGACGCAGAAGAGGAACAGAGGACTGAGTACATACCTAAGACAACCAGGTGAAGCCCACGAAAATAAAACCTAGATTCTGTAAGGGTCGACGTGGTCTCCTTTCGAGGCTGGCCGAGCTCTCTGTCACGCTGATACCAAACCAATTCACTAACATACAACTTACTAGAATGAACACCACAAAGGCGAGGATCATGCTGCATTGAAGCTTTATTGCCACCTTTCCTCCTCAAATTAATTACCCTGCTACGAACTGCCACCATACCATGCAAGTGGAGCATGTGGAGGGTGGCAGAGATCTGCTGTGGGATCCAGATACAATCCATTATGCATTGGGATTTTCAATATGTACCGTCTCGCACCCCGATCAGGGATAACTCTAGTTATATTTTAACTTTTATTATTTATTTTTTATATATATTTACAAAAAATTTCCATAAATAATTAATAAATTTAAAAATTCCCTGACGAGGGTAGAAAACAAGGTGGGGCAGGGAATTGGGGGTAAGCCTGCCACCCCACCTCCTTAGAATTTATTTAATATGGGGGTGGTGTGGCTAGACCCCCACATGGCGAAGCATTTGACATTGAGGGTGAACCATTAATATGAAACAAAATCTTCCCATTCTCATTCTTGTTCTATAGTGGGGTCGACTCTTAAGTATATAGCCTTGCCCTGTACATCCTCCACTACATTTGGGATATTCTGGACCTTGCAACATGGGGAGACTTGTGAATGGTGAGGATGACATTTTTATTGATCTTCTTCAGTTGAATTGCATGCTTTGGAGCAAGCTATTTCCATTTTCTAGGCTCGTGGTAGTTTGGGTTGTTGGGGTGGTTACAATGAGTCATGATACAGGGGCATGGGTAATATAGAATGCTCTACTTATAAGATCCTTAACATAGAGGGGATTCCTCTCTCGCCTCATAATTTATCTACACCTATGGCGCCCTCCAGATAGGACATTCATTTTAGGGCTTGATACTTCGACGTTGGCCATTTGGTTGCATATGGAGCGGCTGGTGACTCCGTCGACCTCACCACTGGTAAAGTCCGTGCTCTTAAATCCTCATTCTTATCTCGCTAGAGATTTTTACATGGTGTTTAATTTGTACATGGATTCCTTTAGCACTGGTGATTTCTGGTCAATTTTCATTCAGAGCCCGTCTCAATGGTTGTCTTCACGTTTTACTTATTGAATTTGTCTTATTCTATTTTCTTATGGTGGTGGTCATTTCTATTGGGCACGTTAGTTTGGGATGACCACTCCCCTTGGGTTTAATTTCTCATCCTTGGTACTTGCTTGGATTTCTTCCTATGTATAGTTTGGTGTTTACCACCTAGTTTTTGGTTTTATTTCTCCTTGCCACCATGCCTTGACAATGCATGCATGTCCATTCCAGAGGGGGTGGAATTGGCCCTCAGGGTAGACCACGGGTTCAGACTCAAGCAAAAGAAGCTACAACAATATACAACTTGGCCACTCCATCAAATTTTTTTTTTTTTCTGAAATTCGTTAGTGGGAATCCTTATGTGTAATTGATTGGCAAGCCTTTTCTAATTCTGACATCATTGATGAGGTTGCTCAATATATTCCTAACCCTGGTAACACCAGGGGAAGACATAAGCAATGCCTCAACACTATCACATTGCATTGGAAGTTGAAAACCATCTCGGGTCAAGCGCCGAAAGAAGAAAAGTTGTAGTACAACATGTTTTCCACTTTAGAGGATATCAAATGTGCTCAACAGAATCAATCCCATTGGTTGGAGCATTTGGATGCCCGATAACCCACCTGGAGAGACATGTTTAGTGTGAGGAGAAACCCATAATCCCCAAAGATCCAACTCCAAAATTCCTGCTCTAATGACTTCTTCTGAATGATGCATATTCTATCTATTCCTATCTTAAGTTGTTTAGTGTCTTTATAGAGAATGTTAAGTTTTGTTTAGACATTATCACAGATGGATGATCAATATATTTAGTTTCCCAGTTGAAAAATTAAAATCACCTATACTAATTTTATATGACTATAAAAACTTTAAAACATATTATATATATATAATTTTAATATTATAAAGATTGTTCAAAATTAGTTGATGTTTCTTGCATTTTATAGGATAAATATTTAGGATAGCGAAATTGTTGTAAATGTGTAAAAAAAACAAGAGTGTAGGAAGGGGGTGAGGGAACACAATGTCATTTGTGTGTTTCAAACTTCCACTAAGATTAGTATGTCCGGGTGATACCATTCTTCCCAACAAAGTTGAATGACAATTCAAAATTCCTTTTACCTTAGTGGATTCATTTTTTTTTTTTCAAGTAAACAATGCTAATTTAGAAAATATCAAAGTTTATAAAAATATGTAAAGAAATGTTATGGGTTGGTAATCAAGTGTTTAAGTAGATAGGTGTGTCCACCCATATAATAATGTTCATCTTAATTCTTATTAAATGATAAATTAGTGATATATTTAACTTGGGAAATGTCAAATATTGATATATTTAATTATATTATTAATTTTTTTTTTTTAAGTCTTGATAATTTATTTGATAACATGTTTTATTTATATAAAGTTTAGTTTAATTTTTAAAGGAAATAGTTTTTTCATCGTAATTTTATGATATAATTTTCAATAAGAAAGTTTAGTTTAATTTATAAAGGAAATAGTTTTTTCATCGTAATTTTATGATATAATTTTCAATAAGAATGTGAATTTTTATGGTTTAAAATATATTTTTTTAATGTAATTAAATTCTATTGATTTAATAACTTAAATTAAATCTTTATCACATTTCAATTAAAATTAAAAAAAAAAATTCGTTTCATGGTTTAGTTAAACTAGGGATTATAAAATCATACACCATCCCCACATTAATATTTTCAAAAGAGAATCTGACCGAGAAGGTTGATATTTTACCAACTTGTAAAAGAGCCTATAAAATCTTACATCATCCCCACATTAATATTTTCAAAAGAGAATCTGACCGAGAAGGTTGATATTTTAACAACTTGCAAAAGCGCATGCTGATATGTTACCAACCCCATGGAAATACTAATTGATAACTCTAAAATCTCAATGAGATTCTTATGGTAAAAGACACATGTAATTCTTCTACCAGAGATCGCGCCATGAAGAAAAAATAAGGGTTCCGTAATTTCCGGGTGGCTTCTTAGAAAAGCAATGAGAGTAACGATTTTAAGATTCTAACGAATCAATTTCTTGCCATTCTCATAACGCCACAATAGAATGACAGAAATATGGGAACGGCGCAGTAATAATAGAAAGAAAGCAAATGCCATTGATTTATCACGACTGTAATGTAGCATATCGAAAATCAGGTAAGAGTTAAGATTAGTCATAGAGGCGATGCACTGAGTGAAAAGAGTTACAGTCATGAAATTAAATGTATCCATCCCAGACACGGATTGCTGCTTCAGAGTCGTAACGTATAACGAAACGTTGGCACAACTAATTTGATGGTGATGCAGCACTGTGTAGGCCAGTGCACGTTGCTATCAATGACCAACCATGTGTTCGGCCCACAAGGAACTCTTAATGCCTTTGGAAATGGCACACTCTCTATGGGTCACAAGGTATCCATGGAAGCTGTTGACTGAGCATTTATTACTTGGTCATATTGAAAATCGTTCACATGAAAACATGCTTAGTACATTACAGAAAAGTCTTCACACGCAAAACATTCTATGTAGTAGAAATCGTTTCCACGCAACATGCTTGAGAATAGTAAAAATAGTATTACATGCTTGAGAATAGTAAAAATAGTATTAAAATGTAACCTCCGTAGAAGTTCTCAAGTCATATTTAAATACAAAATTTTTTAAAAGTGAAAGTTATATATGGGGGAAATTTTAATGGAGATACATTTTAGGCAGTTTCTTCTATTTGTGGAAAACATGTATATCTAATCTAGGTGGATTTAGTTGGAATTGATGTGGTAACTCCTTTGAGATAACCTTTCACAAACACAGGTAAAGAAAAGAAACACTAAGGGGGTTAGTTGGATTTGATGTGGTAACTCCTTTGAGATAACCTTTCACAAATACACGTAAAGAAAATAAACACTAAGGGGGCTTCCCTTTGGTAAAATGGCAAAGGTCAAGTTAAAAGACCACAAGAGTTGGGGGCAAAGGCAAGTTAAAAGACTATGAGAGTTGGGGACTGAAGAATATTTATCATTTTTGAAAAGCTTTTATTGTAAAAGAGTTTTTTGGATGCACACACGAAAGGGAATGAAATATAACATGGGTCTCTCTTTGATAAAATGAAAAAGATTTATCGAGCTAAAATCTATGAGGTCCATTCAATATCTAGTCTATAATAGATTATAATTAGCAATTGTTTATAAAGGTGCAAAGATACATTGAAGGAATCGAAGATTTCAAAATACCATTTTGAAAAAATAAATCATTAAATTTAAAATCTCTTATTTTCTAAGTATAACAATGGATTATTTGGATAGTTTCAAAGTGAAAGTTCCACCATGCTTCTATATTATGCATTTGTTCACTGGGCGGATAAACATGAATTACTGACTAATTCCTTGGGAAAAGTAAATGAGATTCAAACAATGTCCTCTCAAGAAGAAGGACAAAGATGAGAAGCATGATCTGAAGGCTGCACCTGCAAAGATCGAGGAGGAGGATTTTTCCATGAGAGTTGAGATACCTCCAGGAGGGAGGTGGGATGATTTGGAGCTATAGTTTGAAAGAGCTTCAGATGGGCAGGATCCTTGAGGTGCCCACCTCTCGGATCAATTCCTTGCTATGGGAGCCCAGATTAAAAGTAGTAGGATGGACTGTGTCAGATGGTGCAGAGGAGTGTTGGAGCAATGAAAGCAGTGGTTAAAACGCCATGTCTGAGCAGCGTAGTGAAGAGTTGCAATAGTGCAGGGAGGCACAATGCAGCAGCAACCTCAGATGGATAGTGTGGGACTAGCAGCAGTCACATCTTCAACATCGAGTTGCATCTATGCTGAACACTTGTTCAGTAATTTAAGATGTTTTTGTGTTGCTGATGCAGTAGCAACAACAATCTGCAGTGCAGGGGTAGTTGGCAGTGGCAGTGGCAGTGCCAACAATAGCGTGGATGCAGAAATCTGGAGGGAGTTGTAGTACAAATGCAGTGTTGACAGTGGGAGTGTCAACAGTAGTACAAATGCAACATTTGCGCAGTAGTTAGTGGAAGGGATGTCAGACATCAGCAACACAGAAGGAGATGTTACATAACAGAGTGATGCTTTGGTGGGAGACATTGCTAGAGCACATTCCTCGCTAAGAGGGAGTGTTGATTTCTGGTAGCATCGGATGTGCTCTAAATCTCAAATTTGTTAGGGAGACTTGGGCATATGTATTCCAAAGAACCCAGAAAGAATTTTGGGAAATTCCACCCGCACACAGTTTTATTAAAATAATTAATTATTTCTAATGAGGCTGTAAGTCTATACTTAGGAAATTAAAATAATTAATGGGTATTAATCTAACCGTGGGTGTAACTTCTAGAAGAAGACAAGGATCAAGTAGAAATGATCTTAGCCATTTATTAGCTTCTAATTTGGGCTGTTGAATGTCAATAGGGAGATTATTTAAGGAGGCTTGAGGGTCATTTGGAAGACACATAGAGAGTTGATCAGCCATATCGAATTGTTGAAGCTAGAGGGAGAGCAGTGATTTGTAGTGACCACGCAGAGAGGAGGAAATGGATTTTTGGCTGGAGGATCTTCTTCGACACCAATAATACTCAGTAGAGAGGCAGAGAAACACACATAGGAGGCAACATAAAGGCCAGAGAGGGTGATGCAGATCCAGGAATGGCTCACGCAGGCCCCATGCAGAGTAACGTAGAAGCCTTCACGCAGAAGTCTGAGATTTGCTGGGAGGTTGACGTTCTGATTCGGGAGGGCTAGAATCAGCTCCTGATAAGCAAATTGGTCCCCAACAGAAGTGATGTAGGGCCTTAGAGGCCGACGCAAGCCCAACACAAGTAGTCGGGGAACTCGTTGGTTCAGCTGGGACTTGCAGTGTAGAATGAGGTAATCTAATTAATTTTTTCTGCTGAGTGATATTCCCTGTAACTGGATTGCTGCGAAGGCATCCATAAATTGTATTCAGAAATAACTTCAGCTTAATAATAAAAACCCTCAGATCTAATGCACCGGTTTTCCCACATTGGGTTTTTCCGGGGACGTTTATCCAAAAAAACTGTGTCATTTGTGTTGTATCTTTCTCTATTGTTAAGTTTCTTGTTTCGACATATTATTTAATTGGTGTAGGTTGCAGTGTATGTATTTCGATGTTTTCCGTAAGAAAGTTCAAATAAATTATTGACGTAAATCTAACAAGTAGGAGAAATATCATCCTTTTCTATAGTAGGGATTTGCGGGTTTAAGGAATTTTCACAAATCCCTTGCCAATGGCCAGTCCATCCAGTCACAATGGAAATACCCCATTATTGTTAAGCTGGTTGAGCATGTACAAGCTCACGGAAGGAACATACTTTCTCACATATCTTTCAACTGTTACATAAAATGGGCTCTTGCGAAATAGGGGATTCAGGTTGAGGAACGCTTGTAGGTAACGTACAAGTCCTTACAAACTTGGAGGGGGCAACACTGAAGCCGCTTCTAATAATGAAGAAAAATATTACCATGAGAGACATAAATTATTTATAGAGATTTATTGAGAGGAACAATAAAAATAACCACTGAAAAGCATAGACATTAAACACATAATGCACAAAATATTTTCCCTTGGAAAATCCCACTTCGGGGAAAAAGCCAACCCATTGAAATTTCCTTGGCCAAAACCTTGGCCAACCTGGCCAAGTGAGCCTTCATGGCTCACCTCCCTGGCCTTACATTACAATGAATTCCTCCTAGCTTTTTAAAGGCTACATTACATGAATACCATGGGCCCAAAACCCCCACTAATGACCCGATCAACTTTGACTCTATTCTCGAGTCAATTTTACCTAACAAATAGGACTGTCCAAGAATAGTGGGCCATACACATGATTCCAAGACACAGGATTTTGATGCAAATAGATATCTGGGCTGTTGCTGATTCTCTATGGGTCTAATTCATAGAAATTTCCAATCATACCAGACTAGCTGAGACCTCGTATCGACAGAAGAATCAGAGCACCAGAGAGTTGTTTTTGAGGGGAGACGTTCTTGTAGTATGCATACAACATCTGAGTGCCACTCTTCCCTTCTATATTCAGATATCTAGATTCTTCCGACAATGTTTCCTTTGGAAATGCTTCAGTGTCCATGCTCGCCACCACCACCACCACCACATTCCAACATATTATTGTTATGAATTATACAAACACCACAACTGCTACTGCAACTGCAATGGAATTTCCACATGTGCTCATGTTAGAGTGGGAAGAGATAATATGGGTGCAAGCCTCTTCAGTTAAGCTAGTACACAATTTTTACACAACTCTACAGTTACTAATCACAACTCATCATCTCGTCTCTAGATTTAACAATTTTGATTAGTGGCAGAATAAACTAAATATTGCTTGTCTGCATGTTGCATTGTTCCAGGAATTATAATTATGGAACAACGGGTGAGGACATTGGGTTCAACGAGGATTAAAAATTCAGAGCTGGTGTGGAAATGTGCAATTATCTCCTTCAAGACGACCATGTGGTTCTAGATGGAGAACTCCCACTCTAGCATAATCTTTGGGGAGGGCTTTGCTGCCACAATCAAAGGAAAAAATAACATGGAGCATTAATGGCTCCATTGACGAAATCTCCGCTAACTTGAGGAGCCCGTGCTTGCAGGCACCAAAAAATATTGCAGGGTTTTCGAAGATGAATTTAGGTTACATTAACTCGCGCAACGAAATTCATGGCATGCATAACCAAGCCGCGGGTGGTCCACGAGACGAACAATGGAGATGACTAACTGTGGAAACCATTCGCCGCTTGCTAAGTAAACATGAAAAACCTTTCCACGTGTCAAACGATGAAAATAAAGATCTGGGATTGGCTGACGAATTTAAACGATGATCTCATCAAAATCTCTACAGTGCCAACATAAGAATATCTACAGTGTTAGTAAGAGGAACCTCACAATAAAAACACCTTCGGCGTAATCAAATACAAAATACAAGTATTCCTTTCATTTGAAGATTAGATAAGATCTAGGATAAAACTTGTGTGGGGAATTTTATTATATGGTTAACTTAAACCTTATTCTTTTCTCCCATAGATTAGTAACTTGCTTAAAAATCAAGAGATGACTAATATGTTAGAATAGGGGAAGATCTCTGAATACATTGTAATGGGGAGCTCAAAGTGATTGATGATTTAGTTGGAATCCTTAGATTTAGAGGAATAATGTCAATGGTAAATGTATTAATAGATAAATGTGGCACATGTTGGAATTAAGGGTGGAATAAGGAAATAGATTTAGATTTGGAAGGGGAAATACATTTGGAGGGGGGTAGTTTAATTATTTGTTACCAATATTGTTGGACATTTAGAGAGTTTTATGTCAAAATGTGCTTAGATTAGTTCCCTTGGGTTGTGAGAACTAGTCTATATTGATGAGCTTCCCAAGGATGCCACCACTAATATTAGGAAACATCGCTTGGGTGTTTCCCCACCAATTCTTTAAAAAAAACACACATACATAATATATTATCACTCGGGGTTAGGAAAATCACTATATTCCACTATTTATAATATTTTGTTGATAATCCAATATACTAGCACAGCTAGTGATTACCCCATTACTATTGTAGTTGTACCCCTTATTAATATTGTTGTGCCCCTATTGTCCCCATATTGTTATTACTGTGCCCCATAGAACCCCTCTATTGTTATTTTTGTGGCTTTATATTATTATTGTTAGGTCGTCTGGGTTATATTGTGACTCCTTAGACTCCTATATATAGAAAGGAGGTTTTGTCATTTGAATCATCGAATAATTGTTCATTTATGTAATGTAAAGGAGGTTTCCCCCTCGAAGAGGCTGAATTCTAAAGCATTGATCTATCTTTCTATCTTTTTCTTGAGCTAGTTTCATAACATTTGGAATCAGAGCTTTGGATTCTAGGGTTTCACTGCTCCAAACAGGTCATCGTGGCATTTTCACTATAACTTTTTTCTGCGACGTTTCAGAAGATAAAAAAAAACCCATTTGAGAAGACATCGCGCTGAATCTCGGGTCCGAATTTAAGAGCTTTTCGCGCTATATTTGCGGAGATATGATCTGAGGAAGTTGGTCTTTTATCAGACTCCTGAATTACATTGCAAACAGGTGAGTTGGGAAAAATCATCATAAATTTCTCTCTGAGCATTGGATTGAAATTTCGTAAGAAGGTACAAAAAGAGGACAGACTGTAGTTTCTTGTATATATTTTTCAGTGCCAAAGGTCGAAAAAGTGACTCGTGGCACGTCGTACAAGTTCGCTTACTAAACTAGTCTATAATCAGGTCTGTGGGAGATTTCACATAACTCTTCTTTGGAGAATCCAATTTAGATCACACTGGTGGAACTAGAAAGAGGACATAGAGGGATACTGTAGGTCACAATTTCAGAACTGGATGATTCAAAAGTACAGAGATACATCAGAGACAATATCGAGCTCCTACCAAGTGAAAAAGTTGTGTAGATTTTTTTAAATTTTTGTTTAAGCTTGGTTTGAAAATTTATTTTGAAGGAATTCAAAGGGCTTAGTAGATCATTATTATCGGTAACTGATGCCCCACGGAAAGAAAATGCAAACACCTAGTAAGCAACCTGAAAGTTCTAGCATAACTCATGAAGAAGAGGAAGAAATGCTACATGATATATCAAAATTACAAGACCAGGTGCAACAAATGTCACTCTCACAAAAGCTAATAGAAGCTAAGATAAAGGGCATGGAAGCTAAGATGGAAGATTTTAAGATAGATTTGAAGACAGATTTGAAGAGAGACATGACAGATTTGAAGAAATATTTGACAAATTTCTACACGAAATACTTACTAATGGTGAAAAGGTAGTAAAGGAAACTCATGATGCGAACAAAAGAAATGTTAATCATGATTTCATAGACTCTAATGTGGGATCGAAGACCCACCATATTCCAAAAATCAATATGAGGAAGTTTGATGGCAAGGATCCTGCAACATGGATATTACAGATGGAGCAATTTTTCGATCTCAATAATGTGCAAAACACACAAAAGGTACGTATTGCAACTTTATATTTGGAACCAAATCAGTTTGTATGGTATCAATGGATTTGCTCTCGTAAACAAATTATCACTTGGGCAATTTTTACGGAAGAATTGATAACACATTATGAGGATACAAAAAGCAACACTTTTTTTAGCCAATTGATAAGTCTCAAACAAAAGGGTTCAATAATGGAGCACATTGAGGAGTTCCAAAAATTGAACATAAGGGTAAAAAATATTCCAGAGGAGCATAGGATTGATGTGTTCATAGGGACTTTACAGGATAATATTCAACATGATGTTCGCCTTTGGGAACCTGATTCATTAGAGAAGGCATTCAGGTTAGCAAGAAAAATGGAAAGCAAAATTATGGCAACCAAGAAGCATACCACTCACAACTATAAAGATGGAAGTGTTGTTGCCCCTAGTCTTCCACAACCTATAAGGTTGACACCACAACAATTAGAAGAAAAAAGAGCGAAGGGGCTTTGTTACAGTTGTGATAGCAAATACACTAAAGGTCATAAGTGTGATGAGAAGAAATTATTCTACATAGATTGTGAAGAGGAAGAAGAAAAGGAGAAAGAAAGGTCAAAAGCAGAGGATATACTCTAGGAACAAAGCCTAGATAAAGAAGAAATGAATCCGACCATATCTTGTAATGCATTGGCGGGAATTACCACTTCTCAAACCATCAAGCTAGAAGGACAAATCAAGAAGAAAAATGTAATAGTGTTGATTGATTCAGGAAGTACCCACAATTTTATTCATTGTAAGATAGCAAAAGAATTGAATTTCTTCTTATATCCAGCACCAGAGTGTCAAGTGATGGTTGCAAATGGAGGAACAATAAATTGCTCTGGAAAGTGCCATAATATCAAGCTATCCATGGGAGAATATGTATTGACTAGCCCAATCCTTTCCATTCCAATGGGAGGTGCTGATGTTGTACTAAGAGTCCAATGGCTACAATCCTTGGGTACAATAGCTTTTAATTTTCAAGAACTTTTCATGAAATTTTCTGTGGAAGGAAAGGAAGTTGAATTAACGGGTATTGCAGGGAAACCGGGAAAGATAATCAGCTCTAACGGTATGACAAAGCTTCTAAAAAAGGAACAAAGAGGTGTAATTGCACAATTATGTTCGCTAGATGTTTCCACATTGGAATCATCTATTTCTCCAGATCTCCAAAAAGTCTTGGACAATCATTCCAAGGTATTTGAGACTCCCAAAGGTCTCCCACCTATTCGTGATCATGATCATGCTATTCATCTGATTCCAGGATGTGTTCCTCCAAACATCAGGCCGTACAGATATCCCTATGCCCAAAAGAGTGTGCCCAAAAGAGTGAAATTGAACGTATGGTTGCAGAAATGCTAGAGACTGGTATAATTCAATAGAGTCAAAGTTTTCTCTCCTCCAGTAGTAATGGTGCACACAAAGGATGGATCATGGTGCATGTGTCCGGATTATAGGGAGCTCAACAAGCTCACTATTAAACATAAGTTTCCCATTCCTGTCATTGATGAATTACTGGATGAATTGCATGGATCAATTTACTTCACCAAGTTGGATCTTCATTCAGGATATCATCAAATCAGAATGAAGACTAAAGACATTCCGAAAACAAGATTTGGAACTCATGAGGGTAATTATGAATTTTTGGTCATGCCCTTTGGCCTTACCAATGCACCTTCAACATTTAAAGGTTTGATGAATTCAATTTTCAAACCATTCCTTAGAAAATTTGTGTTAGCATTTTTTGATGATATACTAATCTATAGCAAGTCTTGGAAGGATCATGTTGAACATGTTGACAGGGTGCTACAACTATTGGAGGAAAAACAATTATATGCAAAAAGATCCAAATGTTTCTTTGGAGTACAAGAGGTGGAGTATCTGGGTCATATTGTATCTCATGAAGGAGTTAAGGTAGACCCTAGCAAAATTAAAGCCATTAAGGAATGGAAAATCCCCACATCCATAAAGCATCTGCGAGGATTTCTTGGGTTGACAGGGTATTATCACAAGTTTGTTAATAATTGTGGGAGAATAATAGCACCTATAACGACATTATTGAAGAAAGATGCATTTTCATGGACTCCAGAAGCAACAAAGGCCTTCGAACATCTTAAAGAGGCAATGTGCCAAGCACCGGTCTTAGCTACACCGGACTTCACAAAAACCTTTTATTGTGGAATGTGATGCTTCAAGAAATGGAATTGGTGCTGTTTTAATGCAAGATGAAAGACCCATTGCTTTTGAAAGTCGTCCAATCAAGGGAAAGTTTTTACACAAAGCTATTTATGAGAAGGAAATGTTGGCAATACTCCATGCACTTAAGAAATGGCGACCCTACCTAATGGGAAGACACTTCAAGGTAAAAACGGATCATGTTAGCCTTAAATACTTTTTAGAACAAAGATTATCCTCTGAAGAGCAAAAAAAGTGGGTCACAAATATGTTGGGTTATGACTTTGAAATCATCTACAAAAAAGGGAAGCAAAATGTGGTGGCAGATGCACTTTCAAGAAAGGATGAGGATGTGGAAGCATTGTTGTGCGCCATTTCTATTATCCAACCAAATTGGATAAACGAAGCAAGGGAGGAATGGAAGAATGACGAAGAAGTGTGGGCACTTATTCGAAAGTTACAACAAGATTTCAGTATGTCTGATACATTTAGCTGACAAAATGATTCGTTATGGTACAAAGATCGCTTATAACTCTGTAAGAATTCCCATCTAAAACAAAAGATTCTTATGGAATTGCACACTTCTCCCTTAGGAGGGCACTCAGGATTTTTAAAAACTTACCACAGGGTTAAGAAGGAATTTTTTTTGGGATGGCCTTAAATCAGATATTCAAAAGTTTGTGGCAGAATGTTTGGTTTGCCAACAAAATAAAGTTGAAACAATTAAGACACCGGGTCTATTACAACCTTTATTCAGTCCAAGCCAATGTTGGGAGGAGGTTTCAATGGATTTTATCACAGGTTTACCCAAGTTTGAGGTAAAGAGTGTCATCATGGTGGTAATTGAAAAACTTACCAAGTATGCACACTTTTGTGCATTATCACATCCATTTAAAGCCAGTACAGTTTCTAGTGCATTTATGGAAACAATTCAAAAGCTACATGGAAACCCAAAGATTATTGTAAGTGACAGAGATCCCATTTTCACTGGATATTTTTGGACAAAATTATTTTCTTGTCTTGGTACTCAGTTAGCTCATAGCTCATCTTATCATCCTCAATTTGAGGGGCAAACTGAGATAGTAAACAAATGTTTGGAAGGATATCTTCGTTGATTTGTATCTGATAGACAGACACAATGGGTCAAATGGTTGCCTCTGGCTAAATGGTGGTATAACACTTCCTTCCATACAGAAAAAAAAATGACCCCATTTATGGCACTTTATGGGTATCAGCCACCATCCATCACATCATATTTAAGAGAAAATTCTAAGGTTCAAGCAGTGTAACATCACATTGAACATCAACAACAAGTCCTCCAGCTCTTAAAGGATAACCTCGTGTTCACACAGAATAGAATGAAACAACAGGCAGATCAACATCGCAGTGAAAGAAGTTTTGATGTAGGTGATTGGGTATTCCTACAGCTACAACCATATAAGCAAATGTCCCTCAAGCAAGCTAAGAAGGATAATAAATTATCACCAAAGTATTATGGTCCGTACAAGGTGTTGCAAAAGATTGGTACTATGGCATACAAATTGGAGCTTCCTGCAACTTCTCGATTGCACCCTGATGAGCCCCAAAAATGGACAAATATTTGGGCTCATTCAACCTCCTAATGTGACTTGATCCACCATTCTCATTTGTTTATTGCATGTTTTTGATTATTTTTATGTTAATAGAGTGAATTTGGTTAGTCATTATGCCAACAAGTCTAATGGGTGCTTTGTGTAGCCTTGTTGGTCAACTTGGAGACAAAATTGAAGGTCTTAATGAGCACTTGGCAGCCAAATTCGTGGGAGAACAAGCTAGAGGATTTGTAGGAAGGTGTCCCCCTCATTTATGGACCCTTACCTCGAATTCTCCACCATCAGCTCGGAGTTCAAAGGCCACCAAATCAATGAGCTCAAGGGCAGCCAAGCAAGTCAAGTTGGACTGCTGTTAACTACAAGTCTTGGGCAGCCAAGTCCCTAACTTTTAGGAGGACTGTTGGGTCCTCAAATTGTATAAATAAGAAGGCTTGGGGCCTCATTTTGGTTAGCTAGTTGGTAGTCATTTTTGGTAGCTAGTAGTTAGTCATTTCGTAGCAGCTAGTTAGTCAATTTGGTTTTCGCTCTTTGTAAGCCAGTTTTGGCATGACATTACACTTTTGATTATGAATAAAAGCAAGCAGTTTTGGATCAGATTTTGAGTTTTTAAAGGAGCCTAAAGCTCTCGGGGTTGGGCCCAACCTGAGAGCTCAGGCCTCCTTCCTTTGTATCAATATTATTCCTTTAGCATTTCGTTTCCATTTTCCTTTACATGCATGTGAGTATAGCTGCTGATTTGGATTTCCTGTAGAAGTCAAACAGATTGGTTTTATCAGTTAGAATTGCTGTAGTTGTTTGGAAGTAGGCTGAGGCATTACTTAGATCCATTCATGCACTTTTATATTTAGCATTACTTCTTCATTCCACTGCCATGCATGAGTTTCCTTCACAATTTATATTGCTGTTCATTGATTTTATGTCACAGGTAGTTTAGGTTGATGCATTTTTGGTTTGGTAGCAGTCACAAGCATTTGTTTCATCTACACTGCTTTCTCTCGTTCCATCACTTCGTCCTCCACCTTGATCACACCTGCAAACACATCTTTGACCTCTGCTCCGCTCTGTCATCTCCCAAAGTCTTTCACTCCTCACGTACTTCCATTCTCTAGCCCTTTCGTTGACCTCGCCCTCTATCTTCCAACCTACTCCCTACATTCACTCCCTATCCTATTCCTCCACTTCTACAGCCATCACCAGCCTCATTCCTACCTTACACATCTCCCCCTACCATTTCATCACTCCTCCATCACGCCAAACACTCACGGTAGGTCATCCTATAGCCATTTGTAGACATCCTGTAGAAACCAGAGTATCCTGTAGGATCCCCTGCAGCCATCCTGTAGGAGGCCACTCTCTCGGTTGCTGAGCATCTGAATGCGAGGAACCTCTGTGGATGGATGTTAAGGATCCCTAGGGACCTCTCCTAGCCTTCCCAACCTGTCCCACGCTTTCCTTCCTTCTCCATCCCATCTGCACAATCAAACCCTAGTTAGCACAAAATCACAATCATTCCACACACTTAAGGGAAAAATACAAAAACATATCTTTCATGATGCAAGTAGTTTAGATCCATGCATTTGTACTTATTAGAGGTAACAGCAGCATTGGCAGAAGTTTCATTCACATGTTTTGCATTGTAGAGGTTAGACTAGTTAAATTAGGGTTTCCTAGGTTTACATGCTTTGATTTGCTTTCAGTCCATTTTGTCAAGTAGAGTAGTTTTCCTTTGAGAATAGCTTTCGTCCATCAATTAGCAAGCTTCTTCTGAGAGCCTATAGAAGTTGGCTTGAGCCCTAGTGGACTTGTGCCAGCTGACCAAGTGACAGCTGCGACAAGAGCTAGTACTTGTGCATATAGCACCGTCGCTTCCAAGTTTGTACGAACTACCGGGTTGATAAAATGAGAGACAGGAAGCCCCAGAGTTGTAGCATTATTGCTACAATACTGGAGCTCACCACACCCAGTTTCCCATGTTTCATGTTTAAAGAAGGTTATAGGCGACAAGCTCCCAGTTCAAACAATATTTCTAGAACTTGACAAGGAAGGAAAAATTATATTGGAACCGGAAGCAGTCATAGAAACAAGAACTCGACAGCTACGAAATCGATCAATTTTGGAGTATCTTATCAAGTGGAAGAACTTATCCGCTGAAGATTCCACATGGGAGGATGAGAATTTTATACAGAAGCATCCAGAACTACTCAAGCGTTGAGGACAACACCTTTTTGAAGGAGAGCGGCATGTTGGGTCCCTATAATACTAGTGATTACCCCATTACTATTGTAGTTGTACCACTTATTAATATTGTTGTGCTCCTATTGTCCCCATATTGTTATTATTGTGCCCCATAGAATCCCTCTATTGTTATTTTTGTGGCTTTATATTATTATTGTTAGGTTGGCTGGGTTATATTGTGACTCCTTAGACTCCTATATATAGAAAGGAGGTTTTGTCATTTGAATCATCGAAGAATTGTTCATTTATGTAATGGAAAGGAGGTTGCCCCCTCGAAGAGGCTGAATTGTAAGGCATTGATCTATCTTTCTATCTTTTTCTTGAGCTGGTTTCATAACACATATTTACTAATGTGATTGATATGCATTGATTGGTGTCATTTTCATACATTGCTTGGCATGTATAAAATGTGGAAAATGACGCCAATAAGTGTGTATCAACCATATTAGTAAATGTGGTTGTGCTAGTTGATAGCCAACACATGTGGGGTCAATTAATTGAGCATGGTTGAAGATGGTTAATGAGTTTGATCATAATGTTAATGTTAAAAATGTTTATATTAATGTTAATATTAAAAGTAACAATAATGTTAACATATTACTATTAAGATTAATATTAATGTGTCAATATGTTAACATTTACGTTAATATTAATGTTAATGTTAAATTAAAATGTTAACATTGATTTTAATAGTTATAAATGTATTATAATGCTAATATTGAACAATAAATAATAATTTTTGGTTGACCATTATCAACTATGGTTGATAGCAGTTGATGTTACATTAAAGTTAACAATAATAATAATAGTAATATTAATATTAATACTAGCACAACCACATTAGTAACTGTGGTTGATATATGCCAATAGGAATCAATATCGCATATATCAACCACTTTTCATAATGTATTTATCAGATTTAATAAAGGTCCTGTGTTTGATATTTTTTCAAGAGTTCGAATTAAAAACAAGGAAAATCTGCACCTCTTACTAAATATTAAAGAAAAATATTTTTTCAATAATTTAAACTAAAAGGGAGAACACACTTTCAAGTTTTCTATGAGAGACATAGCATGTTTGAAACAAAATATGTCTCAAATTTTCAAAAATTTAATCTAATCAGAATTAAAAGAAAGACAATTTTTGTAACTCCCTCGTCCCACATTTACCTAAGTTAACTAGCCTACTGGGGTAAACATGTGATGAAGAGTTACTATGATATGATTCAACCTCCTAGATCACCTTAAAGAACTGGAATCAACAATCACAACCTTATTGATTTCCCTTAGGTGCTACAGGACCCCGAAGAGCTAAACCACCTTTCCAGGTGCCCAAACCTTGAGTTAACATGCTTTTTCACTGATCTGGATTCCCAGACGCTAGAATAATACTTCCTAAATTCGACTATAACCCTCCAGTTGCATTCATAAGTTTGCAAGGGAGAAATTGCAGTACTTTTCACCTAGTTCTGTGCCAACAACCGCGAGATATGAAGCACTTTTTCAGGGCTAGTCTTTAGACTAATTCCCAAAACTTAATAAAACTCTCAGAAATGATAAATGACACTGGGACAAAGCCCTCCATACAAAATTAGACAAGAACTTGACCTAACCAAGCCTAACCATGACAAAAATTTCTTCAAACACATCATGAACATGTAATCTAGAGGTCATAATTATGTATCTGAACATAGGGATCTCATATTTATCTGAGAATCACCAAGAAGGTGTGATGCCATCTCAAAATAGTTGAATTATTATTTATTAGGTCATGCATTCATTATCCATTGATTTACAAATCAAAATATGATGAGAGCCATAACTAAATTCTGACATAAAACCATGCTTATAACCAACATATAACCAGAATAATATCAATGATAGAACAACAATAAAATCCAAATAATAAAAAGTATAAATACTCATAAAATAGAAGAGGTAAAAGAGACCTTATTAACATACGCAAATCCAACCAAGTTAGGGACTTCTCCGTACCACCTGACCATAGATTGGGTTGAACCAAATATTTCTTTCAGCCAATCACACGAGTGCCATATTCTAGGCATGAATGTGGGACTCACAACAAAAGAACCAGGGCTTCTTCAAGCTTTACAGTGTATCCCTCCATTACCAGTCAAGGGATTTCTAGGACCGAAACCCTCATCTATACAACCAGGATTTACAGTGTATCTCGTCATTACCAGTCAAGGGATTGTTAGGCCTAAACAAGAAACATATACTACCAGGCTTCACTGAAATCCCACCTTTACCAGTCAAGGGATCACTAGGCCTAAACAGGCATGGATGCCTCCAGCTTTCTTCACCAATACCTTGAGGAATTTTCCTGTCTCCACCCTTAGGATTTACCATGTATCCTGTCATTACCTGTCAAGGGATTCCTAGGCCCTTGGAAATTTTCCTGAGACCACCTCACCAGATTCAAAAAACATCCGGCAATCTAGCTCAACCAAATGAAAGAACCCCATCACACCACGGCTATCCGGAAATGGCAAGGCAAGGTTGAAAACCACCATCACACTTGACAAAACCCATACCAATGACAACAATAGAACCAAATACACACATGCATATATCATGCATGTCAAAACTAGTGAGGAAATGATACATGCAACTTGATACTTGTAGGTAATCCCGTTGTAGCCTCTCGATCCATCTCTTCCTTGCTTGATCTTTGCTTCCCTTTTTATTTCTTTCCCTTCCTTTCCCTTTCTTTCTCCAAAGCTAGAGTGCTCCAAGAATGCTCTAAGTGTGCAAGAGTATGAGAGAGAGAGAGCTCCAAAAATGAACTACAAAAGGTTGTGAACTGACCCTTAGAAGCCTTTTTGTCATTGAGGCCTCTATTTTCTTCAATTTCCATTATTTTCCTTCAATTTTCTCCTCACCTGCTACCTGTGACCTTTCACCTTCCTTTTCTCCTAATTTAATTTATTTTCATAAATAAAATCCCATTTAATGTCTATTTGCCTTTTCAAAGCCTTTTCCATTGCCTTTGCCAATTTCCTTAGACATAATAAACCAAATGAACACCCACTAGGATGCTTTGCCTAACGTTCAACTTGGAATACATGTCCCATGACCTTTGTCTTGTTTTGCCTTTATTAACTTTATTACATGTATTTTTAACTAGGGATGTTACAAAACCCTCCCCCTTGGGGGAACACCATCCTCAATGGTCAATGACACCTATAACCAACAAGATTGTTGAGAACCAAAACATACTGCACATGGTGCTTTATAACTTAGCTCAATACAATATTTACAATGAACAACCTGCTAAAAAACCAACATAACCAACATGAAAAAATAACAACCATACTGCTTATTGGAGCTTTAACAAAGCTCGATGAGGTATTTGCATCACACATATGCATATATAAACATAACCAAAACACAACACAAAAACATATTCCAAAAGACATCCACTCAACTAACAAAGGGAGAAGGATACATAGCTTAGATTTAATCAACCATCTCCCATGTAGCTTCATCGGGCCCAAAATGCTTCCACTGCACTTTAGTTTGCTCGATTGCTCGATTTTTGAGAATGAGTTGTTTTCACTGAAAAATGAACTAAGGTTCCACCTGGAATTCTACTTCTGAATCCACATGCAATACAAACCAATCAATCACATGGTCAACATCCTTTACATATATTTTATGCAATGAAACATGGAAAACATCATGGACTTTCATTGTTGAAGGTAGGGAAAGTATGTAGGCCACTGGTCCAATCCTCTCAAGGGTCTCGAAAGGCCCGCAATACTGAGGTACCAACTTCGCACATGCTCCACTCCTCAAGGAGCCCTTCTTTGGATTTCTGTGAAAGTACACATGTTCTACAACCTGAAACTACTTAAATAACCTATGCTGATATGCATAGCTCTTCTGCCTATCCTGTGCTGATCTGCATAACTCTTCTGCCTGTCTTGTGCTACCTTTATATTCTGCTTGATAACCTGCATTTCCTATTCCATGCCTGCCAACATGTCCAGTCCTATAAGTACCTTGTTCACTAGATCACTCCAACTGATGTGAGTATTACAACTCCGCCCATAAAGTGCCTCAAACAAAATCATCCTAATTGAATCCTGATACCCATTATTGTAAGCAAAATCAACCAGTGGAAGATACTCCTCCCACTTTCGTTGCTGATGCATAACATACATTCTCAACACGTCCTCCAAAACCTTATTGACCCTCTCTATTTGTCCATCTGTCTGTGGATGATAAGTTGTGATGAAGGCCGAATCTGTACCCAAACCTACAAATAACTCTTTCCAGAACTTAGAAGTGAACTTAACATCTATGTCTGACACAATCTTCCTAGGAATACCATGCAACCTCACTATATCTCTCATGAAAACCTTTGCTACCTCACTTGCTGAATAAATAGACTTAATTGCTATGAAGTGAGCTACCTTTTTCAGTATGTCAACCACAACCATAATAAAATCGTGCTATCTAGATGTCCTCAGAAAAATTGTGATGAAATCCATGGAAATGACCTCCCATTTCTACTTTGGAATCAAAATTAGCTATAGTGGACCACCTGGATAGTTACACTCTACTTTTACCTATTGAAAATCCAAAAATCTAGCCACAAACTCTACCACTTCTTTAGATTCGACCAATAGTAGAACTTATTCACAACTGTCAATGTCTTTTGATATCCCGAGTGACCTGAATATGGCTTAACATGAAATTCCTCAAGATGAGCTTCTTGATTGCACTGTTGTCTGACACATAGATCCTGTCCCTAAATATGACCAAACCATCCGCTGCGAGACGATAGTCCACATCCTAGTCACCTGTACCCTACTGCTATAACCTGTGGCTAAGCTCCCTATACTTGTCATGCTATTTCCTTTCCTATAAGATCTGATCCTGTAAATATATTACATATGAAATCATAGCTTCTATGTGATTTACTTGTATCCTTCTGCTATGAGAATCCACAACTATGTTCTCTTTACCCTTAATGTTATTGATCTCAAAATAAAACTCATTGAGTGTAGCCAACCATCCAGCTTTCCTGGTATTCAAATTCGGTTGGTCAAACAAGTACCTCATATCACTATGATCACTCATCAAGATGAATTTCCTACTAAGAAGATAATGCCTCCACACCTTCAAATCATGGATGATTTCTACCAACTTAAGATCATGTGGCACATATTTCTACTCATGCTCATTCAGTTTCCTTGAGTTGTAGCATGCCACCTGTCCCTCCTATGTAAGGACTCCACCAAGTCCTCTCTTAGAAGCATATGTACACGCCACACACCCTTTATCCGAATATGTAATATTGAGAACTGGATAATTTGTCAAATTTTTTTTCAATTGCTTAATACTTGCTGCACATTCCTTTTTCCATTCAAAATTCTTTCCTTTTCTCTGCAGTGATGTAATAGGATAGGAAATCTGTGAAAATTTCCTTATGAACCTCCTGTAGTAATCTGCTAACCCCATGAATGATATGACCTCATCCACATTCCTAGAGCTTCCCACACCATGATAGCTCTTATCTTTTCTGGATCCACTACAATACCTTCCTTGGAAACGACATGCCCCAAATAATGTACCTCCATCTGAAAGAAACTGCATTTACTAAGCTTGGCATACAAATAATTCCCTCTTATCAATCTCAATACTGTTTATAAGTGTTCGGAATTTTCTTCCTCATTCTTAGAATATATCAATATACCCTCAATGAATACAATAAAAAACTTGTCTAGATAAGGACACAACACACTATTCATCAAGCACATGAAAGTGGCAGGAGCATTAGTCAAACCAAAAGGAACCACAACAAACTCATAATGCCCATACCTGGTACTAAAAGTAGTCTTGTAAATTTCCTCTTTTTTGATACGTACCTGATGATAAAATGATCTCAAATCAATCTTTGAGAACAATGCTACCCCCTTCAACTGGTCAAACAAGTCATCAATCCTTGACAATAGATACCTATTCTTAATCGTCACCTTATTCAACTACCTGTAATCAATGCATAAGCTGAGAGTACCATCCTTATTATTCACAAACAATACCAGTGCACCTGAAGGAAACACACTTGGTCTGATGTATCCCTTGTCAAGCATATCTTTCAATTGCAACTTCAATTCCATGAACTCTAGAGTGGTCATCCAGTAAGTTGCCTTTGATGCTGGTGCTGCCCCTCGTACCAACTCAATAGAGAAATCCACTTCCATGTGAGGTTGCAACTCTGAAATATCTGCTATAAACATGTCTTGAAACTACTATAAAACTGAATACCTCTTCGAGACTTCTGCATCCTCAACATCCTTACCTTTATCATTGGAAATATGAATTACAAAAAACGCACACCCTTTCCCACGAATACACTTTGCCTGCATAGTTGTAACCATTTTGACTAATGTTTCCTTCTTCTTACCCTCCAAGATTCTATTTTCTCCATTATCATCCAAGTACTCAATAGCATTCTCAGAAAAATGCACCTTAGTCCTGTGAAGATATAACCAATCCATACCTAGAATCATACTATATTATCCCAATGGAAGTACATTTAGATGCGTTGATGTAGGCATACCATTAAACTCAAATGCATAAGATATTACCCAATGATGAACTCTTTTCTTAGTACCTATAGCCAACTACACTAACCAAGACTCTACATTCACTTCTTTATTCAAACCACACTTATCCACCAGGTCAGGATTAACATAACTATAATTAGATCTAGGGTTAATCAAAATAGAAACAACTTGATCACAAAGCTTACTGTCCATGTCGATAATAAATTCCTAGTGATATGCATGCTTGTTATCCAATGCTCATAGATCTAAGGAATGCTCTGTCCAACATCCCCAATTGTTTGCGCTTCCTATGCACTGTAGATCTGAGGCCTACCACCCTGATACGATGGGAAATACCTCTTGAGATGCTCCTTGCTACATATCCAACAGTACAACTGTCCCTTACCCTCACCTTTCTACTACTTCTCTCTAGGCTATGACCCATGTCCCTTTCTAGCTACATTAAAATTCTTGTAAGGAATAACATTATCTTTTTCACCTGCATCCTAAGGTCTTGTTCGCTTCGGTGGACATTTACATTTATCTTTGTCTTTCCCTTTCCAACCCTGCTAAGACTTTGTCTTACGCTTTGATTGCTCATAACAATGCTTCAACTTTCCAATTACTTATTCAAGCGACTGAGGCTCATCATACTCAATTCGACCTTTACATGCTAATGGTAATCCACTAACAAATCTCTAAAATTTGGCCTTCTCATCCTTAAGATACCATACCTAAATAACTACAAGAACTTAGCAGTGCACTCTTCATCTATCATCAATCCCATATTCAACTCATAGAACTCCTTGGATTTACTGTCATAGTACTTTTCTGACAAGTACTTATTCCTAAAAAATATATTGAATTCATGCCAACTCAACTCCTATGTTCTAATGTATCTGACCCGCTTCACATCTTCCCACCATATGTCTTCTTTTCCTTTGAGGTTGAAAATAGTTATCCCGACCTCCATGTTCTATATATAGTCATGCAACACAAAGAACTTCTTCATCCCAAGTAACTATGCCTCTGCATCTTCTGGCTTATTTAAATCTCCATTAAATGTAGGTGTATTGGCTTTCTTGAACTCATCCGGAAAATATCCCTTGTCATTCCTTTTGTAAGGATGATAACGATGATGACCATGATACCTGTATGAATAATAACTAGAGTATAACCCATGTCCATCACCTTTCCTATCTAGTGTATCCAAGAACCTGCCATCCCTAATGGTATCATCCATATCCGACCTATGCCCACCATGAGACCCGCTTCCATATGCCCCATTAGTCCTGTCCTCTAGCCTATAACTAACCCATGGATTTCCATGTCTCTGAAAATTTGACAAACTCTAAAGAATAACTACATTGACCTCTATTTTTTTCTCCTTTGCCTTGGAAAGTCTGTCTTATGGCTGAACGATTCTATCATTATCTTCTTTGCAACTTCTTATTTTTGCCGTCAAACTTATCAAAGTGTCTGCTATGTGAGGGGAGTACTCATCACCATGCTGCTCATATGATCTATAGGGAGAGTCTCATGAACTGTAATCCACCATTTTTCTAGTCATATTTGATCTTCTTCCTGAAAGTATATCATGTCAGATAAACCAAACATAAACATAACCAACATACCTCAACATAGTTCAGGGGAGGATATCTGATCTGCAAGATCAACTAGATTAGCACGATACATGTATAATCATGATATTAACAATATATCAACATCATGCATGTCAATATCAATTGCATACCATGACCTCAGACATGACAACCATGCCTATGACATTGCATGCATAAAAACATATAGACACTGACATGCATAACAAACACATATACAACCGACATGCATTCATGACAAACACATCCCAAAAACATCAACCTCAACTTATACATGTCAACACAACTATAATAATCACCATCACCATGTATACACATCAAGCACATATACAACCTTCATGCATGCATGGCAAACACATTCCGCCCATCCAGTCAAAGGGTTCAACCATGCTCTGATACCACTCTGTAACTCCCTCCTCCCACATTTACCTAAGTCAACTAGACTACCAAGGTAAACATGTGACATAGAGTTACTGTGATATGATTCAACCTCCTAGATCACCTTAAGGAAGTGTAATCGACAACTAAAACCTTGCTGACTTCCCTCAGGTGCTACAAGACCCCCAAGTGCTAAACCACCCTTCCAGGTGCCCAAGCCCCGACGTAACTTGCTTTTTTACTGATATGGACTCCTAGACATTGGCATAACACTGCTTGAATTTGACTGTAACCATCTAGTCACATAAATAAGCCTACAAGTGAGTGATGATAGTCATTTTCACCCGTTTTTGTCTTAGCAACCGCGAGATCTGAGGCAATTTTTCAGGGCTAATCTCCAAACCACTACCCAAAACCTAATGAAACTCTCATAAATAATAAATGACACAAGGACAAATCCCTCCATACAAACTTAGACAAGAACTTGAACAAACCAATCCTAAACATGACAAAAATTTCGTGAAACACATCATGAACATGTAATCTACAAGTCATAATTACATATCTAAACATAGGGATCTCATACTTATCTGAGAATCATCAAGAAGGTTTGATGCCCTCTCACAATAGCTACATTATCATCTATTAGGTCATGCATTGATTAACCATTCATTTATCAATCAAAACATGACGAGAGCCATAATTAAAGTTTGTCATAAAACCATGCTTATAACCAACATATAACTAGAATAATATCAATGATAAAACAACCATCAAATCCATATAATAACAAGTATAAATACTTATGAAATACAAGAGGGAAAAGAGCTCTTATTAACATATGTAAATCCAACCAAGTCAAGGATGTCCACGTACCACCTGAATGTAGATTGGGCTGAACCAATGATCTAAAAAAAATACAGATATAACCATAAATATAGAGTTGCAACAGAAACAATACTTCATTCCATTAATATCAAAGAATTGAAATATGCTTACATACAAAATGGAAATAAGCTATCTCAAATGATGGTAGCTTAACTCCAAGAAGAGATGTGGCAGATACATGGCTCTGAACTATGTTACAATGAGGCTCAAAGGCCTATTTATTATTGAGAAACAATGGAAAACCCTAAACATCCAAAAACCTAACCCTAGGAGATGAAGTGCCAAAACGGTGGGCCCCATTTGGGTAAATTGGTACATCAACTTCCTAGGGTTGTAACTTTGGCATACAATCTCCATTTGATGCGCACAATACCTTGTTAGAAATATCTATCCAAGGAATACAACTTTTGACTGTAGACATGTGGGCAGTTTCGAAAAACATCATTTATGGCCTGAAAATGGCTCCATAAGTTTAGGAATCACTGCCAAAAATAGTAAATTGTGCTACAATTAAAGAAACTAAAAAAATGAAAGAAATAGTTGTAGGGGTCCATGTGGAATAGGTCGGTGGCCACAAATATCCACATAGACCAATCCTCCCCTTTGTAGGAAGCAATGGTCCCTAGTACATTGAGTGCCTCCATGAGATGGGGAAACTTCTGCTGAACTTAGTCCCTCATGAACGCCTTGCCTTGGTGCAGGATTTGGCCAGCTTTGACAACCCGATACAGTTGGATATCTTTTTGGAGATTGTTCTAGATCTGTGTGTCCATGATCCAATTATTTTTGGCTTGTTCCATGCAGTCTAGATTTAACTTTGTTCATGTGAGTTGTTCTACAATGTCTCATGTGTCCAGTAATGATGGAAAGTATGGTCGAAGGGTTTCCACATTGAAAATTGGGTGTAGGCCAAGGAACGGTGGAAAGTATGGTCGAAGGGTTTCCACATTGAAAATTGGGTGCAGGCTAAGGAATGGTGGAATGATGAGCACGAAATCATTGTCCCCTACAACCTTAGTGATGGTGTAAGGCCCATATCATAGTGGGCGAAGCTTGCAATGGGGCCGAGCGAGACGCTCCTTCTACAAATGTAACCAAACTTTGTCACCCAACTAGAACTTGTGGTGAACCCGATGCTGTTCATGGTGCTGCTTGTACTTAGCGCTGGCTTTGTCAAATATGTCATGGACCTCCTAGTAGATGTGTTGGATGCACTCAATGAAGCTGTTAGCCCTGTCAGATTTAGATTGGACATGAGACGAATCTGCCTGAGCAACTGCAAATTGTATGGCCACATCGATGGGGCATAATGGCTGGAATCCAAACCCCACCTGGAAGGGGCTGTGGCCAGTTAAGCTATGAAGAGATCTGCTATAACTGTGATGGAAATAGGGGAGGATTTCATCCCATGTAAGTGGATGATTCGAGTTATACATGCACATTGCATATAATGTGTATGATCATCCTGTTGACTATCTCTGTTTGGCCATCACTTTGGGGGTAGAAGCTTCGGACTTAGTGAGCTTGGTATCCAGCATCGACCAGAGACTTGACCAAAATGTACTTAGGAACCTACTTTCCTGATCTAAGATAATGGATTGTGGGATCCCAAAGTTTACCCACGCTCATTCAAAGAAGAGATTAGCAGTGGCTTCTGTAGTGATATACTCTTCTTGCAGGATGCCATAATGGCCATCTTAGAGAATCTGTCAATGACCATGAAAATGCAGTCATTGCCATGATTAGTAGAATGAAGGCCTAACATGTAATCCATGGAGATGGATCCCAAGTTCGACTAGAAGTAGGCAGAGGAGTATATAGGCCTTGCTTCTTGATAGTTGGTTTGGAAATGATGCAGGAAGTGTATAATCTCATGTACTTCCCAACGTTTTTCGAAGGTTCTACCAATAAAAATACTTCTACAATAGTGCTGCTATTTTATCTACTCCAAAATGTCTAGTGACATGAGTGTAGTGCACCTTCCAAATCATCTTGGCATGCTCACTTGAAGGAACAAAAATATGTCCCATGTGCCATAGTAATGCATCCTAGAGGTGAAATTTAATTTTTTCTTGCCTTTAGAAGCGTCTAGTATGTGTTGCCGAATTTTGGATCACTCTTGTAAAGATGCAGCCACCCTGAAGCCTCATTCCCACAAGAGTCAAACACAGTGATTAATGCCATGATTGGTGATTTACTGAGGTAGTCTGCATCATTATTGGTGCTTCTCTTCTTGTAATAATGTTGAAATGGAATTGTTGCAGTGTTGTGGTCACCAACAACCCCCCTCTTTGTTTGGTATTAGCAATAACACCAAGCAAATGGGGACCCTTAACAAAAAATCCAAAAAAAAAACATTTTATCAAAATTTTTGTATTTTGACTCCCTAAAGTTGTATCGCATCGCGAGAAGAGAGTGAAGCGTTTTCCTATGCGCATAAATAAGCTGCGAAGAAGCGACGCGAAATTCATCACATCGCATATATTGTGAAGCGCTCTTAAATGAAAAAATTAAGGAATCACCTACGGCCGATATGCGACGTCGCATATCGCAACATTGCATAAGCAGCACACAATGATTGGATGATTAATCGCGATCTGCGATCTTGCGATCTGCGATGAAAGTGACCATCAATTCCTGCGATGACACATCTTGACATCGCAATCCTCGATACTGCGATACGAGTCGCAGAAATCACTCATCGCAAAATTTCCTCGACATAGTGTTCAAGGAAAGCTGTCTATAGACCAAAATTGGGCGCGCGCCTTAAAAGAAATTAATGATTGTACGCCAAAGTATCCAAAAAGGATTGTGTTGTGTTTTTCGAAGAGTCAGTTCATTATGAGTGTCATGATTATGCATTCATTAGAGCTTAAAGATTTCATGTCAATCTTTTCGTCATTACTCTTTTCCTTTGCGTAAACTGTAAGACAGCAACTAATATAAATCAATGTGCAGGAAACATCTAAGGAAAAGGGGAAAGCGTCAATACTCGAAGAATAGAGAAGAGATGCCTTCGCAAATGGATGCCGCATGCAGCAGGACCGCGGATTCCAGAGTATCACTCAACAGATACTGATGGAAATAGACTATCCAAGACTCAGAGTCAAAGGCGCACAAAAGCAGCATGTTTACAAAAGATCCTAAAGCTTAGACTGGGTAAAGCAAAAAGAAAAACGCTAAAGAGGGAAAACGCTCCAGAAAAGCCTAGAACAAAGAACGGAAGCAGTTTTCAATACAGAAAATTGTTCAGAGAGCAAAGTCCCTAACTTATTTAGTCATTCGCACGGTCGGAAACCGAAATAGCAACAGCACAATTAGTTTGAAAGAAATTTGGGTTATACCAAGTATACACACAGTGAATACACCAAGCCAGAGGAAGATTTTCGAAAATATCTTCTAGTTTGTCAGAAAACTGTGCCAACTCTTGTTATTTCTATTTTCATAGCTCAAACGAAAGGAGAAGACAACCAGCCGACTCTTCCCAGGCGAATGTTGCATTGCTTACAGCACTAAGGAGCAAATATAAAAACGGTTAGAAATTAGATTCAATTTTTAGAAATAAATTTGCTTTAGTAGAAGGGCGGTCATTTGAAACCGTGTCCTAAATTTATGTAATTAAGATTAATTAGTTAGTAGTATTTAAACCCTTCTCAGGCATTTGGAGAAGGGTCCGGAAATTTGTCAAAAAACTTGTCCTCAGAACATGCACTTTTGCACCCTCGGAGGGGGTTTTTGATGAATGGATGGATCGATATTTATCAATGTTTGCATTTTAATGTCTGCTACTGATGTTGCACTTCTGTACTCTTAGTAGATGTTAGAACAAGTAGAGATAAATCGTTATTGCTTGAAGTTTATGAGTGGAACCAGTCATAAATGGTACTTTTATCTCTTGACCAATTTCTGCTTATATTCTTAAAGTGATATGTAGTTTTCAGTTGTTTATATGTTAATGTATGAATGTGTGGGTTACCATTTGGCACTTCTGTACGGTGGAGTCATTTATTTGTGCTTGACATATGAATAACTTATTATGCGATATGCTGTTCATAACTGTTTTGCTTAACTTTTTATGCAGAGTGGTTTATCTTAATTGATTTCTATTCTTATGATAGCTGAATGATCTTTATTACTAGTTATTATTCGAAATCTCTTTAGATCGCATAATAGAAGAAATACACCCCGGGTTAGCGTAGATTAGATGTGTTGTTTCTTATTAGATTACAATAGCATAGAGTTATTTTAGAAGTTTAAATTAAATTAGCTTAGAATACTCCTAGATCAACATCATCCAACTCTACACACACACACACCCCTTAGATTGGGAAACTGGTCCCATTATCCCCAGTCGGACCCGCTATACCAAATGGATAAGGAGCTGCCAACCAAGGTCCGGACCGGGTGGGTATCCCCCTTGTTGTCGACCCGATTTTCGGGGCTTCAACATATTTGGCGCTTGAAGGAGGGCCCGAACTATGAATGGCACCTAAATCAAAATCTAAATACCATTTTGAGAGTAAATCGCCCTCATCAACTCCCTCGACTTCCCCAGAACGTTTAAATCCAGAGTCAGAAGTCGCTCGAGTATCAACCGCTGCTACATACCCTAATATTTCAGACCAATTTATCATTGAACCCCCTGAAATTCAAACTCTGATTCGTAAACTCCAGGGATTCTCTATTTTTACTCAGAGGTTTGATAAATCTCAAAGCAGCGTGACTTCGCAGTACAATCCTGCTCATCCCTTGACCAAATTAAAGAGCGAAAAATTTGGCATCCAGCCAACTGAATTCCCTCTCCGCACCAGGAAAAGAGCAAGGAAAACACCACCAGAGTCTGACAGTGAGACTCTTTCATCCACGTCGTCCATTTCAACTCCCTCACCGCGAAGTCAACCACCCACGTCTTCATTCCAAACCACTCATCCATCTTCCACAACCCCTCCTCTTCAATCATCAAAGATCATAATATCTTCATCTTCCCAGCATCGGGGATCATCCTCTGCACTTTCATTCACTAGCAGCTCAACGATGGCCCAGTCTCCATGGAACAATCCTGGGGCGGTTTTAATTTCTCCACCCCTGAGCCCAATACCGGCCCATCCTGAGAAATGGCTACCCAAATTCAATCCAGAAGCAGGCATGCTAGCTGAAGAGCATATTAATAATTTCATGCTTTCTGTTAATCTCAACGGAGTTACCAACGAGGATGCTGTCGTCCGGCTTTTTCCCTACACAATGCAAGGGATAGCCGGGTCATGGTACTTTTCATTACCTTCCGGGTCTATCACAAGTTGGGACATTTTTCAAAGTCAATTCCTTACCAAGTTTGGGGATGAGAGATCAACGGCGACATTGATCAATGACCTATCCAATCTTAAAGCCGAGGCTAGAGAACCCATCAAAGATTTCAATTTACGGTTCAATAAAATCCTCAACAAAATTCCCGCTGCTTCCCAGCCCAGCGAAGAAGTGAGATGTGAGTGGTATATTACAGCCTTCCCATCAAACTTGGAAATCTTCGTCGATAGGGCAAATAAGACAACCTTAGTTGAAAACTTGACAGAGGCGATAGCAGTAGAGAAACGCGTAGTAGCCCTGGAAAAAAGATCTGCGATAGAGGAAAGAAAATCTAAGAAAGTCTCCTACAAGGAAGACCCCAAGAAGAAACAAACGAAAGATCCTTTCGATTTGGAAGGATTACAAAAAGTGTTAAAAACCATGTCCAATGAGATGATTGACATAAAACAACAAGTAGCAGAAACTTCTTCAAGAAAGCCCTACAGAGCTTTTAAAAGAAATCCTTCAATGGATGTGAAACCACCCAATGCTATCTCAAACGTCGAATCCGAAGAAGAGGAAGAAGAAGAGAATACCACTGAAGGGCAGACCGATGACGAAGAATTTGTGGAACTACGAGGAATGTGGGATTTCATCCTCCCACAAGAAGAAGATCAAGAAGCATTTCCGGTTAGCACACGAAGCAAAAATCAACTTGATCCTCCCCAAACTACCCCTAAGCAGAAGGGCGCAAGCCCTGCAGCAAAAGATAAAGTCGCAACAAAGAAAACAACCGCTAAAGCGACTCAATATAGCCCATTCCAATCAGATCAAACACCTCCATAAAGAACACTCATTGTGTCGGATGAAATGGAGTACAACATTATCGATGACATGAAAAAGACTAGGGCTAATATCACTCTTTACGAGTTGAGCAAATTGAAACATCAACAGAAGATAATGATGAAAGAACTACATGCCATGCCTACTACATCTTTGCCTACAGCTGTAGCTTCCCACAACATGGGAAGACCTCCAACCAACACAGTCAATAAGATTGACCCAAATGACATCGCCTTGATTGGAGGAAGATCAAGGTCTCACACTCCCCCTTTTCTTCTCACTTATGAAATTTTCAATAAAAACGTGCACAATTGTTTGGTAGATTCTGGTGCTTCAACGAATGTTTTACCCAGATCAATATGTGCCAAGTTGAATGTTCAACCACAAAAATCCGCAGTGCGTATAGTTCAGCTTGATCAATCCCAAGTCGAGGTGATTGGTGAACTTAATCAAGTGACTATAAGATTGTCGTCTAACCCGAAGGTATGTCAGGTTATTGACATTCTAGTAGCTGATATCCCTGAATTCTATGGTTTAATTCTTAGCAGGGATTGGTCCGAAAAACTCCATGGATACTTCTCAACCGACTGGTCGCACACGTGGTTACCCTACAATGGTAAACCGAATCAAATAAAGGTTGAACGAGAGTTACACCAGAAGTACATAGTGATGGAATTGGAGGGAGAAAATGAAGCAATAGCATACAACAGCAGTATCATAGGAAATTACTCGGTAGATTCTTTCCTCGGCAATTTCAATGCTCATATCTCACCTTACTTAGAAAATTCAGTTTTGTCCCAAGTTGAAATTTTTTCCCAAACTGATAATTCAAAGTGTGCTAATTTTTTAGATAACCCTGTAAATACATCTTTGTTTTGGAAATTATATTTTGATGGCTCTAAATCTAACGAGGGAGCAGGAGCAGGATGCGTTTTGATTAGCCCAGACGGAAATAAGACCATGATTACGTGCAGACTTGAATTCGATTGCACAAAAAATACAGTGGAATACGAGGCCTTGGTGCAAGGCCTATACAAAGCAATCGGGTTGAACGTTAAGTACCTTCAAGTCTTTGGAGACTCTGAGATTGTCGTCAAACAGGTACGTAACACCATACATTGCCTATCAGGTCATTTGAAACACTATCAATCTTTAGTACAAGATCTGACTGCACATTTCATAGCATTCAATATTTCGTCAATCCCAAGACTTCAAAATGCGAGCGCAAACCTGTTAGCTAACGTAGCCTCTAGACTTATTCCCTCTGAAGATTTTAGTCCAGATAGATTCTCAATAGAATTAATCTTTAGACCATCCATCCCTGACAACATTACAAACTGGAGAGTATTCAATGACGATCCTGACATTGTAAATTTCCTCACTTCTGAAGGATCCTACTCAAATCAAATAATTGACGAAGACCATCATGATCACCAAATACAACAAAATAGCACTGATAATGCTATACCTAAATCGGTGGTTAAGTTAGAAGACTTATATGATTTGAAAAGTCGGTTTAAAAGGTCTACCAATTCTAAACTCTACAGTTCGACTCTGAACTACGAATTAGTAAACCTAGGAACCGATGAGAAACCACAAAACGTTAATCTAGGCCACGGCCTAGCCCCTGAAGAAAAATTAGCGTATATCCGTCTTTTGAGACAATACAAAAATGTTTTTGCCTGGAATTACGATGAGCTGAAGACATACGACACTTCTATCATTCAACATACTATCCCTATGATTGACAATGAAAAACCTGTCCAACAGAAACTCAGAAAAATCCACCCCAATTTAGAAAATCAGATAAAAACTGAGCTAAATAAGTTGTTGAGAGCCAGAATAATTTTCCCCGTCAGACATTCCAAATGGGTTTCCAATATGGTACCCGTTAGAAAGAAAAACGGAGATATTAGAATCTGTATCGATTTCCGGAATCTCAACAAAGCCTGTCAAAAAGACAATTTTCCCCTCCCACCTATGGAGCAGATATTACAGGCAGTAGCAGGCTCAGAATTAATGTCTTTTTTGGATGGATTTTCAGGATACAATCAAGTGCTGGTACATCCCGATGATCAGTTAAAAACCACATTCCGAACTAAATGGGGCACATACGCATATCGGAAGATGCCATTTGGTCTGATCAATGCCGGCGCTACATTTCAGAGAGCCATGGACATCGCATTTAAAGGTTTAGTCAATAAATCTGTAGTGATTTACCTGGATGATATAACAGTGTACTCCAAGAAGCGAAGCGACCATCTCAAAGACTTGAAACAAATCTTTCAACGATGTTTAAGGTATGGGATTTCACTTAACCCAAAGAAATCTTTTTTCGCATTGAGTGAAGGAAAACTTCTAGGATTCATAGTGTCAAAATCTGGTATTCACATTGAACCTGACAGAATCAAAGAAATTTCTGAAATATCCATGCCTCATAACAAAAAAGCCATGCAATCTTTCCTTGGTCAAATCAATTTTGTGAAGAGATTTGTCCCAGACTTCTCTCGTATTGTTTCTCCTTTGCAAAATATGATTAAAAAGAATTCAAATTTTAAATGGGGTCAAGATGAGCATGAAGCATTCAACTTGATCAAACAAGCTATCATTAACACTCCATCTTTAGCGACCCCGAATTTTTCAGAATCTTTTATCTTATACACATTTGCCTCAGAGAAATCTTATGCCACGATTCTAACTCAAGCAAATCAAGAGAAAGCGGAAGCTCCAATTGCATTTTTTAGCTCGAATTTACAAGGTGCTGAACTCAACTATTCAGACGTGGAGAAACAGGCATATGTTGTTTTCAAAGCGATCAAGTATTTCAGACCTTTCTTACTTAAAGCCCATACCAAAGTCATAGTACCGTTTCCAGCGGTAAGAAACCTTCTGATACAGAAGGATGTGGGCGAAAAAAGAGCAAATTGGATCACCGCTTTACAAGAATACGATCTTGAGATCAAACCAGCAAACATCGTAAGAGGTCAAGGCTTCTGCAAGAGGTTGGCTGGAGCATCGCAAATTCTTGAGAACTCATCTGAAGAGGTACATACGTATGAGGTAAGCCTAAACGACGCAGAATCATTATATGCTGACACCATTTACTATCTTAAGAACGGGTATTCTCCATCACACCTGGATCATACCATGAAAAGAGCTCTGAGATTGAAAGATAAACAATACTAGCTCATAAATGATGTTTTGTTTAAAAGGAATTACGATTCTGTGCTTCTTAGGTGTCTTGAGAAAACTGAAGCCGAAAAGGTTTTGCAGGAACTCCACGATGAACCAGCAGGTGGACACTATGCTGGAGACGCTACTGCACATAAAATCTTACGTGCAGGATATTATTGGCCCACACTGTTTAAAGACTCACACAGTTACGTGAGGAAATGCCAAGTCTGCCAGACTGCTGCAGGGAAACAAAAGAAACCGTCCATGCCACTACAGCCGGTTAACATCGAGCAACCATTCAGTCAGTGGGGATTGGACATAATAGGTGAGATTGTTCCTCACTCTTCTAAGCAGCATAGGTACATCCTCACGGCAACAGATTATTTTACTAAATGGGTAGAAGCAGTTCCTCTCAAGACAGCTAATTCTAAAAACATTATTGAATTCATAGATCAATTTATAATCACTAGGTTTGGATTGCCAACGGCCTTAATGTTTGATAATGCTTCATACTTTTCTGGAAATACAATGACTGAGTTTGCACTTAAAAGAGGGTTCAAACTGAAATATTCGGCCAACTACTATCTGCAAGGTAATGGATTGGCTGAATCAACAAACAAAAACCTGATCAGGATTATTAAAAGAACAGTCGACCAAAACCAAAAGAATTGGCACAAAGCATTGGTAAATGCTTTATGGGCTGATAGAATAACGAAGAAAGCTTCAATCGGCACTTCTCCCTTTAATTTAGTTTATGGGAAAGAAGTGGTTCTTCCAACTCACTTAGTCATTCCCTCTTTGTCCTTAGTACAACACATCGATGAGGTATCTACCTCCTCCATACAACTAAGAAAAATGGAAATAATAAAATTAGAAGAACGACGAGAACAAGCTAAGAAAACCCATGCCCATCACCAAGCACTGATAAAATCCTCTTTTGACTCAAGCATAATGACCAGAATTTTTTTTCAGATGGGAGATTTAGTTTTGAAATGGGATAAGGCTCATGAAGAAAAGGGCAAACATATGAAATTTCAGAAGCTGTGGCTTGGTCCTTTTCAGATTGTAGAAGTCATAGGCCCATCGACGTTTATGTTGCAGGATTTAGCAGGTAGAAGAGATTCTTTGCCTGTTAATGGACAAATTCTTAAAATGTATTTTCCATAGAAGATCACTCTTCTATTTTTGTAGGATAGTTTTAGTTTTTATTTGTTTTTCTCTTTCTTATAAATAAAACCAGTTGTAGATGGTCACTAAAAGGGTTCATGAAAAAGAGACCAATTCTCTATCAGATTTTGAGCTTTTCGCTTGTACAAGTAGCAAAAATTTTCGAAAAATCTAATTTTTATTATTGACAGGTAGAGTTAACTTTAGCCTAGACATGATACTAGTTTCAACTTCAAAAATTTGATGAAAGCAACCTTTGGTAAAAAATTGTTTTATAAATATTCTCTGTAAAGCTGCTGTTTTCAAACTCTATTATTGTCGTCCAGAGCTTTCTTAAGGAAAAACAATGACTTCCTCCCTGCTAAAGGAAATCGCAGCATTCAGAGGAACAATCCAAGAAAACACAATATCTCAAAGAATAAGAGGTCTCATCACGAGCCGGCTTATCATGATCACAGATATTATAACTTGCTGACTTTGCCAATACTGTCTACCAAAACAGGGCAACGACTCAAGATTGTTGCAATCAAAAGACAAGGGGTCTCATCACGAGCCAACTTGTTTAGCAAAAGTGTAAATCAAGTGAATGACTGTGTCATAATTTGGCCACCAAACCAACACATTGTTCTTTAGAGAATAAAAAAGGAAAAAGTGTCAAAAAGGGTTTTTCTCTGAAATGTTGTAAATAACCTCAAGCAGGATAAAGGATCATTGCTGGATAATGGGTAACCCTGTCGAGGCTATGGACGCTTGCGGGCAGCAGAGGCTCTACCTATGACAAATGAGCATATTTTAAAAGTCAGCACGCATAGAAGACCTTATTTTATCTTTAAAAGACCAAGTAATGTCTGGTATGAATACATGAACTAAGTGTGAGGAAACAAACAATTGGAATATGAAAAGGTTGAGACAAAGTATCATTGATAGGATAAGGCGTAATGTACTCTATCTGTCCATAAAAAAATTTAGACATATGAAAATTTTTCTGCTTCGGAAGTGGAAATTCAATAGAAAAGCAGAGATAACTGGTTCTTCACAGTGAATTGCCATTGTTGTGGTCACCAACAACCCCCCTCTTTGTTTGGTATTAGCAATAACACCAAGCAAATGGGGACCCTTAACAAAAAATCCAAAAAAAAAACATTTTATCAAAATTTTTGTATTTTGACTCCCTAAAGCTGTATCGCATCGCGAGAAGAGAGTGAAGCGTTTTCCTATGCGCATAAATAAGTTGCGAAGAAGTGACGCGAAATTCATCGCATCGCATATATTGTGAAGCGCTCTTAAATGAAAAAATTAAGGAATCGCCGACGGCCGATATGCGACGTCGCATATCGCAACATCGCATAAGCAGCACACAATGATTGGATGATTAATTGCGATCTGCGATCTTGCGATCTGCGATTTGCGGTCTGCGATGAAAGCGACCATCAATTCCTGCGATGACACATCTTGACATCGCAATCCTCGATACTGCGACACGAGTCGCAGAAATCACTCATCACAAAATTTTCTCGACATAGTGTTCAAGGAAAGCTGTCTATAGACCAAAATTGGGCGCGCGCCGTAAAAGACATTAATGATTGTACGCCAAAGTATCCAAAAAGGATTGTGTTGTGTTTTTCGAAGAGTCAGTTCATTATGAGTGTCATGATTATGCATTCATTAGAGCTTAAAGCTTTCATGTCAATCTTTTCGTCATTACTCTTTTCCTTTGCGTAAACTGTAAGACAACAACTAATATAAATCAATGTGCAGGAAACATCTAAGGAAAAGGGGGAAGCGTCAATACTCGGAGAACAGAGAAGAGATGCCTTCGCAAACGGATGCCGCATGCAGCAGGACCGCAGATTCCAGAGTATCACTCAACAGATACTGATGGAAATAGACTATTCAAGGCTCAGAGTCAAAGGCACACAAAAGCAGCATGTTTACAAAAGATCTTGAAGCTTAGACTGGGTAAAGCAAAAAGAAAAACGCTAAAGAGGGAAAACGCTCCAGAAAAGCCTGGAACAAAGAACGGAAGCAATTTTCAATACAGAAAATTGTTCAGAGAGCAAAGTCCCTAACTTATTTAGTCATTCGCACGGCCGGAAACCGAAATAGCAACAACACAATCAGTTTGAAAGAAATTTGGGTTATACCAAGTATACACACAGTGAATACACCAAGCCAGAGGAAGATTTTCGAAAATATCTTCTAGTTTGTCAGAAAACGGTGCCAGCTCTTGTTATTTCTATTTTCATAGCTCAAACGAAAGGAGAAGACAACCAACCGACTCTTCCCAGGCGAATGTTGCATTGCTTACAGCACTAAGGAGCAAATACAGAAACGGTTAGAAATTAGATTCAATTTTTAGAAATAAATTTGCTTTAGTAGAAGGGCGGTCATTTGAAACCGTTTCCTAAATTTATGTAATTAAGATTAATTAGTTAGTAGTATTTAAACCCTTCTCAGGCATTTGGAGAAGGGTCCGGAAATTTGTCAAAAAACTTGTCCTCAGAACATGCACTTTTGCACCCTCGGAGGGGGTTTTTGATGAATGGATGGATCAAGATTTATCAATGTTTGCATTTTAATGTCTGCTACTGATGTTGCACTTCTGTACTCTTAGTAAATGTTAGAACAAGTAGAGATAAATCGTTATTGCTTGAAGTTTATGAGTGGAACCAGTCATTAATGGTACTTTTATCTCTTGACCAATTTCTGCTTATATTCTTAAAGTAATATGCAGTTTTCAGTTGCTTATATGTTAATGTATGAATGTGTGGGTTACCATTTGGCACTTCTGTACGGTGGAGTCATTTATTTGTGCTTGACATATGAATAACTTATTATGCGATATGCTGTTCATAACTGTTTTGCTTAACTTTTTATGCAGAGTGGTTTATCTTAATTGATTTCTATTCTTATGATAGCTGAATGATCTTTATTACCAGTTATTGTTCGAAATCTCTTTAGATCGCATAATAGAAGAAATACAGCCCGGGTTAGCATATATTAGATGTGTTGTTTATTATTAGATTACAATAGCATAGAGTTAGTTTAGAAGTTTAAATTAAATTAGCTTAGAATACTCCTAGATCAGCATCATCCAACTCTACACACACACACACCCCTTAGATTGGGAAACTGGTCCCATTATCCCCAGTCAGACCCGCTATACCAAATGGATAAGGAGCTACCAACCAAGGTCCGGACCAGGTGGGTATCCCCCTTATTGTCGACCTGATTTTCGGGGCTTCAACATGCAGGTATGTGGACCATTTCTAATGGTGATCATTATGCAACTTCCCTTGTGTCTGTACGAACTGTAGTGGTCGGTGGTCTGTGTGGATGGAAATTTCCTTCCCCAGAATGTAATGCTTCCATTGATAGTAGGTCTACATGATGGAATACATGTCTTTGTCATAGGTGGGATACTTTTGGACTATGTATGAAAGTGTCTCACTGTGATATGCCACTCGATTCCCCTGCTGAGTAAGAACTGCACCAATGTCATAGTTGGTAGCATCTGTCTCAATCTAAAATGGTTGTTGTAGGTCTGGTAATATAAGAACTGGTGCAGAGAAGAGGAAATGCTTTAACTTAGAAAATTACTTTTGTTGGGATTTAGACCAAAAGAACTTTTCTTTTGCTTTGCCCGTGGTGACCTGACTTAAAGGCCAAGTGATATGAGAGAACGCCAACACGAACTTGTGACAGAAATTCGCAAGACCTAGAAAGCCGTAGAGCTTTGTTAGATTGGTTGGGGCTCACCAATCTTGAATGACTTGTATCTTGGCTAGGTCCACATGCACAACCCGCTCATAAAGGATGTACCCCAGATATTGAACCTGGGTCATACCTTAAGTGCATTTCTTCAAATTGGCACACAAATTTTGTTGTTGCAGGGTTTGGAGGACTTGTCGAATGGTGCTCTTCCAAACTATAGCTAAATATCAAGATGTCATCCAATTACACCACCACAAATGAGTTGGTGAAGGGTCACAAGATGTCTCCCATAAACCTCATGAAATTTGCAGGGGAATTCCTCAACCCGAAAGGCATGACCAACCATTCGAAAAGGCCCTCCTTGGATTTGAAGGTAGTATCCCACACATCATAGGGTTTGATTGGTACCTGGTGATAACCAGACTTCCAGTCAATCTTGCCAGAATATTTGATCCCCTTGAACTAGTCTAGAAGGTCATCAATCCATGGGATTGGATACTTATTCCAGACAGTGATCTTGTTTAACGCCCGATATTCTATACAGAGTCTCCAGGTCTCATCCTTCTTTTGTACGAACATAATCGGGCTCCCACAGGGTGATGAGCTTGCCCTGATGTGCCCTTTCTGCAACAATTCCTGAATCTGCCTCTTGATTTCATCATTCTCCAGAACAAAGCGTCGATAGATCAGTCTATTGGGTAGTAGCGTGCCTGGGGTCAGATCAATGGTGTGCTTGACGTAACAGTGTAGAGGTACCCCTATGGGTGAGGTGAAAATTTCCGTGTACTCCTCCATGACCTTGTCCATCTACTGCTGCCATGTGGAGGAGCCCTGTTTCGAGGCCATGACCATAATATTCTTCTTTCCCTGAGGGCTAATCATAAGGAAAACAAATTTCTCGGTCTTGGAAATGATCTTACTGCATTTCTTCACAGTGATCAAAGAGATGGTCATAGACGGTGCTACCTCTGGTATGCTATACAACTTATTGCCCAAAGTAATAATAATAGTGTGATGCCTAGACTCATACACGAAATGCCTCTTCCACAAGTATGGTTGTCCTTACATCACAAAAGTCAAGAGGAGAAACATCGCACAATACCTCATCCATGAAGTACTTGATGATGTAGGGAAGGCGACACTGTTGGCTAACATGGAGATCTCGTCCTTGCTGAAGCCACCCGATGGTGTATAGCTGCAGGTGTGCTATAGTTGGTAGGCCCAACCGCTTCACGACCTCTATTGAAATGAGGTTATTTTGTCTCCCGCTATTGACAATGAACTGTAACAGAGAACCCTTCACCCATATCTGTGAGTGGAAGAGGCTCTCTCCGTCCTCTGGATCTTCAGGCTCATTCTTCTAGATTTTGGTGGTGGCAATAGTAGCACTTGGCTTTGCATCAATAATCTGCTTCTCTTTGTCATTCCTCTTGTTGGGTTCTAAATCAAAGTTTGAACATGCATCTGATTCAAAAGCCTTCAACTCGTCCACCAGTGATTGCTTGGCCCGACACTCACTTGTGTTGTGAGTGGTGCTTTTATGGAACTCACACCATTTTCTCGTATCCTTCTTTGTCTTCATGGTGATGTTATTTTTTTATAGCTTCAGTGGATTGTCCTCGGTCACCCTACCTTGGATTTATACTTTTCTCTATGGTTTGGGGGTTCCTTTCCATTACTTCAGATTCACAGATCCAAAATATCGTTTCTTCTGTTTAAATTTCTGCTCGATCTTGACAACGTATCGATAGGTTGTGCTGAGTGAGGAGATGTTGAGGAACTCCATATCGTCCTGGATGTTCTTATGTAGACATCAATGGTGCTTGAGTATCAAATGTCGCTTAGAATCCTTGATACCCAACTTCGTGCGAAGTGTATGAAAAATATTTTTGAACTCAGACACATCTTGGTCCCTTCACTACCACAACGTGGTCCACTTTATGTATTTATCCTCATAGCTATCGACAGGGTAATACTGCTCCTTAATGGTGTCACATAAAGAATTCCAATTAGGTGCGGTTGAAAATAGTGAGGGTGCACTCTTGTCCCTCTCCTCACAGTAAGTTTCCCACAAGTCCTTGACATGGGGGGAAAATTTGAGGAGTGTAATAGTAATCTTTTCCCGTTTGGAAAAATCATGAACCAAAAAATATCCTTCTAACAAATTTAACCATTTATCTATGACATCCACATCTATCTGACCTTCAATATGGGGATGCCAAAATTGACTTATACCTTAAAGGTTTTGCGCTTCTAGAGTGATTGTTGGAAGGAGATGCATCACCTATGGGTGGTCACCGAAGGATTTAGGAAAATTTGTCCATCATCGCGTTCCTATGTCACTCCAGGGCTTCTTCGAGAAATATTTCAAAATGATCTCTTGCCCTCTCATCTTTCTTTTCTTTTTCCATGGGAGGTTGTCGGGGTTTGCGAGGTTGGTCTTGCAAAGGTTCAACCAGATCGAGCCCTAACTCCTTATACCCTTACCTCGTTGGGGACATGCAAAGAGAACCAGAGAAAGAGTAGACCAATCTGATACCACTGTTACGAGCTTAAAAACAAACGCACAAAAATACAGATATAACCATAAATACATAGTTGCAGTAGAAATAATACTTCATTCCATTAATATCAAAGAACTGAAATATGTTTACATTTAGAATGGAAATAAACTAGCTCAGGTGATGGTAGCTTATCTCTGAGAAGAGATGTGACAGCTACATGCCTATGAACTTTATTACAATGAGGCTCAAAGGCCTGTTTATTATTGAGAAACAATGGAAAACCCTATATATCCAAAAACCTAACCATAGGAGATGAGGCACCAAAACTGTGGGCCCCATTTGGGTAAATTGGTACATCAACTTCCTGGGGTCGCAACTTTGGCATACGATATGTTGATGCGCACAATACCTCATAAGAAATATCTATCCTAGGACTACAACTTATGATTGAAAACATGAGTCAATGATTCATGTTTGCTTGTTTTCCAAAAAAATATTGTTTAGGGACTCAAAATGATTCTGAAAGTTGAAGACTCGAAAAACTACCAAAACTAGTAAATTATGCTATAATTAAGGAAACTGAAAATTTGAAAGAAACAATGGTGGGGGTCCAAGTGGAATATGAGGGTGGCCACCAATATCCACCTAAATATGTCCTCCCGCCTTAGCAAGCTATGGTCCCCATTGCTTTGAGTGCCTCCATGAGATGGGAAAAATTCTTCTGAACTTGGTCCCTAGTGAGCCACTTGCCTTGGTGCAAGAGTTGGCTAGCTTTGAAAATCCGATAAAGTGGGATATTCCATTGGTGAGTGTTCATAATATGTGTGTCCATGATCTGATCAGTTGTGGCTTGTTCCATTTAGCCTGGGTTTAACTCTGTTGATGTGAGTTGTTCTACAATGTATGATGTGTCCAATAATGGTGGAAAGTATGGTCGAAGGTGGTCCACATTGAACACTGGGTGCAGGCCAAGGAATGGTGGAATGATGAGCTCGAAAGCCTTGTCCCCTACAACCTTAGTGATGCTGTAAGGCCCATATTAGAGTGGGTGAAGCTTACGGTGGGGCCCACCAAGATACTCCTTCTGAAAATATAACCAAACTTTGTCGCCCACCTGGAACTTGTGTGGAACCTAATGCTGATCATGGCACTACTTGTACTTAGCATTGGCTCTATCCAATATGTCATGGACCTGATGGGGAACGTGTTAGATGCACTCAGTGAAGCTGTTAGCTTAGTAAGTATCAGATTGGACATGAGACGAATCTGCCTGAGTAGCTGCAAATGGTATGGCCACATCCATGGGACATAGTGGCTGGAATCCCAACCACACCTTAAAGGGGTTGTGGCCAATTGAGCTATGTAGATCTTTATTGTAGCTATGCTGGACATAGGGGAGGATTTCATCCCATGTTCGAGGATGCTTCGAGTTGTACATGCGCATAATGTGTATGATCATCTTGTTGACGACTTTTTTTTGGCCATTAGTTTGAGGGTGGAAAGCCATGGACTTAGTGAGACTGGTATCCAACATCGACCAGAGACTTGACCAAAATGTACTTAGGAACCTGCTATCCTGATCTAAGATAATGGACTGTGGGATCCCAAAATGTACCCACACTTGTTCAAAGAAGAGCTTAGCAGTGGCTTCTGTTGTGATACTCTTCTTGCAGGTCGCCAGAATGGCCATCTTAGAGAATTTGTCGACGACCACGAAAACACAGTCGTTTCCATGCTTAGTAGAAGGAAGGACTAGCATGAAATTCATGGAGATGGATTCCCAAGGTTGAATAGGAGTAGGTAGAGGAATATATAGACCTTTCTTCTTGATGGCTGGTTTGGAAATGGCACAGAAAATGCAAGATATGATGTAATTTCCAAAATCATGTTGATGGTTCGACCAATAAAAGTACTTCTGCAACACTGCCATTGTTTTCTCTACTCTGAAATGTCCAACGACTCAACTATAGTGCGCCTCCCAAATCATCTTAGTACACTCACTTGAAGGAACACAAATGTGTCCCATGTGGCATAATAGTGCATCCTAGAGGTGAAAATTTGGAATTTTCTTGCCTTCGAGGAGCGTCTGGTATGTATTGTCAAATTTTGGATCGCTCTTGTAAATATGCGACCAACTCGAAGTCTCGTGCCCACAAGAGTCAAGCACAATGATCAGTGGCATGACTGGCAGTCGACTGAGGTAGTTTGCAACATTATTGGTGCTGCCCTTCTTTTACTTAATGTTTAAATGGAACTGTTACAGGTATGTGGACCATTTCTGAGGGCGGTCACTATGCAACTTCCCTTGTGTCCATATGAACTGAAGGGGTCGGTGGTCTGTGTGGATGATTGTTTCCTTCCCTAGAATGTAATGCTTCCTTTGTCGGCAGGCTTGCACAATGGAATACATCTCTTTTTCATAGGTGGGATAATTTTGAGACTGTGTCTGAAACTGTCTTACTGTGATAGGCCACTGCATGCCCCTGCGGAGTAAGAACTGCAACAATAGCATAGTCAGAGGCGTCTGTCTCAATCTCAAATGGCTACTATAGGTTTTCTAATGTAAGAACTGGTGCAAAGAAAAGGTGATGCTTTAAGTCACCTTCTGTTGGGATTCAGACGAAAAGAAATTTTCTTTCACTGTGCCCTTGGTGACTTGACTTAAAGGCCAAGTGATATGAGATAACCCCAACACAAACCTGTGGTAGAAATTGGAAAGACTCGGAAAGCTACGAAGATTTGTAAAAGTCGTTGGGGCTGGCCAATCCCAAATGAGTTGTACCTTATTTGGGTCCACATGAACACAACGCTCATCAATGATATACCCTAGATATTGAACCTAAGTCATACCAAAAGTGCATTTCTCCAAATTGGCACATAACTTGTGTTGTCGCAGGGTTTGGAGGACCTGTTGAATATGGTGGAGGTGCTCTTCCCAACTCTAGCTAAAGATCAAGATATCATCCAAATAAACCACCACGAATGAGTTGGTGAAGGGTCGCGAGATGTCGTCCATCAACCTCATGAAGGTTTTTTGGGAATTCGTCAACCCGAAAGGCATGACTAGCCATTCAAAATGGCCCTCCTTGGATTTGAAGGAAGCCTTCCACACATCGGAGGGCTTGATTGGTATCTGGTGATAACCAGACTTCAATCTTGCTGAAATATTTAGCCCCATTGAGTTGGTCGAGAAGGTCATAAATCCATGGGATTGGATACCTATTCCAGACAATGATTTTCTTCAATGCCTAATAGTCAATACAAAGTCTCTAGGTCCCCTCCTTCTTCTATACCAACACGATCAGGCTCCCACAGGGTAATGAAATTGGCCTGATGTGCCTTTTCTGCAACACTTCCTGAATCTGCCTCTTGATTTCATTGTTCTCTAGAACAGAGCATCGATAGATTGGTCCATTGGGTAGTGGCACACTCGGGGTCAGATCAATTGGGTTCTTAACTTGCCAATGTAGAGGTAGCCTTGTGGGTGAGGTGAAAATGTCCCTGTACTCCTCCATGACCTTGTCCATATGCTGCTTCCGTGAGGAGGAGGCCTACCTTTAGGCTGTGGCCACATTCTTCTTCTTTCCTTAAGGGTGAGTAATAAGGAAACCAATTTCTCAGTCTGTGAAATTATTTTACTGCATTGCTTCACAATGATCATAGAGATAGTGGCAGGCGGTTCTACCTACAATATCCTGTACAACTTATTTCCCTAAGTAATAATAACAGTGTGTCGATGACTAGACTTATACATGACATGCCACTTCCACAAGTATGGTTTTCCTAATAATACATCACAAACTTCAAGAGGAGCAACATCACGTAGTACCTCATATGTGAAGGGCTTGATGCTGTAGGGAATGCGACACTGCTAGATAACAGGGAGATTGCGTCCTTGGTGAAGCCACCCGATGATCTATTGATGAGGGTGTGTTGTGGTTGGTAGGACCAACCACTTCATGACCTCTAATGAAATGAGGTTCTTTTGGCTCCCACTATCGAAAACGAACTGCAGTGGAGAACCCTTCATCCACATATGTGAGTGGAAGAGATGCTCCCCCTCCTTTGGATCTTTAGGCTCATCCTTCTGGATTTTGGTGGTGGAAATGGTGGCATTGGTCTCCTCGTCAATATTATTCTCCACTTTTGTCATTCCCCTTGTCAGGTTCTGACTCACAGTTAGAACACGCATTTGATTTAGAGGCCTTCAACTCGACCATCAATGACTGTTTGGCCCAACACTCACTTGTGTTATGAGTGTGGCTCTTATGGAATTCACACCATGTTCCCATGTCCTTTGTCTTCATGGTGTTTTAATTTTCTTGCAACTTCAGAGGGTTTTCCTAGGTCACCCCACCTTTGATTTTTCCTTTACTCTACGGTTTGGGGGTGCCTTTCCCTTGCTTTGGATTCACAGATCCAAAATGTTGCTTCTTCTGTTTAAATTTCTACTCGATCTTGAGAGCATATCGATAGGCCATGCCGAGCGAGGAGATGTCTAATAACTCCATCTCGTCCTAGATGTACTTGTGTATACATCCCTAGTACTTGAGTACCAAATGTTCCTTAGAATCCTTGATACCCAACTTCATGCAAAGGGTATAAAAATTATTTTTGAACTCCGAAACATCTCGGTCCCTTCCCAATCGCAGCGTGGTCCACTTTATGTATTTATCCTCATAGCTCCCAACTGGGTAATACTGCTCCTTGATGGTTTCCCAGAAATAATTCCAAGCGGGTGCAGATGAAAATAGTGATTGGCACTCTCGTCCCTCTTCTCACAATAATTTTCCCACTAGTCCTTGACGTGGGGGGCAACTTTGAGGAGTGCAAAAGAAATCTTTTCCCGGTTGGAAAAATCATGAACCAAAAAATATCCTTCTAGAATATTTAATCATTTATCTACAACATACACATCTATATGACCATCAAATATGTAGACGTCAAAGTTAAATTGTACCTTAAAGGGTGTGGTGCTTCCAGAGTGGCTGCTGGAAGGAGATGCATCGCTTGTGCGTAGTCTCCGAAGGATTTGGGAAAAGATGTCCATCATCGCGTTCCTCTGTCATTTGAGGGATTCTTCGAGCAATATTTTGAAAGGATATCCTACTCCCTTGTCTTTATTTTCTTCTACCATGGGATGCCATCGAGGTTTGCGAGGTTGGTTTTGCAAATGTTCAACTGGTTCAAGCCCTAACTCCTTATACCCTTACCTCATTGGGGGCATGCAAAGAAAAACATAGAAAACACATACACTCTTATACTGATGATTTGAACTTAAACATGAACACAACAAAATATAGATATAACCATAAATACAGTGTTGCAACAAAAATAATACTTCATTCCATTAATATCAAAGAACCAAAATATGCTTACATACATAATGGAAATAAACTAGCTGGGGCGATGGTAGCATATCTCTGAGAAGAGATGTGGTGGCTACATGCCTTTGAACTATTTTACAATGAGGCTCAAAGGTCTATTTATTACTGAGAAACAATAGAAAACCGTAAACATCCAAAAACCTAATCCTAGGAGATGAAGTGCCAAAACTGTGGGCCCTATTTGGCTAAATTGGTACATCAACTTACCGGGGTCGTAACTTTGGCATATGATCTCTGTTTGATGTGCAAATACCTCGTTAGAAAGATCTATTTGAGGACTAAAATGTTCGACTAAAAACATGAGATAATGCTGAGACTCATGTTTGTTTTTTTCCAAGAAAACTTCATTTAGGGCCTCAAAACAGCTCTAGAAGTTTAGGACTCGAAAAACTGCCAAAAATAGTAAATTGTCCTACAATTAAGGAAACTGAAAAATGAAAGAAATAGTGGTGGGGGTCCAAGTGGAATAGGAGGGTGGCCACCAATATCCATCTAGATCAACCAAATCTTGCTTTCAGCAAATCACCCCCATGCCATATTCCAAACATGAATGTGGGACTCACAACAAAACGACAAAGACTTCCTCAGACGTTATTGTGTATCTCTCCATTACCAGTCAAGGGATTTCTAGGCCCAAAACCCTCATCTATATAATTAGAATTACCGTGTATCCCACCATTACCAATCAAGGGATCACTAGGCCTAAACATGCATGGAAGCCTCTAGATTTCTTCAACAATACCTTGAGAAATTTTCCTGTCTCTACCCACAGGTTTTACCGTGTATCCTACCATTACCGGTCAAGGGATTCCTAGGCCCTTGGGAATTTTCCTGAGATCACATTACATGGTTCCAAAACAATCTGGAAATCCATATTAACCAAATGAAATAACCCCATCACACTTGGCTATCTAGAAATGGAAAGGAAAGGCTTAAAATCACTATTACACCTAGAAAAATCCATGCAATGACAACAAGAGAAACAAATACACACATGCATATACGATGCATGCAAAAACTAGCAAGGAAATCATGCATGCAACTTGATACTTACAATTAATCCCATTGTAGTTGCTTGATCCAACTCTTCCTTGCTTGTTCTTTGCTTCCCTTTTGCTTTATTTCCCTTCCTTTGCCTTTCTTTCTCCAAAGCTAGAGTTCTCCAAGAATTCCCTCAGTGTGCGAGAGTATGTGAGAGAGAGATAATAGAGAGAGAGCTCAAAAATTGAATTGCCAAAAGGTTGTGAATTGATCCTCAAAAGCATTTTATCATTGAGGCCTCTAGTTTCTTCAATTTCCATTATTTTCCTTCAATTTCCTCCTCACATGTAACCTGTGACCTTTGACCTTCCTTTTCTCCTAATTTCATTTATTTTCATAAACAAAATTCCAATTAATGCCTCTTTGCCTTTTCAAAGCCTTTGTCATTGCCTTTATTAATTTCCCATTGCCTTTATTAATTTCCCTAGCCATAATAAACCAAATGAAAACCCACTATGATGTTTTGCCCAACATTCATCTTGGAATATGTGTCCCATGACCTTGGTCTTATTTTTCCTTTACTAACTTTATGACATGGATTTTTAACTAGGGTTGTTACAAATTTTCAAGAATTTAAACTGAAAGAAAGGAAAATGTAGGCATGGTTTTTAAAACAAAAATGTGTCATAAATTTCAATAATTTAAACTAAATGAAAAAATAATATGCATTATTTTCTATGGTGGTGAGTATCATGCTCCATATGGTGTTATGTTCCTCGGCATATTAAGTCTTCACAACTTCGTTAGAACTGAAACTATAACATAATAGGAAAAGCTCAAACGAAAGAAAGTCTATGTTCTATCAAGATTTTGCAATATAAATGTAAGCTTTAAAACAAAAAAGTCTAATAAAGTTTCCATTAAATTAAACTAAAAAAAAACTTGCAAACTAAAATAAATGAGATTTGCATTTATGATATAAATGTAGGTTTTAAAACAAAAATGTCTGATAAAATTTCCATTAAATTAAATTGAAGAAAAGAAAACCTACAAACTAAAATAAACTCAATCTACATTTTTCAAGACAAAAATCGAACCTTGGATAAATCTAGATTAATGAGCAAGAGGGATGGCATTTCAGTGGGGAGAAAAGGAGGGTGATTTAGTAGTCCAGGAGCCAGGAGAGAATTTTTCCTTAAAGTAGGGTGATATATGTTTCAAATCTATATTCATTTTGGTAGCCAATCACTTGCGTGAGAATTTTAATTGAGGACTTGTAGCATGGAGGGTGTAACAACCTCGGTTAAAAATCCATGTAATAAAGTTAATAAAGAAAAAATAAGACCAAGGTCATGGACACATATTCCAGGCTGAATGTTGGGAAAAACATCCTAGTGGGTGTTTATTTGGTTTATTATGGCTAAGGAAATTGACGAAGGCAAAGACACATTAGTTGGCATTTTATTTATGAAAATAATGGAAAATACGATAAAAGGAATGTGAAAGGTCACTGGTTGCATGCGAGGAGGAAAATGAAGGAAAATAGATGAAATTGAAGAAAATATAGGCCTCGTTGATAAAAAGGCTTTTGAGGATCAATTCACAACCTTTTGTCAGTTCAGTTTTGGAGCTCTCTCTCTATTCTCTCTCTCTCTCTCATACTCGTGCACACTTAGAGCATTCTTGGAGCTCTCTAGCATTGGAGAAAGGAATGCCAAGAAAGCACAAGAAAGCAAAGATTAAGAAAGGAAGAGTTAGATCAAGTGGCTACAATGGGATTAGTTGCAGGTATTGAGTTACAAGTATGATTTCCTTTTCTATTTTTGGCATACATAGTACATGCATGTGTGTATTTGGTTTTGTTACTGTCATTGGCATGGGATTTTCTAGGTGTGACAGTGGTTTCAACTTTGCCTTTCCATTTTCGGATAGCCATGGTGTGATGGGGATATTTCATTTGGCCGAGCTCTGCATTGTCAGATGCTTTTGGAATCGGGTGAAGTGGTCTCAGGAAAATTTCCAAGGGCCTAGGAATCCTTTGATCGGTAACAACAAGATACATGGTAAAGCATGAGGGTGGAGACGAGAAAATTCCTGAAGGTATTGGTGAAAAAATCTAGAGGTATCCATGCCTTTTTAGGCCCTAGTGATCCCTGATTGGTTTTGTCGGGATTGTGGTAAATCCTTGTACTGTATGTTTCTTTGTTTGGGCCTAGGAATCCCTTGATTGACAATGGTAGGATTGTGGTAAAGCTTGGTTGGGTAGGTGCCTTCTTCTGACCTAGAAATCACTTGATAGGTAATGGTGAGATATGCGGTAAAGCCTGAGGAAGCCCTTGTTGTTTTGTTGTGAGTTTCACATTCATGCTTGGAATATGGCACTAGGGTGATTGGATGAAAGAAATATTTGGTTAAGCCCAATCTATGGTTGGGTGGTAGATGGAAGTCCTTGACCCAGTTGGATTTTTCATATGTTAATAAAATCTCTTTTCCTCTTGCATTTCATGAGTATTTATACTTGTTATTATGTGGCTTTGATAGTTGTTCTATCATTGTTATTATTCAGGTTATATGTTGGTTATAAGCATGGTTTTATGACAGAATTTAGTTATGGTTCTCATCATGTTTTTATTGCTAAATGAATGTATGACCAAATACATGATAAAAAAACTATTGTGAGATGGAATCAAACCTACTTAACGATTTTAAGATAAGTATGAGACCCCTATGTTCAGATATGTAATTATGATCTGTAGACTACATGTTCAATATGTGTTTGATGAAATTCCTATTTTGGTTAGGCCTTGCTGGGCCAGGTTCTTGTCTAAGTTTCATATTAATGGATTTGTCCTTATGTCATTCATCATTTTGGAAAGTTATATCAAGTTCTGGGCAGAGGTCTGGATGCTAGCCCTGAAAAAGTGGCTTAGATCTCGAGGTCGTATGCACAAAATTGGGTAATTTAGATTGCAGTTGTTGGGAGGCAAGGTTATCCATGCGAGTGGAGGTTTACAATTGCTAGCTTGCCTTGTTATGAAAGTGACTAGGAGTCCAGGTCAGTGAAAAAGCAGACTAGCTCAGGGTCTGGGCACCTGGAGTGGTTGTTTAGCTTCTGGGGTTCCTGTAGCTCTTAAGGGAGGTCAACAAAGTTTTGGTTGGGAGATTCCAATTCCTTAACAGTACTTAGGAGGTTGAGTCATATCATATTAACTCTTTGTCACATATTTACCCTAGTGGACAGGTGAACTTGGGTGAGTGTGGGAGGAGGGTGTTATAGGGTGGTATCAGAGTAGGTTGCACTCTCTTTGGGTGTTATTTGATACCAAATAGTGGTATCTAAGCTCCTAGGTTCAACAGTTGGACTGGATGGGGAGAATGTTTTTTTCATACATGCATGTCAATGGTATATGTATTTTTTATGCATGTCATTGTCTACATGTTTCTTATGCATGCATTGCTATGGCCATGGTTTTTGTGCATGAGGTCATGGTATGAAGTTGGTATTGTCATGCATGAGGTTGATATATTATTATGATTATACATGTATCATGCTAATCAGGTCGATCTTGTAGATGAGATAGCTTTCCCTGAACTTCACTGAGGCATGTTGAGTATGCTTATATTTTGGTTTATTTGACATGATATGTTTGTAGGAAAAGAAGATCAAAGATGAAAAGCAAAATGGTGGAATACAGTTCATGCGATTCTCCCTATAGATCAAATGTGCAACATGGTGATGAGTACTCCCCTCACATACTAGACACATTGAGGAGTTTGAAAGAATAAATAATAAGTTTCAAAGAAGATAATGACATAATCATTTATTCATAAGAGAGACTTTCCAGGGCACAAGAGAAACAAGCAGAGGTCAATGCAGTTATCCTTCAGCATTTTTCAAACTTGCAAAGATAAGGAGCTCTTAGGATCAGTCATGGACATGAGAACATGACTAATGGAGCATATGGTAGAAGATCTCATTGTGGGAACATGTTAGATAGAGATGAAACGATCAGAGCTGACAAGTTCTTGGATACACCTGATAGGAGAGGCAGTGGACATGGGGTTTACTCTAGTTCTGGTTCATTCAAGCATCATGGTCATCATCACTATCATCCTTACATGAGGAGTGGTAGGGGATATTTGCCTGATGAGTTCAAGAAATCAAATCCACTTACATTTGATGGAGAGTTGAAGAAGCTGGAAGATGCAAAGGCACGATTACTTGGGATGAAGAATTTATTTGAGTTGCAGGATTACACCAAGAACATGAAGGCCATGATAGCTATTTTCAGCCTCAAAGGGAAAGTATACATCTGGTGGGAATATGTGAAGTGGGTCAAATACATTAGGATAGGGGAGTTGAGTTGGAATGAATTCAAGAGACTCTTCAGGAAGAAGTACTTGTCAGAGAGGTACCATGATAGTAAATCCAAGGAGTTATATGAGCTAAAGATGGGATCAATGACAGATGACGAGTACATGACTATGTTATTGGAGTTATTGAGGTATGTATTGTATCTTAAGGATGAGAAGGCCAAGGTTCAAATATTTTTCAGTGGATTACCATTAGAATTTAAGGATTGGATTGAGTGTGATGAGCCTCCATCATTGGAAGAAGTCATTGGGAAATTGAAGCACTGTTATGAGAAATAAAAGTGTAAGAAAATATCTAATAAAGGTTGGAAAGGGAATGACAAGACTAAAGGTAAATGGCCACCAAAGCGAACAAGACTGAAGGTTGCAGGTCAGAATGAAAACATTCTTCCTTATAAGAAATTTAATGCAGTTGAGAAGGGACATGGGTTGCAGCCTAGAGAGTAGCATAATATAGGTAGTGGTAGGGGACAATTGTAGTGTTTGATATATGGTAAGGAGAATCTCAAGAAGGATTTTTTGTCGTATCAAGGTGGTAGGCCTCAGATATATAGTGCACATAAGGCGCAGACAGTTGGGGATGTTGGAAAAAGTATTCCTCGGATCTATGCAACATTGGATAACAAGCAGAGAAACCACTAGGAATCTATTATTGAGATGGACAATAAGCTCTGTGATCAAGTTGTTTCTATTTTGATTGACCCTGGATATAATTATAGTTATGTTTACCCTAACCTAGTGGATAAGTGTGGTTTGAGAAAATAAGTGCATGCAGAGTCTTGGTTAGTGTAGTTGGCTACATGTACTAATAAGAGTTTTCATTATTGGGTAAGATCTTGTGCATTTGGGTTTAACAGTATGCCTACATAAAGGTATCTAAATGTACTTCCATTGGGATCATACAATATGCTTCTGGTATGGATTGGTTGTATCTTCACAGGACTAAGGTGGACTATTATGAAAAGGCTATTGAGTGCTTGGATCACAATGGATAAAAAAGAAGTTTGCAGGGTAAGAATAAGGTAACATCAATTAGAATGGTTACAAATATGTAGGAAACACGCAGTCGCAGGAAAGGGTGTGTATTATTTGTAGTAAATATTTCCAGTGATAAAGTTAAGGATGTTGATGATGGAAACGTCTTGAAGAGGTACCCAATATTGAAACAATTTTAGGATGTATTCAAAACAACGATTTCAGAGTTGCCTCCTCATAGGGAAGTGGACTTCTCTATTGAGTTGGTACTAGCAGTAGCACTAGCATCAAAGACACCTTACAAGATGAGCACACTAGAATTAGTGGAGTTGAAGTTGTGGTTGAAGGAAATGCTTGACATGGGATACATAAGGCCAAGTGTGTCGCCTGGGGTGCACTGGTGTTGTTTGTGAAGAAGAAGTATGACACTCTTAGGTTGTGTATTGATTATAGACAATTGAACAAGGTGACAATCAAGAACAAGTACCATTTACCGATGATTGATGACTTGTTTGATCAGTTGAAGGGAGCAACAATGTTCTTGAAGATTGATTTAAGATTTAGATATGATCAGGTACACACCAAAGAAGAGGACATCTACAAGATTTCTTTCCAGACCAGGTATGGGAATTATGAGTTTGTTATAGTTCCTTTCGGTTTTACTAATGATCCAGGTACTTTCATGTGTTTGATTAATAGTATGTTGCATCCTTATCTAGAAAAGTTTGCTATTGTATTCATTGATGATAAATTGATATATTCTAAGAATGAGGAAGAGCATGTCGAACACTTAGCAACAATATTAAGATTGATAAAAGAGCATCAGTTGTATGCCAAGCTTATAAAATGAAGTTTCTTTAGAAAAATGTACATTACTTGGGGCATGTTGTTTCCAAGGAAGGAATAATGGTGGATCCAGAAAGGATCAGAGTTATCATAGAATGGGTCACTCCTAGAAATTTGTATGAGGTCAGATCAATCATGGGTTTAGCATGTTACTACAGGAGGTTCATCATTAAATTTTCACGAAATGCATATCCTATTACACTGTTTCATAGGAAAGGAAAGAAATTTTAATGGACAGAGGAATGTGCAGTAAGTTTTGAGCAATTGAAGTAGTTGTTGACAAATGATCCAGTTCTCAAGCTTGCAGATCTGGATAAAGAGTTTGTGGTATGTACAAATGTTCGCAAGAGAGGAATTGGTGGAGTTCTAATGTAGGAGGGAAAATTGGTATGCTACAAATCAATGAAGTTGAATGAGAACAAGCAGAACTATATGACACATGATCTTGAGTTGGCGGAAATCGTTCATGCATTAAAGATGTGGAGGAACTATCTTCTTGATAGGAGGTTTGTGTTGATGAGTGATCATAGTGGGTTGAGATATTTATTTGACCAACCTAATTTGAATGCCAGGAAAGCTAGATGGTTGGCCATGATTAGTGAGTTTGACTTCGAGATCAGGTACATTAAAGGAAAAGAGAACAGGGTTGTAGACGCTCTTAGAAGAAGAGTACATGTAAATCACTTAGTATCTATGAGTACTTATGGGACATATTTATAGGATCAGATCTTACAAGTAGGACAATAGGATGATAGGCACCAACAAATTAAGCACAGGTTACAACAATAGGGTACAGGTGAACATGACATGGACTATCATGTCATGGTAGATGGTTTGGTCATATTTAGGGACATGATCTATGTGCTGGACAATATAAAGCTGAAGAAGCTTATCTTGTGGGAATTTCATGTTAAGCCATACTTAGGTCATCCAGGATATCAAAAGACTCTAACAGTTGTGAAGAAATTCTACTATTGGCCGCATTTGAAGAATGAGGTAGTTGGGTTTGTGGCTAGGTGTTTGGATTGTTAGCATGTAAAATCAAAGTGTGAGTATCCGGGTGTTTTAATACAACCAATTTTGTTTCTAGAATGGAAATTGGAGGTCATTTCTATGGATTTGATCACATGTTTGCCGAAGAAATCTAGACATCATGATTCCATTATGGTTGTGGTTGACAGGTTGACTAAGGTACCTCACTTCATAGTGGCTAAGTATACTTATTCAACTAGTGAGTTAGCATAGGTCTTCGTCAAGGAGATAATGAGGTTGCATGGTATTTTGAAGAAGATTGTGTTAGACAGAAATGCTAAGTTCACTTCTAGGTTCTAGAAGGAGTTATTTGCAGGCTTTGGTACAAAATTGGCCTTTAGTACAACTTATCATCCACTGACAGATGAACAGACAAAGATGGTCAACAGGATTCTAGAAGACATGTTGAGGATGTATGTTATGCATCAACAACATAAGTGGGAAGAGTATCTTCCACTAATAGATTTTTTTTACAACATGGGTATTAGGAGTCACTGAGGATGAGTTTGTTTGAGGAACTTTATGGGAAGAGTTTTAATACTCCTATCAGTTGGAGTGATCCAGTGAATGGGGTACTGATTGAACCAACATGTTGGCAGAGATGGAATATGAAATGCAGGTAATCAAGAAGAATATAAAGGTAGCACATGACAGGTAAAAGAGCTATGCATATCAACATAGGTTGTTTAAGGAATTTTAGGTTGGGGAATAGGTGTACTTGACATAAATCCCAAGAAATCTTCTTGAGGGTTGGGTCATGTGCGAAGCTGGCACCTAGGTATTGTGGGCCTTTTGAGATCCTTGAGAGGATTGGACCAGTAGCCTATTGACTTGCACTGCCTCCGACAGTGAAAGTCCATGATGTTTTCCATGTTTCATTTCTTAAGAAGTATGTGAAATATGTTGATCATGTTATTTATTGGTCTATATTGCAGGTGGAACCATAAGGAGAATTCCAACCAGAACCTCAGTGCATTTTGCAATGGAAACAACTCATGCTCCGAAATTAAGCGATCGAGTAAGTTAAAGTGAAGTGGAAGGAATTTAGGCCCAATGAAGCTACATGGGAGATGGCTGATTAAATGCAAGATTTGTATCCTTCTCTATTCGTTGGTTGAGCGGATGTGCTTTGGCATATGTTTTGATGTTGTGTTTTGGTTATGTTTATTTATGCATATGTTCTAAATACACATCGAGCTGTGTTATAAAGCTCTAATAAGTGGTATGGTGTTCATGATATGTTGGTTATGTTTTCAATAGATGGATATGATGTAAATGCCACATCAAGTTGTGTTATAAAGATCCATAGGAATCATGTGTTTTTTTGGTTTATAAGTGCCATTGAACACTGTGGAGGGTGTTCCCCCAAGGGGGAGGGTTATGTAACATCCGCGGTAACAAATCCATGTAATAAAGTTAATAAAGGAAAAATAAGACCAAGGTCATGGGACACGTATTCTAAGATGAATGTTGGAAAAACATCCTAGTGGGTGTTTATTTCGTTTATTATGGCTAAGGAAATTGCCAAAGGCAGTGACAAAGGCATTGAAAAGGAAAAGAGGCATTAATTGACATTTTATTTATGAAAATAATGGAAAATAGGAGAAAAGGAAGGCGTAAAGTCATAGGTTACATGTGAGGAGGAAAATGAAGGAAAATAGAGGCTTCATTGATAGAAAGGCTTCTGAGGATCAATTCACAACCTCTTGTCAGTTCAATTTTGGAGATCTCTCTTTATTCTCTCTCTCTCTCTCACACTTTTACACACAGAGAATTCTTGGAGCACTCTAGCATTGGAGAAAGTAAGGCCAAGGAAGGACAAGAAAGAAAATATCAAGAAAGGAAGAATTGGATCAAACATCTATAGTGGGATTACTTGTAGGTATCAATTTTTATGTATGATTTCCTTTCTAGTTTTGGAATGCATGGTACATGCATGTGTGTATTTGGTTCTCTTGCTATCATTGCATGCTATTTTCTAGGTGTGACAATGGTTTCAACTTTTCCTTACCATTTTCAGATAGCCATGATGTGATGGGGTTCTTTCATTTGGTTGAGATTTGGATTGCCATATGGTTTTGGAACTGGGTGAGGTGGTCTCAGGGAAACTCCCAAGGGCCTAGGAATCCTTTGACTAGTAATGGCGAGATACACGGTAAAGACTAAGGGTGGAGACGGGAAAATTACTCAAGGTATTGGTGAATAAATTTGGAGGCATCCATGCTTATTTAAGGCCTAATGATCCCTTGACCGGTTTTGGCGAGATTGCAGTAAAGCATGGTGTTTTGTTTGGGTCTAGGAATGCCTTGACCGATATTGGTGGGATTGCGGTAAAGCCTATTTGGGTAGATGCTTGCATCTGGCCTAGAAATACATTGACCAATAATGACGGGATATGTGGTAAAACTTGATGAAGCTCTGGTTGTTTTGCTGTGAGTCCCACATTCATGCTTAGAATATGGCACATAGGTGATTGGATGAAAGAAATATTTGGTTTAGCCTAATCTATGGTCGGATGGTACGTGGAAGTCCCTGACTTGGTTGGATTTGTTGGGTATGTGTTATATTATTTCCATGACTAGTTGCACACATTAGTCCCCCCTGTTTGTTGCGCTGGGCGTAGCAGGGGGATGTAGCCCCTTTCATGGTGTCTGGGGCAACGGCCCAAGATTTTTTTTTCCTATATATATGTGGAACCAAGGATGGGGGTAGACCCAAAGATTGTGGGAGGACCTACCCATGGTTTTGTGCATGGGTTTTGCACATGGTTTTGGGCATGATGGTTTTCTGCCCATGGTATTTTGTAGATTCGGTCAAGGGAACTATGGTTATGTTCTAATCCAGGGTTAATGGATTGGGGTTTATGAATGCTTTGACATGTATATATATGTATTGTAACATTGAAAGGAATATAATGAAAAATCAATCTGATAGTCCTGGTTTTGGGATCTAGGGGAAAATCTATGTGTATATTTATTTTATGATCTTGCCATTGTATATTTCTGTATTAAGAATTCGTATGCAGGTATTTTCTGTACAAGGCTAAAAACTACTGGATTTTTCATATGTTAATAAGAGCTCTTTTCCTCCTGCATTTCATGAGTATTTATACTTATTATTATGTGGCTTTGATGGTTGTTCTATCATTGTTATTATTATGATTATATGCTAGTAACACATATTTCATTAAATTTGGAATTAAATGATGAATCTATAATTTCAAAATAACCAAAAACCTCAATTCTATTGAAGTCATTGTAAGACAAAATTTCCAAATTTAATGAAATATGTGTTTAGTTATAAGCATGGTTTTATGACATAATTTAGTAATGACTATCATCATGTTTTGATTGGTAAATGAATGGTTAATTAATGTATGACCTAATAGATGATAATGCAACTATTGTGAGAGGGAATCATACGTTCTTGATGATTTTCAGATAAGTATGAGACCCCTATGTTCAATATATACGTAATTATGACCTGCAAACAACATGTTCACTATGTGTTTGACGAAATGTTTGTCTTGGTTAGGCCTTGTTAAGCCATGATCTTGTCTAAGTTTTGCATTAATTGCTTTGTTCTTGTGTCATTCATCATTCTAGAATGTTCTATCAACTTTTGGATAGAGGTATGGATCCTAGCCCTGAAAAAGTGGCTCAGATATCAAGGTCACATGCACATAACTGTGTAATTTAGACTGCAGTCACTGGGAGGCATGGTTATCCATGTTACTGGAGGTTTATAGTTGATGAATTTCCTTTTTATGCAAGTGACTAGGAGTCCTGGTAAGTGAAAAATAAGTCTAGCTCAGGGTCTGGGCACCTGCAGTGGGTTTTTAGCTTCTAGGGGTCCTATAGCTCCTGAGGGAGGTCAATAAAGTTTTGGTTGAGCGATTTCACTTCATTAACTGTAGCTAGGAGGTTGAGTCATATCACAGTAACTATTCATCACATATTTACCCCAGTGGACTAGTGAACTTGGGGAAGTGTGGGAGGAGGGTGTTACAAAGGTTGTTTAGGGGGGTGAAGGAGACCGCTTGGAGAGAGAACACAATTAATTAAATAAAATTTATTAAATATAATTGTAATGTACAATAGACCGATTAATGCCAAATCTCACCCCTCCATTAGATAAAAAATATTCACTCGACATTAAATTTGAATCATCTCTTTAGTTAAAAAAATAAATTCCTCAACCCTAATTCCAATATAGACCATGTCTATCAGCGTAATTAATAGTAATAGTAGTAATAATATTATTAATAATATATTCATGAATAATAATAATAATAATATATTCAACCTTAATACTAATATTAATATTAATATTAATTATTATTATTATTATTATTATTATTATTAGTCAACTTTATTAATATTAATAATATTATTATTAACTATAATTAAATATTAAACTTTATTTAAAAACCTTAATATTATTATTAAATATTAAACCTTATCCTAGAACCCTAATATTATTATTATTAGGGTTTATGAATAAAGTTCTTAACCCTATAATATTATTATTATTATAGGGTTACCAAGTTTGATCATGGTCAATAATTAACAATATATTCATAATAATAATAATGATGTGAATACCCAATAATCATAATAATAATAATAATAATAATAATAATAATAAAACAACCTTATTATTATTATTATTTGAATTTATTAATATTGATATTATTAAACATTTTTAAATCTTGATTGTGATCGAACAAGGTTGACTTTGGTTGACTAAGGTTGAAAATGTTTGACTTTAGACAACTATGGTTGACTATAATTAAATATGGTTAATATAATCAACCTTATCATCATTATTATTATTATTCACCTTTATTAATATTAATATTATAGGGTTGACCAAGTTCGATAATGGTCAGATATTAATATTATATTTGTTCATATAATGATAATATTTATATTGTCAACCTTGCTATTATTTTTTTTATTAGTCAACTTTATTAATATTAATTTATTAATATTATTAAACATTTTAAAATCTTGATTGTGATCGACCAAGGATTACCTTAGTTGACTAAGGTTGACAATGTTTGACTTTGGTTAACAATGATTGACTATAACTAAATATGGTTGAGTTACATTCACTAAGGACAATTATGAGTGAACAAGGTTGACTAATGAAAGATATGGTAAACATAAGGTTGACCAAGTTTGATCATGGTCAACTATGTAAACATTGAGTATAAATGTTGACTTTGTTTGATTGTTAATATTAATCAATAATATTAATAAGTGATTATGTTTGACCAAAGTTGAATCGCGTTGACTGTCAAACATAGTCATCCACATTAGTAAATGTGTTTGACTAATTTTGTAATGTCGCATTGCAACATTGGAGAAATTGTAATGTAATGTAACATTGTAAAATTGTTTATCACATTGCAAAGTTGGATATATTTATGTACCATTCCAACGTCACAACATGTTTGATTATTAATATTAATCAATAGTATTAATAGGTGATTATGTTTGACCGTAGTTGAAGAGTGTTGATTGTCAAACATATTCAAACATAGTCAACCACATTGGTAAAAATGGTTGATTAATTTTGTAATGTTGCATTGCAACGTTGGATAAATTGTAATGTAATGTAACATTGCCACAATGTTTGTCATATTGCAACATTGGAGATATTCCTGTACCATTTTGACGTCATAATTTTAATTTTAATATTATTATTATTAGTCAAATTTATTAGTATTAATATTGTTATTATTAAGCATTTTTGAATCTTTATTGTAATCGACCAAGGATGACCTTAGTTGACTAAGATTGACAATGTTTGACTTTAGTCAACCATGGTTGAATATAATTGAATATGGTTGAGTTATGTTGACTGAGGACTACAATGAGTGAACAATGTTGAGTATTGTTAAATATGGTAAACATAGGGTTGACCAAGTTTGAACATGATCAATTTTTTAAACATTGACTATAAAGGCTGACTTTATTTGACTATGTTTAACTAATGTGGTTGACTATGTTTGATTATTAATATTAATCAATAATAATAATAGGAAATTATGTTTGATGAAAGGTGAAGAGTGTTGATTTTCAAACATAGTCAAGCATAGTCAACCACATTAGTAAATGTGGTTCACTAATTTTGTAATGTCGCATTGCAATGTTGGATAGATTGTAATTTAATGTAATATTGTGACGTTGGATAGATTTTTGTACCATTCCAACATCACAATATTATTATTATTAGTCAATTTTTTATTATTATTAATATTGGTATTATTAAACATTTTTAAATCTTGAATGTGATCGACCAAGGATGACCTTAGTTTCCTAAGGTTGATAATGCTTGACTTTGGTCAACCATGGTTGATGATAATTGAATATGGTTATGTTGACTGAGGATGACTATGAGTGAACAATGTTGAGTATTTTTAAATATGGTAAACATAGGGTTGACCAAGTTTGATCATGATCAAGTATTTAAACATTGATTATAAAGATTGACTTTGTTTGACTATGTTTATTATTAATATTAATCAATAATAATAATAGGTGATTGTGTTTGGCTGAAGTTGAGGAGTGTTGACTATCAAATATAGTCAAGCATAGTCATCCAAATCAGTAAATGTGGTTGACTAATTTTGTAATGTCGCATTGCGATGTAGGATAAATCACAATGTAATATAACTTTGTGACAATGTTTGTCACATTGGGATATTGGATATATTTTTGTACCATTCCAACGTCATAGCATTATTATTATTATTATTATTAATAAACATTTTTAAATCTTGATAGTGATTGACCAAGGATGACCTTAGTTGACTAAGGTTGACAGTGTTTGAATTTGGTTAACCATGGTTGGCTATAATTGAATATTGTTGACCTTGTGTGACTATTGTTAAACATAGTTGACTATGTTGTCATTATGATTAATGATTCTTTGAGTATTGTTGACCATGGTTGACTATGTTTTCCATGTTCACCCTATTTAAACATCACTGACTACATTTTGACTATGTTCAACAATTGTTTGACTATGGTTGACCACGATTGACTATAGTTTTCCATGTTCACCATGTTTAAACATCACTCACTATGTTTTGACTATGAATGAATATGGTTAACGATTGTATGACTATAGTTGACCATGGTTTGACTATGGTTGATCATGATTGACTATGGTTGAACATGATTTGACAATGATTGACCATAATTTGACCATAATTTACCTATTTTCAACCATAGTTGAATGTGATTGACTATAGATGACCATGGTTTGAATATAGTTAGACTATGGTTGATCATATTTTAACTATGGTTTCTCTATAGTTGACCATGATTTGACTATGGTTACCATTGCAATGGTGGTTGATGATGGATTGAGTTTAATGTTAAATCAAACTCAATCTAGGTAGATCAACCTGAAGGGATCACATCCCTCCAACCAAACTATCAGAGCCTAACCCCAAGGGTGTCGAGGAGAATTGACCTCATGATCTCCCAATCAACGAGATACTTAGAAATAAAAACTCAACCAATTAAACTAACCCTCGGGTCCTATTAAACTCATTAGGGGAGTTTTGAGGTAAAAAATGGCCTCCTAAGGAAATTATAAAATAATAGTAGAAACAATAAAATAAGATTAGACTACATCATCAAATTTTAGAGGGAAAGAAGGAAAGACTATTTTATCAACTTATCTCCCTATGGGTTTACTCAAATTTCGAGCGATAACACTCATTGGATGCATAATTTGATTCCTCATCCAAGGAGTACCCATGTTTCATACTTTTAATGGACCCTGCCACACGAAAAATGGTAAATACATGAAAAACATGTAGTAGGGTCCATTAAAAGTATGCAACATGGGTACTCCTTGGAAGAGGAATACAATTTTGCATCCAACGAGTACTCCTGTTTGAATTTTGAGTAAAACCTTAGGGAGATAAGTTGAAAATACGAGTTGAAAAAGTAGTTTTATTATTTTATTATTTTTTAATTGTTTTACTTTTTTACTCCAAAAATGGTGAATCATCCCCCATGGTTGACATCATCATCTTGAATCCTATTGGTTCTTATAAAGTTTATTTTTTTGTACTTTTTTCTTAGGAGGGTAAAATAGGAGGTCCATATCTTCTTAAAGACATAGCCTATATGATGATTATGGTCTGCTGATTACTGTGTATTTATTTGACTTATAAGTTATTTCACAGGGAAGCTACAACACCATAACTTGAGTGATACAAAAAAGAATATAACTATTCGTTTATGATACAATGATTCATTGCTCATCTTAAAAATGAAACGAGTTAATGATCAAAGCCTATTTCAAAAGAGAACATTATGGAATCTAAAAATGTTCACCGTAACGTTTGAGTGAAATCGAGCTCTTATAGACTGCAGGCGTAGTGTTTTTCTAGGGTTTTGTACATGCATCACTAGTGCTGCAATCAAGCCCTTCAAAGCCATTATCTATTTGTGAAATTCTCTGTTTGTTAAATTTTCTGCCAAGTTGTTGAAACAATGCAAAGTCATTAGGAATTATTTGGTGCTGGAGATAGAGGGACGATGGGAAGTGATGGAGAATGGAGTGTAATATTTTCATTGGTACATTTCTTTTTTAAACAAGAAAAAAACTTTCAATTGATTATATAGAGAAAGTACATTGATAAGAGAATGGAGCTTCTCACTGTCGCCATAAGATTTAAACTTATACCAATTAGTCCTTTATAGAAAAATCAAGAGCTACCGTCATGCAAAAAATAGGGAAGTTCACAACTGTTGTCAAGGACTAAGATACAATAGACATCTAATAAAAAATAGAGGATAATATCCCCAGAAAATAGAGTAGGTTAGAAGTCCTCTCATGAAACCAATCTCGAGAGTTAGAGGATGTCTAGTCCCCTGCATAATTTCCAGAGAAAGTTCGTTGCTAAAAAAATAGACAATAGATTAAAAACAAAGGATTAGAATGCATGAAAACATCTGAGGAGACCGATTTATTAGATGAGAATGTGTCCCAAACCCTGTAACATTCTAGTTTCATAAAACTAGAAATCGATCCGATCAAACTCCGAGTTGCATCCATCCTTGGAGAGGCAGTTGGCTTTGCTGTTTTGGATCCGGTAGATGCGGGAGATGAAAACGAAATGGAACATTTTCATCAAGGCCTTTGTTCTTCTTTTCCAAGATTCGATATTTGGAGAGTTTAAGGATCCTATGTCATTTTCCCATTTAGTGAGATATATGGAGTCTCCATAAATAGTAAGTCCCTTAGGCCGAGCCAATTGGAACAGAACAATACTCCCTAGAGTGCAAGTAATTCAGCGTGTGTTTTGGAGCCATATCCACAGTGCCAGTGAAATATGTAGGAACTCTCTGGCATTAGGTAAATGACCATACCACATCCACATAGGCCAAAAGAGGATGCCCCATCAAAAAAACCCATTGGAAAAGTAGACCATATCTTCTGTAGTGGAAGGGGACTTTTAGGAGTTATGGACAAAAAGGAAAAATACTCTAAATAGTAAGATATGATTCTACAGTTGGTCCTCGAGATATCGCGCATCACTTGTTCAAAGATTTGAGCATTCCTAGACTGCCAAATTCCCAAACTATAAATATTTCCAATGCCTTGTGGGTTTTATGGTCCTTTTTCCACCTGCTGAGGCAGGTGGTAATGTCTGATTGGTCCCAATCTGCAGGGACATTAATCAAGTAAAGAACACAAGTTTAGATAGAAGTGGCAAAGGGACAACAAATAAAAATGTGTTTGATATCCTCTCCTGATGATAGGAAAAGATAACATCTGCTCACTCCCTGATACCCTCTTGCTTAAGATTTCCCAAGTAAGAATCCAGTTATGTAACACCAACCAAGAAAAACACTTTAGTTTAAGTGGGAAATTCCATTTCCATGACTGAGAAAGCCATGAGAAAAACAAAATTTGTTTATGAGGCTGGGAGATTATTTGATATGCCTCATGAATAATAATATTTCCTTGATGTGAGCCATCAAACCAAATTAATCTGTCTTCTTTTGGAGAGAGGACAATATTAGAGAGTTTGAGATTAGTAATGTATAGATTCCATTACAGAATCACGGGATTAGTAATCACTAGCTCAGATGCATCTTTCCAATGAGTGAATGAAGATGAGGAGAGATAAACATTAGCAATATCTTTAATCACGAAAATTCCTTGATTATGCAAAGAAGAATGAGGGGAGAAGTTAATAAATGTGGATTTCTCATGCCTGAGAGTGAGTCCAAGGCAATCTCTAGGATAGATCCCAAGATGACATCCCATTTGATATTCTAAAAAAAGAAATGTTTAGAGTGAAGGAGACTACGCCATGAATAAGATATATTAAGAGGGGCTGGAGCACCAGCATGAATCCATCCAAAGAGATCCTTGTTCTGTAGATATTTAACCATAATAATTTGATTCCAAAGGCCACCATTTCTGCCTGCTCACCAATTTGTTTTGAGGAGCTATGCTAAGTTGAAGGAGGTAGTATCTTTAAGGCCCCAACCACATTGATTAATAGGGAGATTAAGCATCTCTAAACTGATAATATGGAATTTATGATTTGGCTGAGTGCCTACCCACAAGAAACATGTAATGATGGAATTGATTTTGTGGATAATGCCCTTTGGGAGTTTGTATATGTGCATCCAGAAAATTGGAATACTATGGAGAGTAGATTTAATAAAAATTAGGTGTCTCCCAAATGAAATCCATGAGTGTGTCCACATGTTCAGTCGATTTCCAATTTTTTTTATAAGCCAATTCCAGTCTTGGTTTCTATAGCCATTTAGCTTCAAGAAGAAACCCATGTACTTAAATCCCACATCCAAGTGTGTGACTTTTACCCCAAAGACATCGTCAATCTGTAAGGTCAAATCTGCCTCAGGCTCACTTGTAATCAGTATCGACTTTATCTGGCTCATAAAGAGGTTTGAGGCTGATCCAAAATCATTTAAGATATCTAAAACTAATTTCCATTGCATAATATCATATTTCCCAATAATCAACAATCTTGCATCCCGTTATGAATCTTGTAACAACCCTGGTTAAAAATCCATGTAAAAATATATAAGACCACGTCATGGGACACATATTATAATCTAAATGGTGGGAAAGACATCCTAGTGGGGTGTCACTTTAGTTTATTATGGCTAAAGGAAATTGGGAAAGACAATGGCAAAGGCTTTGGAAAGGCATGAGGGATTAATTGGCATTTTATTTATGAAAATAAAAGAAAATAGGAGAAAAGGGAGGTGAAAAGTCACATGTTCCATGTGAGGAGGAAAATGAAAAAAATAGAGGCCTCATTGATAAAAAGGATTTTGAGGATCAGTTGGTAACCTTTTTTCAATTTTAGAATGAAGCTCTCTCTTCTATTCTCTCTCTCATACTCTTGGACACTTAGAGTTTTCTTGGAGCACTCTTGGAGGAGTGTGGCATACTTGGGATTTGGAGCAAGAAGGAAAATGAAAAGCAAGAAAGTGCAAGAGCACATTGGATCAGTAGCTACGATGAGTTTTCTTGCAGGTATCAATTTGCATGTATTATTTCCTTGCAAGTTTTGGCATTCATGGCACATGCATGTGGTTTCTTGGTTATGATATGTCATTGGCATGGAGGATTGCCTATATTGATAGTGGTTTTGTCTAGCCTTTCCATTTCGTAGATAGCCATGGTGTTTGTGGGTTTTACTTTTGTTTTCTGGTTGGTTATCATGTTCCTTTGATTGTGGGTTGAGTTATTAGTTGCTAGAAGTCTTGGTTGGGCAAACGTTCTGGAAGCCTTGTAATAGCTTGGGTTGAGTTACTAGTCCTTGAAGCCTTGGTTGGAAAAACGCGCTGGAAGCCCTTGGTAGGTTGAGTTACTAGTCTTGGAAGCTCTGATTGGACAAATGATTTGGTATCTCGATGATAACTGTGGGTTGAGTTACTAGTACTGGAAGCCTTGGTTGGAACAAACGCTTTGGAGCCTCGTACAACTTGGGTAGAGACCAATCTAGTGATGGTTAGCGATTTCTGACCATGAGGTGGAATCACTTGTTGAGGGTTGAGGTGGTTTGGCCTATGGAATACCTGGCTTGGTTTTGATTGATTTGTTTTATGAGATCCCACATTCATTCTTCGAATATGGCAAAAGGGTGATTGGCTGAAAGAAAGATTTGGTTAAGCCCAATCTATGGTCAGGTGGTACGTGTAAGTCCCAAACTTGGTTGAATTTTGCATATGTAAATAAGAGCTCCTTTCCTCTTGTAATTGATGTGTAAATTTATTTTTTATTATGTGATCTTGATGGGTGTTTATCATTGTTATTCTGTTGGTTATATGCTGGTTATGGGCATGGTTTAGGACAAACTTGAGTTATGGCTCTCATCATGTTTTGGTTAGTATGTGAAATGTTGATGAATATATGACCTAATATATGATAATGCAACTAATGTGATAAGGCATCAATTATTATTAGTGATTCTCAAATAAGTATGAGACCCCTATGCTCAGATCTGTTGTTAAGACCTATAGATTGCATATTTGTGCTATGTTTGACGAAATGACTATCATGGTTTTGCTTTGTTAGGTCAAGTACTCGATCAAGTTTTGTGTTAGAGGCTTTGTCTTGGCGTCATTTATTGTCTTGGAAAGTCTCATCAAATTCTGGGCATTGGTTGGAGACTAGCCTTGAAAAAGTGGCTTAAATCTCACAGTCTCTCACACAAAACTCGATGAAAAAGGCAACAACCTCTCCTTTGCAGGCATTGTGGGAGTGACTATAGCGTTCCAGTCGCATGCATGCCTTTTCATGGGAGTGATTGGGGGTTTAATTCATTGAAAGGCTAGGTTAACCCAGGGGTTGGGAACCTGGAGTGTTAGATTGGCTCCTAGGGGGTCCTGTAGCACTTGGGGAAGGTCTGTAAAGTGTTGGTTCGTCAGTTCCACTTCCTTAACCACACTTAGGAGTTGAATCATATCATAGTAACTCTTCATCACATGTTTACCGCGATGGACCAGTTAGCTTGGGTAAATGTGGGAGGAGGGTGTTACAGAGTGGTATCAGACCATGGTTCAACACTTGGATTGGATGGGTGGAATGTGGTTGTCATGCATGCATGTAGGTTGTATATGTGCTTGTTATGTATGCATGGTAGTGGTCATTTTTACAGTTGTGTTTCCATTTAGGAGTTGATTATGTTGTTGTTGGGATTCTTTAGTCATGAATTCATGTTAGTTGTATATGCATTTGTTATGCATGTCAATGCCTATATGTTGTTATGCATTCATTGTCATGGTTATGGTTATGCATGTATAGTAGGTCAAACATACATTGTGATGTCATTGTACGCAATTAGGTCATCATGATGCTAGTGGTATGTTATGATGCTAATGTGTTAGCTGAGATAGAGTAGGTGATGCAGATCACCAGAGCGAGATTGCAGCACTAGACTTTGAGGTAAGAGCATATCGTCATATAGGTTTGTATATTTGGCATGAAGGTATGTGGTTAATGGTTGTTATAAGCATTAGGGTTACTTATATGCTTTTCATTCTATTATTATATGCTAGTTGATAATTGTAGTCATATGCACACGTGTCGGATAGTCATGAATGATAGTAACCTATTGTTATATGCATTGCAGTCATATGCATGATGGTTATGTTCATTGCACCTAATATCTTGATGTTATATGTATCATGCTAATTTGGATTGGCCTATGAAAATTTGTAGGGTTATGACATTCAAGTATGATTCAACCTAATTATGATAGTGTGTTGTACTAATCTAGACTGACTGTGCATATGTGATTGTTATGCATGAATGAAAATTATTTATGAGCTTATGCGGTGAACTTTTTAGCTAGTTATTGTTATGGATATCATGACCTTATTTAAGTTTGAGTTGATGTGTTGTGAAGTTATATCATGCTAAATTAGATTGATTGTGCAGGAAAGATAGCCTCCCCTGAGATACATCAAGGTATGAGTTTGCTTATGTCATCTATTTGGTGTTTGAATGTTTGATTATGTCGTTTATTTGGTATTTGAGTGTTTGGTGTTTATTATGCCATCTCTCTGTTGTCTAAATGTTTGATTACTTGCATGATATGAGTATGTGTCTATAATATTGCATGAAGGAATGATCTTGTTTTAAGATGGTTGTACTAACACATATGTGTTGAGACAGTTGATATGTACTTGAGTGTAAGTAGGTGATAGTTGTGGCATTATGTATTATGACTGATGAATGTGAGTTGATTTTTGATTATGACATGGTTGTTAGACTTAGTAAAGGTTGATTTTATATTAATATATATGTTTTATTTATCTTTGGAACATGTGATTGACATGTGTGAGCAGTTGGAAAGCAACATGCTTGCTATTAGTATGACGAGGTAATAGTTGATGTGTTTATATAACTAACAGTTGGGTGATGTGATAATACCTAGTAATACTCGATTGCAACAAGGTAAAAAGGTAAAAGAAAGGAATTGGTTGAGAATTCCTTTGGCCATGTTTGGAAACCACAATTCCAAACAAATGAATGCTTTGAATGCATGAAATCTTCTTGACCCAAATCTTGTCTGAAATTATGTGGATATGTGCTATATTCATGGACATGTATTTGACAGGTATAACAATTGGTGTCTAGTTATAGCTAGATATGTCAAGGCAATTGAAGTCCCTTGAGAGATGGCACATATGTGTTCAACTATAAGGCAACATTCTTGGCACAACAAGATAAGATAGCTAGTATATTGTTATATTTGTTTATACACTGACAATGATGTGCGTATGGTAGTATGATGGACAGAATTGCATGGAAAAAGAGACAACCATGAAATCTTGAAGGAGGCTCAGGTTGATATTTCCCTTGGAAGCATTGGGAACCCATGGGGATTGAGTCATAGTGTTTGTTTCTAGTATTGTGCTTTTGGTATTTTTTTATTTTTTTACTCTTGATTAGCGGTCTTGATTGCGTTTAATGCATGATCATGCCACTTTGTTTGTGGCGTCGTATTGTTATTTCATTTCTAGGTTTTATTCTTGTTGTTTTCTTTTATTATTTCCTTTTATGTTTTGATGGTATTGGGATTGATTGGGAAAGAGGAAAGTTAATGGATCTCAGGGAGAGCTTTGTAGTATTCATTAGGTAATGTAAGACTCGAATGAAGCTCAGTTCATGAGTAAAGGGTAGCTGAAGGCAAGAGTATGGAAACTAGTTGGATTGGTTGGGTCCATTGAGGTAAATGGAAAATGGTAGGAAAATCATGAGGAAGGTAGCAACAAAGGTATAGTAAATGTATTTGAGGCATCATATGCCTTGGCTAAGTTGGGAACAATTGTTCTTAATGTTGTGCATGTTGTGCACAGATAAAGGGAGTTCTCTTAACCTAGACATTATATTATTTGGTAATTATGTTGTGATCATGATTATGATGATGTCTATATATCTATACATGCATGTATGTATGTCATTGTCTGACAGGGTCATCAGAAATCATGATTGTTTAATGCTAATGCTTATGTGCATATATGTATGTATGTATGTCATTGTTTGACAAGATCATGGTTGTTTTATGATAATGTTTATATACATGTATGTATATATGTATCTATGTCACTGTTTGACAGGGTCTTGTGAAAGAATGATTTCTTATGCAGGTGAATGACATGAAAGAGGTTCCTAGCCTTATGGGGAATCAAGTAGGAAGAGTAGCCCTGACAAATCTATGAGGTCAATATCATGTGGATATGAGTTGATATTATGTGATTATACTATGACTATGTTTTGGAAAGGTTCAGTGGAATCAAAATAACGTGATCCACGACATGCTAGGATAATCATGGATGACAAAAAGACACCGGGAGCAAGGTTTTTTGGTAGAGACAATGTGGTTTTAGATGTGTAGTGCTACTATTGTGTATATGTTGTGCATATTGTACATTAAGTGATTGTACCTATGGTGTTGTGCACCTGCTGTATATATGGTGTTGTGTGCAGACTACATATGTAGCGCTGGGTATAGATGGTGCTATGTACATGTTGGATATGAAGTGTTGTGTACATATTGTACCACACACATGATGGATATGTGGTGCTGTGTGCATATGGTGTTGTGCACATGTTGGATATGTGGTGTTGTGTACACATGGTGCTATGTACATGTTGTATATGCAGTGTTATGTACATATGGTATTGTGTGCATGTTGTACATGTGGTGTTATGTACATATGGTGTTGTGTGCATGATTGTGCATGTGGTGTTGTGTGCATGTGGCGCTGTGTACATGTTGTACATATGGTGTTATGTGTAGGTGGTGCTGTGTACATGTTGTGCATGTGGCAATGTGTACATGTGGTATCGTTTACATGTCGTACATGTGGTGTTGTGTACATGTGGTATTGTGTACACATTGTACAGGTGGTGTGATGTGCATGTGTCACTGTATACACGTTGTGCAAGTGGTGTTGAGTACATGCAACTTTTTGCACACATTGTGTAGGTGGTGTTGTGTAGAGGTGGTACTATGTACATGTCGTGCATATGGTATTGGTGTAAATGTGGTATTGTGTGCATTTCGTACATGCTGTGTTGTGAGCATGCGTACTATGTATGTGCATTTTGTAGTCTTGGTATCATGAAATGTGTATTCATTGTGTTTTACTCTCTGTACATATATGTATTGTGTTGTACACTGGATGTAGGTATATGAGTTTTGTTGTACACTAGGTGTAGGTGTATGTGTTGTGTTGTGTGCCGGGTGCCAGTGTATGTATTGCTTGGTGTCGTACACTGTGTGTATGTTGTGATGTAAATTGTGTATGTGTATGTGATTAAAGAAGAAAAAGGAATTGGGTGTTTTCTGGGTGTGGAAACCGATATAGTGTGTGTATGGAAAGGACAAAGGACAAAGGTAGAAGCAAATAATGCATTGAAGGACAAGTATCAATATTTTATTTCAATTTTGATTATGCATGTGATATATGATTTTGATTTATGGTAGTTACATGTGATCTATGATTTTGGTTTATGTTGATTGCATGTGATTCATGATTTTGATCTATGATAGTTAAGATTTGAGCTAACCGGATGTGATATGTTTATACATGATGATTTAATCAAATATCTAGTTTGACTTGTTGTGACAGGAACTGAACAAGATTTCTAGTATACCTTGTTGATGAGCTACCAATGAGGTACGATTTGATTCATTTCAATCTATCTTAAATCTATTGGAAATTATGTGCTTGGTACAAGAATGCATGAACATGCCTGGTTGGGTGGTTGAAATTGATGATGAGAATTAGCAACAATAGTGAAAGGAATTGGATAGGCAATAATATGTTGTTAAAGTAATTCAGGAGCAAGGCCGTTGTGGGACAATGATACCCAATAGTGTCCATTGATTTCCATGAGCATGCTATGACCGGTATGATGGTTTTAAGGGTGGGATATGCCTTGGTTTTTAAAATTTCCGATGCGAGGAAACCTTGCCAAGGGATGGACTTCCTGGGATGGGGGTGCCTGCAGAACTTGGAAGGTGTGTGACGACATGGAAGGGGGTGAAAAGATTTCCCGAGGGACTATGTAGCAGGTAAGGAAGGTCGGGGAATGTATTTGTTTTGTTCATTAGCATTGCCAAATGGAATCATGTGCACATTGAGTGTGCCCTAGAAAAATGAGCTGGTAACTATTCACCTAGAGGATAAGTGGCGCAGGATTGTAGCGCTAAACATTAGATGCAACTTTGAATTTGGTAGTGGGTTCTGGACATCCTGGGAAGGAGCTGAATCCTGGTATTACTTTTGAGGGTGGAGGTGTGAGCCTCTAGATTCCCTTGTTGCGGATGCAGACATCGTATCCTTTTATTTGTTGGTTGAGCAAATGTGCATATGTGTCTATGTGCATATTATTGTAAATAATGTATCGAGATGGATTTATAAAGCTCCATGGATAATATGTTTATTTGTTGGTTGAAGCAAATGTGTATGAGTATGTATGTATATATCATTGTAAATATTGCATCGAGATGTGTTTATAAATCTCCAGTAAGTCTTGGTATGTTGTGATTTTTAGTAGGTTGTCATTATAAATTTTGTATCAATATGTGTTATAAAGATCCATAGGCAACATGAGTCTTTGGTGTATAAGTGTCATTAAACATCGAGGATGGTGTTTCCCCAAGGGGGAGGGTTCTGTAAAAACCTGGTTAAAAATACATATAAAAATATATAAGACCACGGTCATGGGACACATATTCCAAGCTGAATGGTGGGAAAAACATCCTAGTGGGGTGTCACTTCGGTTTATTATGGCTAAAATAAATTGGCAAAGGCAATGACAAAGGCTTTAGAAAGGCATGAGACATTAATTGGAATTTTATTTATGAAAATAAAGGAAAATAGGAGAAAAGGGAGGTGAAGGAGTAAGATGAAGGAAAATAATGGAAAATGAAGAAAATAGAGGCCATATTAATAAAAAGGCTTCTGAGGATCAGTTGGTAACCTTTTGTCAGATTTAGCATGAATCTCTCTCTCCTATTCTCTCTCTCATACTCTTGGACACTTAGAGTTTTCTTGAAGCACTCTTGGAGGAATGTGGCATACTTGGGATTTGGAGCAAGAAGGCAAAGGAAAAGTAGGAAAGCGTAATAGAACATCAGATCATCAGCTACAAAGTGGATTTTCTTGTAGGTATCGAGTTGCATGTATGATTTCTTTACTACTTTTGACATGCATGACACATGCATGTGGTTTCTTAGTTATGATTTGTCATTGTCATGAAGGATTTCCTAGATTAATAATGGTTTTTCTTAGCCTTTCCATTTCTTAGATAGCCATGGTGTTGTGGATTTTACTTTTGTTTTCTGGTTGGTTCTCATGTTCCTTTTGTTGTGGGTTGAGTTATTAGTTCTTGTAAGCCTTGGTTGGACAAACAATCTGGAAGCCCTGTAACAACTTGGGTTGAGTTACTAGTCCTCGAAGCGTTGGATGGAAAAAAACTCTAGAAGCTCTTGGTGGGTTGAGTTACTAGTCATGGAAGCCCTGGTTGGAAAAACACTCTGGAAGCCTGACATCATCTGTGGGTTGAGTTACTAGTCCCGGAAGCCCTGGTTGGAACAAATTCTCTGGAGCCCTGGATAGCTTGGGTAGAGACCAATTTGGTGATAGTTAGTGATGTATGATCATGAGTTGGAATCGATGGTTGAGGGTTGACATGGTTTGGCCTCTAGAAGCCCTTGTTTGGTTTTGATTAATATTTTTTATGAGATCCCACATTCATTCTTGGAATATGACACGCGGGTGATTGACTGAAAGAAATATTTGGTTCAACCCGATCTATGGTTAGGTGGTACGTGGAAGTCCCAGACTTGGTTTCATTTTGCATATGTTAGTAAGATCTACTTTCCTATTGTATTTGATGGGTAAATTTACTTGTTATTATGTGATCTTGATGGTTGTTTTATGATTTTTATTTTGTTGGTTATATGCTAGTTATGAGCATGGTTTAGGACATACTTGAGTTATGGCTCTCGTCATGTTTTGGTTAGTATGTGAAATGTTGATGAATATATGAACTAATATCTAATAATGCAACTAATGTGATAAGGCATCAATGCTTCTTAGTGATCCTCAGATAAGAATGAGACCCCTATGCTCAAATATGTTATTAAGGCCTGTAGATTGCATATTTTTTATATGTTTGACGAAATGACTGTCATGGTTGGGCTTGGTTAGGTCAAGTCCTTGATTAAGTTTTATGTTAGAGGCTTTTTATTGGTGTTATTTATTGTCTTGGAAAGTCTCATCAAGTTATGGGCAGTGATAGGAGACCAGCCCTGAAAAAGTGGCTTAAATCTCATAGTCTCTGGTACAGAACTGACTGAAAAATACTGCAGTCTCTCCCTTACAAGCATTGTGGGAGCGACTATAGAGTTCCATTCACATGCATTCCTTTTCACGAGAGAGATTGAGGGTTTAATTCATTAAGAGGCTATGTTAACTCAGTGGTTGGGATCCTGGAGCGGTAGATTGGCTCCTGGGGGTCCTGTAGCACCTAGGGAAGGTCTTTAAAGTGTTGCTTCATCCGTTCCACTTCCTTAACTACACTTATGGAGTTGAATCATATCATAGTAACTATTTGTCACATGTTTACCCCGATGGACTGGTTAGCTTGGGTAAATGTGGGAGGAGGGTGCTACAAATCCTCTATCTTAGGCATCAAAAATTTTTCTGCTGAGACCATCAATACTAATGAGAAACATAAGAGGGGACAATGAACAAACTTGATAGAACCCTCTAGAGACTGAGAAGAACTCTGTCGGAATACCTTTGATCATGATTACAAAGGAGGCCAACTGAATGCAGAATGTTATCCATCTTATAATTGTAGAGCCAAGACCAATTTTCTGCAGAACCATCTACAGGAGTTCCCAATTAACACAATCAAAAGCTTTAGTGATACCAATGTTCATAAGATAGAAACCCATATGGAAATTATTGATGGAGTGCATACATTCCTGTGCGATTGAGACAACTTCATGAACTTGTCGGTGCTCTAAAAAACTAAATTATTCACTAGAGGTGTTTGAACAAGAAGGGTTTTAAGAGATTTGCAATAGTTTTTTAATATCAATTTGTAAATGGTATTGCATAAAATACGGGTCGATAGTCAGAAAAAGAGGTAGGATTAGTGAACTTCAAAATGAAGGAGATGAATGTGGAATTTATAGCACTAGAGACCCAACCAAGATTGTGATATTCTTGAACCATGGCCATGAAATCATCAATAATGATGTCTTGAAAATGTGTGAAAAGTTCCATGGTCCATCCATCTAGGCCATGACTTTTTCCCTTGGCCAATTCTCTTAAAACAGAAAGGAATTCTTCCTTAGTAACAAGGCATTCCATTTAGTTGTTGTCCTCCACACTAGTAGAAAAATAAAAGAGATCAAACAGTTCTAGCTACTTTCTAAGAGGAACGTGGTCCCTGGAGTAGTATATGTTACTAAAATAGCTCATTTCCTCCTCTTCAATATCCTTTTAGGAAGTAAGTTGTTCACCCAAGTCATATTTAATGCTATAGATGGAGTTTCTTTGTTTCCTCATATTAATCTAATTATGAAAGAACATGCTATATTTGTCCCCTTCTCTAACCCACACATTTCGACTCTGCTGTTGCAATTCTTTAGCCTAGCTAAGTAATTTGTGATCTGCATAGCTCTAGATTCATAATGCTATGAAACCAACTCAAAAAAATATAGAAAAGATAGATGAATGCTTTAGGAATAAGCCTCTTCGAGGGGGCAACCTCCTTTACATTACACAAATGAACAATTATTAGATGATACAAATGAAAAGACCTCCTTTCTATATATAGGAGTCTAAGGGGACATAATATAATCAGAGCCGACATAACAATTATAATGTAAGGGCACAATAATAAAAATAGTGGGATTCTATGGGGCACAATAATAACAATATGGGGACTACATGGGCACAAAAATATAATAAGGGGGTTGTACTAATAACAAAAAGGGGTTAAACTAGTAGTATAGGGACCTAACATGCCCTTCTCCTTTAAAAAGTGTTGTCCTCAATGCTTGAGTATTTTTGGATGCTTATGTATAAAATTCTCGTCCTCCCATGTGGAATCTTCAGTGGGTAAGTTCTTCCACTTGATGAGATACTCTGAAATTGATCTATTTAATAGCTATCGATTTCTCGATTCTGTGACTGCTTCAGGTTCTAATATGATTTTTCCTTCCTTGTCAAGTTCTCGCAATATTGTTTGAATTGGGATATTCTGCAACTTTTGAATGAGTTCCCACTCCTTTGGGCATATGGATATCTGTAAGGCCTAATGTTTGGAGGAACACTTCCTGGAATCAAATGAATAGAATGATCATGATCACAAATAGGTGGGAGGCCTTTGGGAGTCTCAAATACCTTGGAATGATTGTCCAAAACGTTTTGGAGATCTGGAGAAATAGATGATTTCGATGTGGGATCCTCTAGTGAATATAATTGTGCAATTACGCCCCGTTGTTCTTTATTGAGAAGCTTTGTCATGATGTTATAGTTGATTATATTTCTTGGTTTCCATTCGATACCCCTCAATTCAACTTCCTTTCCTTCCCAAAAAAAATTCAAGAAAATTTCTTGAAAATTAAAAGTTATCGTACCCAAAGATTGTAGCCATTGGACTCCTAGTAAGACATCAGCACCACCCATCGGAATGGAAAGAATTGAGCTATTCAATACATATTCTCCCATGGATAGCTCGATATTATGGCACTTTCTAGAGAAATTTGTGGTTCCTCCACTTGCAACCATCACTTTACACTCCGGCATTAGATATAGGAAGCAATTCAATTCCTTGGCTATCTTACAATCAATAAAATCATGGGTTCTGCTCGAATCAATCAACACTCTTACCTTTTTCTTCTTGATATGTCCTTCTATCTTGATAGTTTGAGGAGTAGTAATTTCTTCCAATTCATTACAAGATATGGTCAGATTGATTTCTTGAGACTCGATGTTATCTTTCAATTCTTGAACATTTTTCTTCTTGATATGTCCTTCTATATTGATAGTTTGAGGAGTGGTAATTCCATCCAATGCATTACAAGATATGGCTGGATTCATTTCTTCTTTCTCGATGTGATCTTTCACTTCTTGAACCTTTTTCTTCTTGATATGTCCTTCTATCTTGAGAGTTTTAGGAGTGGTAATTATTTCTAGTGCTTTACAAGATATGGTCGGATTCATTTTTCTTTCTCTAGGGTTGGTTCCTGGTGTATATACTCTTATTTTGAAATTTCTTGATCCTTTTCTTCCTCCTTTCCACAATCAATGTAAAATAATTTCTTCTCAAATGGGTTTTTTTAGCTTTTGAAATGTCACAGAAAAAAATTTATAGCAAAAATTTCACGATGACCTGTTTGGAGCAACAAAACCCTAGAATCCAAAGCTCTGATACCAAATGTTATGAAACCAGCTCACAAAAAGATAGAAAAGATAGATGAACGCCTTAGAAATAAGCCTCTTCGAGGGGGAAACCTCCTTTACATTACACAAATGAACAATTCTTATGATACAAATGACAAGATCTCCTTTCTATATATAGGAGTCTAAGGGGACATAATATAATCAGAGCCAACATAACAATAATAATGTAAGGGAACAATAATAACAATAGTGGGCTTCTATGGGGCACAATAATAACAATATGGGGACTACATGGGCACAACAATATAATAAGGGGGTTGTACTAATAACAATAAGAGGTTAAACTAGTTGTATAGGGACCTAACATGCCCCTCTCCTTTAAAAAGTGTTGTCCTCAACACTTGAGTAGTTTTGGATGCTTATGTTTAAAATTCTCATCCTCCCATGTGGAATCTTCAACGGGTAAGTTCTTCCACTTGATGAGATACTCTAAAATTGATCTATTTCATAGTTGTCGATTTCTCGATTCTGTGACTGCTTCAGGTTCCAATATGATTTTTCCTTCCTTGTCAAGTTCTCACAATATTGTTTGAACTGGGATATTCTGCAACCTGTGAATGAGTTCCCACTCCTTTGGGCATATGGATATCTGTAAGGCCTAATGTTTGGAGGAACACTTCTTGGAATCAAAGGAATAGAATGATCATGATCACGAATAGGTGGGAGGCCTTTGGGAGTCTCAAATAACTTGGAATGATTGTCCAAAACATTTTGGAGATATGGAGAAATAGATGATTTCGATGTGGGATCCTCTAGTGAACATAATTGTGCAATTACGCCCCGTTGTTCTTTATTTAGAAGCTTTTTCATGATGTTAGAGTTGACTATATTTCCTGGTTTCCCTTCGATACCCCTCAATTCAACTTCCTTTCCTTCGCAAATAAATTTCAAGAAAAGTTCTTGAAAATTAAAAGCTATCGTACCCAAAGATTGTAGCCATTGGACTCCTAGTAAAACATCAGCACCACCCATTGGAATGGAAAGCATTGGGATATTCAATAAATATTCTCTCATGGATAGCTTGATATTATGGAACTTTCCAGAGCAATTTTTGGTTCCTCCACTTGCAACCATCACTTGACACTCTGATGCTGGATATAGGAAGCAATTAAATTCCTTGGCTATCTTACAATTAATAAAATTATGGGTACTATGCAAATCAATCAACACTTACATTTTTCTTCTTGATATGTCCTTCTATCTTGATAGTTTGAGGAGTGGTAATTTCTTCCAATGCATTACAAGATATGGTTGGATTGATTTCTTGAGACTCGATGTGATCTTTCAATTCTTAAACATTTTTCTTCTTGATATGTCCTTCTATATTGATAGTTTGAGGAGTGGTAATTCCGTCCAATGCATTACAAGATATGGTCAGATTCATTTCTTCTTTCTCGAAGTGATCTTTCACTTCTTGAAACTTTTTCTTTTTGATATGTCCTTCTATCTTGAGAGTTTTAGGAGTGGTAATTATTTCCAGTGCTTTATAAGATATGGTCGGATTCATTTATTCTTTCTCTAGGGTTGTTTCCTGGTGTATATACTCTTCTTTTGACGTTTCTTGATCCTTTTCTCCTCCTCTCCACAATCAATGTAAAATAATTTCTTCTCAAATGGGTTTTTTTAAGCTTCTGAAACGTCGCAAAAAAAGTTATAGTGAAAATTCCACAATGACCTGTTTGGAGTAGCAAAACCCTAGAATCCAAAGCTCTGATACCAAATGTTATGAAACCAACCCACAAAAAGATAGAAAAGATAGATGAACACCTTAGAAATAATCCTCTTCGAGGGGGAAACCTCCTTCACATTACACAAATGAACAATTCTTAGATGATACAAATGACAAGACCTCCTTTCTTTATATAGGAGTCTAAGGGGACATAATATAATTAGAGCCAACATAATAATAATAATAATGTAAGGGCACAATAATAATAATAGGTGGCTTCTATGGGGCACAATAATAACAATATGGGGACTAGATGGGCACAACAATATAATAAGGGGGTTGTACTAATAACAATAAGGGGTTAAACTAGTAGTATAGGGACCTAACACATAATCTTGTGCTTGTTGGAGTCAGAGAAATATGTCGGATCGGTAGGGTCCTCCCATGTTTCTACCTGCTTGTCTATCAATATTAATTCTTTGGTCAAATCTATTTTCTTTTTTTGCAAACAACTTCTGACCTTGTCTTTTAGGAATCTTAATTTATAGTTAATCTTGTCTATATTTCAAGATTTAGGATCTCCAAATGGTGTTTTCCATGATGATTTAACGAGATCAATGAAATCCATCTCCTTCAACCAGAAATGATTGAATTTGAAGGGAGGAGCCTTATGATTTAGTATCCGAGTCCACTTCATCAAAATAGGAAAATGATCCGAAATGTTGATTGGAATTATATGTGAGTTCAAGTCCATTAGTTGGTTGGAAGTCGATTCAAGGACATAAAAAATGTAATATCCCTCCCCTTAATAATAAATAATAAATAATAAAAATAATAAACAATAAATAATAATAAATAATAAAAATAATACAAAAATAATAATTAATAATGAATAATAATAAATAAATCACTTAATAATAAATAATAAAAATAATAAATCATAAGTGTTAAATAATAAATGATATTAAAAATTATATAAAAAGAAATAAATAATAAAAATAATAAAAATAAAAATAGTAATAACCATATTAAAACTCTAAATAAGAATAAATAGAAATAAAACAAGAAAACTATCAAAAAGAAGGAAATAAAACAAGAAAGCTAAAAATCAAAAGAAAAGTAAAGAAATAAAACAAGAAAAAAAGTTGCATGCAGACACATGGAGTGTGTGCATGTGGTTCCCCTTCCAATGTTTTGTTCTATTTAATAGATGGTGAGGAAGAGGAGAGGCATTCCGGTATTCCATCTTTCCAAGATTCTATCTTTCATTCTCTTGGGAGAATGGTGTTTTAAGTCATAGGAGTCATTGGCAATAGTACGTTGATTGAGGGCTCGGGGGTGGCCAGTTGTAGCAAATCCTTGCACAATTGAGCCTACGGTTGGGTGGAGATTCGTCCCCAAAACCTTGTTGCGGTAAGCCTACTTCTACGACAGGTAAGCGCTATTCTTAGTTGAATTTAATGTTAATTAGATATTTATTTTTTGACTATTACATATGGTATCAGAGGCAGGCTCAAACACATAGGGCCTATGGGCATTTTAATGTAGAGAATTTTGATTATTTCTTGATATTTATTATTTGCATGAGGCGACTATTGGCGAGTGAGGATTATCTCATTTAATTTTAGCATCGAAATCTAGCTGCCATTCCCCTGATTTAACTATACACATAAAATATTATTGTAAAATCGTCACTTTATGTTTTAGATTTACAGAGATATAGATTTGCACCAGAATACACATTTTGCTCAATTTTAGACCGCATCAAAAAATGTCAACCTGAAGGTTTTTCTCTAATGAAGGTTTCTATCCTTTATTGCAGCTTATTGCATTAGTAGTAATCCTTGTGATTTTGGAAGCCTTTAGGCATCATAATTTTTGAAAAGGGTTGGAGCGTGAAGGTCATCCTTTCTAGTGCTCCAGTAGGCACCTTCATTTCGGGACTGTGCTAAATTTAACGTCCTTATGTCATTTTTATCTCTATGAACTTTCTTTGGTCAAAAGCAATGGGTGCTTATTTTTAACCTCTGAAAAACCATTATTGAGCTAATTAATGGTGACTTTCTGTAGGACTAAGTGGGCCAGAGGATTTTCTAGTGGAAATCTTCCGATGGAAATAATTTAGTTTCCTGGGTTAAAGATTTTTCTGGTATAAATAATCAGTGTAAATTGTTTCCAATTGCTGTTACGGTACCCTTTCACTACTGAGTCACTGACCAATTGCTGCAGAAACTAAACTGTCGTGCCCTCTGTTTTCCTTGTTTGATGAAGCGCATGCATACAATTTGAAATTTCACATTTATGCATTCTATGAATACAGATTTCATTCCATAAGCAGGGGCTAAATTTTCTGGGAAACATTGGAGATATTGCCAAAGGTGTAGCTGGTGCTCAATTGATATGGGGTAGTTCTTCTACTAAGATGTTATTGCAGCCGTTACACGATTCATTTTCTTTAATCGTTTTATAGTTTAGAGTGTAGAGATATTGTTTATGTTGCTTTATTGTTATCTTGCTATTATCTCTTTAGCAGATGTGTGGAATTACTGTGATTTCTGGCACACCGCTATCACACTTAATCTTGGAAGATATCGAGGAGGAAAAGGATGAAAGGCACCCTAGTGCAGATGCTACATAATCCATGTCTCTCTGGCTCTAATTCAACCGAAAGTATGCCTCAGATGTCTTGATTGAATGAAACTTTTATATTTAATTTTTCTTCTATCTACCATATACGTAATTTCAGTATAGTGGTTTTGAGAATAGTCCACTCTCCGGTCATTTGTTGTTAAGGAAGATGTCTATGCTTTCCTAGGTCCTGGCAGATAGTGGTCCGTAAATGGTTCATTTCATCAACATGGATTTCTGTGGAAATAAATAATGCTCTCTGCTGCTTATCACCAACATACATAAAAAAAAATAATGCTCTGTTGGAATTTTTTTTGTTTTAAAGTTACAGGATGGTTACTTCCAGGAGGCCGCATATTTTTTTGAAATTTATAAATCAGTGAACAAGTATGTGTATGATAAAATAAACTTGGTATATTATGCTTTGAAGATATAGTACACTATTTCAAGCGTTTTCAATGCTCATCATATATGGAGTTCTTTGATTGATTGTGAGGATTAAATATCTTGGTTGTATGATCATTCATGTCACGGAGGCATTTCTAAGTTTTATAGGATTATGCTTTGACCATCCATCTACAATATTACTGGTACGTGTTGAGAACTATTCTTGTTACAATACTAGATGTTTAACAATGTTCACCGAGGATTGTTTCATATTATGCCCAATCCTCCAATCTTGCAAATTTGGATATGCGATTTTGTTCATCAAGCTTTTGTTCTTCTCATTTTATCAACATTATACAAAAAAATCACATGCCTTTCAACATTTCTCTTGATTGTTTCTTGCATTACACGAGCAATTTTTTTTACGGCACGTCTAACACAATCATATCAAAAAAAATCTTAGGTAAAATAATCTCTGCCCTGGCACTAATCTTCTCTGTCTTGGCACTCACTTGTGACCAATTAAAGGTTTTCTTCAATTTTGTCTTTGCCAGTTTCAGTTTTTTTTTGTTAACAATTGCTCGATTGTGATGCAAATGCATTACTCTAATGGCATTAGTGGATTGAAACATCTTCAAACTTCATATTAAAAGTCATAAGTGGAATTTAACTTAATATCTTTTAGGATTTGATTACCTGTTTTCTCCTTTCAATATCTTTTAGATTTGCAGTTAATCAAATTCATTTCGGAAGGTGTTGGAGGCGTTCACAAACAAGGGAATTTGGTGAGATCTAGATTCTTTCCCCTCGATCCTCCTACTGGTACTCCTATGGATCCTGACATATGCTTTGGATTTTTTTAGTTAAAATATTATGGCCGTCTTGAAATTGCTGTTTTTGTTGGTGTAAGTAGTTATTGAGGATTTGGGATATGGGGTTTTATTATATTACCCCATATTAACTTGTAGTGGCTGCGTATCTATTCTATTTTGGACTGTTACATATAATAATATTATCAGTCCAATTTTCCAGGAATGAAAAAGAGGGTCAACTAGATAGTTGTCTGAATTTAGGAATTGATTCTTGTTCCGTTGAGTTTAGTGATTGCAGACGCATTACATGGAGTTTGAAACAGTGAGATTTAATGTGCATATAGACTCTTTTTCAACAAATGCGAGATATAATATAATGCATAAATTAAATATCTCGTAGCAACATTCTCATCCATTATGGTAACCAATTCAATTACAACCTTTAGAAATATTTGCACGATTAAAACAACATTATATCACCAGATTCAATTTAAAAATTGAATATCTGAATTCATAAAAGAGGGCGGCGGTGAAACTAATGATCGCCGGTTTAAAACTGCGGGGGAACCCACAACTGGACTAAATTATAAACATGCTGATTAGCTACTATTTCTCTTTCTGTGGAAAGCTTTGACCTCCATTCGTTTCATTAGTTTGTAACTATCTGTATTTAACTATTTTTCTATAAAGCTTATGAAATTAAATATGCTAGCCGTGACTTGGTTTGTTAAATGGTTCTTTAGGCACTGTTATGTTGCTATGAATTTTCTCAGTTACTTTAAATTCGTCTTTCAAATGTATTTACTATTTGTGTGATGGTGACGGTATCATTGTATAACAAAGTTCTTGTTTAATACATGAATGTCTTTGTTCTGTCAAGTATTATGTTCTTCAATGCCTTCTGGGTTTTGGTTTCTGGTCATTTATGATTCAATGCCTTTTTGTGGATTATAAATCCTAATTCTTATATAATAAATGCATTTCCTTGGAGGACAAGGGAGTGTCTTTGATCCGCCATTACGGCTCGCCCAGGAGACTACCTCGGCTTCACTGGATTTCTCGACACTATTCATTATTTAGTAGCTATTGACCATGCGTACTATTCTATTTCTAATATCAATAGTAAGACTGAATCAATAGTAATCCCCAAAAATTTAATTTTTAAAAACAAGAATACAATTAACTCAAGTAAAACGATATAAGACTTATTTGTTGTTTTCCTCAAATGTCGCACAATCACATTGAAAGTGATGTCTTTCAAAATGTTTTTAGTTATTTCCAAATTTCTTTATTTTATTGAAATTCGGAGTTAATAAATTAGTATTTTTTCTAACGTATCATTGTAATGATTTTTAAATTTAAATATCAAAGATATTTTTTGAAAATTTATTTAAATTTATTATAAAAAAGCTTTCATTTATTAACAAAAATGTTATAAGATTTTTGTAAGCTTGGGTGGACCACGAGAGCTATCTCCATGAGGCTTGTTTTATTCTGATACATGTCAATAGTTTGAGGACTCCCTTGGAGGTTTCTTTTGAGAGATGAGGGTTGAGAGAGAACTTTGTGTGAGCTAACACAAAGCCAGATTATCGTCCATCCCATTATTGGCAAAGAGGTCCGCTAATCTATTTGCATTCCTTTTGATAAGAACAAAAATAATTGCTCGCCCTTCTGCAATGATTGCTGCTAGTGTTAAACACTGTGGTCCAAGCGCCAACAACTTTGGCATTTGTAAGCTGGAGAGCCACCAAGTATGCAATTGGCTATTTGAGTGGGTGGAGATTATGTGATCGGGCTATTATTATTCCTTGCATGAGAAAATGGTACTATTGACTATGTAAATGGTACTATTGACCTTATAGTGTGTGCAGATTTCTCGACATTGTTGTCGAAAAGAACAATGGAATTTGCAGGAACACGCATAGCCATGACCGCAAGCTTACAATCTTATGTCTTATGAAAGCAATTTTATGTCTTATCCAGGGAATCATTATGGATAAAATGTATTGTAATTTAAGGGTTTTGATATGGTGTTGCCTTCGCAGGTGCGCTTGTAGGCGGACCATCTTATTAATAAAAGGATTTATTTTGTGTTTTGGGGAGGGATAACCTTCCCAGTCATCTGATCTGGTTCTGGGTCAGGTGGCGGTGTCTCTTCTTATTATGGTGTGGAATATTTCTTTGATGGTTTGATTTCTTGAATTTCCTTAGAGTAATTATTTAATAGCCATAAGAATCTCAAGATGCACTTGCTTAAACAGATACAAATATATATATATTCAATTTATCTTTAAAAATCATGAATTTGCAGAATTAATATTGGTGATGAACAAATTTTCAAGTACCTTCTTAGCACAATAATGCCACCAATATTCTTAAGCTTTAGTCATTCAAAATTGGATTATACATTGAGACAATTCTCTAAGATTTATTCTGACATCATTAGTACCTTCTAATTCATGTTTCCATGGTTATACTACAAAAATTCGTAATTGTTGATAATATATGGTTTAATTATGGTTTAAGTATTGTGATTGTTGATAATTTATGATAAAAACATGTCTTATTAAACTCATAACTCTGATAATAAGGATAACTTATTAACCTTGTTATACTTTGATAATAATTATTATTGAGTATATCGGTTCTTGTTTATGATGAATCTTGAGTTACAATAGTGTTTTTATTTCTCTTACAAGGTCTCTATATCAACCTTCTTTTCTTTTACAGTTCATCAATTTTTTAACTGATCTGGTTTGGTAGAAGTAAGACCTGATATTAAATTAAGTGTAAGTTAAAGTTTGGTGCACTCATTAGTTCCTCATTGGTTTCTCATGCATCATTATATACAACTAATTATTTGGTATGGATACCCATCCTTTCCTTTGCGGTTCTCTGCTCTCATTACGTGGGAAAACCACTATCTCATTTTCTTGAGTTGTTTGTGCTTGCATAGCTCTCTCCATCACAACCATATAACAAAGATCTAAATGAGTCACATAATTAAAGATATAGTTTTATTATGACTCATTGATTCATTGAAAAAGTATATAATCTTGTAATATTGGATGGTGATAATCTACCCATAATTGACGATGTATAATTCTCTAAAAGATTGCACTATTGAAATGGTATTCTGGCATGTTTTTTTTGTAACAAATCTTAATGCTGGTGTAACTACTCACCACCGGTTCATTTTACAGTTTACATAGCACTTGAAGTATTTGGATAATTGAAGTTGAAATTTGTCACCAATTAAAGTGCTCTAAAATAGTGAAATATGTTCCAATTGACAATGGATAAACTCTGATATCTTATTACCTTTAGATGATCATTGTTCACTAGCATCTGTTCATTATTTCATTGTTCAATCTGATCTAAAAACACAGAGATAACATTCCTTGAATGTTGATCATACTATTCACTAATTATTTGGGTTGGATTATTGTTCTCATTGTCCTTTAGCAATAGCAGTTTCTTGGAATTTCTCTGGTCTATTATTGTAAGAACATAACTCTCTCAATATGATCTTCTAATAAATTAAATTTTACACAGCCATTGCCATTCAGATTACATGTATCTGCTCATGTACTACTATATTCTCAATGGAAAATCGTACAGACTTGGATTTCAGTTTAGGTGTTGTGTATAATGAGGTTTCATGATTCAAGTTTAATTACATATAGTGGATAAAGATGTCTAAAGAGAAATGGAAAGGAGAAACTTGCTAACGATAGTTCATGTGATTATGACCAACTTGGATCGTAGAGAAGAAGTATCACAACAGGGGTAAGAAATCAATAAGAAGAAACAACCAATTTTAGAACATAATAGAAGAGTTGGTATAATCATGACTTGGTACTCTAAAGGTATCACTATAAGGTCTATCTAAGGATGATGCACATAAAGAAGAAAATTTTGGCAATCAACTAATGAACTTGAAAAATCAGGGTAATAATGAAGGTTATTTTAAGGAACCTGTAAGGTTTGATAAATAGAATGATTGGAGAAGATAAGTCGTGTGCATAACAATATCTATAACAATGGGAGAGCCACATTATAAAGTTTTTTTTTTTCTAGGTGACTAACTATATGAATGAATTATGAATAACAAGACGTATGATAAGGAGATTTTATTATGTTGATCTCTTCAAACAAGAAAAGATAAATGGATTACACTTAGTAGCTATCTTACTGAATTTGTTTATCAGGTATTACTGAAGTTGGAAATAGTAACAACATTTCCAAGGTATATCAGTGTTATAGGAGAGGAGGAAAAACCACAATGATTGGAGGTGAGAAATTCAAGTCAATTTAATAAAATAGAATGAAGTGAAGAAACTTCCATTTTTGAAGCCAATAGACATGGAATAGTAGGAAATCAATACAAGTACAGAAAGAAAAATATATCTATGAATATCGGGTAGGAGGAAATGAAGGTAGGTTCTATCAAGAAGAGAATTCTTTTAAAGGTATGAGTAGAGATAGAAACATGATTGGTAATGGTCATAATGATGATCTACATATTTTAAATGTGAAGGTGTGAAGTTGCATGATGACCAAATGATAATAAACGAGGAAGATATAGGAAGGAATGTTGCTAGAAATTTATACGGATACCTTGAGAAGGATTGTGTACATAGGGACAAAAGAAGTGAAAATCAATTAATAGAGATTGAACTTGACTCATTATTTCATGAGTAGGACTTCCCATAACGTTAAAACAGGTCGTTTCCACATAACACCTCACATATAAGTTTCCCATGGATAAAGATGGGAGTAGTGTTTCCAACTGTTTCAAAATCTAAAATAATGGAAACTGAATTTATGATAAAGAAATCAAGTGGTATTGAGATACGAACTTTACGAACTCGATGAGAAAAGAAAATATTTTGGTGGATGAAGTGTTAATTGTTAAATAAGTCAACATGGATCAACAAATCCTCATGATATAAAGATTAAATCATGATGAAATAGTGTTTATACGCAATTGCATATAGCGATATTGTAATCAATAAGCCAAAGGGTAACATCCCAAGGGTGTGAAAACCTAGTCCCAACACCCTCCCCTGCTACCTCGAGTGAGACCTCAGTCTGCGCTTCGCAGGCTGTTGCCGAAAGGGCCGGTAGCTGCGGGATTTGTTTAGTTAAATAACTCTTCCGAACCTGGGTCAAGCCCATATAAGCCAAAAAATGGTTCCATTGCGAGGACCAAGATCTGCGTAAGGGATGTCTGATGTCAGAAAACTAGAAACATACAAAGAAAGAGCTTGAAGATTGGCTAGATCAGAAGCTTCACGAGTTTGTGGTTCAAGAAAACAAAAATCCGCAGATATCAGAAGAACAATGGTTGGATCGTTTCATATGCACAGACATCTATGAGATCTTCTTCGCGTCATTATCAACAAAGTTGTACAAGTGGATCGCGAGGTTAGCTGACAGTGTGGGAAGGTGTAGACTAGATTAACCTATTATGTGGACTCAAGAATTGGTGCACAGGCTAGAAGCGTCCGAAGACAAAATCGCGCGTGCAGTAGATCACTGGTTGGATCAGGTAAGAGGACGGTTTATCACTGAGTTCAGGATAGACACAACTATGAGTTATAGTGAAGCAGAAAGGAACTTTCTCCAAGTACCATGGGGTAAGTATATTAAATCATTGAATACTTGGATTAAAATGCTGTTGTGTGAAAAATGAATTATGCGCATTCATTAATGTCCAATGCAATGCAGAGTGGAAGGGGCTACTGAGGAACCGAAGGCTTAGAGAACAGTCCTCTGATTTCTATTTCATCAAAAAGCGAGGAAGAACTCGTAGGGTTCTCTCTAAGAAGCACAGTCTGACTGATAAATCAACGCATTCCACTAATACCACCACCATCCATGCCATCACCCACTTTGCCTACATCAAACCCATCTTCACCAACCCCTTCCCCACCACCACCACCAAAGGTTGGAATGGCGAGTGCTGTCAAGTTACCGGTATTTAAGGGTGTAGGAAATGAGGAACCAGGTCAGTTCTGGTTTTTGGTCAATGCGGTATGGGAAGCCCAAGGAGTTATATTTTATAATCAGTAATCGTTTATACAGAGAAATATGTAAATTAAATATATTTATAATTTTAATTAAAAAATTAATATATTTGATATATATATTTTTTTTAAATATAAAATAAAATTATATATATAAAAAAGGAAATATAAATTTAATATATATATATATATATATATATATATATAATACAAGGTTTTATACATTTTTAATATTTATAAAACTTAAATTAAAATTAATGATGTGAAAATTAAACCCACATTGTATAAATAAATATAATTATAGTTTTAATTTAAAATTAAAATAAATTTCAATTAATTATTAAAATATAAATCTATCAACATTTCTATATGTTTTTCATTATATTTTTTTTTCCTCATATACAAAGACAGTTTCTATGGTTTATTTTGTTCTATTTTTTATCTATTTTTTTTATTATAGTACATTTGCAATAGAGGATATGCATTTTTAAATCACAAAAAGATATATTATGTAAGTTGTTTAAAATTTATTACAAATTAATTTTTTATTAAATAATTTTTTTTATAAGAAAATGAACTAAAAATTTAAGAGAAAAACTTTTTGTAAAACTAAAATTTTATTTTTTTACAAATTAAGAATATTTTTTTTAACTTTTTTTACATATTTAATATTATATTTATTTATAATAATTTATTATTTTATATTTGTAAATAATAATTAATTTAAATTATAAATTAATAAATTAAATTAATCCTTATTTAAATTTAAAAATAATTGTTTATAAATAATATATAAATTATTTTTTATTAACCGTTTTTTTTCTTATAAGAAAATGAACTAAGAATTTAAGAGAATTGTTTTTTTAATTTTTTTTTTTTTAATTATTATTTTTACATATTAATAATATATTTATTTATAATAATTTATTAATTTATATTTATAAATAACAATTATTTTTAATAATTTAAATTAATCATTATTTACTCATAATTAAAATTAAAATATAATAAATTTTAATAAAAAACCTCGTTATTGCATCTCTTTACAAATATGAAGATATATTTTCTTCAATGCATAAATGTTTTATAGGATTATATGCCCAAAAAAATTGAATATCACATTCTAAAATGTGTAGGTTTTTTCAAACTTAGAAAATGATAAAAAGTTTCATCCATTAAGAAATGGATCATATTGAAGAATACAAAAATGAGGTGAACAAGAACAAGAGAAAATACGGATACAAATTGTAAATATAATATTTAATCTTTTAATATCAATTTTTTTAAATAGAACTTTATTTTTTTACCAAAAAATAATATTTTAATAATATTTAGAGAATGAGTGAGTTTCTTTAAATTAATAAAAAAAAAAAAAAAAATGTATTTAATGGAAATTAATGTTGTATTGCAATTTCATTAATATATTCAATAAAATAGTGCATAAAGTGTATAGTAGTGGGTGCTAGTTTGTTTTGTTAAGGTATTTTTATGGTGAAAATGGTACTAGTTTAAAACCTTGTGGATACAAATCTAATCATGATTATGAGTTGATGTGGCTTAGGATGGGTTCAATATCCAAGTTATTTTGATGGTTTAGATGATCTTAGGTCATGGTTTCTGGAGCCACAAGTTAGTCTTGCCAATTTATAGAGAAACTAACAAAAAAACATATTTAACAAGGTATTAAGACATAATTAGATTTGGTGCAATATCAATTGCACTATCAATATTTATAGGTAGGTCAAGTAGATCTTTAAGTATGTGATATATTTTAATGTGCATATTCCTTTGGGGCCTTGTACATTGCCTCTCAAAATTAGAAGTAACTGTAACAACATAAGCATTTGGTTTTGGTGCTCGAACCATGATTTCAGATCTAAACCCTATATTTTTCTTGAAAAATATCAAAATAATAACCATATCCCACTTGTATGAAAAATATCTCCTTTTAGGGGCCTATGTATTTCTCTGTGACTCATGAGCCTTTGAAGAAGTCACCAACTCTAAATCATTGGTTTTCTATCTCGAACTATAAACCAAGCCTCAATGTTAATCACTACTATGACAAACATTGAGGTGGTATTCATATCCCATTCATTGACTAAAGACTCTATATGCAAGGTTTCTTGTTATGATCAAAGGCCTTGTGCATTGCCGATGATCCCTAGTTTGTACTATGAAGCATGGCCTCATTTATGCATTGAAAATATCAAATTGGTGCCTATATTTTACTTGCAAGCTAAATATTCTCTTTATAATAATTGCATTGTGGCTTAAGGCCCAATGCATGACACAAGAGCCATAAAATCAATTACTAGGGCCCAAGACACTAGTTGATTATTTGAAACTTGGCATAGGACTTGAGACCCATCCTTATTATGCTACATCTCAAAATGGTTCCCATATCCTATTCACAATCAAAATATTTCATCTTTGAATCTTGTGTGGTTGTCTTCAACCCTTTAATGGTCTATGATACCTAGAAGCCATGATTAAATCCTATGAATAAATATATTGACTTTGAATTATGGCTGAGGGTCCAAGACCAATCTTTTTTGCAAATGATTCACAAAGCCTAAAAATGGTGTCAATACATCACTTATATGGAATAGGTTCTCTATAGGATTTGTGTGAAGTTTTGAGTCCCTCGGCGTGGCCCATGAGCCCTACAAATATTTATTAGGAAAAAGGTCTTTGATCTTCTACTTTAAGCCATGATTGAGGCCACAAAACCCATCCTTATTAAACCAAACCTCGACATGATATTTATATGACATTCTTAGGGAAATAATTTCCCTTTACAAGACTCATATGGTGTTAATAAGAAAATGAACCATGCATGACTCATGAATCCCAACAATAAATTATAGAAATTGAAATACTTGAATTTTATCCTTGAACCATGATATTAACTATGAAATTAATCATTATCGTGCATGAATATTTCATGATGTGAATTCAAAGATTCCATAATCATTTTTATGGAGTGAAAAACATTATAACCATAATTGTATTGTTTATTTATATTATTAAAAATAATAATTATGGATTGTTCCAAATATATTATATTTATTTTTACATTTTAATGCTTTTAACCAAAATAATATACTTTATCATTGATTTATAAAAAAAATATTATATAATAAATTCCCATTAATTTAAATTTGATAAATTTAAAATTTAAAATTAAAATGACGTAAGTATTTATAATACTATTTAAAAATATACACTATAACTTAGATACAAAGTCATGTTATCTTCTTAATAATTTTTTTTTTGCAAGCTCAAAGGGAAAGAATATTCAATCTTAAACACATTCATGCTCACTTCTTTATATTTTTGTTTTTTTTCAAGTCTAAAGAAAAATAATATTCAATCTTGTAAATCTAATAGAATATTCAATCTTAAACACATTCATGTTCACTTCTTTATATATATATATATATATATATATATATATATATATATATATATATATATATATATATACCCTTAAGTCCAAAGAAAAAGAATATTCATTTTTTTAAATGTAATAATTCATTTGTCTTCTAATAAATTTTTGGATGAAATAAATTCATCATTTTGACAATTAACAAAGCTATATTAAATTAAAAGGTAATTGTTTAAAAAAAATCATACTAAAGTGTTTAATTGCCAATTACAAACATTGATGAACAATATACTTCTCATGGTAATGCCTAAGCAATTTATAATATTTGATATTTTGCTATATATATACCAAAATAAATAATTTTGAGAGATTAAATATGTTTTTGTATTAAGAAGAAGCTAGTGTTTAATAATATTTCAATGATTGTTTAGAAAAGCAATTATGATTGTTTAGAAAAGCAATTAAGTGTAGATTTGGTAGTGGTGAGGAAAAGTCATTACTCTCTCCATTTAAATAAATGATACATAAAATAAAAACACATATAGGAACAATTCATTTTCAAAATGAAAAGAATATTTTTCAACTGGATCATAAAAATAACACATTAAATGAAAACATTTATGCTCCTTAAAATAAAAAAAAAATAACTTTAAAAATAATTATAAAAATGAAAACTTATATATAAACAATTTATCTTTGTTTTTTTGAGTAAATTTAAATTAATATTACTTCAAAATATCAATACTCATCTATTAAATAAACATTGGTTTTTAGTCTATCATAAATAGTTTCAATATGCCATAAATAAAACCAAATATATGAACAAATCATCTTTAAAATAAAAAATATCTTTAAAAACCAATCATAAAAATGAGACATAAAATAAAAACATGATATAAACAACTCAACTTCAAAATAATTTCATGATACCTTTAAAGTTGTTCATGAAAATGATATATTAAATTAAAAGATATACATAAATAACTCAATCTCAAATATGAAAAAAAAAACTTTTAAATTAATTAAAAAAATAATACATAAAAAGAAGGCAGCCATATTGAACGACTCATCTTTATATCTTTAAAATTAAACATAAAAATCTTTAAAATCAATCATAAAAGTGACAACTCATTTTCAAAATGAAAAGTAACACCTTTAAAATCAATCATAAAAGTGACACATAAAATGAAAATGTGCGGACACCTCATTCTCAAAAGAGCTGGGCCTTCATTGTTCGTCCCACTTCCAATCTGCCACCCAACCATGAGATTCGTCTTTCGGGACCAGAATCTCCCCCTAGCTCCCTTGACGGACCACTGTAGTCAGCAAGTTGCTAACATCTTCGTGCTTGGCTATTTGGTTATCACCAGACTTAGCCTTTTTTTTTTTGTTTCTTTTCCCCTCTGCCTGTCTCTACAGCGCAGAACCCCCTCCTGCCTCCTTTCCTCCGGAAACCCCCATCCAGTTAGGAAAACAGTTAGGGTTTTTTTGGGACACACAACAAGTGCCTTTTTGAGAAGTTGCCAATTTTTCAAAAAACAATTTTTTTTAAAAAACAACAGGAAATATTATTAAATCAAAACATATGATAACAATCAATTCAGTATATCATTTACCACAGTAAAGTCAAATATTTACATTTATCCTAGGACATCACATCATCTATTAAATAAACATTGTTTTTCAATCTATCATAAATAGTTTCAATTTGCCATAAATAAAACCAAATATATGAACAACTCATCTTTAAAATTAAAAAAAATATCTTTAAAAGCCAATCATAAAAATGAGATATAAAATAAAAACATGATATAAACAACTCATCTTCAAAATAATTTCATGATACCTTTAAAGTTGTTCATGAAAATGATATATTAAATTAAAATATATACATAAATAACTCAATTAAAAAAAAAAACCACTAAAACTTTAAATTAATTAAAAAATAATACATAAAAAAAAACATGTATATTGCACGACTCATCTTTATATCTTTAAAATTAAAAATAAAAATCTTTAAAATCAATCATAAAAATGACAACTCATTTTCAAAATGAAAAACAACCCCTTTAAAATCAATCATAAAAATGACACATAAAATGAAAACGTGCTGACACCTCATTCTCAAAACTGAAAAGTCCCTTCAAAAATGATACACAGAGTAATAAACACTCATTATTTTAAAAATCAACACCTTTAAAATCAATCATAAAAGTGACACATAAAATAAAACGTGCGGACACCTCATTCTCAAAACTGAAAAGTCCCTCCAAAAATGATGCACAGCTTCCTTATAGTTTGATAATGATGCGCGTTGCCATCGATAATAAACCAAGTCTTAATGCCTTGGGCAATGTGACACGTGGACAAGGCATCCGTGGAAGTTGTGAGCCGAGCATTTATTGCTTCCTCACCAAAACTACGAAAATCGCTCACAGGCGACGCACTTGGGAAGAGTAGAGAGAGAAGGTATTGACACGCAAAATTCTTGGTGTAAAATGAAACTTTTCTTTCGGTTGTCTTCATAAGAAGGGAAGATAATGAATTTTGTTCAAAGTTAGGTCCAACTAGGTTGGTGGCATGAGTACGAAAGAGATGGTTCACGGAATTGATTGATGGAGGGAACCTGCAAGATAGAGAACTTGTGGGAATCGATCTCCTTTTTCTTGGGTTTAATATAGATTTACTTTTTGGGTTTAATATAAATTTACAATTAAGTAGAAATCAATTTTTTTTTCTTTTTTTTCTTTTTCATAATATTGCAATTTGAATTTGAATTTGAATATTGGTAGCTTATTTATATATCTGAAAGAATATTATAAAAATTTTAAATTAAGATATAAATGAACATAATCTTGATGGCAATTGCAAAACGGTATATGGTTGAAATGACTGGTGTGAAAGTATGATAAGTTTAAATTAGAACACCAATAATAATGAGATATAAAAAGCTTAAATTAAAATATAAATTAACATAATCTTGATAGCAAATGCAAAAAGGTGTATGGTTGAAATGATTTGTGTGCAAGTATGATAAGTTTAAATTATAATACCAATAATGAGGTGTAGGGTTGAAATGAGTTATATGAATGTAGATTAGGGTTTTGTTTTTATGTAATGTGGTGTATGGTTAAAATGAGTTGTGTGAAAATATGATTAGTTTAAATTAGAGCACCAACAATAAGGTGTATGGTGGAAATAAATTGGATGAAAGTAAATTATGTTTATATTTCTCTTTGTTGTTTTAATTTCTTCTTTCATGAGAAATGAATTAGTACCTAAATGGAGATTTTATGCCCTTAATCCATGCTTCAAACCTTTAAATGATTAAAACTTCATTTGAGTCTTTGATACCAAAATCAATTATGCAATTTAAAAGTATTTTGATTCATGATTTTAAAATATCTATATTAAGGGATTTCAAAACATAGGGCTTGGAAATCAATAATTTTTACCCACATTTGCAGGTTTCCATGGAAACACAACTTTCAATAAGTGAAATTCCTTCAGTCTCCATGGAATGACAACTTAGTGCATAGACATTGGTTCTCTATCCAATGATATATAATCTTTTAGTTTTTTATTCCCTACAATATTACTTATTTATCTTTTTTTAAAACTCATTCATTTTTTCCTCAATGAAGGCCTTAAGAGAAAAATATAAAAACTATATAACTAAAAAAATATAAGAACTAAGTGTAAGTTTAGTGAATGTTTCTTCTTCAAAAATGTATTTCTAGTTTTCCATTTTATACCAATAAAGAACAAATTGTTGAGAAGATGAAGGTTTATACAACATGATTCAAATGTTAATGGGTTAGCTTTAAAAAATAATAAAAAAATATATTTTTTTTAAATAAAATAAAATAAAAATAAACATTTTGTGTATTATTCTTTCTCACAAACACACACATGTATGCATACATGTATCAAACATTATAAATTAAATACTAGATTAGGTATTGGAAAAAAAAATTACTTGTTAACCTTTCTAGAAATTTGCAAAGACACACATTTAATTAAATTCAAAATTGACAAATTAAATGGAAATAAATTTTTTTTATTTTTTATTTATTTATATTTATTTATTTATTTTATTTTATTTTTTATTTTTTTCTTCTTAAAAATGTATCATTATAAAGATGATACAATACCCTACAAATTATTGTTATACTTCATGTCCAAATTCATGATGTGTGTCTGATATTCAAGGGATTTAATTTGAAATCTATGATAAAATCTCTTACAAATTATTTTTATACTTCCTATCTAAATTCGTGATGTGTGTATGATATTCAAGGGATTTAATTTAAAAACTATGTACTATGTCAAATTTTCATTATCATATTTCACTAAAAAGTGTGATACATATTCATGAATTCACCCAAAAAAAAGGGGAAAATCTTCTATGTTTTGTAGCATATCATCTTTAAATGAGTACACTATTCCATGGTTCCAAAAAACACAGCCCTAGCATTTCATTAGTAAAAACCATGACTTCGTTCAAACCTAAACCTTCTAGATTAAAACATATGAACATAACCAAAAACTTCAAAATGAGATTTCTAGTACTGACATCTTTTGATTTTTAATAGAAAGCCATTTTTGTAGCTAATATAAGGGCCCCTCCTCTAAATTCATGCTAAGAAAAAGTACCCTCCTATAATAATATAGCTTCTTGTTTTTATACCTCTAAGACCAAATTTGTAATTGAAGCTAAACATAATGATCTAGAATGAATCATTATATATTTTCCATCTATCTTGGTACTTATAGGTGAAGAAATTAGAAGAATTGGTTTGTAATCCCCATTTTAGTGATAGGTGTCAATTTGGAGATGATGGTTCCAAAACTTCTAGAGCCATTTTGAGGCATCAAATGACATTTTTAGGGATCATAAATTTGCAAGCATAACTCCTAACCTCTCAACATTGTTTTATATACCAAAGGCTTCCCAAAATTGCGAAAGACACCTTAATTTGAGTTCATATGTGGAAGTTATGCCTCCATAATGTCAACCTACCTTGTTTACGACCATATTACGAAGTGGATGCCACGTTAGCCCCGTTACTCAAACATGTGGGGCCTATCACATGTGGACATTCAAGAGAATTATAGAAGACACCAAAAATGACATTAATTGAAGGTTGTGGCATGCAAAAAATCTAACCATATATACTTATTAAGCTATGTTAAATTTGGGTCATTAAGAGGAGATTTGATTCCATTCTGTTAGCTTTGTTATTATTTCAAAGTTGAATAGAGTATCTAGGAGTGAAAGCATAGTAGAGGAAGAAGAATATATTGTAGCAACCATAATGTCTTGGGGAATTCTATGCTAAGTTACCCTTTCTTTACATTTACATTGTCATAATTGAAGAAAAGAGAGTAGTGGATAGGCCTCACCCTCTAGATGGGTTTCTTGCCATATCAAGTTTCCCAAGATACATCTTATGTTCTGTTGGGTAGTGTAGGCCCCGTGCAATGGTTTTGGGGCTCAAAGCCTGAAATTTTGGGTAAAGAGTATGGTAAAGACTCTGTGAAATGCGCAGAGCGTGAATTGTAAGAAGTCAAGTCAAAGGGTTGTCCACCCGAAATAATGTAAAATAATAGGAAGCAAGTCGGCCTGCCCATGGTTCACGGACCATGGGAATGTATAAATAAAGCAAGGCTCTATGGTTAGAAAGCAGTTTTTGGTATGTACTTTTGGATCTGGAATGCAATGGGTTTTTGAGGAAAGAAGTCTTGAAGCGTCTGTAAGTTCGAGTCAAGGGTATTGGTGGGTAGATAGAGGCTCTGCAACTGTGATACGTTGGTTCCGAAATAGTGTGCTGAATCTGAAATATTGTGGATTTGGTTAATTTATGGTTGATCTATCAGTTTGATTTGCGTGCTTATGCTTATGTTATGAGTTTATGCAAATCTATAACTTTTCTAGGTGCATGAATTGGTTATCTCTATTAAATGTTTGCTTAAAGACCCTAAAAGGTAAATATGATCTATAACAACTCCATAGTAAGAAGTATCAAGGAATTATTGGGTTCTGGATCTACACGAAAGCAGAGTAGCGCAAGGCCACAGAACAGAATGTGAACTTTCCAGACCACATCAAGACATCCCAAGGGTGTGAAAACCTAGTTCCAGCACCCTCCCCTGCTACCTCGAGTGAGACCTCAGTCTGCGCTTTGCAGGCTGTTGCCAAAAGGGCTGGTAGCTGCGGGATTTGTTTAGCTAAATAACTCTTCCGAACCTGGTTCAAGCCCATATAAGCCAAAAAATGGTTCCATTTCCAGGACCAGGATCTGCCTAAGGGATGTCTGATGTCAGAACACTAGAACCATACGAAGAAAGAGCTTGAAGATTGGCTAGATCAGAAGCTTCACGAGTTCGTGGTTCAAGAAAACAAAAATCTGCGGATATCAGAAGAACAATGGTTGGAGCGTTACATATGCACAGACATCTATGAGATCTTCTTCGTGTCATTATCAACAAAGGTGTACAAGTGGATCGCGAGGTTAGCTGACAGTGTGGGAAGGTGTAGACTAGATCAACCTATTGTGTGGACTCGAGAATTGGTGCGCAGGCTAGAAGCGTCCGAAGACAAAATCGTGCATGCAGTAGATCACTGGTTGGATCAGGTAATATGAGGGTTTATCACTGAGTTCAGGATAGACACAACTATGAGTTATAGTGAAGCAGAAAGGTGCTTTCTCCAAGGACCGTGGAGTAAGTATATTAAACCATTGAATACTTGGATTAAAATGCTGTTGTGTGAAAAATGAATTATGTGCATTCATTAATGTCTAGTGTAATGCAGAGTGGAAGGGGCTACTGAGGAACTGAAGGCTTAGAGAACAGCCCTTTGATTTCTATTTCGTCAGAAAGTGAGGAAGAACTCGTAGGGTTCTCTCCAAGAAGCGCAGTCTGACTGATAAATCAATGCATTCCACTAATACCACCACCATCCACACCATCACCCACTTCGCCTACATCAAACCCATCTTCACCAACCCCTTCCCCACCACCACCACCAAAGGTTGGAATGGCGAGTGCTGTCAAGTTACCGGTATTTAAGGGTGTAGGAAATGAGGAACCAAGTCAGTTTTGGTTTGTGGTCAAGGCAGTATGGGAAGCCCAAGGAGTTACAGATGATAACATCAAAAAGGCGACTATGGTTAGTGCACTGCAGGACCGCGCATTGACATGGTATATAAAGTACTCAAGCGATGATCTGAATGTAGGAATACGGTTGATCCAGGATGCATTGACCAGGGAGTTTAGCCGGCCAAAATCAAAGACATAGTCCATCATTGGATTCAAGGAGATTGTGATGTTACCTGGTGAAACCCCTTGGGAATTGGATCAGAGATTGAAAAGCACAACCCGTGAGGCTAACATGATGTTGACAGATGCACAACATTGCACGTGGTTTGTGGCATCTTTGACACCACATCTGAGGACGGTGCTATCACAACAAAAGATCTCAACCCAAGCCGAAGCACTATAGATAGCAATGAGGTTGCACGAAACTCCAATACAGGATCCAGAGTTGGGATTTGAGCAAATCCATGTGCAAATACAAAACCTATTCTTAGAGATGCGAAGTCTGAAACAAAGACAGGTGACTCGGTCAGAAGTGCATGAAGAGGTATGGTGTATCAAATGTAAGGGCCAAGACCACGATAAGGATCACTGCCTGGTCTTCGCAACAGAGCGACCAGTACCATTGTGACCAGAGGTACCAACAGGGCCAAGTGCGGTGGTTGAACTCTGGTGCACGATATGTTAAGTGGGAGGAAAGCATGCTACGGACAACTGTCATCTATTACAGAACTTGAGACAACCCCCCCAACAGTTATTTTGCAACTTTTGTAGGACGGTGGGCCATGATGAAAGAAATTGCCAAAATTATGATTTGTTGATGGATTGAACATCTACATACAAGATGCAAATGGAGGCGTGCAAGCAGGATCTCGTCACAACAATAGCATGGGGAGGATTCCAAGGATGCAGACGGGGCCTTAGACGTGGGCGGGGACAATTAATCTGCTATAATTGTGGAGGACCAGGCACTACGCGCATGATTGCATGAACCCGACCAAAGCTTGTTTCCCATACTACTAACAATTTGACCATGAAGTAGTCGATTTCCCCATGCTAATTGCTCAGATGCAGGAGAAAGGGGTGCTTCCAGCTACTCCCTCTCAGAATGTCCAAATGATGAAGGCTGAATTACGCGAAGAAGACCCTAACACGAATATGATGCTCAAAAGTGGTGTAACTATAGGAGAAGATAAGGGGAAGCAACCAGAGGCTGATGCGTGGGTTCATAAGGCCCCTACCAAACAACCAGAATTTGATTTGGAGCGTGCGAAGGAAACATTTATGGATGATAAGAAGAGCTTCGCAGAACTTTCTTCCTTGGGTAGCAAGGATCGAACGAAGTTAGATACTTCTATGCTAACTACCTTCTTAGAAACCTGCATGAAGCTACTACGAGATACTAAAGCAGTGAATGGATTGCAAGAGTTGATAACTAGGTGCGCAGGATCAAATGAACCTCGAATGGTCTGGAAACTAGGCAAGCATGCATTGCACACTAGGCAAGAAATGTAATTGACTGCCCAGATTAGGGACTATGAGATGGATCAGGTCGTTTTGGACTTGGGGTCAGATGCAAATGTCCTACCTAAACAGACTTGGGAGTGCATGGGTAGGCCCACACTACAATGTTCTCCTATCCAATTACGGATGGCGAACCAGTAGAAGATCTTGCCCATGGGAAGACTACAAGGAGTGACAGTAGACATCGACGGTGCAAGCACTCAAACAGGTTTTTCAGTCATAGAAATCATGGATGACAGTAACCCATATCCTGCATTGTTAGGGATAGACTGGGTAATGGATATGAATGGAGTCATCAACCTAAAGAAACGAAAAATGATATTCGAAAAAAATCTCTCCACGTAGTGGTTTCGCTGGACCCAACCGAAGGAGCACACTATACAGAGCCAGTGCGTGACGAGGATAGTGACGATGAACTGGAATGTATCTACCAAATCACAGTGCAAGATCAGGATCAGGTGAATCTGATGACGGACAGAAGAATCTCATGGGATCGTGACAGTTCTTGCATGTCGGACTCATATGAAGAGATTGAGCGATGGCAGAACCGATCGCATGAGGTAACAACACTAAACTACAATAGGATGGTTAGATCACTAAGACGTGTAATGATAGAGGCCAAGGAGTGGCCAGCTGATGAAGAGGCCACAAAGGCGGGGGAGCTAGTCAACTGATGCGAAATGATGAATCTGAGACAAAAGCTACAGGATGGCCCCATAGAGGTCTCGTGCATGACAATGACTCACAAAGGGAATATAGGCCTCAGAAGTCGGTGAAAGTGGCGAAAATGTCAGAGGTAGGTGCACGTACGGGCTGGAGGGCTAAACAGGGTATGCATCCATCGCCAGCGTGGGCTGCAGGTTGTGCAGAGATCCAACCTACTAGCCGGTTCGCCAACGGCCCATGACGAAGTTATAAGGGGAATAGGGGGAAGCACACACAACGTCCACCTGATGAAACGCCCCACTAGGAAGTTGTGGATACCATGAGGTCAATGGGCTTATACTAGAAAGGAGGCGAAGATGAGGGCATTAACAATAGGATAAGAGGTAGCTCAAAAAAAGTAGGGTAGCAGCAGGCCTTGCGAACCATGGGCGCAACTAAGAAAGAAAGGGGTGCTAGAGGAAATCAACAAGATGAAAGGTAGCGATGCCTACGAAGGCCGCGCGAGTCGGTCAGGCCTGGTTGAGTTTCTCGCAGACCCAGAATGAGCCGTGACCCTGCTATCATGGTTGCGCCTACACCTACAGGAGGATACACCCCACACAATAGCTCACAAAGAGATAGCGACTACAAAGGAATGTGAAAGGTGCTCGTAGTCTGGGCTAGGAGGAAGGCCGATACATCGCACCGGAGGTGTGACCACCTGACTAGTTGTGGGAAGCATAGTCTCATTGCTCCCAGTAGCTAAAAGAGGGCATGGGACTATAAACAAGCCTGCAGGCGATTGACATGGAAAGAAGGACCCATGCAGGACCAGTCAGATAGCGTGACCACGGCTGCACCAAAAGGGTTGCACTACCACGTGGGGAGGTTGGTAGGTGACCATTAATGCCACTATTCGTAACAAGAAGTTCCTTCTATGGCAGAAAGGAGAAGGCAGTGGGTCATTAAGACGAAAGTTCCGAGATAGATACGAAAAGGTTTGCTGCTTAGAAGCTATTAATGAGCAGGAAGTGGAGGGAAGGAATATATTCAAATCTGCGTGCTTCTATAACACCCTCTAGCCAACACTTGGAAAGGAGAGATCTTAACCAGTGATGACCCGTAAACACCCTGCCACCAGAAGCCCTATGAGCTCCATGGCAAGAACCCGAGCACGGTTTGTGGAAGAACTGCATCCAACCCAGGAAGAAACAGAGGAAGTAACTGCAGGCCCCGAGGTTACAAGGTTCCCATGTACACCGTGACCTTGGAAAAACAAGCAGATGATGGGACCAGTCAGGGTGCCACCGAGATTTAGCAAAAGGTTAGTAGCTGAAAAGGGTAAGGCCATCACCACCAAACCCACCGAGAACGATGATGATTTACAAGACTTGATCACCCAGATTGAAGCATAGGATGAGGATGAAGAAGATGCGCTCGAAATACCTCCCTTACCCCCATATCTCTCCCCATGGAATGGCACAGCAAAGATACCAAAGGACTTGGACACTGCAAAGAATACGCTACAGACCGCACTTCTTCTGGATGAGATAAGGTTTGATGGTTTGCTACTGGGTCACGTACCGAGTATCAAGTTCGAAGATTGGGATCTAGTGGATAGCGACAAGTTCCCCCAGTTGGCCACGGATATATTACCATGAAAATGGTTACTGGGTGTGGAAAAGGCTGGCTTACTTCAGCTGAGATGGATACCACACTATCACCGTGCGACCATCACCATTTATGTGATCAGACAGGTCCTCTGTTTGCTACATAATGGGTATCTCTAGTTTGAAGAACCGATCCTGATCACAACTGATTTAGTCCACCAAAGTACTCACCTATTGATTAAAGGGAACGACTCCACAGACATCGCCGGAACCAGTAGCAACATAGGCTTGGCAGAAACAATGAAGGCCAAATATAATTGGAAAAAGGAAAGCATGGGTATGTGATAGCAAGCATCAATGATCAAGGGGTGCAAGTCACCACCCAGCTACTAGCTAGTAAGCTTGTGAGAAAATGTCACACAGATGAGGTGCCAGCCCTTGTTATTGCACTTGTAGGGTAGTGTGCAGAAGGAGTCCAGTTCAACTGGGCGGATTTCTTATGTGAGGAATTTCTGACCAATTGCAAGGAAGCATAGGAGAAAAGTAAGACTTTCCATTATGCATGGTTGCTACTATCAATCCTTTTGGTTGTAGGAGAAGCTGCAAGGTAGCTAGTTTCCTAGCATCGAGCCCACCCTACTTGAAGCAGTGTGGTTTACTTCGCTCTGGGCTACGAAGGATGCCACGAGGGTTCAAGAGATCAAGGTATTTTGGATATTCATGGAAGAAAGTATCCAAACACGAATCGTGTGCATACTGCGAATGTCCCCCACAGTCTATGATAGGTTGATCATCATGGCCAAGTTTAGAGCAGACATGCACAACCTATATATGTGGGCGTGGCAGGATCCAAAGAGAACATGGGTCAAGCTCCCGTTTATTGCCACAGATGATGTAATTTAAGAGGATTTGGTAGCATGGCCTCTAGAGTGGTGTGCCCTGGACATGGCCACATTAGAAAAGATAGTTGCACAGCAGTGGAAGAAGGAAATCCAACTGTGACTCACTAAACTGGCAGAGAAGGCACGACAGGGACAACAGGCCACCTCGCTACAAGAAGCGACACATGAAGCACCTGTCAACCAGCTTACAGAGGATAGAGGGATGTCCGTGGAGCAAGACATGTAGAAGGAGTTTGAGACATAGGAGCGCATGGACCTTATCACAACCTCAGCCTAAGGCAAAAGGCCGCGCAACAAGGAATTGCCACAAGCACGCAAGAAGTCCAAAATCGTGAAGACCTTGGAAAAGGAATTTCTGGACAACAGTGAACCCACGCGAAATGTCATTGCCAGTGCACTAGAGGTGTTGATGACAGAGTAGAAAACTTTGTTGGGGGAGCTTAGAGCGCAGCTATAGGCACTATAGGTGTGACCCTCAGAAGGGATGTTTCCAAACCTCGCGAGTGATATAACCACTGCTGAATAGACCATGCTTAGTCACACAATGAATGCTTTAGTTTTGCTAGTAGGTGCGGTCCAAGCTGAAGCTGAGGGGGACATGCGACATTGGGAGTTGAATTTGGCTGCTCTACCTTGCAAAACCATCTACCAACTACAGGATGTGTTAATTTTTGAGCTACGTGCCAGGGAAGGCCGCACCCTCCAAATTGTAACAGAACATAAGGAAAATCTAGAGTAGGTCAACTTACAATGTGATGACTTGATTTCTTGCAACCAAGAAGTGGAGCAGGCTGTGGCAGAGGCTTGCAGCAAGGTACTAGAGCTGGCTGTCCCAGTGGAGCTTCTGATAACTGATAAGATCCATCGCGTGGCGGCAGGATTCTGTACGGCTTAGGAAGAGGCTATGAGAGCTCAATGCGAATTAAATTTGCAGATTGCAGAGTTACGGTGAATGCACCACCACCCATACCCCCAGAGGTTTGCGAATAGTGATGCGGTGAAATTCAAGTAGGGTTGGAAGTCATAAAACATGTGGTCCAAGATTTCTCAGGATTGTTGGATCAGTCCCTAGTGACGCTCACATCTCTACAGGATGACCCAATGCTACAACAGGTGGAAACAGAAGTGTGGGAGTTACAGCAGGCATATGAAAACGTCTGAGGAATCATACAATCAGTCGTCGTCACACAACGACTGACCAGAATGAGGGAGGCCTAGGGTCTCTAGGCACCGGTCGATGCGGCTCGACAGAAGGAAGCTGTGCTTAAAGAATGTCTCCAGCCATGGCTTGATGAGGAATTTGTGGTTTCCACCACCATTGAGTGCAAGGTGGCACACATACAGGCTGAATATGCATCCAGTGAAGCGGTGGAAATAGAGACTGATGTGTCGGCAGCTTGCGTTGAATGGGTACAGAGGATGGCGGAGGAGTGTGCTGCAAGTACTTAGCGAAGCACAGAAGTTGTTAACCAACCTGCGGGTTAAGATTTTCACACCAGCCGAGTGACTCAGGATGAGTCACGATGATTGTGTTGGGGGATTATTGGGTAGCATAGGCCTCGCGGAACGGTTTTGGGGCTCAAAGCCTGAAATTTTGGGTAAAGAGTATGGTAAAGACTTTGCAAAATGCATGGAGCACAAATTGTAAGAAGTCAAGTCAAAGGGTTGTCCGCCTGAAATAATGTAAAATAATAGGAAGCAAGTCTACTTGCCCATGGTTCATGAACCATGGGAATGTATAAATAGAGTAAGGCTCTATGGTTAGAAAGCAGTTTTTGGTATGTACTTTTGGATCTGGAATGTAATGGGTTTTTGAGGAAAGAAGTCTTGAAGTATCTGTAAGTTCGAGTCAAGGGTGTTGGTCGGTATATAGAGGCTATGTAGCTGTGTGCATAGAGGCCTGGTAGAGTCCGCAACTGTGTGTGCGGAACCCTGCAGCTGAGTGCGCTGGGTGGATCTGGATGTATTAGCCAAAGAGTTGAATAAAGATAAGTCGGTTCTGAAATACTATGTTGAATTTGAAATATTGTGGATCTGGTTAATTTATGTTTGATCTATCTGTTTGATCTGTGTGCTTATGCTTATGTTACGAGTTTATGCAAATCTGTAACTTTTCTGGGTGCGTGAACTGGTTATCTCTATTAAATGTTTACTTAAAGACCCTAAAAGGTAAATCTGATCTATAACAACTCATTAGTAAGAAGTATCAAGGAATTGCTGGGTTCCGGATCTACGTGGAAGTAAAGTAGCACAGGGCCATAGAATGGCGCGCAAACCCTCCAGACCACATCAAGACATCTCAAGGGTGTGGAAACCTGGTTCCAGCATCCTCCCCTACTACCTCAAGTGAGACCTCAGTCTGCACTCGCGGGCTGTTGCTGAAAAGGCTGGTAGTTGTAGGATTTGTTTGTCTAAATAAATTTTCTGAACCCAGGTCAGGCCCATATAAGCTAAATGTGTGAATGGTTTTTTTTATTTTCTTTTTCTTCATATAATTGAACATTAAACTAGTAATAATAAATTTGGGATTTAAGATGATAAATTAAATAATCAAAGATTTCATAATAACACGATCTATTGTGAAAAAATATTCTAGTGGAATATTCTTGGTTGTTTATCGATCACACAAGCTCTCAATTGTGCATTTATTATTTGTTAATTACATCAATTATTTAGAGTTTCAAATGACTTTTAATTTTTATAATCATTGTTGTTTTCATTTATATCAATATTGCATAAAATTCAACTCGAGTATTAGTCCTTTATCATACAACATATTATATCAACACATTATATTATCTAATAATGTGATGTGTAAGAAAAGTGTACTGGTCCTACTCCACACATACTGGGGGTTCCTTGATAAGCCCCACTGAAAAAACCTCATGCCTTTTTATAATAAATTGAAGGTTCCCTTCAATTTCTATGATAAATATCTTTATGAGTTTTCTAGTTTCCTTCACAAGATACCCTAATTTTATGGGACACTTGAGAAGGAGTTAGACCCATGTCTTCAAAGATCATGTGGTTTCTTGAGAGTTAGATCCCATAAATAAAAATCATATATAGATCCTTGTAGTATTTTTTAGGGAAAATATATTGTATAAATATCTAGTTGGAATGCTTAGATATCAAGGCTTACTATCGATGGAAGGTATGCATCAATAGATAAATATGTCACATTATGGAAATAAGGGTGGACGAAGGAAAGATATTTAGATTTGGAAGAAATTCTAGCCAAGTAATGAAATACTTTTCTTAATGGGTTGTTTGTTTGTTCAATTAAGCCAATAGATCTAGAGGATATTGAATGGTTGAAGTCTCACAATCTCACACAGTTGCACTCAACAAGTACTAGACACAAGGTGATTGTTTTGAAAAATAATCAAGAGGATTATTGGTGGTTGAAATTAATTTTGAAAATTCAATTTCCTTCCAAGGCTAAGTTCTTCTTTTGGTTGTATTTGAGTAATAAATATACCACTTAGGATATTATGTAAAGAAGAGGCTTGGCTAGGTTCATAATACTCAATTTTATGTAAATAAAATGATGAATCTATCTAAGACATCCTTGTATAAGGAAGTATGGGAAGAGGCCTCCTCCTTGATTGGTACTTTTGGTTCTTGGGATTGCCCTTCTCTAGGTGAAAACTTCAAGAAGTGAATGGAAAATCCAATTTTTGAAAATCATAGATCTCTTAAAATAATGTTTTTTTGGGGAACTCTAAAACAGAAGGAATCACATCCTCTTTGAGAATGCATACTTCTCCTCCTTGGAGGCATAAATAAAATCATAGATTCATATGATGGTATTTAACATACTCATAGATATAAGCCATCAAGGTAAATAGTCAACTTGGAGGTAAGTCCATCCATACCTTGGGGTTTTTTGATGGGTTTATTAAAGGAAACTTAGGTTCTAATGTAGTCAGGGGTATCATATTTCTTTCATGAAATATTAATTCCTGATTCGAGGAAAACCAAGGTATTGGTAGTAATAAGTGGGTGTAACTATATGCTCTAAAACTCCCTCTAAATTTAGTTCTTGAAATAATGTAGACAAGTTCTATGTTTTTTCAGGGCATGAAGTTGGCGATATATTTTTTTGTGAAGGCCCCATTTGAGCTTCAAGATTTATTATTGCACTCACTTCTTCATCAAATCAGAGAAGCTAGTGTCCATTTCCATGTAACACTATTACAAAATGGGTAAGCAGTGTCATTGCTTTCTAGCACCACAACCCAGTTTTATATTTTTTTTATTGGCTATTGGAAAAGAATATTTTTTAATGTGATTTTTGTATCAAGTTTACATTAAACACATGAAATTGAAAAGACATTAAAACTATTAGTTTCTGTCTTGTGTCATACTTGTGTTAGATAACATTATATTATTGCCATTTTTTGAATAATTTTCTTGTTTCTGAAGCTGTTATGCGTCATAAGTATAATGTTTTCACTATGTTGAATCAAAGTAGCATCATATATGTAAATGCATTAAAAATTATTAGCATCAAAATAATATATTCAATAACAAAATATAACCTATGATATTGTTGTCGTATTTACACAAAATTCTAATGTCATTCTTCTAGAAAGTTCCAATTGGTCATTGAAAATAATGTAGTTTACATAACTTAATGTGAATAATCATCACAGTAATTAGGAAATAACGAAGGCTCCCTATCATCCATATCTTATCTTCAATGTTAAGGAAAATAAAGTACACTTAGTGAAGAAAACGACCATTATTCAAGAAACTATTAAGTACCTAGTGTTACCATGTATTGCGTAACTTAAATTAAAGCTAAATAATTCTTCCCTTTGAAATTATTTTATTTTGGTGGAATTGATTAAGAATTCATATATGTGAATCACAATATTTTGATTCCCCAAGAATTTAAACCTACTTATAAGATAATTTTAATCCAACAATATCTCTACTCTTTCTTAATTTAATTAAGTGAATCAATTAATTTTATAATATATTAATATGCATAATGAAAATATTATATAACATATACAATTAAGAGATACAAACCCTTTAAAGTTATATTATTTGTCGAGTTTCTTTCGGATCAATCACATATAGGCTTTTAGTTTGATGCGTTTCAAACCACTTATTGTGGTTCATCAGCAGGACAAAGATGGATAGCTCGAATCAAAGCACCAATAAATATAGTAGAGTTGCAACAACTAATTTCCAATAGACAAATTAAATAATATTAAATATTCAAAGTCAACATTAAATGGTAAATAAAAAAACTATTAAAATTATAAATAACAATTGTAGAAAATCTGTGTAGGTTAACTCGATAATACAATATAAATCAAAGCAGAATACTCTAACCTACTTCTACTATAAATTTGCGGAAGCTTAAAGATCAAGTTGAAAAATATAACCAGAAGAAGAAGAATCAATGGCACAATACACATGAAAATACTTTGGGGAAAGCCTAAGCTAAAAACCCCACACTATTGTATTATCATACATGGTGGAAAACATAGGAATTATACAAAGTATTAGCTCTCACAACTAGCCAGCTCTCTGTGCAATCCTCACAGATCCTCATAGAAAATCTTGGCTTCTCTCCAACCTTCCTCTCTGCCCTCCAATCTCCTATTTCCTTGCACTGTTCGTAGAGGATGATTCTCCTGTTACCAAGTGTAACACTCTCTCACACACTGTTATAACTGCACAATTCTCAAGGAATGATGCCCTGATTGCATGCATGAGTTTTCTTTATAAGAAAACACATGCAACTGATAGTACAATATCCTTAGATTTAATCTCAACTTGGTATTTCTCACAATAGACATGCATGAGTTTCTGATGAGGGAATCTTCATTTAACTAGAGTAGTAGTAGTTGAGTGCATGCATGCATCAACTGACTATTAACTCTCTATTAGTTCCTCAAATAGTTTGGAACTAATTTAATTGGACTTAGCTCAGTAAAATGAGTTAACTAATTACAAATAAAATATAGCTCAATCTTATCTCCTTAATTTAAGGGATAACTCTTGCATGACTTCAGAAAGACTTCTAACTTGAATTTCTCCAACTAATTAAGTTAAAATAACTTAATTATTTATTTCCAAGCAGCCGTTAAGAATAAATTCAATTTTAATTCGCAATTTAATTAGAGGACAAATTAATTGGAATATTCTTGTTGCCATATTTCAACACTCCCTCTCAACAAGAAAGGGATTATCTACCACCCCGATCTTGTCTCTATGGAACTCGAATTTACACTTTGACAATGCCTTTGTCAAGCATCTTACTCCTCTTTCGAAATATACTATAGCAACATGATCCTCTCGACCCGTGAAAAGCCACGGGAAACAGATCTTGCCTTATGCTTCTTCACACTACCATCAGTAGCTTGCTTTACCTTCTAAAGCCAACAGGAACTCACAGCTGACTTGTTCTCTGGTCTCGGAACCACATCCCAAACACTGTTACAAACTATGGAGTCATACTCCTCCACCATAGCATCAACCAAAATCGACTGCTACACTGCTTCCTTAAAGGAAGATGGCTCAGTTTCAACACATGCCCCAGCAAGGGCCATGTATCCAGTGTACCTTTCAGGTGACCTCCTCTACCTGCACTGAGAAGATGGTGCTCCTAGATTCTCTCTCACATCCTTCAACAATCTGTCGTCTTCTCTTGTGTGCTTTCGTCCATCTCTAGGAGACTCTGCTTGAGTGGATGTCTCCACTCCTGGAACTTTTGCATGTAGCTACTCTGCATCAGTCTGAGGCTCCTCCTCCTTAGGAACCAACAATTCCTCCACAGCCTGTAGTTGGAGCACCCTCTTAAGGGAAACTCGCATGGTCTTCTGCTCATCAACCTTGAGATCTCTGCGAACCACTGTCCTCCGACTAGAGGGCAAGTACACCTAATAGTTGTGAGGAGTATCAGTGTACCCCACAAATATCCCCAACTCTACTATCGGCTCAAGCTTCTTCCGTGCGTCCTTTGTCACATGGCAATATACCGATGAGCTAAAGATCCTGAAGTGACCCACATTTTCTCTCTTACCAAAGAAAGCTTCCTCTGGTGTCTTCATCCCAAGTATGAGATGTGGGCTTCTATTCTACAAATAGATCACTGTGTTGCATGCCTCATCCCACAAGTGAAGTGGTAGGCCTTGGTCATGAAACATTGCCTGTGCTACCCCTACAATAGTTCTGTTCTTCCTCTTGACCACCCCATTCTGCTGTGGGTTATGAGGTGCCGTCAACTCTCGTTTAATTCATTCTGTTGCACAGAAGTCCTTAAACTCTTGAGAGACATATTCTCCACTGCTATGGCTTCTCAAGGCGTTGATCTTCATCCCTAACTCTTTCTCAACCAAAGCTTTGAACTCAAAAAACTTTATGAAGGTTTGGTCCTTCTTCTGCATGAAATAAATCCAGCATTTATGAGAATAGTCATCAATGAAAATCACATAATACCTTTGCTTCATTGTGGATGCCATCGATAATGGTCCACAGACATCAGTATGAACTCACTCTAAGATAGCCTCTGCTCGACTGTCTCGATCATGAAAGGAAAACTTGGTGTACTTTCCCAAGGTACAACCTTTGCATGTGTCAACTTGCTCAAGTTTACCTTTCGGAAGTCCTGTAGATATCTGCTACATTATCTTCAAAGCCCCATGATGCAAATGGCCCAACCCCCTATGCCACAACTCACTAATGTCTTCGTTTGCACCAATTCTGCTTTCATACTCATTGCTGCACAATCATCTACCTCTAGTTTATAGAGATTCTTCACCCGAATCCCTATCCTATTGGTCTGACCCATGGCTATGTGTCTTAGGAATGCCTTTCCTTTACTGAAGACAACATCATAGCCTTTGTCCTCCAACATCGCGACCTATACCAAGTTCTTCTTCAGTCTAGGCACACACTTCACATTTGTCAAGGTGATAGGAGCTCCATGCTCCCTCTAAAATGTAACCGTGCCCACTCCTAAAACACTATACCTTCCGTCGTCACACATATCTATGCGCATCTTGAGGTATTTCTCCTCCAAGGAACTGAATAAATTTTTATCACCGGTCATGTGAAATGAGGCTCCACTGTCAAGATACCAGACACAACCCAGCACCGATGAAACCATGCATGCAATGAGGGTAAAGTCCATTTCAAATTGAGAGGCTAATGCCTCACCTTTTGATCCTTCCGAGGATCCCTTCTTGGACTTCTTCGATGGGAAATTAGTCACATAATGTCCCATCTCGTGACAATTAAAGAACCTCACTTTAGACATGTCACCCTTCTTCCCTCCATGAGAAGAATTTGATTTGGAATGGGAAACCTTCCCCTTCCCTTTCCTTACCTTACTTGCTAAGGCCAGATTTTCTTCATCATCATTCTTGGATGAAGAACCATCTCGTGTACTCCTCCTAATCTCCTCCTACATAAGATCTTACCACAGTCGTTCCCAATCCGACAGTTTCTTCCTTCCATTCATAGAGTCCTAGTAGCTATTCCAACTCTTTGGAAGGACAAGGAGAGTGAGGCTCACCATATCATCATCAGCAGTAGTTATTCCCACACTACCAAGCTCATCTCTGCAGGTGGTGAGCTTGTTCATATATGTGGAAATAGTATCACCCTTCTCCATATTGATTCTTCGAAGCTTATCCTTGAGCACCAATTTCATCTGGTTGCTACTGTTTTGGTAGAGGTCCTCCAATGTCTTCCATATTGAAAATGGAGTATCCTTCCCATGGAGACTCGAGACAGTATGGTGTCGAACTCCCTCAAGGATGATCCATCTCGCCTTCGCCACACACTTCTTCCACTCAGGTAACTCTTGTGCATTAGTTGAAGCAGGCTTTGGGATTTCTTGATCAATGAATTCCTTCAAGCCATTTTCTTCTAATATAGCATCCATTCTATCTTTCCATGCTATGTAATTCAAGCTACCTTCCAAGGCATACTTGAGTTTTAAGCCATAGAATGCCATTGGCCAACCTTGAAGTATGATATGAATTCGATTTGCACTTGCAACCCTGAACTTCAAACTTCGAATTCTCTTCTCAGTATATTGTTCACAGCTCTGCTACCATGTAGAATTTTCTACAAATACAGCTTGGATACCATGTAGAAAATTTCTACAAATCTAGCTCTGATACCATGTATAAAATCTGCTGGTAGGTTAACCTGATAATGCAATATAAATCAAAGTAGAATACTATAGCCTACTTCTACTATAAATTTGTAGAAGCTCAAAGATTGAGCTGAACAATATAACTAGAAGAAGAAGAATCAATGGCATAATACACATGTAAATACATTGGGGAAAGCCTCAGCTAAAAACCCCACAGTATTGTATTATCATACATGGTGTAAATACATAGGAATTATACAAAGCCTTAGCTCTCACAGCTAGCCAACTCTCAGTACAATCCTCACAGATGCTCACAGGGAATCTTGGCTTCTCTCCAACCTTCCTTTCTTCCCTCCAAGCTCATATTTCCTTATGTTGTTCCTAGTGGATGATTCTCCTGTTACCAAGTGTAACACTCTCTCACACACTGTCAGAACTGTGCAATCCTCAAGGAATGATGCCTTGACTGCATGCATGAGTTTTCTTTATAAGAAAACACATGCAACTGATAGTACACTATCCTTGACTAAAATTTCAACTGGGTCTTTCTCAGAATAGACATGCATGAGTTTTTGATGAGGGAATCTTCAGTTAACTGGAGTAGCACTAGTTGAGTGCATGCTTGCATCAATTGACTGTTAACTCTTTATTAGTTCCTCAAACAATTTGAAACTAATTTAACTGGACTTAACTCAGTAAACTGAGTTAACTGATTACAACTCAAATATAACTCAATCTTATCTCCTTAATTTAATAACTCTTGCATGACTTCAGAAATATTTCTAACTTGAATTTCTCTAACTAATTAAGTTAAAGTAACTTAATTAATTATTTCCAAGTGGTTGTTAAGACTAAATTCATTTTTAATTCACAATTTAATTCAAGGACAAATTAAACTGGAATATTCTTGTTGCCATATTTCAACAAAAATAATAATAATGTAGAAACTAAAAAGACATGAAATAAAAATAAAGAAAAAATAAAAATAAATTAAAAATATAAATTAACATTAATAAATTTATAATTTAATAATTTTTATTGTAATAAAATGAGAAAAGTTGACAAAAGTATTTTTAATCCATAAAATGAGAATATAAGGAAAATAAAAACAAATTAAAATAGAAATAAATTTCTAATTTAATAATTTATATTGTAATAAATTGAGAAAACTAGAAGAAATTATTTTTAATTAAACACAAACAAAAAACCAAAATCTTTAAATTAAAAAAATTGGATAGTAAAAGGGAATATGTGTGTGTGTGTTATAAAAATACAAAAGATGAATGGAGGAAATATAATGAAAAGAGAGAACAATCTGAAAATAAAAGTAAAATATGATTATTTTAATTAATAAGAAAGGAGGGGAAAAATATTATTAAAAATATTATGGGTTATTACTATTATTATAATAATAAAAATATCACTTCTAACAAACATCACAATAAAAAAGAAAAGAGAGATAATTTAATATAAACGGAAGGAAGGAAACAATAAAAAGAAATCTGAATCGATAAAAAGGCATAAATGTGAGGGACTAACAAAATCTGTAATCAATAATAGAAGAAGTTAAGAAAGCGAGCAAAAGTTAGGCAACACTGAGGAAAGGAGGGAGAAAAATAAAGGACGAAACCTAGGAATAAAGGGATGAGATCCAACAACTGCTAATTTTCCATCTGTTAGCACCTAAATCTGCCTTAGGCTGAAGAAGGAAAAAGTCAGGGTAACCACAAACCACACTCAGTCTCGTAGCTAGCTCTACGAGAGCAAGAGAGGGCTCTCTCTGAGTCACACTCAGTGAATAGATGAACGAAAAGGACTGAGATGACTTTCCAATGAACAATTTATCTTAGGCTAGTAAGTGAAAATGAACATAAAAAGGGATTTTTATGAATGGTTGTGTTTCTAGGATGTTATGGGACCACTGGATCTCAATGAACAGAGAACTTAACATAAAGGCACAGATTATTTTGTGAGGCAAGGTAGGCGGAAAGCATAGCAATTTTAGTTTTAAGATATGGCGGGATGGAGAGATTGATTAAGAGGTTGAAAAGGGCATGGACCACATGAATCCTTTTCAAACAGAAGAATGAACACTAACATGAAATTGTCCCACAGGTAGAGCAATAAAATTGAATTCTACCTAATCTCATTCGAAAAATTTCACCAGAAATGAATATGAAATGAAATATGGAACATAACAAGGTAGATATGAAACATAAGAGACACACTTGCTACACTCACAACCACAGGAATCTCATGAAACAAAGCCACTGCCTTTCATTAATTCTCTGTAAAAATATACAATGCAGAAACAAAGTTTCTTCCCCACCGTCTCCCAGAAGTTACAAGCCAGCCAACCCTTTGTAAATAACTTGCATGCAATATATAGAATGTATGAGGAAGAGGTAGAATGCCCAGGGGTTGGTAAGTTACTCAAATCATTATGAAAAGGAGATAGAGAGCCAACCATCAGCTACAGGTGCAGCGCTCTCAAGCATGACATTTGGTTGTGGTGATCCTTTGCATTCTTTGCCACTTGGATAGATGCCCACCTGGAGAGAAAACTCTTTAAAAGCTGCCTTTGGTGCCAAAAAACCAAAGAGTGGATGACCGGGCCCACTTGGAGAAGTCGCGACCCGAAATTTCGCGAAATGGGAGCAAACGGGGCAAAATTTCCTCTGTGCACCACGCGCTTTTCTCTGTGCATCGCACTACTTTGGGGCCTGTTTTGGGGCACTTTCAGGTGTCCAAAATGTGCCCACGTGGGCTTGTTAGAAAGCTTGGCTTGTTTACTTTCTAACCCCACTAGAATTTCTCAATTTGGTGCTCATTTTCCCTTTCAAATCTTCATTCTCCCAAGACTGCTTTCTGTGTGTCCAAAAAGTGGTAGAGAGGTCATTTTTGGGTGTTTTTTGACCTTTAGGAGACCCAAAACTTATCAAAATTTCTTGCCCGGACACTAGTAGATGTATTTTTCGATGTTGAATCCAAATATGCAAACCATTCCTCATTTTTAGCTCTATAATTTTAGTGCCACGTAGGGTGCGCGCGCACAGGGAGAAAAACCCTGTTTTTTGCACAAAAATTTGTCAAATGACCAAAAATGCCCCAAAAATGCTCCAATTTTTTTTTCCAAGCACCAGTAGGCATGATTTTTCATGCTGAATCCAAAAGTGTAGACCTTTCTTCATTTGGAGCTCCAAATTTTTAGCGCCGTGCACGTGCGGGGTGCACAGGGAAGTGGCGCAGCGCATTGGGCTGAGGCGCGGTGCATATAGCTTGTGCATAACGATTTTTTCAGGAGATGTTTGGAGGCCTTCCGGTGTCCAAATTGGTTGCAAGATAGCTATTTGGAAAGGTATTTGAGTATAATTTCCAACCCAAGTGGAATTTTTCAATTTGGAGTTCATTTTTTCTGTAAAAAATCAAATCTCCCAAGACTGGTCAAAATGTGCCAAATGAGGCTGCCTAAAGGCAGGGTGCTGTTACAGTCAACTTTTGAATGCCTTCCTCAACTCCAAATTGAGCTCATGATTGCTCATTGGATATATATTTGTGTCTAGTTATCATTTGACTCATCACGCAAGTCATTTGGCCAACTGAGCTAGGAGAGAATTTGATTTTCCCAAGGTCACTTCAGAGGCGCATCAATTCTCTCGAGCCAACTATATTTTTGGGATTTCTCCAAAACCATGACACCTGTGTAAAAAGTGAAGGATGTTTTTCTTCCTTGGCATGTTTTGGAAAAAGAATCTCTCAGTTTTCCCAAATTTATCTTTTATTGCTCAAAAACATCATTTGAGTAAAACCTTCCCCGTTGTGTGGAACAAGGGATTTGTCGAAATGAACCGAAATGAAGGGGATAGTGAGCTTCTAAATTCTTGAGGAAATTTTGGGAAGTAGGTGAAAGTGGAATCTCTGAAATTGAGTGAGGGGAAGGGGTCCAAAAAGGAAAAACACAGGCCCAACCTAGAAAACTGCCAGGTTGTAGCAAGAAACTAGGGTTTGTGCGAAAATAAGGAATTTGGGTAATATCAGTGATGGGAAGTGTTTGATAAGGTATTTTAAGGATAGGGGAAGGTGTATGAACATCAGGATACAAGTTTTGCTGATGATTTGACCGTCTAAGAGAAATTGCCTTCAAAACCCTAGGAGAGGGAAATGACCTCACCTAGGCGCAACTGAAGCATGAACAAGGTGTACAATGACCCAGTGGGACTTGACATGATAATGAAAACTCTCTGAATGATGGTATACTCAGCTGAACTGTGACATGGACCGACATTTGGACAACTTTAACAAGGGTAAAATCAACCCCTAGACGCAATGCCTAGTGATCAAATTTTGCTTGAAGACTCACTGAAATGACAAAATTTGACCTTGATACCTAAAAATCACTTTGTAAGAGCATGTTTGATCACTGGAGGAAGGATGCAAAGACTGACACTAACATTGGCTCCAATAGGTATGGCAGCTCCTTGGAGGTGCCAAGAACTGCATATCTTTGGGTGAGCAGACAGTGCCTTCGTCCATTGGGCTATGGAGTCCATTATTATGACAAACCAACATGACTCAATTTATTGAATGAAACTTGACTCAAACTAACTCAATGCGAACTGAAATGACTGAAAAACTTGACTCTAAGAAAAAGGAAATGACTCATGACTGACTTAACTAAAACAAGTATTTACAAAACTTGTTCAATGGCAGCAGTCCATCAAGATTCGAGGGTTTCAAATCAAGATGACAGCCACCTACGTATTAATGCAATATGTACAATCATGTGTAATGTGTCTTCCAATGTAACCAATCAAGTAGATGCCTCGTTGATTGATTCTCCTGATCAGATCTTCTGGTCAACAATAGATACTTGTAACTGGGCATCCAAAAAACTAATTGACCTTGATCTCCTTCATCACCGAATACTGCAATAATCACCTTCACGGCTGACTGCAACAGATGTTCCAGAGGATCTTGAAAAACATGAAGTCTGTCCTCCTATTGCAAGAACAAGGTGTCTTTCTCCTTTGCTTATGATTTTCCTTCATAATGTACTCAGTATGAGTATGTTCTTGATCCTCAGAAAATTCTGAACAGGTAGATGAGTGAATCTCTTCTTGAAAACACATTTCAAAACATAAAACATATGAAGAAGAATCTAAAATGGAATCCTGAATGGTCTGATCTTCGGTAGTCTGAATATATTGTAAGTCATCTTCATATGATATGACAGCCAGATTCTCATTACATTCATCACATTCATTAATCATGAGAAAAGCAACTTCAGATGATTCTTGAAACCCAACACTAACATTCATACCATCTACCAATGATTCATCCGAGGAAACTTTTTCACTTACTTGAACCAAATTCTCATCTTGCTGTTCATGAACTGAGTGAGCTACCTCCTCATGAAGATCTAGTTCTGGTGAGATGAGGTCAGTCAGGTTTGTACCTCTATTTTCTCCATTTGAGGCAGCCTCAACCATGCAACTCTCTTTTTTCTCCTCACCATCTGTCTCTTGATCTGATTTATCATCCCCATTATTTGAGATTAGAACATCATTTTCTTGCATATCATCTTTTATTTCCACCAGATCTAAAACAAAACTTCTTCTTTCATCATTTCCAGCCATATGGAAATCTTCAACCTACTGATCTATAAAGCTGTTCACTAGACTGCCATCCCTTTCTTTAGAGATATTACGAAGATTCTGCCTTATAAACTGAAATTCTTCGTAACACAAGGGTACAGAATCCTCTTGCATCATTAAATCATGTATTTCGGCTGCCTCACCTTCATCTGTAATCTGACCTTGAATTGTGTTTGGTGGCTGCAAATCTGGTTCTATATCCAAAATGATTTCATCAATCATTTCAAGGGAAGATTTCTTATTAATGACCTGCTCAAAAATTTCACCATTTGTCTTACCTTCAACATTAATATTGAGAGATTGTTGATTTCCCACAAGCTTTTCATTTGAAGATTTACTATGCAATTACCCGCAAAAACTGAAATGATTAAAAACAGAGAGGTAAGGAATCTTCTTGTATCGTTTGATCATATAAGCCAGCTTCTATGTCTTCATGTGCAACCTAACTATTAATGGCATTTGGGGGCTGGAACTCTGAATATAAGAAGTCTGGAACAAAGTTTTCATCTCCCTCAAGAGGATCCAAATCAAAGATTTTTCGATAGCTGATGTCTGATTGCATGGAAATTATCTCTGATGAACTGACATGAATCAAAGCACAAAGGCAAAGATCCTTCACTTACCTCAAAATATGTTGCACTTTCCTCATCGTTTCCATCGCTGATATGCTTTGGTTGATCACTATACTCAAGCTACTGTAAGCGAACTTCCTCATCCCATAAACTGGCTGCTGATTTGTCTGCAAGATTAGCTTCTGTTTGGAGAGCATAATCATCATCATCATACTGATAAAATTGAGGAAAATCGTCAATATAAAACATGTCATCAAGCATACATGTCATGTCAACAGGTCTTTCTTCTCCAATATGATCTACAAAACAATCCTTATGACTACTGAGATAAGAAACAAAATGTTTTGGATCAGCCACTTGTTCATGAACACCATTTTCATCTTTTGCAGTCATTTTTCTCACCATCTCTTCTACGACACTCACCAAAATGTCAAGCTTTTCCTCTGAAGGTTTAGTTTTCTCTAGATCCACGTTTTTCATCTCTTCTTCTTTCAACCTTGCCCTTCTGATCAGCAAATGAGCCTCTATATTTACTGCATTGTTCTGCATCTCTTCAAGTGTTGCGACATTATTCTCTCTCAGCTGAAACTCCATTTCTGGATCAAAGGCACCCGGGTAGTGCAAGAGAGCAGATCTAGGAGGGGGTCTTATATCAACCAGCATTGAATAATAAACTTGATTAAATCTGGCTGAAAACTGTTGTACTGTTTCCCCTGGTAGTCTTTTCAGCTGATTATACTCTTCTACGATAAGGAAAATGTTATGTCTGATCCTCCATCTATCAAGAAAAACTTTGATGAACTGCTGTAAATCTGTGATGCTCGCATCTGGTAGGGCTTTGAACCAACTCTTGACTTTGCCTTGCAAAGAAAGAGCGAAAAGTCTTATACTGACATCTTCTTCATCAATTTCAAAATGGTCTAGAAAGGTCTCAACATTCTGCACATGTTGCTTAGCATTGACATTCTTACATTCACCGTCGAATCTTGGCAAGTATAGATCATAATTTTTGGGGAAAGCATGAAGAACAGAAGGTAAAACAAGAGGTTTATACCTATCTAGGATTATAACAGCTGTAGGGATATGTACAAGAGCTATGGGATCCGTTTTTTTTTCTTTAGGCTCATCACTTTACAGAGAATCATCATAAGATGTAGGAAAAGTAAGGAGGCCAGGATCTAAGGGAAACTCACTATTTACGCTTTTTGAATAGATCGAGTGAAGATTTTTATCACCTTTATCATACAACAAGTTCTGAAAAACTTTTAGGGCAGCTTCAAGAATAGCGAAGAAGTAATTTACAATAAAGAAGAGTAGAACCTGAATACCATTCCACTTTGGATACCCGAACTCTGTGTAAGATCCTTCCATTTTCACAGAGAAAGAGTTAGTCCTCCAGTGGAGTCACCATGAAGCACCGATTGCTGGGTTGTTCAGTGAATGGAGTCGCCAGGTGAATGATTTCAGCCTTATTATGTTCGATCGCTGTTCACTGTCAACAATCAGCTCTGAACTTGAGATATGTACTGGGGAAAAACAATCTTCAAGCAAACCAATTTCTCCCCAGTGGAGCCGCCACTATGTTAGCACCTAAATATGCCTTACGCTGAAGAAGGCAAAAATCAGGGTAACCACAAACCATTCTTAGTCTCGTAGCTAGCCCTACGAGAGCAGGAGAGGGCTCTCTCCGAGTCACACTCAGTGAATAGATGAACGAAAAGGACTGAGATGACTTTCCAACGAACAATTTATCTTAGGCTAGTAAGTGAAAATGAACATAAAAAGGGATTTTTATGAATGGCTGTGTTTCTGGGATGTTATGGGACCACTGGATCTCAATGAACAGAGAAATTAACATAAAGGCACATATTATTTCGTGAGGCAAGGTAGGCGGAAAGCATAGCAATTTTAGTTTTAAGATATGGCGGAATGGAGAGATTGATTAAGAGGTTGAAAAGGGCATGGACCATATGAATCCTTTTCAAACAGAAGAATGAACACTAACATGAAATTTTCCCATAGGTAGAGCAATAAAATTGAATTCTACCTAATCTCATTCGAAAAATTTCACCAGAAATGAATATGAAATGAAATATGGAACATAATAAGATACATATGAAACATAAGAGACACACTTGCTACTTTCACAGCCATAGGAATCTCATGAAATAGAGCCGCTGCCTTTCATTAATTCTCTGTAAAAATATATAATGCAGAAACAAAGTTTCTTTCCCACCATCTCCCAGAAGTTACAAGCCAGCCAACCCTTTGCAAATAACTTGCATGAAATATATAGAATGTGTGAGGAAGAGATAGAACGCCCAGGGGTTGGTAAGTTACTCAAATCATTACGAAAAGAAGATGGAGAGCCAACCATCAGCTACAGGTGCAGCACTCTCAAGCATGACATTTGGCTGTGGTGACCCTTTGCATTCTTTGCCACTTGGATAGATGCCCACCTAGAGAGAAAACTCTTTAAAATCCACCTTTGGTGCCAAAAAACCGAAGAGTGGATGACCGGGCCCACTTGGAGAAGTCGCGACCCGAAATTTCACAAAATGGGAGCAAACTGGGCAAAATTTCCTTTGTGCGCCGTGTGCTTTTCTCTGTGCATCACGCTACTTTGGGGCCTGTTTTGGGGCACTTGCAACTATCCAAAATGTGCCCAAGTGGGCTTGTTGGAAAGCTTGGCTTGTTTAATTTCTAACCCCACTATAATTTCTCAATTTGGTGCTCATTTGCCCCTTCAAATCTTCATTCTCCCAAGATTGCTTTCTGTGTGTCCAAAAAGTGGCAGAGAGGCCATTTTTGGGTGTTTTTTGACCTTTAGGAGACCCAAAACTTATCAAAATTTCTTGCCCGGACACCAGTAGATGTATTTTTTAATTCTAAATCCAAATATGCAAACCATTACTCATTTGGAGCTCTAGAATTCTAGCGCCGTGCAGGGTGCGCGGCGCACAGGGAGAAAAACCCTGTTTTTTGCACAAAAATTTGTCAAATGACCAAAAATGCCCCAAAAATGCTCCAAATTTTTTGTCCAAGCACCAATAGGCATGATTTTTCATGCTGAATCCAAAAATTTAGACCTTTATTCATTTGGAGCTCCCAATTTTTAGCGCCGCGCACGTGCGTGGCGCACAGGGAAGTGGCGCGGCGCACTGGGCTAAGGCGCGGCGCATATAGCCTGTGCATAGCGGTTTTTTTAGGAGATGTTTGGAGGCCTTCCTGATGTCCATATTGGGCACAGGATAGCTCGTTGGAAGGGTCTTTGAGTCTACTTTTCAATCCTAGTGGAATTTTTTAATTTGGAGTTCATTTTCCCTGTCAAAAATCAAATCTCTTAAGATTGGTCAAAATGTACCAAATGAGGCTGCCTAAAGGCAGAGTGCTGTTACAGTCAACCTTTGAATGCCTTCCTCAACTCAAAATTGAGCTCATGATAGCTCATTGGAAGGATATTTGTGTCTAGTTATCATTTGACTCATCAAGAAAGTCATTTGGCCAGCTGAGCTAGGAGAAAATTTGATTTTCCCAAGGTCATTTCAGAGGCGCATCAATTCTCTCGAGGCAACTATATTTTTGGGATTTCTCCAAAAACATGACACCTGTGTAAAAGGTGAAGGATTTTTTTCTTTCTTGGCATGTTTTGGACAAAAACCTCTCTCAGTTTTCCCAAATTTATCTTTTATTTCTCAGAAACATGATTTGAGTAAAACCTGCCCCGTTGTGTGGAACGGGGGATTTGTCGAAATGAAGCGAAATGAAGGGGATAGTGAGCTTCTAAATTCTTGAGGAAATTTTGGGAAGTAGGGAGGGATGTTAGGAAGTAGGGGAAAGTGGTATCTCTGAAATTGAGTGAGGGTAAGGGGTCCAAAAAGGCAAAACACAGGCCCAACCTAGAAAACTACTAGGTTGTAGCAAGAAACTAGGGTTTGTGTGAAAATAAGGAATTTGGGTAATCTCAGTGATGGGAAGTGTTTGATAAGGTATTTTAAGGATGGGGGAAGGTGTATGAACATCAGGATACAAGTTTTGCCGATGATTTGACCGTCCAAGAGAAATTGCCTTCAAAACCCTAGGAGAGGGAAATGACCTCACCTAGGCACAACTATAGCATGAACAAGGTGTACAATGACCCAGTGGGACTTGACATGATAATGAAAACTCTATGAATGATGGTATACTCAGCTGAACTGTGACATGGACCGACATGTGGACAACTTTAACAAGGGTAAAATCAACCCCTAGACCCAATGCCTAATGACCAAATTTTGCTTGAAGACTCACTGAAATGACAAAATTTGACCTTGACACCTAAAAATCACTTTGTAAGAGCATGTTTGATCACTGGAGGAAGGATGAAAAGACTGACACTAACACCATCCATGTTTCTTATTTAGCATCTTAGACATTTTTTCAATCTCAATGGAATCCTCGAACTTATGGTAATGAAAATGATCAATTCTAGCAATGACCTAAGAATCCTCTATACAAATGTGGTGCTTTTTCTTTTCTACATGCTCAGTTAAATATGGGGAGTGATTCCTACATTATTATATGTCAATTGCATGCTCGTGAATCCTTTGATTAATATAATGGCTAGCTTCCCTAATGTAGGGAGTCTCAAAGGGTCATGGGACCAAATACACACCTTTCATGTTCCTAGGTTCCACTGGGTCTTTAGCTGATCTTAGGGAGCTTCAAATTGAGTTTAGGGGTCTAAATGTGGAAAAAACAATGCATTGTCGAAGAATCCCAACAATCATATCAATAGTCCCTTGGATAAAGGGAAATTTAACATTAGAAATCAATTCCCAATATTCTTTCCTTATCGCAGGACCTTTACTTGCCTTTAAAAAGAGCTTGATACCTTGTGATCCACTATAGACATTCTTCTTGGAACATTCAGGAGATGGGTTTGCTCACCCTCCAGTGACTCTCATCAGAGACCTGCAAAGCTCGAGTAGCTAATGTATTTAGAAATCCCAACTTTTGGGCTAGATAGTACTGATGGGAGTCAGCATGAAGATATTACTCAGTGTGTGTTTTCTTGTGAAAAACTTGGTGAGAGAAAGAACCATTTACTTTCTTAGGGATAAGAATGTTAAGGAAGGGAAAACTACCATTAACCTCAGATTCTATGGTAAATTTTATTGATCGATATTGATTGGTAAGATGCTGCAAAAACAAATCCAACTTATCACAACCATAATTCCATAAGATAAAGGTATCATCAACAAACCTTTTCCAAAGTTTTAACCTAAATTGAGCTACGGCCAAAACCTTAGATTCAAAATCTTCCATGAACATGTTAGCAACGTCACTTGTCTGTTCATAGAATTTACCTTCGAAACTGAAAAAAGTGGAGGTAAGGAAAACCTCAACAAACTTGACTTATATTATTATTGTTTTATCTTGTATTATAATATAATTAAGAGATTACGAATTTTTTTATAACTGTTATATATAAAAAAATCACAAACATTCCTTGTCAATATATTTTGAATTTCATTTATAATTATAGATGGAAATTCAAGTTTTGTCGATACCTTACCCTTTCCAATAATTTTACATGGTTCATCATCACCCAAATAAGCCCGTCCAAAATCATCTTGAACATTATATTAAAAATATTTGCTATGGGCTATGGCATGAAATGAATCCCTTGAGTTTATCACCTAAGAATTAGAAATTTTATATACTAAAATGATTAAAGAATCTTATAACACATCACCTACTACATTGCTTCCTTATTATTCCCCTATTGTACATATCCTTTCCTTTTTACGTTTAGAGACCAATAATATATCTTCTTGTGTCATTTCTACCCACGATGCCAACATTTCAGCCTCCCATTGGATTTGGATTTTCACTTCTGAGAATTTCCATGATTCCTTGGGTACTTCCTTCTCTCCCTTTGTCTTTCCATGTTCTCGAGACTCAAATAATTACTTGACATCTCACTTGTGGTTTTCTATGATATTTCATTGCTAAGGATAACACCACCAAACTCATCAAACCTTAAAGTGGTTGAACTAAAGACATAATTGCTCACAATCATGACCAAGCCTTTCCAACTTTCTGGCAATGAGCATAAAATCAGAAGATCCCTACCCTCATCATTTAAGTTGAATCCTATATAACTTAAATGACTAGAGACTGAATTAAATTCATTTAAATGATTAGAAATAGCTCCACCTTTTGCAAACTTCATATTAAATAAATTATTCATAAGAAATACCTTATTGAAAGTTGAGTTTTTTTTTACATTTTATCCAATGTTTTCATCCAACCTTGCATTATATTTTCTTTCAAAATGTTCAGAGCCACCAATGATAATAAGCATAGTTGCATTGTTCCGAGTGTCTCTCTGTTAATAATATCCCATTCCTCATCTTTCATAGTTAATGGATTTATTTTCTACTTCGCTTAATGGTAGAAAAATATTTTTCTAATATAGGTAATCTTCCATTATTGGCATTTTTGGCTATTAAACTTCTTGACATAAAAATGTATTTAGCTATTTCCTGCACTCTAACCATGAACCTTTTATGAGCTTTATCAGCTAAAATAAACCTTTATCTCTAACACCTATTGATAGGAATAAAATCCTAGAGCAATAAAATAAACTTCAAAATTTTAGGTGTTCTAGACGTTTTTGATGGTGTTGAATCTATTTCCACCATCAAAAACACAATTCAAACACGCCCTCTACAAGATTTTTGAAATTTTTTTGCCCGGATTCCAACCACTTTTGGCCATCCGAGCAATTCCTCCGCCTCAGTAAACGCCTCCTATATCATGTGTATGTCAAATTAAAAATATATATTTACTCTAATTGTATATCTAATCCTAGAAATAAACAAAAGAATTAAGTTGCTTATTCAATAAAATAATTAAATTATTATTAAATAAAAATAAATAATTTTTTTAAATATATATAATTTCTTTTCATGAAATTAATATATATAATTACTATTATCTTAATATTTTTTATACTATTTATTCATAATATTAATTTTTTGTTATTATTAAAAATATAAAATAATAATAATAGAATTCAAGATTTACATATTGTGATACGTATGGATATTTCAATACTATCAAATTATTAATTAATTTAATGAAACACTTATATTATGGTGCATATAGATATTTCAATACCATGAAAATATTAATTAATTCAATAAAAATATTTTATGAAAACATTATTATGACATGAAACATATTTCCGTATGCCGACAAAGTGGCCTCTCTAATTCATGTGCGAATGATGTGTTATTAAATATTTTTAAATGTAAATTTAAAAATATCTTTATATTATTCAATTAAAAAAAAAATTAATATAAATATTTACATTATTCTTTAAAAGTATAAAAAACATTATATTTATTTTGTAAAATATATTATGTAAAATTTTAATTTAATCTCTTAATTAAACTATTATAAAAATATTGTGTATCTTTTAACTAAACAAAATCAAAATATGCTATTGCCCTAATTATGAATTCTACTAGTTCCCCCCAAAAAAATGCAAATGTAGAAACAATTAATATGCTATTGCCCTAATTATGAATTCTACTAGTTCCCCCCAAAAAAATGCAAATGTAGAAACAATTAAATGTTACCGCATCAAATTCTTTTCATAAAACATCACATCTAATTTGTTGTTTACTTTTCATATAATTTTTCCTTTTATCTCGAGGAACACGATGATAAAGTACTATTTTAAAAGATATTTCAATAAATTATGTGAAAAGAATTTAAAATAACACTTTTTACAATAGAGTAGATTTTACTTTTGCTTTCATTCACATACTCTCATTCCCAAGCAAATATCAAATATTCATAGCTCTCTGCAACACTCATTTGACATTGAATGGGGTCTTTTATTAGTATAGATATACCTTGAAAAACAAATGCACTATTTCACACTATACGTCATTTTCTATGGCTATCAACATTCATTGCTCTTTACAATTAAATGGTGTTTGTCTATTATCATTGTCTATGGTTATCAACATCAAACCGAGAGATCTTAGAACATTCATTGTTCTTTGCAACATCCATTTCACAATTAAAATGGTCTCTGTCTCTTGTGAATGTAGACAAATTCACACCGTATGCTATTTGTTGAATAGATATACAATGATTTGAATTGAATAGATCAAATTTCCTCTTAAATCCATCATTAAGGTGATATTAGATATATAATGATTTGAATCGACTAGATCAAATTTCCTATGAATTGATCGTTAAAGTGATGTATGGAATTATAACAATAAAATCAGACAAATTTCTCTAATAAAACCAATAATTTTTACTAAGTCCTTTGACCGAAACCTCTTAAAAATGAGTTATACAAAGTCTTCACATGCAACATGCTTGACTTTAAAATATTATTTGAAATAATTTTTGTTTTTATTAAAAAAATATATAACTATTTTAAATTATATTTTTCAAATATTAATATTTGTTTTAGAAAAATATAATATAAATGACGATATTTTTTTATTGACATTTGTTTTTTTAATAGGTAGAGTGACTTTTACAATTTTTGTAATATTATTAAAACTTAGAAAACTTTTCATTAGACTTAAAATAATTAAAACATAATAGTTTCCAAAACAATGAAAAGTTAATGTAGAAACCATATATATATAATCACTCTATTTTAGAGATATGATTTATGTCATAAGAAAACTAAAAATGAAGTAATATTTTTTTCATATTTATGTATCTATAATCTAATTCTAATAGGAGGGCGTTGAGTTTATTTCTAGGTCTATCAATCCTAAAAGGTCAATTTCTCATTTTTTAAAAGATATTTTAGTTTGTTGTGGTGTGACTTAGCAGTAACTTGAAATTATTGTTGTGATAATGATCTAGGTTCCATTCCTTGCAACCAATATCCTATCCTACGTAGGGTTTTCTAGATATGGTGATGGATTATATGTAATATTTTTTATGCACATTTCAAATAGATAATTATATAGCATTGGATAGTGGAAAGGTACCATCAAATCCTATTCTAGATATATTATTATATACCATTTGTTGAAAGTATGAATGGTTGGTATGCCATATTAATTATATATGTGGTTGAGGTATACTAATGAAGTTGTGAAGACATAGCCACATAATTTTATTACAAAAACATCAACTTTTTTTTTTGCAACAATTGTAATTGTTTGAGGCCAGACTAGACTACATGATGCATTCACTAATATCCATAGTGGGAGTAGTTCTCAGTGGAAAGGAGAACTACCCTGAGTGGTCTTGGAAGATAAAACAAACCCTTATTTTCAATGAGTTATTGAATGGAGTTTGTGAGGGAGAAGGAGACAATGCCCCTGAAAATCCCACTTTAGATAAGGAGCTTTCCATTTGGGAAAACAAGAACAATAAGGAATATTCCTTGATTGTAGTGTCAATAAATAAAGAGGTGAGTTTCCATATTTCTCCATTTTCAAATAATTTTGAAGCCTTAAATAAGTTGAAGGAATTGTATGACTCACACTTTGAACTTGAATTTTTTTAATTGATGATTAAGTTGTTTGGTCTTGAGTTGAAAAATGATGACCCTCTTGCCTTAGCATCATAAGTAACATACATTATGCATGACATAAAATACATTGGTGTTGAAATAGATAATCTTCCCATGGCTTGTGTGAAGGCACTATATCCCACCTATTCACATTAATTTGAGTCAACACAAGCAAGCGACAACCTTAAGGAGATTACATTTGACTCCCTTGAGAAGACGTTTGCTGAGAGAGAGAAGGATTTTGGGAAGAAGACAACTCCTCAGTCTATTGAAGAAGTTGTGTACCTTGCACAAAAAGAAAAGAATCATGCATAAGATTCTTCTAGAGGAAGAGGTGGTTAAAGAGGAAAAGAAAGGAGGAATTTAGAGGCAAGGGGGGTAGACATCTCCAAGGAGGAAGATACGATCTTCATTGCATATGATGCAATAGAGATTTGCATGATGCTTCCACATTAAGATGCCTTGGGATATAATTAAGCAGGAAATAAATGAAGGAAAAGGTAAAAAACCTAACAAAGGGAAAGATAAAGAACATGAGTCCACTCATTATGTTGTAGCACATTGCAATGTTGGAGTAATTGAAGAATTATTCAATGCTTAACTTGCTTCATGGAAAGATGATTGGTTGCTTGATTCAGGAGAAACTTGCGACATGAAATTCAGGAGATATTTCCTTGAAGAATTCATTGACAATGTTGATGGAGAAATATACTTTGCAGACAAGTCAAAACTCAAGCCATCAAAGATTGGCACCATCACTCTCAAACTTCTTGGTCTTGTAAACTTTATTCTACATGATGTTCTATATCTCCCAGAGCTGAGGAGAAACTTTCTATCTTTGGTCCACATCTGCCAGAAAAGACACTCCATTCATATATTTAATGGAAAGGTACAAGTCAGAAAAGCATCAAATCACTCACTTATCATGACAGGGATAGAAGAAGAAAGACTTTTAAAGCTGCAAGGAACCTCTACTCATGCACAAAACTTCTCATACAGATCTCACTATGATTAATGTACAATTCCATCAAGTCTTTTATGGCATGCTATATTTGGATACTTGAACTATGAAAAAATTCATTCGTTGTTGAAACATGGTGTTATTGGTTTGCCTACAATTCCTTGGAAACTTAAGTAATGTGATGCTTGTGTCTTAGGAAAGAACATCAAACAATATTTTCATGATTCTTATTCGAGAGAACATAAAAAAATTGAACTCATTCATTTTGATTTATGTGGAACAGTGCCTGTTCCTTCTACAAATGGTAATAAATATATGATGACATTTATGGATGATTACACCAGAATGTGTTGGGTTTATTTATTGAAGAACAAATATGAAGCTTTTGAAACATTCAAGAACTTTCATGCATGAATTAAAAATCATGCATAATCTCATATTGGCTCTATTCACACTGATAATGGAAAAAAATACACTTCAAATGAATTTGAAAACTATTTTTTGCTAGCATGCATAAAACATCAAACAATTGTGCCTATAATCCACAACAGAATGACATAACTGAAAGAATGAATAGGATAGTCTTAAATATGGTACATTTGATGAGGTTTTTAAAGAATGTTAAACTGATTTTTTGGGTTGATGCCATTCTGTGTGATGTGTATATGAATAATATTTGTCAATCTAATAGTATAAAAAAAAGGCTCCCTATGAAATATGGTATGGCTACATTCCTTCGGTGAGGCATCTCAGGGTTATTGGTTCCACCTATTATGCCTTAATACCTAAGGAATGAAGAAACAAACTTGGTGCAAGTAGTCATAGGTGTACCTTATTTGGGTACTCAACTACCTCCAAGGCATACCATCTCTATGATGAAGTGAACAATAAGTTTATAATATATAGAGATGTGATATTTCTTGAATCGTCCAAGACTGACAATGTTGTTGAGCGGAAACTTGATCGTTTGGATAGATTCGAACATGTAAAGTATTTTCAATAACTTCATAATGTGATTCCACATATTGAATGGGTGATTCCTATACTAGATAAATCTATAGAATCATATTCTAAATAACTCTCTCCCCCACATGAATCTCCAACCAGATTAACAAAATTGGGAGGCTAAATCTTGATTCATCCCGAACTCAGTCAACTTAGCAGCCTGAGCCATCTCAGAAAGGTCCTCCAAAATGACTCACAAATACACTAGAAAGTGTATGTGCTGATGAGGTTGGAAAGACAAGATAATAATTTTAACTAGACATAATGGAGGTGAGGTAGAAGATTTTGATCCACATATTGATATGGATGTTTCTTATGCTTGTGAACTGAATTTTTCTATAGATTTCAAACCAACTTCCTTCAAAGAAGTCTCTTTTCATGATGAATGGAAAGAAGTGAGGCAGAAATAATATGATGCCTTGATAAAGAATGACACCTGGAAGCTAGTTGATCCTCCATTGGGAACCAAATTAATTGGCTGCAAGTGGGTCTTCATGAACAAGTATAAAGAAGATGGCTCACTTGAAAAGCAAAAAGGTAGGATTGTGGAAAAAGATTTTGCATAGAAGGAAGGGATTGACTATGAGTATTATTTCCCCCCCATAGAAAAATGGGCTACCATTCGGACACTGTTTGCCTTGGCAGCACAAATCGGTTGGAAATTCCATCAAATTGATGTATAAACTACTTTCTTGAATGGAGATTTGAAAGAGAATGTTTTTATGTCTGAACCAGAAGGATTTGTTGTGAAGGGTTAGGAACCTAAAGTATGCAAGATTTTAAAATCCTTATCTGGCCTTAAGAAAGCACTGCAAGCCTGGTGTGAGAAGTTAACTGAACATCTTCTGAAACTCAACTTCAAATGTTATGATCTTGATGATGCAACTTTGTTTCCCAAGAATCTTGGAAAAACAATTGTATATCTTGTGGTGTATGTAGATGATATTATGATGACAAGGAATAATGAGAGATAAATTTCATCCATAAAGAAGGAATTAAGGAAATGATTTGAAATGAAAAATTTGGGCTTTGGTCATTACTATCTTCATATTGAAATAAATCAACATCCAAAGTTTATATTCCTCTCTCAGAGGAAGTGCATTGGAGATTTTTTGACCAAGTTTGGCATGAATGAGTGAAATCCTTTAACTACTCTAATGAAACAAAACTTAAAGCTCACACCCACTGAAGGAAAATAATTTGAGGATGAAATGAAGTATAGACAACTCGTAGGAAGTCTCAACTACCTGACTACTACTATACCAGACATTTCATTTACTGTTGGAATTCTCTCTAGGTTTATGAAAAATCCTTGTGAGGGTTATTGGTATGATGCAAAAGGAGTTCTAAAGTACTTGAAGGGAACTCAAGGCTTTGCACTTAAGTATACACAGGTGGGCGACTTTAGCTTGATTGGATACTTGATTCAAAATTTGATGGAGATAAAGAAATTGGGGTATATACTCCAGGTTATGTTATGAGTCTTGGATCAGGAGATGTCTCCTAGAGGTCACACAAACAATCAGTTCTAGAACATTCCACAACTAAGGTAGAATATGTGGCAACAATTGAAGCAACAAAGGAAATTGCGTGCCTCAAGAAAATTCTAGAAGATTTGCAGGAGAAACAAGTGCATTAAATTCCTTTCTTGATTGAAAACACTTCTACAGTAAAGTTGGCTAAGAACCCAAAGTTCCATGATCGAATGAAGCACATCAATACACAATACCATCTGATTCGACATCATGTTGACACCAAGACAATCCATCTATGCAATTGTTCCAAAAATGAGTAGATTGTAGACATCTTCACCAAAGCACTTGGAAGAAAAAAATGAAAGATTTAGAATGCTACCTGGACTCACCAACATCCCTCCATATTGGGGGGGGGGGGGGGGGGGGGGGGATGTTGACACCTAATATTTGGGATTAGGTAAATCCATGTAAATATTGTAAATATGAAAATAAAGAGAATTGGAAGACGAAGAGACAATGGGAGATGAAACACACTAGTCTCCCTCTTCATGTATATATTCATGTTCCATCTTAATGAAAACACAATTCATTTCGTGGATTTATTCTTGGCCTGACAAATATCATCAGCCTCCCTCTCCATATTGTTAGTGCTGACCATCAATCCCATTTTGTGACCTGAAGAAAATCATACTTTATAAAAGTACCACCTAAAGTAGACACATATACCTCTTTTATGAAATGTAAAAGTGTCTAGTATTTGATTCGTTAGCCACAAAAAATTCTATTTTGTTTGGGTGCATCCGTTTTTCTTTCATACTCTCTGCATTTGATCAAATGTCACTAATTAATGTCAAAGCACTAGTAATAATAATTGGTGGGAGAAATACTAAGGGAAACATTGCCACCAATATATTCTCCTCAAACTGATAAAATCATTGTGTTTCACCATAAACTAATCACTTCTATTTTATTGATTAAACCTATATTTCTTCAAGTAATATGGAGGACCAACCATTATATCTACTGATCTACTTGAGGTGTAATGATAGTTGAAGGTTTTTTACCAATATTATAAGAATATGAAAAATGTTAATAGGAAATAGGTTGGGATAAATTATTTGAAGAAGAAAGTGTTATCATGAAAACTCTTCTAGGCATGGTTTGTTGTTGAATTGATACCTTAGGACATTAATGGAAAAAAATGAAAAAATATTGTGTATGGATCATTCCAAAATAAAATAAAAGGCGTTAGAATTGTGTTGAAATTACCGGGACATAATTTTTGGGTAACAATAGAGTAGATAAGAAAATGATATATCTATATCTATATATATATATATATATATATATCTATATATATATATATATATATATATATATATATATATATATATATCTTACTTCTTCTCACATATACTCTCTAATGGACTAGTTTGGTAACATGTTGAGGTCACATTGATTTAGCTAGCTATTCCTTATTACCTTATTTTATAGCCATATTTTTCTCTTAAAACTAAACTATTAGATCCTTGAATAGAAAGTTGATTTATGTTTCACTGAAAAAAATGTTTATAAAATTGCATAGATAGGAAGTGCTACGGAATGGGTATCCTTTCAACTTTCAAACTCAGAAGATTTATCCCCTAACCCATACTGAAACATCACATGCACCTATATTACTTTCATCTAGAAAAATAAAATTCTTTGAATATTTCACTCTTTCACTTTGAATATTTAATATGTAATTAACCCTACATATTTCCAAGTGTTGATTTCACAAAGCTAGATTCCTTTAGGTGGAACTTGAATGGGGTGAATTATGTTTCAACCATTACTAGTATCTAGTAAGAAGAGTGAGACCTAATCTTAGGTGGCAAGACATTTTCATTTTCATCTAACAAATATAACTAGCACAAAATCGTATTTTCACCATGAAGTGGCAACTTAGGTTTCTTAATTAGTTGATGTACTATTATTAGTATTTAGGAAGAAGAATGAACCCTAATTTTAGGTATGAATACCTTTTCATTTTCATTAGGTAAAGATGATAGGAATTGGATCATATTTTTCACCATGAGGTGGTTCCTCAAGTTTCTTAATGAGGTAATGTATTATATGTATATATGTAGGTTTCAATTACCCTATTATCCAAATGAGATAGGCACATCATGGATTCAAACTATGAGATGGTGAATTACATTGTGGAATCAATTTGTAGTTGGAATAATTGGTCAAGCAACATCCAATCCAATTTATATCTCCTCATAGACATAGAATAACTATTAATTCATATATTTTTCAATCTTAATATCCTAAAATGGGTTCAATTGAATCATTAAATTTATATCAACAAATTATATATTCATAGTTGAGTTCATCAAACGATTGATTTATCAGTTCTTGTGTAGTTCTTGGAGATGAAAATTGATATATTTCATTGAGTTACCTTATATTATATAAATAAGATAGGTATTCTCTAATTAACATAAGTATGTTGATGTTTTTTTAGAAATTTCTAACCTCTTCATAGATTAGCTTTTGGGTGGGAAAATTTTTGAAGTCCACATTGAATTATATAGGGAAAATGTATCAAATTGGTGGCATTATATAGATCAGGGGATTACCATTGGAATAGATCCTAAAATAAATAAAGCATATAAAATATCATATATAAATGAGAAAAACTTTTGGAATAATAAGTTCGTCATTCACTCGATGAGAAGAACTAGAGCTATTGAGTGTATTAAATAAATAGAAAAGTGGAGCTCCCTTGTACTCATGTGCACACTAATTTATATATATTTTTTGTAGTTTCATACCCTTCACTCAATATTACTATCTATTACTAGAAATATATACCCCCTCCTAATATAAAAAATTATTGAAGCCCAAGCCACAATACTAGGAGAACAGTGACTGAGTCCGCCTTATCTAGCCTGGTAATTTTCTTGTTTTATTGGAAGGTTCTATAAGCGCTAATAAATAAATGAGTCCATAATTACATAATAAATTAATAATCATTCTAAAATGCCTTATGGATTTGATTATTTATCCCTTCAACTAGGAATTACTAACTTAAGGAGAAAACTTGGTAATGGGAAGTTACTATTGGCTAATGGTGGTAGATGCCACAACTTTAGACCATAGCATGTGCTTATAGTAGATAACCCTCCATTTCATTAGATGAAAATCTAGCTAGTCCATCTTTGCGAGATGAAACTTTCATGTTTGAGAAATAAGTGAGCATGAAAGTTCAACTATTACATTCCAACTTGTGGGATTGTTTTATATCATTTTATCCAATTGGGATGAGAACTACACTATGCCACTTGATGTGGGAACTATTCAGGTAAAATCAAATATTTGGGAAGTTCCATGAAACAAGGTACTTGGAAGTATTCATTTTTGGCCATTAAAAAATATACCTAATTTTGATCCTAGCATCTCCATGTTGGAGTCTAGAGAATGTCAAAATGGAATTGGCTAGATTTTCTAGATGCATGGGTGACAAATTGGCATACTAAGAAGGAAAAATACCAAAAAATAAAAACTCTCTACACACACAAAGAGATAACGAAAGTAATGGTCAATAAACAAATATTAGAATAAAAACAGTGGAGACTGTATCCAATCCTACAATAGTTAATCATTTATGAATTGCAAATATGAACTCCTTTCATTCTCATACATAGGCATCTTGGCTAGTTTGGAAGGTATCTCTACTTGGATGAAAATTGTATTTTGTAAGGTATCATCAGAATTTACCAAGGATGGATGATTTGGACCCAATATAAGGGATGGCAGAGGTTGAATTCACAATTCATGTGCCCCTTGATGTGAGCCAAATGGCTTTCCAAATGATCAAGTTACTCTTTGGTGCACCACTGCCCTCTCCAAAGGTTTACGAGTCTATAATGCATCTCCCACAAATTGTTATGAATATGATTCATGAAATCAATAGTATCATTGTGATCATCTTGCTAGGCCTGATTGAGTTGGTTCAATGCATCACTCAACTACCATATCACACTACCATAGTCTTTCGTTGCAGGAGGGTTTTTCGTAGAGGGAAAGTACTGAGAGAGAAATGTGTCTACTATTTTTCCATGACTCTACTCATGGTGCTATTGTTGTCCCTAGATTCTCCTCGTGTCCAGACCTAAATGTTCCCAACCATGTTGTGGAGGCATCTTCATCACCCACCCTTGAGTTTCTTGACCCAAAAATAACACTTCTTTGTTGCACCAAATAAGTGACTCCTTCATCCCATGAGAGGTATCAATTAGCTACATCCCCAATGAGAATGAAATATGTTAGTGAAACCCCATAGGCCACCCTTTAAGTCACCCAAACATGCATAATAATAGCCGTAATTATGCTACCCAATTTAAATCCTGAGAACATTATACATACCAAGCTCTCCAAGAAGAGCGAGGAAGACATAGACTTAAGAAAGTAGAGAACCAGGGTTTCCCAGGTCACTATGACAACAAACAAAGCAAGCTTCTTCTTTTCCCACACACATTGCTACCAAATACAACCAAACTCTAGGACTTTCTTACCTCTCAACCATACATGGTGTGGGTTCACCTCCCACCAGCAAAGCCCATGGATATTCTAGCTTCCTCAAAGAACCGTAGAGGAAAGTATGAATATACCTTTCTAGACACCCAATGTACTTCACTAGACCTAGTTAAATCGAAGATTGTAAACATAAAGCTGACCGATAACAAGGAAATGAACAATCTTGGAGATTTAAACCATGTATGGATAATCCAAAACTGCACTAATAATGCCACTAGAGATCTTGAACTAGTGTGAAATAAGTTATTCTCATCTTTAATTCCCACCCCCCCCAGTGCAACATAATTTCAAATTTCCCCATAGTATCACTCTGAAGCTCCCTTTTTCTAAGATTCTCAAAATAAAATATTTGCAGGATACCCCCGTAATCCCTTGTGCTGAAGCTAAGAGCTGCACTTATGAATTTCTCCTCATCCCTCAATACACATATATATATCCTACAAAACATTCTCCTTCTCTTATTTATTTGGTGCCTCAACCATGAACGAGCATATAAACATTCACTCCATAGGTACAACAAATAAATTATCTAGATGACATTCATTAAATACATTAATAACCACCCTACAATGGCTTAGGACATCGTACAAGCATGCATGCTACCTAGTTGCTACACCATACCTTACGTGATGGTAGGGGGAAATTGTGGGTTGGAAAACCACTTCCACATTCCCCAATGTTTGCCGATCTGTCACCCTTGTCAGGGGATTACTTTTCATGCCCAAGATGTTCTCCATCTCTTCGGCCTAGCTAAAGTTAGATGGGATCGACCATGTGGAGGAGAAATCTAAATATCTTTTTCTACTACCCTAGTTGGCCAATATATCTGCCACTTAATTCCCTGATCTATGGGATTTGGAGGTTATTATTTATGGAAAGGATGTCAACAAAGACTGAATATGAGAAACTAGTAGCTCTAGCTATGACCTAGTAATGAGTTTCATCACCCGGGTCCCATAAATTAACTTTTGAACTACTTCCACTTCTACTTTAGAATCTCCATTGATTTGAATCTTCATATAGCCATCTTCGCTTACTATTCTTAACCCTAGTTGTAATGTAGTAAATTCAATGACATTTTCACTAGTGTATCCACAATACCCTACATATAAATGCTTGGTATTACCGTGTTCATCCCTAAATATGCCTATGTATCCAACATGTCCAAGATTAATTTTAGATGCCCCATCAAAGGTAAGCTTTATGAACTCCACAGGAGGAGGGGTATAACATGAGGGCGAAGTGCTTAACTGCAGAGAGCACTGGATTTTCATTGAGACCACCATCTGTTGAGATATTTGTAAATATTTCAAGATTTGTTCCTCCTTCCGATTGACCTGCAAGTCATCAAGACTCTAAGATTTTAAGAGAATAGTCTCCCTTAAGTTTTTCTTGGTTATTTTGCACACATGGTCTATGGATGGATTTTGATATTTAAAGATAGACTCGTTACATGCTTTCGATGCTTTCCATAGAATAAATCCAAAAATTTGGACCCATGCTCTATTCACCATAAGGTTTTTATAGAGAGACAAGCACCATGAATCCAGAGTCTCTCTAAGGTTGTTCAAAGAGTGGTTCAAATGTCCAAATAGATGAAGCACTCTGTCCCACATATCGCCAATGAAGATGCAGTAGCTTAGAAGGTGTTCCAAGGTTTCTTCCTAATGTCTACAATGGGGTTTATATGATGGCATGGTGTGTACTTTCTTTCTAAGGAGGTACCATGTTAGCAATTTACGTCTTCCTATTAACCAGAGGAAATGTGTTATCTATGGCCATAACTTCCCTATAAATGTTCTTCGTCACAAAGCGTCTTGCTAATTTTATTGGTATCCCACCATGATTTTGTATTCTTCTTTGATGGTGAACATTCCTTTAGGTTTATGCCCCCATCTTAATATATCAATATCAAAAGCAATTGGAATCTTCCTTTCCTGTAGACTTGGGGATAACAACGACCATGCTTGTAGTGTTTGATCTTTGGGACAATGTGATTGTGACTTCCATTCTCACCATTTGGAAGGAGGGGCATGGTCTATCCAAAAAATATGCCACCATAATGGCTCCTTGGACTGTTGTAAATTCCCTTAACTCCCTTAAGTTCTATCTATGTTCAGTGGGGGGAATTATTTTCATGCTTCACTCCATAAACTCTCTTATCATCCATTCATACTTCTTACAACATATGTTCTTGTATGATAACCTTGTTCCTACACTAATTTTGTAGTTTTATATCAATAAAAAATGATTAAAAAATAGAATGTTAAAGAAAAAAAGCCTAAAATACAATGAATTTAAATGAATTATTAGAAAAATAAATTAAAAAATGTATGTAAAAATAGATAATACAACAAATAATATGTTTGTAAAAAAGGAAAAAAAAAGTATTAAAAAACATAGCAAAACAAATTAAAAAGGGAAAGGGAAAAAAAAAAAGAAAAAGAAAATTAAAAACACAAACATATGAATACACATATCTTCTTTGATCAGTTATGAAAACTTTGATCTTATTTAATCTTTGTCTTATAATAACTTTTCTTGCCCTCCAAATGATTAGGGGATTAAATCAAATATTTTCAACTTTTTATAAAGCCAAAGAGGTATTAATCAACAAACTCGATCCAGTTAGTAAAATAGGTTGATTCAAGGATCTTAGTATGGACTCTTCAATTTGTATGTAGAGGTGGGCACCTTATTTTATTGAAGTTGGTCTTGGAAAGTATTCTTGTATATTATATCTCTATAGCCTCAATTCCAAAAGGTATATTAAATAGTATTTAAAAAATAAGCTTATGCTTCTTGTGGATAGGGGCCAAACACCAACCTAGGATTGCCATAGTCAAATGGTTAAAATTAATATCTCTTAAGGAATTTGGTGGTTAGGGATTAGAAAACCTTAATCTCTTTGAAAAGGTTTTGGATGGTAGGAACTTATGGAGATTGTTGCAAGGTGACTCCCATTCGAGTAAAGTCACTTACACTAAATAAATTTTAGAACTCTCCATCGTTGATTAGATTTGGCTCCCCCAAACATTGTCAAAGGGTTCAAACATACTGAAGGCCTCGGTGGAAGCTTTCTGATAGATAGAGAAATTGGTTTCTTAGAATATTGGATATGGCTCCAAAATATGAATTGGTAAGGATCCATGATATGGCATAGGCTATGAATACCTATTCTCCTCTCCACTTCTATAGAAGCTTGAAGAGGTTAATGTGTTTTATTTGGGAAATGCAAAGGTGTAATTTCCATAAGTCATAGGATTGTTTGGAAGGAAATTTTCCTCCTTTTAGGTATGGAATGTGATCTTGCTGAGGAATGGGAGTGATATGTAAATTTTCCTATTCAAAATTTTATCCTATTTGAGAGATATTACTTTGAAACCCTCTGTTGAATCCAAAGAATAGTGGTTTTACTACCAAATTGGGTTACAAAGGCTCCTAAATGGTAGTGGTGGAAGGCCCTCTAGAAGGCAAGTGCTTCCTTTAAATCATAAATTACCACTTGATTGGATCTTAGTAACAAACTATTAACATGGGAGGTTCTCTCTAAGAGAGGTTGGTCTAGGCCTAGTAGGTTCCCTCTGTGTAAATTACAAGAATAATCAACTTCCCATTTATTTTTACATTGTAGCTTTTCAATACAGGTTACCTCTATTATTTGGTCTCAACTCAATCCTAAAACTCGACGCTCATTGCTAAATATTGCAAGAAATGATAGGAATTGGCTCTTTAAAAAATATATTAGATACTTCTCAGGACTCCCTTGCATCTTGGTTGACTGTATATGGAGAACTTGTAATATGTGTTTTTCCATAAATAAGGACACTTCTTTGGAGCTCTATGCTATAAAGGTTATCACACTCTCCAAATATTTTAATTCTAATCAAATCCCCCCCAATAATACTCTCCACATATACCAAAGTTAGATAATGATATAGCTTGGGTCTATTTCGATGGAGCCATCCAAGGAAATCTATCCAGATGTAGAGTAGGCATCGTTATATATTTCAACCAAACTCGCTTCTTGTATTACAAATATTTTTAAGGAGTGAGTACAAATAACAAGGTAGAATTCATTACCCTTTGTTTTATCCTCAAAATAGCTCAAAAGAAAAACATCTCCAAGATTTAGGTGATTCAAAATTAGTCATAAATTAGGTCAATAGAAGAGCCACCATACACAACATAGGTTTGGAGCCTTTTTTATAGGATATTCAAAAAGTTGCCAACACTTTTGATTGGATTTCATATTGTCATATTTTGCATGAATTAAATGAAGAAGTTGATGTGCTTTCAAAATAAGTACTCGTACTTCGATCGGGATCATTTAGATTATATGAATTCAGTGTCAGGGTGGAAGTTGAATCAATAGAGATGAGATTATCATCTCTCCCTAGGTTTCTCTCTCAGTTGCTTTTGTTAATGATGTAAAAGTTGTAACTATCATGGATTTGTTAAATTTTTTGGGAGTAGAAAAATATAGTGAAAAGGAAATTCCACATAGAAAAGAAGGATGACATGATATAATGCAACACTTTTTTGATGGGTTGAATGATTGTCCAAATTGTATATAATCGTTTCTCATGAATATATATATGACATTTTTTATGATATATGTAATTAATGTAAATGAACTCATTAAAAAAATTAGAAAAAAATATAAAAAACACATATCTAATGAAAAATTTGAAAATTAATAAAAAATGCATAAAAAAATAAATTTAATTGAAAAAATTGAAAAAAATCGAACTAGCAAGGGGAGGGCGATGTTTGACACCAACCCTCCACCCATGCAATTTCATGTTGGATGTGTAGACAAATGAGTGATGTCAGGAATCTCCTTCCCCATGCTACATCAATTTGTTTTCTTTTTAATTTTGAGAGGAAGTGCTTTACAATCTAATATGGAGGAGATGTTGTATTGTTTGTAAACATATGTAAACATTTAAATTTTTGCTCAATATGGGAGAGATGGTGTAATGTCTATGTAATCAAGCATTAAATAAAAAAATAATAAAAATAAAACATAATGTTAGTTCAACTCAAAAGTAATAAAAATATTAAATTGATTCAATTCAATTTATTATATTGTAATTTTTTTTATTAATACAATTACACACAATATTTTGGGGAAAATATCACAATACACATCACATAAAATAAATTTAAATAATGATGATTAATATTAGTAATTATGATATTTCAGAACATATAATTAATAAATATATAACAAATTACTAAATTTAATCAATAAATGTATAATTCAAAATAAAATAATTTTAAAGACAGAAATGTCTCTCACACACAAACACATACACATGGGCTTTAAATTAAGATCCTTTTGACCACATGAATTAAAATAATGATTCATATTCATAACCATCAAAAATTTTATTTAAATTTAATTAATAATACATAAAATTTTAATATTTACATAAAAAAATTGCGAGTTATCTATCTATCTACATTATCAATGCTATTCATATGACATTAAAAAAATAAATTAAAAAAATTATAAATTCTGTCAAAGTAAAACAAAAGGTATATATATATATATATATATATATATATATATATATATATATAGGGTTATAATAAAGTTAAAAAAAAGAACATTTCCATGTATAAAGATGTGAAATTTATATAAATATAAATAATATTATTAAGAATCAACATAGACCCATGTTAACTTGGATTTACCAAAGTTCCAAGAGGAATGGAATCTCTTGAGGTGTAAACATTTCGTAAAGTTTTTCACTTCAAAAGAGGTTTTCATATTGAGATATTTTATCCCTTTGAACACTTGGTATATCTAGAGTTAAGTTGGATATTTTTTAAAATAAAAATCTAAGATTTTATTTATTTATTTTTAATATTTTAAAATAAATTAATAATTTTAAAACTGATTTTAATTTTTCTTTTAAATATTTTTTAAGTTATCTATATTATTTTTTAAAGTGTTTTATTGGTTTCTAGTTTTTATTATTTGATTTATTATTATTATTATTTTCATTTTGAAGTTTTTTTTGAGAAGTAAATATTTATATTTCCTTCAAAAAAAATATTACATGATAAAATAGAGAAGTTTAGAGAGGTTTATTGTGAGGAAAACTCGACCATATCCAAATATTCAGTCATTTAAATGATGTAGAAGATAAACTTGATTTCCAAGAGAGGTTAGGTTTGAAATACATATGTGATAGGCAAAGTCTTCAAGGCCCTGGGGAAACTGAGTAAATAACTTGAAAATTAAAACGAAAACCATATAATGAAAAAATTAACTAAGAGGAATGGTCTAAATCAGTGGCCTCTACCAGGATAGGCTCATTTTTGCTGCCAAGAGAGAGGGATGCTTATGTGTCTTTTAATATGCCCTAGTTGAAAATCTAGAATAGAAATTTGACGCTGCAAGTGGTCCAAGGAGAGGGTCAAAATATCCTCATGGATTTCATGTTTATCTAACAATACTTTTCTAGGTAGATACTTCATGAGCTAGTAGATGTCCAAAGTGTACATATATCAGTTGTACTAACCACTCATGTGCCTTACATCAAGAACCCAACCCACCACATCAACTTGAACTTCTGTGTCTTTGATTAGAAATCTCCTCTTCAGCTTGAGAAATCTTTGCTTGGATTGGTGGGAGAGTGAGTTCCAAAATCCATACTGCTAAACCTTTTGCCTAAATCTGAGCTCTTGCAAATCTCCATTCCATATGATCATAACAATAGGTGGCCCTATGGTGAACATGGGATTTCAAGCAGGGCATGATTGTAGAATGAGGAGAGGAATCATCCCATGAAAGGAAAAAATTTCCTTTAGCAGTGGGACAGAGGAAATAAGAGAAAAAGGGTAGATGAGCAACAATGACTTAGAGATTGGCCTTTCCTAATGGGGAAGGCTCAAAAGAGTGCACATAGAAGTGAACCCCCCCATACATTAGAAAGTAATGAGGAAAGGATCCCTCAAGAGAAATGAAAATAGGAGAGAACCCAACATAATTGAAAATAAGGATACAGATACCCTAAAATCAAAATTAGGAAATAAAGGTGGTAGACCTGAAAAGAAGTGAGGCGAGACAATGAAGAGGAGAAAATTCAACTTTGTTAAAGATAGGAAAATGATAGGAAAACCCATTCTACCACACTTCCGCAAGAGTTTCTTTAAATGAAAAAGTTGACTTCTGCTAAAAGATATAGAAGAAAAATGCTTTAGTGATAGAGTAAATAATTTCTACAAGCAAGATCACCTAGTCTAGTCCCTCTAGTTGCACACCTGGATAAATGAAGAGCAGGGATAGAAGGAATTTCACTTTCCTTTATTAAAACAATATACGACTATGAGAGTGACCAATTATAGTTCTCTTACTCCAAACAAAAGAAAAGAATGGTGCCCATTCCTGGAGTCTATAATATAACCCTGAGTTACATCCCATTGACAAAAAATAATCATGTATAAATTTACATTGTGATTTGATGTGATTTACTTACATTGGACCATCAATTAAAAATTACATAAGTAGATGCATCAATAGAATAGTCACATAAGGTGGCCAGGTCTGCACCACATGTGTGAGGATTGGATGATAAGAGATGGAGACCACCAAAAGTTTGCAAATGCAGATGAATTGTTCCACGTACTAAGCATCAGATAATGGAGTGGAGATTTCCCTTGTGTCACTTACCGATGCCATAATTGAAGTCATTATGTGTGTGTTCTACCATGTCCACTAGCCATGTGTCCCAATGGGACCCCAGTAGCCTTCCCCCCATCCTTTCTTGTTTCTGACACGCCATCTAGGATATTATTTTTGATATTTTTTAGATTTTTCAAGGTAAAATTTATCATCATCGTTATTATTATTTTAATTTTTAATTTTATTGTTTTTTTCTCATTTAAAAAACATACTTTTCCCTTAATCTAAAAAGAAAATAACATTAGCCCCCAAGGGGTAGCTCAATTGGTGATTGTCATGATAATCATGTGTTATGTATTATGAGATTCGAGGTTCAAATCCCCCCAATTTACTTGTTGGTTGAATGATGGGGAGGCATGGTTCACCTTGGGTTTATAAAGGTAACAATTGAAATTGTCCCCATGTCATGTGAGTACAAGACTGAGTTGCCAATTCTTATAACAAGAAAAAATAACATTTTTTAGTTTTTTTTTAAGAATGAAATGGTTATTTATTTTTTAAATTGTACGTCCTATATCCTCCCTGCCCCCACCCACACACATTTTTTTCCCAATTTTTAATGTAAATTACTAAAAAAATAATTAGTTAGTAATTAAACAAGGATTATGTGATGCCACTTTAGATCTATGCCGACTTTATTTTTCATTTCATAATGGTACCAATGGTCATGGCCATAATGCCAATTAATTGGTAATATTAACCCCTAATAATAAAATAAAAGTTTGCATATTTTGAAAAACACTTAAAAACCATGAATTAAAAAAAGAAGGTAGAAAAAAATTTAGATGTTGATTTTTAGGGTTTAAATTTGGTGTTTAATGCCATGGTTAATATTTTTTTGAATTTTAACCTTAAAAAGAGGTGATGTTGCATCACCACTTTCACATTTGAGTATGTTTTTTAATGTATTTTGTAGTCATGATATTTGGTTCTGAATGGCATAATTGAAAAATGCTTGAATTTGTTAGGCTAGGAGGTAACTCCTCAAAATGAGATTGTGTTATTCATTTAGGCTTTTCATTATTATATACAAAACGGAGTGACTGTTTAGTTTCATCTCTCGATGACTCTCCATTTCCTCTGTTATTTATTTACACTAATTACAGTTTTTCACCCAATCCCTATGATTAGGTGTCAACATTCCCCCCCTAATCTGAAGGGATGTTGGTGAGTCCAAGCATCATTATGAATCTTTCAAGCTTTTCTCTTCCAAGTGCTTTGTTGAAGATGTCTATAAACTGCTCATTAGTGTAACAATGGCGAGGATGGATTGTTTTGGCCTCAACATGATGTTGAATCAGATGATATTTTGTATTGATGTGCTTCATTCGATCATGGAACTTTGGGTTCTTGGCGAAATTTATTGCTGAGGTATTGTCAATCATGAGTGGAGTCAATTGTACTTGTTTTACCTACAAATCTTCCAGAATTTTCCTGAGCCACACAATTTCTTTTGTTGCCTCAGCTGTTGCCACATGTTCTACCTCTGTTGTGGAATCTGCTAGAACTGATTTTTTGCATGATCTCCAGGAGACAACTCCTGATCCAAGACTCATAGCATAACCTGAAGTAGATACCCCAATTTATTTGTCTCCATTAAAGTCTGAATCAGAGTACCCAATCAAGCTGAAGTCGCCCACCTTTGTATACTTGAGTCCAAAGTCTTGACTTCCCTTCAAGTACTTTAGAACTCTTTTTGCAGCAGACTAATGTCCCTCACAAGGATTTTGCATAAACCCGGAGAGGATTCCAACAACAAACGAAATGTCTAGTCTGGTAGTAGTTAGGTAGTTGAGACTTCCTACAATCTGTCTATAATTTGTTGCATCCTCAAATTCTTTTCCTTGAATGCATGTGAGATTTAGGTTTTGTTCCATTGGAGTAGTCAGAGGATTGTATTCAGTCATGCGAAGCCTATTCAACAAATATCCAATGTACTTCTTTTGAGAAAGGAATATGGACTTCGGATGTTGAGTTACTTCAATACCAAGATAGTAATGAACATAGCCCAAATCAGTCATTTCAAAACTTTTCCTCAATTCCTTCTTTATGGATGCAATGTAGTTCTCATTGTTCCCTTTCATCAAAAGATCATCTACATATACCACAAGATATACAACTGTTTTTCCAAATTTTTTGACAAACAAAATTGCATCATCAAGATCATAATGTTTGAAATTGAGTTTCAGATGATGCACAATTAGTTTTTCATACTAGGCTCATGGTGCTTGTTTGAGGCCATACAAGGATTTCACAAGTTTGCATACTTTATGTTCATGTCCTTTCATAGAAAATCCTTCAGGCTAGGACATAAAAACATTCTCTTTTAGATCTCCATTCAAGAAAGCAGTTTTTACATCCATTTGATGGACTTTCCAACCATTTCGAGCTGCTAGGGCAAAAAGTGTCCAGATGGTAGCCCATTTTGCTATGGGGGCAAAAGTTTCCTCATAATCGACCCCTTCCTTCTCTAAAAAACCTTTTGCCACAAGCCTGGATTTGTGCTCGTCAAGTGAGCCTTCAGCTTTATACTTGTTCTTGTAGAGCCACTTGCAGCCAATTGGTTTGGTTCCAAATGGAGTATCAACTAGCTTCGAAGTGCCATTCCTTATCAAGGAATCATACTCCTTTTGCATTGCTTCTTTCCACTCATCATGAGAAGCAACTTCTTTGAAGGAATTTGTTTCAAAATCTATAGACAAATTCAATTCACAATCGTAAGAAAAATCCATATCAACAGGTGAATCAAAGTCATCTACATCACCTCCATTTTGTCGGGTTGAATTTCTTGTTCCTGTCTTTCCAACCTCATCACGATGAACACTTTCAAGTGTCTTTGTTAGCCACTTTGGGTGACCTTTCTAAGATGGTCTAGGTTGCTCCGTTGTTTGAGTTGGGACTGAATCGAGATTGAGTCTCCCAATTATGTCAGTCACATCACTCAAAGTATCATCTGTTGTTGGAGTTTCTTGTGGGGAAGAGAGTTCTTAAGAAGAAGTTTCCATAGGTTGATCTAGTATAGGAATCCCCCCTTCAAGATGTGGAATCTGATTATCAAATTCTTGAAATGCTTTTGTGCTCAACAACATTGTCAGTTTTGTATGATTCGAGAGATTATATCTCTAGATAAAACAAACTTTTTATTGACTTTATCATAGAGATAGTATGCTTTGGAGGTGTTTGAATACCCCAGGAAGATACACTTACGACTCCTTGCACCAAGTTTGTTTTTGTGTACCTTTGGTATCAAGGCATAATAGGTGGAACCAAAGATCCTGAGACGCTTTACTGAAGGAATGTGTCCATACCACATTTCATAAGGAGTCTTGTTTCTAATAGCATTAGATGGACATCTATTCTTTACATATACAGCACATAGAACTACATCATCCGAAAACATCAATTTTACATTTTTGAAAAACATCACAGAGAGCACCATATTTAAGATTTTCCTATTCATTCTTTTAGCTACTCCATTATTTTGGGGATTATAAGGCACAATTATTTGATGTTTGATTCCATGTTGGTGAAGATAGTTTTTAAATTCATTTGAAGTGTATTCTTTTCCATTATCAGTGTGAATAGAGCCAATATGAGATTGTGCATCAATTTCAATCCATGTATGAACATTCTTGAATGATTGAAAAGCATCATATTTTTTCTTCAATAAATATACCCAACGCATTCTGGTGTAGTCATCAATAAATGTCATCATATATTTATTTCCATTTGCAGAAGGAACATGCATTGGACCACATAAATCTAAATGAATGAGTTCAATTTTTCTATGTGCTCTGGAATGTGAATCATGAAAAGAGTGTTTGCTATGCTTTCCTAGAACGCAAGCATCACATTGCTTAAGTTTCCTAGGAATTGTAGGCAAACCAATAACACCATTTTTCTTCAAGAAGAAGAGGCTATCATAGTTTAAGTGTCCAAATCTGGCATGCCATAATAAACTTGATCGAAATGTACCTTCTTCATAATGAGAATTGTATGAGAAATTTTGTGCACGAGAAGAGGCACCCTGCAGCTTGAGAAGCCTTTCTTCTTCTATCCCTGTCATGACAAGTGAGTGGTCTGATGCTTTTCTCACCTGAAACTTGTCATCAAACATATGAATGGAGTGTCCTTGCTGGCAGATGTGGACCAAGGAAAACAAGTTTCTCATCAGCTATGGGAGATATAAAACATGATGGAGAAGAATGTATAGAAGACCAGGCAATTTAAGCTTGATTGTGCCAAGCCCTGATGGCTTGAGTTTTGATTTATCTGCAAAGTATATCGCTCCATCAACATTGTTAGTATATTCTTTAAAAAAATCTCTTCTAAAAGTCATGTGGCAAGTTGCTCCTGAATCAAGCAACCAATCATTTTTCCAAGAAGCAAGTGAAGCATCAAATAAGTCTTCATTTACTCCAATATTACAGTGTGCCACAACATAGTGAGCATATTTAGGTTCTTTACCTTTCTCTTTGAAATTAGTTTTACCTTTGGGTTGGTTTATTTCTTGCTCAATTTTGTCCCAAGGCAACTTGCATGTGGATTCATCATGTGATCCATCTCTTTTGTAACGTATGGAATGCAAATCTGACTTTTATCCGTGAGATTATTTGCCTCCCCTGCCTCTAAAATTTCTTCCTCTTCCTCTTCGACCACCTCTTCCTCTAGAAAAATCTTGAGCAAGATTCTTCTCTCTATGTGCAAGACACACAACCTCTTCAAAAGACTGAGGAGTTGTCTTCTTCCCAAAATATTTCTCTCTTTCCACAATTTTTTTCACAAGGGAGTCAAAGGTAATATCTTTGAGGTTTCCATTTGCTTGTAATGACTCAAGATAATTTGAGTAAGTGGGATAAGGTTCCTTGAGAAAAGCTATCAGAGGAATGTCCAGTTCAACATTAGTGACTTTTATATCATGCATAATAGATTTTACTTCTGATGCAAGAGCAAGAGGGTCATCATTTTGTAATTCAAGGGTGAACAATTTAATCATGAGTTGAACAACTTCAGGTGCAGAGTGTGAGTCATAAAGTTCCTTTAGTTTTTGTAAGGCTTCGAAAGCATTTGAAAATGGTGAAATATGACAACTCACCTATTCATTTACTGATGTTGCAATCAATGCATAAGCCTTGCTGTTCTTATTTTCCCAAATGGAAAATTCCTTGTTTGAGGTAGGTTATTCTGGCTCTTTGTCTCCTTCTCCAACACACACTCCTTTCCACAACTCATTAAAAATGAGAGTGTCTTTGATTTTCCGCGACCATTTTGGATAGTTCTCCTTTCCAGTGAGAACCAATCCCACAATAGATATCAGTGAATGCATTGTAAACCCTGTGTATTGTAAAAAAACACTTCTACTAGCAAAAACAATGCGCTTTTGTTGTAAAAAAAATTTGCGGTGTAGTAGCAATATTCTAAATTCTTATGAAAACCAAGAAACTAGCTACAGTTTCTTACAAAACAAGGGCATAAAATCATGAAAGAAATTGCAACAAGCCAAAAAATGTTGTAGGTCATATCTTCAAATCTTTGCAACTCAAAAACAACTCCTCATATACCCAAATCTCTGATTCAACATTCAATGCATTCAAATCTTTGGTTCAACATTCAAGGTGTTGAATAAAATGTTGGCTTGTATGCATAGGAGAGCAAATAGGCATGATGCAGAGGGGATATGGAAACAATGTAATACCAGAACTTCTTCAAGGTAATGAAAAACTTGCGTATGGGAGTAGAGCGGAGGGGAGGTAATGAGGCCTGTGTATTACCATGGAGCAGCGTATTCCAAAACACAGTCACACTTATGGAGCCATTGCGCCATGACAAATTTGAACATCAATGGAGAAGCGTATTCCATAGTGTATACCACAGCGGACTGATAAAAAAAACACAACGTATATGTTAAAAATTCAAGGTTTCGGAGAAGCAATCTACCTTTGATTCACAAACTCATATCCTCCTTGAAATTTGTCATTGATATTAGAACACCAACATTCACTGTATTGAAAAGTCTCATTATTACACCCTCGCAATTCCCAGGCAGTGAAATAGCGCAGTGTGCAGTTTGATATTAGGAGCAATTGGGAGCCTCTGAGGCAGCATTAAAAAAATGCAGATGTAAACTAAATTATTACTAAGGGTGGAACTCAGAGAATGATAATAGAAAGAACTCAAAGAATAATAATAGGTAGAGAAATTGATAGAAATGACAGATTATGGAGCTGCCAGAAAAATGGCATAAGGGAGTTACATGAACAAAAAATTAAAAATAAAGGCTGGCTCTAATACAATGTCAGGTCAGAAGGTAACTCCTCAAAATGAGATTGTGTTATTCATTTATGCTGTTCATTATTATATTCGAGAGGGAGTGATTGCTCAGTTTCATCTCTCGATGACTCTCCATTTCCTCTATTATTTATTTACACTAATTACAGTTTTTCACCCAATCCCTATGATTAGGTGTCAACAGAATTTTAACCCCCCCAAAAAATAGGTGATGCTTCATCACCACTTCTGCGTTTCAACATGGCTTCTAATGTCTTTTTTGATCATGATATTTGGTTTCTGATGCCATGTTTGAAAATTTTTAGAAATTTGATACTGAAATGAAAAAAGGGTGAAGGTTACATCATCACTTTTCAAAATCAATATGAAAATCATGATTTGATACAACCTCCAAAAAAATGAGAACTCAATAAAGTTCTCTTTAATTTGGTAGCTTTGTTATGACTGTAAGATTTGTATGAATGATAATTATGCCTTCCACTCACAAGGATGAAGATAAAAATACTAATCCTTCACCCTGGAACTAGATTGGTTTGGAATATATTGGAATGTGAAATGTCACTTGATTTTCATATACTAAAACTACAAGTGAAAAATTATGAGAAAGAAAATATTTGGTCCAAACCCCACCTTTAGTTCGAAATATGTAACCATTTCATCTACAACCCATGATTGATTGTCCTACACTAGTGATACTCAATCGTCAATGGAAGATAATTTGTAGAACATGTCGATGCATCATTATTAACGTTGTAGTCTATGAACTTGAATATAGACTTCCTACTTCAGTTTTCCTTAATGTCCTAAGTACTAGTGTTAAGAATCTAATGAGTGATTAGTTAATGAATTAGGGTGTGTAATTGGTTGCCTCGTGTTTCCACATATATGGTTATCATGCTTCTCCAACAAAATCACCTAGGGTAGTTAGTAGCGAGGCAATGGTGATGATGACCCATCTTTCTATGAACGAGGTTGAATATTGCACATAATTTGCATAATACAAGGATCCTTGAAATCCTATACTACAACACATATTCCTAATAGAAACTAGTTTAATTATTTATTTAGGGACGTCATCTCTATTAGACAATAGTAAATACCCTATTTGTTGCATGGATTTTCTAATGGCCTATAGTTCTTGATATACAATGAGAGAATCTTCTAGTGCCTTCCCTGTGACTTGAAACCTAGTTGGGATTTGTGAAAACCACTATGCAAAGACTTGAATTTGGACATATTTTTATAGAGAATTATTTTTGAACAAGTAAGGATAAGAATATAAGTGAGATGGTCATCAGTCCTCTTCTGAAAATTATGGGTCATAATGTCTTGTGTGCAAGGGATTTCTAGGCTAAAACAAATAACGATAAAGACTAGTTTAGATTATTGCAAGATTTTCCCTCTCCTTTTGCATTATCCAATAATGGAAAGTGGGAATGGGTGAAAAGAGACTATGCATAGAGAGAAACACATAACAAAATATAGTTATATCTTCGACCACACTCCCTAGTGAAAATATGACATCAAATACTTAACGCAACAACATGATCAGAAGGGTGATTCTCTATATGAGTGTTAGAGAATTTACTTTGGCTACATAAATCATGAGAAAGAGTCTGATGTAGAGATTTGTGTGCACCAGTAAATCCAACTAGATGGTTAGATGGAATATTTTGAAGTCATATTGAGCTAGAATGGTAATTAAAATCCTAGACATCCTTCTGGGTTAGAGTAAAGAAAAAATAAAGTTACACAATTCAAATAACCCTGTAAAAATAGTGTCTTTAATTTCCTACATTGTTGATTGATATATTGGTGAGAGTCGACCACGAGGGCCTAATTGGGAGAGCAATACCATACTGCGTGCATTCATATTGGGGGATATATACTAAGGAAAAAATTACATAATATATTGAGCATATATTAGGGGATAAAAGGTTTATATATTGGAAAGTATTAAAAATGTAGCTCAAAGTAAATGAAAAGAATATAAATGGGTATAAAAAATGTTAATGAAAAAATGGATACCTACAATATCTAGTGAAAGTATGGGTTTTTTAAATTGTGAAGGAGTATTGGGTTCATATTGGTAGGGGGTTTAATAATGTGAATTTTAGGGGTATTTTCCAATATGTAGTCAAATTAGGGGTATTTTTTAGTACACCACAAACACACGTGATATGTTAGAGGTTCATTAAGTGAAGCCCCATGGAGTTGACTAGGTCAATTGGCCACCTACATAGGATTTGTAGTTGGGTGATACCTCTTTCACAACATATTCCTTGTCCAATGGCTACAAGATGGTAGGGGAAGCCTTATAGGACCAATATGTCATCAAAGGATTCACTTATGACAAATTCCTCATATTCTTGTCCCATTGTCAATATTGCTCCAAAACAAAATTGAATACTCCACATCTCCCAAATTATACAACCATTTATAATTCTTATATTGTAAATCTTGATGATGTTTATTGAAGTTCTATAAGAGAGCTAAGGAGAACTTAAGAAACAACTACAAGTTACAAATGGATGTAAAATATAGTGATCCACAAGAATTTATTTGATATTGTAGCATGAATTTCAGAGCCAAGTAAGCATTAAAATGGGTGCATGGGTGTAAAGAATGGGTAAATGCTCAGGAATTTAGAAATGCTACCAAAATTCTATCTCTCACACAATCAATAATGACAGGGAGTCACCTCCTCTAATATCACTATGAGACACATACAAAAATGGAGGAAAGTCTTAGATAATTGTGTGATGCATTTCATTAGGATAATACACATATCAATGCAATATTTTTGACACTTACATTCATCTTCCAAGAATTCTATTGGATTCATCATGACTCTTCACAATCCCTAGAGACTCTTCACATTCTTTCTCAAGATAACAATGCATTTATCATAGTTCGTAAAAAAATTCTAACTTTATTAAAAATTATCTTTAACTCTATTTAAATTTTAAATTTTAAAACACACACACACACACACACACACATATACAGAAACACACAATTTAACCCATAGTTACAAAGTTTGATCATATTGGCCAACACGCTCACACAAACACACACACACACACACAAACATGCGATTTAACCCATAGTTACAAATTTCCATCGTATTGGCCACACACACACACATGTGATTTAACCCATGGTTACGAATTTCCATCATATTGGCCAAAAGAATTCGATTCGTAAATTTGCCGATTCGATTCGGTACATGTAATAATTTGTGTATTTTCACACAGTATGGAATTTTTTATTAACAAAAAAATTTAGAATTTCTAAATTAAAAAAGTTATGGAAATTTTATGCTTAAAAAAATTAAAAAAAAGGTAGAAAACAACAATTTTCTTAAAAAACACATTTACTTTTGAATTTAAAACCATATAGATTTTTTCTAAAATTTTATAATTAAAAAAATATTAAGACTTATCAAAATATTGCAAAGAAGGAAATAAATATAATTACGTTATAGAATTTTTCTAAGATAATAGTAGTATTTAGAAAAAATTGAGTTTCTTATTAAAACATTGTAGATAAGAACAACAAGTTCTATATTTAAAAGTAGAACAATTTTCAAGACATTTTTTCACTTAAAATGTTGGAAGATATTGCAATTCATTTGAAAATATGCCGAAAATAAGGATTACTATGTTGAATTTAAATATTAGGACAATAGCGATTACTATGTTGGAAGATATTGTAGTTGACTAGAAAATTAGGATTACACATGTGGAATTTAAATAGAAGAGTTTATTTTAAATATTTGGACAATATTGATTACTATGTTGGAAGATATTGTAGTTGACTAGTAAATTAGGATTACGCATGTGGAATTTAAAGAGAGGAGTTTATTTTAAATATTTGGACAATAGTGATTACTGTGTTGGAAGATATTGTAGTTGACTAGAAAATTAGGATTATGCATGTGGAATTTAAATAGAAGAGTTTATTTTTTGTGGTTGATGACAAAGGTTAATATGCACACACTTATTCTTCAATAAATCTCTAATAGAGATAGTGATTGCCCCAAATTATTTGGTATATGGAAATTACTTTAAGCATCCTTTAATATGCAATATCTTATTGGTTACATTGAACTCTAGCCTTTATTTTTTGTAACTCATATTATTTAATTTAATTTACTTGTTTTTCTCATCTACAATACAAATAATTTTGATGCATTTTTCTTTTATTATTTCCGGATCATCTTATTAGATAGAAAATATTAATATTGGACACAAATAAACAAGAATTGTCACAAAAACATTTAATGGATTTTCTTTGAAGTTTGGAATAAAATTATTGTTTAATTCAATTCTTTCTAATTTTGAATTTTTTAATCAAATATGTTAAAATTTATAAAATTTATAGCCTTAAATTTTTCCCATATTGAATCAAATAAATTCATATTCGAATTTGGTAACTATGATTTAACCTACATGACAATATTTTTATAAAACTTTACTTTAGAAATAAATTCATATTCGAATTTGGTAACTATGATATATTCCAATTTGGTAACTATTGGTAACTATGATTTAGCCTACATGACAATATTTTTATAAAACTTTACTTTATAATATTTTTTTAAAACTTTACTTTAGAATTTATGGTTAGTTGATGTTTCACACATTTTAATAAAATGTTAAAATGTGAACGAGAAGCAAGAATGTACGAAGGATTTCAAAGAGCACAATGTCTAATTTGTAGGGTTCTTTTCAAATTTCCACTAAGAGTATGCCTAGCTGTTTCCTTCCTCCAAACAAAGTTGAATGAAAATAAAATTCCTTTGTCCAAGTTTATCAAAATATCCGCTCAATATAGAAAAAGTTTGTTGACTTAGGTTAAGTAATTGAATATTTATAACCTCACGGGTAGGAACAATTTAAACTTTATTCTGTTTATATGGTCTAAATAGAAAGAGTTAATTTATAAATTATTATTTTTAGAAATTTTAATTAAATTATAAATTATTAGTATTTCGGGTTGGTAAGCAGTTGATTACAATAATAAGTTTATATTATAATAATAATTAGAAAATTTAATATTAGAACTCTAACAAATCACTAATTTATTATACCATTTCAAAAAATTCAAAAAATCCCATAAATTTCATTGTGAAACATGTCATCCCTATATTAGGTTTTCAAAAGAGAACACGGATATCTTACCAACCTCCAAAAGAGCACGCTGATACGCTGATATCTTACCAACCCACATGGGAATACTAATTGATAACCGTAAAATCCCAACGAAATACTTCCAGCAAAAGACACATGGAATTCTTCTACCAGAGATCACGCCATGAAGAAAAACTAAGGGTTCTGTGATTTCTGGGCGGCTTCTTAGAAGAACAGTGAAAGCAACAACTTTAAGATTCAACGTATCAATTTCTTACCATTCTCATCACGCGACAATGTAATGAAAGAAATATGGGAAGGGCGCAGTAATAATAGAAAGCACATGCCATTGATTTATCACGACTGTAATGTAACACAGCGAAAATCAACCATAGAAAACAGGTAAGAGTTAATATTAGTCATTGAGGTGATGCGCAGAGTGAAAAGAGTTACAGTCATGAAATTAAATGTCTCCATCCCAAACAAGGATTGCTGCTTCATAGTCGTAACGTATAACAAAACGTCGACACAACTAATTTGATGGTGAGGCAGCACTGTGTAGACCGGTGCATGTTGCTGTCAATGACTAACCATGTGTTCGACCCATAAGGAACTTTCAACGCCTTCGGCAATGGCACACTCTCTACGGATCAAAAGGCATCCATGAGAGCGGTTAAGCGAGCATTTATTACTTGGTCTACAGTGAGATATTCAAAAATTTTCACAGGAAAACATGCTTAGGTACAATAGAGATAAATCTTCACACGCAAAACATTCAAAATACTAGAAATCGTTTCCACGCAGCATGCTTGAGAGTAAGAGTAGTCAAAATAGTATTAAATTGTGTTTATATATATAGGAAATGTATTGTTGAACATCACAATTAAGGTATGTATCAAAATTAGTATATGATATTTTTTTATTCAATAAGGTACATGTTTTTAAGCAATGATTGATTTGATTATTGAAATTTATAGAGATATATATATTCTAGCTTCTTTTTGAATTGAACCTATAACCTGGCTAATTTTACAAATCTTATTTAAATATAATTTTTTGTAAAAGTGAAATATAAATATAATATTTAAATATATATTTTTTTAAAATAAAATATATATCTATAAATATATATACCTTGAATAAAAAAGTTTTAGACACTTTTTTATATTCATGAACACATGTCGATGTGTCTAATCTTGGTGGATTTAGATCGATTTGACGTCATAACTTCTTTGAGCTCTAACCTCTCACATACACACATGGAAGGGAAAAAAACAAAGGGATCTCCCTTCCTAAAATGAAAAAGGCTTGCCAAAGGATCATTCAATACCAAAGTCTATGGTAGGTTATAATAAAATCAAAATACATTTATGCCTTTCATTTGAATATTAAATAAGATATAGGACACGATAAAACTTGTGGTGGGGAATGGTATTATATGGATAACTTTAATAGTAACTTATTTTCTCATAGATTAGTAGCTTGTTTCAAAATTAGGAAATGGGTTAGAATAGGGGAAGATATTTAAATAAGTAGTAGTGGGGGAGCTCATAGTGATAGATGATTTTGTCAGAATTTTTAGAATTAGAGGTATATTAACAATGGTAAATGTATTAATAATTAAATATGATATATGTTGGAATCAAGGGTGGTAGTGAAGAAAGAGATTTAGATTTAGAAATATATAAGGGTAGTAGTGAAGAAAGCCATTTAGATGTAGAAATATATATGGAAGAGTAATTCGATTCTTTCATTAAAAGGTGGTTGTTTTCTTTGAATTAAGTCACAAGAACTTGAAGGATGAAGTCATGTAGTCTCACAATCCCATGGGGTGTACTAAAAAAATAGTATATACAAGTTCATGTTTTTAGCATAGGCTTAAAAAGTGATCATTAGCAATAAATAAAAATTTAAAAAATACAGACTCCTTTGAGGGTTACGCTTTTCTCCTCATTGGATTAATAGAGATCTCACTTAAGATATTTTGAAAAAAGGAGTTTAATCAAACGCATGCTATAAAATTTTACATAATTCAAATGAGGAATCTTTCTAATGGATCTCTTTATGTTGTTTATATGCTAAAAAATAATGGAAAGGGGCCTACTCCTTGGTTGGTATTCTAGCTATCGAGATGATCCTTCTCTAGTTGACAGCTTAAAGAAGTGGATGGAAGATTAATATTTGGAAATCATAGAGCTCTCCAATGACAGTTTAGGCACTATATATCATAAGGAACCACCATTTCAAACATATAACTTACTACCATTTGAAAGTATATTATCAAATCATATATTCATATGATAATATTCAACAGAGTCCTAGATAGATGCCACTAAGACATGTAACAAACCTAGAGATAAACCAATCCTTTCCTTGGCGATTTTGATGGGGCTAGTGAAGGAACCTATGGCCTAATTGAGTTTGAAATATCCTATTTCTTTCATCATATCCCAATTACTTTCTCTAAGGAAAATTTGGATTTTAGTAGTAATAATTCGGTTAAACTACATAATGCTCTAAAATTAACTCTAAAAATTAGTTATTAAAAAAATATGGAAAGCTCCAAGCCTTTATGGTTGTGGAGTTAGTGATAATGCCAGGTAAAGTGGATTGAAGATCCATATAGAGATCTCTAATGATAGTTTCTTACCACTTTATATCATAAGGAACCACTTGTTCGAGCATATGTCTTACTACCTTTTTCATGTGCATTACTATGTTTAGAGGTGCTCTACAACAATATGGGGAAAATGTTGTAAATCCATGTAATGTTATGCTATTTTATGTTATATTGGTTAAAAAATTATAATTAAAGTAATAATTATTAATTAAGAAAATTGGAATTATAAAAAAATTTATAATAACTAAAAATTAAAATGTTAAATGTTAAATGTTGGCTCACACGTCTTCAAAGTATGACAACCACAAATATTGCATATTAATATTTCAAATTACTTCTCACTTTTCAAAATGCAATGACTGTAATAAAAAAGTCAATATTTCTCTTCAGAGACAATTTAGAAGAGATTCCAAACATCCAACAATATGGAGAAAATTATCAACTACAATGAATTCACCTTACAGTATGTTCTTTGTCATTGTGTTCAGGTATTTCCTATACATTTTATAGTTCTTTAAATATATACGCATGAATTCCAAAGTTATTAGAAACCTATACATGTAATTTACCAATATGTTGTAGAGAAAGTTTTAGAGAGATAAAACTCCCGAGGGTTTCACCTGTGTGGGTGACTACTTTCTCCTTCTCTACAAAACAAATATTCTAATTTATCAATATATTGTTAGAATTTTTTTCCATTCAAATTTTTTATTGTTAGAATTTATTACGATACAAGAACTCAACATAAATCTCGAGGGTTTCAATTGCATGGATGATTTCATTCTCTTGCTCAACAAGAAGCAATTTTAATAAATTTGAGTGTGAAATTGTTGGAAAATTCTTGTGATTAATATTAATCATAACAAAAATAATTATCATATGATGTCCATTCAAACTCAATTAGTTTCATATTTGGTCTTTATAGCAATGCCATTAATGCTTGAGTTCATCTCACCTACTATTTCATCTAGTACAAGAAACAATGCAAAGTAAATGCATAATAATAATGACTTATATCTATATCTATATCTATGTGTGTGTGTGTGTGTGTGTGTGTGTGTGTGTATGTTTGTCGTATTGCCTCTATTATGCATCGTTCTATTAAATAACGAGGTTCTATACAACGCAAAGGTCATATCTTTGTCTAATGGAAGTAGTTTTGCTTCATGCCACACAAGTCCTCCAACGCTCAGTAGCCAAGGTGAAGCTCCTATGTTTTTTGTTACATTCAAACCCATTGGGAAAAACAACAATTATTGGAATCTACCTGTTTATATTGAAGGTCGAAGGAATAGTAATGCTAGTACTAGAAATAGTTCAATAATTAGAGATCACAGTAACTACTAGGCAATCTCCCAACAATAAAAAATATCATCAGAGGGGTAATGTAATGTCTAATTTGCTCCAATTTTGTCCCTCCTCTACAAATCCACCTCCTTCACAACATGATAGGAATTCTTCTCATTCTAATGATAATATTAATTGAAGGCATGTGAGGTGAGCTTAGGGTTATTTCTAGTTCAATAAAGCCAAGAAAAAAGTAGAGGTATGTAGGTAGCCATTGTGTAAATTTTACATTTTCAGGCTTCCACAGATTCCATTCTTGCTCATCCAATTCCATGCTCTGCCCCACATGGTTTGATTTGAAATGAATTTGTTAATTGTTCCAAATGGTTTCATTTGTTGAATATGATTATCATTGTGTATGATGATGCGGGGAATTCTTCTCCATGCACATTGGACCTCATCCATTTTGTTCTATCCATGAAATTTAATATAACTTGATCTTCACAGGTATGAACTTTCTTACTTCACAATAATATGGAGGTATATTATTATTATTAAAATAATTAATAACCAATCTAGATCCATCTTAACTCTAGATTTATCAAGTATGGGTAGGGATCAAAGCTCTCAAGGTGTAAACCTTTTCTCAAGTTTTGTACTCAAAAAAGGATTTTCCACCTCGAGATATTTGATCCCTCTCAATGCTTGATAGATATGGATTTAAAACGAAACTAGGATAGTAAAATATTATATCCATGTGATGGTATTCTACATAATCCTAGATGGAATCCACCCAAGAAAATAGGAAACCTAGAAATAGACCAATCCTTTCCTTGGGGTTTTTGATTGGGCTAGTTAACAGAACTTGAGGCCTAGTGGAGTTCAAGGTATCATATTTCTTTCATCATAACCGAGTTACTTCTTCAAGGGAAATTTGGGTTTTATATTAATAATTGGGTAAAACTTCATAATGCTATAAAGCTCACTCTAACAATTGTGTATTAAAAAGAATGTGGAAAGCTCCAAGCTCCCTTATAATTTTTTTTTCTCATATAGAAAGACAGTTTCTATGGTTTATTTTGTTCTATTTTTTAACTATTTTTTATTATAGTATATTTGCAATAAAAGAGATGCATTTTTCAAATAATAGAAAGATATGTGAGTTGGTTAAAATTTACTATAAATTAATTTTTTATAAATAATATATAAATTATTTTTTATTAAATAATTATTTTTATAAGAAAATGAACTAACAATTTAAGAGAAACATTTTGTAAAAATAAAATTTTAATTTTTTACAAATTAAGAATAACTTTTTTAATTTTTTTTACATATTTAATAAAAAATTTATTTATAATAATCTATTAATTTATATTTGTAATAATATTAATTTAAATTATAAATTAATAATTTAAATTAATCCGTATTTAAATTTAAAAATAATGATTTAAAAATAATATATAGATTATTTTTTATAAATAGTTATTTTTCTATAAGAAAATGAACTAACAATTTAGGAGAAATGTTTTTTTATTTTTTTATTTTTTTTACATATTTAATAATACATTTATTTATAATAATCTATTAATTTATATTTATAAATAATAATTAATTTTAATTATAAATTTAATAATTTAAATTAATCATTATTTATTCATAATTAAATTTAAAATATAATAAATTTTAGTCAAAAAACCTCATTATTACATCTCTTTTTAAATATAGAAATGTAATATGTTCTCTTCAATGCATAAAGGTTTTATAGGAGTATATGTCCCAAAAAAATTGAATATCACATTCTAAAATGTGCAGATTGTTTCAAACTTAGAAAATGATAAAAAGTCTCATTCATTAAGAAATGGATCATATTGAAGAATACAAAATTCTTCAAAAATGAGGTGAACGAGAACAAGAGATAATACGGATACAAATTGCAAATATAGTATCTAATCTTTTAATATCAATCTTTTTAAATAAAACTTGATTTTTTTACCAAAAAATAATATTTAGAGAATGAATGAGTTTGTTTAAATTAATAAAAAATTAAAAAAATATGTATTTAATGGAAATTAATGTTGCATTGCAATTTCATTAATATATTCAATAAAACAGTGCATAAAGTGTATAGTAGTGGGTGCTATTTTGTTTTGTTAAGGTATTTTTATGGTGAAAAGGATACTAGTTTAAAACCTCGTGGATACAAATCTAATCATGATTATGAGTTGATGTGGCTTAGGATGGGTTCAATCTCCAAGTCATTTTGATGGTTTAGATGATCCTAGGTCATGGTTTCTTGAGCCACAAGTTAGTCTTGCTAATTCATAGAGAAACTAACAAAAAAAATATTAAACAAGGTATTAAGACATAATTAGATTTGGTGCAATATCAATTTCACTATCAATATTTATAGGTAGGTCAAGTAGCTCTTTATGTATGTGATAGATTTTAATGATCATATTCCTTTGGGGCCTTGTACATTTCCTCTGAAAATTAGAAGCAACTGTAACAACATAAGCATTTGGTTTTGGTGCTTGAACCATGATTTGAGATCTAAACCCTATATTTTTCTTGAAAAATATCAAAATAATAACCATATCTCACTTGTATGAAAAATATCTCCTTTTAGGGGCCTATGTATTTCTTTGTGACTCATGAGCCTTTGAAGAAGTCACCAAGTCTAAATCATTGGTTTTCTATCTCGAACTATAAACCAAGCCTCAATGTTAATCACTACTATGACAAACATTGAGGTGGTATTCATATCCCATTCATTGACTAAAGACTCTATATGCAAGGTTTCTTGTTATGATCAGAGGCCTTGTGCATCGCCAATGATCCCTACTTTGTACTATGAAGCATGGCCTCATTTATGCATTGAAAATATCAAAATGGTCCCTATATTTTATTTGCAAGCTAAATATTCTCTATATAATAATTTAATTGTGGATTAAGGCCCAATGCATGGCACAAGAGCCATAAAATCAATTACTAGGGCCCAAGACACTAGTTGATTATTTGAACCTTGGCATAGGACTTGAGACCCATCTTTATTATGGTACATCTCAAAATGGTTCCCATATCCTATTCATAATCAAAATATTTCATCTTTGAATCTTGTGTGGTTGTCTTCAACCCTTTAATAGCCTATGATACCTAAAAGCCATGATTAAATCCTACGAATAAATATATTGACTTTGAATTTGTGCCGAGGGTCCAAGACCAATCATTTTTTGAAAATGATTCACAAAACCTAAAAATGGTGTCAATACATCACTTATATGAAAAAGGTTCTCTATAGGGTTTGTGTGAAGTTTTGAGTCCCTCTGCATGGCCCATGAGCCCTACAAATAAATATTAGGAAAAAGGTCTTTGATCTTCTACTTTAAGCCATCACTGAGGCCACAAAACCCATCCCTATTAAACCAAACCTCAACATGATATTTATATGACATTCTTAGGGAAATAATTTCCCTTTACAGGACTCCTCTGGTGATAATAAGAAAAGGAACCATGCATGACTCATGAATCCCAAAAGAAATTATAGAAATTGAAATACTTGAATTTTATGCTTGAACCATGATATTAACTATTAAATTAATCATTATCATGCATGAATATTTCATGATGTGAATTCAAAGATTCCATGATCATTTTTATGGAGTGCAAAACATTAAAACCATGATTGTATTTTTTATTTATATTATTAAAAATAATAATATGGATTCTTCCAAATATATTATATTTATTTTTAAATTTTAACGTTTTTAACCAAAATAATACACTTTAGCATTGATTTATATAAAAAAATTATATAATAAATTCTCATTAATTTAAATTTGATAAATTTAAAATTAAAATGATGTAAGTATTTATAATACTATTTAAAATATACACTATAACTTAGAAACAAATTCATGTTATCTTCTTTATATATATATATATATAAATATATATTTCCAAGTTCAAAAGGGAAAGAATATTCAATCTTAAACACATTCATGTTTACTTCTTTTTTTTTTTTTTTTTTTTTCTTAATTCCAAAGAAAAAGAATATTCAATCTGGTAAATGTAATAATTCATTTGTCTTCTAATAATTTTTTGGATAAAATAAATTCAACATCTTTACAATTAACAAAGCTATATTAAATTACAAGGTAATTGTTTAAAAAAAATCATAATAAAGTGTTTAATTTCCAATTACAAACATTGCTCGGCAATATACTTCTCATGGTAATGCCTAAGCAATTTATAATATTTGATATTTTGTTATATGTATACCAAAATAAATAAATTTGAGAGATTAAATGTGTTTTTATATTAAGAAGAAGCTAGTGTTTAATAATATTTTAATGATTGTTTAGAAAAGCAATTAAGTGTAAATTTGGTAGTGGTGAGGAAAAGTCATTACTCTCCCCATTTAAATAAATGATACATAAAATAAAAACACATATAAGGACAATTCATTTTCAAAATGGAAAGAAATATTTTTCAACTGGATCATAAAAATGACATATTAAATAAAAAAATTTATGCTCCTTAAAATGAAAAGAAATAACTTTAAAAATAATTATAAAAATAATACATAAAAATGAAAACTTATATATAAACAATTCACCTTTATTTTTTGAATAAATTTAAATTAGTATTACTTCAAAATATCAATACACATCTATTAAATAAACATTGTTTTTCAGTCTATCATAAATAGTTTCAATCTGCCATAAATAAAACCAAATATATGAATAACTCATCTTTAAAATAAAAAACATATCTTTAAAAACCAATGATAAAAATGAGACAAAAAATAAAAACATGATATAAACAACTCATTATCAAAATAATTTCATGATATCTTTAAAATTGTTCATGAAAATAAGATATTAAATTAAAATATATACATAAATAACTCACTCTCAAAAATGAAAAAAATAACTTTTAAATTAATTAAAACAATATTACATTAAAAAAACATGTATATTGAACGACTCATCTTTATATCTTTAAAATTAAAGATAAAAATCTTTAAAATAAGTGACACACAAAATAAAAACGTAGACACCTCATTCTCAAAACTAAAAAAATGATGCACAGCTTCCTTATAACAAACCTTAATGCCTTGGAAAATGTGACACGTGGAGAAGGCATCCGTGGAATTTGTGAGCTGAGCATTTATTGCTTCCTGACCCGAACCACGAAAATCGCTTACAGCCGACGCACTTTGGGAAGAGTAGAGAGAGAAAGTATTGACACGCAAAATTCTTGGTACTAGGATGGTTAGAAAAGTGCAATGTAAAATGAAACTTTTCTTTTGGTTGCTTGCATAGCAAGGGAAGATAATGAATTTTGTTCAATTCAAAGTTAGGTCCAACTAGGTTGGTGGTGGCATGAGCAGGAAAGAGATGGTTCACGGAATTGATTGATGGAGGGAACCTGCAAGATAGAGAACTTGTTGAATCAATCTCAGTTTTCTTGGGTTTAGTATAGATTTACAATTCAGTAGAAATATCTTTTATGATTTTTTTTAATTTGCTTTTTTCATAATTTAGTAATTTGCAATTTGAATTTGAGTATTGTAGCTTATTTATATATCTGAAAGAATATTATAAAAAGTTTAAATTAAGATATAAATGAACATAATTTTTATGGCAACTGCAAAAAGGTGTACGGTTGAAATGACTTGTGTGAAAGTATGATAAGTTTAAATTAGAACACTAATAATGAGGTGTATGGTTAAAATTAGTTACATGAATGTAGAATAAGGTTTTGTTTTTATGTGATGTAGAATAAGGTTTTGTTTTTATGTCATGTGGTGTATAGTTGAACGAGTTGTGTGAAAACATGATTATTTTAAATTAGAGCACCAACAATAAGGTGTATGGCGGAAATAAATAATACATTACGTGAAAGTCGATTAAGTTTATGTTTCTATTTGGTGTTTTAATTTCTCCTTTCATGAGAAATGAATTAGCATATGAATGATATTTTATGTCCTTAATGCACACTTTAAATCTTTAAAGGATTAAAACATCATTTGAGTCTTTGATACCAAAAGAAATTATACAATTTAAAAGTACGATTCATGATTTTAAAATATCTATATTGAGGGTTTTCAAAGCACTGAGCTTGGAAATCAATAATTCTTACCCATGTTTCCATGGAGACACGACTTTCAATAAGTGAAATTCCTTCACGTCTCCATGGAATGATGAACTTAGTGCATATAGTTAATGACATTGGTTTTCTTTCCAATGATATATAATCTTTTAGTTTTTTATTCCCCACAATATTATTTATTTATCTCTTTTTAAAACTCATACATTTTTTCCTCAGTGAAGGCTTTAAGAGAAAAATATAAAAACTATATAATTAAAAAAATATAAAAACTAAGTGTAAGTTTAGTGAGTGCTTTTTTTTCAAAAATGTATTTTTAGTTTTTCATTTACACTAACAAAGAATAAATTGTTGAGAAGGCAAAGGTGTATAAAATATAATTCAAATGTTAATTTGTTGGCTTTAAAAAATAACAAAAAACTGCATTTTTTGAAAATAAAATAAAATAAAAATAAAAAATGGTGTGTATCATTCTCTCTCACAGACACACACATGTATGCATACATGTATCAAACATTATAAATTAAATACTAGATTAGGTGTTGGAAATAAAAATTACTTGTTAACTTTTCTAGAAATTTGCAAAGACAAACATTTAATTAAATTCAAAATTGACACATTAAATGGATATATATATTTTCTCTGAAAAATTTATCATTAGAAAGATGATACAATACCCTACAAATTATCTTTATACTTCATGTTCAACTTCATGATGTGTGTCTAATATTCAAGGGATTTAATTTAAAAACTACGATAAAATCTCCTACAAATTATTTGTGTACTTCTGTCAAAATTCATGATGTGTGTATGATATTCAAGGGATTTAATTTAAAAACTATGTAGTATCTCAAATTTTCATTATCATATTTCACTAAAAAGTGTGACACATATTCATGAATTCACCCAAAAAAAAGGGCAAAATCTTCTATGTTTTGTAGCATATCATCTTTAAATGAGTACACTATTCCATGGTTCCAAAAAACACAGCCTTATCATTTCATTAGTCAAAACCATGACTCCTTTCAAACCTGAACCTTCCAGATTAAAACATATGACCATAACTGAAAACTTCGAACCGAGATTTCTAGTATTGACATCTTTTGATTTTTAATAGAAAGCCATTTTTGTAGCTAATATAAGGGCCCCTACGCTAAATTCATGCTAAGAAAAAGTACCCTCCTATAATAATATAGCTTCTTGCTTTTCTACCCGCAAGACCAAATTTGTAATTGAAGCTAAACATAGTGATCCAGAATGAATCATTATATATTTTCCATATATCTTGGTACTTATAGGTGAAGAAATTAGAAGAATTGGTTTGTAAGCCCCATTTTAGTGATAGGTGTCAATTTGGAGATGATGGTTCCAAAAATTCTAGAACCATTTTGAGGTATCAAATGACATTTTTAGGGATCATAAATTTGCAAGCATAACTCCCAACATCTCAACATTGTTTTATATACCAAGGGCTTCCCAAAATTGCAAAAGTCACCTTAATTGGAGTTCATATGTGGAAGTTATGCCTCCATAATGTCAACCTACCTTGTTTATGACCATATTACGAAGTGGATGCCACGTTAGCCCTGTTACTCAAACATGTGGGGCCTATCACATGTGGAAATTCAAGTGAATGATAGAATACACAAAAAATGACATTAATTGAAGGTTGTGGCATGCAAAAAATCTAACCATATATAATTATTAATCTATGTTAAATTTGGGCCATTAAGAGGAGATTAGATTCCACTCTTTTAGCTTTGTTATTATTCAAAAGTTTAATAGAGTATCTAGGAGTGAAAGCATAGTAGAGGAATAAGAATATTCTGTAGCAACCACAATGTCTTAGGGAATTCTATACTAAGTTACCCTTTCTTTGTATTTACATTGTCGTAATTGAAGAAAGGAGAGTAGTGGATAGGCCTCACCCTCTAGATGGGTTTGTTGCCATATCAAGTTTCCCAAGATACATCTTATGTTCACATGTGGGAATGGTTTATTTATTTTCTTATTCTTTATTCATATAATCGAACATCAAGCTAGTAATAATAAATTTGGGATTTAAGGAGATAAATTAAATAATCAAAGTTTTCATAATAACATGATCTATTGTGAAAATATTTCTAGTGGAATATCCTTGGTTGTTTACCGATCACACAAGTTCTCAATTTTGCATTTATTATTTGTTAATTCCATCAATTATTTAGAGTTTCAAATGACTTTTAATTTTTATAATCATCGTTGTTCTCATTTATATCAATATTACATAAAGTTCACCTCGAACATTAGTCCTTTATCATACAACATATTATATCAACACATTATATTATCTAATGTGTTGAAAAACCTCATGAAAAACCTCATGCCTTTTTATGATAAATGGAAGGTTCCATTCAATTTCTATGATAAATATCTTTACGAGTTTTCTAGTTTCCTTTGCAAGATACCCTAATTTTATGGGACACTTGAGAAGAAGTTAGATCCATGTCTTCAAAGATCATGTCATTCCTTGAGAGCTAGACCCCATAAATAAAAATCATATATAGATCCTTGTAGTATTTTTTAGGGAAAATATATTGTATAAACATCTAGTTGGAATGCTTAGATATCAAGGGTTACTATAAATGGAAGGTATGCATCAATAGATAAATATGTCACATTTTGGAAAGAAGGGTGGAAGAAGGAAAGGTATTTAGATTTGGAAGAACATCTAGACAACTAAATAAATACTTTTCTTAATGGGTTGTTTGTTTGTTCAACTAAGCCAAGAGACCTAGAGGGTATTGAATGCTTGAAGTCTCACAATCTCACACAATTTTACTCAAAAGGTACTAGACACAAGGTGATTGTTTTGGAAAATAATCAAGAGGATTATTGGTGGTTGAAATTAATTTTGAAAATTCAATTTCCTTCCAAGGCTAGGTTCTTCTTTTGGTTGTATTTGAGTAATATATCTACCACTTAGGATATTATGTAAAGAAGAGGCTTGGTTAGGTTCATACTACCCGATTTTATGTAAATAAAATGACGAATCCATCTAAGACATCCTTGTATAAAGAAGTATGGGAAGAGGCCTCCTACTTGATTTGTACTTCTAGTTCTTGGGATTGCCCTTCTCTAGGTGAAACTTCAAGAAGTGGATGGAAAATCCAATTTTGGAAAATCATAGATCTATCAAAATAATATTTTTTTAGGAACTCTAAAACATAAGGAATCACATCCTCTTTGAGAATGCATCCTAATCATCCTTGGAGGTATAAATAAAATCATAGATTCATATGATGGTATTGAACATACTCATAGATATAAGCCACCAAGGTAAATAGTCAACATGGAGGTAGGTCCATCCATACCTTGGGGATTTTTGATGGGTTTAATAAAGGAAACTTAGGTTCTAATGTAGTCAGGGGTATCATATTTCTTTCATCAAATATTAATTCTTGATTCAAGAAAAATTGAGGTATTGGTAGTAACAAGTGGGTGTAACTATATGCTCTAAAACACCCTCTAAATTTAGTTATTGAAATAACGTGGACAAGTTCTATGTTTTTTGAGGGCATGAAGTTGGCGATATTTCTTTTTGTAAAGGCACCATTTGAACTTCAAGATTTATTATTGAACTTAATTCTTCATCAAATCAGAGAAGCTAGTGTCCATTTCCATGTAACACTATTACAAAATGGGTAAGTAGTGTCATTGTTTTCTAACAACACAACCCATTTTTATATATTTTTTATTGGCTATTGGAAAAGAATCTTTTTTAATGTGATTTTTGTATCAAGTTTACATTAAACACATGAAATTGAAAAGACATTAAAACTATTGGTTTCTGTCTTGTGTCATACTTGTGTTAGATAACATTATATTATTGCCAATTTTTGAAAAATTTCTTGTTTTTGAAGCTGTTATGCATCATAAGTATCATGTTTGCACTATGTTGCATCAAAGTAGCATAATATATGTAAATGAATTGAAAATTATTAGTATCAAAATAATATATTCAATAACAAAATATAAGCTATGATATTGTTATCGTATTTACACAAAATTCTGATGTCATTCTTCTAGAAAGTTCCAACTGGTCATTGAAAATAATGTATTTTACATAAATTAATGTGAATAAGTAATTAAGAAAGAACAAAGGCTCCCTATCATCCATCTCTTATCTTCAATGTTAAGGAAAATAAAGTACACTTAGTGAAGAAAATGACCATTATTCAAGAAACTACTAAGTACCTGGTGTTATCATATATTGCCTAACTTAAATTAAAGCTAAATAGTTCTTCCCTTTGAAATTATTTTATTTTGGTAGAATTGATTAAACCTTCATATATGTGAATCACAATATTTTAATTCCTCAAGAATTTAAACCTACTTATAACACAATTTTAATCCAACAATATCTCTACTCTTTCTTATTTTAATTAAATGAATCAATTAATTTTATAATATATTAATATGCATAATGAAAAAATTATATAACATATACAATTAAGAGATACAAACCCTTTAAAATTATATTATTTGTCAATTTTCTTTTGAATCAGTCACATATAGGTTTTTAGTTTGATGCATTTCAAACCACTTATTGTAGTTCATCATCAAGACAAAGATGGATACCTCGAATCAAAGCACCAATAAATATAGTAGAGTTGCAACAACTAATTTCCAATAGACAAAAAATAAATAATATTAAATATTCAAAGTCAATGTTAAATGGTAAATCAAAACATTATTAAAGTGATAAATAAAAATAATAATAATGTCAAAACTAAAAAACATGAAATAAAAATAAATAAAAAATATAAATGAACATTAATAAATTTATAATTTAATAATTTATATGGTAACAAAATGAGAAAAGTTGAGGAAATTATTTTTAATCCATGAAATGAGAATATAAGGAAAATAAAAGCACACAAATTTCTAATTTAATAATTTATATTATAATAAACTGAGAAAAATAAAAGAAATTACTTTCTAATTAAACACAAATGAAAAACCAAAATTATTAAAAAAAAAAAAATTGGATACTAAGAGGGAATATATATATATATATATATATATATATATATATATATATATATATATATATATAAAAGAAATCAATAAGTCTTAAAAATACAAAAGATGAATGGAGGAAATATAATGAAAAGAGAAAACAATATAAAAATAGAGTTAAAATTTGATTATTTTAGTTAATAAGAAAGGAGGAGAAAATATTATTAAAAATATTAGGGGTCACTTTTATTATTATTATTATCATAAAAATATTATTTTTAACAAATATTACAATAAAAAAGGAAAAGAGGGACAACTTAATATAAACGGAAGGAAGGAAACAATAAAAAGAAAAATGAATAGATAAAAAAGCATAAATGAGAGGGACTAACAAAATCTGTAAACAGTGATAGAAGAAGTTAAGAAAGTGAACGAAAGTTAGGGAACACCGAGGAAAGAAGGGAGAAAAATAAAGGACGAAACCTATGAATAAAGGGACGAGATCCAACAATTGCTAATCTTCTGTCCATGATCCTTATTTAGCATCTTAGACCTTTTTTCAATCTCAAAGGAATCCTTTAACTTACGGTGATGGAAATGATCAATCCTAACAATGACCTGAGAATCCTATAAACAAATGTGGTGCTTTTTCTTCTATGCATGATCAACTCAAGATGGGGAGAGAGTCCTACACTATTTTATGTCAATTGCATGCTCCTGATTCCTTTGCTTAATATAATGGCTAGTTTCCTTAATGTAGGGAGTCTCAAAGGAACATGGGATCAAATACACACCTTTAATGTTTCTAGGTTCCACTGAGTCTTTAACTGATCTTCAGGAATTACAAATTGTGTTCAAGGGTCTAAATGTGGAAAAAAGCATTGTGTTTTTGAATAATCCCAACAATCATATCGATATTCCCTTGGATAAAGGGAAGTTGGACATCAGAAATCAATTCTAGACATTCTTTCCTTATCCCAGGACCCTTACTTGACTTTAAAAATACCTTGATACCTTGTGATCTACTATAGACATTCTTCTTGGAAACATTAAGGAGATGGGTTTTCTCACCTTCCAGTGACTCTAATCAGAGACCCATAAATCTTGAGTAGCTAATGTATTTAGAAATCCCAACTTTTGGGCTAGATAGTATTGATGGGAGTTAGCATGAAGATTTTTCTCATTGTGAATTTTCTTGTGAAAAACTTGGTGAGAGAAAGAACCATCTACTTTCGTAGAGATAAGAACGTCAAGGAAGGGAAAACTACCATTAACCTCAGATTCTATGGTGAATTTTATTGATCGAGATTGATTGTTAAGATGCTGCAAAAACAAATCCAACTTTTCACAACCATAAGGCCATAAGATAAAGGTATCATCAACAAACCTTTTCCAAAGTTTTAGCCTAAATTGAGCTGAGGCCAAACCCTTAGATTCAAAATCTTCCATGAACAAGTTAGCTACAATAGGCGAGAGCGAAGAACCCATGGAAACGTCACATGTCATTCATAGAATTTACCTTCGAAACTGAAAAATGTGGAGGTAAGGAAAACCTCAACAAACTTGACTTATATTATTATTGTTTTATCTTGTATTATAATATAATTAAGAGATTACCAATTTTTTTATAATGGTTATATATAGAAAAAAAAAATCACAAACATTCCTTGAGAATATATTTTGAATTTCATTTATAATTATAGATGGAAATTCAAGTTTTGTCGATACCTTTCCCTTTCCAATAATTTTACATGGTTCATAATCTCCCAAATAGGCCCTTCCAAAATCACCTTGAACATTATATTGAAAATATTTACTATGGGCTATGGCATGAAATGAATCCCTTGAGTTTATCACCTAAGAATTAGAAATTTTATATATTAAAAGGATTAAAGAATCTTATAACACATCACCTACTACATTACTTCCTTATTATTCCCCTATTGTACATATCCTTTACTTTTTGTGTTTAGAGACCAATAATATATCTTCTTGTGTCATTTCTGCCCATGATGCCAACATTTCAGCCTCCCATTGGATTTGGATTTTCCCTTCTGATAATTTCCATGATTCCTTGGGTACTTCCTTCTCTCCCTTTGTCTTCCCATGTTCTCGAGACTCAAATAAAACTTGACATCTCACTTGTGGGTTTCTATGACATTTCCTTTCTAAGGATAACACCACCAAACTCATCAAACCTTAAAGTGGTTGAACTAAAGACATAATTGCTCATAGTCATGACCAAGCCTTTCTAACTTTCTGGCAATGAGCATAAAATCAAAATATCCCTACCCTCGTCATTTAAGTTGAATCCTATATAACTTAAATGACTAGTGATTGAATTAAATTAATTTAAATGATTAGCAATAGATCCACCCTCTAAAAACTTCATATTAAACAAATTAGTCATAAGAAATACCTTATTGAAAGCTAAGTTTTTTTGACATTTTATCCCATGTTTTCATCAAACCTTGCATTATATTTTCTTTCAAAATGTTGAGAGCCACCAATGCTGCTAAGCATAGTTGCATTGTTTTGAGTGCCTCTCTATCAATAATATCCCATTCCTCATCTTTCATTGTCAATGGATTTATTTTCTACTTCGCCTAATGGTAGAAAAATACTTTTCTAATAGGTAATATTCCATTATTGGTAGTTTTGGCTATTAAACTTCTCGACATAAAATTTCTTTAGCTATTGCCCACACTCTAACCATGATCCTTTTATGAGCTTTATCATCTAAAATAAACCTTTATCTCTAACACCTATTGATAGGAATAAAATCGTAGAGCAATAAAATCAAAATAAATGTGGAAATAAAAAAATTGAAACAATCTAAAGAAGACACCATTATACATGGTTCACCCAATTTGGACTACATCTAAGGAGAAATAGCCAATCATCCCTTTGATTTCGTCCAACAAAATGAAAAGATAACAACCTACAATACCTCCACTGCAACCTCCTCTTCTCAATCTCACAATCTCGTCTCTCTCAATTACAATGTTATCTCAATATTACACAGTTGCAATACCATTCCCTCATAAAAGGAAGGTTTCCTTCTAGGGAAGAAAACCCTAACACAACGCTTACCATTTTTTTTTCCTAATGATGAATGATATCGATTGACTATGAAATTACAATATTTTATAGGAAAAAAATTCCAAAACTTTGTCTTCGGGGATGCTTCCCTTGAACCCCTATCTAGGGGGGCTCCAAAGAGTTGTCAATTCTTCACTTAGACTCCTTGTTCAAAATAATGGGGTGAAAGGGGGGAGGGGGTGTGTGTGGATGAGGGAGAGGAAATATCCCCTACACCCTCCATCAAGAATTTTGGTTCAAATATGGCTAAAAATAAGGCCTCTAAATCAGGAAGATAATCAGACTCCATAACCAACAATTCCTCATGGCTCATCAACAATTTCAACTATAATTAGATCTTGAAGAGAAAACATGTTATTAGCGAGATTTAAATCTAGATGAGAAGGGTAACAACTCTTCTTCCCAACTACCAAAGATAACATTGATTCCTAGTTAAGCTGACCTATGTAAATGTTTTTTTTTTTTGTGGGCTAACCAATCGGAGGAATTTGAACTAGTGACCTTTTCACAAAGAGTTCCTTAATAGTGCACCAATTCATTGTCAATTCAAAACCTTAAACACATCTGTAAAGAAATTATGAGATACACAAGTAAAATTCTTTTTCAAACTACATACATATGTAATACTTAATAAAATAATATATAAAATAATAAATATTCATCAAATTAAAAACAAATTTATATTTGATTATTAATTTGGAAATTATATTATTAATAAATTCTAATTATAAAGATATTATAAACAATAAGGAAATACCTTAATTTACATTTTAAAATAAATTCCGTATATATGATTAGAGTTTAAATAAAATATTTTAATAAAATAAATAAATTTAAATTCAAAATCCATTTTCCCATTATACCAATTTTAAAGAATATAAAACGTTATTTCTATATATATAAAGTATTTGGTATAAAATATATCATGTGTATGTCAGAATTAAAATATATATTTACCCTAATTGTATATCTAATCTTAAACATAAACAAAACAATTAAATTGTTCATTCAATAAAATAAATAAATTATTATTAAATAAAAATAAATAATTTTTTTAAATATATATAATTTCCTTTCATGAAATTAATAGGTATGATTACTATTATCTTAATGATTTTTATACTATTTATTTTTAATATTATTTTTTTTATTATTAAAAATATAAAATAATAATAATAGAATTCAAGATTTACATATTGTGATATGCATGGATATTTCAATGCTATCACATTAATTAATTAATTTAATGGAACACTTATATTATGGTAATAGAATTCAAGATTTACATATTGTGATATGTATGGATATTTCAATGCTATCACATTATTAACTAATTTAATGGAACACTTATATTATGGTGCATATGGATATTTCAATACAATCAAAATATCAATTAATTCAATAAAAATATTTTATGAAAACATTATTATGAAATGAAACATATTTCCGTATGCCCACAAAGTGCCCTCTCTGATTCATGTGCGACTGATGTGTTATTAAATAATTTTTAAATGCAAATTTAAAAATATATTTATATTTAATATATTTATATTATTCAATTAGAAAATAAAAAATTAATATTAAATATTTACGTTATTCTTTAAAAGTATAAAAAACATTATATTTATTTCGTAAAATATATAATGTAAAATTTTAATTTAATCTCTTAGTTATTCTATATAATTCATATAACAATATGGTAATCTATATAAAAATATTGTGTACCTTTTAACTAAACGAAATCAAAATATGATATTGTCCCAATTATTACCAGTTCCTCCCCAAAATTGCAAATTTAGAAACAATTAAATGTTACTAAGTTACTTTTTTTCATAAAACATGACATCTAATTTGTTGTTTACTTTTCATATAATTTTTCCTTTTATCCCGAGGAACACGACGAGAAAGTAATAGTTTAGAAAATATTTCAATAAATTGTGTGAAAAGAATTTAAAAGAACATTTTTGACAATATAGTAGATTTTACTTTCACTCTCTTTCATACATCATTCATATATATAAATATCCATACTCTCATTCCCAAGCATATATCAAATATCCATAGCTCTCTGCAACACTCATTTCACACTGAATGGGGTCTTTTGTCTGCAAAGTATATATATACCTTGAAAAACAAATGCACTATTTCACACTATACGTCATTTTCTATGGCTATCAACATTCATTGCTCTTTACAATTAAATGGTGTTTGTCTATTATCAACGTGGAGATGCCTTGAAAACAAAATGCACTGATTCAGTCTTATATATCACTAACCAAGAGATCTTAGAACATCATTCCTCTTTGCAACATCCATTTGACAATTAAAATGGTCTATGTCTCTTGTGATCATTGCTCTTTGCAACATCCATTTGACAATTAAATTCACACCGTATGCTATTTGTTGAATAGATATACAATGATTTGAATTAAATAGATCAAATTTTCTCTCAAATCCATCATTAAGGTGATATTTGTTGAATATATATATAATGATTTAAATCCTATAAATTGATCGTTAAAGTGATGTATGGAATTATAACAATAAAATCAGACAAATTTCTGTAATTAAATATAGGGAAACCAATAATTCTTACTAAGTCCTTTGACCAATAATAACCTCTTAACAATGAGTTATACAAGGTCTTCATATGCAACATGCTAATGAGTTATACAAAGTCTTCACATGCAACATGCTTGACTTTAAAAAATTATTTGAAGTAATTTTTGTTTTTATCTTATAACTATTTTAAATTATATTTTTCAAATATTAATATTTGTTTTAGTAAAATATAGTATAAATATAATATAAATGGTGATATTTTTTTATTGAGATTAGTTTTTTTAATAGGTAGAGAGATTTTAACAATTTTTGTAATATTATTAAAACTTAGAAACTTTTCATTAGACTTACAATAATTAAAACATAATATTTATAGTTTCCAAAATAATGAAAAGTTAATGTAGAAACCATACATCTATAATCATTCTATTTTAGAGATATGATTTATGTCATAAGAAAACTAAAAATGAAGTAATATTCTTTTCATATTTATGTATCTATAATTTAAGTCTAATAGGAGGGCGTTGAGTTTATTTCTAGGTCTGTCAATCCTAAAAGGTCAATTTCTCATTTTTTAAAAGATAGTTTAGTTTGTTGTGGTGTGACTTAGCAATAACTTGAAATTATTGTTGCGATAATGATCTAGGTTCCATTCCTTGCAACCAATATCCTCTCCTATGTAGGGTTTTCTAGATATGGTGAAGGATTATATGGAATATTGTTTATGCACATTTTAAATAGATAATTATATAGCATTGGATAGTGGAAAGGTACCATCAAATCCTATTCTATATATATTATTATATACCATTAGCTAGGGGAAATGTACTATCAAACCCTATACTTCATTCGAGTTTGTGAGGGTGGGTTGAGCCTATTTATAGGTTTGACATACATAAAAATATGGGTAGTGTGTATGAGAGAGAGAGATAATGTGTTGGAAATAGAACTTTTGTTTAAGTGCTTAAGGGTGGAAAAAAGTTCTTACAAATATTAAATGGTTTAATCTATTGGTGTTATCAACCATTGTCATGGCTGGAAATTGAACCTCCCTCCATTTGAATATTTTAAGGGATAGAGTTGGATGCCTTGAGGATTTCCTTAGAAAATATGTATGTATTTTTGTGTGTTTTGCATGCCCTATACCTTGCAAAAGTTATTATAGAGTAGATTTGAGTTTTTACCACACACATATATATCTTAGTAGGCTATTTAATTTTGTTTGAACTAACTAGTTTCAAGGCCACAGAGATTTTTAAGAGGCCAAGAGTCCAAGTAGGTAAAATCCCTCTAGATTAGAAGTACATGTTTTACTCCAATGACATTCACCTCAGGTGTTATTCATGAATTGTGGGAAGAACCTATAGCATTTCCCTAAGGACACTTTCCATTATGTCACACACACAAACACATCACACCAACTTATCCATATCTAACATATTCCATATTAGTGGATAGTGGAAGATAACCATTCATTAGGGCTTCACTATTATACACTCCCTTATTGTAACTATGATATTGTTGACACCTAATGTTTGGGATTAGGTAAATCCATGTAAATATTGTAAATACGAAAATAACAAGAATTGGAAGATGAAAAGACATTGGGAGATGAAACCCAATAGTCTCTCTCTCCATATATGTACTCATGTTCCATCTTAATGAAAAACAAAATTCATTTTGTGGAGTTATTCCTGGCCTGACATGGTATTAGATCTAACCCCTAATTTTTTTTTTTTTTTTTTTTTTTTTTTTTTTTTTTTTTTTCTGCACTGTAACTCCTATTTTCTCTGTCATATTTTGACCCTTTGTTATTTGTCCAAACAAAGAGAGAAATTCATGTTTTAGTGACTAGTTTCTATATTTTCCTGGAGCAAAGTTTTCCATTACACTTGACCGAGTTTGGGTACTTGTAGCAGCTCAATTTGGTTGAGGTTAATCTAAGAGGAAGGAGGAGTTATGTTGTGACTGGATCAAAATATTCTTTATACTTGGGAAAAGTTTGTCCACTCACACGTTGGGTATTTCAATGAATAAAGGGTAGTGTGCTGTATTCTCATAGTGGGGCCAACTTCCATTACTTTTGCTTTCTGGACGAGTTGGAAATATTATTGGTTGTGGATCCATTATGTGTATGATTATGAAACATCATTGAGGTGACAAGCCAAAGTCAAGTAATATTGCTGAAGTTGCCATGAATTCCACCATTTCTAAGTTTCCCCAGGTTCTGGCTGAGTTCTGAATTGGCATTTGGGTCTTTGTTAGAGAGAAAAAGGAACACATATATGGAGTGGAAAATTTCACTAGTTGAAACTCCTATAGTACTAGTTGAAATCATGGTTGTGTGCACAGGTTATGATGGTTGTGGTATCTCTTTGTTCAATGGTAAAAATTCATTGAGACCTCTGCATACAATGCGTCAAACCTATAGTTCCTCCTACATTGAATTGAATATGGTATTCCAACAACTGGTATATATTGCATGCATTGTCAGCTTCTTGGGTTGAGCTCCAATTTTTGAAGACCGCATGGTGTATTACATTGAAGCATAATATGTTTTTAATTGGGAATGGTCATTGTTTTTCATATGCTAGGTGAAATCCATGAAGGTCATATGAATTCTTTGTCTGGTGGTTATATAATGGTGTAAAGTTTTAGTTGAAGTTTTTTAATGGAATTTTGAATATGATTCATATATGTCATATATATATGAATTAAAGAAAAAGGAAAGGTTGTGGTGTATTATATACGAGGTGTATATATATATTTTAAGGCTGAAATCATGAATGGTTGGTATGCCATATAAATTATATATGTGATTGAGGTATACTAATGAAGTTTTTAAGACATAGCCACTGGATTTTATTACAAATACATCAGCTTTTTTTTGCAACAACTATAATTTTTTAAGGCCAGGCTAGAATATACAATGCATTCACTAATATCCATAGTGGGAGTAGTTCTCACTGGAAAGGAGAACTACCCTGAGTGGTCCTAGAAGATAAAACACACACTCATTTTCAATGAGTTGTGGAAAAGGGTTTGTGAGGGAGAAGGAGACAATGCACCTGAAAAGGCCACTTTAGATAAGGATATTTCCATTTGGGAAAACAAGAACAACAAGGCCTATGCCTTGATTGTAGTGTCAATAAATGAATACATGAGTTGCCATATTTCTCCATTTTTAAATTATTTTTAAGCCTTAAATAAGTTGAAGGAATTGTATGACTCACACTTTGAACTTGAGTTTGTTTAATTGATGATTAAGTTGTTCAGTCTTGAGTTGAAAAATGATGACCCTCTTGCTTTAGCATTAGAAGTAAGATAAATTATGCATGACATAAAAGCCAATGGTGTTGAAATAGATATTATTCCCACCTATTGACATCAACTCAAGTCATTGCAAGTAAGAGACAACCTTAAGGAGATTACATTTGACTCCCTTAAGAAGACGTTTGCTGAGAGAGAGAAGGATTTTGGGAAGAAGACAGCTCCTCAGTCTACTGAAGAAGTTGTGTTCCTTGCACAAAAAGAAAAGAATCATGCATAAAATTCTTCTAGAGGAAGAGGTGGTCAAAGAGGAAGAGAAAGGAGGAATTTTAGAGGCAAGGGGGGCATACCTTTCCAAGGAGAAAGGTACGATCTTCATTTCATATGATGCAATAGAGATGGACATGATGCTTCCACATTAATCTGCCTTGGCATAGAATTAAGCAGGAAATAAATGAAGGAAAAAGTAAAAAAACTGAAAAAGGGAAAGGTAAATCACCCGAGTCTGCTCATTATGTTGTGGCACATTGCAACATTGGAGTAATTGAAGAATTATTCAATGCTTCACTTGCTTCATGGAAATATGATTAGTTTCTTGATTCAAGAGAAACTTGCCACACGAATGTCATGAGATATTCCTTTGAATAATTCACTGATAATGTTGATGGAGCAATATACTTTGTAGACAAGTCAAAACTCAAGCCATCAGAGCTTGGCACCATCAGGCTCAAACTTTTTGGTCTTCTATACTTTCTTCTACATGATATTGTATATCTACCAAAGATGAGGAGAAACTTGTTGTCTTTGGTCCATATATTCTAGAAAGGACACTCCAAGTCATATATTTGATGGCAAGGTTTAGGTCAGAAAAGCATCAGATCACTCACTTATCATGACATGGATAGAAAAAGAAAGACTTCTAAAGCTACAAGGAACCTCTGCTCATGCACCAAGATTCTCATACAATTCTTACTATGATGAAGGTACATTTCCATCAAGTCTTTTATGGCATGCTATATTTGGACACTTGAACTATGAAAATCTTCATTCGTTGAAGAAAAATGGTGTTACTGGTTTTCCTACAATTCCTAGGAAACCTAAGCAATGTTATGCTTGTATCTTAGGAAAGCACTTCAAACAATATTTTCATGAATCTCATTTGAGAGCACATAGAAAACTTGAACTCATGCATTCTGATTTATGTGGCCGCATGCCCTTTCCTTCTACAAATGGTAATAAATATATGATGACATTTATTGATGACTACACCAGAATGTGTTGGGTTTATTTATTGAAGAACAAATCTGAAGCTTTTGAAACATTCTAGAACTTTCATGCATGAATTGAAAATGATTCATAATCTCATATTGGCTCTATTCGCACTATTAATGGAAAAGGATACACTTCAAATGAATTTGAAAACTATCTATGCCAGCATGGGATAAAACATCAAACAATTGTGCCTTATAATCCCCAACATAACGACATAACTGAAAGATGAACATGATAATCTTAAATATGGTACATTCCATGATGTTTTTCAAGAATGTTAAACTGATGTTTTGGGTTGATGATGTTCTATGTGCTATGTATATAAAGAATAGGTATCCATCTAATAGTATAAAAAAAAAGGCTCCCTATTAAATGTGGTATGGTCACATTCCTCCGGTGAGGCATCATAGGGTTTTTGGTTCCACCTATTATGCCTTGATACCTAAGGAATGGAGAAACAAACTCGGTGCAACGAGTCACAAGTGTATCTTCTTCGGGTATTCAAATACCTCCAAGGCATACCATCTCTATGATGAAGTGAACAATAAGTTTATAATATATAGAGATGTGGTCTTTCTTGAATCTTCGAAGACTGACAATGTTGTTGAGAAGAAACTTGATCACTTCGATAGATTCAAACATGTAAAGACTTTTCAAGAATTTGATAATGAGATTCCACATCTTGAAGGGGGGATTCCTATAATGGATAAATCTGTGGAATCCTATTCTAAGGAACTCTCTCCCCCACATGAAGCTCCAACCAATGATGACACATTGAGTGATGTGATTGACAAAATTGGGAGACTAAATCTTGATGGCGATCATTATGAAACTTCACTTATGTCCTTATGAATTGCAGGGGTCGGTGGTTTGTGTGGATGACTGTTTCCTTCCCCGGAATGTAATGCTTCCTTTTTCGGCAGGCCTACACAATGGAATACATCTCTTTTTCATAGGTGGGATTCTTTTAGACTGTGTTTGAAAGTGTGTCACTGTGACAGGTAACTGGATGACCCTGTTGAGTAAGAAATACACCAATAGCATTGTCAGAGGCATTTGTTTCAATCTCAAATGGCTACTGCAAGTATGCTAATATAAGCACTGGTGCAAAGCAAAGGTGATGCTTTAACCCGGAAAAATCCTTTTGTTGGGATTCATAAAAAAAGAAATTTTATTTTGCTCCACCCTTGGTGACTTGACTAAAAGGCCAAGTGATATGAGACAACCCCAACACGAACCCGTGGTAGAAATTGGTAAGACTCGGAAAGCTACGAAGCTCTGTTAGAGTGGTCGAGGCTAACAAATCTGAATGTGTTGTATCTTATCTGGGTCCACATGCACACAATGATCATCAATGATGTATCCCAGATATTGAACCTGTGTCATACCAAAAGTGCATTTCTCCAAATTGGCACACGACTTGTGTTGTCACAGGGTTTGGAGGACCTGTTGAATATGGTGGAGGTGTTCTTCCCAAATTTGGATAAATATCAAGATATCATCCGAATACACCACCACGAATGAGTTGGTGGAGGGTTGCAAGATGTTGTCCATCAACCTCATCAAGGTTTTTGGGGAATTCGTCAACCCGAAAGGCATGACTAGCCATTCGAAATGGCCCTCCTTGGATTTGAAGGAAGTATTCCACACATCGGAGGGTTTGATTGGTATCTAGTGATAACCAGACTTCAATCTTGCTGAAATATTTAGCTCCCACTTAAGCTAGTTAAGAAGGTCATCAATCTGTGGGATTGGATACCTATTCCAAATAGTGATCTTCTTCATTGCTTGATAGTAAATACAGAGTCTCTAGGTCCATCCCTTCTTCTGTACCAATAGGATCAGGATCCCACAGGGTAAAGAACTTGGCCTGATGTGCACTTTCTACAACAACTCTTGAATCTGCTTCTTGATTTAATCGTTCTCTAGAAAATAGCATTGATAGATTGGTCCATTGGGTGGCGACTCACCAGGGGTTAGATAAATTGGGTGCTTGGCCTGATAATGTAGAGGTACCCTTATGGGTGAGGTGCAAATGTCCCTATACTCCTCCATGACCTTGTCCATCCACTACTTCTGTGAGGAGTTAACCTACCTGGAGGCCACAACCACATTCTTCTTCTTTCCTTGAGGGTGAATAATAAGGAAAACAAATTTATCGGTATGTGAAATGATTTTACTGCATTGCTTTGCAATGATCAAAGAGATAGTGGCAGGTGGTGCTACCTTTGGTATCCTGTACAACTTATTTCCTTAAGTAATAATAACAGTGTGAGGACTAGACTCATAGATGACATGCCACTTCCACAAGTATGGTTGTCCTAATAATACATCACAAACTTCAAGAGGAGAAACATCACACAGTACCTTATCCATGAAGGGATTGATGCTGTAGGGAAGGCGACACTGCTGGATAATGTGAAGATCTCATCCTTGGTGAAGCCACCTAATGATCTATGGTTTTGGGTGTGTTGTGATCAGTAGGACCAACCGCTTCATGACCTTTATTGAAATGAGGTTCTTTTGGTTCCCGCTGTCGACAAGGAACTACAATGTAAAGCCCTTCATCCACATCTGTGAGTGGAAGAGACGCTCCCCCTCGTCTGGATCTTTAGGCTCATTCTTCTAGATTTTGGTGGTAGCAATGGTGGCACTAGTCTCATTGTCAATAATATGCTTCCCTTTGTCATTCCCCTAATCATTTTCTAACTCATAGTTAGAACAGCCATTTGATTCAGAGGCCTTCAGCTCAGCCACCAATGACTATTTGGCTTGACACTCACTTGTGTTGTGAGTGGGGATCATATGGAAATCACACCATGTTCCCATATCCTGTTGGGTTGTGTTATATTCTTTCCGTGACTAGCCCACATAGTTAATCGGGGAGTTAGAGGGGGGGGGGGGGGAGGCCCCCTTTGTTGTGCCGATTGTGTAGTTGGGGGGGGGTCATAGGGGGTTTGAGGTGTACCACCTATGGTTTTCTGCATGTTTTTTGCACATGTTTTTGGATGCGATGGTTTTTGGTCCATGGTATTAGACACAATGGTTTTTGGTCCATGGTATTGGATGCTTCGGAATATATAAATATGTATTATAACATTGAAATGAACATAATGAAAAGTCAAGCTGGTAGTCCCAGTTTTTGGGATCCAAGGGAAATCTCTGTGTATATGTGTTTTATGTGTTATGCTCTCGCATTGTTTATTTTTTGTGTTTTAGAATTTGTATGCAGGTAATTTCTGTACGGGGTTAAAACCTACATTTGGTATCAGAGCAGTTTTGGCTTCAAGGGGATGCCTTTGTTGCTAAGGGGTTTCGCTCGGGCCTGTGGTAGACCCTGTTCAGTGGGAGATCTGTGAGATTGATTCTAGTGGTGAAAGAAGATTGAGATCTGTGAGATTTGAAGAAGATTGATTCTGTGTGAGATTGATTCTAGTGGTGAGCAGTGGAAAGATAGAGATCGAGAAATTTAATGGTTAGAGTTTTGAGTTGTGGAAACTCAAGATGGAGGATCTGTTGGTGGATAAAGGTCAGTGGATCATGGTAGATCCAGGTACTAAACCAACGGGAGTGTCTGATGAAGAATGGAAGAAGTTGGATCGAAAGGCAAAGAGCAAAATACGATTGTGTGTCTCAAATTCAGTATTTCTAAATGTATCAGGGGAAGCTATGGCGAAGACTTTGTGGGACAAGTTAGGAACTTTGTACCAATCTCAATCTCTGGTGAATAAACTGTTCCTCCAGAAAAAGCTGTATAACCTGAGGATGAAAGATAGAGACTCGGTGACAGAGCATCTGAATGTATTTAGTACTGTGTTAATTCAGTCAGCATATGTTGATATTAAAATTTCAGATGAAGATAAGTGCATCAATTTGTTGTGTTCTCTACCAGATTCGTGGGATAGTCTAGTTATTGCAATAGGTAGCAATTCAACTACCTTGCAGTTTGATGAAATAGTCTTAGCCTTGCTGATGGAGGAGATGAGACGAAAAAATATGGAGAGCCAGAGTGGTGATGCCTTGTCTGTACGAGGATGGTCCCAGAACAGAAACAAAAATAAGTCATCGAGTGGGAGATCTAAATCTGGAGGGATATCTAAATCTCCAGGAAAATCTGTAAAGGTGGTGTGCTAGAAATGCAGAAAGGAAGGCCTCTTTAGAAGGGATTGTAAATCTAAAGCTCCTGACAAAGGAAAGGGATCTGATGAGGTTCCTTTTGCAGAGGCCAAAACCACCTCAGATGAAGTTGGGGATGTGTACTTGGCTTCTTCAAGTACACATGTAGATCATGAGGCATGGTTGATTAACTCAGGTTCATCCTTTCACTTCACTCCCCATAGAGAGTGGTTCTGTGAGTATGATAAATATGATGGTGGTGATGTCTTCTTGGGGGATGATAGGAAGGCTAGAATCATTGGTCATGGAAAAGTAAAGTTGAAGCTACAAGGTGGAACGGTTAGAACACTTCTGGGTGTTTTGCATATTCCTGAATTAGCTAGAAATCTGATTTCTATTAGCAAGCTAGATGATGCAGGTGTAAAAACAGTGTTCGAGAAATATACCTGCAAGATGGCTCGGGGAGCACTGGTATTGATGCAGGGAGTTTGGATTGGAACTCTGTACAAGCTACAAGGTAGCAAGGTTGTTGATGGGTGCAACAGTTATGTGGTTCCTGAAAGTGGAGCAGAAAATCTAGTGGTCTCTAGAGAGAAGACCATGTTGTGGCATCAAAGGCTTGGACATATTCGAGAGAAGGGCCTTCGAATACTTCATGGTAAATGTATGGTAGAAGGTATGAGTAATAGCTCTATGGATTTTGATTTATGTGAAAATTGTGTATATGGGAAGCAGAATCGAGTGAGTTTCCCCTCTGGTAGTAAGAGGGCGAAACAGATATTAGAACTTGTGCACAGTGATGTGTTTGGCAAGGATAATTTTAGGGGCGACTGTTCGCCCTTTGGCGAAATTAAGGGGTTTTAAATTTTTAGTGGGCGAATATTTTGTATCATAGTACATTTTTACAAATCACCTCAAATAGCCCACCTTATTTTAAGGGAGAGGGTAAAAAATTACCCTTGAAATTAGGACTTACAACCTTCCATTCGCCCATTTTCAAGAATAGGTTTTGTTTAAGTGAATCCATTCACCCATTTTCAAGAATAAGTTTTATTTAAGTGAATCCTATGGGCCAAATACCATATTTATAAAAGAGGTAGGGTAAATTAATAAAAATATAAATAAATGAGAGGTATGGTAAATAAATAAAACATTTTTTATATTTACTCCATAAGTCACCTTATATACATGTAAGGGTGTAAACAAATAAAAACATAAGTAAAGTGGAGGTATGGTAAATAAATAAAACGTCTTTTTATATTTACTCAAAAGGTATGGTAAATAAATAAAAATATAAATAAACTATACGTATCGTAAATAAATAAAACCTCTTTTTATATTTAGTCCATAACCCTCGTTCTATTTATGAAGGCTCAAGAAAGAGGTTTTATTTAAGTGAATCCTATGGGCCAAATACCATATTTGTAAAAGAGGTATGGTAAATTAATAAAAATATAAATAAACGAGAGGTATGGTAAAAAAATAAAACATTTTTTTATATTTACTCCATAAGTCACCTTATATTTACGAACACTCAAAAAATGGGTTATATTTAGGTGAAACCTATGGCCAAAATACTATGGGACAAATACCATGGACTAGATTGTTATTAATACCATGCAAAAAACCATTATTAACCCTAATATTAGAATTAATAAAAATAAAAATGGCACATGGTATTGACCCATGGTATTCACCAAAATGGCACATGGTATTGACCCATGGTATTCACCTAGAATGTAGCCTATTTAAATGGGGGAATCAAACCAACATGTAGCCTATGCTAAGATTCACTAGGACTTTACAAAGTTTTATTATTTAGTGAAAGACTCGCCAAGATCTTACAAAATTTTATAATTGAGTAAAATATTCGCCATGCCTGATGAGAGATTCGCCAAAAAATTATATATACATATTATATTATTGATAAAATCGCCTTCCATTTTTCCTATATACCATGAAGATTCGCCCATTTATTATATTTATAAATTTAGGGGGGTTCTTAAAATTTTCCTTGGTGTTTGGACCTGTGAAGGTTCCATCACTAGGTAAGTCTATGTACTATGTATCATTTATAGATGATTTCTCATGGAATACATGGACATATTTCCTTAAGAAGAAATCTGAAGCCTTTGATTGGTTTAAAGAATTTAAGGCTCTCGTGGAAAATCAGACAGAGAAGAAGATAAAGGTGCTGAGGACAGATAATGGTGGAGAGTTTTGTAGCAAGGAATTTGAAGAATTCTGTAAGAAGTGTGGTATAGCACGACAGAAGACTACTCCATATACATCTCACAAAATGGAGTTGCAAAAAGAATGAATAAGACGTTGATGGAAAGGGCAAGAAGCATGCTTAGTGGTGCTGGGTTAGGACAGGAATTCTAGCTAGAGGTGGTGGATACTGCATGTTACCTGGTCAACAGGTCACCTTCATCAGCATTGGAGGATAAGACTCCACAAGAGGTATAGACTGGTAAGAAACCCTCTCTTTCACATCTAAGGGTATTTGGATGTGATGCATATGTACATGTTCCAAAGGAGAAATGAACCAAGTTGGATAGTAAATCTAAAAAGTGCATCTTTATTGGGTATAAGGATGGTTTAAAGGGTTATAAGCTTTGGAACCCAGTCACACGGAAGGTTGTGTACAGCCGAGATGTGCTGTTCAGAGAGGTAAAAGATGTTATTAAACATGAAGTCCAACCAAAGGAACCTGAGAAGATAGAGTTTGTGCTTAAGGAGGAAGAATCAGACTCATTCTTCTGGATTTTGGTGGTGGAAATGGTGGCACTAGTCTCCTTGTCAATAATATGCTTCCCTTTGTCATTCCCCTAATCATGTTCTAAATCATAGTTAGAACATCCATTTGATTCAAAGGCCTTCAGCTCGGACACAAATGAGTATTTGGCCCGACACGCACTGTGTTGTGACTGGGGATCATATGGAAATCACACCATGTTCCCGTGTCCTTATTTGTCTTTGTGGTGTTGTTCTTTGCTTGCCACTTCAGAAAGTTTTCCTAGGTTGCCCCGCCTTTAATTTTTCCTTTACTCTATGATTTGGGGGTGTCTTTCCCTTGCTTCAGATTCACAGATCCAAAATTTCGCTTCTTCTGTTTAAAATTCTGCTCGATATTGATAGTGTATCGATAGGCCATGTTGAGAGAGGAGATTTATAGGAACTCCATCTTGTCCTAGATGTACTTGTTTATACATCCCTAATACTTGAGTACCAAATGTTGCTCAGAATCCTTGATAGCCAACTTCGTGCAAAGGCTATGAAAAATATTTGTGAACTCCTGCATGTCTTGGTCCCTTCTCAGTCGCAATGTGGTCCACTTTATGTATTTATCCTCATAGCTCTCAACAGGGTAATACTGCTCCTTGATGGCATCCCAGAAATAATTCCAAGTGGGTGCAACTGAAAATAGTGAGGCAACACTCTCATCCCTCTTCTCACAGTAAGTTTCCCACTAGTCCTTGACTTGGGGGGCAACTTTGAGGAGTGCAAAAGTAATCTTTTCCTGGTTGGAAAAATCATGAACCAAAAAATATCCTTCTAAAAGATTTAATCATTTATCTACAACATCCGCATCTATATGACCTTCAAATATGTAGATGTAAAAGTTAACTTGTACCTTAAAGGGTGCGGTGCTTACAGAGTGGCTGCTAGAAGGAGAGCCATTGTCTATGGGTAGTTGCCGAATTATCTGGGAAAAGTTGTCCATCATCACGTTTCTCTGTCGCTCAAGGGATTCTTCAAACAATATTTTGAAAGGATCTCCTGCTCCCTTGTCTATATTTTCTTCTGCCATGGGAGGCCATCGGGGTTTGTGAGGTTGGTCTTGCAAAGGTTCAACCAGTTCAAGCCTTAACTCCTTATACCCTTACCTCATTGGGGGCATCCAAAGAGAAACATAGAAAAAACATACCACTATGATACCACTGATTTGAACTTAAACATGAACACAAAAAGATATAGATATAACCATAAATACAGAGTTGCAAAAAAAATAACACTTCATTCCATTAATATCAAAGAAAAAAAATAAGGTTACATACAGAATGGAAATAAACTAGCTGGGACAATGGTAGCTTATCTCTAAGAAGAGATGTGGTGGCTACATGCCTCTAAACTATGTTACAATGAGGTTCAAAGGCTTATTTGTTATTGAGAAACAATATAAAACCATAAACATCCAAAAACCTAACCCTAGGAGATGAAGTGGCAAAACTATGGGCCCTATTTGGGTAAATTAGTACATCAACTTACCAGGGTCATAACTTTGGCATACAATATCCATTTGATGCACAAAATACCTTGTTAGAAATATATCTATCTGAGGACTAAAACTTTCAACTACAAACATGAAAAAAAAATGAGGCTCATGTTTGTTTGTTTTCCAAGAAAATGTTGTTTAGGGCATCAAAATGGCCGTGGAAGTTCAGGACCCGAAAAACTGCCAAAAAATTGTAAATTGTGCTGTAATTAAGGAAATTGAAAAATGAAAGAAACAATGGTGGGGGTCCAAGTGGAATAGGCCGGTGGCTAGCAATCTCCACCTAGATCCACCAAATATTTCTTTCAACCAATCACCCCCATGGCATATTCCAAACATGAATGTGGGTCTCACAACAAAACAACAAGGAATTCCTCAAGTGTTATCATGTATCTCTCCATTACTGGTCAAGGGATTTCTAGGTCTGAAACCCACATCTATATAACTAGACTTTACTGTGTATCCCTCCATTACCATCAAGGGATTCTTAGGCCCAAAAAGGAAACATATACTACAAGGCTTTATCACAATCCTGCCATTACCAATCAAGGGATCACTAGGTCTAAACATGCATGGAGGCCTCTATATTTCTTCACCAATACCTTGAGAAATTTTCCTTTCTCTACCCTCAGGATTTACTGTGTATCCTACCACTACTCATCAAGGGATTTGTAGGCCCTTGGGAATTTTCTTGAGACCACCTTACCTAGTTACAAGATCATCTGGAAATCCATCTTAACCAAGTGAAAGAACTCCATCACACCATGGCTATCTATAAATGGCAAGGAAAGGCAAGGAATGAAATCACTGTTACACCTCGAGAAACCCATGCCAATGAAAAAATAGAAACAAATACACACATGCATATACCATACATGCAAAAACTATCAAGGAAATCATACATGTAACTCAATATCTACAAGTAATCCCGTTGTAGTTGCTTGATCCAGCTTTTCCTTGCTTGATCTTTGCTTCCCTTTTTCTTTCTTTCCCTTCCTTTGCCTTTCTTTCTCCAAAGCTAGAGTGCTCCAAGAATTCTCTAAGTGTGCAAGAGTATGAGAGAGAGAGAGAGAGAGAGAGAGAGAGAGAGAGAGAGAATAGAGAGAGGGATCAAAAACTAAATTGACAAAAGGTTGTGAATTGATCCTTAGAAGCCTTTTTATCATCGAGGCCTCTATTTTCTTCAATTTCCATTATTTTCCTTCAATTTCCTCCTCACATGTAATCTTTGACCTTTCACCTTCCTTTTTTCCTAATTTCTTTTATTTTCATCAACAAAATGCCAATTAATGCCTCTTTACCTTTTCAAAGCCTTTGTCATTGCCTTTATTAATTTCTTTAGACATAATAAACCAAATGAACACCCACTATGATGTTTTTCCCAACATTCATCTTGGAATACGTGTCCCATGACCTTGGTCTTACTTTTCCTTTATAAACTTTATTACATGGATTTTTAACAAGGGTTGTTACAAATTTTCAAGAATTTAAACTGAAATAAAGGAAAATGTAGGCATGGTTTTTAAAACACAAATGTGTCATAGATTTCAATAATTTAAACAAAATGAAAACATAATATGCATTATTCTCTATGGTGGTTAGTATCATGCTCCATATGGTGTTCTGTGCCTAGCCATATTATGTCTTCACAAATTTGCATTAGAACTGAAACTAACGTAATAGAAAAATCTCAAATGAAATAAAGTCTACATTCTATCAAGTTTTTGCAAAATAAATGTAAGGTTTAAAACAAAAGATTCTAATAAATTTTCCATTAAACTAAACTAAAAAAAAATCTACAAACTAAAATAAATGAAATTTTCATTTATGATATAAAAGTAGGTTTTAAAACAAAAATGTATGATCAATTTTCATTAAATTAAATTGAAGAAAACAAAACCTACAAACTAAAATAAACTCAATCTACATTTTTCCAAACAAAAATCGAACCTTGGATAAATCTAGATTAATGAGCAAGAGGGATGGCATTTCAGTATGAAGAAAAGGAGGGCAGTTTGGTAGTCTAGGAGCCAGGAGGGAATTTTTCCTTTCAGTAGGGTGATATATGTTTCAAATATATATTCATTTTGGCAGCCAATCACTTGCATGAGAATTTTAATTGAGGACTTGCAGCATGGAGGGTGTAACAACCTCGATTAAAAATCCATGTAACAAAGTTAATAAAGGAAAAATAAGACCAAGGTCATGGGACACGTATTCCAAGATGAATGTTGGGAAAAACATCCTAGTGGGTATTTATTTGGTTTATTATGGCTAAGGAAATTGACGAAGGTAAAGAGACATTAGTTGGAATTTTATTTATGAAAATAATGGAAAATAGGATAAAAGGAACATGAAAGGTCACTAGTTGCATGTGAGGAGGAAAATGAAGGAAAATAAAGAAAATTGAAGAAAATAGAGGCCTCATTGATAAAAAGGCTTCTAAGGATCAATTCACAACCTTTTGTTAGTTCAGTTTTGGAGATATCTCTCTATTCTCTCTCTCTCTCTCTCTCATACTCTTACACACTTAGATCATTCTTGGAGAACTCTAGCATTGGAGAAAGGAATGCCAAGAAAGGAAAATAAAACAAAGATTAAGAAAGGAAGAGTTAGATCAAGTGGCTACAACGAGATTACTTGCAGGTATCGAGTTACATGTATGATTTCCTTGCTATTTTTGGCATGCATAGTACATGCATGTGTGTATTTGGTTCTTTTACTGTCATTGGCATGGGAATTTTCAGTTGTGATAGTGGTTTCAACTTTGCGTTTCCATTTTCGGATAGCCATGGTGTGATGTCTTTCATTTCGTTGGGCTTTGCATTGTTGGGTCCTTTTGGAACTAGGTGAGGTGGTCTCAAGAACATTTCCAAGGGCCTTGGAATCCTTTAATTGGTAATGGCAGGATACATGGTAAAGCTTGAGGGTGGAGACTAGAAAATTCCTCAAGGTATTGGTGAATAAATCTAGAGGCATCCATGCTTTTTTACGGCCTAGTGATCCCTAGAATGGTTTTGGTGGGATTGAAGTAAATCCTTGTAGTGTATGTTTCTTTGTTTGGGCCTAGGAATCCCTTGACTGACAATGGCGGGATTGCAATGAAGATTGGTTGGGTAGGTGCCTGCTTCTGACCTAGAAATCCATTGACTAGTAATGGCGAGATATGTGGTAAAACCTGAGGAAGCCCTTGTTGTTTTGTTGTGAGTCTCACATTCATGCTTGGAATATGGCATCAGGGTGATTGGCTGAAAGACAGATATGGTTAAGCACAATCTATGGTTGGGTGGTACCTGGAAGTCCCTGACCTAGTTGGATTTTTCATATGTTAATAAAAGTTATTTTCCTCTTGCATTTCATGACTATTTATACTTGTTATTATGTGGCTTTGATAGTTGTTCTATCATTGTTATTATTAAGCTTATATGCCGGTTATAAGCATGGTTTTATGACAAACTTTAGTTATGGTTCTCATCATGTCTTTATTGGTAAATTAATGTATGACCTAATACATGATAATGCAATTATTATGAGAGGGCATCAAACATGTTTAATGATTTTAAGATAAGTATGAGACCCCTATGTTTAGATATGTATTATGACTTGTAGACTACATGTTCAATATATGTTTGATGAAATTCCTATTTTGGTTAGGCCTTTTTAGTTCAGATTCTTGTCTAAGTTTCATATTAATGGATTTATCCTTGCGTCATTCATCATTCTGGAAAGTTATATCAAGTTTTGGGCAGAGGTCTAGATGTTAGCACTGAAAAAGTAGCTCAATCTTGAGGTCACATGCACAAAACTAGGTAATTTAGAGTACAGTTGCTGGGAGGCAAGGTTATCCATGCGACTGGAGGCTTACAGTCACTAGCTTGCCTTGTTATGCAGGTGACTAGGAGTCTAGGTCAGTGAAAAAGAAGACTAGCTCAGGGTCTCGGCACTTGGAGTGGTTGTTTAGATTCTAGGGTTCCTGTAGCTCCTGAGGGTGGTCAGTAAAGTTTTGGTTGGGAGATTCCAATTCCTTAACTGTACGTAGGAGGTTGAGTCATATCATGTTAACTCTTCATCACATATTGACCCTAGTGGATAGGTGAACTTGGGTAAGTGTGGGGGGATGGTGTTACAGGGTGTTATCAGAAAAAGTTGAGCTCTCTTTTGGTGTTATTTGATACCACATAGTGGTATCTGAGATCCCAGGTTCAACACTTAGACTCGATGGGGAGAATGTTTTTTTCATGCATGCTTTTCAATTGTATATGGATTTTTTATGCATGTCAGTGTATATATGTTTCCGATGCATGCATTGTTATGGTCATGGTTTTTGTGCATGAGGTCATGGTATGCAATTGGTATTGTTGTGCATGAGGTTGATATATTGTTATGATTATACATGTATCATGCTAATCGAGTTGATCTTGCAGATGAGATAGCCTCCCTTGAACTTCACTGAGGCATGTTGAGAATGCTTATATTTTGGTTTATCTGACATGATATGTTTGTAGGAGAAGAAGATCAAAGATGACAAGAAAAATGGTGGACTACAGTTCATGTGATTCTCCCTATAGATCAAATGAGAAACATGGTGATGAGTACTCCCCTCACATAGTAGACACATTGAGAAGTTTGAAAGCATAAATAAGAAGATTCAAAGTAGATAATGACATAATCATTCAGTCATAAGAGAGACTTGCTAGGGCATAGGAGAAAAAAGCAGAGGTCAATGCATTTATCCTTTAAAGTTTTTCAAACTTCCAGAGATAAGGACCACTTAGGATCAGTCATGGACATGAGAGCATGACTAATGGAGCATATGGTAGCAGATCTCATAGTGGGAACAGTTCGGATAAAGATGAAACAATTAGAGCTAACATGTTCTTGGATACACTTGATAGGAGAGGCAATGGACATGGGTTTTACTCTAGTTTTGGTTCATTCAAGAATCATGGTCATCATTGCTATCATCCTTACAAGAGGAGTGGTAAGGGATATTTTTCGGATGAGTTCAAGAAATCCAAGACACCTACATTTGATGGAGAATTAAAGAAGCCGGAAAATGCAAAGGCATGGTTACTTGGGTTGAAGAATTTCTTTGAGTTGAAGGATTACACCAAGAACATGAAGGCCAGGATATCTATTTTCAGCCTGAAAGGGAAAGTATACATTTGGTGGGAATATGTGAAGCGGGCCAAAGACATAAGGACAAGGGAGTTGAGTTGGCATGAATTCAAGAGACTCTTAAGGAAGAAGTACTTGTCAGAGAGGTACCATGATAGTAAATTGAAGGAGTTTTATGAGCTAAAGATGGGATCAATGACAAATGAGGAGTACAGGACTAAGTTCTTGGAGTTATTGAGGTATGTACTATATATTAACGATGAGAAGGTCAAGGTTCAAATATTTTTCAGTGGATTACCATTAGAATTTAAGGATTGGATTGAGTATGATGAGTCTTGATCGTTGGAAGAAGTCATTGGGAAATTGAAGCATTGTTATGAGAAATCAAAGTGTAAGAACAAATCTAAGGAAGGATGGAAAGGGAATGACAAGACTAAAGGTAAATGGTCACCAAAGTGAATAAGAATGTAGGATGTAGGTGAGAAATAAAACATTGTTCCTTACAAGAAGTTTAATGCAGTTGAGAAGGGACATGGGTTGCAGCCTAGAGAGAAGCAAAATAGAGGCAGTGGTAGGGGAAAATTGTAGTGTTTGATATAGGGTAAGGAGCATCTCAAGAAGGATTTTCTGTTGTATCAAGGTGGTAGGCCTCAGATATATAGTGCACATTGTTAGAGCCTGGATCTACCTCAAGCTGAAGGAAGGCAATCCTAAGATAACCAGAAACCAAGCTTAACCTGGTAGCTAGCCCTACCAGGTCGGGAGAGGGCTCTCTCCTTGTTAATTTCAGTCAAGATGACTGAATCAAATATGGATTTTAGGCTTGGTATAGTAGCTCAGAGGATTTGATTGGATTTGTTTTGTTTTGGGTCGAAACATCAAGAGAAAGGATGATTTGGATTATGGAATTGATGTTAGTTTCTGCCGGCAAACCTAGGGCAAATTAAGTGCCATGTTTAGCCAAGTGAAGATTGTAAATGTGAAAAGTATAAGGGAGAAATCCTGCTACCCTGCAGGCATCAAACAAAGGATGGATCTGCAGCAACAACTTTAGATGAAAGAGAATAATGAGGTTGCTCAACAAAGCGTCTAGCAAAGGATGAATTCTGCAAAGACAACCATTACAACTAACAGCAAAATCATAATGAAAGGAGCATCATTATGGATGAATTCCTAACATATGACTTAGATAATGCTGAAACAAAGGAGAAAAACCTAATGTGTAAATTAATTATAGGAGAAAAAACATAGTGAACATTTAAGCACCATGATGAATCCCAGGCCTAAAGGGCAAAAACTACTTTATTATGATATTCAATAAAACTTTACACAGTCCAAATGCTTCTTTGCTGCCAAAACCTAACCTATAAACTATGAAATTCATAAAATATATACATTTTCTCATCCTTGTACTAAGGGAATTGAGCTCAACCATTTTCTTCAAAATAGAATCAATTACATTAAACTTGGACCGAATTTCTGAAAGTAAGTGTTGAATATGAACTCGTATCTCCTAAACCATAACACTTGTTACAAAACTAAAAGAGGTTTTTGTAGATAAGTTTATTTTGGAGAAAAACCGCTCTCAAATTTTGGAAATTCATTTCCAGTTGCTCGTAATCTGTGCCACAAAATCATCTCTAAAACCGAAAATCATTAAAAATTTAAATCTGTGAAAATGAGCTGTAAAGAACTAGTCACATATTCCAATTCATGACACTGTGAATAAAGTGAAAGATATTTTTGTTATATGGCTCATGGTTAATAAAAATATCCTTGGGTTTTGCAAAATTACTTTCAATCTGTTGTAAAATGGCACCGCACTAAAATGACTAAAACAGTAAAATAAATGAAAATTTTGCTTTGTTTTAATGCAAGCTCCAAATATCACTGTATATCTCCCACATAGTAGCACCTATGTATAAACTGAAGGAGGTTTTTGTTATTTGGTATGTGATGGACAAAAAACTCTTTCAATTTTGTAAAATTCCTATCAAAACTGATTTTGTAGTAAACTTTTCCATGTGTGTAGCAACTGACCTCAAAACATGCATAACCAAGAATCAATCATTCATTTCGATCATATCTTATGATACAGAAATAGGTTACAGGAGTGTGATATACTATTGGAAATATTTTTTTGAGCTTCTTCTGATGGACACATTTGTGACATGTTTTGTGCTGAATATCATGTGCAAAAACGAACCAAACCAAACCTAGTAAGAGCTCATGTTGATCCCTGGTGACAAGCTGGGAAGACTGGCACTAACATCGGCCTTATTGGGGATGGTAGCTCCTTGGAGGTGTCAATAACACCATAGACCAAGTGCCTCATCCATTGGGCAATATGGTCAAACCGCTGCAAACTCAAAACAACTCATACTAATCCAAACATACACATACTGCAACCTGTACATAAACAAATACCAAAAATTGAAATGCTGCCTCAGGCAGCTTATTTATTTACACATCTACCCCACTTTGCTGCAAAACAAATAGATCAAGTGATTTTTTAATGTCATATCAACCAATCAAGTCACTATGACAATGATGCTGTTTTTTTTATAGTGTTTGAACCAGAAGATAGTTGGAAATCCTACCAACAGTATATACCCATACTACCTCTGGCTCTGTAAAATACAACCTCGTTTCTCTTTCAACTTAAAAATATATTCCATAGATATTGCTATGGGATCATAGAACCCAGATTCTACTGTATCTCTTCTTCAATCACTTCAACTGTCATTCCTCTGCCATTAAGTTCACTATGGAAAAGGAGGTCAATGGCTGCCTCCCTTTCTTGGATATTCTTATATCTAAGAATATGGACGGTTCACTCTCCTACTCAGTGTTCTGGAAGAAAATGCATACTGAGCAGTATCTTCATGCCGATTCCCATCATTTCCCTGCTCAAAAGTTGGGTGTTCTTAACACCCTCGCTACTCGTGCCCTGAGGATTTATGAAAGGGAGAGCTTCGATAGGGAGAAATCCCATCTCCTTAATGTCTTTGTGGAGAATGGCTATAGTAGGCGCCTAGGTCAGAAGGCTTTCCTTAAAGCCTCTAAAAACTCGTTAATTAAAAAAGAACCTAAAGAGCGCTGACTAGGTGTCCATCTTCCCTATGTCCAGGGAACCACAGACAAGATTGCTCAGATTCTTAAGAAGTATGATATTCCCTCAACCTTTAGGCCCCTCAACACTATTCGCAAATCCCTCCGATCGGTGAAAGATCCCATTGACCCTAAAGACATGAAGGGTGTCTACTTGATCCCTTGTTCTTGTGGGACCCCCTATATCGGGGAAACAGGGCGCTCCATCCATCAAAGGATCAGCAAACATGCAGCTGACCTAAGACATGGGAGAGCCAAGTCTTCAGCGTTAACAGAGCATGCGGAGAAGACCAAGCATCAGGTTTGTATTGAGGAGGCCAAGGTTCTTGCCAAGGTTGCATAGTTCCATCACCGTAAATTCAGGGAAGCTATTGTAATTGAAAGAAGGCCGAACAATCTCAATAGAGATGACGGCTGGAAGATCAGTAGCTGCTGGATCCCTACCATTTCTTCCTAGTCTTGCTTTTTCTAGCTTTCGATGTTTCCCTTAATTTCGTGGATCTTTTTCCTTGGAGCCTTGTCTTTTCCTTCCTCCTAGAGTTTCTCTTTTTAGCTCTGTAGTTTTCTCTTGGTCGTGTTCTTATCCTTCTTCCTTTTAGAATGTGTCACTCATTTTTTTTTTTTTTAAGTTAACTTGATATTATTTTCTCGTTATTTATTTATCTTTTTTTTTAGTATGTTCTCGTTATTTATTTATTTTTATTTTATTTTTTATTTTTTTTATTTATTTTATTATTTTATTATTATTTTATTATTTTTTTAAACCTTCTACTTTCTTAATATATTTATTTATTTGGTTTTTATTTTTTATTTTATTATTTATTTATTTTTTTGAGTTGACTTAATTTTCTCATTCCTATATTTTTATCAATTCTAACTAACTTTTATCTTGTCAACCTATGAATATTACTTTTTATTTATATTTATATATATATATATATATATATATATATATATATATATATATATATATACATATAATTTATACATATATTATAAGATAGGTCCTTTACATAACTAATTCCCATGTAAATACTATATAACTTATAATTTTTAATTATTAATACCTTTTTAAGTAACCATTAACACCATTTAAAATTATTTTAGATATTTATTGGGTACCTAATATAACTAATTTCCATAATAATTGTTATCACCCTAGTCCTAAAGTCAAAATTAGCCGTTGGTCAAGTTAGCCATTGGAGGCTTTGCTTAGACTATTTAACATGCTAAGCTAGATTTGTTTATTCAACTTGTCCTGACGATGAACCACAATAGTTGGTTCGAAACGCGTCGACAGATATTTTCTGCATGTGATTTACGCTGAAATATTTCTTATAAACCTAGATTCTATCTGCTGCGCTAGCTCATTAACATATGCCCTTGGCTGGAGATTGTCGCATCCTCGCTATAAATCATAACATCCTTCAATCCAACCATCCAAGGGCATCCTTATCTTTTCTTCTTTGGGAGGAGGGAGAGTTTCCAAGAACTATTTAGGGTCATGGAATTCATGTGATTTAATTTGAACATCCAATAATTCAATTTCATTTTCCAATATTTCAACCGCTAAGCCAAGAAAACAATATTTATTCTCAGGTGTGAGTTGGCTGGATTTCAAGCTAAGAAACAATGATGTTAAAAAACTCTGATCAATCTAAAATTTTATTATCTCATCTCTTAAAATCAATAACATTTCACTAGATATCGGATTTGCCACATACCCCGTCATCGGTGATTACCATTAACATTCTGAAAACTGGATTCTTTGGGAGTGAAGTCGAAGATCAGGACCTTGAACATTGGAGTCATCAAGTAGATGATTTCAACGTTCATATGTGTCTGACTGTTGTCCACCATCAGTAATCAGATCTGTAACTTGAATGATCTGTCCCGGAGAAGATCTGTCACCTCTTCCATAGCGGAGTCACCACTATGTTAGAGCCTGGATCTACCTCAGGCTAAAGGGAAGCAATCCTAGGATAACCATAAACCAAGCTTAACCTGGTAGCTAGCCCTACAAGGTCAGGAGAGGGGTCTCTCCTTGTGAATTTCAGTCAAGATAACTGAATCAAATATGGATTTTAGGCTAGGTATAGTAGCTCACAGGATTTGATTGGATTTTTTTTTTTTTGGGTCGAAACAGTAAGAGAAAGGATGATTTGGATTATGGAATCGATGTTAGTTTCTGCCGGAAAACCTGGGAAAAATTCAGTGCCATGTTCAACCAAGTGAAGATTGTAAATGTGAGAAGTATAAGGGAAAAATCTCGCTGCCCTATAGGCATCAAACTAAGGATGGATCTATAGTAGCAACTTCAGATGAAAGAGAATAATGAGGTTGCTCAACAAAGCATCTAGCAAATGATGAATTCTGCAAAGATAGCCATTACAACTAACAACAAAATCATCATGAAAGGAACATCATTATGGATGAATTCCTAACATATGACTTAGATAATGCTGAAACAAAGGAGAAAAACATAATGTGTAAATTAATTACAAGAGAAAAAACATACTGAACATTTAAGCACTGTGATGAATCCCAGGCCTAAAGGGCAAAAATTGCTTTATTATGATATTCAATAAAACTTTACACAGTCAAAATGCTTCTTTGCTGCCAAAATCCAATATTTACACTATGAAATTCATAAAATATATACATTTCCTCATCCTTATACTAAGGGAATTGAGCTCAACCATTTTCTTCAAAATAGAATCAATTACATTAAACTTGCACTGAATTTCTAAAAATAGGTGTTGAAGATGAACTCGTATCTCCTAAACCATAGCACTTGTTACAAAACTAAAAGAGGTTTTGTAGATAATGTCATTTTGGAGAAAAACCTCTCTCAAATTTTGGAAATTTGTTTCCAGTTGCTCGTAATCTGTGCCACAAAATCATCTCTAAAACAGAAAATCATTAAAAATTTAAATCTATGAAAATGAGTTGTAAATATCTAGTCACACATCCCAATTCATGACACCTGTGAATAAAATGAAAGAGGTTTTTGTTATATGGCTCGTCATTAACAAAAAAATCCTTGGGTTTTGCAAAATTACTTTCCGTATATTGTAAAATGGCACCGCACTAAAATGAATAAAACAATAAAATAAATGAAAATTTTGCTTTGTTTTAATGCAGGTTTCAAATATCACTGGATATCTCCCACATAGTACCACTTGTGCATAAACTGAAGGAGGCTTTTATTATTTTGTATGTGATGGACAAAAATCTCTTTCAATTTTGTAAAATTCTTGTCAAAACCGATTTTGTAGGAAACGTTTCCATGTGTGCAGCAACTGACCTCAAAACATGCATAACCAAGAATCAATCATTCATTTCGATCATATCTTATGATCCAGAAACCGATTACAGGAGTGTGATATACCATTGGAAAGCTTTTTCCGGGCTTCTTTTGATTGAAACATTTGTGACATGTTTTGTGCTGAATATCATGTGCAAAACATTTAACCAAACCAAACTTAGTAAGAGCTCATGTTGATCCTTGGTGACAGGCTGCGAAGACTGGCATTAACACACATGAGGCACATACAGTTGGGGATGTTGGACAAAGTATTGCTCAGATCTATGGGGCATTGGATAACAGGCAGCTAGACCGCTACGAATCTATTATTGAGATGGACGGTAAGCTTTGTGATAAAGTTGTTTCTATTTTGATTGACCCTGTATTTAATTATAGTTATGTTTACCCTAACTTGGTGGATAAGTGTGGTTTGAGAAAATAAGTGCATGTAGAGTCTTGGTTAGTGTAGTTGGATACAAGTACTAAGAATAATTTTCATTACTGGGTAAGAGTTTGTGTATTTGATTTTAACGGTATGCCTACATAAACACATTTGAATGTACTTCCATTAGGATCATACAATAAGATTATGGGTATGGATTAGTTGTATCTTTACAGGACTAAGGTGGATTGTTATGGAAAGGATATTGAGTGCTTGGATGAAAATGGAGAACAAATAAGTTTTCAGGGTAAGAAGAAGGTAACATCAATTACAATGGTTACAAATATGTAGGAAACGCGCAGTCGCAGGAAAGGGTGTGTATTATTTGCAGTACATATTTCCAGTGATAAACATAAGGATGTTGATGATGGAAACATCTTGAATAGGTACCCGATATTGCAACAATTTTAGGATGTATTTCAAAAATGATTTCAGAGTTACCTCCTCATAGGGAAGTGGACTTATCTATTGAGTTGGTACCAGGGGTAGCACTAACATCAAAGACACCTTACAAGATGAGCACACTAGAGTTACTGGAGTTGAAGTTGCGGTTGAAGGAAATTCTTGACATGGGATACATAAGGCCAAGTGTGTTGCCTTGTCTTGCACCGATGTTGTTTGTGAAGAAGAAGTATGACACTCTCTAGTTGTGTGTTGATTAAAGACAATTGAAAAAGGTGACGATCAAGAACAGGTACCCTTTATCGATGATTGATGACTTGTTTGATCATTTTAAGGGAGCAACAATGTTCTCGAATATTGATTTGGGATTTAGATATGATCTGGTACACATCAAAGAAGAGGACATCTACAAGAGTTCTTTCCAGACCGGGTATGGGAATTATGAGTTTGTTATAGTTCCTTTCAGTTTGACTAACGATCCATATAATTTCATGTGTTTGAGTAATAGTATGTTGCATCCTTATCTGGACAAGTTTTCTATTGTATTCATTGATGATAAATTGATATATTCTAAGAACGAGGAAGAGCATACCAAACACTTAGCATCAATATTGAGATTTCTAAGAGAGCATCAATTGTATTCCAAGATTATAAAATGTAGTTTCTTTTAGACAAAGGTACATTACTTGGGGCATTTTGTTTCCAAGGAACGAATAACAATGGATCCATAAAGATCAGAGCTATCATAGAATGGGTCGCTCCTAGAAATTTGTATGAGGTCACATCACTCATGGGTTTAGCAGGTTACTACAGGAGGTTCATCAAGAAATTTTCACAAAATGCATATCCTATTACACCGATACATAGGAAAGGAAATAAATTTGAATGGATAGAGGAATGTGTAGTGAGTTTTGAGTAGTTGAAGTAGTTGAAGTAGTTGTTGAAAAATGATCCAATTCTCAAGCTTTCAGATCCGGATAAAGAGTTTGTTGTATGTACAGATGCTTGTAAGAGAGGAATTGGTGGAATCTTGATGTAGGAGGGACAATTGGTATGCTACAAATCAATGAAGCTGAATGAAAACGATCAAAACTATGTGACACATGATCTTGAGTTGGCAGCAATCATTCATGCATTAAAGATGTGGAGGAGTTATCTTCTTGACAGGAGGTTTATGTTGATGAGTGATCACAGTGGGTTGAGATATTTATTTGACTAACCTAATTTGAATTCTAGGAAAGCTACATGGTTGGCCATGATTAGTGAGTTTGACTTCGAGATCAAGTACATTGAAGGAAAAGAGAATAGGGTTGCAGACGCTCTTAGAATAAGAGTACATGTAAATCACTTAGTAGTTATGAGTTCTTATGGGATAGATTTACAAGATCATATCTTACAGGTAGGACAATAGGATGATAGGCACCAACAACTTAAGGAGATGTTACAATAATAGGGTACATGTGAACATGATGTGGACTATCATGTCACGGTAGATGGTTTGGTCATATTTAGGGACATGATTTATGTGCTGGATAATAGCAATCTCAAGAAGCTTATCTCATGGGAATTTCATGTTAAGCCACACTCAGGTCATCTGGGATATCAAAAGGCTCTAATAGTTGTGAATAAATTCTACTATTGGATGAATTTGAAGAATGAGGTAGTTGGGTTTATGGCTAGGTGTTTGGATTATTAGTAGGTAAAAGCAGAGTGTGGGTATGCAGGTGGTTTAATACAACTGATTCTGATTCTAGAATGGAAATTGGAGGTCATTTCTATGGATTTGATCACATGTTTGCCAAAGAAATCTAGGCAATATTCCATTATGTTTGTGGTTGACAGGTTGACTAAGGTAGCTCACTTCATAGCACTTAAGTATACTTATTCAACTATTGAGTTAGCACAGGTCTTCGTTAGGGAGATAGTGAGGTTGCACGGTATTTCAAAGAATATTGTGTCAGAAAAAGATGCTAAGTTCACTTATAGGTTCTAGAAGGAGTTATTTGTAGGCTTTGGTACAAAATTGGCCTTTAGTACAACTTATCATCCACAAACATATGAAAAAACATAGAGGGTCAACAGGATTCTAGAGGACATGTTGATAATGTATGTTATGAATAAAAAACTTAAGTGGGAAGAGTATCTTCCACTGATAGACTTTGCTTACAACACTGGGTATTAGGATTCACTGAGGATGAGTTTGTTTGAGGAACTTTATGGGAAGAGTTGTAATACTCCTATCAGTTGGAGTGATCCAGTGAACAGGGTACTGATTGGACCAGGCATGTTGGTAGAGATGGAACATGAAATGTAGGTAATCAAGAAGAATATAAAGGTATCACATGACAGATAGAAGAGCTATCCATATCAACACAGTTTGTTTAAGGAATTTTAGGTTGGGGAACAAGTGTACTTACACATCAAGCCCAAGAAAATATTCTTGAGGATTGCGTCATGTGCGAAGATGGAACCTCAATATTGTGGGCCTTTTTAGATCCTTGAGAGGATTGGATTAGTAGCCTACCGACTGGCACTACCTCCGACAGTGAAAGACCATGATGTTTTCCATGTGTCATTTCTTATGAAGTATGTGAAAGATGTTGCTCACATTATTTATTGGTCTGTATTGCAAGTGGAACCATAAGGAGAATTCCAACTAGAACCTCAATGAATTTTGTGATGGAAACAAATCATGCTACGAAATCGAGCAATCAAGCAAGTTAAAGTGCAGTGGAGGAACTTTAGGCCCAATTAAGCTACATGGGAGATGATTGATCAGATGAAAGCTATGTATCCTTCTCTATACGTTGGTTGAAAGGATGTTCTTTGATATATGTTTGGATGTTGTGTTTTGGTTATGTCTATATATGCATATGTTGTAAATACCACATAGAGCTGTGTTATAAAGCTCTAATAAGCAGTATGGTGTTCATGATATGTTGGTTATGTTTTCAGTAGATGGATATCATGTAAATGCCACATCAGGTTGTGTTATAAAGCTCCATAGGAATCATGTGTTTTTGGTTTATAAGTGCCATTGAACACTGAGGAGGGTGTTCCCCAAAGGGGGAGGGTTATGTAACATCCCTGGTAAAAAATCCATGTAATAACGTTAATAAAGGAAAAATAATACCAAGTTCATGGGATACAAATTCCATGTTGAATGTTGGAAAACGCATCCTAGTGGGTGTTTATTTGGTTTATTATGGCTAAGGAAATTGGAAAAGGTAGTGACAAAGGCATTGAAAAGGAAATAGCCATTAATTGACATTTTATTTATGAAAATAATGGAAAATAGGAGAAAGGGAAGGTGAAAGGTCACAGCTTGCATGTGAGGAGTAAAATGAAGGAAAATAGAGGAAATTGAAGAAAATAAAGGCTTCATTGATAAAAAGGTTTTTGAGGATCAATTCACAACCTTTTGTCAATTCAATTTTGGAGATCTCTCTTTATTCTCTCCCTCTCTCTCATACTCTTGCACACAGAGAATTATTGGAGCACTCTAGCATTGAAGAAAGTAAGACCAAGGAAGGACGAGAAAGAAAAGGTCAAGCAAGGAATAATTGGATCAAAAAACTATAGTGGGATTAATTATAGGTATCAAGTTGTATGTATGATTTTGTTGCAAGTTTTGGAATGCATGGTAAATGCATGTGTGTATTTGGTTCTCTTGCTGCCATTGGCATGGGATTTTCTAGGTGTGATAATGGTTTCAACTTTGCCTTGCTATTTTTAGATAGCCATGATGTGATGGGGTTCTTTCATTTGGTTGAGCTTTAGATTGCCAGATGGTTTTGGAACTCGGTGAGGTGGGCTCAGGAAAATTCCCAAGGGCCTAGGAATCCCTTGACCGGTAATGGAGAGATACACGGTAAAGCCTGATGGTGGAGAAGGAAAATTTACTGAAGGTATTGGTGAATAAATCTAGAGGCATCCATGCTTATTTAAGGAATAGTGATCCCTTGACTGGTTTTAGTGGGATTGCGGTAAAGCATGGTGATTTTTTTGGGCCTACGAATCCCTTGACTGGTATTGGTGGGATTGTGGTAAATCCTATTTGGGTAGATGCTTACTTCTTGCCTAGAAAAACGTTGACCAATAATGACAAGATATGTGGTAAAGCTTGATGAAGCCCTGGTTGTTTTGTTGTGAGTCCCACATTCATGCTTGGAATATGGCACATGGGTGATTGGATGAAAGAAATATTTGGTTTAGCCCAATCTATGGTAGAATGGTACGTGGAAGTCCCTGACTTGGTTGGATTTGTTGGCTCTATGTTATATTCCTTCCACGACTAGTTGTATGCATTGGCCCCCCTATTCATTGCGCTGGGTGCAGCATGGGGATGCAACCCCGCTGCATGGTGTCCAGGACAGGGCCCCAATATTTCTTTTTCCCATATATATGCGGACCCAAGGATGGGGGGCAGACCCAAAGATGGTGGGCAGACCTACCAATGGTTTTGTGAATGGGTTTTGCGCATGGTTTCGGGCATGATGGTTTTCTGCCCATAGTATTTTGTAGGTTCGGTCAAGGGAACTATGGTTATGTTCTAATCCAGGGTTAATGGATTTGGGTTTATGAATGCTTCGACATGTACATGTATATGTATATGTATATATATGTATATATATATATATATATAACATTGAAAGTAATATAATGAAATATCAATTTGGTAGTCCCGATTTTGGGATCTAGGGAAAAATCTCTGTGTATATTTGTTTTATGATCTCGCCATTGTATATTTCTGTATTAAGAATTCATTTGTAGGTAATTTTTGTATAAGGCTAAAACCTACAGGATTTTTCATATGTTAATAAGATCTCTTTTCCTCTTGCATTTCATGAGTATTTATACTTATTATTATGTGCCTTTGATGGTTGTTCTATCATTATTATTATTCTGGTTATATGCTGGTTATAAGCATGGTTTTATGACATATTTAGTTATGGCTATCATCATGTTTTGATTGGTAAATGAATGGTTAATGAATGGATGACCTAATAGATGATAATGTATCTATTGTGAGAGGGAATCAAACCTTCTTGACAATTTTCAGATTAGGATGAGACCCCTATGTTCAGATACGTAATTATGACCTGCAAACAATAGTTCACTATGTGTTTGACGAAATGTTTGTCTTGGTTAGGCCTTGTTAGGCCAAGACCTTGTCTAAGTTTTGCATTAATGGCTTTGTGATTGTGTCACTCATCATTTTGGAAAGTTCTATCAACTTTTGGGTAGAGGTCTAGATCCTAGCCCTAAAAAAGTGGCTCAGATATCAGGGTAATTTAGACTGTAGTCACTGGGAGGTATGGCTATCCATGTTACTAGAGGTTTACAGTTGATGGATTTCGTTGTTATGCAAGCAACTAGGAGTTCAGGTAAGTGAAAAGGAAGTCTAGCTCAGGGTTTGGGCACCTAGAGTGGTTGTTTAGCTTTTAGGGGTCCTATAGCTCCTAAGGGAGGTTAGTAAATTTTTTGTTGAGCGATTCCAATCCCTTAACTATACCTAGGAGGTTGAGTCATATCATAGTAACTCTTCATCACATCTTTACCCTAGTGGACCAGTGAACTTGGGGAAGTGTGGGAGGAGGGTGTTACAGAGGGTGTGTAGGGGGGGGGGTGAAGGAGACCGTTTGGAGAGAGAACACAGTTAATTAAATAAAAAATATTAAATAAAATTATAACATATAATAGAACAATTAATGCCAAATCTCATCCCTCTATTAGATAAAGAATATTCACTCGACATTAAATTTTAACCACGTCTTTAGTTAAAAAAATAAATTCCTCAACACTAATTCCAATATAGACCATGTCTATCATCGTAATTAATAGTAATAGTAATAATATTATTATTAATAATATATTCATGAATAATAATAATAATAACATATTCAACCTTAAGATCAATATTAATATTAATATTATTATTATTAGTCAACTTTATTAATAATAATAATATTATTATTAACTATAATTAAATATTAAACCTTATTCTCGAGCCCTAATATTATTATTATTAGGGTTTGTGAATAAAGTTTCTTAACCCTATAATATTATTATTATAGGGTTAGCAAGCTTGATCATGGTCAATAATTAAGAATTTATTCAATAATAATAATAATAATAATAATGATGTGAATGCCTAATAATAATAATAAAACAACCTTATTATTATTATTATTCAACTTTATTAATATTAATAGTATTAAACATTTTTAAATCTTGGTTTTGATTGACCAAGGTTGACTTTGGTTGACTAAGGTTAACAATGTTTGACTTTAGGCAACTTTGACTATATTTAAATATGGTTAATATAGTCAACCTTAACATCGTTATTATTATTATTCACCTTTATTAATATTAATATTATAGGGTTGACCAAGTTCGATAATGGTCAACTATTAATATTATATTTTTTCATATAATGATAATATTAATATCGTCAACCTTGTTATTATTATTTTTATTAGCCAAATTTATTAATATTATTAAAGATTTTAAAATCTTGACCGTGATCCACCAAGGATTATCTTAGTTGACTAAGGTTGACAATGTTTGACTTTGGTCAACCATGATTGAATATAATTAAATATGGTTGAGTTACATTCACTAAGGACAATTGAGTGAACAAGGTTGATTAATGATAGATATGGTAAACATAGGGTTGACCAAGTTTGATCATGGTCAAATATGTAAATATTGACTATAAACTCTGACCTTGTTTGATTATGTTTGACTAACGTGGTTGACTATGTTTGATTGCTAATATTCATCAATAATATTAATAAGTGATTATATTTGACCAAAGTTGAAGAGTGTTGACTGTCAAACATAGTCAAACAAATCCAAACATAGTCAACCACATTAGTAAATGTGTTTGACTAATTTTGTAATGTCACATTGCAACGTTGGAGAAATTGCAATGTAATGTAACATTGTAAAAATGTTTATCACATTGCAAGTTGGATAGATTTTTGTACCATTCCAACATCACAATAGGTTTGATTATTAATATTAATCAATAATATTAATATGTGATTATGTTTGATCGTAGTTGAAGAGTGTTGATTGTCAAACATATTCAAACATTGTCAACCACATTGGTAAATATGGTTGATAAATTTTGTAATGTTGCATGGCAACGTTGGATAAATTGTAATGTAATGTAACATTGCAATAATGTTTGTCACATTGCGACACTGGAGATATTTTTGTACCATTTTGACGACATAATTTTAATTTTAATATTAATAGTATTAGTCAAATTTATTAATATTAATATTGTTATTATTAAGCATTTTTAAATCTTGATTGTAATCGACCACGGATGACCTTAGTTGACTAAGGTTGACAATGTTTGACTTTAGTCAACCTTGGTTGACTATAATTGAATATGTTTGAGTTATGTTGACTGAGGACTACAATGAGTGAACAATGTTGAGTATTGTTAAATATGGTAAACATAGGGTTGACCAAGTTTGATCATGATCAATTTTTAAACATTGACTATAAAGGTTGACTTTGTTTGACTATGTTTAACTAATTTGGTTGACTATGTTTGATTATTAATATTAATTAGTAATAATAATAGGAAATTATGTTTGACCAAAGTTGAAGACTGTTGATTGCCAAACATAGTCAAGCATCGTCAACCACATTAGTAAATGTGGTTCAATAATTTTGTAATGTCACATTGCAATGTTGGATAAATTGAAATTTAATGTAAGATTGCGACGTTGGATAGATTTTTGTACCATTCCAACATCACAATATTATTATTATTAGTCAACTTTTTATTATTAATATTGGTATTATTAAACATTTTTAAATCTTGATCATGATCGACCAAGGATGACCTTAGTTGCCTAAGGTTGATAATGTTTGACTTTGGTCAACCATGGTTGATGATAATTGAATATGGTTATGTTGACTAAGGATGACTATGAGTGAACAATGTTGAGTATTTTTAAATATGGTAAACATAGGGTTGACCAAGTTTTAACATGATCAAGTATTTAAACATTGATTATAAAGATTGACTTTGTTTTACTATGTTGATTAGTAATATTAATCAATAATAATAATAGGTTATTGTGTTTGGCCGAAGTTGAGGAGTGTTGACTATCAAATATAGTCAAGCATAATCATCCACATCAGTAAATGTGGTTGACTAATTTTGTAATGTTGCACTGTGACGTAGGATAAATCACAATGTAATATAACTTTGTGACAATGTTTGTCACATTGGGATGTTGGATAGATTTTTGTACCATTCCAACGTCATATTATTATTATTATTATTATTATTATTATTATTAAACATTTTTAAATATTTATAGTGATTGACCAAGGACGACCTTAGTTGACTAAGGTTGACAGTGTTTGAATTTGGCCAACCATGGTTGACTATAATTGAATATGGTTGACCTTGTGTGACTATTGTTAAACATCGTTGACTATGTTTTCATTATGATTAATGATTCTTTGACTATTGTTGACCATGGTTGACTATGTTTTTCCATGTTCACCCTATTTAACATCACTGACTACATTTTGACTATGAATGACTATGTTCAACAATTGTTTGATTGTGGTTGACCACGATTGACTATACTTGTCCATGTTCACCATGTTTAAACATCACTCACTATGTTTTGACTATGAATGAATATGGTTAACGATTGTATGACTATGGTTGACCATGGTTTGACTATGGTTGCTCATGATTGACTATGGTTGAACATGATTTGATTATGATTGACCATAATTTACCTATGTTCAACCCTTGTTGAATGTGATTGACTATAGCTCACCATGGTTTGATATAGTTAGACTATGGTTGACCATAATTTTGTCTGTCTATAGTTGACCATGATTTGACTATGGTTACCATTGCAATGGTGGTTGATGATGGATTGAGTTTAATGTTAAATCAAACTCAATATATGAAGATCAACCTAAAGGGATCACATCCCTCTAGCCAAACTAGTAGAGCCTAACCCCAAGGGCATCAAGGAGAATTGATCTCGTGATCTCCCAATTGACGAGATACCTAGAAATAAAAGCTCAACCAATTAAACTAACCCTTGGGGCCTATTAAACTCATTAGGGGCATTTTGAGGTAAAAAATGGACCTCCTAAGGAAATTATAAAATAATAGTGGAAATAATAAAATAAGATTAGATTGCATCATCAAATTTTAGAGGGAAAAGAGAAAAAACTATTTTTTCAACATGTATTTTCAACTTATCTCCCTATGGGTTAACTCAAATTTCAAGCAACAACACTCATTGGATGTATAATTTGATTCCTCATCCAAGCAGTACCCATGTTGCATACTTTTGATGGACCCTGCCACACGAAAAATGGGAAATACATGAAAAACGTGATTGTAATCACATTTTTTCATATATTTCTTATTTTTCGTGTAGCGGGGTCCATTAAAAGTATGCAAAATGGGTACTCCTTGGACAAGGAATACAATTTTTCATCCAACGAGTATTTTCGATTGAAATTATAGTAAAACCTTAGGGAGATAAGTTGAAAATACGAGTTGAAAAATCAGTTTTATTATTTTATTATTTTTTAATTGTTTTACTTTTTAACTCCAAAAATGGTGAATCATCCCCCATGGTTGACATCATCATCTTGAATCCTATTGGTTCTTATAAATTTTATTTTGGTTGTACATTTTTCTTAGGAGGCTAAAATAGGAGGTCCATATCTTCTTAAAGACATAACCTATATGATGATTATGGTCTGCTGATTATTGTGTATTTATTTGGACTTACAAGTTATTTCACAGGGAAGCTACAACACCATAACTTGAGTGATATGGAAAAGAAGATAACTATTCGTTTATGATACAACGATTCATTGCTCGTCTTAAAAATGAAATGAGTTAATGATCAGAGCCTATTGTAAAAGAGAACATTATGGAATCTAAAAACGTTCATCGTAACATTTGAGTGAAATCAAGCTCTTATAGATTGCAAGCGTAGTGTTTTTCCAGGTTTTTGTACATGCATCGCTAGCACTATGATGAGGCCATTTGAAGCCATTCTCTATTTGTGAAATTCTCTGTTTGTTAAATTTTCCTCCAAGTTGGTTGAACAATACAGAGCTATTAGGAATTCTTTGGTGTTGGAGATAGAGGGATGATGGGAAGTGATGGAGAATGGAGTGTAATATTTTCACCGGTACATTTCCTTTGCAAACAAAAAAAACACTTTCAATTGATTATATAAAGAAAGTACATTGATCAGAGAATGGAGCTTCTCACTATTGCCATAGGAAAACATTTAAACTTATACCAAACAGTCCTCTATAGAAAAATAAAGAGCTACGACCATGCAAAAAAGAGGGAAGTTCACAACTGTTGTCAAGGACCAAGATAAAACAAACAACTAATAAAAAACATAGGATAATATCCCCAGAAAATAGATTATGTTAGAAGCCCTCTCATGAAACCGATCTGCAGAGTCAGAGGATGTCTCATCCCCTACATAATTTCCAAATAAAGTTTGTTGCTCAAAAAATAGACAACATATTAAAAAAAGAGGATTAGAATGCATGAAAAAATCTCAGGAGACCGATATATTAGATCAGAATGTGTCCCAACCCCTGCAAAATTCTAGTGTCATAAAATTGGAAATTGATCCAATCAAACTTTGAGCTGCATCCATCCTTGGAGAGGTGGACGAATTTGTTGTTTTGGATCCGGTAGATGTAGGAGATGGAAACGAAATGGACCATTTTTATCAAGGACTTTGTTGTGCTTTTCCAAGATTCAAGAGTTTAAGGATCATTTGTTGTTTTCCCATTCAGTGACATAAATGGAGTCTCCATAAATAGTAATATCCCTTAGGCTGAGCCAATTGGCACAGAAAAATACTCCCTAGAGTACAAGTAATTCGGCGCATGAGTTGGAGCCATAACCAGAGTGCTAGTGAAATCTGTAGGAACTCTTTGGCCCTATGTAAATGACCATACCACATCAACATAGGCCAAAAGAGGATTCCCCATAAAAATAACCAACTAGAAAAGTAGACCATATCTTTCATAGTGGAAGGGGAATTTTATTAGTTGTGGACAAAAAGGAAAAATGCTCTAAATAGTAAGATATGATTTTGTAGTTGGTCCTCTAGATATCGAGCATCACTTGTTCAAATATTTGAGCATTCCTAGACTGCCAAATTCCAAAAATTGTAAAGATTGCCAATGTCTTATGGGTTTTATGGTCCTTTCTCCCCCTACTGAGGTAGGTGGTAATGTTTGATTGGTCCCAATCTACAAGGACATTAATAAAGTGAAGAATGCAAGTCCAAACGAAAGTGGCAAAGGGACAACAAATAAAAAGGTGTTTGATATCCTCTCCAGATGATAGGAAAATATAACATCTTCTTGGTCCCTGATATCCCTTCTTGCTTAATACTTCCCAAGTAAGAATCCGGTTGTGTACCACCAACCAAGAAAAACACTTTAGTTTAAGTGGGAAATTCCATGTCCATGACCACCGAAGCCATGAGAAAAATACAATTTGTTTATGAGTCTGGGAGATTATATTGTATGCCTCATGAGTAATAATCTTTCCCTGCTGTGAGCCACCAAACCAAATTAATCTATCTTATTTTGGATAGAGGACAATCTTAGAGAGTTTGAGATTAGTAATATATAGATTCCATTCCAGAATTATGGGATGAGGGATCACTAGCTCAGATGCATCTTTCCAATGAGTGAATGAAGATGAGGAGAGATACAAATTAGCAATATCTTTAATCACGAAAATTCCTTGATTATGCAGAGAAGAAATGAGGGTATGAGTTAATAAATGTGGATCTGTCATGCCTGAGAGTGAGTCTAGGCCAATCTCCAGGATAGATCACGAGCGGACATTCCATATGATATTCCCAAAAAAACAATGTCTAGAGTGAAGGAAGCTGTGCCATGAATAAGAGATATTAAGAGGGGCTGGAGCACTAACATGAATCTAACCAAAGAGATCCTTGTTATGTAGATATTTAACATAATAAATTTATTCCAAAGGCCATCACTGTAGCCTTCTTACCAATTTGTTTTGAGGAGCTATGCTAAGTTGAAGGAGGAAATATCTTTAAGGCCCCAACCACCTTGATTAATAGGGAGATTAAGCATCTCTAAATTGACAAGATGGAATTTACTATTCGGTTGAGTGTCTATCCATAAGAAACATGTAATGATGGAATTTATTTTGTGGACAATGTGCTTTGGGAGTTTGTATTTGTGCATCCAGAAAATTGGAATATCGTGGAGAACAAATTTAATAAAAATTAGGTGCCCCCCAAATGAAATCCGTGAGTGTGTCCACATGTTGAGCTGATTACCAAATTTTTTCATAAGCCAATCCCAAACCTAGTTTATATAGCCATTCAGATTCAAGAAGAAACCCATGTACTTAAATCCCACATCCAAGTGTGTGACTTTTACCCCAAAGACATCGACAATTTGTAAGGTCCAATCTGCCTTAGGCTCGCTTGTAATCAGTATCGACTTTGTTTGGTTCATAAAGAGATTTGAGGTTGATCCAAAATAATTTAAGATATTGAAAAATACCTACGATTCCATAGGATCATATTTCCCAATAGCCAGTAGGTTGTCCATGAACAATAGATGTGAGAGGGGAACCCTGTGAGCAATCTTGCATCCCATTATGAATCTTATAACGACCCTAGTAACAAAATCCATGTAAAAATATACAAGACCACGGTCATGGGAACATATTATAAGCTAAAATGGCGGGAAAGATATCCTAGTGGGGTGTCACTTTAGTTTATTATGGCTAAAGGAAATTGGGAAAGAAAATGGAAAAGGATTTGGAAAAGCATGAGGCATTAATTGGCATTTTATTTATGAAAATAAAGGAAAATAGGAGAAAAGGGAGGTGAAAGGTCACATGTTGCATGTGAGGAGGAAAATGAAGAAAATAGAGGCCTCATTTATAAAAAGGAAATTGAGGATCAGTTGGTAAACTTTTGTCAGTTTTATCACGAAGCCCTCTCTTCTATTATCTCTCTCATACTCTTGGACACTTAGAGTTTTCTTGGAGCACTCTAGGAGGAGTGTGGCATACTTTGGATTTGGAGCAAGAAGGACAAGGAAAAGCAAGAATGTGCAAGAGGACATTGGATTAGTAACTACGATGAGTTTTTCTTGTAGGTATCGAGTTGCATGTATTATTTCCTTACAAGTTTTGACATTCATGGCACATGCATGTGTTTTCTTGGTTATGATCTGTCATTGGCATGGAGGATTTCCTAGATTGATAGTGGTTTTGCCTAGCCTTTCTATTTCCTAGATAACTAGGGTGTTGTGGGTTTTACCTTTGTTTTCTGGTTGGTTATCATGTTTCTTTGACTATGGGTTGAGATATTAGTTCCTGGAAGCCTTGGTTGGACAAAGACTCTGGAATCCTTGTAACAACTTGGGTTTAGTTACTAGTCCTTGAAGCCTTGGTTGGAAAAACGCTGTGGAAGCCCTTGGTGGGTTGAGTTACTAGTCCTGGAAGCTCTAGTTGGAAAAACGTTCTAGAAGCCCGATGAAAATTGTGGGTTGAGTTACTAGTCCTAGAAGCCTTGGTTGGAATATATGCTCTAGAGCCCTGTACAACTTGGGTAGAGACCAATTTGGTGATGGTTAGTGATGTTCGACCATGAGGTGGAATCACTAGTTGAGGGTTGAGGTGGTTTGGCCTATGGAATCCCTGGTTTGGTTTTGATTGATTTGTTTTATGAGATCCAACATTCATGCTTGGAATATGGCACAAGGGTGATTGGCTGAAAGAAAGATTTGGTTAAGCCCAATCTAAGGTCAGGTGGTACGTGGAAGTCCCATACTTGGTTGCATTTTGCATATGTCAATAAGATCTCCTTCCCTCTTGTATTTGATGTGAAAATGCACTTGTTATTATGTGATCTTGATGGTTGTTTTATCATTGTTATTCTGTTGGTTATATGCTGGTTTTGGGCATGGTTTAGGACAAACATGAGTTATGGATCTCATCATGTTTTGGTTAGTATGTGAAATGTTGATAGACGTATGACCTAATAGATGATAATGAAACTAATGTGATAATGCATCAGTGCTTCTTAGCGATTCTCAAATAAGTATGAGACCCCTATGCTCAGATCTGTTGTTAAGACATGTAGATTGCATATTTGTGATATGTTTGACAAAATGACTATCATGGTTTTTCTTTGTTAGGCCAAGTACTTGATCAAGTTTTGTTTTAGAGGCTTTGTCTTGATGTCATTTATTGTCTTGAAAGGTCTCATCAAGTTCTAGGCATTGGTTGGAGACTGGCCCTGAAAAAGTGGCTTAAATCTCGCAATCTCTGGCAGAAAATTGGATGAAAAAGACTGTAGTCTCTCCTTTGTAGGCATTGTGGGAGCGACTATAGCATTCTAGTCACATGCATGCCTTGTCATGGGAGTGATTGGAGGTTTAATTCTTCGAAAGTCTAGGTTAACCCCAAGGGTTGGGAACCTGGAGTGGTAGATTGGCTCCTCGGGGTTCTGTAGCACTTGGGGAAGGTCTATAAAGTGTTGGTTCATCAGTTCCACTTCATTAATTGCACTTAGCGAGTTGAATCATATCATAGTAACTATTCATCACATGTTTACTGTGATGGATCGGTTAGCTTGGGTAAATGTGGGAGGAGGGTGTTACAGAGTGGTATCGAAGCATAGTTCAACACTTGGATGGGATGGGTGGAATGTGGTTGTCATGCATGTATGTAGGTTGTATATGTGCTTGTTATATATGCATGGTAGTAGTCATTTTTACAGTTGTGTTTCCATGTAGGAGTTGATGATGTTGTTTTTGGGATACTTTAGTCATGAATGCATGTTAGTTGTATATGAATTTGTTTTGCATGTCAATGCCTATATGTTGTTATGCATGCACTATCATGGTTATGGTTATGCAAGTATTATAGGTCAAACATGAATTTTGAGGTCATTGTATGAAATTAGGTCATCATGATGCTATTGGTATGTTATGATGCTAACGTGTTAGCTAAGCTAGAGTAGGAGATGCAGATCACTAGAGAGAGAGTGCAACACTAGACTTCGAGGTAAGAGCATATCGTCATGTAGGTTTGTATATTTGGCATGAATGTATGTGGTTAATAGTTGTTATAAGAATTAAGGTTACTTATATGCTTGTAATTCTATTCTTAAATGTTAGTTGATAAGTGTAGTCATATGCACATCTGTCAGATAGTCATGAATGATAGTAACCTGTTGTTATATGCATTGTAGTCATATGCATGATAGTTATGTTCATTACACCTAATATCTTAATTTTATATGTATCGTGCTAATTTGGATTGGTTTATGAAAATGGGTAGGATTATGAAATTCAAGTATGAGTCAACCTAATTATGATATTGTGTTGTACTAATCTAGACTGACTGTGCATATGTGATTGTTATGCATGAATGATAATTGTTTATGAGCTTATGTGGTGAACTTGTTAGCTAGTTACGGTTATGGATATCATGACCTTATTTAAGTTTGAGTTGATGTGTTGTGAAGTCATATCATGTTAAACTAGATTGATTATGCAGGTGAGATAGCCTCCACTGAGATACATCAAGGTATGAGTTTTCTTATGTCATCTATTTAGTGTTTGGATGTTTGATTATGTCATTTATTTGGTGTTTGAGTGTTTGGTGTCTATTATGATGTCCATCTATTGTTTAAATGTTTGATTACTTGCATGATATGAGTATGTGTCTATAAGATTGCATGAAGGAATGATCTTGTTTTAAGATGGTTGTACTAACACATATGTGTTGAGACAGTTGATATGTACTTGAGTGTAAGTAGGTGATAGTTGTAGCATTATGTATTATGATTGACGAACATGAGTTGATTTTTTATTATGACATGGTTATTAGACTTGGTAAAGGTTGATTTTAGATTAATACATATGTTGTCTTTATCTTTGGAACATGTGATCGACACGTGTGAGCAGTTGCAAAGCAACATGCTTGGTATTAGTGTGACAAGGTAATAGTTGATGTGATTATATAACTAACATTGAGTGATGTGACAATACCTAGTAAGACTCAATTGAAACAAGGTAAAAAGGTAAAAGAAAGGAACTGGTTGAGAATTCCTTTGGCCATGTTTGGAAACCACAATTCCAAACAAATGAATTCTTTGAATGCATGAAATTTTCTTGACCCTAATCTTGTATGAAATTATGTGGATATGTGCTATATTCATGGACATGTATTTGATAGGTCTAACAACTAGTGTCTAGTTATAGCTAGATATGTCAAGGGAATTAGAGTCCCTTGAGAGATGGCACATATGTGTTCAAATACAAGGCAACGTGCTTGGCACAACAAGGTAATCTAGCTAGTATATTGTTATATTTGTTTATACATTGACAAGTATGCGTGTATGGTAGTATGATGGAGGGAATTGCATGGCAAAAGAGACTGCCTTGAAATCTTAAAGGAGGCTTAGGTTGAGCTTTCCCTTGGAAGCATTGGGAACCCATGGGGATTGAGTCATGGTGTTTGTTTCTAGTATTGTGCTTTTGGTCATTTTGATTTGTATACGCTTGATTAATGGTCTTGATTGCATTTAATGCATGATCACGCCACTTTCTTTGTGGCGTCATATTGTTATTTCATTTCTAGGGTTTTCTTCTTCTTGCTTTCTTTTATTATTTCCTTTTATGTTTTGAGGGTCTTTGGAATTGATTGGGAAAGAGGAAAGTTAATGGAGCTCACAGAGAGCTCTGTAGTATTGATCAGGTAATGTAAGATGTGAATGAAGCTTAGTTCATGAGTAAAGGGAAGTTGAAGGCAAGAGTATGGCAACTAGCTGGATTGGTTGGGTCCATTGAGGTAAATGGACAATGGTAGGACATTCATGAGGAAGGTAGCAACAAAGGTATAGTAAATGGATTTGAGGCATCATATGCCTTGAACATAGTTATCGATCAAACGAGAAAATGACCTAGTACCCGTTTTTTTGAGGTAGCAAAAAATCACTCAATTTTGAAAATGGTGATTTAGAATAAACCTTTTTTTTGGAGCATATTTTTGCCACTTTAAATTTTTTTATATATCAACTATGAATTTTTTTTTTAAATGTTAGTGATTTTCATGCTAATTTCGAAAAGTGTTGATACCACATCAACACATTTTTTTTAGAGGGCTTATTTTTAACACTTTAAATTTTTTTATGTATCAAGTGTGAACAATTTTTTCTCAATGATTTTCATCTTGATTTTGAAAAGTGTTGATAAGCATCAACACTTTTTGTTTAAAGGGCTTAGTTTTTAAATTTTAATTTTTCTAATGAATTAAGTGTATAATTTTTTTTTAATGTTGGTGATTTTCATGTTAATAATAAAACATAAAAAATAAAATAAAAAAACATGACAAAAATTATTAAAAAAAAACTATAAAAATGTAAAAAAAAAACCAAAACTACCTCGTAAAAATAAAAAATTGAATAAAAATTAATCGAAAAAAACAAAAAATAAATTAAAAATATGAAAAAATAAATTAAAAAATGATTTTTTTAAATATATAATTTAAAGAAAAACAAATTAAACCCAAAAAAAATCCAAAAACATTTTTTTAATTTTAAAAATCAAATAAAAAATAAAAACCTCATTAGGAAGAAAACTTAAAATAATTACCAAAAAATAATATAAAATTAGTTGAAGAAAACGAAAATCAATTAAAATAAAAATCTAAAAAATATTTAAATTAAGAAAATAAAAAAAAATTTAAGAATTATTTTTTTAATTAAAATTATAAAAATAAAGAAATAACATAAAATAAAATTAAAAGAAAATAAGAAAAAAATTTATAAAAATTAAAAACAAAATTTTAAAAAATATTAATAAGGAAAATTGAAATTTTTTTTCCCGAAACAATTAAAAGAATAAATTAAAAAAATTAAATTAAAATTAAAATTTAAAAATTAAAAAAAAACATTAAAATTATATATATATATATATATATATATATATATATATATATATATATATATATATAAAAAAACAATTATTATTATTTTTTAAATAAACCATTAAGAAAAAAACAATTAAAAAAAATTATAAAAATTTAAAAACAAAAAAAAATCAAAACAATAAAAGAAAAAAATAAATTACAAAATTAAAAAAAATTCAAAACATATTTAAAAAAAATAAATTATAAAAATTAAAAAAATAAATTAAAAAAATAAATTCAAAAGAAAAAGATATTCAAAACAAATTAAAAAAAAAAAATCAAAACAAATTAATATATATATAAACAATAAAAAAAAAAAAACCAGCCACTCCTCTTACCCTAATAAAAGAAAAAATGCATCAAAATTATTTGTATTATAGATGGGAAAAACAAGTAAATGAAATTTAATAATATGAGTTATAAAAAATAGAGGCTAGAATTCAATATAACCAATAAGTTATTGCATATTAAAATAGGCTTAAAGTAATTTCCTCATATCAAATAATTTGTGTCAATCATTCTCTCTATTAGAAGTTTATTGAAGAATAAGTGTGTGCATATTAACATGTGTTGTGAACCACAAAAAATAAACTCTTCTATTTAAAATCCACATGCATAATCTTAATTTTCTAGACAACTACAATATCTTCCAACATAGCGATCACTATTGTCCAAATATTTAAATTCAACATCAGTAATCTTTATTTACAATATCTTCCAACATTATAATCATTATAGTCCAAAAATAATTTTAAGTAAAAAAATTATCCATAAAATTATTCTATTTTTAAATATAAAAATTGTTCTTCTTACGTACAATGTTTTAATAAGAAACTCAATGTTTTCTAAAACTACTATTATTTTAGAAAATTTCCCTAACTTAATTATATTTATTTCTTTGTCTACAATATTGTAATAAGTCTTAATCTTTTATAATTATAAAATTTCTGTAAGAATTTAAATTCAGAAGTAAATGTGTTGTTTAAGACGCTTGTTGTTTTCTATCCTTCTTAATTTTTTTAATCATAAAATTTCTATAAATTTTTAAATTTAGAAATTTTATTTTTTGTTAATATAATGTTTCGTACGGTGTGAAAATAGACGAATTATTACACGTAGCCAAAAATAATGAATTATTACACGTACCGAATCGGTGAATTTATGAATTTTTTTGGCCAATACGACCGAACTTTGTAACTATGGGTTAAATCACGTGTGTGGTAAAATTTAAAATTTAAATAGAGTTAAAGATAATGTTTAATAAAGTTTAGAATTTTTGAAAAACTATTATAAATGTATTGTTATCTTGAGAAAGAAGGTGAAGAGTCTCTAAGGATGGTGAATTATGAAGAGTTATGATGAGTCCAATAGAATTCTTGGAAGATGAATTTAAGTATCAAAAATACTGCATTTATATGTATATTATCTTAATCAAATGCTTCACACAATTATTTAAAACTTTTTTCCATTTTTTATGTGTTTCATATTGATATTAGAGGAGGTGACTCCCTCCCCTTATTGATTGTGTAAGAGCCAAAATTTTGGTAGCATTTCTAAAGTCTTGAGCATGTGTCCATTCTTTACACCCATACTCCCATTTCAATGCTTACTTGGCTCTGAAATTAATGCTAAGCTATCAACGAAAGACTTGTGGATCACTATATTTTGCATTCATTTGTAACTTGTACTTGTTTCTTATGTTATCCTTAGCTCTCTTGTCGAACTTTAATAAAACATCATTAAGATTTACAATCTAAAAATTATAAATGGTTGTCTAATTTGAGGAGATGTGGAGTATTCAATTTTGTTTTGGAGTAGTATTAACAATGGGACAAGAATATGATGAATTTGTCATAAGCTAATCCTTTGATGGCATATTGGTCTTATAAGGCTTCCCCTATCATCTTGTAGCTATTGTGACAAGAAATATGATGTGAAAGAGGCATCACCCAACTACAAATCTTATGTAGGTAGTCAATTGACCTAGTCAATTCCACGGGAGCTACAAGATGAACCTCTAACATATCAGGCATACAGGTGTGTTAGAGGTTCACTCAATGAACCTCTAACATATCAGGCGTGTTCATGGCATACTAAACATTGCCCCTAATTTGACTATTTATTGGCAAATGCCTCTAAAATTCACATTATTTAACCCCCTACTAATACAAACTCAATACATATTCCCAATTTAATAAACCCATACTTTCACTAGATATTATAGTTATTCATTTTTTCATTAACATATTTTATACCCCTTTATAATTTTTAATTAGTTTTGAGCTACATTTTTAATACCTGCTAATATAAAAACCCTACTAACTATTTTTACATAAAAAATTTTGATGATTTTTTGTAAAATTTACATTAAAATTTATAATTAGTTAATGTTTCACATATTTTAATAAAATGTTATAAATGTGAACTAGAAGCAAGAATGTAGGAAGGATTTCAAAGAGTACAATTTCTAATTTGTAGGGTGCTTTTCAAACTTGCACTAAAAGTATGCCTAGGTGTTTCCATTCTTCCAAACAAAGTTGAATGAAAATTCAAAATTCCTTTGTTCTTCATAAATCCGAGGATTGTCCAAGTTTATCAAAATATCCGCTCAATATAGAAAAAGTTTGTTGACTTAGGTTAAGTAATTAAATATTTATAACCTCACGGGCAGGAACAATTTAAACTTTATTCTGTTTATATGGTTTAAATAAAAAGAGTTAATTTATAAACTATTATTTTTATAAAAAACGTGTAAAGAAAATTTTAGATTAGTTAGATGTGTCTACTCATCTAATGTTTATTGTAACTTTGATTTTAATTAAATTATTAGTATCTCAGGTTTGCAAGCAGTTGATTACAATAATAAGTTGATATTATAACAATAATTAGAAAATTTAAGGTTGGAACTCCTCCAAATCATTATTAATTTAAGGTTGGAACTCCTCCAAATCATTAATTAGTAATAATAGAAAGCACATGCCATTGATTTATCACGACTGTAATGTAACACATCGAAAATCAGCCATAGAAAACAGGTAAGAGTTAATATTAGTCATTGGGGTGATGCGCAGAGTGAAAAGAGTTACAGTCATGAAATTAAATGTCTCCATGAGAGCGGTTAAGCGAGCATTTATTATAAATTAATAATTTAAATTAATCCTTATTTAAATTTAAAAATAATTGTTTATAAATAATATATAATTTATTTTTGATTAATAGTTTTTTCCTTATAAGAAAATGAAGTAATGAAGTAACCATTTAAGAGATTTTTTTGTAAAAATAAAATTTTATTTTATTTTTAATTATTATTTTTACATATTTAATAATATATTTATTTATAATAATCTATTAATTTATATTTGTAAATAATAATTAATTTTAATTATAAATTTAATAATTAAAATTAATCATTATTTACTCATAATTAAAATTAAAACATAATAAATTTTAGTCAAAAACCTCATTATTACATCTCTTTTCAAATATGAAGATATGTTCTCTTCAATGCATAAAGGTTTTATAAGAGTATATGCCCCAAAAAAAATTGAATATCACATTCTAAAATGTGCGGATTGTTTCAAACTTAGAAAATGATAGAAAGTCTCATTCATTAAGAAATGGATCATGTTGAAGAATACAAAAATGAGGTGAACAAGAACCAGAGATAATACGGATACAAATTGTAAATATAATATTTAATCTTTTAATATCAATCTTTTCAAATAGAACTTGATTTTTTTACCAAAAAATAATATTTAATAATATTTAGAGAATGAGTGAGTTTGTTTAAATTAATAAAAAACTAAAAAAATATTCATTTAATGGAAATTAATGTTGTATTGCAATTTCATTAATATATTCAATAAAATAGTGCATAAAGTGTATACTAGTGGGTGCTAGTTTGTTTTGTTAAGGTATTTTTATGGTGAAAATGATAATAGCTTAAAGCCTCGTGGATACAAATCTAATCATGATTATGAGTTGATGTGGCTTAGGATGGGTTCAATCCCCAAGTTATTTTGATGGTTTAGATGACCCTAGGTCATGGTTTCTCGAGCCACAAGTTAGTCTTGGCAATTCATAGAGAAACTAACAAAAAAACATATTAAACAAGGTATTAAGACATAATTTGATTTGGTGCAATATCAATTGCACTGTCAATATTTATAGGTAGGTCAAGTAGATCTTTAAGTATGTGATAGATTTTAATGTGTGTATTCCTTTGGGGCCTTGTACATCACCTCTGAAAATTAGAAGCAACTGTAACAACATAAGCATTTGGTTTTGGTGCTCGAACCATGATTTGAGATCTAAACCCTATATTTTTCTTGAAAAATATCAAAATAATAACCATATCCCACTTGTATGCAAAATATCTCCTTTTAGGGGCCTATGTATTTCTCTGTGACTCATGAGCCCTTGAAGAAGTCACCAAGTCTAAATCATTGATTTTCTATCTCGAACTATAAACCAAGCCTCAATGTTAATCACTACTATGACAAACATTGAGGTGGCATTCATATCCCATTCATTTACTAAAGACTTTATATGCAAGGTTTCTTGTTATGATTAGAGGCCTCGTGCATCGTCGATGATCCCTAGTTTTTACTATGAAGCATGGCCTCATTTAAGCATTGAAAATATCAAAATGGTCCCTATATTTTACTTGCAAGCTAAAGATTCTCTATATAATAATTTCATTGTGGCTTAAGGCCCAATGCATGGCACAAGAGCCATAAAATCAATTGCTAGGGCCCCAAACACTAGTTGATTATTTGAACCTTGGCATAGGACTTGAGACCCATCTTTATTTTGCTACATATCAAAATGGTTCCCATATCCTATTCATAATCAAAATATTTCATCTTTGAATCTTGTGTGGTTGTCTTCAACCCTTTAATAGCCTATGATACCTATAAGTGATGATTAAATCCTACGAATAAATATATTGACTTTGAATTATGGCCCAGGGTCCAAGACCCATCATTTTTTGCAAATGATTCACAAAACCTAAAAATGCATCACTTATATGAAAAAGGTTCCTTATAGGGTTTGTGTGAAGTTTTGAGTCCCTCTTCATGGCCCATGAGCCCTACAAATATTTATTAGGGAAAAGGTCTTTGATCTTCTACCTTAAGCCATGACTGAGGCCACAAAACCCATCCCTATTAAACCAAACCTCAACATGATATTTATATGACATTCTTAGGGCAATAATTTCCCTTTAAAAGACTCATCTTGTGATAATAAGAAAAGGAACCATGCATGACTCCTGAATCCCAAAAGAAATTATAGAAATTGAAATACTTGAATTTTATACTTGAACCTTGATATTAACTATGAAATTAATCATTATCATGCATGAATATTTCATGATGTGAATTCAAAAATTCCATGATCATTTTTATGGAGTGCAAAACATTAAAACCATGATTGTATTTTTTATTTATATTATTAAAAATAATAACTATGGATTCTTCATAATATATTTTATTTATTTTTAAATTTTAATATTTTTAACCAAAATAATATAGTTGATTAGACTTATAAAAAAAATATTATATAATAAATTCTCATTAATTTAAATTTAATAAATTTAAAATTAAAATGACCTAAGTATTTATAATACTATTTAAAAGTATACACTATAACTTAGATACAAATTCATGTTATCTTTTTTATATTTTATCTCTTTGTTTCTTTCCCAAGTTCAAAGGGAAAGAATATTCAATCTTAAACAAATTCATGCTCACTTCTTTATATTTTTGCCCTTTTTTAAGTCTAAGGAAAAAGAATATTCAATCTTAAACACATTCATACTCACTCCTTTCTATTTTTGTTTTTTTTTTGGTTAATTCTAAAGAAAAAGAATATTCATTCTTGTAAATGTAATAATTCATTTGTTTTCTAATAAATTTTTGGATAAAATAAATTCATCATTTTTACAATTAAGAAAGCTATATTAAATTACAAGGTAATTATTTAAAAAAAATCATAATAAAGTGTTTAATTTCCAATTACAAACATTGTTTGGCAATATACTTCTCATGGTAATGCCTAAGCAATTTATAATATTTGATATTTTGTTATATATATACCAAAATAAATAAATTTGAGAGATTAAATGTGTTTTGTATTAAGAAGAAGCTAGTGTTTAATAATATTTCAATGATTGTTTAGAAAAACAATTAAATGTAAATTTGGTAATGGTGAGGAAAAGTCATTACCCTCTCCATTTAAATAAATAAATGATACATAAAATAAAAACACAAGACAATTCATTTTCAAAATGAAAAGAAATAATTTTAAAAATAATCATAAAAATGATAAATAAAAATAAAAGCTTATATATAAACAATTCATCTTTATTTTTTGAGTATATTTAAATTAGTATTATTTCAAAATATCAATATACATCTATTAAATAAACATTGTTTTTCAGTCTATCATAAATAGTGTCAATCTGCCATAAATAAAACCAAATATATGAACGGCTCATCTTTAAAATAAAAAAATATCTTTAAAACCAATCATAAAAATGAGACATAAAATAAAAACATGATATAAACAACTCATCTTCAAAATAATTTCATGATATCTTTAAAGTTGTTCATAAAAATGATATATTAAATTAAAATATATACATAAATAACTCAATTTCAAAAATGAAAAAAAAAACTTTTATATTATTAAAAAAATAATACATAAAAAAAGACATCCATAATGAACTACTCATCTTTATATTTTTAAAATTAAACATAAAAATCTTTAAAATCAATCATAAAGTGACACATAAAAGTGACAACTCATTTTCAAAAATGAAAAGCAACACCTTTAAAATAAATCATAAAAATGACAGATAAGATGAAAACGTACGGACACCTCATCCTCAAAACTGAGAAGTCCCTTCAAAAATAATGCACAGCCTCCTTATAGTAACAAACAAAGTTTTGCACAATTAATTCGATAATGATGCACGTTGCCGTGAATAACAAACCAAGTCTTAATGCCTCGGGAAATGCTACACGTGGACAAGGCATCCGTGGAAGTTGTGAGCCGAGCATTTATTGCTTCCTCACCCAAACTACGAAAATCGCGCACAGGCGACGCACTTGAGAAGAGTAGAGAGAAAGTATTGACACGCAAAATTCTTGGTACTAAGGATGGTATAGAAAAGCGCAATGTAAAATGAAACTTTTCTTTTGGTTGCTTGCATAGGAAGGGAAGATAATGAATTTTGTTCAATTCAAAGTTAGGTTCAACTAGGTTGGTGGTGGCATGAGAAGGAAAGAGATGGTCCACGGAATTGAGTGATGGAGGGAAGCTGCAAGATAGAGAACTTGCGGGAATCAATCTCCTTTTTCTTGGGTTGAGTATAGATTTACAATAAAGTAGAAATATCTTTTTTGTTTTTTAATTTTTTTTTCATAATATAGTAATTTGCAATTTGAATGTGAGTATGGGTAGTTTATTTATATATCTGAAAGAATATTATAAAAAGTTAAAATTTAAGTATGGGTAGTTTATTTATATATTTGAAAGAATATTATAAAAAATTAAAATTAAGATATAAATGAACATAATCTTTGTGGCAAGTGCAAAAAGGTGTATGATTGAAATGACTTGTGTGAAAGTATGATAAGTTTAAATTAGAATACCAATAATAAGGTGTAGGGTTAAAATGAGCTATATGAATATAGAATAGGGTTTAGTTTTTATGTGATGTGGTGTGTAGTTGAAATGAGTTGTGTGAAAATATGATTAATTTAAATTAGAGAAAGTATACAGTGGAAATAAATTGCATGAAAGTAGATTAGGTTTATGTTTCTATTTGCTGTTTTAATTTCTCTTTTCATGAGAAATGAACTAGTACCGAAATGGAGATTTTATGCCTTTAATCCACGCTTTAAATCTTTAAAAGATTAAAACTTCATTTGAGTCTTTGATACCAAAAGAAATTATGCAATTTAAAAGTACTTCAATTTATGTTTTAAAATATCATATTGAGGGCTTTCAAAACATAGGGCTTGGAAATCAATAATTCTTACCCACATTTGCACGTTCACATGGAGACACAACTTTCAATGAGTGAAATTCCTTCAGTCTCCATGGAATGATAGCTTAGTGCATAGACATTGGTTCTCTATCCAATGATATATAATTTTTTAGTTTTTTATTCCTTACAATATTACTTATTTATCTTTTTTTAAAACTCATACATTTTTTCCTCAATGAAGGCCTTAAGAGAAAAATATAAAAACTATATAACTAAAAAAAATATAAGAACTAAGTGTAAGTTTAGTGAATGTTTCTTCTTCAAAACTATATTTCTAGTTTTCCATTTTATAACAACAAAGAATAAATTGTTGAGAAGACAAAGGTGTATAAAATATGATTTAAATGTTAATTTGTTAATTTTAAAAAATAATAAAAAAATATATTGTTTGAAAATAAAATAAAAAAAAAAAAAAAATGTTGTGTATCTTTCTCTCTCATAGACGCACACACATGTATACATATATGTATCAAACATTATACATTAAATACTAGATTAGGTGTTGGAAATAAAAATCACTTGTTAACTTTTCTAGAAATTTGCAAAGACAAACATTTCATTAAATTCAAAATTGACAGATTAAATGGAAATAATTTTTTTTCTTGTGAAAAATGTATCATTATAAAGATGATACAATACCCTACAAATTATCTTTATACTTCATGTGCAAATTCATGATGTGTGTCTAATATTCAAGGGATTTAATTTAAAAACTAAGATAAAATCTCCTACAAATTATTTTCATACTTCCTGTCAAAATTCATGATGTGTGTATGATATTCAAGGGATTTAATATAAAAACTATGTAGTATGTCAAATTGTAATTATCATATTTCACTAAAAAGTGTGACACATATTCTTGAATTCACCCAAAAAAAGGGGAAAATCTTCTATGTTTTGTAACATATCATCTTTAAATGAGTACACTATTCCATGGTTCCAAAAAACACAGCCTTAGCATTTCATTAGTCAAAACCATGACTCCATTCAAACCTAAACCTTCTAGATTAAAACATATGAACATAACTAAAAACTTCAAACCGAGATTTCTAGTACTGACATCTTTTGATTTTTAATAGAAATCCATTTTTGTAGCTAATATAAAGGCCCCTCCTCTAAATTCATGCTAAGAAGAAGTACCCTCCTATAATAATATAGCTTCTTATTTTTTTACCTCCAAGACCAAATTTGTAATTCAAGCTAAACATAATGATCCAGATCGAATCATTTTGTATTTTCCATCTACCTTGGTACTTACAGGTGAAGAAATTAGAATAATGGGTTTGTAAGCCCCATTTTAGTGATAGGTGTCAATTTGGAGATGATGGTTCCAAAACTTCTAGAGCCATTTTAATGCATCAAATGACATTTTTAGGGATCATAAATTTGCATGGATAACTCCCAACCTCTCAACATTATTTTATATACCAAGGGCTTCCCAAAATTGCATAAGTCACCTTAATGGAGTTCATATTTGGAAGTTATGCCTCCATAATGTCAACCTACCTTGTTTATGACCATATTACGAAGTGGATGCCACGTTAGCCCCGTTACTCAAACATGTGGGGCCTATCACATGTGGACATTCAAGAGAATGATAGAAGACACAAAACTGACATTAATTGAAGGTTGTGGCATGCAAAAAATCTAACCATATATAATTATTAAGCTATGTTAAATTTGGGCCATTAAGAGGAGATTCGATTCCATTTTGTTAGCTTCGTTATTATTCTAAAGTTGAATAGAGTATCTAGGAGTGAAAGCATAGTAGAGGAAGAAGAATATTTTGTAGCAACCACAATGTCTTAGGGAATTCTATACTAAGTTACCCTTTCTTTGTATTTACATTGTCATAATTGAAGAAAAGAGAGTAGTCGATAGGCCTGACCCTTTAGATGAGTTTCTTGCCATAAAAAGTTTCCCAAGATACATCTTATGTTCACATGTGTGAATGGTTTATTTATTTTCTTATTCTTTCTTCATATAATCGAACATTAAGATAGTAATAATAAATTTGGGATTTAAGGAGATAAATTAAATAATCAAAGATTTCATAATAACATGATCTATTGTGAAAAAATATTCTAGTGGAATATTCTTGGTTGTTTACCGATCACACAAGTTCTCAATTGTGCATTTATTGTTTGTTAATTCCATCAATTATTTAGAGTTTCAAATGACTTTTAATTTTTATAATCATTGTTGTGCTCATCTATATCAATATTACATAAAATTCAACTCGAACATTAGTCCTTTATCATACAACATATTGTATCAACACATTATATTATCTAATAATGTGATGTGTAAGAAAAGTGTATAGGTCCTACTCCACACATACTGGGGTTCCTTGATAAGCCCCATTGAAGAAACCTCATGCCTTTTTATAATAAATGGAAGGTTCCCTTCAATTTCTATGATAAATATCTTTATGAGTTTTCTAGTTTCCTTCACAAGATACCCTAATTTTATGGGACACTTGAGAAGGAGTTAGACCCATGTCTTCAAAGATCATGTGGTTCCTTGAGAGTTAGATCCCATAAATAAAAATCATATATAGATCCTTCTTGTAATTTTTAGGGAAAATATATTGTATAAACATCTAGTTGGAATGCTTAGATATCAAGGCTTACTATCAATGGAAGGTATGCATCAATAGATAAATATGTCACATTCTAGAAATAAGGGTGGAAGAAGGAAAGAAATTTAGATTTGGGAGAACGTCTAGCCAAGTAATGAAATACTTTTCTTAATGGGTTGTTTGTTTGTTCAATTAATCCAAGAGACCTAGAGGATATTGAATGGTTGAAGTCCCACAATCTCACACAGTTGCACTCAACAAGTACTAGACACAAGGTGATTGTTTTGGAAAATAATAAAGAGGATTATTAGTGGTTGAAATTAATTTTGAAAATTCAATTTCCTTCCAAGGCTAAGTTCTTCTTTTGGTTGTATTTGAGTAATAAATATACCACTTAGGATATTATGTAAAGAAGAGGCTTCGTTAGGTTCATACTACTCGATTTTATGTAAATAAAATGATGAATCCATCTAAGACATCCTTGTATAAAGAAGTATGGGAAGAGGCCTCCTCCTTGATTAGTACTTCTAGTTCTTGGGATTGCCCTTCTTTAGGTGAAAACTTCAAGAAGTGGATGGAAAATCCAATTTTGGAAAATTATAGATCTCTGAAAATAATATTTTTGAGGGAACTCTAAAACAGAAGGAATCACATCCTCTTTGAGAATGCATATTACTCCTCCTTGGAGGTATAAATAAAATCATCGATTCATATGATGGTATTTAACATACTCATAGACATAAGCCACCAAGGTAAATAGTCAACTTGGAGGTAGGTCCATCCATACCTTGGGGTTTTTTGATGGGTTTATTAAAGGAAACTTAGGTTCTAATGTAGTTAGAGGTATCATATTTCTTTCATCAAATATTAATTCCTGATTCAAGGAAAACCCAGGTATTGGTAGTAATAAGTGGGTGTAACTATATGCTCTAAAACTCCCTCTAAATTTAGTCATTGAAATAATGTTGACAAGCTCTATGTTTTTTCATGGCATGAAGTTGGTGACATATTTTTTTGTAAAGACCCCATTTGAGCTTCAAGATTTATTATTGCACTTACTTCTTCATCAAATCAGAGAAGCTAGTGTCCATTTCCATGTAACACTATTACAAAATCGGTAAGTAGTGTCATTGTTTTCTACCACCACAACCCATTTCTATATTTTTTTTTATTGGCGATTGGAAAAGAATATTTTTTAATGTGATTTTTTTATCAAGTTTACACTAAACACATGAAATTGAAAAGACATTAAAACTATTAGTTTCTGTCTTGTGTCATACTTGTGCTAGATAACATTATATTATTTCCATTTTTTGAATAATTTTCTTGTTTATGAAGCTGCTATGCATCATAAGTATCATGTTTGAACTATGTTGAATCAAAGTAGCATCATATATGTAAATTCATTGAAAATTATTAGTATCAAAATAATATATTCAATAACAAAATATAAGCTATGATATTGTTGTCATATTTACACAAAGTTCTCATGTCATTCTTCTAGAAAGTTCCAATTGGTCATTAAAAATAATGTAGTTTACATAACTTAATGTGAGTAATCATTACAGTAATTATGAAAGAACAAAGGCTCCCTATCATCCGTCTCTTATCTTCAATGTTAAGGAAAATAAAGTACACTTAGTGAAGAAAACGACCATTATTCAAGAAACTATTAAGTTCCTGGTGTTATCATATATTGCCTAACTTAAATTAAAGCTAAATAATTCTTCCCTTTGAAATTATTTTATTTTGGTGGAATTGATTAGGCCTTCATATATGTGAATCACAATATTTTATGTGAATCACAATATTTTGATTCCCCAAGAATTTAAACCTACTTATAACATAATTTTAATCCAACAATATCTCTACTCTTATTTTAATTAATTGAATCAATTAATTTTATAATATATTAATATGCATAAAGAAAACATTATATAACATATATAATTAAGAGATACAAACCCCTTAAAATTATATTATTTGTCAAGTTTCTTTCGGATCAATCACATATAGGATTTTAGTTTGATGTGTTTCAAACCACTTATTGTAGTTCATCATTAGGACAAAGATGGATGGCTCGAATCAAAGGACCAATAAGTATAGTAGAGTTGCAACAACTAATTTCCAATAAACAAAAAATAAATAATATTAAATATTCAAAGTCAACATTAAATGGTAAATCAGAAATTATTAAAATTATAAATAATAATAATAATAATGTTGTAAAAATTAAAAATACATGAAATAAAAATAAATTAAAAATATAAATTAACATTAATAAATTTATATGCTATGTTGAATGCTGGGTTTAAGCTAAATAAGAAAGTACTTGTTCTTGAAACTGTAACTCTTATCAGATTCTAGAGCTTCGAAGATGAACCCTAGATGCTCAGCCGCCACCTCCTCTCCTTCGGCCGCCATCAGGCCCCTGCTCGGCCCTGTCGATGATGGAGAAGCGTGTCTCAGTTAGGGATTGCAGGTTTATGCTCTCATTTATGTTCCGCATGTCTTCAAGCTTCTTTCGAGAGCTCCCCTCCCTCTGTTTTATTCTGCTCTAGACTTTGGGGCTGCCAGCTCTCAGCCCTCTGCCGCTGCATCTGGCTAGAGCTGCCCCCATCAGATTGCAGATGCACTGGCCAAGAGCGAATTCGCAGAACATGCTCTCAATTTTCCCCAAGTGGTGGCTCTTGGAAATAAATTCTTTACCCTGGAAGGTCGCTCATTTCTATTAGCTTCTTCTCTGTCCCCCAAGAACAACCAATACTCTGTATTTGACCTTCAGAAATCTTTAACCTTCCTGGATCAGCCTGGACGGAGCATCTGGAAGCTCTTTTGGGCGGAACGCAATGTCAGACTTGGCGACCCTAGGACTCTCTCCTCTTCTCCTCACAATCCCCTACGACAAATACAGGAAGAGAAGGCCCTTCAAAGTTCCAGCCTCCTCTCGTCTCAGATCTGCAGAGGCAAGCAAAACTCTGGTCTCTCTGCCTCATTCCAGATCCTGATCAAGCTTATCTCTGGCAAAACTCTACTACAATGGGTGAGAGCATCGAATCAAGTGCAAGACCTCAAGCAGGCTCTAGAACTCAAGCTGGGGATTCCCTCTGCAGCATAGCGACTTCTCCACGAAGGTAAACAAATCGAGGATCTTTGCCCCCTGTCTTTTTACAACATTAAGAGAAATGCCTACATTGCTCTTATCCTTCGTTTGATAGGGAGAGCTATAGGACAGTCATCCTCAGCTGAGGCGTTTTCATACAAGGACACTGTCCATGCTAAGCCGCCCAAGAGAACAGCTCCACCTGCTCAGGCTCCCAAGCCTTTCCTGGTGGACAAACTGGAGGAAACCCCCTCCATTGAAATAAAGCATCCAACGCTGGATGAGCAAACCCAGCATTTTGTGGAACATGGCATTATTTGCAGGTTTAATGGGCTATGGCCACGCACAACACACCTCTATCAATGGATTCACTCTAACTGGACCGACAATTGTAAGGTTCTGTTATGCTCAAAGGGATTCTTCATTGTAGTGTTTGCTTTCGCTGAGGACTATCAAGAAGCCTTAACTAATGGCCCATGGTTCTGGGGTGCAGCTGGTTTATTCCTCACCCCTTGGTTCCCAGTTTTCGATCCCTCTACAGCAGTCATAACCAAACTCCCCATCTGGGTCAGACTTCCAAATCTCCCGGCACATCTATGGCACTTTGCTGTATTCCAAGGGATTGGCAACTCTCTAGGCCGCTTTTTAGACACAGACATCTCTAGAGGGGAAAAGGTCTTATACACTTTTGCCAGGATTTGTGCAGAAATAAACATGAGCAATGGTCTCCCGGACCAGATCAATCTCAAAATTGGAGACTTCCATTGGACTCAAACTTTGGATTACGAGAACACAACCTTTCGCTGCCGAAACTGCCATCATACAGGTCACCTTCAGAGCTCTTGTCCCATGATGCCATCCCAAAAGAAGAAAGTCAATCCTAAGCAGAAATCCAAAAGCTGGAAGCCTAATGATCCTCACCCCATGGACGATTTTGATTTCAGCTCTGATGAAGAGGAGGAGAATAAGGAAGGTGTGGCAGCAGCGTCAGAACAGGATCCGCCATCGACTGGTCCTGTGGATTCGTCTGTCCTACCAGTCTCACAGAAAAGGAATCATGAATCCTCCACCTCGGACTCAGACAAGGAGACCTCTCCGTCATCTCATCTCATTTTGCAAATCATGCCATCTCAGCAAAGTCCTCTTGAGCGGGTCAAAGTTGGTAAAAAGAAAGGGAAAAAATGTCGAATAGTTGATTCTACACATGTTGGGTAGAATCCTCTGTTCTGTTCTTTCTCCTCTATTCCTCTTGTTTCTTCTTGCTCAGCTCTTCTCTCTTCTCTTTCTCTCTTAGGAGCCGAGGTGGATAGCCTATCCTTTCCGACTGCCTGTGTTCTTGCTTCTCTTGTTTGTAATCTCTTATTGTACCATTCGTTCTCTTAATAGAATTAGTTTTTACTGAGAAAAAAAAACATTAATAAATTTATAATTTAATAATTTATATTGTAATAAAATTTGAAAAGTTGAGAAGATTATTTTTAATCCATGAAATGAGAATATAAATAAAATAAAAACAACTTAAAATAGAAATAAATTTCTAATTTAATATTTTAGAAAACTAGAAGAAATTATTTTCTAATTAAATACAAATAAAAAACCAAAATCATTAAATAAAAAAATTGGATATTAAAAGAGAATATATATATATATATATATATATATATATATATAATATATATATATATATATATATATATATATATATATATAAGTCTTAAAAACACAAAAATATGAATGGAGTAAATATAATGAAAAGAGAGAACAATCTAAAAATAAAAGTAAAATCTGATTATTTTAATTAATAAGAAATGAGGGGGAAAATATTAGGGGTTATTTTTATTATTATTATCATAAAAATATTACTTGTAACAAATATTATAATAAAAAAGGAAAAGAGGGACAATTTAATATAAATGGAAGGAAGAAACAATAAAAAGAACACTGAATTGATAAAAAGGCATAAATGAGAGGGACTAATGAAATCTATAAACAATGATAGAAGAAGTTAAGAAAGCGAACGAAAGTTGGGTAATACTGAGGAAAGGAGGGAGAAAAATAAAGGACAAAACCTAGGAATAAAGGATGAGATCCAACAACTGCTAATCTTGCATCCATGTTTCTTCTTTAGCGTCTTAGACCTTTTTTCAATCTCAATGGAATCCTTGAACTTATGGTGATGGAAATGATCAATTCTAGCAATGACACAAGAATCCTCTATACAAATGTGGTGCTTTTTCTTGTCTTCATGCTCAGCTAAAGATGGAGAGCGATTCCTACACTATTTTATGTCAATTGCATGCTCCTGAATCCTTTGATTAATATAATGGCTAGTTTCCCTAATGTAGGGAGTCTCAAAGGAACATGGGATCAAATACACACCTTTCATGTTTCTAGGTTCCATTGGGTCTTTAACTGATCTTAGGGAGATACAAATTGTGTTCATGGGTCTAAGTGTGGAAAAAACATTGCGTTTTCGAAGAATCGCAACAATCATATTGATAGAACCTTGGATAAAGGGAAGTTGAACATCCGAATTCAATTCCAAAGATTCTTTCCTTATCACAAGAACCTTACTTGCCTTTAAAAAGAGCTTGATACGTTGTGATCCACTATAGACATTCTTCTTGGAAAAATTGAGGAGATGGGTTTTCTCACCCTCTAGTGACTCTCATCAGAGACCCGCAAAGCTCGAGTAGCTAATGTATTTGGAAATCCCAACTTTTGGGCTAGACAATATTGATGGGAGTTAGCACGAAGATATTTCTCGGTGTGAATTTTATTGTGAAAAACTTTGTGAGAGAAAGAACCATCTACTTTCTTAGAGATAAGAACGTTAAGGAAGGGAAAACTACCATTAACCTCAGATTCTATGGTAAATTTTATTGATCGAGATTGATTGTTAAGATGCTACAAAAACAAATCCAACTTAGCACAACCATAAGTCCATAAGATAAAGGTATTATCAACAAACCTTTTCCAAAGTTTTAGCCTAAATTGAGTTGAGGCCAAGCCCTTAGATTCAAAATCTTCCATGAACATGTTAGCAACATTACATGTCTTTTCATAGAATTTACCTTCGAAACTTAAAAATTGGAGGTAAGGAAAACCTCAACAAACTTGACTTATATTATTATTGTTTTATCTTGTATTATAATATAATTAAGAGATTACAGATTTTTTTATAACTGTTATATATAAAAAAAAAAATCAAAAACATTCTTTGAGAATATATTTTGAATTTCATTTATAATTATAGATGGAAATTCAAGTTTTGTCGATCCATTACCCTTTCCAATAACTTTACATGGTTCATCATCACCCAAATAAGCCCATCCCAAATCATCTTGAACATTATATTGAAAATATTTTCTATGGGCTATGGCATGAAATGAATCCCTTGAGTTTATCACCTAAGAATTAGAAATTTTATATATTAAAAGGACTAAAGAATCTTATAACACATCACCTACTACATTGCTTCCTTATTATTACCCTATTGTATGTATCCTTTCCTTTTTGTGTTTAGAGACCAATAATATATATTCTTGTGTCATTTTTGCCCATAATGCCAACATTTCAGCCTCCCATTGGATTTGGATTTTCCCTTCTGAGAATTTCCATGATTCCTTGGGTACTTCCTTCTCTCCCTTTGTCTTCCCATGTTCTTGAGACTCAAATAATTACTTGACATCTCACTTGTGGTTTTCTATGACATTTCCTTGCTAAGGATAACACGACCAAACTCATCAAACCTTAAAGTGGTTGAACTAAAGACATAATTTCTCACAGTCATGACCAAGCCTTTCCAACTTTCTGGCAATGAGCATAAAATCAAAAGATCCCTACCCTTGTCATTTAAGTTGAATCTTGTATAACTTAAATGATTAGTGATTGAATTAAATTCATTTAAATGATTAGCAATAGATACACCTTTTGAAAAATTAATATTAAATAAATTATTCATAAGAGATACCTTATTGAAGGTTGAGGTTTTTTTTTTCATTTTATCCAATGTTGTCATCAAACCTTGCATTATCTTTTCTTTCAAAATGTTGAGAGCCACCAATGCTACTAAGCATAGTTGCATTGTTCCAAGTGCCTCTCTATCAATAATATCCCATTCCTCATCTTTCATAGTCAATGGATTTATTTTCTACTTCGCCTAATGGTACAAAAATATTTTTCTAATATAGGTAATCTTCCATTATTGGTAGTTTTCGCTATTAAAATTCTTGACATAAAAATTTCTTCAGCTATTGCCGACACTCTAACAATGAACCTTTTATGAGATTTATCAGCTAAAATAAACCTTTATCTCTAACACCTATTGATAGGAATAAAATCCTAAAGCAATAAAATAAAAAGAAATGTGGAAATAAAACAAATTGAAACAATCTAAAGAAGACACCATTATACATGGTTCACCCAATTTGGACTACATATAAGGAGAAATATCCAACCATCCCTTTGATTTTGTCTAACAAAATGAAAAGATAACAACCTACAATACATCCACTGCAACCTCCTCTTCTCTATCTCACAATCTCCTCTCTCTCAATTACAATGTTATCTCAATAATACACAATTGCAACACCATTCCCTCATAAAAAGAAGGTTTCTTTATAGGGAAGAAAACCCTAACATAACGCTTATCATTTTTTTCCTAATGATGAATGATATATATTGACTATGAAATTACAATATTTTACCGGAAAAAAATTCCAAGAATTTGTCTTTGGGGATGCTTCCCTTGAACCCATATCCAAGTGGGCTCTAAAGAGTCAATGCGTCACTTAGACTCCTTGTTCAAAATAATGGGGTGAGAGGGGGGGGGGTTGTGGAGGAGGGAGAGGAAATCCCCCCACACCCTCCATCAGGAGTTTTTGTCCAAATATGGCCAAAAATAAGGACTCTAAATCAGGGAGATAATCAAACTCCATAAACAACAATTCCTGATGGCTCATTAACAATTTCAACTATAATTGGATCTTGAAGAGAACATGTTATTAGTGAGATTTAAATCTAGATGAGAAAGATAACAGATCTTCTTCCCGACTACCAAAGATAACATTGATCGCTGAATAACCCAACCTATGTAAAGGAAATTTTTGTTTTTTGTTGGCTAACCGATGGGAGGAATTTGAGCTAGTGACCTTTCCACAAAGAGTTCCTTAATAGTGCACCTATTCATTGTCAATTCAAAGCCTCAAACACATCTATAAAAGAATTATGAGATACACAAGTAAAAGTCTTTTTCAAACTACATACATATGTAATACTTGATAAAATAATATATAAAATAATAAATATTGATCAAATTAAAAACAAATTTATATTTGATTATCAATTTGGAAATTCTAATTATGAAAATATTATAAACGATAAAGAAATATCTTAATTTACATTTTAAACTAAATTCCATATTTATATATAGTTACAGTTTAATTCAAATATTTTAATTAAATAAATAAATTTAATTTCAAAATCTATTTTCCCATATATATTTGCTCTGATTGTATATCTAACCCTAAACATAAACGAAACAATTAAGTTGCTTATTCAATAAAATAAATAAATTATTATTAAATAAAAATAAATATATATATTTTAAAATATATATAATTTCCTTTCATGAAATTAATATATATGATTACTATTATTTTAATAATTTTTATACTATTTATTTATAATATTAATTTATTATTATTATGAAAAATATAAAATAATAATAATAGAATTCAAGATTTACGTATTGTGATACATATGGATATTTCAATACTATCAAATTATTAATTAATTTAATGGAACACTTATATTATGGTGCATATGGATATTTCAATACAATCAAAATATCAATTAATTCAATAAAAATATTTTATGAAAACATTATTATGACATGAAACATATTTCCATATGCTCACAAAGTGCCCTCTCTAATTCATGTGTGAATGATGTGTTATTAAATATTTTTAAATGCAAATTTAATTAGCATTTGCACCACATGTTACAAAGGAAACGTCGTAAGGAAATGATATAAGAAACAATAGCATAGAAGAAAGAAGTCAAAATTTTATGCAATTTTGTTTCTTTACTGGTGTTTATTTTTTATCATCAACAAATGCCTAGATCAGCTATCCATATTACCAAGAACCTTCGCATTTGAGGGCGTTGCCACAATGCCACAAATCTCATTTCGATGACCACCGGGAAGGGAATTGTTGTCAGAGATGCAACATGTTTCCATTGTTTCTCGAATGGACTCTGTTCTTGCACTGATTATTGTAATGCTAATTGCAAACCGTCTCATACAAAATAGTGTGACTGCAAGCATAAGCAATTACTTTTCTTTTGTGACAAGCATATGATTGATAGAGAAAAGTGGACAAATGCAAAAGGAGAGGGGATTAGTAAAATATTTGATGTGTATCAGTTTTTGTTCGGTTTAATCTAGGGTGCATACATAGCATCAGTGTAATCTAGGGTGCATACATAGCAAAAACATACCTGGATAGTTATTGACATTTTCATAAGACAGATTGAATTTCTACCTGATTCATTTTTTCATATCGACCATAATTTTACAAAAAATGTCGAATAGGGGTTACATTGAGTATAGTATAGCTAAACATAATGATCCAGATCGAATCATTTTGTATTTTCCATCTACCTTGGTACTTACAGGTGAATAAATTAGAATAATGGGTTTGTAAGCCCCATTTTAGTGATAGGTGTCAATTTGGAGATGATGGTTCCAAAAATTCTAGAGCTATTTTAATGCATCAAATGACATTTTTAGGGATCATAAATTTGCAAGGATAACTCCCAACCTCTCAACATTATTTTATATACCAAGGGCTTCCCAAAATTGCATAAGTCACCTTAATGGAGTTCATATTTGGAAGTTATGCCTCCATAATGTCAACCTACCTTGTTTATGACCATATTACGAAGTGGATGCCACGTTAGCCCCGTTACTCAAACATGTGGGGCCTATCACATGTGGACATTCAAGAGAATGATAGAAGACACAAAACTGACATTAATTGAAGGTTGTGGCATGCAAAAAATCTAACCATATATAATTATTAAGCTATGTTAAATTTGGGCCATTAAGAGGAGATTTGATTCCATTTTGTTAGCTTTGTTATTATTCTAAAGTTGAATAGAGTATCTAGGAGTGAAAGCATAGTAGAGGAAGAAGAATATTTTGTAGCAACCACAAAGTCTTAGCGAATTCTATACTAAGTTACCCTTTCTTTGTATTTACATTGTCATAATTGAAGAAAAGAGAGTAGTCGATAGGCCTGACCCTTTAGATGAGTTTCTTGCCATAAAAAGTTTCCCAAGATACATCTTATGTTCACATGTGTGAATGGTTTATTTATTTTCTTATTCTTTCTTCATATAATCGAACATTAAGATAGTAATAATAAATTTGGGATTTAAGGAGATAAATTAAATAATCAAAGATTTCATAATAACATGATCTATTGTGAAAAAATATTCTAGTGGAATATTCTTGGTTGTTTACCGATCACACAAGTTCTCAATTGTTCATTTATTATTTGTTAATTCCATCAATTATTTAGAGTTTCAAATGACTTTTAATTTTTATAATCATTGTTGTGCTCATCTATATCAATATTACATAAAATTCAACTCGAACATTAGTCCTTTATCATACAACATATTGTATCAACACATTATATTATCTAATAATGTGATGTGTAAGAAAAGTGTATAGGTCCTACTCCACACATACTGGGGTTCCTTGATAAGCCCCATTGAAGAAACCTCATGCCTTTTTATAATAAATGGAAGGTTCCCTTCAATTTCTATGATAAATATCTTTATGAGTTTTCTAGTTTCCTTCACAAGATACCCTAATTTTATGGGACACTTGAGAAGGAGTTAGACCCATGTCTTCAAAGATCATGTGGTTCCTTGAGAGTTAGATCCCATAAATAAAAATCATATATAGATCCTTCTTGTAATTTTTAGGGAAAATATATTGTATAAACATCTAGTTGGAATGCTTAGATATCAAGGCTTACTATCAATGGAAGGTATGCATCAATAGATAAATATGTCACATTCTAGAAATAAGGGTGGAAGAAGGAAAGAAATTTAGATTTGGGAGAACGTCTAGCCAAGTAATGAAATACTTTTCTTAATGGGTTGTTTGTTTGTTCAATTAATCCAAGAGACCTAGAGGATATTGAATGGTTGAAGTCTCACAATCTCACACAGTTGCACTCAACAAGTACTAGACACAAGGTGATTGTTTTGGAAAATAATAAAGAGAATTATTAGTGGTTGAAATTAATTTTGAAAATTCAATTTCCTTCCAAGGCTAAGTTCTTCTTTTGGTTGTATTTGAGTAATAAATATACCACTTAGGATATTATGTAAAGAAGAGGCTTCGTTAGGTTCATACTACTCGATTTTATGTAAATAAAATGATGAATCCATCTAAGACATCCTTGTATAAAGAAGTATGGGAAGAGGCCTCCTCCTTGGTTAGTACTTCTAGTTCTTGGGATTGCCCTTCTTTAGGTGAAAACTTCAAGAAGTGGATGGAAAATCCAATTTTGGAAAATTATAGATCTCTGAAAATAATATTTTTGGGGGAACTCTAAAACAGAAGGAATCACATCCTCTTTGAGAATGCATATTACTCCTCCTTGGAGGTATAAATAAAATCATCGATTCATATGATGGTATTTAACATACTCATAGACATAAGCCACCAAGGTAAACAGTCAACTTGGAGGTAGGCCCATCCATACCTTGGGGTTTTTTGATGGGTTTATTAAAGGAAACTTAGGTTCTAATGTAGTCAGAGGTATCATATTTCTTTCATCAAATATTAATTCCTGATTCAAGGAAAACCCAGGTATTGGTAGTAATAAGTGGGTGTAACTATATGCTCTAAAACTCCCTCTAAATTTAGTCATTGAAATAATGTGGACAAGCTCTATGTTTTTTCAGGGCATGAAGTTGGTGACATATTTTTTTGTAAAGACCCCATTTGAGCTTCAAGATTTATTATTGCACTTACTTCTTCATCAAATCAGAGAAGCTAGTGTCCATTTCCATGTAACACTATTACAAAATCTGTAAGTAGTGTCATTGTTTTCTACCACCACAACCCATTTCTATATTTTTTTTTATTGGCTATTGGAAAAGAATATTTTTTAATGTGATTTTTTTATCAAGTTTACAATAAACACATGAAATTGAAAAGACATTAAAACTATTAGTTTCTGTCTTGTGTCATACTTGTGCTAGATAACATTATATTATTTCCATTTTTTGAATAATTTTCTTGTTTATGAAGCTGCTATGCATCATAAGTATCATGTTTGAACTATGTTGAATCAAAGTAGCATCATATATGTAAATTCATTGAGAATTATTAGTATCAAAATAATATATTCAATAACAAAATATAAGCTATGATATTGTTGTCATATTTACACAAAGTTCTCATGTCATTCTTCTAGAAAGTTCCAATTGGTCATTAAAAATAATGTAGTTTACATAACTTAATGTGAGTAATCATTACAATAATTATGAAAGAACAAAGGCTCCCTATCATCCATCTCTTATCTTCAATGTTAAGGAAAATAAAGTACACTTAGTGAAGAAAACGACCATTATTCAAGAAACTATTAAGTTCCTGGTGTTATCATATATTGCCTAACTTAAATTAAAGCTAAATAATTCTTCCCTTTGAAATTATTTTATTTTGGTGGAATTGATTAGGCCTTCATATATGTGAATCACAATATTTTATGTGAATCACAATATTTTGATTCCCAAGAATTTAAACCTACTTATAACATAATTTTAATCCAACAATATCTCTACTCTTATTTTAATTAATTGAATCAATTAATTTTATAATATATTAATATGCATAAAGAAAACATTATATAACATATATAATTAAGAGATACAAACCCCTTAAAATTATATTATTTGTCAAGTTTCTTTCGGATCAATCACATATAGGATTTTAGTTTGATGTGTTTCAAACCACTTATTGTAGTTCATCATTAGGACAAAGATGGATGGCTCGAATCAAAGGACCAATAAGTATAGTAGAGTTGCAACAACTAATTTCCAATAGACAAAAAGTAAATAATATTAAATATTCAAAGTCAACATTAAATGTTAATCAGAAATTATTAAAATTATAAATAATAATAATAATAATAATAATGATGTTGTAAAAATTAAAAATACATGAAATAAAAATAAATTAAAAATATAAATTAACATTAATAAATTTATATGCTATGTTGAATACTGGGTTTAAGATAAATAAGAAAGTACTTGTTCTTGAAACTGTAACTCTTATCGGATTCTAGAGCTCCGAAGATGAACCCTAGATGCTCAGCCGCCACCTCCTCTCCTTCGGCCGCCATCAGGCCCCTGCTTGGCCCTGTCGATGATGGAGAAGTGTGTCTCAGTCAGGGATTGCAGGTTTATGCTCTCATTTATGTTCCGCATGTCTTCAAGCTTCTTTCGAGAGCTCCCCTCCCTCTGTTTTATTCTGCTCTAGACTTTGGGGCTGCCAGCTCTCAGCCCTCTGCCGCTGCATCTGGCTAGAGCTGCCCCCATCAGATTGCAGATGCATTGGCCAAGAGCGAATTCGCAGAACATGCTCTCAATTTTCCCCAAGCCGTGGTTCTTGGAAATAAATTATTTACCCTGGAAGGTCGCTCATTTCTATTAGCTTCTTTCTGTCCCCCAAGAACAACCAATACTCTGTATTTGACCTTCAGAAATCTTTAACCTTCCTGGATCAGCCCGGACGGAGCATCTGGAAGCTCTTTTGGGCGGAACGCAATGTCAGACTCGGCGACCCTAGGACTCTCTCCTCTTCTCCTCACAATCCCCTACGGCAAATACAGGAAAAGAAGGCCCTTCAAAGTTCCAACCTCCTCTCATCTCAGATCTGCAGAGGCAAGCAGAACTCTGGTCTCTCTGCCTCATTCTAGATCCTGATCAAGCTTATCTCTGGCAAAACTCTGCTACAATGGGTGAGAGCATCGAATCAAGTGCAAGACCTCAAGCAGGCTCTGGAACTCAAGCTGGGGATTCCCTCTGTAGCATAGCGACTTCTCCACGAAGGTAAACAACTCGAGGATCTTTGCCCCCTGTCTTTTTACAGCATTAAGAGAAATGCCTACATTGCTCTTACCCTTCGTTTGATAGGGGGAGCTGTAGGACAGTCATCCTTAGCTAAGGTGTTTTCATACAAGGACACTGTCCATGCTAAGCCGCCCAAGAGAACAGCTCCACCTGCTCAGGCTCCCAAGCCTTTCCTGGTGGACAAACTGGAGGAAACCCCCTCCATTGAAATAAAGCATCCAACGCTGGATGAGCAAACCCAACATTTTGTGGAACATGGCATTATTTGCAGGTTTAATGGGCTATGGCCACACACAACAGACCTCTATCAATGGATTCACTCTAACTGGACCGACAATTGCAAGGTTCTGTTATGCTCAAAGGGATTCTTCATTGTAGTGTTTTCTTTCGCTGAGGACTATCAAAAAGCCTTAACTAATGGCCCATGGTTCTGGGGTGCAGCTGGTTTATTCCTCACCCCTTGGTTCCCAGTTTTCGATCCCTCTACAGCAGTCATAACCAAACTCCCCATCTGGGTCAGACTTCCAAACCTCCCGGCGCATCTATGGCACTTTGCTGTATTCCAAGGGATTGGCAACTCTCTAGGCCGCTTTTTAGACATAGACATCTCTAGAGGGGAAAAGGTCTTATACACTTTTGCCAGGATTTGTGCAGAAATAGACATGAGCAAAGGTCTCCCGGACCAGATCAATCTCAAAATTGGAGACTTCCATTGGACTCAAACTTTGGATTACGAGAACACAACCTTTCGCTGCCGAAACTGCCATCATACAGGTCACCTTCAGATCTCTTGTCCCATGATGCCATCCCAAAAGAAGAAAGCCAATCCTAAGCAGAAATCCAAAAGCTGGAAGCCTAATGATCCTCACCCCATGGACGATTTTGATTTCAGCTCTGATGAAGAGGAGGAGAATAAGGAAGGTGTGGCAGCAGCGTCAGAACAGGATCCGCCCTCGACTGGTCCTGTGGATTCGTCTGTCCTACCAGTCTCACAGAAAAGGAATCATGAATCCTCCACCTCGGACTCAGACAAGGAGACCTCTCCGTCATCTCATCTCATTTTGCAAATCATGCCATCTCAGCAAAGTCCTCTTGAGCGGGTCAAAGTTGGTAAAAAGAAAGGGAAAAAATGTTGAATAGTTGATTCTACACATGTTGGGTAGAATCCTCTGTTCTGTTCTTTCTCCTCTATTCCTCTTGTTTCTTCTTGCTCAGCTCTTCTCTCTTCTCTTTCTCTCTTAGGAGCCGAGGTGGATAGCCTATCCTTTCTGATTGCCTGTGTTCTTGCTTCTCTTGTTTGTAATCTCTTATTGTACCATTCGTTCTCTTAATAGAATTAGTTTTTACTAAGAAAAAAAAAACATTAATAAATTTATAATTTAATAATTTATATTGTAATAAAATTTGAAAAGTTGAGAAGATTATTTTTAATCCATGAAATGAGAATATAAAGAAAATAAAAACAAATTAAAATAGAAATAAATTTCTAATTTAATATTTTAGAAAACTAGAAGAAATTATTTTCTAATTAAATACAAATAAAAAACCAAAATCATTAAATAAAAAATTTGGATATTAAAAGAGAATATATATATATATATATATATAGTCTTAAAAATACAAAAAGATGAATGGAGTAAATATAATGAAAAGAGAGAACAATCTAAAAATAAAAGTAAAATCTGATTATTTTAATTAATAAGAAATGAGGGGGAAAATATTATTAAAAATATTAGGGGTTATTTTTATTATTATTATCATAAAAATATTACTTGTAACAAATATTATAATAAAAAAGGAAAAGAGGGACAATTTAATATAAATGGAAGGAAGAAACAATAAAAAGAACACTGAATTGATAAAAAGGCATAAATGAGAGGGACTAATGAAATCTATAAACAATGATAGAAGAAGTTAAGAAAGCAAACGAAAGTTGGGCAATACTGAGGAAAGGAGGGAGAAAAATAAAGGACAAAACCTAGGAATAAAGGGACGAGATCCAACAACTACTAATCTTCCATCCATGTTTCTTCTTTAGCGTCTTAGACCTTTTTTCAATCTCAATGGAATCCTTGAACTTATGGTGATGGAAATGATCAATTCTAGCAATGACCCAAGAATCCTCTATACAAATGTGGTGCTTTTTCTTGTCTTCATGCTCAGCTAAAGATGGAGAGCGATTCCTACACTATTTTATGTCAATTGCATGCTCCTGAATCCTTTGATTAATATAATGGCTAGTTTCCCTAATGTAGGGAGTCTCAAAGGAACATGGGATCAAATACACACCTTTCATGTTTCTAGGTTCCATTGGGTCTTTAACTGATCTTAGGGAGCTACAAATTGTGTTCATGGGTCTAAGTGTGGAAAAAACATTGCGTTTTCGAAGAATCCCAACAATCATATTGATAGTCCCTTGGATAAAGGGAAGTTTAACATCCGAATTCAATTCCCAAGATTCTTTCCTTATCACAAGAACCTTACTTGCCTTTAAAAAGAGCTTGATACGTTGTGATCCACTATAGACATTCTTCTTGGAAAAATTGAGGAGATGGGTTTTCTCACCCTCTAGTGACTCTCATCAGAGACCCGCAAAGCTCGAGTAGCTAATGTATTTAGAAATCCCAACTTTTGGGCTAGACAGTATTGATGGGAGTTAGCACGAAGATATTGCTCGGTGTGAGTTTTATTGTGAAAAACTTTGTGAGAGAAAGAACCATCTACTTTCTTAGAGATAAGAACGTTAAGGAAGGGAAAACTACCATTAACCTCAGATTCTATGGTAAATTTTATTGATCGAGATTGATTGTTAAGATGCTACAAAAACAAATCCAACTTAGCACAACCATAAGTCCATAAGATAAAGGTATTATCAACAAACCTTTTCCAAAGTTTTAGCCTAAATTGAGTTGAGGCCAAGCCCTTAGATTCAAAATCTTCCATGAACATGTTAGCAACATTACATGTCTTTTCATAGAATTTACCTTCGAAACTTAAAAATTGGAGGTAAGGAAAACCTCAACAAACTTGACTTATATTATTATTGTTTTATCTTGTATTATAATATAATTAAGAGATTACAGATTTTTTTATAACTGTTATATATAAAAAAAAAATCAAAAACATTCTTTGAGAATATATTTTGAATTTCATTTATAATTATAGATGGAAATTCAAGTTTTGTCGATCCATTACCCTTTCCAATAACTTTACATGGTTCATCATCACCCAAATAAGCTCGTCCAAAATCATCTTGAACATTATATTGAAAATATTTGCTATGGGCTATGGCATGAAATGAATCCCTTGAGTTTATCACCTAAGAATTAGAAATTTTATATATTAAAAGGACTAAAGAATCTTATAAGACATCACCTACTACATTGCTTCCTTATTATTCCCCTATTGTATGTATGCTTTCCTTTTTGTGTTTAGAGACCAATAATATATATTCTTGTGTCATTTTTGACCACAATGCCAACATTTCAGCCTCCCATTGGATTTGGATTTTCCCTTCTGAGAATTTCCATGATTCCTTGGGTACTTCCTTCTCTCCCTTTGTCTTCCCATGTTCTTGAGACTCAAATAATTACTTGACATCTCACTTGTGGTTTTCTATGACATTTCCTTGCTAAGGATAACACGACCAAACTCATCAAACCTTAAAGTGGTTGAACTAAAGACATAATTTGTCACAGTCATGACCAAGCCTTTCCAACTTTCTGGCAATGAGCATAAAATCAAAAGATCCCTACCCTTGTCATTTAAGTTGAATCTTGTATAACTTAAATGATTAGTGATTGAATTAAATTCATTTAAATGATTAGCAATAGATACACCTTTTGAAAAATTAATATTAAATAAATTATTCATAAGAGATACCTTATTGAAGGTTGAGGTTTTTTTTTTCATTTTTTCCAATGTTGTCATCAAACCTTGCATTATCTTTTCTTTCAAAATGTTGAGAGCCACTAATGCTACTAAGCATAGTTGCATTGTTCCAAGTGCCTCTCTATCAATAATATCCCATTCCTCCCCCGGATGCGGGTGCATGCGAAGGATGAGCGGCAGGTGGCTCGTCACATGGGCAGCTGCCAGCCCGGACGAGCCACCATAAACCAACACGCCCAAGCAATGAATGCGAAGGAGGAATTAGACAGCAGAAGGACCAGTTCGGCTCCAGAACAATTCATGGCGATAGGGATTAACCTTGGGAAGTTAAATTGGTTTAAGGTGACATTCAATGCGCAGACCGGTACAAGGATTATGGCAATCCATAAGAGCGATCACAATGTGGCATTCCCGCATTTCTCAACGAGACCTGAGCAAATTCTGAAGGCGACAGAGCACACTCTGTCCAGGTGCAGGCTTTCACCGAGGATTTCTATCAAGAGAGGTAGGTGTAGAATGCCTGAGAGGCAAATGATGAACAGCAGAAGAATTGGTTCGAGGGGCCGTCCTGCAACACAAAGGCCCGCCACTTCACCCTCCTCCTCTGTTGATATTCCTCCAGAACCGGGCAGCAGCAGCAGTCCGCGTCGAACAGTTGGCCACCGAATTGAGCGAGACAGGGGAGCACTCATGGAGTGTGGTCACCGGGAACATCCAGCAGTTAAATACCGCATCCCTTGCACATTGGAGAACAACACGCTCATAGTTTCAGTTACTGTTGAGCACTGCAGCGACCTCCGGAGGCCACATGACAACCTGACTGTGCCAAGAGTGGATATGCAGGTCCCCAGGGTGGACTTAAGGCGACCCACTCAAGCTGACGAAGTCGAATCCGGTCCCAGCGAGCCCGCTCAGAAAGGGATGCGCCTGGATGTGGAGGAAGATAAGAAGCTAAAGGGGTTAGCGATGGAAGATGAGCCTTACCTCACTGATGAGGACTAGCTCAAAAGCCTCACCGTTCTCACGGCCAGGAATGCTACTCTCGGTCCATCTCTTTCTGTTTTACTCAGTTTGTATGTCTGTCAAAGGGTCAATGTCCACCGCGAAAGCTTATGTGTCGTCCATGTCTGTTTACGTGTCGATTATGTCAAGTAATGGGTCCATCATGTCAAGTTATATGTCCGCTGTGTTGGCTCAAAAGCCTGTTGTGTCGATTACATGCTGGTTATGTAGGTTGAAAGAAACTGGTTCCTTTTTGCCAGGTATTCTAAATGGATAGTCATGGGAAATTCTCTTCGGAGAAACACGGCTTCGGCCCTTTTTGTAAAATTGGATGTAAATTTTGGTTTTTTGTAATATAAATTAGTGCAGTCTTACGGAGAAAAAAAAAATAATATCCCATTCCTCATCTTTCATAGTCAATGGATTTATTTTCTACTTCGCCTAATGGTACAAAAATATTTTTCTAATATAGGTAATCTTCTGTTATTGGTAGTTTTCGCTATTAAAATTCTTGACATAAAAATTTCTTCAGCTATTGCCGACACTCTAACCATGAACCTTTTATGAGATTTATCAGCTAAAATAAACCTTTATCTCTAACACCTATTGATAGGAATAAAATCCTAAAGCAATAAAATAAAAAGAAATGTGGAAATAAAACAAATTGAAACAATCTAAAGAAGACACCATTATACATGGTTCACCCAATTTGGACTACATATAAGGAGAAATATCCAACCATCCCTTTGATTTTTTCTAACAAAATGAAAAGATAACAACCTACAATACATCCACTGCAACCTCCACTTCTCTATCTCACAATCTCCTCTCTCTCAATTACAATGTTATCTCAATAATACACAATTGCAACACCATTCCCTCATAAAAAGAAGGTTTCTTTATAGGGAATAAAACCCTAACATAACGCTTATCATTTTTTTCCTAATGATGAATGATATATATTGACTATGAAATTACAATATTTTACCGGAAAAAAATTCCAAGAATTTGTCTTTGGGGATGCTTCCCTTGAACCCATATCCAAGTGGGCTCTAAAGAGTTGTCAATGCGTCACTTAGACTCCTTGTTCAAAATAATGGGGTGAGAGGGGGGGGGGGGTTGTGGAGGAGGGAGAGGAAATCCCCCCACACCCTCCATCAGGAATTTTTGTCCAAATATGGCCAAAAATAAGGACTCTAAATCAGGAAGATAATCAAACTCCATAAACAACAATTCCTCATGGCTCATTAACAATTTCAACTATAATTGGATCTTGAAGAGAACATGTTATTAGTGAGATTTAAATCTAGATGAGAAAGATAACAGATCTTCTTCCCGACTACCAAAGATAACATTGATCGCTGAATAACCCAACCTATGTAAAGGAAATTTTTGTTTTTTGTTGGCTAACCGATGGGAGGAATTTGAGCTAGTGACCTTTCCACAAAGAGTTCCTTAATAGTGCACCCATTCATTGTCAATTCAAAGCCTCAAACACATCTATAAAAGAATTATGAGATACACAAGTAAAAGTCTTTTTCAAACTACATACATATGTAATATTTGATAAAATAATATATAAAATAATAAATATTGATCAAATTAAAAACAAATTTATATTTGATTATCAATTTGGAAATTCTAATTATGAAAATATTATAAACGATAAAGAAATATCTTAATTTACATTTTAAACTAAATTCCATATTTATATATAGTTACAGTTTAATTCAAATATTTTAATTAAATAAATAAATTTAATTTCAAAATCTATTTTCCCATATATATTTGCTATGATTGTATATCTAACCCTAAACATAAACGAAACAATTAAGTTGCTTATTCAATAAAATAAATAAATTATTATTAAATAAAAATAAATATATATTTTTTAAAATATATATAATTTCCTTTCATGAAATTAATATATATGATTACTATTATTTTAATAATTTTTATACTATTTATTTATAATATTAATTTATTATTATTATGAAAAATATAAAATAATAATAATAGAATTCAAGATTTACGTATTGTGATACATATGGATATTTCAATACTATCAAATTATTAATTAATTTAATGGAACACTTATATTATGGTGCATATGGATATTTAAATACAATCAAAATATCAATTAATTCAATAAAAATATTTTATGAAAACATTATTATGACATGAAACATATTTCCATATGATGTGTTATTAAATATTTTTAAATGCAAATTTAATTAGCATTTGCACCACATGTTACAAAGGAAACGCTGTAAGGAAATGATATAAGAAACAATAGCATAGAAGAAAGAAGTCAAAATTTTATGCAATTTTGTTTCTTTACTGGTGTTTATTTTTTTACCATCAACAAATGCCTAGATCAGCTATCCATATTACCAAGAACCTTCGCATTTGAGGGCATTGCCACAATGCCACAAATCTCATTTCGATGACCACCGGGAAGGGAATTGTTGTCAGAGATGCAAATTGTTTCCATTGTTTCTCGAATGGACTCTGTTCTTGCACTGATTATTGTAATGCTAATTGCAAATCGTCTCATACAAAATAGTGTGACTGCAAGCATAAGCAATTACTTTTCTTTTGTGACAAGCATATGATTGATAGAGAAAAGTGGACAAATGCAAAAGGAGAGGGGATTAGTAAAATATTTGATGTGTATCAGTTTTTGTTCGGTTTAATCTAGGGTGCATACATAGCATCAGTGTAATCTAGGGTGCATACATAGCAAAAACATACCTGGATAGTTAGTGACATTTTCATAAGACAGATTGAATTTCTACCTGATTCATTTCTTCATATCGACCATAATTTTACAAAAAATGTCGAATAGGGGTTACATTAAGTATAGTATTGCTAGAAATTTGCATAATGCAGTGTTGTTGGGTGGTATGCCAATGGTGACACATCATGTGATCATATTTCATTGATATAGACAGTATTTCGAGCATAGTTATTTAAGGTTACATGTCGAATATTTCAAGAGAAGCTATGCATAGCAAATTCTAGCTGCCCTAACATAATTCACCCAAAAGATACAGAATTTATCTGACAAACTGATTTATCTTGGAAAATGTGATTGTTATATAAGAAGGCGTGAATTGGGCTTAAGATTGTAAAATATCTCATAACCTTTTCCAATATACTATAAATCAAGGCCAAGGAACACTAACATAGGGAATAATCAACATGTGTAGAAGCTAGGACATTCATAACATAGTAAGAAGAGCATTCCCTACAGGGTCCTCTAGGTCAAACCCATTTCTAATTACATGGCCATGCACCTCGTTTCCCTGCTGCGGAGCATTTGGGCAAGTGCACACACCAAGTACATTGGCAAAGGTAACATGATCCGCCTCTATAGCTATCCATTGCATCTGGCCATAAAGCCTTAGTGCCTCCTGACAATACCCATTTTTCGTATATCCAACAATAATAGTATTCCATGACACCACATCCCATTCAGGCATTTTTTCAAACATTGTCCATCCATCTACTACATATCAATATTGACTTGTTCGACTTACTTAGAACTAGTAGCTGAAGCTGATCATATAGTGCAAGAACTCCAGCCCCTGCTACTCCTAACATAATATTAGTTGTTACTCCACTAAAGAGGGCACGGATGTCCTCCTGGCACACAATTTGTTGAAAAGCATGGATGGTGTTACTATAACTTGTTTCTAGAAAAACAGCTTGACAGAAAATGTTATGTGAGATCCATCATAGTTACTAGAAGTAGCATCACAAGCTCAGAACATGAGCAAGAATGTAGATTTTATGTCATATTTCTTACTTGTATAATGTCTTCAACATGTCGTGTATAAGACAAAGAAAGAAAGTCAATGTTGTTGTGAACTCCCCAAGATGAAATCACCTTCAAAGTACAAATAATAGAAATAAATCAAATTACAAACCTTGTCAAAGTCAAATCACATGATGCACAATAAACTTTAGCACAAAAGTAGACTAGTGCCCTACAATTTGTAAGGTTACATTTATTTCATGAGATCAAAGCTTGTACTATCTAATATTTGAAGAGCGAGGGTTACCACAATTAGCAAATGCACAAATTAATTTATTTGACACTTTGATTTCATGTTAGTTACAGACTGCATGCTTTCAGTTTATAAGGTTTATCCTAAGGTCCTTGATGGAAGCCAATATTGTCTTCTAACATTGCTTGATGAACATTTGACAAAGGATGAGAACAATGAAGTAATTGAAATTCAAAGATTATGAATAAATAAGGAAGACCTTTATATAAGGGAAAATAACTCAATATGTTCATTTTAAAGATATGCTATCACCAATATTAATATTCATTAGGTTGCGGACAAATAGAAAATTAGCATTAGCTTTCTAACATCTAGATGGTCTCACCATTGTTTGAATTGAGCACTCCTAGTGATAAAAAGAGTGAAAATATGTTAAAAATTGGATTCTGTGAGCTTCTAGAGGGCATTATGTTGTCAAAGATTGCCCCAGGTGAGAATTAATCAAGTGGCGGATACCCAAAAAATCGACGATTGGATTTAGTAAACTACAAGTAAAGCTTCAAGGTGTAAGATTGAATTTACCATAATGAGCATAGACAAACTAACTAGTGGACAGGTAGTCAAACAAACTATGTGCTTCTAAAGGCATTATGTCGTCAAATATTGTAGATGCCCCAAGGTGAGAATTAACCAGGTGGATGATACTAGAATTTGAATGTGTAACATCAAAGTTCCAAATGGCTAGTTTATAAAGAGAAAATTAGTAAGAAGGGAGCAGGGCAATCTTATATAATTTCATTGGCTTCACATTTGAACATTATGTTGTTCTGAACCATGATACCCTAAATTCATATATTAATTCAATGGATTTCATTAGGGATATTCTCTGAAACAATGCCCTATCCTTGAAGCAAAGTAATAGAAGAGTATTGCCATTTCTGTGGAAACTGTGTATGTTCTAAACCTTCTTTCTTGATAAGTTAATGTCGGATATATGATCTATTGGCTATTTATTTATGTGAATGCTGCCACAGTTTGCTTCTGATATTTTTTCCAGTTGATAGACAACTTTCAAGAATTTTGCTAACTTCAAGACACAATTTCATGACCAACACACAACTAAACAAAGAAAAGAAAACTGTGTGAATGGAAAATAATGCCAATGTGAAAAGAATAATCTCTAAAATCAGTGAGAATCTATGCCCATGCAACCTACAAAATTTGTATGTGCTTAATATTGGCATAAATTCTATACCAATTGGGCTTCACACAAACCATTTTTCTCAACCCATATTTAGGTAACTCTTACATTTCCGAAATCTTCATTGATGACTCTTCCCTGGAAAGTATTCATTAATATCTAACTTGAAAACCTAGAAAAAACAGTGAATTTTGACCCATCAAGTACAACAAAAAACTGAACCATTCGACATTACCCAATTGTAGTTCTATGTGGTAAAAATGAAATTGCAACATTAAAACAATTCCAGTCAATCATGACCATGGACCCTCTATCTAAAAGAATTATAACTATATTGGAAACTAACACAGTAATATCCATGCTTGCAATTACTTACGTGCTTATCTATATCACTCAGTGTTGGAAGATCAATATGAACTTGAGTGGCATGCATTGTAAACAATGGAACAACAAGAGTTGCAACTTTTTTGACATGACACAATATATCTTGATCTTTAATCTCTGCAACTTGCAATAAGATTAGTTAGCAGATATTTAACACTAGAACTCCATCTATATCAATATAAGATGTGCAAATGTTCCTCTGCTTGGATATTCACAAAAATAGTGTCAGAAGAGCATAATTATTTAAGGCTGCATGTAGAAGATTTCAAGAGAAGCTATGCATGGCAGATTCTACCTGCCCTAACATAATTCACCCAAAAGATAAAAAAATTCTTTGACAAACTGATTTATCTTAGACAATGTGATTGTTATATGAGAAGGCATGCATTGGGCTTAAGATTGTAAAATATCTCATAACCTTTTCCAACTCATTTTGACCATATCCATTTACAAGATTAGTCCATGACACCACATCTCTTTCGGGAATTCTATCGAATAATTGTTGTGCTACAAAATTGTGCACAAAAGTGCACAACTTCTTACAAATTCTAACAATGATGTTAAAATTGAAACAAGTCAGGGTGCAACCATTTGGTTTCCATCTTTGTTACAAGTATTCCATGTCAGAGCATCTATGCATTGAATATATGATAGGTCTTGTCTCTGTATAGAGGCCCTTTTGGGCCATGATCCATTTTCCTTTGAAAATATTACATTTTCCTGCATCTTTCTTTGGATCGATCTGAATTGTCTCTAAAACCTTGCATTCGTTCCTTTTAATATCTTGAATTTAAGACATTTTCTTTATGCTACTTCTTGTGTTTACACTGCCGTTGTCAAAGAAATAGTGACTGGTATGGGACCACTTTTATTGTACAGGAAAGAACAACATGAAATTGGGTTTAGGAGCTTCAAGGCCATGAAATATTGAACTGAATGATTATCAGGGATTAGATGTACCCACAACTCTTTCAATCAAGGAAGATTGTCAAATTGAGAGAGAAGACATTAGAACAAAAGGGAAGGAAGACAACTAGTGCCATATCAACAACGATTTTTTTATGTGAAAATAACTTTGACTTACAAATCATAAGGCCTAAATTATCCATATCTAGTAAAACAATTTGCAGAGTAATATGACAACTTCATTAACATGGGAAATAAATATGCCACTGAAAAATTACAGGAATGGACAATGCCTTCATGTTGACTTCTGATTTTGAAACAAGGGAAGCTTTACACATTATTCAGCAAATACTTTGTCTACCTGAAGATAGAGGGACTGACTTAGCACGAAACCACCATTTTCATCAAATGCTTTCCTTTATCAATAAGAGAAAGTAACATATCCAAGTGTTCATCAGGATCTTAACTTTCTATGAAATCATACAAAAGTCACTGTTCAAAAGTACAGAATTCAAGCAAGTACAGATGGTCTACAAGAATCTTAAAGTTACATAAGGGTTGCAACAAAGATTGAAAGATCTCTCGAACATGGGAAAAATTGTAGGAGAAGAAAATTTGTGCAGAGCTACCCAATTTGGGCAACAAAAATATATAGAGGGAATATATGTAAACCTAGGAGGCCAAAATCATAAGAAATTGTATAGTAGGTGGTAGCTTCATAATACTAATTTTCACATGTCTCACCGTGAGCCAGAGACAAAACTGGTATACTTCAGGATTAGACATCAGTGTCTGATCATTCCAATTTATATGAAAACTCAAGAGTCATTTTTCCAACAACATAAAATATTACATTTTCCTACATCATTCTTTGGATCGATCTGAATTGTCTCTAAAACCTTGCATTCATTCCTTTTAATATATTGAATTTAAGACATTTTCTCTATGCTACTTCTTATGTATACAATGTCGTTGTCAAAGAAATAGTGACTGGTATGGGACCATTTTTATTGTACAGGAAAGAACAACATGAAATTGGGTTTAGGAGCTTCAAGGCCGTCAAATATTGAACTGAATGATTGTTAGGGATCAGATGTACCCACAACTCTTTCAATCAAGGAAGAATATCAAATTAAGAGAGAAGAAATTAGAACAAAAGGGAAGGAAGACAACCAGTGCCATATCAACAACAATTTGTTTATGTGAAAATAACTTTGACTTACAAATCATAAGGCCTAAATTATCCATATCTGCTAAAACAATTTGCAGAGTAATATGGCAAGTTCATTAACTTGGGAAATAAACATGCCACAAAAAAATTAAAGGAATGGAAAATGCCTTCATGTTAACTTCTGATTTTGAAACAAGGGAAGCTTTACACGTTATTGAGCAAATACTCTGTCTACCTGAAGATAGAGGGACTGACTTAGCATGAAACCCCCATTTTCATCAAACTTGTAGCGAATCACATTAATCCCGTTGCCTCAACTGCAACAAAAAATTGAACCATTAGAGATTACCCAATTGTAGTTCTATGTGCTAAATATGAAATTGTAGCATTAAAACAATTCCAGTTAGTCATGACCATGGACCCTCTATCTAGAAAAATTATAACTATATTGGAAACTAACACAGTAATATCCATGCTTGCAATTAATTACGTGCTTATCTGTATCACTCAGTGTCGAAAGATCAATATGAACTTGAGTGACATGCATTGTAACTAATGGACCAACAAGAGTTGCATTGTTTTTGACACGACACACTATATCTTGATCCTTAATCTCTGCAACCTGCAATAAGATTAGTTAGCAGATATTTAACACTAGAACTCTATCTATATCAAGATAAGATGTGCAAATGTTCCTCAGCTTGGATATTCACAAAAAAAGTGTCAGAAGAGCATAGTTATTTAAGGCTGCATGTAGAAGATTTCAAGAGAAGCTATGCGTTGCAGATTCTTCGTGCCCTAACATAATTCACCCAAAAGATAAAAAATTTATTTGACAAACTAATTTATCTTCGACAATGTGATTGTTATATGAGAAGGCATGCATTGGGCTTAATATTGTAAAATATCTCATAATCTTTTCCAACTCAGTTTGACCATATCCCTTTACAAGATTAGTCCATGACACCACATCTCTTTCGGGCATTCTATCGAATAAGTGTTGTGCTACATAATTGTGCACAAAAGTGCACAACTTCTTACGAATTCTAAGAATGATGTTAAAACTGAAACAAGGTAGGGTGCAACCATTTGGTTTCCATATCTGTTATAAGTATTCCATGTCAGTGCAGCTATCCATTGAATATATGATATGTCTTGTCTCTGTATAGAGGCCCTTTTGGGCCATGATCCATTTTCCTTTGAAAATATTACATTTTCCTGCATCTTTCTTTGGATCGATCTGAATTGTCTCTAAAACTTTGCATTCATTCCTTTTAATATCTTGAATTTAAGTCATTTTCTCTAAGCTACTTCTTGTGTTTACACTGCCATTGTCAAACAAATAATGACTAGTATGGGACCATTTTTATTATATAGGCAAGAACAACATGAAATTGGGTTTAGGAGCTTCAAGGCCATCAAATATTGAATTGAATGATTGTCAGGGATCAGATGTTCCCACAACTCTTTCAATAAAGGAAGACTGTCAAATTGAGAGAGAAGACATTAGAGAAAAAGGGAAGGAAGACAACCAGTGCCATATCAACAACGATTTTTTTATGTGAAAATAACGTTGCCTTACAAATCATAAGGTCTAAATTATCCATATCTGCTAAGACAATTTTTAGAGTAATATGGCAGCTTCATTAACTTGGGAAATAAACATGCCACTGAAAAATTAAAGGAATGGATAATGCCTTCATGTTGACTTCTAATTTTGAAACAAGGGAAGCTTTACACATTATTGAGCAGATACTCTGTCTACCTGAAGATAGAGGGATTGACTTAGCATGAAACCCCCATTTTCATCAAACACATAACAAATCGCATTAACCCGTTGCCTCAACTGCAACAAAAAATTGAACGATTCGACATTACCCAATTGTAATTCTATGTGCTAAAAATGAAATTGCAGCATTAGAACAATTTCAGTCAGTCATGACCATGGACCCTTTGTATAAAAAAAATATATCTATATTGGCAACTAACACAGTAATATGCATGCTTGCAATACTTATGTGCTTATCTGTATCACTCAGCGTCGGAAGATCAATATGAACTTGAGTGGCATGCATTGCAGACAATGGACCAACAAGAGTTGCAATGTTTTTGACACGACACACTATATCTTGATCCTTAATCTTTGCAACCTGCAATCAGATCAGTTAGCAGATATTTAACACTGGAACTCCATGTATATCAAGATAAGATGTGAAAATGTTCCTCTGCTTGGATATTCCCAAAAACAGTGTCAGAAGAGCATAGTTAGTTAATACTGCATGTAGAAGATTTCAAGAGAAGCTAGGCATGGCAGATTCTACCAACCCTAACATAATTCACCCAAAAGATATAAAATTTATCTAACAAATTGATTTATCTTAGACAATGTGATTGTTATATGAGAAGGCATGCATTGGGCTTAAGATTGTAAAATATCTCATAAACTTTTCCAACTCAGTCTGACCATATCCCTTTACAAGATTAGCCCATGACACCACATCTCTTTCGGGCATTCGATCGAATTCTAAGAATGATGTTAAAATTGAAACAAGGCAGGGTGCAACCATTTGGTTTTTCATCTTTGTTACAAGTATTCCATGTCAGAGCAACTATCCATTGAATATATGATAGGTCTTGTCTTTCTATAGAGGCCCCTTTAGGCCATGATCCATTTTCCTTTGAAAATATTACATTTTCCTGCATCTTTCTTTGGATCGATCTGAATTGTCTCTAAAACCTTGCATTCATTTCTTTTAATATCTTGAATTTAATACATTTTCTCTATGTTACTTCTTATGTTTACACTGTTGTTGTCAAAGAAATAGTGACCGACATGGGACCATTTTTATTGTACAGGCAAGAACAACATGAAATTGGGTTTAAGAGCTTCAAGGCCATCAAATATTGAATTGAATGATTGTCAGGGATCAGACGTACCCACAACTCTTTCAATCAAGGAAGACTGTCAAATTGAGAGAGAAGACATTAGAACAATAGGGAAGGAGGACAACCAGTGCCATATCAACAACGATTTTTTTATGTGAAAATAACTTTGACTTACAAATCATAAAACCTAAGTTATCCATATCTGCTAAAACAATTTGCAGAGTAATATGGTAGCTTCACTAACCTAGGAAATAAACATGCCACTGAAAAATTAAAGGAATGGACAATGCCTTGATGTTGACTTCTGATTTTGAAACAAGGGAATCTTTACACATTATTGAGCAAATACTCTGTCTACCTGAAAATAGAGGGATTGACTTAGCATGAAACTCCCATTTTCATCAAATGCTTTCCTTTATCAATAAGAGAAAGTAACATATCCAAGTGTTCATCAGGATCTTAACTTTCTACGAAATCATACAAAAGTACAGAGTTCAAGCAAGTACACAGATGGTTTACAAGAGTCTTAAAGTTACATAAGGGTGGCAACAAATATTGAAAGATCTCTCGAACATGGGCAAAATTGCAGAAGAAGAAAATTTGTGCAGGGCTACCCAATTTGGGCAACATAAATATATAGAGGGAATATATGTAAACCTAGGAGGCCAAAATCATTAGAAATTGTATAGTAGGTGGTAGGTTCATAATATTAATTTTCACATGTCTCACATGAGCTAGAGTCGAAACTGGTATACTTGAGGATTAGACATCAGTGCCTGATCAATCCAATTTATATGAAAACTCAAGAGACATTTTTCCAACAACGTAAAATATTACATTTTCTTGCATCTTTCTTTGAATCGGTCTGAATTGTCTATAAAACCTTGCATTAATTCCTTTTAATATCTTGAATTTAAGTCATTTTATCTATGCTACTTCTTGTGTTTACACTGCCATTTTCAAAGAAATAGTAATTGGTATGGGACCATTTTTATTGTACAGGCAAGAAAAACATGAAATTGGGTTTAGGAGCTTCAAGGCCATCAAATATTGAACTGAATGATTGTCAGGGATCAGATGTACCCACAATTCTTTCAATCAAGGAAGACTGTCAAATTGAGAGAGAAGACATTAGAACGAAAGGGAAGGAAGACAACCAATGCCATATCAACAATGATTCTTTTATGTGAATATAACTTTGACTTACAAATCATAAGGTCGGAATTATCCATATCTGCTAAAACAATTTGCAGAATAATATGGCAGCTTCATTAACTTGGGAAATAAACATGCCACTGAAAAATTAATGGAATGGACAATGCCTTCATGTTGACTTCTAATTTTCAAACAAGGGAAGCTTTACACATTATTGAGCAAATACTCTGTCTACCTGAAGATAGAGGGACTGACTTAGCATGAAACCCCCATTTTCATTAAACGTGTAGCGAATCGCATTAACCCCATTACCTCAACTAGAACAAAAAACTGAACCATTCGACATTACCCAATTGTAGTTTTATGTGCTAAAAATGAAATTGCAGCATTAAAACAATTCCAGTCAGTCATGACCATGGACCCTTTGTATAAAAAAATTATAACTATATTGGCAACTAACACAGTAATATCCATGTTTGGAATTACTTATGTGCTTATCTGTATCACTCAGTATCGAAAGATCAATATGAACTTGAGTGGCATGCATTGTAAACATTGGACCAACAAGAGTTGCACTGTTTTTGACACGACACACTATATCTTGATCCTTAATCTATGCAACCTGTAATCAGAACAATTAGTAGATATTTAACATTGGAACTCTATCTATATCAAGATAAGATGTGCAAATGTTCCTTTGCTTGGATATCACAAAAACAGTGTCAGAAGAGCATAGTTATTTAAGGCTGCATGTAGAAGATTTCAAGAGAAGCTATGCATGGCATATTCTACCTGCCCTAACATAATTCACCAAAAAGATACAAAATTTATCTGACAAATTGATTTGCCTTAGACAATGTGATTGTTATATGAGAAGGCATGCATTGGGCTTAAGATTGTAAAATATCTCATGACCTTTTCCAACTCAGTCTGACCATATCCCTTTACAATATTAGTCCATGACACCACATCTCTTTCAGGCATTCTATCGAATAATTATTGTGTTGCAAAATTGTGGGCAAAAGTGCACAGTTTCTTACGAATTCTAAGAATGATGTTAAAATTGAAACAAGGCAGGGTGCAACCATTTGGTTTCCATCTCTGTTCCAAATATTCCATGTCAAAGCAGCTATCCATTGAATATATGATAGGTCTTGTCTCTGTATAGAGGCCTTTTTGGGCCATGATCCATTTTCCTTTGAAAATATTACATTTTCCTGCATCTTTCTTTGGATCGATCTGAATTGTCTCTAAAATCTTGCATTCATTCCTTTTAATATCTTGAATTTAAGACATTTTCCCTATGCTACTTCTTGTGTTTACACTGTCATTGTCAAAGAAATAGTGACTGGTATGGCACCATTTTTATTGTACAGGCAAGAACAACATGAAATTAGGTTTAGGAGGTTCAAGGCCATCAAATATTGAACTGAATGATTGTCAGGGATCAGACGTACCGACAACTCTTTCAATCAAGGAAGATTGTCAAATTGAGAGAGAAGACATTAGAACAAAAGGGAAGGAAGACAACCAGTGCCATATCAACAACGATTTTTTTATGTGAAAATAACTTTGACTTATAAATCATAAGGCCTAAATTATCCATATCTGCTAAACCAATTTGCAGAGTAATATGGCAAGTTCACTAACTTGGGAAATAAACATGCCACTGAAAAATTAAAGGAATGGACAATGCCTTCATGTTGATTTCTGATTTTGAAACAAGGTAAGCTTTACGCATTATTGAGCAAATACTCTGTCTACCTGGAATTAGAGGGACTGACCTAGCATGAAAACCCAATTTTCATCAAATGCTTTCCTTTATCAATAAGAGAAAGTAACATATCCAAGTATTCATCAGGATCTTAACTTTCTACGAAATCATACAAAAGTCATTGTTCAAAAGTACAGAGTTCTAGCAAGTACACAGATGGTGTACAAGAGTCTTAAAGTTACATAAGGGTTACAAAAAAGATTGAAATATCTCTCGAACATGGGAAAAATTGCAGGAGAAGAAAATTTGTGGAGGGCTACCCAATTTGGGCAACACAAATATATAGAGGGAATATATGTAGACCTAGGAGGCCAAAATTATTAGAAATTGTATAGTAGGTGGTAGCTTCATAATATTAATTTTCACATGTCTCACTGTGAGCCATATACGAAACTGGTATACTTGAGGATTAGACATCAGTGTCTGATCAATCCAATTTCTATGAAAACTCAAGAGTCATTTTTCCAACAACATAAAATATTACATTTTCCTGCATCTTTCTTTGGATCGATTTGAATTGTCTCTAAAACCTTGCGTTCATTCCTTTTAATATCTTGAATTTAAGTCATTTTCTTTATGCTACTTCTTGTGTTTACACTGCCGTTGTCAAAGAAATAGTGACTGGTATGGGATCATTTTTATTGTACAGATAAGAACAACATGAAATTGGGTTTAGGAGCTTCAAGGACATCAAATATTGAACTGAATGATTTTCAGGCATCAAATGTACCCACAACTCTTTCAATCAAGGAAGACTGTCAAATTCAGATAGAAGACATTAGAACAAAAGGGAAGGAAGACAAATAGTGCCATATCAACAATTATTTTTTTATGTGAAAATAACTTTGACTTACAAATCATAAGGCCTAAATTATCCATATTTGCTAAAACAATTTGTAGAGTAATATGGAAGCTTCATTAACTTGGAAAATAAACATGCCACTGAAAATTTAAAGGAATGGACAATGCCGTCATGTTGACTTCTGATTTTGAAACAAGGGAAGCTTTACACATCATTGAGCAAATATTCTATCTACCTGAAGATAGATGGACTGACTTAGAATGAAACCCCCATTTTCATCAAATGCGTAGTGAATCGCATTAACCCCATTGCCTCTATAGAAAGACAGAGGACCATCCTCATGCATTACTCGAGCAAAGCAATTCCCAATCACACTATAGGGGTAGGCAAGGTGACCCCTCTTGAGAAATTCACCCTGGTACTGCATCAACAACTTCACTCTTTCAGTAGGTGTTGTAACTATCTTTGACACCACAGCTGTCAGGTTTCCCATCATGAAGCCTGGTACAAATCTCTCTGAGGGAGAAGATTAATGTGACCCCAAGGGCCCATTACCATCTCTATTCTCCTCCTTCACGAGAGAGATTAAGGGCCTATAGTCTACAACGAATTTACAATGATTTTGTAACAATTTGCAGAGTAATATGGCAGCTTCATTAACTTTGGAAGTAAACATGCCACTGAAAAATTAAAGGAATGGACAATGCCTTCATGTTGACTTCTAATTTTGAAACAATGGAAGCTTTACATATTATTGAGCAAATACTCTGTCTACCTGAAGATAGAGGGACTGACTTAGCATGAAACCCCCATTTTCATTAAACGCGTAGCAAATCACATTAACCCCATTGCCTCTCCAGAAAGACAGAGGACCCTCCTCATGCATTACTCGAGCAAAGTAATGCCCAATCCCACTATAGGGGTAGGAAAGGGGACCCCTCTTCAGCAATTCACCCTGGTACTCCATCAACAGCTTCACTCTTTCGGTAGGTGTTGCAACTGTCTTTGACATCACAGTCGCTAGGTCTCCCATCAAGAAGCTTGCTGCAAATCTCTCCGAGGGCGAAGATTAATGTGACCCCAAGGGCCCATTACCATCTCTGTTCTCCTCCTTCATGAGAGAGATTAAGGGCTTGCAGTCTACAACTAATTTACAATGATTTTGTAACTATTGTCTCATGATCGGACGATTGTGCCATTTTGAATCATCTAACACATAATCGTGGGGTTCACAATGATGACAGGTGGGCAAGAGGGGAATTGATTTCAAAGGGAAATGCCTTACAACGTAAAAATATATTTACATTTAATATATTTATATTATTCAATTAAAAATAAAAAATAATATTAAATATTTACATTATTCTTTAAAAGTATAAAATACATTATATTTATTTTGTAAAATATATTGCGTAAATTTTTTATTTAATCTCTTAATTAATCTATATAATCCATATAACAATATGGTAATCTATATAAAAATAGTGTACCTTTTAACTAAACAAAATCAAAATATGATATTGTCCCAATTATGAATTCTACTAGTTCCTCCCCAAAAATGCAAATTTAGAAACAATTAAATGTTACTAAGTTACCCTTTTTCATAAAACATCGCATCTAATTTGTTATTTACTTTTCATATAATTTTTCCTTTTATCTCTAGGAACACGATGAGAAAGTAATAGTTTAGAAAATATTTCAATAAATTATGTGAAAGGAATTTAAAAGAACACTTTTTACAATATAGTAGATTTTACTTTCGCTCTCTTTCAACATATATATCACACTCTCATTCCCAAGCAAATCTCTGCAACACTCATTTCAAATGGGGTCTTTTATTAGTATAGATATACCTTGAAAAACAAATGCACTATTTCACACTATACGTCATTTTATATGTCTATCAATATAAATTGTCTTGGAACATTCATTGGTCTTTACAATTAAATGGTGTTTGTCTATTATCAACGTGGAGATGCCTTAAGAAAATGCACTGATTCAGCCTTATATATCATTTTTTATCGTTATCAATATCAATAACCGAAAGATCTTAGAACATTCATTGCTCTTTGCAACATCCATTTCACAATTAAAATGGTCTCTGTCTTTTGTAAAGGACACAAATTCACACCGTATGCTATTTGTTGAATAGATATATAATGATCTGAATAGATATATCAAATTTCCTCTTATATCCATCATTAAGCTGATATTTATTGAATAGATATATAATGAATTGAATCGACTGGATAAAATTTCCTATGAATTCATCGTTAAAGTGATGTATGGAATTATAACAATAAAATCAAACAAATTTATCTAATTAAATATAGGAAAAACAATAATTCTTACTAAGTCCTTTGACCAAAACCACTTAACAATGAGTTATGCATGGTCTTCACATGCAACATGCTTGACTTTAAAATATTATTTGAAATATTATTTTTTTTAACTAAAAAATTATATAACTATTTTAAATTATATTTTTCAAATATTAATATTTGTTTTAGAAAAATAATATATATATATATATATATATTTAATATAAATGATGATATGTTTTTATTGAGATTTGTTTTTTAATAGGTACAGAGACTTTTACAATTTCTACAATATTATTAAAACTTAGAAAACATTTCATTAGATTTACAATAATTAAAACGTAATATTTATAGTTTCCAAAACAATGAAAAGTTATTGTAGAAACCTTATATCTATAATCACTCTATTTTAGAGATATGATTTATGTCATAAGAAAACTGAAAATGAAGTAATATTTTTTCCATATGTATGTACCTATAAGTTTATTAGGAGGGAGTTGGGTTTATTTCTAGGTTTATCAATTGTAAAAGGTTAATTTCTCATTTTTTAAAATATAGTCTAGTTTGTTGTGGTGTGGCTTAGTAGTAACTTGGAATTATTGTTGCGATAATGACCTAGGTTCAATTCCTTGCAACCAGGATCCTCTCCTATGTAGGGTTTTCTAGATATGATGATGGATTATATGGAACACTATTTATGTACATTTTTAAATAGATAATTATATAGCATTGGATACTGGAAAGGTACCATCAAATCCTATTCTATATATATTATTATATAGCATTGGATAGGTAAATTTACTATCAAACCCTATACCTCATTCAAGTTTGTGAGGGTGGGTTGAGCCTATTTATAGGTTTGACATACATAAAAATATGGGTAGTGTGTATGAGAGAGAGAGATAATGTGTTGGCAATGGAACTTTTGTTTAAGTGCTTAAGGGTGGAAGAAAGTTCTTACAAATATTAAATGGTTGAACCTAATGGTGTTATCAACCATTGTCATCGATGGAAATTGAACCTCCCTCCATTTGAATATTTTAAGGGATAGAGTTGGATGCCTTGAAGATTTTGTTAGAAAATATGTATGTATTTGTGTGTGTTTTGCATGCCCTATAACTAACCTTGCAAAAGTTATTATAGAGTAGATTTCACTTTTTACCAAACACATATATATCTTAGTAGGCTATTTAATTTTGTTTGAACTAACAAGTTTCAAGGCTGCAAAGATTGTCAAGAGGCCAAGAGTTCAAGTAGGTAAAATCCCTCTAGATTAGAAGTACATGTTTTACTCCAATGACATTTACCTCAACTGTTATTCATAAAGTGTGGGAAGAACCTATAGGCTTTCCCTAAGGACACTTTCCATTATGTCACACACACACACACATCACACCAACTTATCCATATCTAACATATTCCATATTACTGGATAGTGGAAGATAACCATTCATTAGGGCTTCAATATTATACACTCCCTTATTGTAACTATAATATTGTTGACACCTAAACTTTGGGATTAGGTAAACCCATGTAAATATTGTAAATACAAAAATAACAAGAATTGGAAGATGAAGATACATTAAGAGATGAAACCCAATACTCTCCCTCTCCATGTATATACTCATGTTCCATCTTAATGAAAAACACAATTCATTTTGTGGAGCTATTCCTGGCCTGACATGGTATTAAATCTAAGCCCTAATTTTAGTTTTTTTTTTTGTGCTGTAACTCCTATTTTCTCTGCCATATTTTGTCCCTTTGTCATTTGTCCAAACAAAGAGAAATTCATGTTTTAGTGACTAGTTTCTATATTTTCCCGGAGAAAAGTTTTCCATTACACTTGACCAAGTTTGGGTACTTGTAGCAGCTCAATTTGGTTGGGGATACTCCGAGGGGAAGATGAGTTATGTTGTGACTGGGTCAAAATATTCTTTATACTTGGGCAAAGTTTGTCCACTCACACGTTGGGTATTTTAGTGAATAAAGGGTCGTGTGTTGTATTCTCACAGTGGGGCCGACTTCCATTACTTCTGCTTTCTGGACGAGTTGGAAATATTATTGGTCGTAGATCCATTATGTGTATGATTATGAAACATCATTGAAGTGACAAGCCAAAGTCAAGTAATATTGCTGAAGTTGCCTTGAATTCCACCATTTCTAAGTTTCCCCAAGTTCTAGCTGAGTTCTAAATTGGCATTTCGGTCTCTGCTAGAGAGAACAAGGAACACATATATGGAGTGGAAAATTTCACTGGTTGAAACTCCTGCAGTACTGGTTGAGATCATGATTGTGTGCATAGGTTATGATGGTCGTGGTATCTCTTTGTTCAATGGTAAAAATTCATCGAGACCTCTGCATACAATGCGTCAAACCTATAGTTCCTCCTACATTGAATTGAGAATGGTATGCCAACAACTGGTATATATTGCATGCATTGTCAGCTTCTTGGGTTGAGCTCCAATTTTTGAAGACCGCATGGTGTATTACATTGAAGCATAATTTGTTTTGAATTGGGAATGGTCGTTGTTTTTTATATGCTAAGTGAAATCCATGAAGGTCGTATGAATTCTTTGTCTAGTGGTTATATATTGGTGTAAAGTTTCACTTGAAGTTTTTTAATGGAATTTTGAATATGATTCATATATGTCATATATATATATATATATATATATATATATATATGAATTAAAGAAAAAGGAAAGGTTGTGGTATATTATATGAGGTGTATATATATATATATTTTAAGGCTAAAAGCATGAGTGGTTGTTATGCCATATAAATTATATATGTGATTGAGGTATACTAATGAAGTTTTTAAGACATAGCCACTGAATTTTATTACAAATACATCAACTTTTTTTGCAACAACTGTAATTGTTTGAGGCTAGGCTAGAATATATGATGCATTCACTAATATCCATAGTGGGAGTAGTTCTCACTGGAAAGGAGAACTACCCTGAGTGGTCCTGGAAGACAAAACACACCCTCATTTTCAATGAGTTGTGGAAAAGGGTTGTGAGGGAGAAGGAGACAATGCACCTAAAAAGGCCACTTTAGATAAGGATATTTCCATTTGGGAAAACAAGAACAACAAGGCATATGCCTTGATTGCAGTGTCAATAAATGAATACGTGAGATGCCATATTTCTCCATTTTTAAATTATTTTTAAGCCTTAAATAAGTTGAAGGAATTGTATGACTCTCACTTTAAACTTGAATTTGTTTAATTGATGATTAAGTTGTTCAGTCTTGAGTTGAAAAATCATGACCTTCTTGCTTTAGCATTATAAGTAAGATAAATTATGCATGACATAAAATCCATTGGTGTTGAAATAGATATTATTCCCATACCTTATGTCAAGGCACTATTCCCACCTATTGACATCAACTCAAGTCATCACAAGCAAGCGATAACCTTAAGGAGATTACATTTGACTCCCTTGAGAAGACGTTTGCTGAGAGAGAGAAGGATTTTGGGAAGAAGACAACTCCTCAGTCTACCAAAGAAGTTGTGTTCCTTGCAAAAAAAGAAAAGAATCATGCATAAAATTCTTCTAGAGGAAGAGGTGGTCAAAGACGAAGAGAAAGGAGGAATTTTAGAGGCAAGGGGGGCATACATTTCCAAGGAGAAAGGTACGATCTTGATTTCATATGATGCAATAGATATGGACATGATGCTTCCACATTAATCTGCCTTGGGATAGAATTGAGCAAGAAATAAATTAAGGAAAGGTAAAACAACTGAAAAAGGGAAAGGTAAGTCAGCCGAGTCAGCTCATTATGTTGTGGCGCATTGAAACATTAGAGTAATTGAAGACTTATTCAATTCTTCACTTGCTTCATGGAAATATGATTAATTTCTTGATTCAAGAGCAACTTGCCACATGAATTTCATGAGATATTTCTTTGAATAATTCACTGATAATGTTGACGGAGCAATATACTTTGCAGACAAGTCAAAACTCAAGCCATTAGAGCTTGGCACCATCAGGCTCAAACTTCTTGGTCTTCTGGACTTTATTCTACATGATATTCTATATCTACCAAATACGAGGAGAAACTTGTTGTCTTTGGTCCACATATTCCAGAAAGGACACTCCAATTCATATATTTGATGGCAAGGTTTAGGTCAGAAAAGCATCAGATCACTCACTTATCATGACAGGGATAGAAGAAGAAAGACTTATAAAGTTGCAAGGAACCTCTACTTATGCACCAAGACTCTCATACAATTCTCACTATGATGAAGGTACATTTCCATCAATTATTTTATGGCATGCTATATTTGGACACTTGAACTATGACAAACTTCATTCCTTGAAGAAAAATGGTGTTACTGGTTTACCTACAATTCCTAGGAAACCTAAGCAATGTGATGCTTGTATCTGGGGAAAGCACATCAAACAGTATTTTTATGAATCTCATTTGAGATCACATCGAAAAATTGAACTCATGCATTCTGATTTATGTGGCTGTGTACCCGTTCTTTCTACAAATGGTAATAAATATATGATGACATTTATTGATGACTACACCAGAATGTGTTGGGTTTATTTATTGAAAAACAAATCTGAAGCTTTTGAAACATTCAAGAACTTTCATGCATGAATTGAAAATGATTGAAAATCTCATATTGGCTCTATTCACACTATTAATGGAAAAGGATACACTTCAAATGAATTTGAAAACTATCTTTGCTAGCATGGGATAAAACATAAAAAAATTATGCCTTATAATCCCCAACATAACGACATAACTGAAAGAATGAACATGATAATCTTAAGTATGGTACATTCCATGATGTTTTTCAAGAATGTTAAACTGATGTTTTGGGCTGATGATGTTCTATGTGTTGTGTATATAAAGAATAGGTGTCCATCTAATAGTATAAAAAACAAGGCTCCCTATGAAATGTGGTATTGTAACATTCCTTTGGTGAGGCATCTTAGGGTTTTTGGTTCCACCTATTATGCCTTGATACCTAAGGAATGGAGAAATAAACTCAGTGCAATGAGTCACAAGTGTATTTTCTTTGAGTATTCAAATACCTCCAAGGCATACCATCTCTATGATGAAGTGAACAATAAGTTTATAATATATAGAGATGTGATCTTTCTTGAATCTTCGAAGACTGACAATGTTGTTGAGATAAAACTTGATCACATGGATAGATTCAGACATGTAAAGACTTTTCACGAATTTGATAATGAGATTCCACATCTTGAAGGGGGGATTCCTATAATGGATAATTCTGTGGAATCCTCTTCTAAAGAACTCTCTCCCCCACATGAAGCTCCAACCAGTGATGACACATTGATTGATGTGATTGACAGAATTGGGAGACTAAATCTTGATGGCGATCATTATGCAACTTCCCTTATGTCCTTATGAATTGTAGGGGTCAGTGGCCTGTGTGGATGACCGTTTCCTTCCCTAGAATGTAATGCTTCCTTTTTCGGTAGGTCTACACAATGGAATACATCTCTTTTTCATAGGTGGGATACTTTTAGACTGTGTTTGAAAGTGTGTCACTGTGATAGGTCACTGGATGCCCCTTTGAGTAAGAACTACACCAATAGCATTGTCGGAGGCATTTGTCTCAATCTCAAATGGCTACTGCAAGTATGCTAATGTAAGCACTGGTGCAAAGAAAAGGTTATGCTTTAACTCAGAAAAATCCTTTTGTTGGGATTCATAAAAAAAGAAATTTTATTTCGCTCTTCCCTTGGTGACTTGAATTAAAGGCCAAGTGATATGAGACAACCCCAACACGAACCTGCGGTAGAAATTGGCAAGACCCGAAAAGCTATGAAGCTCTGTTAGAGTGGTCGAGGCTGACATATCCCGAATGAGTTGTATCTTATCTGGGTCCACATGCACACAATGATCATCAATGATGTATCCCAGATATTGAACCTCAGTCATACCAAAAGTGCATCTCTCCAAATTAGCACACGACTTATGTTGTCACAGGGTTTGGAGGACCTGTTGAATATGGTGGAGGTGTTATTCTCAAATCTGGATAAATATCAAGATATCATTCAAATAAACCACCACGAATGAGTTGGTGAATGGTTTCAAGATGTTTTCCATCAACCTCATGAAGGTTGTTGGGGAATTCGTCAACCTGAAAGGCATGAATAGCCTTTTGAAATGGCCCTCCTTGGATTTGAAGGAAGTATTCCACACATTGGAGGGTTTGATTGGTATCTGGTGATAACCAAAATTCAATCTTGCTGAAATATTTAGCCCCCTTGAACTGGTTGAGAAGGTCATCAATATGTGGGATTGGATACCTATTCCAGATAGCGATCTTCTTCGTTGCTTGATAGTCAATACAGAGTCTCCAAGTCCCTCCCTTCTTCTGTACCAACAGGATCAGGATCCCACAGGGTAAAGAACTTGGCTTGATGTGCACTTTCTACAACAACTCCTGAACCTTCCTCTTGATTTCATCGTTCTCTAGAACATTGCATTGATAGATTGGTCCATTGGGTAGCGACTCACTAGGGGTCAGATCAATTGGGTGCTTGACCTGATAATATAGAGGTACCCCTGTGGGTGAGGTGGAAATGCCCCTGTACTCTTCCACGACCTTGTCCATCTGCTACTTCCGTGAGGAGTTGACCTACCTAGAGGCCATGGCCACATTATTCTTCTTTCCTTCAGGGTGAATAATAAGGAAAACAAATTTATTGGTATGTGAAATGATTTTGCTACATTGCTTCGCAGTGATCAAAGAGATAGTGGTAGGTGGTGCTACCTTCAATATCCTATACAACTTATTTCCTTAAGTAATAATAACAGTGCAAGGACTAGACTCATACATGACATGCCACTTCCACAAGTATGGTTGTCCTAATAATAGATCACAAACTTCAAGAGGAGAAACATCAAATAGTACCTTATCCATGAAGGGATTGATGCTTTAGGGAAGGCGACACTGCTGGATAATGTGAAGATCTCGTCCTTGGTGAAGCCACCTAATGGTCTATGGTTGTTGGTGTGCTATGATCGGTAGGACCAACCGCTTCATGACCTCAATTGAAATGAGGTTCTTTTGGCTCCCGCTATTGACAATGAACTACAATGGAGAACCCTTCATCCACATTTGTGAGTGGAAGAAACTCTCCCCCTCCTCTGGATCTTCAGGCTCATTCTTCTGGATTTTGGAGGTGGCAATGGTGGCACTAGTCTCCTTGTTAATAATATGCTTCCCTTTGTCATTCCCCTAATCGTGTTCTAACTCATAATTAAAAGATCCATTTTATTTAGAGGCCTTCAGCTCGGCCACCAATGACTATTTGGCCCAACACTCACTTGTGTTGTGAGTGGGGATCATATGGAAATCACACCATGTTACCGTGTCCTGTTGGGTTGTGTTATATTCTTTCCACGACTAGCCCACATAGTTAACCGGGGGGTTAGAGGAGGGGTGGGGGGGGGGGGGGGCAGAGCCCCCCTTCGTTGTGCCGATTGTGTAGTGGGGGGGGTCACAGGGGGTTTGAGGTGTACCCATAACCCCACATTTGGTTTTGGACCCTCTGTTAGGTTGGGTGGACCCACCTATGGTTTTGTGCATGTTTTTCACACATGTTTTTGGACGTGATGGTTTTCGATCCATGGTATTGGACGCGATGGTTTTCGGTCCATGGTATTGGATGCTTCAGCATGCATAAATATGTATTATAACATTGAAAGGAACATAATGACAAATCAATCTGGTAGTCCTAGTTTTTTGGATCCATGGGAAATCTCTGTGTATATGTGTTTTATGTGTTATGCTCTCGCATTGTTTATTTTCTATGTTTTAGAATTCGTAGGCAGGGAATTTTTGTACAGGGTTAAAACCTACATTTGGTATCAGAGCAGTTTTGGCTTCAAGGGGATTCCTTTGTTGCTAAGGGGTTTTGCTCAGGCCTATGGTAGACCCTGTTCAGTGGGAGATCTGCGAGATCGATTCTAGTGGTGAAAGAAGGTGGTGAGCAGTGGAAAGATAGAGATCGAGAAATTTAATGGTCAGAGTTTTGAGTTGTGGAAAGTCAAGATGGAGGATCTATTGGTGGATAAAGATCAGTGGATCACAGTATATCCAGGTACTAAACCAACAGGAGTGTTCGATGAAGAATGGAAGAAGTTGGATCGGAAGGCAAAGAACACAATACAATTGTGTGTCTTAGATTCAATATTTCTGAATGTATCAGGGGAAGCTATGGCGAAGGCTCTGTGGGACAAGTTAGGGACTTTGTACCAATCTAAGTCTATGGTGAATAAATTGTTCCTGTTGAAAAAGTTGTATAACCTGAGGATGGAAGATGGAGACTCGATGACAGAGCATCTGAATGCATTTAATACTATGGTAAGTCAGTTAGCATCTGTTGATATTAAAATTTTAGATGAAGATAAGTGCATTAGTTTGTTGTGTTCTCTACCAGATTCATGGGATATTCTAGTTATTGCAATAGGTAGCAATGCAACTACCTTGTAGTTTGATGAAACAGTCTCAGCCTTGCTGATGGAGGAGATGAGATGGAAAAATATGGAGAGCCAGAATGGTGATTCCTTGTCTGTACGAGGACGGTCCCACAACAGAAAAAAAAATAAGTCATCGTGTGGGAGATCTAAATCTAGAGGGAGATCTAAATCTCTAGGAAAACCTATAAAGGTGGTGTGTTGGAAATGCGGAAAGGAAGGCCACTTTAAAAGGGACTGTAAATCTAAAGCTCCTGACAAAGGAAAGGGATCTGATGAGGCTCCTTTTGCAGAGGCGAAAGCCACCTCAGATGAATGTGGGGATGTGTACTTGGCCTTTTCAAGTACACATGTAAATCATGAGGCATGGTTGATTGACTGAAGTGCTGTTGGAAATACTGAGGGGTGGGGGTGAATCAGTATTTTCTTTTTCCCACTATTGTTTTACCAGTTAAAACATATATATTCAGAACACAAGATGAACAACAAGAATAAATTCTTTTATTAATTTAAACTATGCAGTAAAATAGATACAATATATAGATGGTTACAATTAGTTGCCAAGCTCCAACTTGGACTTTGGTGAGGCTCCAACCTCTAGAGCACCAACTATATTTTTCCAAGACACCAATCTTGGACTTAGGAGCACAAACTCCCAAGGACTTCAATCCTTCCTACTTCGGAGGCATCAACCCCAAGGACTCTAATCCTACTTACTTCTGAGGCACCAGCCCCAAGGACTCCTATCCTTCTTGCTTCTAAGGCACCAGCCCCAAGGACACCTATCCTTCTGGCTTCTGAGGCACCAACCCCAAGGACTCCAATCCTTATTACTTGTCAAGATTCATTTGATAGTAATGTTCTGCTCTCAGAACTCTTCTCTGCTGAGTTTTGTCTATTTACAACTTCACTGTAGTCTCCAAACTATAGTATCAATGACAACCAGTCTTCTTATGAATGAGTCTTTACAACTCTACACATTGCCCACAAATAGTCTCCAATAGCCTTCATGCTCTCTGATAATGTCTTCACACAACTCTAGTCAGTCTACTGCTAGCTGCACTAAGCTCTGCATAAAGAAAAAATTCTTGTTCAAGCTTATGTTCTCTACTGGCTACTTCTCCCCTTCAACTGTCTACTGTCCTATTGGCCCTTCGTCCCTCTTTCTGTTTCGCTGGATCCTCTCGCTCCCTCTCTCTCCTCCAGCTTATTTTCCATAGCTTTCAATAGCCTTCAACAACCAAGCCTCCCATTCAAACAATTCATTATTTTCTTACATCTGACACCCTTGGCCTTTGGCTTCCTTTCTTCGCAGGTTCTTCGGCTTCTTCAAAGCTTGCTTATCCTGTCAGTTTCCTCCTTGATCACTGTCATTTCCTCTATGCTTGCTTACTTCTTCGGCTTCCCAAATTTCAGTTTCCTCTGTCTATCCAAGTGTTCCAATATTCACAGGACACGTTCAGGAGGAAGAGAGACCGCATACATAGAGAATACTTATTACAAGTTAAAACCTGTAACAATGCTCCTTTTATCCATAATTATTTGACATACATAGGGCTTTACAGTGTAATGGACACGCCACATCCTATCGCAATCACTATCAGCTTGATTCTAGTCTTCTGAGCTATCGGGAGCATTCCTTAACGTATCTCTGTCTCCAAACCCCGAGCAAGCCATATATACAAATATTTAATTACAGATAGAATGTGATAGAAACAGTCCAAAAGACTAAGGGGCTGACTTCAAGCAATATTACACCTGCATCTAAATTGTATCGGTTCTATAGCTTAAATTGCAATCGGCAATTTGCAACTCCCGGTGGTCCTTTATATGTCGAGCTCATGACACCGCCAATGGCCGATGGCCGATCCACCACTGGACGCGATATTATATTAAGCCCGTCTATAATGTTGCATCGGGTCTGGTCTTGCAATCACAATCGGCACTTGGGTGTGGCAAGGCTTCATAACATATGCGATTGTGACGGATCCGATATGGTATTAAACCATGGTTTATATGCCCGTCGGGTCCACATCATTATCACAATCGGTGCTTTCATGTGTCAGGGCCTTGACCACTTGTGATACATAATCCGACGCGGCGGACGTGATATTAAATTGCAATGTATTGCAATGGTCCCATGGGTCCGCGCATATATTATCGCAATCGAAGGGTTTTGGGGGTGACACTTAGATAGAACCTACCGATATAATAAATTTCTCTGCCTCCGATAGTGTATTTGAAAGATATACATATGCTTTGGCTGCCGATAGTATTAAGGAATGCATAAATGGGTTTCACAGGCCCATAACTGGATATATCTATATGAGTTCTACCCTCGATGGCTATCGATAACTCTGTCTGCTTCCTCTGTGGCTCTGATGGCTCTGTTTGCTGTTAAATGCATCCATTGCTCATTTGATGGCTCCCAATAGTGCAGTTGCACGCATACATGTGATTTCTGCTCCGGTAGTTGTTAAATGCATGTGTATAAGCTCTCTGATCACTCTGTTTGTTTGTTTCCTCCGTTTGCTCTGTGTGCTGCCTCCCATGGATCTATTCTTCTTTGGCATATATATATATATATATATATATATATATATATATATATATATATATATATATATATATATATATATATATATATGGCTCCTCCTGCAGCTCCTCTTAGTCCAATGTGCCTCCTTTGGCTTGGCAATGTCTTTCAAGGACCTCCTTGTATATATGAATGCCTCTCTTTGGTAACTCCTCTTGCTTATGGCTTGGCTATCCTGATGGCCTTGCTCCTGTCTTTTCATGGATCGCTCGGCTTCCCCTTGGCTTCATGTCATCCTCTAGTATCCAGAGCCATATTGACATCAATGACAACCTAGGACAAAAATCTCCCCCTTTGTTATTGATGGCGATATTCTTCTTCTCTCCCCCTTTGACATCAATGGCAAAGGAGTGCTCTTCTTCTTTTTACTCAAGATACAAGGATTGATGCTTTATCATCAATTAACACATTATTCCCTCTTCATGTCTCAGAATTTCTTTATCATGGCTTCAACAATGTTTAAAGATGCTCTACTTTAATGCTTTCATTGAGATTGCAAATGGCCATACACCAAGTGTCCAAGTCCAAGCTTTTATGATTCAATCCATATTGCTATCTCCACAGGTAACATTGAGAGGCCTTCATACTCCGAATCAAGAGAAAATGCCCTTGAGATTGTCTTTCTTGCTATCTTTCTTCAGATCTGAGTTCCTTAAGTTACTGCCATCTAGTATTCAATCATCATTGCATTTGGTAAAAAATGTGAGGGGTTGTGCCTTACTGTTGCTATATTTCTTAAGTGATCTATATCAGCTTAAGTTATGCTTGAATGCACAACATTCTCCTTCCTATGAGCCATCTTTTCCTTGAGTTCTTGTACATATCTTTGCAGATTCAGATATCCAATCTGTGACTGTCCTTTAAATTTATTTTGTTGATCTACATATTCATGCAATGGTTTAGTTTTGTTATATGCTGCCAGCTGCTCTTACTTCAAACTCCATTCTAGATGTATTTGTTTGTTTGAAGACTACCTCTATTAGTGTCCATAATTTATCTATTCTCACATTAAATTCCTGAGTTAAGACATAAAATTCTGTGATAATAGCACCATGGTTGTTTGCCCTACTTCTTTAACAACAGTCCAAAGAATGGTTACACAATCATATGCTTCAATGGAGTGCTCCTGAGACATGATAGGCTCCCCCTAACTGTATGCATCATCTCTTTTTGGCAGAGTCTTCCCATCAAATGCTTAGATTGTCAAAATTTAGTCCAATGACATATGTTGTTGGCTGAAGAGCTCAAGGGACGTTTGGATTGTATTTCCTTCCTTCTCCATACTTGTATAACTTTCTTCTTTTGCATGGTTCTAGCTTGTGTAAGAGCACATGTTAAGTTACAATCATGTGCCATATGACCAATGTTATGACACTTGAAGCATTCTACATTGTTCATGAATAAGAATTCATGATTTCTTCCTGCAAAATTGTTTCTTGGCGGTTGTGGGAGACTATAACATCTATCTCTATGAGATGGTTGGAGACCATAACATCTATCTTTATGATATGCTTTACAGTCTTTTTCCATGTGACCAAAGTTTGAACAAGAATAACAATAACCAAAAAATGAACTTTGGTACCTAGGAGATGGAGGTTTCCTTGATGTACTTTTGAAGCCTTTCTGCCTTGAGATCCTTTGATGATAACCATTGCCTCTCACCTCTTTAACATCATCTACATTTCTTCTTGGAGCTAGTTTTCTTCTATTGTAGCCTTGATTTTACTCCTTACTTTTGCTAGAACTAGGAGCATCACCATTTCTTTCTGGCTTCTTCACTTCTCTTTTGTTTAAAGCATTTTCATTCTTGTTTGAGGGTTCACTTGCATACCCGAGACGTGATTTATCAGATGGAGATCTATGATAGCTGAGCATGTCATCCAAGGCTTGAGAGATCTTCAAGATTGTGTTCATCCCTTCAACCTTTGTTCTGGGGAAGACAATCTCTTCTTCCAATCTTTCACACTCATTATTCTTCTTTGCAAGTTGTTCCTCAGTTTCTTCCTTACTACGAGTAGCTACAGCTGCTACTATTTTAAGGGAGATGATATCTGACTTCATTTTGAATATTTCTTTGTTCTTTGCTTGACTTCTCTCCATTTCCTTCTCAGCTCCTTGTGCTTGTTTCCTTGCTTCTTGTAGTTGAGATTTGAGAGAGGAGACCTCTATTTTGTACTGACCAATCTCTTCTTCATGTTTGTTCAAGCACTTATGCCTTTGTTCAAGTTGACTTGACAAGGTATCTTCCCACTTCTTCACTTTATTCAGTTGATTTGTCATGGATATGACTTCTTCATGATGCTTTCTTTTACTTTGATCAAATTCCTTCTTAAGCTCGGCAAACTCTTCATCCCATTCTTGTACTTGAAGCTTGATGAGGTCAACTTTCTTTCTTGTTTGATCTTGGTCACCAACTGGAGCTATCTTCTTAAGTGCATCATTTTCTTTTTTCAAATTGTTAATCTCTTCCATGGCAGTCATAAGTTGAGCGACGAGTTCTTCTACAAAGTCCTTTTCATTCTCTTCATCTTCTAGGTCTGCTTTAGCCTTGATGTCATCATTCTCATTTTCAGCTTCTATGATGGGTTCAGGATCTCCTTCTTGATTGATGGTCATGGTCAGTGCTCCTTTTGAGAGAAGATCATGAAGTTTGTCCCATATATCCTTTGCTGATGAATATTTTCCTAGATTGTTATTTACAAAATCAGGTAGCCCATTCAAGATTGCCTTCATTGCTTTTGCATTATACTTCTTGGATTCTTCATCCATCCTGCTATCAACAATCACTGATTTCCAGATTTCAATGCCTTGAGTCTGTAAGAAATTCCTCATTCTTGCTTCCCATATATTAAAGTTCCCATTGAGCCTTGGAGCCTCCTCAAATTGACTGTCTTCTAATTTAGTAGTAGAGGGAGACACATCCTTAGGAGTATTGGAGACTTTCTTCCTTTACTTCTCCATTTGTGTTCTACGGTTCAACCTTCAAGCTGTTAGGATTTGAATGAAGGTACTTGCTTTGATACCAATTTTTGGAAATACTGAGAGGGGGAGTGAATCACTATTTCCTTTTTCCCACTATTGTTTTACCAGTTAAAACATATATATTTAGAACACAAGATGAAAAACAAGAATAAATGCTTTTATTAATATAAACTGTGCAATAAAATAGATACAATATATAGATGGTTACAATCATTTTCCAAGCTCCAACTTGGACTTTGGTGAGGCTCCAACCTCCAGAGCACCAACTCTATTTCGCCAAGACACCACACTTGGACTTAGGAGCACAAACTCCCAAGGACTTCAATCCTTCCTACTTCTGAGGCATCAAACCCAAGGACTCCAATCCTACTTACTTCTGAGGCACTAGCCTCAAAGGACTCCTATCCTTCTCTCTTTTGAGGCACCAGCCCCAAGGAATCCTATCCTTCTTGCTTCTGAGGCACCAACCCCAAGGAATCCAATCCTTCTTACTTTTCAAGATTCATTTGATAGTAATGTTCTGCTTTCAGAACTCATCTCTGCTGAGTTCTGTCTATTTACAACTTCACTGTAGTCTCCAAACTACAGTATCAATGACAACCAGTCTTCTTATGAATGAGCATTTACAACTCTACACACTGCCCACACATAGTCTCTAATAGCATTCATGCTCTTTGATAATGTCTTCACACAACTCTAGTCAATCTACTGTTAGCTACACTAAGCTCTGCATAAAGAACAACTTCTTGTTCAAGCTTATGTTCTCTGATGGCTACTTCTCCCCTTTGACTGTCTGCTATCCTGTTGGCCCTTCGGCCCTTTTTCTATTCTGTTGGATCCTCTCGCTCCCTCTCTCTCCTCCAGCTTATTTTCCACAGCGTTCAACAGCCTTCAACAACCAAGCCTCCCATTAAAACAATTCTTTATTTTCTTGTATCTGACACCCCTGGCCTTCGGCTTCCTCAACGCTCGCTTATCCTGTTAGTTTCCTCCTTGGTCACTGTCATTTCCTCTGCACTTGCTTGCTTCTTCGGCTTCCCAAATTTCAGTTTCCTCTGTCTATCCGAGCATTCCAATATTCAAAGGACATGTTTAGGAGGAAGAGAGGTTGCATACACAGAGAATACTTATTACAAGTTAAAACCTGTAACAACGCTCCTTTTATCCATAATTATTTGACATACACAAGGCTTTACAGTGTAATGGACATGCCACATCCTATCGCAATTGCTATCAGCTTGATTCTAGTCTTCTGAGCTATCGGGAGCATTCCTTAACGTATCTTTGTCTCCAAATCCCGCGCAAGCAATATATACAAATATCTAATTACACAGAGAATGTGATAGAAACAGTCCAAAAGACTAAGGGGCGGACTTCAAGCAATAGTTCACCCGCATCAAAATTCTATCGGGTATGCAACTTAAATCGCAATCAGCGATTTGCGACTCCGAGTGGTCCTTTATATGTCAGGCTCATGACACCGCCGATGGTCGACGACCGATCCACCATTGGACGTGATATTATATTAAGCCTGTCTATAATGTTGCATTGGGTCTGGTCTTGCAATCGCAATTGGCACTTGGATGTGGCAAGGCTTCATAACATATGCAATTGCGACAGATGTGACATGGTAATAAACCATGGTTTATATTCCGATCGGGTCCACATCGTTATCGCAATCCGTGCTTTCATGTTGGAGGTCCTTAACCACTTGCGATACATAATCCGACACGATGGACACGATATTAAATTGCAACGTATTGCAATGGTCCCATGGGTCCGTGCATATATTATCGCAATCGGAGGGTTTCGGGGGTGACATTTAGATAGAACCCGCCGATATAATAAATTTCTCCGCCTCCGATAGTGTATTTGGAAGATATACATATGCTTTGGCTGCCGATAGTATTAAGACATGCATACATGGGTTTTACAGGCCTGTAACTAGACATATCTATATGAGTTCTGCCCTCGATGACTCCTAATAACTCTGTCTGCTTCCTCTGTTGCTCTGATGGCTCCGTTTGCTGTTAAATGCATCCATTGCTCCTCCGATGGCTCCCGATAGTGTAGTTGCATGCATACATGTGATTTTTGCTCCAGTAGTTGTTAAATTCATGCGTATAAGCTCTCTGATCGCTCTATTAGTGTGTTTCCTCCATTTGGTTTATGTTCTCCTCTTCATTGGCATATGTATCTGACATATACATATATATGGCTCCTCCAGCTGTTTGCGTCCTCTATTGCTCCGATAAATTTGTGTGCTGCCTCCATGGCTCTTTTCTTCTTTGGCATATATATATATATATCTATATCTATATATATATATATATATATATGTGTGTGTGTGTGTGTGTGGCTCCTTTTTCTTTGATATGCCTCCTTGCTCTGATACGTCTGTTTTCGCATATATATATATGATATATATATATATATCTATATATCTATATATATATATATATATATATATATATATATATATATATATATATATATATATATATATACATACATACATACATACATACATACATACATATATATATATATGGCTTCTCCTGCAGCTCCTCTTAGTCTAATGTGGCTCCTCTGGCTTGGCAGTGTCTTTCAAGGACCTCCTTGCATATATGAATTCCTCTCTTTGGTAGCTCCTCTTGCTTATGGCTTGGCTATCCTGATGGTCTTGCTCCTGTCTCTTCATGGATCACTCGGCTTCCCCTCGGCTTCATGTCATCCTCTAGTATCCAGAATATTGCCATATTGACATCAATGACAACCTAGGACAACATGTGCATCCTTTCCCTTCACTCCCCATAGAGAGTGGTTCTGAAAGTATGAGAAATATGATGGTGGTGATGTATTCTTGGGGGATGATAGGAAGGCTAGAATCATTGGTCGTGGAAAGGTAAAGTTGAAGCTGCAAGGTGGAAGGGTTAGAACACTTCCAAGTGTTCTGCATATTCCTGTATTAGCTAGAAATTTGATTTTTGTTAGCAAGTTGGATGATGCGGGTGTAAAAACAGTGTTCCAGAAAGATACCTGCAAGATGGTTTGGGGAGCACTGGTATTGATGCGGGGAGTTTGGATTGGAACTCTGTACAAGCTACAAAGTAGCACAGTTGTTGATGGGTGCAACAGTTATGTAGTTCCTGAAAGTAGAGTAGAAAATCTAGTGGTCTCTAGAGAGAAGACCATGTTGTGGAATCAAAGGCTTCGACATATTGGAGAGAAGGGCCTTCGAATACTTTATGGTAAAGATATGGTAGAAGGTATGAGTAATAGCTCTTGGATTTTGATTTCTATGAAAATTGTGTATATGGGAAGCAGAATCAAGTGAGTTTCCCCTCTGGTAGTAAGAGGGCGAAATAGATATTAGAACTTGTGCACAGTGATGTGTTTGGACCTGTGAAGGTTCCATCATTGGGTAAGTCTGTGTACTATGTATCATTTATAGATGAATTCTCATGGAATACATGGATATATTTTCTTAAGAAGAAATCTGAAGCCTTTGACAGGTTTAAAGAATTTAAGGCTCTCATGTAAAATCAGATAGAGAAGAAGACAAAGATGTTGAGGACAGATAATGGTGGAAAGTTTTGCAGCAAGGAATTTGAAGAATTCTGTAAGAAGTGTGGTATAGCATGACAAAAGACTACTCCATATACACCTCAGCAAAATGGAGTTGCAGAAAGAATGAATAAGATGTTGATGGAAAGAGCAAGAATCATACTCAATCGTGCTGGGTTAGGATAGGAATTCTGGGCAGAGGCGGTGGATACTGCATGTTACTTGGTCAATAGGTCACCTTCATTAGCATTGGAGGATAAGACTCCACAAGAGGTAAGGACTGTTAAGAAACCCTCTCTTTCACATCTGAGGGTATTTGGATGTGATGCATATGTACATGTTACCAAGGAGAAACGAACCAAGTTGGATAGTAAATCTGAAAAGTGCATCTTTATTGGGTATAAGGATGGTTTAAAGGGTTATAATCTTTGGAACCCAGTCACACGAAAGGTTGTGTACATCCGAGTTGTGGTGTTCGGAGAGGTAAAATATGTTATTAAACATGAAGTCCAACCAAAGGAACCTGAGAAGATAGAGTTTGAGCTTAACGAGGAAGAATCAAACTCATTCTTTTGGATTTTGGTGATGGCAATGGTGGCACTAGTCTCCTTGTCAATAATATGCTTCCCTTTGTCATTCCCCTAATCATGTTCTAACTCATATTTAGAACACCCATATGATTCAAAGGCCTTTAGCTTCACCACCAATGACTATTTGGCTCGACACTCACTTGTGTTGTGAGTGGGGATCATATGGAAATCACACCATGTTCCTATGTCCTTCTTTGTCTTCGTGGTGTTGTTCTTTGCTTACCACTTCGGAAAGTTTTCCTGGGTTTCCCCGCCTTTAATTTTTCCTTTACTTTGTGATTTGGGGGTGCCTTTCCCTTGCTTTAGATTCACAGATCCAAAATGTCGCTTCTTTTGTTTAAAATTCTACTCGATCTTGATAGTGTATCGATAGGTTGTGCTGAGAGAGGAGATTTCTAGGAACTCCATCTTGTGATAGATGTACTTATTTATACGTCCCTAATACTTGAGTACCAAATGTTGCTCAGAATCATTAATAGCCAACTTCATGCAAAGGGAATGAAAAATATATGTGAACTCCGACACATCTTGGTCCCTTCTCGGCCGCAGCATGGTCCATTTTATATATTTATTCTTGTAGCTCTCAACAGGGTAATACTGCTCCTTGATGGCATCCCAAAAATAATTCCAAGTGGGTGAAACTGAAAATAGTGAGGCTACACTCTCATCCCTCTTCTCACAGTAAGTTTCCCACTAGTCCTTGACTTGGGGGGCAACTTTGAGAAGATTTAATCATTTATCTACAACATCCGCATCTATATGACCTTCAAATATGTAGATGTCAAAGTTAACTTATATCTTAAAGGGTGTGGCGCTTATAGAGTGGTTGCTGGAAGGAAAGCCATTGCCTCTGGGTAGTTGTTGAAGTATCTGGGAAAAGTTGTCCATCATCGCATTCCTCTGTCGCTCGAGGGATTCTTTGAACAATATTTTGAAAGGATCTCCTGCTCCCTCGTCTTTATTTTCTTCTGCTGTGGGAGGCCATCAGGGTTTGTGAGGTTGGTCATGCAAAGGTTCAACCAGTTCAAGCCCTAACTCCTTATACCCTTACCTCATCGGGGGCATGCAAAGAAAAACATAGAAAAAGCATACCACTCTGATACCACTGATTTGAAATTAAACATGAACACAAAAAAATATAGATATAACCATAAATATAGAGCTGCAACAAAAATAACATTTCATTCCATTAATATCAAAGCACAAAAATAAGGTTACATACAGAATGGAAATAAACTAGCTGGGGTGATGGTAGCTTATCTCTAAGAAAAAATGTGGTGGCTACATGCCTCTAAACTATGTTACAATGACGTTCAAAGGCCTATTTGTTATTTAGAAACAATATAAAACCATAAACATCCAAAAACCTAACCCTAGGAGATGAAGTGGCAAAAATATGGGCCCTATTTGGGTAAATTAGTACATGAACTTACCGGGGTCATAACTTTGGCATACAATATCCATTTGATGCACAAAATACCTCATTAGAAATATCTATATGAGGACTAAAACTTTCGACTACAAACATGAGATAAAAATGAGGCTCATGTTTGTTTTTTTTCAAAGAAAATGTCATTTAGGGCCTCAAAATGGCTGTGGAAGTTTAGGACCCGAAAAACTGCCAAAAAATAGTAAATTGTGCTACAATTAAGGAAATTGAAAAATGAAAGAAAGGTGGTGGGGGTCCAAGTGGAATAGGCCGATGGCCACCAACCTCCACCTAGATCAACCAAATATTTCTTTCATCCAATCACCCCCATGCCATATTCCAAACATGAATGTGGGACTCACAACATAACAACCAGGACCTCCTCAAGTGTTATCGCGTATCTCTCCATTACCAGTCAAGAGATTTCTAGGTTCGAAACCCTCATCTATATAGCTAGACTTTACCATGTATCCCTCCATTACCATCAAGGGATTCTTAGGGCCAAAAAGGAAACATATACTACAAGGAATTATCACAATCCTGCCATTACCAATCAAGGGATCACTAGGTCTAAACATGCATGGAAGCCTCTATATTTCTTCACCAACACCTTGAGAAATTTTCATGTCTCTACCCTCAAGCTTTACTGTGTATCCTACCACTACTAGTCAAGGGATTTGTAGTTCCTTGGGAATTTTCTTGAGACCACCTTACTCGGTTCCAAAACCATCTGGAAATCCATCTTAACCAAGTGAAAGAACCCCATCACACCATAGCTATCTAGAAATGGCAAGGAAAGGCAAGGCATAAAATCACTGTTACACCTCGCGAAACCTATGCCAATGACAACAATAGAAACAAATACACACATGAATATACCATACATGCAAAAACTATCAAGGAAATCATACATGCAACTTAATACCTACAAGTAATCCCATTGTAGTTGCTTGATCCAACTTTTCCTTGCTTGATCTTTGCTTCCCTTTTTCTTTCTTTCCCTTCCTTTGCCTTTCTTTCTCCAAAGCTAGAGTGCTCCAAGAATTCTCTAAGCATGCAAGAGTATGAGAGAGAGAGAGAGAGAGAGAGAGGATAAAAAAACTAAATTGGAAAAAGGTTGTGAATTGATCCTTGGAAGCCTTTTTATCATTGAGGCCTCTATTTTCTTCAGTTTCCATTATTTTCCTTCAATTTCCTCCTCAGATGCAATCTCTGACCTTTTGCATTCCTTCTCTCCTAATTTCCTTTATTTTCATGAACAAAATGCCAATATGCCTCTTTACCTTTTCAAAGCCTTTGTCATTGCCTTTATTAATTTCTTTAGCCATAATAAGCCAAATGAACACCCAATATGATGTTTTTCCTAAAATTCATTTTGGAATACGTGTCCCATACCTTGGTCTTATTTTTCCTTTACTAACTTTATTACATGGATTTTTAACCAGGGTTGTTACAACTTTTCAAGAATTTAAACTGAAATAAAGGAAAATGTAGGCATGGTTTTTAAAACACAAATGTATCATAAATTTCAATAATTTAAACAAAATGAAAACATAATATGCATTATTTTCTATGGTGGTTAGTATCATGCTCCATATGGTGTTTTGTGCCTAGGCATATTATGTCTTCACTGTTAGGATATTCCGACACATAGGATATAGTTAAGTTCAACTTGGTCTAGTATAGAGTTAGGTTAGAGTTAGGTAAAGTGTGTTTCTTTACCGTTGTACATTTTGTAACTTACAATCTGACGGTCACGATATGTAGTGATCCGACGGTTCACTCTCACCTCGGTATGACCGACACTTGATCCGTGGCTTGACACCCGATTGGTCCATGAGTTCTATTTAAAGCGCATGGAGGGTCATTGTTCGGGTAATCCGTGCATGAGAGAAGCTTATGTAAATTTTCATTCTTTGATTAATAAATTGCCTGTAGTACCCACGTTGGGACAGGCCATGGACTGTTTCCCTCCTTGCACTCTGAGGGTTTTAACCACGTCAAAAATACTGGTGTATTGATTTGAGATCTAGTTGTGAGCGGTGTCCTTTTGGTATTCTTTCTGTGGAACTTACCCTGTAAATTCCTACATGGTATCAGAGCTATTTGAGGGCCGCGTCCGTTGGTGATCCAAATCTGAAGCCGGTAGAACTGCATGCGGCTGTCATTTCCTAGATCTGTTGTTTCTGACTGCTTTCGGGCCGAGAGGACTGCTCTGTTGCGTTCGGAGCATCTGTTCCAGTGAGGAACCCCTTTCGTTTCACGCGAAAAGGTTTCCGGTAGCCCTAGCTGCGTCATTTTTCAGATCGGGAGGTATACAATGTTTCTTTTGCAGTTTACTGTTATTTTCTCTCTGCTTATTTCGGTCTCAGTTTATTTAGCCTTTTTTTTTAACCGGATCTATACCTTTCATTTCTGCGTATGCTCTTTGCCCTGTGACTCTGTGCGATCTGGGCAAATCAGAAACAGAAAGGAAGGATTTTTCTCATGCGTATGCTCTTTTCCCTGCACCTTAGTGTGATCTCGGAAAATCAGAAACATTGAGAAAAATATTTATTTTTTCGGCTAAAGCTAACTTTGAGATTTTTTTTAAAAAAAATTTCTAGTTTTTTCGCTAAAGCTAACTTCGAGCCGCAAGGTTCGTTTTTCTTTGCATATTCGTGTTGGGTTTTGTGTTTTGTGTTTTGTAGGGAAAAAGAGCTTTCTCAAGGCAAGCACGCAAACCAAGGCCCCCCCCCCCCCCCCCCCCTCTCTCTCTCTCTCTCTCTCTCTCTCTCAAATTTTTTGTATAGATCAATTGGTTCAAAGCTATTTTAAGAGAGTAGAGGTCTTGGGTTCAAGTCTCCATTTTGTGGGGACGGATTTTTTCATTCCCGCACATTCGCGCACTTTGCCAGCAATGTCAACAATTTTTTTTCAAAAAGCCATAACTTCTTCATCCGGAAGCCTTTTCCAGAGCCGTTTTTTTTAAAACCGCCTATTTTTTCGAGATCTATCCGTTGGAACACTTACTTTCAGCATCTTCAGCTTCAGTTTTTTTTTTAAAATGGAAAGTCCATGCCAAGTCATTCTTGACAGCACTAACTACTTCCAATGGGTAGAATACATGGAAGATTTACTTAGAAGTAAATGTCTCTTCAGAATAGCCACAAACCAAGAGAAGAAACCAAAAGATGAAGACAAGGCGGCAAAATGGGAAAATAGACAAGATCAAGCACGTGGTTTGATAGGGATGTCTATTTCTCCTGATCTTAGATTCCACATTGCAGGACTTGAGACTCCTCATGAAGCATTAGAAAAACTTGCTAAAGTTTTTGGATTAAAAATGAAATTAGAGCCCATCAACTTGAAAATGAGCTGCTTACTTTGGATCCTAATAATTTTTCTTGCATTGAAGATTTCTTGTCCAAATTCAAGACCCTTAGATATCTCTTGGAAGGTGTTAAAGTTAAGAAAGAAGATGGTAACCTTATTTATTCCATCCTTACTAAGTTGGGACCAGCCTACTCTGTATTTGTTTCCACTTTCCATTCTACAAGGGAAGCTTTCATTTGTCAAGGACAAGACTACAAGGCCCCTTCCTTTGACTCCTTTTGTGATTCCTTAATAAGAGAACAAGAAAAACTCTTACACCTTGGTCTTCTTAATCTTGGAAACTCTTCCATGAAAGCGTTAGCCGCCCAGCAGCAACCAAATTCAAAGAATCCTAAGAAGTCATATCCTCAAAAGAATGGTCCTAAACCATCTCAGCCTCAAAACGAAAGATCATTTCAGCAAAATGATAAGACCAATAAAAAAAAATGGAAGAAGACTGATAGACATTGTAACTTTTGTAATCGAGATGGCCACTTAGAATCTAAATGCTTTAAGAAGATGGAAGCCTTGGAAGCCGCAATGAAGAAACATAACATCCATGTGGAGCCTACTTCAACTTCAACTTTCGAAATGGCACTTTCTGCATCTCATTGTCAATCATCTCAGTCTGGTTATGCCTTAAATGTATCTTCTTCTTCTTCTCATTCTCATGAGTGGCTCATTGATTCTGGAGCCTCTTGTCACATGGCCAAAAACCAAGCCATGTTTTCTTCTTTAAATGATTGTAACACCAAAAATATATATATTGGTGATGATAGATCTCTTAATGTTGTAGGGACTGGAACTGTTCATCTAGACAATGGTCAGTTTAATGATGTATTATGTGTTCCAACCTTATCCTGCAACCTTCTATCTGTCTATCAGATAACTCACTCAGGTGAAGGTAAAATTGTTGAATTTTCACCTCATGATGTTGTAATCAAGGATCTAAAAGATCCTAAACAGATTCTAGCTACTGGTCTTGCTGATGATTCCAAAAGGTTGTATAAGTTTCACAACTTTGGGTCATCCAATCTTCCCTCAGTATTTGTTGCTCATAATGATGAAGAGAGCAAACTTTGGCATGAGCGATTTGGTCACTTAAACTATCGCTCCCTTCAGCATCTATGTAAAGAAAATATGGTGACAGGTCTTCCTATGGTATCTTGCAGAGATGGTATTTGTTCCGGATGTGTACTCGGAAAACATCATCGGGACAGTTTTGACAAACGTGCCTCTTGGCACGCCTCAGCCCCTTTACAGCTTGTGCACAGTGATTTATGTGGTCCTCTTCCTGTTGCTTCATCCTCTGGCTGCAAGTACTTCTTAACTTTCATTGATGATTTCTCCAGACGCACTTGGGTATACTTCTTAAAACTCAAGAGCGAAGTATTTAACACTTTTTTGGCCTTCAAAGCCTTTGTTGAAAAACAATCTGGACATCAAATTCTTAAGCTAAAAACTGATAATGGTGGAGAATATGTTAAAAACACATTCATCAACTTTTGCACCGAAAATGGAATTCAAATGCAACATACTGTTCCATACACTCCACAACAAAATGGTGTAGCTGAAAGGAAAAATCACACCTTAAAGGAAATGGCTAATTGTATGCTGCAATCTAAAGGACTCAGTCTTAGTTTTTGGGCCGAAGCAATTAATTGTGCAAATTATATAATCAATCGTACTCCTACTAAGGTTCTAGAGAATATCACTCCAGAAGAAGCTTGGAGTTCCATTAAACCAGATGTAAGTCACTTTCGTGTGTTTGGAAGTGAAGCATGGGCCCATATTCCAGATGAAAAGCATAAAGCTTTAGAACCTAAGAGTGAGAAATGTACTTTTGTTGGATATTCTGAAGATGTAAAAGGTTATAGACTTATTCCATTTAAGTCCAAAAATGTTATCATTAGAAGAGATGTAAAATTTGATGAAAATAAATCGGCCTGCGAGCCTAGTCCGGCGGATGTGCCACCTCTTCCTATCTCTTCTACTTTTGAAAACCTTTCTTCTTCAGATGATGAAAGCGAGGATGATAATCCTCCCCCACCTTCTCAGGATCCTCAACTTCCAAGATGGGTCCGTGCTACTCGGGATGCAGCAGGTGATCTTGCCGGTGATCCTACAGATCAGCGACGTACACGTTCTCAATTTGAAAGAGCCTCTTCTTTACTGGCTCAAGCTCCAGTAAATCATGATCCTGACACTTTTGCAGAAGCTTCAGGCCATCCACATTGGGAAACAGCTATGAATGAAGAATATCATTCATTAATGACAAATGATACATGGGATCTTGTTCCTCTACCAAAGGGACGCAAACTTGTTAGATGTAAATGGGTTTACAGAACCAAGTATGGACCAGATGGGAAAGTTGATAAACATAAAGCTCGTCTCGTTGCTAAGGGCTTTTCACAGGTTGAAGGCATTGACTACACTGAAACCTTCTCCCCTGTTGCCAAAATGAACTCTATCCGCCTTGTTCTTTCCCTTGCTGCCTCTTTAAAATGGGAAGTCCATCAGATGGATGTTAAATCTGCCTTCTTGCATGGGGACTTGCAGGAAGAAATCTATATGGAACAACCCATTGGCTTCATACAAACAGACTCCAGCCTTGTTTGTCGACTTAAGAAATCCCTTTATGGCCTCAAGCAAGCTCCTCGGGCTTGGTATGCCAAAATGGATAACTTTCTTTTAGAATCTGGCTTTTCTAGGTGTCATTCTGACAATACTGTCTACACCAAGAAAGTGGGCAACTCTCTTATCATCCTTGTTCTTTATGTTGATGATCTTATTCTTACTGGTAGTGATCCCAACCTTATAAACCATGTGAAGTCCAGCCTTAAAAAGAGATTTGAAATGACAGACTTAGGACATTTACACTATTTTCTCGGTCTTCAAGTCTTGCAATCCCAAGAGGGTATTTTCCTTTCCCAGTCCAAGTATGCTTGTGATATTCTTCGTCATTTTCACATGGAAGACTGTAAGCCAGCCCCTTCTCCCTTTCAGTCTGGAGTCAAACTTTCAGTCTCTTGTACTTCTCCTGAAGTTGATGCTACCTTATACCGTCAACTTGTCGGAAAACTCTTGTATTTAACCCATACTCGTCCTGATCTTTCCTTTGCTGTTGGCCTTGTTGCTTGTTTTATGCAAAACCCCCGTGAAAGTCATTGGAAAGCAGCTAAAAGAATACTTCGTTATGTTCGAGGTACAGTACAGTTTGGGATTCATTACAGTGCCAAAGCAGCTCCTCTGTTAGTTGGTTTCACTGATTCTGATTGGGCTGGTGACCCTGATGATCGGAAGTCTACTGCCGGTTATGTCTTCACTCTTGGTTCAGGACCTATTACATGGGCTTGTAAGAAACAGGCTGCCATTTCTCTTTCGTCAGCAGAAGCAGAGTATCGTGGTGCCGTGGAAGCTAGTAAGGAAGCCTTGTGGCTTCGTCAGATCCTATCAGAGTTTGGCTTTGAGCAGCAGCATCCAACCACACTTTGGTGTGATAATCAAAGTGCCATTCAGCTATGCAAAGATCCAGTCCAGCATCAGCGCAGCAAACACATTGAACTACACATGCACTTCATCAGAAAGCTCATTCATGACCATGTTCTTGAAGTGCAATATTGTCCAACAGATGATCAGGTTGCAGACATCTTCACAAAGGCTCTCACAGAGGCGAAGTTCACTAAACTTCGATATATGCTTGGAGTTCAGGAAGTTGTCACTAAGGGGGGATAGGCTCTAGTGCCTCCTTCCTTCTCCTATTGTGTCATATTTGTAAATCCTTCAATCCTATCCCAAGTTGTTCTTAAGGGGGGATGTTAGGATATTCCGACACATAGGATATAGTTAAGTTCAACTTGGTCTAGTATAGAGTTAGGTTAGAGTTAGGTAAAGTGTGTTTCTTTACCGTTGTACATTTTGTATCTTACAATCCGACGGTCACGATATGTAGTGATCCGACGGTTCACTCTCACCTCGGTATGACCGACACTTGATCCGTGGCTTGACACCCGATTGGTCCATGAGTTCTATTTAAAGCGCATGGAGGGTCATTGTTCGGGTAATCCGTGCATGAGAGAAGCTTATGTAAATTTTCATTCTTTGATTAATAAATTGCCTGTAGTACCCACGTTGGGACAGGCCGTGGACTGTTTCCCTCCTTGCACTCTGAGGGTTTTAACCACGTCAAAAATACTGGTGTATTGATTTGAGATCTGGTTGTGAGCGGTGTCCTTTTGGTATTCTTTCTGTGGAACTTACCCTGTAAATTCCTACATTCACAACTCTGTGTTAGAACTGAAACTATAACGTAATAGAAAAATATCAAATGAAATAAAGTCTACGTTCTATCAAGCTTTTGCAAAATAAATGTAAGGTTTAAAACAAAACATTCTAATAATTTTTCCATTAAACTAAACTAAAAAAAAATCTACAAACTAAAATAAATGAAATCTGCATTTATGATATAAATGTAGGTTTTAAAACAAAAATGTATGAACAATTTTCATAAATTAAATTGAATAAAACAAAACCTACAAACTAAAATAAACTCAATCTACATTTTTCCAAACAAAAATCAAACCTTGGATAAATCTAGATTAATGAACAAGAGGGATGGAATTTCAGTACGAAGAAAAGGAGGGAAGTTTAGCAGTCCAGGAGCTAGGAGGGCATTTTTCCTTTCAGTAGGGTGATATATTGTTCAAATATATATTCATTTTGGCAACCAATCACTTGCGTGAGAATTTTAATTGAGGACTTACAGCATGGAGGGTGTAACAACCTCGGTTAAAAATCCATGTAACAAAGTTAATAAAGGAAAAATAAGACCAAGGTCATGGGACACGTATTCCAAGCTGAATGTTGCGAAAAACATCCTAGTGGGTATTTATTTGGTTTATTATGGCTAAGGAAATTGATGAATTTAAAGAGACATTAGTTGGCATTTTATTTATGAAAATAATGGAAAATAGGATAAAAGGAACGTGAAAGGTCACCGATTGCATGTAAGGAGGAAAATGAAGGAAAATAGAGGAAATTGAAGAAAATAGAGGCCTAATTGATAAAAAGGCTTCTAAGGATCAATTCACAACCTTTTGTAAGTTCAGTTTTGGATATCTCTCTCTATTCTCTCTCTCTCTCTCTCATACTCTTGCACACTTAGATCATTCTTGGAGAACTCTAGCATTGGAGAAAGGAATGCAAAGAAAGGAAAATAAAGCGAAGATTAAGAAAAGAAGAGTTAGATCAAGCGGCTACAACGAGATTACTTGTAGGTATCGAGTTACATGTATGATTTCCTTGCTATTTTTGGCATACATAGTACATGCATGTGTGTGTTTGGTTCTCTTACTATCATTGGCATGGGAATTTTCAGTTGTGACAGTGGTTTCAACTTTGCCTTTCCATTTTCGAATAGCCATGGTGTGATGTCTTTCATTTGGCTGAGCTTTGCATTGTTGGGTGCTTTTGGAACTAGGTGAGGTGGTCTCAAGAACATTTCCAAGGGCCTAGGAATTCCTTGATCAGTAATGGCAGGATACATGGTAAAGCCTGAGGGTGGAGACTGGAAAATTCCTCAAGGTATTGGTGAATAAATCTGGTGGCATCCATGCTTTTTTATGGTCTAGTGACCCCTTCAATGGTTTTCGTGGGTTTGAAGTAAATCCTTGTAGTGTATGTTTCTTTGCTTGGGCCTAGGAATCCCTTGTCTGACAATGGTAGGATTGTGGTGAAGATTGGTTGGGTAGGTGCCTACTTTTGACCTAGAAATCCATTGACTGGTAATGGCGAGATATGTGGTAAAGCCTGAGGAAGCCCTTGTTCTTTTGTTGTGAGTCTCACATTCATGCTTGGAATATGGCATCGGGGTGATTGGCTGAAAGAAAGATTTGGTTAAGCATAATCTATGGTTGGGTGGTACATGGAAGTCCCTGGCCTAGATGGATTTTTCATATGTTAATAAAAGTTATTTTCCTCTTGCATGTCATGACTATTTATACTTGTTATTATGTGGCTTTGATAGTTGTTATATCATTGTTATTATTCATCTTATATGCTGGTTATAAGCATGGTTTTATGACAAACTTTAGTTATGGTTCTCATCATGTTTTGATTGGTAAACGAATGTATGACCTAATACATGATAATGCAACTATTGTGAGAGGGCATCAAACATGTTTAACGATTTTAAGATAAGTATGATACCCCTATGTTTAGATATGTAATTATGACTTGTAGACTACATGTTCAATATGTGTTTGATGGAATTCCTATTTTAGTAAGGCCCTTTTATTTCAAGTTCTTGTCTAAGTTTCATATTAATGGATTTATCCTTGTGTCATTCATCATTCTGGAAAGTTATATCAAGTTTTGAGTAGAGGTCTGGATGCTAGCTCTGAAAAAGTAGCTCAATCTCGAGGTCACATGCACAAAACTGGGTAATTTAGATTACAGTTGCTGGGAGGAAAGGTTATCCATGAGACTGGAGGCTTACAATCACTAGATTGCCTTGTTATGCAAGTGACTAGGAGTCTAGGTCAGTGAAAAAGAAGACTAGCTCAAGATCTCGGCACCTGGAGTGGTTGTTTAGCGCCTAGGGTTCCTGTAGCTCCTGAGGGTGGTCAGTAAAGTTTTGGTTGGGAGATTCCAATTCCTTAACTGTACTTAGGAGGTTGAGTCATATCATATTAACTCTTCATCACATATTGACCCCGGTGGACAGGTGAACTTGGGTAAGTGTGGGAGGATGTTGTTACAGGGTGTTATCAGAGAAAGTTGCACTCTCTCTTGGTGTTATTTGATACCACATAGTGGTATCTGAGATCCGAGGTTCAACACTTGGACTGGATGGGGAGAATTTTTTTTTCATGCATGCATGTCAATTGTATATGTATTTTTTATGCATGTCAGTGTATATATGTTTCTGATGCATGCATTGTTATGGTCATGGTTTTTGTGCATGAGGTCATGGTATGCAGTTAGTATTGTCGTGCATGAGGTTGATATATTGTTATGATTATACATGTATCATGCTAATCAGGTTGATCTTGTAGATGAGATAGCCTCCCTTGAACTTCACTGAGGCATGTTGAGTCTGCTTATATTTTGGTTTATCTGACATGATATGTTTGCAGGAGAAGAAGATCAAAGATAACAAGAAAAATGGTGGACTACAGTTCACGTGATTCTCCCTATAGATCAAATGAGAAACATGGTGATGAGTACTCCCCTCACATAGTAGACACATTGGGGAGTTAGAAAGCATAAATAAGAAGTTTTAAAGCAGATAATGACATAATCATTCAGTCATAAGAGAGACTTTCTAGGGCATAGGAGAAACAACCAGAGGTCAATGCAGTTATCCTTCAAAGTTTTTGAAACTTGCAGAGATAAGGAGCACTTAGGATTAGTCATGGACATGAGAGCATGACTAATGGATCATATGGTAGTAGATCTCATAGTGGGAACATGTCGGATAAAGATGAAACAGTTAGAGAGAACCTGTTCTTGGATACACCTGATAGGAGAGGCAATGGACATGGGTTTTACTCTACTTTTGGTTCATTCAAGAATCATGGTCATCATTGCTATCATCCTTACAAGAGGAGTGGTAAGGGATATTTTTCGGATGAGTTCAAGAAATCCAAGACACCTACATTTGATGGAGAGTTGAAGAAGCCAGAAGATGCAAAGGCATGATTACTTGGGTTGAAGAATTTCTTTGAGTTGAAGGATTACACCAAGAACATGAAGGCCATGATATCTATTTTTAGCCTCAAAGGGAAAGTATACATTTGGTGGGAATATGTGAAGTAGGTCAAAGACATTAGGACAAGGGAGTTGAGTTGACATGAATTCAAGAGACTTTTAAGGAAGAAGTACTTGTTAGAGAGGTACCATGACAGTAAATCGAAGGAGTTTTATGAGCTAAAGATGGGATCAATGATAGATGAGGAGTACAGGACTAAGTTCTTGGAGTTATTGAGGTATGTACTATATATTAAGGATGGGAAGGTCAAGGTTCAAATATTTTTCAGTGGATTACCATTAGAATTTAAGGATTGGATTGAGTATGATGAGTCTTGATCGTTGGAAGAAGTCATTGGGAAATTAAAGCACTGTTATGAGAAATCAAAGTGTAAGAACAAATCTAAGGAAGGTTGGAAAGGGAATGACAAGACTAAAGGTAAATGGCCACCAAAGTGAACAAGACTGTAGGATGTAGGTGAGAAATAAAACACTGTTCCTTACAAGAAGTTTAATGCAGTTGAGAAGGGACATGGGTTGTAGCCTAGAGAGAAGAAAAATAGAGGCAGTGGTAGGGGAAAATTGTAGTGTTTGATATATGGTAAGGAGCATCTCAAGAAGGATTTTTTGTTGTATCAAGGTAGTAGGCCATAGATATATAGTGCACATTGTTAGAGCCTAGATCTACCTCAGGCTGAAGGGAGGCAATCCTAGGATAACCACAAACCAAGCTTAAGCTGGTAGCTAGCCATACCAGGTCGGCAGAGGGCTCTTTCCTTGTGAATTTTAGTCAAGATGACTGAATCAAATATGTATTTTAGGCTAGGTATAGTAGCTCAGAGGATTTTATTGGATTTGTTTTGTTTTGGGTCGAAACAGCAAGAGAAAGGATGATTTGAATTATGGAATCGATGTCATTTTCTGCCAGCAAGCCTGGGGAAAATTAAGTACCATGTTTAGCCAAGTGAAGATTGTAAATGTGAGAAGTATTAGGGAAAAATCCCACTTCCCTGCAGGCATCAGACAAAGGATGGATCTACAGCAACAAGTTTAGATGAAACAGAATAACGAGGTTGCTCAACAGAGCATCTAGCAAAGGATGAATTCTGCAAAGACAACCATTACAACTAACAGTAAAATAATCATGAAAGGAGCATCATTATGGATGAATTCCTAACATATCACTTAGATAATGCTGAAAAAAAGGAGAAAAACATAATGTGTAAATGAATTACAGGAGAAGAAACACTCTGAACATTTAAGCACAGTGATGAATCCCAGGCCTAAAGGGCAAAAACTGCTTTATTATGATATTCAATAAAACTTTACATAGTCCAAATGCTTCTTTGCTACAAAAATCCAACCTCTACACTATGAAATTCATAAAATATATACATTTTCTCATCCTTGTATTAAGGGAATTGAGCTCAACCATTTTCTGCAAAATAGAATCAATTACATTAAACTTGGACCGAATTTCTGAAAATAGGTGTTGAAGATGAACTCGTATCTCCTAAACCATAGCACCTGTTACAAAACTAAAAGAGGTTTTTGTAGATAAGGTCATGTTGGAGAAAATTCTCTCTCAAATTTTGGAAATTCGTTTCCAGTTACTCGTAATATGTGCCACAAAATCATGTCTAAAACAGAAAATCATTAAAAATTTAAATCTGTGAAAATGAGTTGTAAAGATCTAGTGACATATCCCAATTCATGACACCTGTGAATAAAATGAAACAGGTTTTTGTTATATGGCTCGTGGTTAACAAATATCTCCTTGGGTTTTGTAAAATTAATTTCCATCTGTTGTAAAATGGCACCGCACTAAAATGACTAAAACAATAAAATAAATGAAAAAATTGCTTTGTTTTAATGCAGGCTCCAAATATCATTGCATATCTCCCACATAGTAGCACCTATGCATAAATTGAATGAGGCTTTTTTTTATCTGGTATGTGATGGACAAAAAACTCTTTCACTTTTGTAAAATTCCTATCAAAATTGATTTTGTAGTAAACTTGTCCATGTGTGCAGCAACTGACCTCAAAACATGCATACCCAAGAATCAATCATTCATTTCAATCATATCTTATGATCCAGAAATCGGTTACAGGAGTGTGATATACCGTTGGAAATATTTTTCTGAGCTTCTTCTGATGGATACATTTGTGACATGTTTTGTGCTAAAAATCATGTGCAAAACATCTAACCAAACCAAACCTAGTAAGAGCTCATGTTGATCCCTGGTGACAAGCTGCGAAGACTGGCATTAACATCGGCCTTATTGGGGATGGTAGCTCCTTGGAGGTGTCAAGAGCACCATAGACCAAGTGCCTCATCCATTGGGTAATAAGGTCAAACAGCTACAAACTCAAAACAACTTATACCATTCCAAACATACACGTACTGCAACCTGTACATAAACAAATACCGAAAATTGAAATGCTGCCTCAGTCAGCTTATTTTTTTACAAATCTACCCTACTTTGCTACAAAACCAACAGATCAGGTGATTTTGTAATGCCATATCAACCAATCAAGTAACTATGACAATGATGTTGTTTTTTTATAGTGTTTGAACTAGAACATAGTTGGAAATCCTACCAGCAGTATATACCCATAGTACCTTTGGCTCTGTAAAAGGCAACCTGGTTTTTCTTTCAACTTAAAAATATATTCCATATATGTTGCTATGGGATCATAGAAGCCAAATTCTATCTGTTGCCCTAGATCATTAACATATGCCCTTGGGTGGAGATTGTCACATCCTCGCTGTAAATCATAACATCCTCCAATCCAACCATCCAAGAGCATCCTTATCTTTTCTTCTTTGGGAGGAGGGAGAGTTTCGAAGAACTGTTTAGGGTCTTGGAATTCATGTTATTTAATTTGAACATCCAATAATTCAATTTCATATTCCAATCTTTCAATCACTAAGCTAAGAAAACAATATTTATTCTCAGGTGTGAGTTGGTTGGATTTCAAGCTAAGAAACAATGATGTTAAAAAAATCTGATCAATATGAAATTTTGCTATCTCATCCCTTAAAATCAATAACATTTCACTAGATAATGGATTTTCCACATACCCTATCATCAGTGATTACCTTCAACATTCTAAAAATTGGATTCTTTGGCAGCGAAGTCGAAGCTCAAGATCTTGAACATTGGAGTCATCAGGTAGATGATTTCAACCTTCATATGTGTTTGACTGCTGTCCACCATCAGCAATCAGATCTGAAACTTGAATGATCTTTCCCAAATAAGATCTGTCACCTCTTCCCCAGCGGAGTCACCACTATGTTAGAGCTTGGATCTACCTCAGACTGAAGGGAGGCAATCATAGGATAACCACAAACCAAGCTTAACCTAGTAGCTAGTCCTACCAGGTCGGGAGAGGGCTCTCTCCTTGTGAATTTCAGTCAAGATGACTGAATCACATATGGATTTTAGGCTAGGTATAGTAGCTCAAAGGATTTGATTGGATTTTTTTTTGTTTTTGGTTGAAACAACAAGAGAAAGGATGATTTGGATTATGGAATCGATGTTAGTTTCTGCCGGCAAACCTGGGGAAAATTAAGTGCCATGTTCAACCAAGTGAAGATTGTAAATGTGAGAAGTATAAGGGAGAAAGATCGTTATCCTGTAGGCATCAAACAAAGGATGGATTTGCAGCAACAACTTTAGATGAAAGAGAATAATGGGGTTGCTCAACAGAGCATCTAGCAAAGGATGAAATCTGCAAAGACAACTATTACAACTAACAGCAAAATCATTATGAATGGAGCATTATTATGGATGAATTCCTAACATATCACTTAGATAATTCTGAAACAAAGGAGAAAACATAATGTGTAAATGAATTACAGGAAAAAAAACATAGTAAACATTTAAGCATCATGATGAATCCCAGGCCTAAAGGGCAAAAACTACTTTATTATGATATTAAATAAAACTTTACACAGTCCAAATGCTTATTTGCTACTAAAATCCAACCTCGACACTATGAAATTCTTAAAATATATACATTTTCTCATCCTTGAACTAAGGGAATTGAGCTCAACCATTTTCTTCAAAATAGAATCAATTACATTAAACTGAGACCGAATTTATGAAAATAGGTGTTGAAGATGAACTTGTATCTCCTAAACCATAGTACTTGTTACAAAAATAAAAGAGGTTTTTGTAGATAAGGGCGTGTTGGAGAAAAAAGTCTCTCAAATTTTAGAAATTCATTTCCAGTTGCTCGTAATATGTGCCACAAAATCATCTCTAAAACAGAAAATCATTAAAAATTTAAATCTGTGAAAATGACCTGTAAAGATCTAGTCACATATCCCAATTCATGACATTTGTGAATAAACGGAAATAGGTTTTTGTTATATGGCTTGTGGTTAACAAAAATGTACTTGGGTTTTGCAAAATTACTTTCCATCTGTTGTAAAATGGCACCGCACTAAAAAGACTAAAATAGTAAAATGACTGAAAAATTTGCTTTGTTTTAATGCAGGCTCCAAATATCACTACATATCTCCCACATAGTAGTACCTATGAATAAAATGAATGAGGTTTTTTTTATCTGGTATGTCATGGACAAAAACCTCTTTCACTTTTGTAAAATTCCTATCAAAACTGATTTTGTAGTGAACTTGTCCATGTGTGCAGCAACAGACCTCAAAACATGCATAACCAAGAATCAATCATTCATTTCGATCATATCTTATGATCCAGAAACCGGTTAAAGGAGTGTGATATACCATTGGAAATATTTTTCCGAGCTTCTTCTGATGGACACATTTGTGACATGTTTTGTGCTAAATATCATGTGCAAAACATCTAACCAAACCCAACCTAGTAAGAGCTCAAGTTGATCCCTGGTGACAGGCTGCGAAGACTAGCACCAACATCGGTCTTATTGGGGATGGCAGCTCCTTGGAGGTTTCAAGAAAATTATAGACCAAGTGCTCCATCCATTGGTCAATACGGTCAAACAGCTACAAACTCAAAACAACTCATACCAATCCAAACATACACATACTGCAACCTGTACATAAACAAATACTGAAAACTGAAACGTTGCCTCAGACAGCTTATTTATTTACAAATCTACCCTACTTTGCTACAAAACCAATAGATCAAGTGATTTTGTAATGCCATATCAACCAATCAAGTAACTATGATAGTGATGATGGTTTTTATATTGTTTGAATTAGAAGATAGTTGGAAATCCTACCAATAGTATATACCAATAGTACCTCTGGCTCTGTAAAAGGCAACCTAGTTTTTCTTTCAACTTAAAAATATATTCCATATATACTGCTATGGGATCATAGAACCCAGATTATATCTGCTGCCCCAGCTCATTAATATATGCTCTTGGCTAGAGATTGTCACATCCTTGCTGTAAATCATAACATCCTTCAATCCAACCATCCAAGGGCATCCTTATATTTTCTTCTTTGGGAGGAGGGAGAGTTTCCAAGAACTGTTTAGGGTCTTGGAATTCATGTGATTTAATTTGAACATCCAATAATTCAATTTCATTTTCCAATCTTTCAACCACTAAGCCAAGAAAACAATATTTATTCTCAGGTGTGAGTTGGCTGGATTTCAAGCTAAGAAACAATGATGTAAAAAACTCTGATCAATCTGAAATTTTGCTATCTCATCCCTTAAAATCAATAAAATTTCGCTAGATAGCAAATTTTCCACATACCCCATCATCGGTGATTACCATCAAAATTCTGAAAACTGGATTCTTTGGCAGTGAAGTTGAAGTTCAGGATCTTGAACATTGGAGTCATCAGGTAGATGATTTCAACCTTCATATGTGTCTGAGTGTTGTCCACCATCAGCAATCAGATCTGCAACTTGAATGATCTTTCCTGGTGAAGATCTGTCACCTCTTCCCCAGTGGAGTCGCCACTATGTTGGAGCCTGGATCTACCTTAGGCTGAAGGGAGGCAATCCTAAGATAACCACAAACCAAGCTTAACCTGGTAGCAAGCCCTACTAGGTTGGGAGAGGGCTCTCTCCTTGTGAATTTCAGTCAATATGACTAAATCAAATATGGATTTTAGGCTAGGTATAGTAGCTCAAAGGATTTGATTGGATTTTTTTTGTTTTGGGTCGAAACATCAGGAGAAAGGATGATTTGGATTATGGAATCAATGTCAGTTTCTACCAACAAACCTAGGGCAAATTAAGTGCCATGTTCAGCCAAGTGAAGATTGTAAATGTGAGAAGTATAAGAGAGAAATCCCAATTCCTTGCAAGCATCAAACAAAGGATGGATATGTAGCAACAACTTTAGATGAAAGAGAATGATGAGGTTGCTCAACAAAGCATCTAGCAAAGGATGAGTTCTGCGCAGACAACCATTACAACTAACAGCAAAATCATCATGAAAGGAGCATCATTATAGATGAATTTCTAACATATCACTTAGATAATGCTGAAACAAAGGAGAAAAACATAATGTGTAAATTAATTACACGAGAAAAAACATACCGAACATTTAAGCACCGTGATGAATCCCAGGCCTAAAGGGAAAAAATTGCTTTATTATGATATTCAATAAAACATTACACAGTCCAAATGCTTATTTTATACCAAACTCCAACCTCTACACTATGAAATTCATAAAATATATAATTTTTTCATCCTTGTACTAGGGGAATTGAGCTCAATCATTTTCTTCAAAATAGAATCAATTACATTAAACTTGGACCAAATTTCTAAAAATAGGTGTTGAGGATGAACTCGTATCTCCTAAACCATAGCACTTGTTACAAAACTGAAAGAGAGTTTTGTAGATAAGGTCATGTTGGAGAAAAACCTCTCTCAAATTTTGGAAATTCATTTCCAGTTGCTTGTAATCTGTGCCACAAAATCATCTCTAAAACATAAAATCATTAAAAATTTAAATCTGTGAAAATGAGCTGTAAAGATCTAGTCACATATCCCAATTAATGACACCTGTGAATTAAAAAAAAGAGGTTTTTGTTATATGGATCATATTTAACAAAATCCTCCTTGGGTTTTGTAAAATTACTTTCCATCTGTTGTAAAATGGCACCGCACTAAAATGACTAAAACAGTAAAATAAATGAAAAGGTTGCTTTGTTTTAATGTAGGCTCCAAATATCACTGTATATCTCCCACATAGTAGCACCTGTGCATAAACTGAAGGAGGTTTTTGTTTTTTGGTATGTGATGGACAAAAACCTCTTTCACTTTTGTAAAATTCCTGTCAAAACTGATTTCGTAGTAAACTTTTCCATGTGTGAAGCAACTGGCCTCAAAACATGCATAACCAAGAATCAATCATTCATTTCGATCATATCTTATGATCGAGAAATTGGTTACAGGAGTGTGATATACCATTGGAAATAATTTTCCGAGCTTCTTTTGATGGACACATTTGTGACATGTTTTGAGCTAAATATCATGTGCAAAACATCTAACCAAACCAAACCTAGTAAGAGCTCATGTTGATCCCTGGTGACAGGCTGTGAAGACTAGCACTAACACACATGAGGCACACACAGTTCTGGATGTTTGACAGAGTATTCCCCAGATCTATGGGGCATTGGATAGCAGGAAGTTGGACCACTAGGAATCTATTATCGAGATGGACGGTAAGCTTTGTGATAAAGTTGTTTCTATTTTGATTGACCCTGGATCTAATTATAGTTATGTTTACCCTAACCTAGTGGATAAGTGTGGTTTGAGAAAATAAGTGCATGCAGAGTCTTGGTTAGTGTAGTTGGCTACAAGTGCTAAGAATATTTTTCATTATTGGGTTAGAGTTTGTGTATTTGAGTTTAACGGTATGCCTACATAAATGCATTTGAATGTACTTCCGTTGGGATCATACAATAAGATTCTGGGTATGGATTGGTTGACCGTCACTTGTATCTTCACAGGACTAAGGTGGATTGTTATGAAAAGGATATTGAGTACTTGGATGAAAATGGAGAACAAAGAAGTTTTCAGGGTAAGAAGAAGGTAACATCAATTAGAATGGTTATAAATATGTAGGAAATGCGTAGTCGAAGGAATGGGTGTGTATTATTTGCAGTACAAATTTCCAGTGATAAAGGTAAGGATGTTGATGATGGAAACATCTTGAATAGGTACTTGATATTGCAACAATTTAGGATGTATTCTCAAAACGATTTCAGAGTTTCCTCCTCATAGGGAAGTGGACTTATCTATTGAGTTGGTACCAGGGGTAGCACTAGCATCAAAGACACCTTACAAGATGAGCACACTAGAGTTATTGGAGTTGAAGTTGCGGTTGAAGGAAATGGTTGAGATGGGATACATAAGGCCAGTTGTGTTGCCTTGTATTGCACCAATGTTGTTTGTGAAGAAGAAGTATGACACTCTCTAGTTGTGTATTGATTAAAGACAGTTTAAAAAGGTGACGATCAAGAACAGGTACCCTTTACCGATGATTGATGACTTCTTTGATCATTTTAAGGGAGCAACAATGTTGTCGAAGATTGATTTGGAATTTAGATATGATTAGGTACACATCGAAGAAGAGGACATCTACAAGAGTGCTTTCCAAACCAGGTGTGGGAATTATGAGTTTGTTATAGTTCCTTTCAGTTTGACTAATGATCCATATAATTTCATGTGTTTGAGTAATAGTGTGTTGCATCCTTATCTAGACAAGTTTTCTATTGTATTCATTGATGATAAATTGATATATTCTTTTAGACAAAGGTACATTACTTGGGGCATGTTGTTTCCAAGGAACAAATAATAGTTGATCCATAAAAGATTAGAGCTATCATATAATGGGTCGGTCCTAGAAATTTGTATGAGGTTATATCACTCATGGGTTTAGCAGGTTACTACAGGAGGTTCATCAAGAAATTTTCACAAAATGCATATCTATTACACCGATACATAGGAAAGGAAATAAATTTGAATGGATAGAGGAATGTGTAGTGTGTTTTGAGCAGTTGAAGTAGTTGTTGACAAATGATCCAATTCTCAAGCTTTCAGATCCGGATAAAGAGTTAGTGGTATGTACAGATACTTTTAAGAGAGGAATTGGTGGAATCTTGCTGTAGGAGGGACAATTGGTAGGCTATGAATGAAGCTGAATGACAATGAGCAAAACTATGTGACACATGAACTTGAGTTGGCAGCAATCGTTCATGCATTAAAGATGTGGAGGAGTTATCTTCTTGACAGGAGGTTTATGTTGATGAGTGATCATAGTGGGTTGAGATATTTATTTGAATAACCTAATTTGAATGCCAGGAAAGCTACATGGTTGGCCATGATTAGTGAGTTTGACTTCGAGATCAAGTATATTGAAGGAAAAGAGAACAGGGTTGCAGATGCTCTTAGAGTAAGAGTACATGTAAATCACTTAGTAGTTATGAGTTCTTATGGGACAGATTTACGAGATCATATATTACATGTAGAACAATAGGATGATAGGCACCAACAACTTAAGCAGATGTTACAATAATAGGGTACATGTGAACATGATGTGGACTATCATGTCAAGGTAGATGGCTTGGCCATATTTAGGGACATGATTTATGTGCTGGATAATAGCAAGCTCAAGAAGCTCATCTCATGGGAATTTCATGTTAAGCCATACTCAGGTCATCCGAGATATTAGAGGGCTCTAACAGTTGTGAATAAATTCTACTATTGGCCGAATTTGAAGAATGAGGTAGTTGGGTTTGTGTCCAGGTGTTTGGATTGTTAGCAGGAAAAGCAGAGTGTGAGTATCCAGGTGGTTTAATACAACTGATTCTGATTCTAGAATGGAAATTGGAGGTCATTTCTATGGATTTGATCACATGTTTGCCGAAGAAATCTAGGCAAGATTCCATTATGGTTGTGGTTGACAGTTTGACTAAGGTAGCTCACTTCATAGCGCTTAAGTATACTTATTCAACTATTGAGTTAGCAGAGGTCTTCGTCAAGGAGATAGTGAGGTTGCATGGTATTTAGAAGAATATTGTGTCAGACAAAGATGCTAAGTTCACTTATAGGTTCTAGAAAGAGTTATTTGTAGGATTTGGTACAAAATTGGCCTTTAGTACAACTTATCATCCACAAACAGATGAACAGACATAGAGGGTCAACAGGATTCTAGAGGACATGTTGATAATGTATGTTATGAATCAAAAACATAAGTGGGAAGAGTATCTTCCACTGATAGAGTTTATTTACAACATTGGGTATTAGGATTCATTGAGGATGAGTTTGTTTGAGGAACTTTATGGGAAGAGTTGTAATACTCCTATCAGTTGGAGTGATCCAATGAACAGGGTACTGATTGGACTAGGGATGTTGGCAGAGATGGAACATGAAATGTAGGTAATCAAGAATAATATAAAGGTATCACATGACAGATAGAAGAGCTATCCATATCAACATAGATTGTTTAAGGAATTTTAGGTTGGGGAACAGGTGTACTTGCACGTCAAGCCCAAGAAAATCTTCTTGAGGATTGGGTCATGTGCAAAGATGGAACTTCAATATTGTGGGCCTTTTGAGATCCTTGAGAGGATTGGATTAGTAGCCTACCGACACGCACTACCTCCGACAGTGAAAATCCATGATGTTTTCCATGTGTCAGTTCTTAAGAAGTACATGAAATATGTTGCTCACATTATTTATTGGTTTGTATTGCAAGTGGAACCATAAGGATAATTCCAACTAGAAGCTCAATGCATTTTGCGATGGAAACAACTCATGCTACAAAATTGAGCAATCGAGCAAGTTAAAGTGCAGTGGAGGAAATTTAGGCCCAACGAAGCTACATGGGAGATGACTGATTAGATGAAAGCTATGTATCCTTCTCTATTCGTTGGTTGAAAGGATGTTCTTGATATATGTTTGGATGTTGTGTTTTGGTTATGTCTATATATGCATATGTTGTAAATACCACATCGAGCTGTGTTATAAAGAACCAATAAGCGGTATGGTGTTCATGATATGTTGGTTATGTTTTCAGTAGATGGATATGATGTAAATGCCACATCAAGTTGTGTTATAAAGCTCCATAGGAATCATGTGTTTTTTGGTTTATAAGTGCCATTGAACACTGAGGAGGGTGTTCCCCCAAGGGGAAGGGTTATGTAACATCCCCGGTCAAAAATCCATGTAATAACGTTAATAAAGGAAAAATAAGACCAAGTTCATGGGATACATATTCCAAGTTCAATGTTGGAAAAAACATCCTAGTGGATGTTTATTTGGTTTATTATGGCTAAGGAAATTGGAAAATACAGTGACAAAGGCATGGAAAAGGAAATAGCCATTAATTGACATTTTATTTATGAAAATAATGGAAAATAGGAGAAAAGGAAGGTGAAAGGTCACAGGTTGCATGTGAGGAGGCTTCATTGATAAAAAGATTTTGAGGATCAGTTCACAACCTTTTGTCAATTCAATTTTGGAGATCTTTCTTTATTCTCTCTCTCTCTCTCTCTCATACTCTTGCACACAGAGAATTCTTGGAGCACTCTAACATTGAGGAAAGTAAGACCAAGGAAGGGCAAGAAAGAAAGGTCAAGCAAGGAAGAATTGGATCAAACAACTATAGTGGGATTAATTATAGGTATCAAGTTGTATGTATGATTTTGTTTCAAGTTTTGGAATGCATGGTACATGCATGTGTGTATTTGGTTCTCTTGCTACCATTGGCATGGGATTTTCTAGGTGTGATAGTGGTTTCAACTTTGCCTTGCTATTTTCAGATAGCCATGATGTGATGGGGTTCTTTCATTTGGTTGAGCTTTACATTTCCAGATGGTTTTGGAACTGGGTGAGGTGGTCTCAGGAAAATTCCCAAGGGCCTAAGAATCCCTTGACCGGTAATGGAGAGATACACATCAAAGCCTGATGGTGGAGAAGGAAAATTTACTGAAGGTATTGGTGAATAAATCCAGAGGCATCCATGCTTATTTAAGGCCTAGTTATCCCTTGACCAGTTTTGGTAGGATTGCGGTAAAGCATGGTGTTTTGTTTGGGCCTAGGAATCCCTTGACGGTATTTGCGGGATTGCGGTAAAGCCTATTTGGGTAGATGCTTGCTTCTGGCCTAGAAATACATTGACCAATAATGACGAGATATGTGGTAAAGCTTGATGAAGCCCTGATTGTTTTGTTATGAGTCCCACATTCATGCTTGGAATATGGCATGTGGGTGATTGGATGAAAGAAATATTTGGTCTAGTCCAATCTATGGTAGAATGGTACGTGGAAATCCTTGACTTGGTTGGATTTGTCAGGTCTGTGTTATATTCTTTCCATGACTAGTTGTACGCATTGCCCCCCCTATTCGTTGTGATAGGCGCAGCATGGGGATGCAACCCCCCTGGATGGTGTCCACTGCAGTGCCCCAAGATTTTTTTTTTCCCATATATATGCGGACCCAAGGATGGGGGGTAGACCAAAAGATGGTGGGAAGACCTACCCATGGTTTTTTGAATGGGTTTTGTGCATGGTTTTGGGCATGATGGTTTTCTACCCATGGTATTTTGTAGGTTCGGTCAAGGGAACTACAGTTATGTTCTAATCTAGGGTTAATGGATTGGGATTTATGAATACTTCAGCATGTATATATATGTATTGTAACATTGAAATTAATATAATGAAATATCAATTTGGTAGTCCCGGTTTTGGGATCTAGGGGAAAATCTCTGTGTATATTTGTTTTATGATGTCGCAATTGTATATTTCTGTATTAAGAATTTGTTTGCAGGTAATTTTTATACAAGGTTAAAACCTACAAGAGTTTTCATATGTTAATAAGATCTCTTTTCCTCTTGCATTTCATGAGTATTTATACTTCTTATTATGTGGCTTTGATGGTTGTTCTATCATTGTTATTATTCTAGTTATATGCTGGTTATAAGCATGGTTTTATGACATACTTTAGTTATGGCTATCATCATGTTTTGATTGGTAAATGAATGGCTAATGAATGCATGACCTAATAGATAATAATGTAACTATTGTGAGAGGGAATCAAACCTTCTTGATAATTTTTAGATAAGGATGAGACCCCTATGTTCAGATACATAATTATGACTTGCAAACAATAGTTCACTATGTATTTGACGAAATGTTTGTCTTGGTTAGGCCTTGCTAGGCCAAGACCTTGTCTAAGTTTTGCATTAATGGCTTTCTCATTGTGTCATTCATCATTTTGGAAAGTTTTATCAACTTCTGGGTAGAGGTCTCGATCCTAGCCCTGAAAAGTGGCTCAGATATCAGGGTAATTTAGACTGTAGTCACTGGGAGGTATGGTTATCCATGTTACTAGAGGTTTACAGTTGATGGATTTCCTTGTTATGTAAGCAACTAGGAGTTCGGGGAAGTGAAAAGGAAGTCTAGCTCAGGGTTTGGGCACCTAGAGTTGTTGTTTAGTTTCTGGGGGTCCTATAGCTCCTGAGGGAGGTTAGTGAAGTTTTTCGTTGAGCGATTCCACTCCCTTAACTGTACCTAGGAGGTTGAGTCATATCATAGTAACTCTTCGTCACATCTTTACCCTACTGGAATAGTGAACTTGGGGAAGTGTGGGAGGAGGGTGTTATAGAGGGTGTGTAGGGTAGGTGAAGGAGACCGCTTAGAGAGAGAACACAATTAATTAAATACAAATTATTAAATAAAATTTTAACATATAATAGACCAATTAATTCCAAATCTCATCCCTCTATTAGATAAAGAATATTCACTCGACATTAAATTTGAACCACATATTTAGTTAAAAAAAATAAATTCCTCAACCCTAATTCCAATATAGACCATGTCTATCATCGTAATTAATAGTAATAGTAATAATAATATTATTAATGATATATTCATGAATAATAATAATAATAACATATTCAACCTTAATATTAATATTATTATTATTAGTCAACTTTATTAATATTAATAATAATATTATTAACTATAATTGAATATTAAACCTTATTCTCGAGCCCTAATATTATTATTATTAGGGTTTGTGAGTAAAGTTTCTTAACCCTATAGTATTATTATTATAGGGTTACCAAGCTTGATCATGGTCAATAATTAACAATATATTCAATAATAATAATAATAATAATAATAATAATAATAATAATAATAATAATAATAATAAAACAACCTTATTATTATTCAACTTTATTAATATTAATAGTATTAAACATTTTTAAATCTTGGTTTTGACCGACCAAGGTTGACATTGGTTGACTAAGGTTAACAATGTTTGACTTTAGGCAACTATGGTTGACTATATTTAAATATGGTTAATATGGTTAATATAGTCAACTTTAACATCGTTATTATTATTATTCACCTTTATTAATATTAATATTATAGGGTTGACCAAGTTTAATAATGGTCAACTATTAATATTATATTTGTTCATATAATGATAATATTAATATCGTCAACCTTGTTATTATTATTTTTATTAGCTAAATTTATTAATATTATTAAAGATTTTAAAATGTTGACCGTGATCGACCAAGTATTATCTTAGTTGACTAAGGTTGATAATGTTTGACTTTGGTCAACCATGATTGAATATAATTAAATATGGTTGAGTTACATTCACTAAGCACAATTGAGTGAACAAGGTTGACTAATGATAGATATGGTAAACATAGGGTTGGCCAAGTTTGATGATGGTTGAATATGTAAATATTGACTATAAACTATGACTTTGTTTGATTATGTTTGACTAACATGGTTGACTATGTTTGATTGCTAATATTGATCAATAATATTAATAAGTGATTATGTTTGACTAAAGTTGAAGAGTGTTGACTGTCAAACATAGTCAAACAAATCCAAACATAGTCAACCACATTAGTAAATGTGTTTGACTAATTTTGTAATGTCACATTGCAACGTTGGAGAAATTGCAATGTAATGTAACATTGTAAAAATGTTTATCACATTAAAGTTGGATAGATTTCTGTACCATTCCAATGCCACATGTTTGATTATTAATATTAATCAATAATATTAATAGGTGATTATGTTTGATCGTAGTTGAAGAGTGTTGATTGTCAAACATATTCAAACATAGTAAACCACATTGGTAAACATGGTTGATTAATCTTGTATTGTTGCATTGCAACGTTGGATAAATTATAATGCAATGTAACATTGCAACAATGTTTTTCACATTGCGACATTGGAGATATTTTTGAAACCATTTTAACATCATAATTTTAATTTTAATTTTAATATTATTAGTCAAATTTATTAATATTAATATTGTTATTATTAAACATTTTTAAATCTTGATTGTAACCGACCAAGGATGACCTTAGTTGACTAAGATTGACAATGTTTGACTTTAGTCAACCATGGTTGACTATAATTGAATATGGTTGAGTTATGTTGATTGAGGACTACAATGAGTGAACAATGTTGAGTATTGTTAAATATGGTAAACATAGGGTTGACCCAGTTTCATCATGATCAATTTTTTAAACATTGACTATAAAGGTTGACTTTGCTTGACTATGTTTAACTAATGTGGTTGACTATGTTTGATTATTAATATTAATCAGTAATAATAATAGGAAATTATGTTTGATCAAAGTTGAAGACTGTTGATTGTCAAACAAAGTCAAGCATAGTCAACCACATTAGTAAATGTGGTTCACTAATTTTGTCATGTCACATTGTAATGTTGGATAAATTGAAATTTAATGTAAGATTGCGACGTTGGATAGATTTTTGTACCATTCCAACATCACAATCTTATTATTATTATTAGTCAACTTTTTATTATTAATATTGGTATTATTAAACATTTTTAAATCTTGATTATGATCGACCAAGGATGACCTTAGTTGTCTAAGGTTGATAATGTTTGACTTTGGTCAACCATGGTTGATGATAATTGAATATGGTTATGTTGACTAAGGATGACTATGAGTGAACAATGTTGAGTATTTTTAAATTATGGTAAATATAGGGTTGACCAAGTTTGATCATGATCAAGTATTTAAACATTGATTATAAAGATTGAATTTGTTTGACTATGTTGATTATTAATATTAATAAATAATAATAATAGTTGATTGTGTTTGGCCAAAGTTGAGGAGTGTTGACTATAAAATATAGTCAAGCATAATCATCCACATCAATGAATGTGGTTGAGTAATTTTGTAATGTTGCACTGCGACGTAGGATAAATCACAATGTAATATAACTTTATGACAATGTTTGTCACATTTGGATGTTGGATAGCTTTTTTTACCATTCCAATGTCATATTATTATTATTATTGTTATTATTATTAAACATTTTTAAATATTTATAGTGATTGACCAAGGACGACCTTAGTTGAGTAAGGTTGATAGTGTTTGAATTTGGTCAACCATGGTTGACTATAATTGAATATGCTTGACCTTGTGTGACTATTGTTAAACATCGTTGACTATGTTTTCATTATGATTAATAATTATTTCACTATTGTTGACCATGGTTGACTATGTTTTTCCATGTTCACCCTATTTAAACATCGCTGACTACATTTTGACTATGAATGACTATGTTCAACAATTGTTTGACTGTGGTTGACCATGATTGACTATACTTGTCCATGTTCACCATGTTTAAACACCACTCACTATGTTTTGACTATGAATGAATATGGTTAACGATTGTATGACTATGGTTGACCATGGTTTGACTATGGTTGCTCATGATTGACTATGGTTGAACACGATTTGATTGTGATTGACCATAATTTAGCTATGTTCAACCCTAGTTGAATGTGATTGACTATAGCTCACCATGGTTTGATATAGTTAGACTATGGTTGACCATAATTTGACTATGGTTTGTCTATAGTTGACCATGATTTGACTATGGTTACCATCGCAATGGTGGTTGATGATGCATTGAGTTTAATGTTAAATCAAACTCAATCTAGGAAGATCAACCTGAAGGGATCACATCCCTCTACCCAAACTAGTAGAGCCTAACCCCAAGGGCGTCGAGGAGAATTGACCTCATGATCTCCCAATTGACGAGATACTTAGAAATGAAAACTCAACCAATTAAACTAACCCTCGGGGCCTATTAACTCATTAGGGGCGTTTTGAGGTAAAAAATGGACCTCCTAAGGAAATTATAAAATAATAGTGGAAATAATAAAATGACATTAGATTGCATCATCGAATTTTAAAGAGAAAAAAGAAAAACTATTTTTTCAAATTGTATTTTCAACTTATGTCCTTATGGGTTTACTCAAATTTCGAGCGACAACACTCATTGGATGTATAATTTGATTCCTCATCCAAGGAGTACCCTTGTTGCATACTTTTGATGGACCCTGCCACACGAAAAATGGGAAATTCATAAAAAATGTTATTGTAATCACATTTTTTCATGTATTTCTTATTTTTCGTGTAGCAAGGTCCATTAAAAGTATGCAAAATGGGTACTCCTTGGACGAGGAATACAATTTTACATCCAACGAGTACTTTTGATTGAAATTCTAGTAAAACCTTAGGGAGATAAGTTGAAAATACGAGTTGAAAAAGTAGTCTTATTATTTTATTATTTTTTAATCGTTTTTCTTTTTAACTCCAGAAATGGTGAATCATCCCCCATGGTTGACATCATCATCTTGAATCCTATTGGTTCTTATAAATTTTATTTTGGTTGTACATTTTTCTTAGGAGGCTAAAATACGAGGTCCATATCTTCTTAAAGACATAACCTATATGATGATTATGGTCTACTGATTATTGTGTATTTATTTGGACTTACAAGTTATTTCACAGGGAAGATACAACACCATAACTTGAGTGATATGTAAAAGAAGATAACTATTCATTTATGATACAATGATTCATTGCTCGTCTTAAAAATGAAATGAGTTAATTATCAAAGCCTATTGTAAAAGAGAACATTATGGAATCTAAAAATGTTCATCGTAACATTTGAGTGAAATCGAGCTCTTACAGACTGTAAGTGTAGTGTTTTTCCAGGTTTTTGTACCTGCATCGCTAGCGCTATGATTAGGCCCTTCAAAGCCATTCTCTATTTGTGAAATTCTCTGTTTGTTAAATTTTCTTCCAAGTTGGTTGAACAATACAGAGTCATTAGGAATTCTTTGGTGCTAGAGATAGAGCGAAGATGGGAAGTGATGGAGAATGGAGTGTAATATTTCACTGGTACATTTCTTTTCCAAACAAAAAAACACTTTCAATTGATTATATAGAGAAAGTACATTGATCAGAGAATGGAGCTTCTCACTATCGCCATAGGAAAACATTTAAACTTATACCAAGTAGTCCTCTATAGAAAAATAAAGAGATACCGTCATGCAAAAATGAGGGAAGTTCACAACTGTTTCCAAGGACCAAGATACAATAAACATCTAATAAAAAACATAGAATAATATCCCCAGAAAATAGATTAGGTCAGAAGTCCTCTCATGAAACCGATTTGCAGAGTCAGAGGATGTCTCATCCCCTACATAATTTCCAAATAAAGTTTTTTACTCAAAAAATAGACAGCATATTAAAAAGAGAGGATTAGAATGCATGAAAAAATCTCAAGAGACTGATATATTAGATCAAAATGTGTCCCAACCCCTGCAAAATTCCAGTGTCATAAAATTGGAAATTGATCCAATCAAACTTTGAGCTACATCCATCCTTGGAGAGGTGGTCAACTTTGTTGTTTTGGATCTGGTAGATGTACGATATGGAAATGAAATGGACCATTTTAATCAAGGACTTTGTTGTGCTTTTCCAAGATTCAAGAGCTAGAGAGTTTAAGGATCATTTGTTGTTTTCCCATTCGGTGACATAAATGGAGTCTCCATAAATAGTAAGATCCCTTAGGCCAAGCCAATTGACACAGAAAAATACTCCCTAGAGTAGAAGTAATTCAGCGCGTGAGTTGGAGCCATAACCAAAGTGCCAGTGAAATTTGTAGGAACTCTCTATCCCTATGTAAATGACCATACCGCATCCACATAGGCCAAAAGAGGATGCCCCATAAAAAAAACCAACTAGAAAAGTAGACCATATCTTTCATAGTAGAAGGGGAATTTTAGGAGTTGTGGACAAAAAGGAAAAATGCTCTAAATAGTAAGATATGGTTCTGTAGTTGGTCCTCTAGATATCGAGCATCACTTGTTCAAATATTTGAGCATTCCTACACCGCCAAATTCCCAAAATTGTAAATATTACCAATGTCTTATGGGTTTTATGGTCCTTCTTTCACCTGTTGAGGTAGGTGGTAATGTTTGATTGGTCCTAATCTACAGGGACATTAATCAAGTGAAGAATGCAAGTCCAGAAAAAAGTGGCAAAGGGACAACAAATAAAAAGGTGTTCGATATCCTCTTTGGATGAAAGGAAAATATAACATCTTCTCGGTATGTGATATCCCCTCTTGCTTAATACTTCCCAAGTAAGAATCTGGTTGTGTACCACCAACCAAGAAAAACACTTTAGTTTAAGTGGGAAACTCCATGTCCATGACAACCCAAGCCATGAGAAAAATAAAAAAAAATTATGAGTCTGGGAGATTATCTGATATGCCTCATGAATAATAATCTTTCCCTGTTGTAAGCCACCAAACCAAATTAATCTATCTTATTTTAGATAGAGGAAAATCTTAGAGAGTTTGAGATTAGTAATGTATAGATTCCATTCCAGAATCATGGGAAGAGGAAACACTAGCTCAGATGCATCTTTCCAATGAGTGAATGAAGATGAGGAGAGATAAAAATTAGAAATATCTTTAATCATGAAAATTCCTTGATTATGCAAAGAAGAAATGAGGGTATGAGTTAATAAATGTGGATTTTTCATGCCTGAGAGTGAGTCTAGGCCAATCTCCACGATAGATCCCGAGCCGACATCCCATATGATATTACCAAAAAAACAATGTTTAGAGTGAAGGAGGCTGCGCCATGAATAAGAGATATTAAGAGGGGCTGGAGCACTAACATGAATCGAACTAGAGAGATCCTTGTTCTGTAGATATTTAACCATAATAAATTTATTCCAAAGGCCATCACTGCAGCCTGCTTGCCAAGTTGTTTTGAGGAGCTATGCTAAGTTGAAGGAGGCAATATCTTTAAGGCCGCAACCACCTTGATTAATAGGGAGAATAAGCATCTATAAACTGGCAAGATGGAATTTACTATTTGGTTGAGTGTCTATCCACAAGAAACATGTAATGATGGAATTGATTTTGTGGACAATGCCCTTTGGGAGTTTGTATTTGTGCATCCAGAAAATTGGAATACCGTGGAGAACAAATTTAATAAAAATTAGGTGCCCCCCCAATGAAATCCGTGAGTGTGTCCACATGTTGAGCTGATTACCAATTTTTTGCATAATCCAATCCTAGAATTGGTTTATATAGCCATTCAGATTCAAGAAGAAACCCATGTACTTAAATCCCACATCCAAGTGTGTGACTTTTACCCCAAAGTCATCGACAATCTGTAAGGTCCAATCTTCCTTAGGCTCACTTGTAATCAATATCGACTTTTTCTAGTTCATAAAGAGCTTTGAGGCTGATCCAAAGTCATTTAAGATATTGAAAAATACCTACCATTCCATAGGATCATATTTCCCAATAGCCAGTAGGTCGTCCATGAACAATAGATGTGAGAGGGGAACCCTGTGAGTAATCCTACAACCCATTATGAATCTTGTAACAACCCTAGTAAAAAATCCATGTAAAAATATACAAGACCACGGTCATGGAAACATATTATAAGCTAAATGGTGGGAAAGATATCCTAGTGGGGTGTCACTTTAGTTTATTATGGCTAAAGGAAATTGGGAATGAAAGTGGAAAAGGATTTGGAAAAGCATGAGGCATTAATTGGCATTTTATTTATGAAAATAAAGGAAAATAGGAGAAAAGGGAGGTGAAAGGTCACATGTGGCATGTGAGGAGGAAAATGAAGAAAATAGAGGCCTCATTTGTAAAAAGGCATTTGAGGATCAGTTGGTAACCTTTTGTCAGTTTTATCATGAAGCCCTCTCTTCTATTATCTCTCTCATACTGTTGGACACTTAGAGTTTTCTTGGAGCACTCTTGGAGGAGTGTGGCATACTTTGGATTTGGAGCAAGAAGGAAAAGGAAAAGCAAGAATGTGCAAGAGGACATTGGATTAGTAGCTACGATGAGTTTTTCTTGCAGGTATCAAGTTGCATGTATTATTTCCTTGCAAGTTTTGACATTCATGGTACATGCATGTGGTTTCTTGGTCATGATTTGTCATTGGCATGGAGGATTGCCTAGATTGATAGTGGTTTTGCCTAGCCTTTCTATTTCCTAGATAACTAAGGTGTTGTGGGTTTTACTTTTGTTTTCTAGTTGGTTATCATGTTTCTTTGACTATGGGTTGAGTTATTAGTTCCTGGAAGCCTTGGTTGGACAAAGACTCTGGAAGCCCTGTAACAACTTGGGTTGAGTTACTAGTCCTTGAAGCCTTGGTTGAAAAAATTCTATAGAAGCCCTTGGTGGGTTGAGTTACTAGTCATGGAAGCTCTGGTTGGAAAAACGCTCTAGAAGCTCGATGAAAATTGTTGGTTGAGTTACTAGTCCTGGAAGCCTTGGTTGGAATATACAATCTAGAGCCCTGTACAACTTGGGTAGAGACCAATCTGGTGATGGTTAGCGATGTTCAACCATGAGGTGGAATCAGTGGTTGAGGGTTGATGTGGTTTGGCCTATGGAATCCCTGGTTTGGTTTTGATTGATTTGTTTTATGAGATCCAACATTCATGCTTGGAATATGGCACAAGGGTGATTGGTTGAAAGAAAGATTTGGTTAAGCCCAATCTATGGTTAGGTGGTATGTTGAAGTCCCATACTTGGTTGTATTTTGCATATGTCAATAAGAGCTCCTTTCCTCTTGTATTTGATGTGTAAATGCACTTGTTATTATGTGATCTTGATGGTTGTTTTATCATTGTTATTCTGTTGGTTATATGCTAGTTTTGGGCATGGTTTAGGACAAACATGAGTTATGGGTCTCATCATGTTTTAGTTAGTATGTGAAATGTTGATAGACATAGGACCTAATAGATGATAATGCAACTAATGTGATAATGCATCAATGATTCTTAGCAATTCTCAAATAAGTATGAGACCCCTATACTTAGATCTGTTGTTAAGACATGTAGATTGCATATTTTTGATATGTTTGACAAAATGACTATCATGGTTTTTATTTGTTAGGCTAAGTACTTGATCAAGTTTTGTGTTAGAGGCTTTGTCTTGGTGTCATTTATTGTCTTGAAAAGTATCATCAAGTTCTGGGCATTGGTTGGAGACTGGACCTGAAAAAGTGGCTTAAATATCACAATCTCTGGCACAAAACTAGATGAAAAGGACTGCAGTCTCTCCTTTGTAGGCATTGTGGGAGCGACTATAGCATTCTAGTCACATGCATGCCTTGTCATGGAAGTGATTGGGGGTTTAATTCTTTGAAAGTCTAGGTTAACCTGAGGGGTTGGGAACTTGGAGTGGTAGATTGGCTCCTGGGGGTCCTGTAGGACTTGGGGAAGGTCTGTAAAGTGTTGGTTCGTCAGTTCCACTTCCTTAACTGCAGTTAGCGATTTGAATCATATCATAGTAACTCTTCATCACATGTTTACCGTGATGGACCAGTTAGCTTCGGTAAATGTGGGAGGAAGGTGTTACAGAGTGGTATCGGAGCATAGTTCAACACTTGGATGGGATAGGTGGAATGTGGTTGTCATGCATGTATGTAGGTTGTATATGTTCTTGTTATGTATGCATGGTAGTAGTCATTTTTACAGTTGTGTTTCCATGTAGGATTTGATGATGTTGTTGTTGGGATGCTTTAGTCATGAATGCATGTTAGTTGTATATGAATTTGTTATGCATGTCAATGCCTATATGTTGTTATGCATGCATTATCATGGTTATGGTTATGCAAGTATTGTAGGTCAAACATGCATTGTGAGGTCATTATATGAAATTAGGTCATCATGATGCTATTGGTATGTTATGATGCTAATGTGTTAGCTGAGATAGAGTAGGAGATGCAGATCACTAGAGCGAGATTGCAACACTAGACTTCGAGGTAAGAGCATATCGTCAAGTAGGTTTGTATATTTGGCATGAATGTATGTGTTTAATGGTTGTTATAAGAATTAGGGTTACTTATATGCTTGTAATTCTATTCTTAAATGCTAGTTGCTAAGTGTAGTCATATGCACATGTGTCAGATAGTCATGAATGATAGTAACATGTTGTTATATGCATTGTAGTCATATGCATGATGGTTATGTTCATTACACCTAATATCTTGATGTTATATGTATCATGCTAATTTGGATTGGTTTATGAAAATGGGTAGGGTTATGACATTCAAGTATGAGTCAACCTAATTATGATATTGTGTTGTACTGGTTTAGATTGACTGTGCATATGTGATTGTTATGCATGAATGACGATTGTTTATGAGCTTATGTGGTGAACTTGTTAGCTAGTTACGTTTATGGATATCATGCCCATATTTAAGTTTGAGTAAATGTGTTGTGAAGCTATATCATGCTAAACTAGATTGATTGTGCAGGCGAGATAGCCTCCATTGAGATACATCAAGGTAGGAGTTTTCTTATGTCATCTATTTGGTGTTTGGATGTTTGATTATGTCATTTATTTGGTGTTTGAGTGTTTGGTGTCTATTATGTTGTCTCTCTATTGTCTAAATGTTTGATTACTTGCATGATATGAGTATGTGTCTATAAGATTGCATGAAGGAATGATCTTGTTTTAAGATGGTTGTACTAACACATATGTGTTGAAACAGTTGATATGTACTTGAGTGTAAGTAGGTGATAGTTGTAGCATTATGTATTATGACTGATGAACATGAGTTGATTTTTGATTATAACATGGTTATTGGACTTGGTAAAGGTTGATTTCAGATTAATACATATGTTGTCTTTATCTTTGGAACATGTGATCGACATGTGTGAGCAGTTGCAAAGGAACATGATTGGTATTAGTGTGACAAGGTAATAGTTGATGTGATTATATAACTAACATTGGGTGGTGTGACAATACCTAGTAAGACTCAATTGAAACAAGGTGAAAAGGTAAAAGAAAGGAACTGGTTGAGAATTCCTTTGGCCATGTTTGGAAACCACAATTCCAAACAAATGAATTTTTTGAATGCATGAAATCTTCTTGACCCTAATCTCGTATGAAGTTATGCGGATATGTGCTATATTCATGGACATGTATTTGATAGATATAACAACTAGTGTCTAGTTATAGCTAGATATGTCAAGGGAATTAGAGTCCCTTGAGAGATGGCACATATGTGTTCAAATACAAGGCAACGTGCTTGGCACAACAAGGTAATATAGCTAGTATATTGTTATATTTATTTATACACTGACAAGTATGTGTGTATGGTAATATGATGGAGGGAATTACATGGCAAAAGAGACCGCCTTGAAATCTTGAAGGAGGCTCAAGTTGAGCTTTCCCTTGGAAGCATTGGGAACCCATGGAGATTGAGTCATGGTGTTTGTTTCTAGTATTGTGCTTTTGGTCATGTTGATTTGTATACGCTTGAATAACAGTCTTGATTGCATTTAATGCATGATCATGCCACTTTCTTTGTGGCGTTGTATTGTTATTTCATTTCTAGGGTTTTCTTCTTCTTGCTTCCTTTTATTATTTTCTTTTATGTTTTGAGGGTCTTGGGAATTGATTGGGAAAGAGGAAAGTTAATGGAGCTCACAGAGAGCTTTGTAGTATTTATCAGGTAATGTAAGACGTGAATGAAGCTTAGTTCATGAGTAAAGGGAAGTTGAAGGCAAGAGTATGGGAACTCGCTGGATTGGTTGGGTCCATTGAGGTAAATGGATAATGGTAGGACATCCATGAGGAAGGTAGCAAAAAAGGTATAGTAAATGAATTTGAGGCATCATATGCCTTGAACATAGTTACCGGTCAAACAAGAAAATGACCTAGTACCCGTTTTTTAGAGGTAGCAAAAAATCACTCGATTTTGAAAAACAGTGATTTAGCATAAACCCTTTTTTGGAGCATATTTTTGCCACTTTAAATTTTTTTATGTATCAAGTATGAACAATTTTTTTAAATGTTAGTGATTTTCATGATGATTTTGAAAAGTGTTGATGTAACATCAACACATTTTTTTTAGAGGGCTTATTTTTGACACTTTAAATTTTTTTATGTATCGAGTGTGAACAATTTTTTTTCTTAGTGATTTTCATCTTGATTTTAAAAAGTCTTGATAAGTATCAACCCTTTTTGTTTAAAGGGGCTTAGCTTTTAAATTTTATTTTTTCTAATGAATTAAGTGTATATTTTTTTTAAATGTTGGTGATTTTCATGTTAGTAATAAAACATTAAAAAAAAAAAACCATGACAAAAAAAAAATATTAAAAAAAAACCAAAAAAAACTATAAAAATGTAAAAAAAAAAAAAAAAAAAAAAAAAACTAACTCATAAAAATAAAATATTAATTGAAAAAAAATACAAAAAATAAATAAAAAATATAAAAAAATAAATTAAAAAATGATTTTTTTTTTTAAATATATAATTTAAAGAAAAACAAATTAAACCAAAAAAATCGAAAAACATTTTTTGTAAAGTTAAAAAATCAATTAAAAAATAAAAACTTCATTAGAAAAAAAGAAACTTAAAATAATTACCAAAAAATAATATAAAATTAATTGAAGAAAAAAATCAATTAAAATAAAAAGCTAAAAAATATTTAAATTAACAAAATAAAAAATAAAATAAAATAAAATTTAAGAATTATTTTTTAAATTAAAATTATAAAAATAAAGAAATAACATAAAGTAAAATTAAAAGAAAATAACAAAAAAATTTAAAAAAGTAAAAGCAAAATTTTAAAAAATATTAAAAACAAAAAATTGAATTCTTTTTTCAAAATCATAAAAAAAATAAATTATAAAAATTAAAATAAAAAAAAATAAATGGAAAACATATTAAAAAAATTAAATTAAAAAAAAAAATTCAAAACATATTAAAAAAAATTCAAAACAAAATTTTAAAAAATCAAAATCAAAACAAATTAAAAAAAAATGGTTGAAATTAAAATTAAAAAAATTAAAATTAAAAAATTAAAAAAACATTAAAAAAATATATATGAAAAAAACAATTAAAAAAACAATATTAAAAAAAATTCAAAACAAATTTTAAAAAATCAAAACAAGTTAAGATTTTATATATATATATCCCAAAAAAAAAAAAGAAAAACCAGCCACTCCCCTCATTCTAATAGAAGAAAAAATGCATCAAAATTATTTGTATTATAGATGGGAAAAACAAGTAAATGAAATTTAATAATATGAGTTACAAAAAAATAGAGGCCAGAATTCAATATAACCAATAAGATATTGCATATTAAAATAGGCTTAAAGTAATTTCCTCATACCAAATAATCTTTGTCAATCACTATCTCTATTAGAATTTTATTGAAGAACAAGTGTGTGAATATTAACATTTGTTGTGAACCGCAAAAATTAAACTCTCCTATTTAAAATCCACATGCATAATTTTAATTTTCTAGACAACTACAATATCTTCCAACATAGTGATCACTATTGTCCAAAGATTTAAATTCAACATCAGTAATCTTTATTTACAATATCTCCAAAATTATAATCACTATAGTCCTTCCAACATTATAATCACTATAATCCAAAAATAATTTTAAGTGAAAAAATTGCCCATAAAATTGTTCTATTTTTAAATATAAAACTTGTTCTTTTTCTGTACAATGTTTTAATAAGAAATTCAATGTTTTTTAAAACTACTATTATTTTAAAAAATTTCTATAACTTAATTATATTTATTTCTTTCTCTACAATATTTTAATAAGTCTTAATCTTTTATAATTATAAAATTTCTGTAAGAATTTAAATTCAGATAAAATTTCCATAAATTTTTAAATTTAGAAATTCTTTTTTTTTAAATAAAATGTGCCGTACGGTGTGAAAATAGACGAATTATTACACGTGCTGAAAAATAAACGAATTATTACACGTACCGAATCGGTGAATTTACGAATTCTTTTCGCCAATACGACCGAACTTTGTAACTATGGGTAAAATCACGTGTGTGGTAAAATTTAAAATTTAAATAGAGTCAAAGATAATGTTTAATGAAGTTTAGAATTTTTTAAAAAACTATCATAAATGTAGTGTTATCTTGAGAAAGAATGTGAAGAGTCTCCAAGGATTGTGAATTGTGAAGAGTCATGATGAGTTCAATAGAATTTTTGGAAGATGAATTTAAGTATAAAAAATACTGTATTTATATGTATATTATCTTAATCAAATGTTTTACACAATTATTTAAATTTTTCCTCCATTTTTTATGTGTTTCATAGTGATATTATAGGAGGTGACTCTCTCCCCTTATTGATTGTGTAAGAGCCAAAATTTTGGTAGCATTTCTAAAGTCCTGAGCATGTGTCTATTCTTTACACCCATGCTCCCATTTCAATATAGGTGGTCAATTGACCTAGTCAATTCCACAGAAGTTTCACTGAATGAACCTCTAACACATCAGGTGTGTTCATGGCATACTAAACACTGCCCCTAATTTGACTACATATTGGAAAATACTTCTAAAATTCATATTATTTAACCCCCTACTAATACAAACTCAATATACATTCCCAATTTAGTAAACCCATACTTTCACTAGATATTATAGCTATCCATTTTTTCATTAATATATTTTATATGCCTTTATATTTTTTCATTAATTTTGAGCTACATTTTTAATACCCGCCAATATAAAAATCCTACTAACTATTTCCACATAAAAAAATTTGATGCATTTTTTTGTAAAACTTTACATTAAAATTTATAGTTAGTTAATGTTTCACATATTTTAATAAAATGTTATAAATGTGAACTAAAAGCAAGAATGTAAGAAGGATTTCAAAGAGTACAATGTCTAATTTGTAGGGTGCTTTTCAAACTTCCACTAAGAGTATGCCTAGGTGTTCCATTCTTCCCAACCAAGTTGAATGAAAATTCAAAATTCCTTTCTTCTTCATAAATCCGAGGATTGTCCAAGTTTATCAAAATATCCGCTCAATATAGAAAAAGTTTGTTGACTTAGGTTAAGTAATTAAATATTTATAACCTCAGGAAAAAGCTAACCAACCTTATATTGGGTATTTAATGCCCTCATAGCAGCACGCGACTTAACGCGATAACACGGGAGCGAGCAAATTTGGCATTAAATAATATTTGCCCGCTCCCGTGTTATCGGACTAAGTGGCGTGCTGTTCTGAGGGCATTAAATACCTAATATATGGCTGGTTAGCTCCAGCCATAACCTCACGGGCAGTAACAATTTAAACTTTATTCTGTTTATATGGTTTAAATAAAAAGAGTTAATTTATAAACTATTATTTTTATAAAAAAAACGTGTGAAGAAATTTTTAGATTAGTTACGTGTGTCTACTCTGTAAAAGTCTTAACTTACAGCCCAAAGATCATCAATACCGAATATTTCACAAACAAAACTTTATATGAGATGACATACCTTGATCAACAGCGGAAGATGTAATGGCTACCATCTACTTTGATCTGACTCCTGACTGTTCCTCTTCTTCAGAATTCGGTTTCTCTCCTCTTGCCCTCACTTTCTTTATGTGCTTCTTGATGGAGAAGAATGCAACTCTTGTGTGTGGGAGAGAGAGGACCCAATCCTTTATATATTATTTAACTCTAATCTGGTACGTCCATCATATACCAATTCAACGCTTAAGATCTAATGCTTTAGATTAGAAACTGCTTTAGGATAAAATCTAAATGCTTTAAGATTAGATCGGGCCACATTAAGATTAGAAACTGCTTTAACGTTAAAAAGCAATGAGCCTTTTGCTGTTTCTAATAGCAGTTTCTAACATTCTCCCACTTGACCCGACTATTCATAATATTAAGTGTTGAACATCATACTATGATAAATTGCTGAGAGTTATGGCGGTTGTGCACTATTAATTCAATGCATTCCCTTCCATATACTACAATACCAGCAATCCATCAATTCATACTCATAATTTATATAAAACAGCATAATGGTCCACATAATGTCTTATATCATAATGATTAAACATAATATCTTTATAAGACTCTTTCTTGTTTAAAATTACATAAAATACGTATTACTACATTAAAACAAGAAACACATGATTGTATATCAGAAACACATAAAAGAGCTCAGAATGTCACACATCAATTATCATTAATACAACCAAGACCCATTCTTTGAACATGTTCCTTAAATTGTCTTGGTTGTAACCCTTTCGTCAAAGGGTCTGTAATCATAAGTTATGTCCTGATGTGCATGATTGACATTCTTTGTTTCTGAACCTCATCTTTCACAACAAGATACTTCAGTTCCATATGTTTGGCACCTTTAGAGTACTTGTCGTTCTTTGAGAAAATACTGCTGCAGAGTTATCACAATAAATTTTCAGCGGCTTGCTAATGGTGTCAACAACCGCAAGTCCTGAAATAAAGTTCCGCAACCATAATGCATGAACTGTGGCTTCAAAATATGCCACAAATTCTGCCTCCATAGTGGATGAAGCAACGATAGTCTGTTTCGCACTTTTCCATGATATGGCATCTTGAGCAAACATAAACAGGTAACCAAAAGTCGATTTTCTAGTATCGATGCATCCAGCAAAATCTGAATCGCTATATCCAATCACTTCCGATTCATTGGATGAGCATGTAATCTTTCGTTGAGAGAAATTCCTTAGTCTCATGCAATATACTTAAATTATTTGCAGCAAGCAAGACGTCATCAACATAAAGGACCAGATAAATAAACTTGCTCCCACTGATCTTTCGGTATATACAGTGATCAACCGTATTTTCCTTAAAACCAAAAGATGTAATAATGGTATTGAACTTAATATACCACTGCCGGGATGCTTGTTTAAGCCCATATATTGATTTCTTAAGTTTACACACCAATTGTTCTTTACTTTCTACAGAAAAACCCTCAGGTTGATCCATATAAACATCCTCATCAAGATCTCCATTCAGAAAAGTTGTTTTCACATCCATTTGATGCAACTCCAAATCATAATGAGATACTAATGTCATTATTATTCTTAGTGAGTCCTTTTTCGAAACAGGAGAAAATGTCTCCTTGTAATCAACACCATCTTTCTGAGTGTAACCCTTAGCAACAAGTCTAGCTTTATACCGTTTGATATTACCACTAGAGTCGTGTTTGGTTTTAAAAACCCATTTGCATCCGACTCTTTTACAGCCATGTGGTAACTCAACGAGATCCCAAACTTCATTCTGTTGCATGGATTTCAGTTCTTCTTTCATGGCATTAATCCATTCCTTTGACTCTTTACTTTCTACAGCATGTGAAAACGAAACTGGATCCTTATTGATTCCAATATCATAATTTGATTCTTGCATATAAACCACATAATCATTAGAAATAGCTGACCTACGATTTCTTTGAGGTCTTCTTAATGCTACTTGTTGTGGTTCATGCATATCAACATTATGTAAGTCATTTCCTTCAGGAAGTACTTCTTCATTTATATGTTGTTCATTATCATCATGCTGTTATACAACAGCTGGAACAACATTTGGAGTAATAGTAGATGGAGGAACTATTCTAGGTAATGTAACATTTACCCTTGTTTCCTTTATTTCTACTATTTCTCTTCTAGTACTCCCACTGACTTCACCATTCTCAATGAATCTTGCATTACCAGTTTCTAATTGCCTCTCAACTTCATTTACAAACGTCTCAAGGAAATTCACAAATATCAGTGTGTATTAGTTCAAGAAGTTGGCTGCTTCTAGTGGCTCCTTTCTTATTATGTTATTATGTTTGGTTTGTTTACCTTTAATACAATCCACACATAATTCTAGATCACTAAAGTCCAAATTTGACAAAATTTCATTACTTACTAATCTCATCATTCTTTCTTTGGATATATGACCTAGTCGTTTATGCCACAAGAAAGCAGAATTTTCATTCAACATGCTACGTTTTCATCCAACATTATTTACTACATTCAACAAGGAATTTGCATAAGTGTCATTCAGTTTCAGTTTATATAAACCATCAATTAGAATACCAGAACCAACATTATCAACATTCTTATATAAATCGAAACAACCAGATCCAATCATACATCTAAAACCAGAAATATCTAATTTACTTGCGGAAATAAGGTTTCTAGATAATGAAGGTACATAAAGGGTACTGTATAAGTTTAATACATATCCACTTTCTAGAATTAGATGATAAGTCTCTTTTTACAGATACGACATTGAACACTCTTTAGTTCCTTCTTTTCCTCATCCTGCCCATTCTTAGCAGGTGCCTTTTCATTCTTGAAATGACTTGATTTTCCTTTCTTTTCTTTACCAGCTTTATTACTCACAAAACTTACTGAGTGATTCACTTGATTTTTCAAACGTCCTTCTTCCTGAACAAGACTACTGGCCAATTCATTAACATTCCACTTATCCTTTATAGTGTTATAGTTAATCTGAAAAGGTCCATATTCAGAAGGTAGCGAGTTCAGGATGAACTGGACAAGAAAAGAATCCTCTACTGTAAGTCCCAGGGAGTTTAACCTTGCTGCAATATTAGTCATCTCTATAATGTGCTCTTGCATAGTTCGCGACCCATCAAACTTCATGGTCGTGAGTTCTGCCATAAGAGTACCAGCGAGTGACTTATTAGCTGAACGAAAACGCTCTTCCACAGACTGCATATATTCCTTAGCACTTTCTGTACAGTGCACAAATTTGACTATCTACCAGGATTCAATAACTTATATTCACCGCATATTCATTCCAACATACACAGCGAACACACAATGATGCGGCAATTTTCTAGGTGACCTGGATCCATCATTATATGGCATCTCGAAAATACAAAGAGCATCGAAACCCAAGGATCACCGCGGAGCATAATTCAGAGTTCTAGTCCAAGCAAGAATTTGTGCAATGTATGGAAGCTAAAGGCTCTGACGTTATGGTTATGTGACATGCAATAGGGTTGTGACAACCGAACAATGATACAGTTCCAAGGATGAGTTTTCCTTCGAGGCGATGATTGTCGAATTAAATTGAGCGTGCTCCGGGCTATCAAACAAATTACAATGGAGAAGCTCAAGGCAATGACCACCTTAGTGACATGATAAGAGACAGTAACACGCGCACTGATCTATTCAACAGAGCACGGTGTATGGCGACCTCTGTAGCGAACAAATGACTGGCGCAACGGCTGTTCTCAAGCTAATCCTTATTCAACTCGGATGGGAGCTCATAAACAAATACTGCAAGGACTATCCTCATCGAATGGTCATACACGCACTCGTATGCAGAAGATAACTATAAAAATTCAAGTCATTTCCTTGATGGGTGAATGTCGAAACATACATTAGCGATACGCTGCTGTTACCAGGCAAGACTCTTTGGAATTGACTTTAGCCGTTACTATGAATGGGAGAATACCGGGTGGACACAAGAAGGCGTGAATTCTCAAAGCCATTTGGAAAACAGAAATGAGGAAGCAACCAGTTGATGAGAAATCCTTTCCTCAAACATGAAAATTCATAGTGTTAAAATCAAACGAAGGAAACCCATTGTTGGGAACAGTCAAAAAGCCATTTAGGGTTTGGCGTGCTCTGGTACATACAGAACAACATTGATACCATTCATGAAACCCCACAATTTCCCGAAGGCTCAATCACATGAGTAAAGCACAAAACAGATCAATTGCAATCATAGGAAATATTCAATTATTGATTGGCTCCGATACCAAATGTAAAAGTCTTAACTTACAGCCCAAAGATCATCAATACCGAATATTTCACAAACAAAACTTTATATGAGATGACATACCTTGATCAACAGCGGAAGATGTAATGGCTGCCATCTACTTTGATCTGACTCCTGACTGTTCCTCTTCTTCAGAATTCGGTTTCTCTCCTCTTGCCCTCACTTTCTTTATGTGCTTCTTGATGGAGAAGAATGCAACTCTTGTGTGTGGGAGAGAGAGGACCCAATCCTTTATATATTATTTAACTCTAATCTGGTACGTCCATCATATACCAATTCAACGCTTAAGATCTAATGCTTTAGATTAGAAACTGCTTTAGGATAAAATCTAAATGCTTTAAGATTAGATCGGGTCACATTAAGATTAGAAACTGCTTTAACGTTAAAAAGCAATGAGCCTTTTGCTGTTTCTAATAGCAGTTTCTAACATACTCATCTAATGTTTATTGTAACTTTGATTTTAATTAAATTATTAGTATCTCAGGTTTGCAAGCAGTTGATTACAATAATAAGTTGATATTATAATAATAATTAGAAAATTTAAGGTTGGAACTCCTCCAAATCATTAATTAGTAATAATATAAAGCACATGCCATTGATTTATCACGACTGTAATGTAACACATCAAAAATCAGCCATAGAAAACAGGTTAGAGTTAATATTAGTCATTGAGGTGATGCGCAGAGTGAAAAGAGTTACAGTCATGAAATTAAATGTCTCCATGAGAGCGGTTAAGCGAGCATTTATTATAAATTAATAATTTAAATTAATCCTTATTTAAATTTAAAAATAATTGTTTCTAAATAATATATAATTTATTTTTGATTAATAGTTTTTTTCTTATAAGAAAATGAAGTAACACTTTAAGAGAATTTAAAAAAAAAAATAAATTTATTTTATTTTTTAATTATTATTTTACATATTTAATAATATATTTATTTATAATAATCTATTAATTTATATTTGTAAATAATAATTAATTTTAATTATAAATTTAATAATTTAAATTAATTATTATTTACTCATAATTAAAATTAAAATATAATAAATTTTTGTCAAAAACCTCATTATTACATCTCTTTTCAAATATGAAGATATGTTCTCTTCAATGCATAAAGGTCTTGTAAGAGTATATGCCCAAAAAAATTGAATATCATATTCTAAAATGTGTGGATTGTTTCAAACTTAGAAAATGATAAAAAGTCTGATCCATGAAGAAATGGATCATATTGAAGAATACAAAAATGAGGTGAACAAGAACCAGAGATAATACAAATACAAATTATAAATATAATATTTAATCTTTTAATATCAATCTTTTTAAAAAGAACTTGATTTTTTTACCAAAAAATAATATTTTAATAATATTTAGAGAATGAGTGAGTTTGTTTAAATTAATAAAAAAATATTTATTTAATGGAAATTAATGTTGTATTGCAATTTCATTAATATATTCAATAAAATCGTGCATAAAGTGTATAGTAGTGGGTGCTAGTTTGTTTTGTTAAAGTATTTTTATGGTGAAAATGGTACTAGCTTAAAACCTCGTGGATACAAATCTAATCATGATTATGAGTTGATGTGGCTTAGGATGGGTTCAATCCCCAAGTTGTTTTGATGGTTTAGATGACCCTAGGTCATGGTTTCTCGAGCCACAAGTTAGTCTTGCCAATTCATAGAGAAACTAACAAAAAAACATATTAAACAAGGTAGTAAGACATAATTTGATTTGGTGCAATATCAATTGCACTATCAATATTTATAGGTAGGTCAAGTAGATCTTTAAGTATGTGATATATTTTAATGTGCGTATTCCTTTGGGGCCTTGTACATCGCCTCTAAAAATTAGAAGCAACTGTAACAACATAAGCATTTGGTTTTGGTGCTCGAACCATGATTTGAGATCTAAACCCTATATTTTTCTTGAAAAATATCAAAATAATAACCATATCCCACTTGTATGCAAAATATCTCCTTTTAGGGGCCTATGTATTTCTCTGTGACTCATGAGCCCTTGAAGAAGTCACCAAGTCTAAATCATTGATTTTCTATCTTGAACTATAAACCAAGTCTCAATGTTAATCACTGCTATGACAAACATTGAGGTGGTATTCATATCCCATTCAATGACTAAAGACTCTATATGCAAGGTTTCTTGTTATGATCAGAGGCCTCGTGCATCGTCGATGATCCCTAGTTTGTACTATGAAGCATGGCCTCATTTATGCATTGAAAATATCAAAATGGCCCCTATATTTTACTTGCAAGCTAAAGATCCTCTACATAATAATTGCATTGTGGCTTAAGGCCCAATGCATGGCAGAAGAGCCATAAAATCAATTGCTAGGGCCCAAGATGCTAGTTGATTATTTGAACCTTGGCATAGGACTTGAGACCCATCTTTATTATGCTACATCTCAAAATGGTTCCCATATCCTATTCATAATCAAAATATTTCATCTTTGAATCTTGTGTGGTTGTCCTTAACCCTTTAATAGCTTATGATACCTAGAAGTGATGATTAAATCCTAGGAATAAATATATTGACTTTGAATTATGGCCCAGGGTCCAAGACCAATCATTTTTTCCAAATGATTCACAAAACCTAAAAATGGTGTCAATACATAACTTATATGACAATCATTTTTTGCAAATGATTCACAAAACCTAAAAATGGTGTCAATACATAACTTATATGAAAAAGGTTCTCTATAGGGTTTGTGTGAAGTTTTGAGTCCCTCTGCATGGCCCATGAGCGCTACAAATAGTTATTAGGAAAAAGGTCTTTGATCTTCTACTTTAAGCCATGACCGAGGCCACAAAAACCATCCCTATTTAACCAAACCTCAACATGATATTTATATGACATTCTTAGGGCAATAATTTCCCTTTACAAGACTCATCTCATGATAATAAGAAAAAGAACCACGCATGACTCATGAATCCCAAAAGAAATTATAGAAATTGAAATACTTGAATTTTATCCTTGAACCATAATATTAACTATGAAATTAATCATTATCATGTATGAATATTTCATGATGTGAATTCAAAAATTCCATGATGATTTTTATGGAGTGCAAAACATTAAAACCATGATTGTATTTTTTATTTATATTATTAAAAATAATAATTATGGATTCTTCCAAATATATTATATTTATTATTTTAATATTTTTAACCAAAATAATATACTTTATCATTGACTTATAAAAAAAATATTATATAATAAATTCTCATTAATTTAAATTTGATAAATTTAAAATTAAAATGACCTAAATATTTATAATACTATTTAAAAGTATACACTATAACTTAGATACAAATTCATGTTATTTTTTTCATATTTTATCCTATTCATGTTATTTTTTTCATATTTTATCCTTTTTCCCCAAGTTCAAAGGGAAAGGATATTCAATATTAAACAAATTCATGCTCACTTCCTTATATCTTTGCCCTTTTTTCAAGTCTAAGGAAAAAGAATATTTCATCTTAAACACATTCATGTTCACTCCTTTATATTTTTGTTTTTTTTCTTAACTCTAAAGAAAAAGAATATTCAATCTTGTAAATGTAATAATTCATTTGTTTTCTAATAAGTTTTTGAATAAAATAAATTCATCATTTTTACAATTAAGAAAGCTATATTAAATTACAAGGTAATTATTTAAAAAAAATCATAATAAAGTGTTAAATTTCCAATTACAAACATTGCTGGGCAATATACTTCTCATGGTAATGCCTAAGCAATTTATAATATTTGATATTTTGTTATATATATATATATGCCAAAATAAATAAATTTGAGAGATTAAATGTGTTTTTGTATTAAGAAGAAACTAATGTTTTAATAATATTTCAATGATTGTTTAGAAGAGTAATTATGATTGTTTAGAAAAGTAATTAAATGTAAATTTGGTAGTGGTGAGGAAAATTCATTACCCTTTCCTTTTAAAGAAATATACATAAAATAAAAATACATATAAAGACAATTCATTTTCAAAATGAAAAGAAATATTTTTCAACTATGTCATAAAAATGATACATAAAAATGAAAACTTACATATAAACAAATTCAACATTGTTTTTTGAGTAAATTTAAATTAGTATTATTTCAAAATATCAATACACATCTATTAAATAAACATTGTTTTTCTGTGTATCATAACTAGTGTCAATCTGCCATAAATAAAACCAAATATATGAACAGCTCATTTAAAAAAAATTATATCTTTAAAAACCAATCATAAAAATGAGACATAAAATAAAAACATGATATAAACAACTCATCTTCAAAATAATTTCATAATATCTTTAAAGTTGTTCATAAAATGATATATTAAATTAAAATATATACATAAATAACTCAATCTCAAAAATGAAAAAAAAAACTTTTAAATTATTAAAAAAATAATACATAAAAAAAAGCATGTATATTAAACGACTCATCTTTATATCTTTAAAATTAAAGATAAAAATCTTTAAAATCAATCATAAAAATAACAACTCATTTTCAAAATGAAAAGCAACACCTTTAAAATAAATCATAAAAGTGACACATAAGATGAAAACGTACGGACACCTCATCCTCAAAACTGAGAAGTCCCTTCAAAAATGATGCACAGCTTCCTTATAGTAACGACCAAAGTTTTGCACAACTAATTTGATAATGATGCACGTTGCCGTGAATAACAAACCAAGTCTTAATGCCTTGGGAAATGTTACAGGTGGACAAGGCATCCGTGGAAGTTGTGAGCCGAGCATTTATTGCTTCCTCACCCAAACTACGAAAATCGCGCACAGGCGACGCACCTGGGAAGAGTAGAGAGAGAAAGTATTGACACGCAAAATTCTTGGTACTCAGGATGCCATGTTAGGCCCATTACTCAAACATGTGGGGCATATCACATGTGGACATTCAAGAGAATGATAGAAGACACAAAAAACGACATTAATTGAAGGTTGTGGCATGCAAAAAATCTAACAATATATAATTATTAAGCTATGTTAAATTTGGGCCACTAAGAGGAGAGTTGATTCCGTTTTTTTAGCTTTGTTATTATTCCAAAGTTGAATAGAGTATTTAGGAGTGAAAGCATAGTAGAGGAAGAAGAATATTCTGTAGCAACCGTAATGTCTTAGGAACTTCTATACTAAGTTACCCTTTCTTTGTATTTACATTGTCATAATTCAAGAAAAGAGAGTAGTGTATAGGCCTCATCCTCTAGATGGGTTTCTTTCCATATCAAGTTTCTGAAGATACATCTTATGTTCACATGTGTGAATGGTCTATTTATTTTCTTATTATTTCTTGATATAATCAAACATTAAACTCATAATAATAAATTTTGGATTTAAGGAGATAAATTAGACAATCAAAGATTTCATAATAATATGGTCTATTGTGAACAATTATTCCAGTGGAATATCCTTGGTTGTTTACCGATCAACAAGTTCTCAATTGTGCATTTATCATTTGTTAATTCCATCAATTATTTATTCAAATGACTTTTAATTGTTATAATCATTGTTGTTCTCATTAATATCAATATTACATAAAATTCAACTCGAACATTAGTCCTTTATCGTAAAACATATTATATCAACACATTATATTATCAAATAATGTGATGAGTAACAAAAGTGTATTGGTCCTACTCCACACATATTGGGGGTTCCTTGATAAGCCCCACTGAAAAAACCTCATGCCTTTTTATAATAAATGGACGGGTTCCATTCAATTTCTATGATAAATATCTTTACGAGTTTTCTAGTTTCATTCACAAGATAAGCTAATTTTATGGGATACTTGAGAAGGAGTTAGACCCATGTCTTCAAAGATAAAGTGGTTCCTTGAGAGTTAGATCAAGGTTCACTATCAATGGAAGGTATGCATCAATAGATAAATATGTTTCATTCTAGAAATAAAGGTGGAAGAAGGAAACACATTTAGATTTGGAAGAACTTCTAGCCAAGTAATGAAATACTTTGCTTAATGGTTTTTTTTTTGTTCAATTAAGCCAAGAGACCTAGAGGATATTGAATGGTTGAGGTCTCACAATCTCACAACTCTGTACTCAACAAGTACTAGACACATGGTGATTCTTTTGGAAAATACTCAAGAGGATTATTGGTGGTTGAAATTAATTTTGAAAATTCAATTTCCTTCCAAGGCTAAGTTATTCTTTTAATTGTATTTGAGTAATAAATCCACCACTTAGGATATTAGGTAAAGAAGAGGCTTGGTTAGGTTCATACTACCCAATTTTATGTAAATAAAATGATGAATTCATCTAAGAAATCATTGTATAAAGAAGAACGGGAATATGCCTCCTCCTTGATTTGTACTTGTAGTTATTGGGATTCCCTTTCTCTAGGTGAAATCTTCAAGAAGTGGATGGAAAATCCAAGTTTGGAAAATCATAGATCTCTCAAAATACTATTTATTTGGGAACTCTAAAACAGAAGGAATCACATCCTCTTTGAGAATGCATATTGCTCCTCCTTCGAGGTATAAATAAAATCATAGATTCATATGATGGTATTAAACATACTCATAGATATAAGCCACCAAGTTAAATAGCCAACTTGGAGGTAGGTCCATCCACACCTTAGGGTTTTTTGATGGGTTTAATGAAGGAGACTTAGGTTCTAATGTAGTCAGGAGTATCATATTTCTTTCCTCAAATATTAATTCCTTATTCAAGGAAAACCAAGGTATTGGTAGTAATAAGTGGGTGTAACTATATGCTCTAAAATTCCCTCTAAATTTAGTTATTGAAATAATGTGGACAAATTCTATGTTTTTTCATGGCATAAAGTTGATGATATATTTATTTGTAAAGGCCCCATTTGAGCTTCAAGGTTTATTATTGCACTTACTTCTTCATCAAATCAGAGAAGCTAGTGTGCATTTCCATGTAACACTATTACAAAATGGGTAAGTAGTGTCATTGTTTTCGATCACCACAACCCATTTTTATATTTTTTTTATTGGCTAGTGGACAAGAATATTTTGTAATATGATTTTTGTATCAAGTTTACATTAAAAACATGAAAGTGAGAAGACATTAAAACTATTAGTTTCTATCTTGTGTCATATTTGTGCTAGATAACATTATATTATTGCCATCTTTTGAATCATTTTCTTGTTTTTGAAGCTGTTATGCATCATAGGTATCATGTTTGCACTATGTTGCATCAAAATAGCATCATATATGTAAATTATTAGTATCAAAATAATATATTCAATAACAAAATATAGGCTATGACATTGTGCTCATATTTACAAAAAATTTCGATGTCATTCTTCTCGAACGTTCCAATTGGTCATTGAAAATAATGTAGTTTACATAAATTAATGTGAATAATCATTATAGTAATTAGGCAAGAAAAAAGGTTCCTTATCATCCATCCCTTATCTTCAATGTTCGGGAAAATAAAGTACACTTAGTGAAGAAAACAACCATTATTCAAGAAACTACTACGTACCCGGTGTTATCATATATTGCCTAACTTAAATTAAAGCTAAGTGATTCTTTCCTCTGAAATGATTTTATTTTGGTGGAATTGATTAAGCCTTCATATACGTGAATCAAAATATTTTAATTCTAAGTACTTGGTGTTATCATATATTGTCTAACTTGAATTAAAGCTAAATTATTCTTTCCTTTTCAGATTTTATTTTGGTGGAATTGATTAAACCTTCATATACGTGAATTTAAACCTACTTATAAAACAATCTTAATCTAACAATATCTCTACTCTTTTTTATTTTAATTAAGGGAATTAATTTTATTATATATTAATATGCATAATGAAAAAATTATATAACATATACAATTAAGAGATAAAAACACTTTAAAATTATATTATTTGTTGATTTTTTTTGGATCAATCACATATAGGTTTAGTTTGATGCGTTTCAAACCACTTATTGTGGTTCATCATCAAGACAAAGATAGATAACTAGAATCAAAACACCAATAAATATAGTAAAAACTAAAAAAGCATGAATATTAAATGGCAAATCAAAAAATTATTAAAGTTATAAATAAAAATAATAATAATGTAAAAATTAAAAAGACATGAAATAAAAATAAAGAAAAAAAAGAAAAATAAATAAAAAATAGAAATTAACATTAATAAATTTATAATTTAATAATTTATATGGTAATAAAATGAGAAATGTTAGAGCAAATTATTTGTAATCCATGAAATGAGAATATAGAAAAAATAAAAAAAATTAAGATGGAAATAAATTTCTAATTTAATAATTTATATGGTAATAAATTGAGAAAACTAGAAGAAATTATTTTATAATTAAACACAAATAAAAGAACCAAAATCATTAAATAAAAAAAATGGATACTAATTTATATATATATATATAATAAAAATGGAGGAAATATAATGAAAAGAGAGAACAATATAAAAATAAAAGTAAATTTTCATTATTTTAATTAATAAGAAAGGAGGGAAAAATATTATTAAAATTATTAGGGGTCATTATTATTATTATCATAAATATATTATTTCTAATAACTATCACAATAAAAAAGGAAAAGAGGTACAACCTAATATAAATGGAAGGAAGGAAACAATAAAAAGAAATATGAATCGATAAAAAAACATAAAAGAGAGGGACTAACAAAATCTATAAACAATGATAGAAGAGGTTAATAATGCGAATGAAAGTTAGGGAACACTGAGGAAACGAGGGAGAAAAATAAATGACAAAACCTAGGAATAAAGGGAAGAGATCGAACAACTGCTAATCTTCCATTGATGATCCTTATCTAGCATCTTAGACGTTTTTTCAATCTCAATGGCATCCTTGCACTTATGGTGATGGAAACGATCAATCCTAGCAATGACCTAAGAATCCTCTATACAAATGTGGTTCTTATTCTTCTCTGCATGCTCAACTAAAGATGGGGAGCAAGTCCTACACAATTTTATGTCAATTTCATGCTCTTAAATTATTTGATTAATCAAATTGCTAGTTTCCCTAATGTAGGGAGTCTGAGAGGAACATGGGATCAAATACACACCTTTCATGTTTCTAGGTTCCACCGGGTCTTTGACTGATCTTAGGGAGCTACAAATTATGTTCAAGGGTCTAAATGTGGAAAAACAATTGCGTTTTCAAAGAATCCCAACAGTCATATCGATAGTCCCTTGGATAAAGGGAACTTGAACATCAAAAATAAATTCCTGAGATTCTTTCCTTATCCTAGGACCCTTACTTGCCTTTAAGAAGACCTTGATACCTTGTGATCTACTATAGCCATTCCTCTTGAAAAAATTAAGGAGATGGGTTTTCTCACCCTCCAAGTGACTCTCATCAGAGACTTGCAAAGCTCGAGTAGCTAATGTATTTAGAAGTCCTAAATTTTGAGCTAAATAGTATTGATGGGAGTCAACATGAAGATATCGCTTGGTGTGAATTTTCTTGTAAAAAACTTGGTGAGAGAAAGAACCATCTACTTTCTTAGAGATAAGAACGTTAAGGAAGGGAAAACTACCATTTACCTCAGATTCCATGGTGAATTTTATTGATTGAGATGGATTGTTCAAATGTTGCAAAAACAAATCCAACTTATCAAAACCATGAGGCCATAAGATAAAGGTATCATCAGCAAACCTTTCCAAAGTTTTAACCTAAATTGAGCTAAGGCCAAACCCTTAGATTCAAAATCTTCCATGAACATATTAGCTACAATAGGCGAGAGCAAAGAACCCATGGAAATGCCACATGTTTGTTCATAGAATTTACCTTCGAAACTAAAAAAAATAAAGATAAGGAAAAACTCAACAAACTTGACTTATATTATTATGTACTCTTTTATCATAAAATTAATAAAATGGCTTAGATTGTGTTGTTGGACATTTTGGTGTTTTAATTATTGTGTATGAGTTCTAGTTTATTTATTGTTCTTAGCCCATTTCTTGGTATTAACTATTAAATTCCAATTAGGAATATTACAGTGGTATCAAAGCATGAGCTTGGAAAACTATGGGGGAGCCAACAATATCATGGAGGATTTGGCCATGCATTCCTAGTGACTAGTGAATTTATGGGCACTCCAATGACACTGAAAGGGAAGAGTATAGAAGGGATCATGGAGGAGCAGATGAGGGAGAACCAATTGTTGAGGAGGAAAAACCAACAAGTCCTAGAGAGGATGCAACAAATGATGGGGAAATTGGGACATAACCAATAGAGGAGCCACACACATGCACAGTTAGTTCACTAGAACAATACCCATGGCTAGCCCAACTGACCTACCATGCCTCATTTTCTAGGTGAATCTGAGAAGGAGAGGAACGAGACACCTTTGAGGATTTGATGAGGCCCTCCATGGATAGGATTTATGAGTGTGAGGTGTTGAATCCTAGGATTAGGAGGGCTTTCTCATTTGAGGAGCATAGAGGAGGACAATTAGAGAATGAGACCGAGAGACATTTTTGTCGGTGGAGACCTAGCTTTAGATATCAAGAGCTTGAGGAGGAGGTTGAGCATGATATTGTGGGAACACTCTGAGCGTGTTGATGTGTCCAATGTGACACATGAGTCACCCTTGTTAGAGATCCCTTCGGTAGCTCCGGTTGACACCCAAATGGAGAGAGTAGAACATATACTTAGAGGGCCATTTATTGATGAGGAGCCACCCATGGATGAGATGTCTTCCACTGTTGAGGGATCCATCGATGAGGTGTCCAGGGCTATGTATGAGTTTTCAGGTGATAGCAGGACACAAGAGGTTGATGTGGTGCTAGGAGACATATCCACCATGATGAGGAGTCGATAGGTATAGAGGCATCTATGAAAAAGTTTCTAGACAGTAGCTACCTATCACTGATTATTGAGGATGTTATGCATGTTGAGCTATCTTTGGAGGGCCAATTAGTGGCTCATGTTGAGCCCATGGTGGAGGAGGATGAGCATCCATCCTTAGAGTCGGCCATCGATTAGGAGCAATTAGATGCATTAGAAGGCAACATGGATGTCATACCTTTAGATGAGAGTCCTCTTCAGTCATACATCGATGAGGCTTCCAACATTATTGGGCCAACTCTACATGTTGGGGAGAGAGAGGCCGCATTACTTAGGTAGATTACATGGATTTTCCAGAATAGTGAGATGGGGCGACACAAGCTGCACAGGCTGCAACATTCGCATGATGGAGGACATGCTCCATGTATGGTTTTTCATGCATCCGATCCCTCTCTCGGGGTTGGGTGGTGAGAGATATTAAGTTGGTATCCGGTGGTGTTGGCGAAGAGGTTAGATGCATCCATGGCCATAGTTCAATAAAGGTTGTGGATTACTAGAGGGGCTTGAGAGCCAAACTGTTGTTAGGATCTACGTGGGATTCTCCATCACATCATGGGGTCAGTAGGTGATCGTAGTAGTTGCATGATGAACTTGGTGGTTGGGTGCACACACCTTTTCATATCCCATTCAGAGTTCTTTACAACACTAGTGACAGGATGGATTGATAGAGGAGAAGGAAGATTTCATGAGTTGTCATGAAATGTTGGGTTCACATGAGATTGTAGGATGTTTATACTCTAGGTAGTATTTGGGAGCACTTTCAGGAGGCAGGATGACAGATCCCACTACGTGGTATGGTCAACGAAGGGAAGTTTCTCATTCACTAGATTGGTTCATGATGTAGGGAGTCCATATATTGATTACATGCAGGGACTTGAGATGTGGTACATGTTGGTACCAACAGTTGTCAGGACTATGCTGCAACTATTCTGGCTATGGAATCTGGGGAGTTGGTTGGTTGATGGGACACTCTGCTTTGTGATGAGTGGGATCAGGATAAAGGATAACCCAACACACACTTGGTTTTACATGTGGGGGAGCGTTGATGCCTTTGTCGCATGGAAAGGCTAGTTTTCCTTGTTGTTGCTATGAATTAGGGTGAGTGTTGGATGGGTAGGTCATGACATCGTGGAGATTCTTGGGCCAGATGCATTGGCGCTGTATAGATATTTTTCTGTTAGGTCCTCGGAGAGGAGGATAAAACTTGCACATGATGGGCAAACTGTCATGGCTAGAGTTGCACAACGACAACATGGTGGAACCCATTTTAGACTAGCACGAGATCCAGACATCATAGGATTTGGCAGTACAACTACCCTTGGGGATGAATCGATTTCTACAGGGAGAGATCATTCATATATTCCATTGGGATTTAGTTATTCATTGATGGCATGGGGACTTCATCAACATGGTAGGGGCATCAACAAGAAGATATCAAAGGAAGCTCATGTGAGCGAGACTTTATCTATGCCAGGATTGAGTGGTATCTTCAGGAGTTTACTCTTGGAGTGTATGAGATGGACCATTCAGTAGGGAAGCTTCATGAGGATTTGGATAGAGTGCTACATTATCATGATCATGATTCCCTACTCATTTATGGTATGCAGAGGGCTTTTGGTACTTATAAATGGCAGGATAGTGAATGGAGAAAGGGGAGATTCACATTGGACATGATGGATTGGGATCCTGGTATTGAGGGATTCCATCATGGAAAGACAATGACAATGTTAGCGGTGATTCAATGGTGTATTTGGGACCCTGGCATAGTTTGCAGTGATAGTGGGGATCAACAACTAGAGAGGGTGTTTGTTCAGGCATTGCTTGTGGACAAGTAATTTTTGGAAGGGAGGACTATAATATCCACAATTTTGATTTTTCATTTGAGGAGATTAACAAATTTTAGTGGGGAGGTGCTAGGCATAGCACAATTTTATAGTTCGAGTTTTAGATATGATTTTGGCTTGAGGAGCTTGGATGAAAAGGCAATATTGGAGCTCATTGGTAGGTGGGGACCACAAGAGAGACAAAGGGGAATGCAGACTTGTGGAGAAAGAAAGAGAAAAAGAAAAGGGATGAACTAATGGAAAATGGGGGCCACCAAGGGAGAGAGAGGCCACCAATTATAATAGAGCAAGGAGACTCTCATTTGGGGGATCCTTAGTCATTTTACAATTTCAACATTAGTTCTTTTGAGATGCTTAGCCAAGACAACCGTGTTGTTTAGCACAAGAAATTTTTGAGCGGGAATTCCACCTCTACCTTCGGTGAACTTTGAGTGTCACCCTATGGGAGTAAGAAGGAGTCCATTTGAGGGCTTCTCTAGAAGCTACATTGGAGACCATTTCCAGCCAGTGTGTGCTTCTCTTAGGGTGCAAAAGGAAATTCGAAGGGGTCAAGAGAAGTTAGAAAATAATAGAGTTTGGCTAAAGAATTTGCAGAGATTTATCCATTGGGAGGGTGAGTTTTTCTTTGGTGATTTGTAGGGCTCAGAGTGCTACATTTTGGAGGGCCAAATTTACCTATTTCGATGCTTCTTGACAACTACTGTGCATACATTTTGACAGGGAGATTTGGGAAGTTCGATCTAAGGAGAAATAAAGAGGGTTGGAGTGATTTGTAGGGATTCAAAGAGATTTTTATAGTAATTGATTGGACTTGTATAGCACAATTATTTCTACAGGGCATTTTTCCAGCTAGTTAGAACCATACATATTTCTTGGGGTCACCGAGGAACATTGGATTCAATCCAAACCCTTTTTGGGTTTTTGTGGGTTTATTGAGAGAAATTTGTGGCTAATTTTATAGATTTTTTCAAGCAATATTTGGGCTTGAAATGCTCATTCTTATAGCAGGGTGAATTACTAATTAGCTGGGGAGTCTGCATCACTTGGTGGGCTTAGTTTTGGCTTGGAGTTGGGCCAACCATTTCTAGGTATTTATGGGGTTTTGGAGGGGATTCCATGGCTACAATTTCAAGGTGTTTCGAGCATTCTTCAGGGAAAAATCTTCTGTTCCATTCTAGCAGCAATATCAATAATTTTCTGGGTAGTGCACAATGCGAGTTTGGGCTAGCATTTCCTCCAGATCATAGTTGTACTACATGGGGTTTGCATAACTTGCATAGCAAGCCCATGTTCCAAAAATTCAACTCATTTTATGTACTCTTTTATAATAAAATTAATAAAATGGCTCAAATTGTGGACATTTTGGTATTTTAATTATTATGTGCGAGTTCTAGTTTATTTATTAATCTTAGTCCATTGCTTGGTATTAATTCTTCGATTACAATTAGGAATATTACAGATTTTGAGTGCTTATATGGTCCTAGGTCACGGTTTCTCAAATCACAAGTTAGTCTTGCCAATGCATAGAGAAACAAACAAAAAAATACATTAAACAAGGTATTAGCACATAATTAGATTTAGTGAAATATCAATTGCACTATCAATATGTATAAGTAGGTCATGTATATCTTTAAGTATATTTTAATGTGTGTGTTGCTTTGGTGCCTTGTACATTGCCTATGAAAATTAAAAGCAACTATAACAACATAAGCATTTGGTTTTGGTGCTTGAACCATGATTTGGGATCTAAACCCTATTTTTTCTTAAAAAATATCAAAATAATAACCACATCCCAGTGATATGCAAAATATCTCCTTTTAGGGGCTTATGTATTTCTCCATGACTCATGGGCGTTTGAAGCAATCACCAAAGCTAAATCATTAGTTTTCTATCTCAGACTATAAACCAAGCCTCCATGTTAATCATTATTATGAAAAACATTGAGGTGGTATTCATATACCATCCATTGACTAAAGACTTTTTATGACCAGAAGGGTTATGCATCACTTACGATCCCTATTTTTATACTATGAAGCGTGGCCTCTTTTATGCACTGAAAATATCAAAATGCTCCCTATATTTTACTTGTAAGATAAATATTCTCTATATAATAATTTCATTGTGGCTTAAGGCACAATGCATGGCACAAGAGCCATAAAATCAATTATTAGGGCCTAATGAACTAATTGATTCTTTGAAGCTTGGCATAGGACTTGAGACCCATATTTATTATGCTACATCTCAAAATGGTGCACATACCTATTCATAATCAAAATATTTCATCTTTTCGTCTTGTTTGGTTATCTTCAACCCTTTCATAGCCTATGATACCTAGGGGCCATGATTAGATCCTAAAAATAAATATCTTGACTTTGAATTATGGCTGAGGGCCCAAGACCAATCAATTTTTTGCAAATGGTTCACAAAACCTAAAAGTGGTTTCAATACATCACTTACAGGAAAAAGGTTACCTATAGGGATTGTGTGGAGTTTTTAGGTCCTCTGCATGGCCCATGAGCCCTACAAATATTTATTAGGGAAAAAGTCTTTGACCTTTTACTTTAAGCCAGATAGAGGCCTCAAAACCTATCCCTATTAAACCAAACCTCAAAATGATATTTGTACCACATTCTTAGGGCAATAATTTCCCTTTATATAGGTCATGTAGTGATAATAAGGAAAAGAACTATGCATGACTCATGAATCCTAAAAGAAATTATAGAAATTGAAATACTTCAATTTTATCCTTGAACCATGATATCATCTATGAAATTAATCATTATCCATGTGTCAAATCTTGAATAATATCTATATCCCATCCATAGGTAAAAAATTCATTCCATAACATTTACTTGTATATTTAAAGCATAATCATTACCAGCTAACTATTGTTTTTACTATCTACTAATTGATTTTTGTATGCATAAATATTTCATGATGCTAATTCAAAGATTCCATGATCATTTTTATGCACTACAAAACATTAAAACCATGCTTGTATTTTTTATTTATATTATTAAAAATAGTAATTATGGATTCTTCCAAATATATTATATTTATTTTTAAATTTTAATGTTTTTAACCAAAACAATATACTTTATCATTGATTTCTAAAAAAAATTCTATAATAAATTCTTATTAATTGAAATTAATAAATTTAAAATTAAAATGACAAATATTTGTAACACTATTTAAAAATGTACACTATAAATTAGATACAAATTCATGTTATCTTCTTTTATATATATATATATATATATATATATATATATATATATATATATATATATATATATATATATATTCCAAGTCTAGAGAAAATGAATATTCAATCTTAAACGCATTCATGTCACTTCTTTATATTTTTTGTTCTTTTTTCCCCAAGTCCAGAAGAAAATAATATTCATTGTTATACAACATGTTCACTTCTTTATATTTTTGTTTTTCTTTTTCCCAAGTCCAAAGGAAAAAAATTCAATTTTGTAAATTTAATAATTTATTTGTCTTCTAATAACCTTTTGGATAAGATAAATTCATATTTTGCCAATTAACAAAACTAGATTAAATTATAAGGTAACCGCTTAGAAAAAAATTATAATAAAATGTTTAATTTCCCATTCTAAATTACAAGGTAATTGTTTAAAAAAATTATAATAAAGTGTTTAATTTCCAATTCCAAACATTGTAGGGCTATATACTTCTCATTGTAATTCCTAAGCAAGTTATAATATTTGATATTTTTTTTATATATACATAAAAAATGAGAGATTAAATGTGTTTTTGTATTAAGAAGAAGCTAGAGTTTAATAGTATCTTAATGATTGTTTAGAAAATAAATTAAAATTGTCAATTAAGTGTAAATTTAGTAGTTGCGAGCAAAAGTTATTACCCTCCCCACTTCAATAAATGATTCATCAAATAAAAACACATATAGGGACAATTCATTCTCAAAATGAAAAAAATTATTTTTCAACTAAATCATAAAAATGACACATTGAATAAAAACATTTATAATCTTTAAAATGAAAAGAAATAACTTTAAAAGTGATCATAAAAATAATACATAAAATGAAAATTTATATATAAATAGTTCATCTTTAATTTTTAAGTAAGTTTAAATTGGTATTACTTCAAATTATCAATACACTTATTAAATAGACATTGTTTTTCAATATATTATAAGTAATTTCAATCTACCATAAATAAAACCAAATATATGAACAACTCAACTTTAAAATAAAAAAATATCTTTAAAAACCAATTATAAAAATAAAACATAAAATAAAAACATGATATAAACAACTCATCTTCAAAATAATTTCATGATATCTTAAAACTTGTTTGATATATTAAATTAAAATATATACATAAATAATTGAATGTAAAAAATGAAAAAAAAAACTTTTGAATGAATTATAAAAATAATACATAAAAAGAAAAAGACATGTATATTGAATTATTCATCTTTATATCTTTAAAATTAAACATAAAATTCTTTAAAATCAATCATAAAAATGACAAGGCATTTTCATTTAATGACAACGCATTTTCAAAATGAAAAGCAACACCTTTAAAATCAATCACAACAGTGACACATAAAACGAAAACGTACGGACACCTCATCCTCAAAACTGAAAAGTCCCTTCAAAAATGATGCACAGCTTCCTTATGTTAACGACCAAAGTTTTGCACAACTAATTTGATAATGATGCACGTTGCCATCAATGACAAACGAAGTCTTAATGTCTTTGGGCAATGTGACACGTGAACAAGACATCCGTGGAAGTTGTGAGCCGAGCATGTATTGCTTCCTCACCCAAACTACGAAAATCGCCGACGCACTTGGGAAGAGTAGAGAGAGAGTATTGACACATAAAATTAAACTTTTCTTTCGGTTGCTGCATAGGAAGGGAAGATAATGAATTTTGTTCAATTCAAAGTTAGGTGCAACTAGGTTGAATTGAATTTTGTTCAATTCAAAGTTAGGTGCAACTAGGTTGAATTGAATTTTGTTCAATTCAAAGTACCTGGTGTTATCATATATTGCCTAACAAATTAATGCTAAATAATTCTTCCCTTTGAAATTATTTTATTTTGGTGGAATTGATTAAACCTTTATATATGTGAATCACAATGTTTTAATTCCCCAAGAATTTAAACCTACTTATAACACAATTTTAATCCAACAATATCTTTACTCTTTCTTATTTTAATTAAGTGAATCAATTGTTTTTATAATATATTAGCATGCATAATGAAAATATTATATAACATATACAATTAATCGATACAAATTCCTTAAAATTATATTATTTTTTGAGTTTCTTTCGGATCAATCACATATAGGTTTTTAGTTTGATACGTTACAAACCACTTATTGTGGTTCATTATCAGGACAAAAACGGATAGTTCGTATCAAAGCACCAATAAATATAGTAGAGTTGCAACAACTAATTTCCAATAAACAAAAAAATAAATAATATTAAATATTCAAAATCAATATTAAATAGTAAATTAAAAAATTATTAAAGTTGTAAATAAAAATAATAATAATAATAATGCAAAAACTAAAAAGACATGAAATAAAAATGAAGAAAAAATAAAATAAATAAAAATAAAAATTAACATTAATAAATTTATAATTTAATAATTTATAGTGTAATAAAATGAGAAAAGTTGAGATAATTATTTTCAATCCATGAAATGAGAATATAAAGAAAATAAAAACAAATTAAAATAGAAATAAATTTCTAATTTAATAATTTATATTGTAATAAATTGAGAAAACTAGAATAAATTATTTTCTAATTAAACACAAATAAAAAACCAAAATCATTAAATAAAAAACTTGGATACTAAAATGGTATATATATATATATATATATATATATATATAAATAATGAATGGAGGAAATATAATGAAAAGAGAGAACAATATAAAAATAAAAGTAAAATTTGATTATTTTAATTAATAAGAAAGGAGGGGAAAAATATTATTAGAACTATTAGGGGTCATTTTTATTGTTATTATCATAAAAATATTGTTTCTAACAAATATCATAATAAAAAAGGAAAAGAGGGACAACTTAATATAAATGGAAGGAAGGAAACAATAAAAAGGAAATTGAATTGATAAAAAGTATAAATGAGAGGGAATAATAAAATCTATAAACAATGATAGAAGAATTTAAGAAAGTGAACGAAAGTTAGGGAACACCGAGGAAGGAGGGAGAAAAATAAAGGACGAAACGTAGGAATAAAGGGATGAGATCCAACGACTGCTAATTTTCCATCGATGATCCTTATTTAGCATCTTAGACCTTTTTTCAATATCAATGGAATCCTTGAACTTACGGTGATGGAAATGATCAATCCTAGCAATGACCTAAGAATCCTCTATACAAATGTGGTACTTTTTCTTCTCTGCATGCTCAACTAAAGATGAAGAGCGAGTCCTACACTATTTTATGTCAATTGCATGCTCCTGAATCCTTTGATTAATATAATGGCTAGTTTCCCTAATGTAGGGAGTCTCAAAGGAACATGCGACCAAATACACACCTTTCATGTTTCTAGGTTCCAATGGGTCTTAAACTGATCTTAGGGAGGTAAAAATTGTGTTCAAGGGTCTAAATATGGAGAAAACATTGTGTTTTCGAACAATCGCAACAATCATATCGATAGTCCCTTGGATAAAGGGAAGTTGAACATCAGAAACGAATTCCCAAGATTCTTTCCTTATCCCAGGACCCTTACTTGCCTTTAAAAGGACCTTGATACCTTGTGATATATTATAGAAATTCTTCTTGGAAACATTAAGGATATGGGTTTTCTCACCCTTCAGTGACTCTCATCAGAGACCCGCAAAGCTTGAGTAGCTAATGTATTTAGAAATCCCAACTTTTGGGCTAGATAGTACTGATGGGAGTCAACATGAAGATGTTGCTCGCTGTGAGTTTTCTTGTGAAAAACATGGTGAGAGAAAGAACCATCTATTTTCTTAGAGATAAGAAAGTTAAGGAAGGGAAAACTACCATTAACCTCAGATTCTACGGTGAAATTTATTGATTGAGATTGATTGTTAAGATGCTGCAAAAACAAATCCAACTTACCACAAACATAAGGCCATAAGATAAAGGTATCATCAACAAACCTTTTCCAAATTTTTAGCCTAAATTGAGCTGAGGCCAAACCCTTAGATTCAAAATCTTCCATGAACATGTTAGCTACAATAATCGAGAACGAAGAACCCATGGAAACATCACATGTTTGTTCATAGAGTTCACCTTCAAAGCTGAAAAAAGTGGAGGTAAGGAAAACCTCAACAAACTTGACTTCTATTATTATTATTATTTTATCTTGTATTATAATATAATTAAGAGATTACAATTTTTTTTTTTATCATTGTTATATATAAAAAAATCACAAACATTCTTTAAGAATATATTTTGAATTTCATTTATAATAGATGGAAATTCAAGTTTTGTTGATACCTTACCCTTTACAATAATTTTACATGGTTCATCATCCCCCAAATAAGCCCGTCGAAAATCACCTTGAACATCATATTGAAAATATTTGCTATGGGCTATGGCATGAAATGAATCCCTTGAGTTTCTCACCTAAGAATTAGAAATTTTATATATTAAAAGGATTAAAGAATCTTATAAGACATCACCTACTGCATTGCTTCCTTATTATTCCCCTATTGTACATATCCTTTCCTCTTTGTGTTTAGAGACAAATAATATATCTTCTTGTGTCATTTCTGCCCACAATGCCAACATTTCAGCCTCCCATTGGATTCAGATTTTCCCTTTTGAGAATTTCCATGATTCCTTGGGTACTTCCTTCTCTCCCTTTGTCTTCCCATGTTCTCGAGACTAAAATAATTACTTGACATCTCACTTGTGGTTTTCTATGGCATTTCCTTGCTAAGGATAACACCACCAAACTCATCAAACCTTAAAGTGGTTGAACTAAAGGCATAATTGCTCACAGTCATGACCAAGCCTTTCCAAGTTTCTGGAAATGAGCATAAAATCAAAATATCCATACCCTCATCATTTAAGTTGAACCCTATATAACTTAAATGACTAGTGACTGAATTAAATTCATTTAAATGATTAGCAATAGATCCACCTTTTGAGAACTTCATATTAAATAAATTATTCATAAGAAATACTTTATTGAAAGCTAAGTTTTTTTTTTACATTTATCTAATGATGTCATCAAACCTTGCATTATCTTTTCTTTCAAAATGTTGAGAGCCACCAATGCTACTAAGCATAGTTGCATTGTTCCGAGTGCCTCTCTATCAATAATATCCCATTCCTCATCTTTCTTAGTCAATGGATTTATTTTCTACTTTGCCTAATGGTAGAAAAATATTTTTCTAATATAGGTAATCTTCCATTATTAGTAGTTTTGTCTATTAAAGTTATCGATATAAAAATCTCTTCAACTATTTCCCGCACTCTAACCATGAACCTTTTATGAGCTTTATCAGCTAAAATAAACCTTTATCTCTAACATCTATTGATAGGAATAAAATCCTAGAGCAATAAAATCAAAATAAATGTGGAAACAAAAGAAATTGAAACAATCTAAAGAAGACACCATTATACATGGTTCACCCAATTTGGACTACATCTAAGGAGAAATAGCCAATCATCCCTTTGATTTCGTCTAACAAAATGAAAACATAACAACCTACAATACATCCATTGCAACCTCCTCTTCTCAATCTCACAATCTCCTCTCTCTCAATTACAATGTTATCTCAATAATACACAACTACAACACCATTCCCTCATAAAAATAAGGTTTCCTTGTAGGGAAGAAAACCCTAACATAACACTTACCATTTTTTTTTCCTAATGATGAACAATATAGATTGACTATGAAATTACAATATTTTACAGGAAAAAATTCCAAAAATTTGTATTTGGGGATGCTTCCCTTGAACCCCTATCTTGGGGGGCTTCAAAGAGTTGTCAATGCCTCACTTAGACTCATTGTTAAAAATAATGGGGTGAGAGGAGGGGGGGAGGGGTGGGGTGTGGGGGGGTGGGGGGGTGGTGCGGAGGAGGGAGAGGAAATGCCCCATACAACCTCCATCAAGAATTTTGGTCCAAATATGGCTAAAATTAAGGCCTCTAAATCAGGAAGATAATCAGACTTCATAACCAACAATTCCTCATGGCTCATTAACAATTTCAACCATAGTTGGATCTTGAAGGGAAAACATGTTATTAGCGAGATTTAAATCTAGATGAGAAGGATAACAACTCTTCTTCCCGACTACCAAAGATAACATTGATTGTTGATTAACCCAACCTATGTAAAGGATTTTTTTTTTTTATTGGCTAACCAATGGGGGGAATTTGAACTAGTGACCTTTTCACAAAGAGTTCCTTAATAGTGCACCCATTCATTGTCAATTCAAAGCCTCAAACATATCTATAAAGGAAAGAATTATAAGATACAAAATCAAATTCTTTTTCAAACTACATACATATGTAATACTTGATAAAATAATATATAAAATAATAAATATTCATCAAATTAAAAACAAATTAATATTTGGTTATCAATTTGGAAATTCTAATTATGAAAATATTATAAACAATAAGGAAATACCTTGATTTAAATTTAAAACTAAATTCTATATTCATATATCGTTAGAATTTAAATAAAATAAATAAATTTAAATTCAAAATCCGTTTTCCCATTATACCAATTTTAAAGAATATAAAATGTTATATATATTTTTAAAGAATATAAATAATTATTTCTATATATATAGATAAGACAGTAATTAATTGGTATAAAATATATCATATGCATGTCAAAATTAAAAATATATATTTACTCATTATATATCTAATCCTAAACATAAGCAAAACAATTAAGTTGCTCATTCAATAAAATAAATAAATTATTATTAAATTAAAACAAACAATTTTTTAAATATATATAATTTCATTTCATGAAATTAATATATAAAATTAATATATATGGTTACTATTATCTTAACAATTCGTATACTGTTATTTATAATATTATTTTTTTGTATTATTATTAAAAATATAACATAATAATAATATAATTCAAGATTTACATAGTGATACATATGGATATTTCAATACTATCAAATTATTAATTAATTTAATGGAACACCTATATTATGGTCCATATAGATATTTCAATACAATCAAAATATCAATTAATTCACTAAAAATATTTTACGAAAACATTATTATGAAATGAAACATATTTCCGTATGCCCACAAGGTGCCCTCTCTCATTCATGTGCGAATGATGTGTTAATAAATATTTTTTAAATGCAAATTTAAAAATATATTTATATTATTAAATAAAAAAATAAAAAAATAATATTAAATAATTACATTATTCTTTAAAAGTATAAAAAACATTGCATTTATTTTGTAAAATATATTATGTAAAATTTTAATTTAATCTCTTATATAATCTATATAACAATATGGTAATATATATAAAAATATTGTGTACCTTTTAACTAAACGAAATCAAAATATGATATTGTCCCAATTATATAACAATATGGTAATATATATAAAAATATTGTGTACCTTTTAACTAAACGAAATCAAAATATGATATTGTCCCAATTATGAATTCTGGTAGTTCCTCCCCAAAAATGCAAATTTAGAAACAATTAAATGTTATTAAGTTACCCTTTTTTCATAAAACATCGCATCTAATTTGTTATTTACTTTTCACATCATTTTTCCTTTTATCCCGAGGAACATGATGAGAAAGTAATAGTTTAGAAAATATTTCAATAAACTAGCAATTGTCCCAAAAGGTACAAAGAGAGGCCAATAGGATTATTAAATTGGAATAGTTGAATTTTTCTAGAGGAGATATTGGTTCAAGCCTAACGGATGAGCAATTTGAGCTGGCTAAAGGCTTTCTAATTGTTTTTTATTATGGTAAAATTATATTGATAATTCATTGGTTTTACTTTCAAAAGCTTGAAGGAATTTGAAGCGAAGGTATAGAATTGCTTTGTGGGATTTGATCCCAAAATCATTGATTTGTAAATACATACTCAATGAAATGTTAATTGGTTGAAACCCTGCACAAATGTTTGATATAAGCAAATAAGCCAAAATGGTTGAAAGGCTTAGTCTTTCTATTTATTTGTGTTGGATGTGCAGTCAAAACAATTTCAATCTCCTGTGACATACAAGCTACCAGAAGTAGTAGAAAATTTAGAAGGAAATGCAACAAATTTAGTTAAAGTTAAGTTGAGATTAAAACCTGCTCACAAATAGCATTGTAGAAATCTTCAGGAGATGTTCCATTATGAATCATCTTGTTGAATATGTCATCACATGACTTTGACAACTGAACAATATTTTTTATTCTGCGTACCCTATAGAAGAGTATGAATTTGTGCATATTAGGCCAGACTATCCAGATTATGGAATCCAAATTTCCCAGTGGGCAGTTCTGTGTATGACATTTGTACTTTTGATGACTCCAATGACAATGAACAAGTGTAATCGGTTGGAAAGCGTCAGGGGAAATGATAAACCAAATCCACATTTTCCCAAATTACAAGTCAAATAGCAACCCACATAAGGAAACAAATTTAACAACCATCACTTACTTCAATTTGAAGGGTACCTTACACTGTATGGAAGATTGCAATGGATTCTGCCCCAAAAAATGATGCTAGATCTAAACAAGTAGAGCCATAAAACTAAAAAAATTTCAATAATAGGACCTGCTTGGGACAAGCATAATCCTTACTCCACTCCAAATAAGAGTTGCAGTATACGAATTAGGATACTATGCAGGAAAGCATGCCTTATTAGCAGAAAAGGCAAAAGATAACAGTGTTTTAATTGCCATATGCAAGGCCTTCACAGATTACCCCATGATAACATAAAAGGAACTAACAATATAAAACATACATCCATAATAGCAAAGGTAAAAGAGCAGCAAACATGCATTCATCCAAAAAATTGCAGCAGGGAAATACCCAAATAGTATATATCTTCTTCCATTAATCATAGAATTTAATAATAGTGTGGTGACATTTAAATGGGGGTTATAGTGGTGGGTATTGCTAAATTCTGTCACCACACTATTATTAATGCATGTCACCACACTATTAGTATTGCTAATTGCAATGGGGGTTATAATTCCAAAATCACACTATTAGTATTGTGAATTGCAATGGGTTATATTTATGAAATTATTGTATAATAGATTTAAAAAATTAATAATAATAAAAATCAAGAATATATAATTTTTATGTTTTATTTTAAAAAATTACGAAAAAAATAAATATAATGAAACTGATATTTGATTTAAAAACTATAAAATGTCTGAACACTCGCTATGGTGATGACTTGCTGTTAATTAAACTCACATCATGATAGTGATTCATTCGAAATTCAAGGAAGTGCTGAGCTTGGCTTGCGCCGGCAATGCCATCCTCGGCTTCTTGACACCAATTTCACCTAATTTCTTGGTTTATTTGATACTCTGTCTATTCTCTGACGGCATATTTGAAATGAGGGCGATGCCCATCTTCTTGATGCTCGTCGAGATTCTCAGTTCGAATCCAATGGAAAATCAGGGAGCGGGAGTGAGCCGGGAAGTTGTGAGTGGCGTGAAGCTAGCGTGTAGCCTGGTGGGAATATTCGGCGCGGCGGGGATGTATAACTTGGTATAAGTTTACACCCAGGAATTAGGTGACATTGCCGTCAGAACGAAGAGGCAATACAAGGTGGAAGTGACAATGTAGAGAAGTAGGCAAGAGCAGAGAGCCGACATGCCTACTGGACCTCTTCTGGAGGGACCCATGGGCTCCGTCGCCAAAACAAAGGACGATAAACCTACGCCACTGCATGTTATGCCCATCAATAGACGGAGTATCAAATAAACCCAGAAATTTGCCATCAAGAAGCCGAGGATGGCGTTGCCGGCGCAAGCCAAGCTCAGCAAATCATGATAGTGATTCATTCGAAGATTGTATGAAGAGAGCCAGTTAAATTACAAGCCTATGCAGATCAGTAACTCGATAATACAGGTGGGTTTAGATTGAAAGGAGATCCATAAATTTCGTAAGGCCAGATGGATTCATTGAAATCAGCCAGAGGCACATTAAACCTCCACAAATTAAAGAAATATTAATTAAATAACGAAATAATAGGCCTAGGTTAATTCCTAAAAAGAGGCAAATGGGTTAATCTAACAATAAAACTAACACAGAATAGATGAATTAAATGACTAAAAGGCCAGAGTAAATCCTTTATTAATCCAAAAATGAATTAATTCAAACCAGTAGATACATGGAGCCGTGGCAAAACTATTGACATCAAGGAAAGAGAAGCTACATCCATACATACCTGTAACTCGATTTCATTTTCTGAATCCTATAGCCACCGGCATTTTCTTACTTCTTCCATTCAGTTCTCCCAACATATGATTGTCTACATCTAAAATATTTGCAATCAAAAGGTTATACACTAAATTTTAGATAAGCATGAAGAGATTAAAATTGCTGAACCATTTCCAAAAAAATAAAGGCAAAAAGAGAAGTGATCATCAACCATTGAACTTCTCCACCCAGCGATTTGGTTGATCATTAACCACCAGAAGTCCAGGGTACAGTAACAATTTGATCGAAATAGTTTGACATTGTCGTTTGGCAGTCTTGAAGGACCTTGAGCAACAACCACCTATTGTATCGCTTGGCCAAATAAATACCGCTGCACGGAATGGACGAAGAACCAGTTGTCAACGCCATTACAATAGATTCATGAACATCTAAACACACAGATGCATACGCGCTAAGGCCTTTAAGAATGCGTTGAACCCATACAAGAAATTGTAGTGGTTGTATGAGCTATGCACAAGCTATTGTAATGACTCTGTTATAGTCTACTGTTTTCAGAATCCTTCCTCTCAAAACAATCCTTCCTCTCTTTGCTTTTCTCTCAGGGGTGCGCTTTCTTTTGCTTAAAATCATAGCTTTGTTATAACGGCAAGCTCATTAGCTTTTGCTCTTTCTTGTGTTTAAAATCTTTGCTTTTTCTGAGCTTTTTTCTTTCAATCCTTGCTTTTTATGAGCTTTTTCATGCTTTCTTGATTTTCTGCATAGAATCCTTTCTCGTGAGCTTTTTCGAATTTTTTTTTGTGCTTTCTTGGTTTTCCGATCGACATTCTTTTGTGCTTTCTTGATTTTCCATGCTTTCTTGATTTTCTGTTGTTTCGTTTTCTGGTTCAGATCAACGGTTGAAAGTGCCTCACCTGATCGAACGGAGCAAGGTAAAAGTGTTGACGACTGTGTTGATGCATAGGAAGGCCTATCGGCCTAATTATGTGAAAATAATTTAGAAGAACACTTTTGACAATATAGTAGATTTTACTTTCGCTCTCTTTCAACATATATATCACATACTCTCATTCCCAAGAAAATATAAAATGGGGTCTCTGCAACACTCATTTCACACTCAATGGGGTCTTTTATTAGTATAGATATACCTTGAAAAACAAATGCACTATTTCACATTATAAGTCATTTTCTATGTCTATAAATATAAATTGTCTTGGAACATTCATTGGTCTTTACAATTAAATGGTGTTTGTCTATTATCAACGTGGAGATGCCTTAAGAAAATGCATTGATTCAGCCTTATATATAATTTTCTCTGGTTATCAATATCAATAACCAAGATACCTTATAGCATTCATTACTCTTTGCAACATCCATTTCACAATTAAAATGGTCTCTATCTCTTGTGAATGTAGACAAATTCATACCGTATGCTATTTGTTGAATAGATATGCAATGATTTGAATTGAATAGAACAAATTTCCTCTTAAATCCATCATTAAGGTGACATTTTTCGAATAGATATATAATGATTTGACTAGACTAGATCAAATTTCCTATGAATTCATCATTAAGCGATGTATGGGATTATAAAATCAAACAAATTTCTCTAATTAAATATAGGAAAACCAATAATTCTTACTAAGTCCTTTGACCAAAACCTCTTAGCAATGAGTTATACAAGGTCTTCACATGCAACATGCTAATGAGTTATAAAAAGTCTTCACATTCAACATGCTTGACTTTAAAATATTTTTTGAAATATGTTTTTTTTGTTCAATTATATAACTATTTTAAATTATATTTTTCAAATATTAATATTTGTTTTAAAAAATTTAATATAAATGATGATATGTTTTTATTGAGATTTGTTTTTCTAACGGGTAGAGTGACTTTTACAATTTTTGTAATATTATTAAAACTTAGAAAACTTTTCATCAGACTTACAATAATTAAAATATAATATTTATAGTTTCCAAAACAATGAAAAGTTAATGTAGAAACCCTACATCTCTAATCACTCTATTTTAGAGATATGATTTATGTCATAAGAAAACTAAAAATGAAGTAATATTTTTTTCATATTAGTGTATCTATAATCTAAGTCTACTAGGAGGTCGTTGAGTTTATTTCTAGGTCTATCAATCCTAAAAGATCAATTTCTCATTTTTTAAAAGATAGTCTAGTTTGTTGTGGTGTGACTTAGCAGTAACTTGAAATTATTGTTGCGATAATGATCTAGGTTCAATTCCTCGCAACCAATATCCTCTCCTATGTATGGTTTTCTAGATATGGCGATGGATTATATGGAATATTGTTTATGCACATTTTAAATAGATAATTATATAGCATTGGATAGAGGAAAGGTACCATTAAATCCTATTCTAGATATATTATTCTATGCCATTAGATAGGGCAAATGTAATATCAAACTCTATACTTCATTCAAGTTTGTGAGGGTGGGTTGAGCCTATTTATAGGTTTGACATACATAAAAATATGGCTAATTTGTATGAGAGAGAGAGATAATGTGTTGGCAATGGAACTTTTGTTTAAGTGCTTAAGGGTGGAATAAAATTCTTACAAATATTAAATGGTTGTTGTTATCAACCATTGTCATGAATGGAAATTGAACCTCCCTCCATTTGAATATTTTAAGGGATAGAGTTGGATGCCTTGAGGATTTCCTTAGAAAATATGTATGTATTTGTGTGTGTTTTTCATGCCCTATAACTAACCTTGCAAAATTTATTATAGAGTAGATTTCACTTTTTACCACACACATATATATCTTAGTAGGCTAATTAATTTTGTTTGAACTAACTAGTTTCAAGGCTGAGATTGTTAAGAGGCCACGAGTTCAAGTAGGTAAAATTCATCTAGATTAGAAGTACATGTTTTACTCCAATGACATTTACCTCAAGAATTATTCATGAATTGTGGGAAGCACCTATAGGGTGTCCCTAAGGACACTTTTCATTATGTCACACACACACACATCACACAACCTTATCCATATCCAACATACTCCATATTAGTGGATAGTGGAAGAGATAAGCATTCATTAGGGCTTCACTATTATACACTCACTTATTGTAACTATGATACCGTTGACACCTAATCTTTGGAATTAGGTAATTCCATGTAAATATTGTAAATACAAAAATAACGAGAATTGGAAGGCGAAGAGACATTGGGAGATTGTTATAGACATTTTTGTGCCTTACAGCTATAAGCATGAAATGTCCATAATCCAAGGGATCCAAAGTCCCTAAAAGTTTTGTTCCTGCCCCTAAAGGAACAAGGTCAACCAATGACAGCTTCTCCCAGAAGTTCTCCACTAGAAACTGCTCAAAACTAGTCAAATCAGGATCAATTCAGAAGCTCCACTAGCTGCCTGCGTTGCAAAGCACCCAAATGCACTAGCTAGGTACGTTGCAACACACTTGAATGCACTACCGAGGTGCGTTGAGCGGGAAATGACAAGTGGCAGAGTCATTCAACGAGGTGGAGAGACAATGGAAGCTTCCAGAATCTTCTCCAATGACACTTGCCTCACTGAATTCGACCAGTGATGAGTAAGAGGCTCTCAGTCTCCAAGTGGAAGCAAGAACTCACAAAGAGAGGCCACAAGTCAAAACATAAGCTGACTCATCCTCTCTGCTTACATCTATATATGGATCCCTCATCCCAGAGATCCAGGGGCTGGAATTTTGTACTTTGCAGAGAATTGTTGTTGGTTTGAGATTGAGATTAGTTCATTGGGTGATTTATGCTTTGTTGGAGGTGATGAAGGGATTCCTTTGCTGGGAGGTAGATGCTGGATCGGGACTCACTTGGTTGTATCTCCTCTTGGACTTTCTTATCATATCAATAAAACTATTTGAGTTTCTCCTACATGCTATGTATCAATGATGATTTGTTATATTTGCATGTTTAGCTTAATCTTATCCTAAGCTTTTTATGAATGTAAATCTATATCTTCGTGTAGTTTCTCTCTTCTGTGATCTTGCAAGAATTTGGTGAAGCTGGGCCAGTAAGGGAGTAGGGAGCTGGGAGCTATTGAAGAGAGGAGCGATTGGATCAACAAACTAGCGCAAGACACAGGTTAGTTTATCCTTCCTCTTCGTTTACATTTCATAAAGAAGAATACTCAAGTAGTTTTCCTTGTTTGTTGCTAAGGCACTATCACACCTTAGAGTGGGATAGGGGCGTTCTGAATAGATACTTTTCCCAACAACAAATTGGCGACTCCGCTGGGGATCGTATCTAGTTAGTTTATTTGTGTTTCTATTGTTGTTCTTCTCATAAACTTAGGAGTGGCGAATCGAACTGCATTTTCCATTTACAAATGCAAAGTAGAGATCTTCTACTCTAGTCCATTCACTGGGCCTGTTTATGATCTGAACAGCTGATCCACAAATGCTCTAATGCCCTTTGTGATAGCTCTTGGTCCTCCTTTAAATCATCCCTCTAATTGTACCTTACTGATAGCTTTTGTCCGGCCAAAAACCATAGATTAAATTGCAAACCGTGACCCAGAACCCAGAGAAAATTCTTGTTTCTGCTTCAGCGTAGGCTCTGTGAAGAGGTTCTGCATTTCAACGCAGGTCCCGGGAGGGCTACCTGCACTGCAATTCAGTGTCTCTGTGCAATAGGTGCGCTGATCAGCCCTTGCCCTGTGCAGCTGAGGTTCTTTGCTTCTTTTTGTTCAGTTTTATCTCTGATTTTTGCAGCCTGTTATCAGTGTGTGTACCTATCTGAAAACCCCTTTTCTTTGCCTTAATTCCTCCTCAGTTGTATAAAAGAAACTGTATTTGCTTTTGTGTATTTGTTACATCATTTGCAGTTTCCCATTACAAAAGTAAACTAGTCATACTGTCGCCCTTAGATCTAGACCTGTCGTAAGTGTCATTTTGTTCTTAGGAGTAAGTGTGTTTGCTGTTGACAGTTGATTGCGCTTTGACTTTTGTCTTTTGGATTGAATTTGTGAATTTCTAGTGTCGAAAAAAGTGTTTACTTCAAAATAATAAAGTGTCGTAATCGTCTTTTTGATTTCGAAAAGAAGCTTGTTTGTGTTTTTCACTTGAAATCGAATTCAAATTTGTACAACAACTTTCTTTTTAGGCATCAATATTAAGAAAGTGAAAACAAATACATGCACAAGTGCATTTTCATTTTGATAGTTTGTATGGCTTGATTTAGGAAAAGTGCATTTACAGTGTGCTCTATGCTCTTTGAGAAAAGATTGTGTCTTTCTTTTCCCCTTGTAGCCAGGATTTTCATTGTTGAAAAGAGATAAAAGCTTGCTTATCATCTTTAGACTGCATTTAGGAATTATATCTACATCTCGTGGTGATCCAAAAAGGCAAACTTCTAAGAAAGATCAACCTAAAATAAATTGAATGAACTTAACAATGCTTTGTAACTTAACGCACAACATAGAGGTCTAGGCTAGAGATGTGTTCCGGCGTCGTAAAACCTGGTGACTGTCGGCCTCACTGATGGTTGGGTGATTCCTCCTGAGAGACGATAAGTGCCAGTACGGATTGTGCTCCCACGTACCGTCGAGTATATATTGGGAGACCCCTATAGGCATAAAACCTTTATCCATAGGAAGCTGTGTCGGCCGCCCTACTGATCGCAATGCACTGAACACAGCATTCGGGAAGATTGACCACCCGTACCCTAAAAAGTATTCTGCGGTTTTGCGATTGGTTTGGCACACCCTCTACCTAGAACTCTAGAGCAGTCCCTTTCATTCCTTTTCAGACTCCTTAACGGAAAATGTCCATCTGAGCACTTGTCACTTCAGGCTCATTAAAAATCGAAGGAGACTAGAGTCATCTTTTGCTTTTTCTCGACTCTTTAAAATTGAAAAAGCAAGTTGTGTCCAAGCGTCATTAAAATTTATTTTAAACGAAATATTCATACCCTTTTTCCTGCGTTGATCTTTAGGTTGAGAAAATGGAGCCTACCAACCAAGGAATTCCCCTTGGTGGAAATCCTAGTCCCTTCTCCTCTTGGGGAGATGTTGGTGTGCCCCATATGGCCACATTGTCGCTTCCAGGACTGACAATTGGCTTGCCGGTCTGGCTTTTCTCAACCAATGTCGTTCAGAACACCACTATTCCTGAACAGTCGAATCAGCAGTTAGACCAGTCCAGAGTTACCCACCAACCTTCCACTTCCTCTAATTCTCCCTCTCCTCCTTTCTCTTCGCTTGATGGGGCAGGCAAAGCCAAAAGTCAAGTTCCTAAGGAGAAGAAGGAAAAGAAGAAGAAAGAGAAGAAGAAGAAGGAGCCAAAGGCGAATGGGGGCAAGCGAGTGTCGTCTAACGAAAATTCACACACTGCACTGACCAGGCCTAAATCACCATGTGTCATGTGCAAGGGAGACCACTTTCACAGAGATTGTCCCTGCATCCCTCGGATACTAAGGGATTGGTCTCCCCGTTTGCACAATCCGGTGGCGTCAACCTCTGATAGCCATGTTGAAAGCACACCGTCAACTAGCGAAAGTGAAGTCCCAGGACAAAAAGGGAGAGCTAGATCTCCTTGTAAACTGTGCGAAGGCAATCACGCCATCCACCGTTGTCCCTTCTTAGACGAAGCTAAAAGAGTTTTGGATGATCGTCCAGTTTCACCGTTACGACTTCCTCCTGGATATAAAAAACTCTTGTGATCTAGTTGGATATTGGTGGCCACCTGCCAAGTCCACCCGGACCCCCACCATTGTCCTTCTCAGTCTTTTCAGTTTCCTTAATTGTAGCACAACTTACTATTTTTAGCAGTTTTTCGGGTCCTGAACTTCCGGAGCCGTTTTGAGGCCCTAAACGACGTTTTTTTGGGATTATGGAGCAACATGGGTCCATGGACCCATGTTGCCTCCCAAAGTGGTAGTACTCGGATAGATCTTTCTAACAAGCTATCGTACGCGTCAAACAGAGATCGTATGCCAAAGTTACGACCCCGGGAAATTGATGTACCAATTTACCCAAACGGGGCCCACAATTTGGCGTTTCGTCTTCTAGGGTTAGATTTCAGAATGTTAAGGGTTTTCCATTGTTTCTCAACAATAAATAGGCCTTCGAGCCTCATTGTAACACAGTTTTGAGAACAGTTCAGAGGCATGTAGCCATCACATCTCTTCTCAGAGATAAGCTACCATCGCCCTAGCTGGTTTATTTCCATTTCTGGTTGTAAGCATATTTCAGTATTTTCCATTAATGAAATGAAGTATTATTTCCGTTGCATCTTTGTGTATATGGTTATCTCTGTAATTTGTTGCGTTCCTGTTTAAATCCGGATCAGTGGTATCAGAGCGGTCTGCTTTTTCTCTGTTTTTCTTTGCATGTCCCCAACAAGGTCGGGATATAAGGAGTTAGGGCTTGAACTGGTTGAACCTTTGCAAGACCAGCCTCGCAAATCTCGACGGCCTCCCATGGCGGACGAGAAGAAAGACGAGGGGGCAGGAGATCCCATCAAAATCTTGCTCGAAGAAGCCCTCGAGCGACAAGGGAACGCGATGATGGACAGCTTTGCCCAGATCCTTCAGTGGCTACCCAGAAGCAACGCATCGACTTCCAGCAGCTACTCTGGAAACGCCACACCCTTTAAGGTACAAGTTAATTTTGAAATCCCCATATTCGAGGGTCAGATAGACGCAGATGCCGTAGATAAATGGTTAAATTTGCTAGAGGGTTATTTTTCTGTTCATGAATTTTCGAGTCGGGAAAAGATTGTTTTTGCTCTTCTCAAAGCAGCCCCCCACGTCAAGGACTGGTGGGAAACCTACTGCGAGCAGAAGGATGAAAGTACTGGCTCACTATTTTCAGCCGCACCCACCTGGGATTCATTCCGGGATGCCATCAAGGAGCAGTACTACCCTGTCGGAAGCTATGAGGATGAATACATAAAGTGGACCACGCTGCGGCAGGGAAGGGACCAGGACGTGCCGGAGTTCACCAATATTTTCCATACCCTTCGCACAAAGTTGGGTATCAAGGATTCGGAGCAACATTTGATACTCAAATACCGCGGCTGCCTGCACAAGTACATCCAGGAAGAAATACAATTCCTAAACATCCCCTCGCTCGGCGCAGCATACCGATATGCCGTCAAGGTCGAGCAGAAGTTGAAACAAAAGAAGCGAGACTTTGGATCTGCGAATCCAAAGCAGGGGAAAGGTGCCCCTAAATCACAGAACAAAGGACAAAGCCAAGGCGGGACAGCCCAAGACAACCAGCCGAAGCTGCAAGCAAAGAACAGCGCCGCGAAGCTGAGAAAGGACACTGGAAAATGGTGCGAGTTCCATAAGAGCTCCACTCACAACACAAGTGAGTGTCGGGCCAAGCAGTCACTGGTGGCTGAGCTAAAGGTTTCAGAATCAGATGCATGTTCCGACTCTGAGTCAGAACCTGATAAGGGGTATGAAAAAGGGAAGCAGATCATTGATGCGGATCCCAGAGCCACTGTTGCTACTGCAAAGATCCAGAAAAATGAACCCGAAGATCCAGAGGAGGAGGAGCGTCTCTTCCACTCCCAGATGTGGGTAAAGGGCTCCCCAATACAGTTCATTGTTGATAGCGGGAGTCAAAAGGAACTCATTTCGGCAGAGGTCGTGAAGCGGTTAGGCTTACCGACCACAACACATCCACAACCATACACCATTGGGTGGATTCACCAAGGACGAGATCTTTGCGTGAGCCAGGAGTGTCGCCTTCCATACAACATCAAGCCCTTCACGGATGAGGTATTGTGTGACATTGCTCCCCTTGAAGTTTGTGATGTATTACTAGGACAACCATACTTGTGGAAGCGACATGCTGTGTATGAATCAAGGCCCCGTGCTGTTATTATTACATTGGGAAATAAGTTGTTCAGGATACCAAAGGTATCACCACCTGCCGCCATCTCTTTGATTACTGCAAAACAATGCAGTAAGATCATTTCCAAAACCAGGAAATTTGTTTTCCTGATGATACGCCCTCAAGGAAAGAAGAAGACAGTGGCCGCGGCCTCCAAACGGGGTCCCTCTGCACGACAACTACAGATGGACAAGGTTGTGGAGGAGTACGAGGACATCTTCACCTCCCCGGCAGGGGTTCCTCTGCACTGTCAAGTCAAGCACTCCATCGATCTGACCCCAGGTGCACCGCTACCCAATGGACCAATTTATCGGCGCTCTGTTCTGGAGAACAATGAAATCAAGAGACAGATTCAGGAGCTCCTACAGAAAGGTCACATCTGTCCGAGTTCATCGCCCTGTGGGAGCCCGATCGTGTTGGTACAGAAGAAGGATGGGACGTGGAGACTCTGTATTGACTATCGGGCGCTGAACAAGATCACTGTCCGTAATAGGTACCCGATCCCGCGGATTGATGACCTCCTAGACCAACTAAAGGGGGCGAAATATTTCAGCAAGATCGATCTGAAGTCAGGATATCACCAGGTACCAATCGAACCCTCCGATGTGTGGAAGACTGCCTTCAAATCCAAGGAGGGTCTCTTCGAATGGTTGGTCATGCCTTTCGGATTGACGAATGCTCCTGCAACCTTTATGAGGCTAATGGATGACATCTTGCGGCCATTCACCAACTCCTTTGTAGTAGTATACTTGGATGACATTCTGATCTTCAGCTAGAGTTGGGAAGAGCACCTCCACCACATCCGACAGGTTCTCCAAACACTGCGGCAACACAAGCTATGTGCCAATTTGGAGAAATGCACTTTTGGCATGACCCAGGTTCAGTATCTGGGATACATCATTGATGAACAGGGGGTGCATGTCGATCCAACCAAGATCCAAGTCATTCGGGATTGGCCCTCTCCAACCACTCTAATAGAGCTCCGCAGCTTCCTAGGTCTTGCCAACTTCTACTGCAGGTTTGTGTTGGGGTTTTCTCATATTTCTTGGCCCTTGAGTCAAGTCACCAAGGGTGGGGCGAAAGCAAAATTCTTTTGGTCTGAATCTCAACAGAAGGCATTCAGGGAGTTGAAGGATCGCCTCTGCACGACACTAGTGCTCGCGTTACCAGATTTACAACAACCATTTGAGGTCGAGACAGATGCCTCTGACTATGCTATTGGGGCAGTCCTTACTCAACATGGACATCCAGTGGCATATCACAGTGAAACACTGTCAGACATAGTTCGGAAGTACCCCACTTATGATAAAGAGATGTATTCCATTGTACAAGCCTGCCGACAATGGAAGCATTACATTTTGGGGAAGTCCATCCGATCATGTACTGCCTGTGCCATTGCAAAACAGACCATTAAGAAGCACGGCCTCTATACCCTGTTGCCTACCCCTAGTCGACCTTGGGAATCCATCTCCATGGATTACATGTCAGGCCTTCCTTCCACTAAGCATGGAAATGACTGTGTTTTTGTGGTCGTCGACAAGTTCTCGAAGATGGCCATTATGATGGCCTGCAAGAAGAATATCACAGCAGAAGCCACTGCTAAACTCTTCTTTGGATGAGTGTGGGTGCACTTTGGGATCCCACAGTCTATCATCTCAGATCGGGACAGTCGGTTTCTCAACACATTTTGGTCCAGTCTCTGGTCAATGCTGGACACCAAACTCACGAAGTCCACAGCCTTCCATCCTCAAACTGATGGCCAGACAGAGGTTGTCAACAGGATGATTGTGCACATTCTGCACATGTATAACTCAAAGCACCCACGCACATGGGACGAGAGCCTCCCCTATGTTCAGCACAGCTACAACCGAGCTCTTCACAGCTCCACTGGCCATAGCCCTTTTCAGGTGGGTTTGGGATTCCAGCCACTATGCCCCATTGATGTTGCCATGCCCCTTGCAGCTACTCACATGAATTCAGCTCATGTCCAGTCCGAAACAGATAAGGCCACCAGCTTCATTGAGTGCATCCAACATATTTGCCAGCAGGTCCATGACATTCTTGAGAAATCAAATGCCAAGTACAAGCAGCGACATGATCAACACTGGGTGCCACACAAGTTTCAGGTAGGCGACAAAGTCTGGTTGCATTTGCAAAAGGAACGCCTTACTGGAGCCTATCGGAAATTGAGACCACTCTGATATGGTCCTTACACCATTACTAAGACTATGGGAGACAATGCATTTGAGCTCAGTGTTCCCCCATTCCTTGGCCTGCACCCAGTGTTCAATGTGGATCGCCTTCGGCCATACTTTCCACCATTGCTAGACACATCCGACATTGCAGAACAGCTCAAACCCACAGAATTAAATCCAGATTGCATGGAACAAGCTGCAACTGATCGGATCATGGACACACAGATCAAGAACACTCGCCAACAGAATGTCCAACTGTATCGAGTTGTCACAGCAGGCCAACTCCTTCAGCAGGGCAAGTGGCTCACCAGGGAACAAGTTCAGCAAAAGTTTCCTCCTCTCATGGAGGAGCTCAACGCAATGGGGACCATTGCTTCCTAAGGGGGGAGGAATGATCCAGGTGGATATTGGTGGCCACCTGCCAAGTCCACCTGGACCCCCACCATTGTCCTTCTCAGTCTTTTCAGTTTCCTTAATTGTAGCACAACTTACTATTTTTAGCAGTTTTTCGGGTCCTGAACTTCCGGAGCCGTTTTGAGGCCCTAAACGACATTTTTTTGGGATTCTGGGGCAACATGATTCCATGGATCGATGTTGCCTCCCAAAGTGGTAGTACTCGGATAGATCTTTCTAACGAGCTATCGTACGCGTCAAACGGAGATCGTATGCCAAAGTTACGACCCCGGGAAATTGATGTACCAATTTACCCAAACGAGGCCCACAATTTGGCATTTCGTCTTCTAGGATTAGATTTCGGAATGTTCAGGGTTTTCCATTGTTTCTCAACAATAAATAGGCCTTCGAGCCTCATTGTAACACAGTTTTGAGAACAGTTCAGAGGCATGTAGCCATCACATCTCTTCTCAGAGATAAGCTACCATCGCCCTAGTTGGTTTATTTCCATTTCTAGTTGTAAGCATATTTCAGTATTTTCCATTAATGAAATGAAGTATTATTTCCGCTGCATCTTTGTGTATATGGTTATCTCTGTAATTTGTTGCGTTCCTGTTTAAATCCGGATCATCTTGCCAAGTCCTTCGTTAGTTGAAAATCCAGCTGGCCCGCTCAAGTGGTCAGCTGAAGCGCTGGTCATTGAAGATGAACCAGCTGAATCCATACCCGACGAAAGTCAAAAGGTCGAGGCGGCAGTTGACCCGGTCTTGCCTTGAGAGGTTTTATCTTCAAATGATACAGTCACTGAGGAGAATAAGGATGACACCGTCCAGATTCTCTTCATCAACACAGACTCCGACAAACACGAGGGCAACCTACCCATTCCTTTATCGCAGGAAGGAAGTTCGTCAGAGCCATACCCGGCCGTCTACTCGGTCCCACCACCAAGCAACCTAGTTGTATCCTTCGACTGGAACCAACTAGGCAGACCCCGTTTGCCAGCAAGCATACCATTCTAAATTATCGTTCAAATATACAGAATGGTCATGGCTGGCACCATCATTGATGAGGGGGAATTTGTGAGTATCCTTTCCTCTATTGCTTGGAAAGCGCTTGGTTCGCCATCACTTTTGCCTGAAATGAGAAATCTGACAGGCTTCGATAAAGGAACCAGTCGACCTTTAGGGATCCTCCCCAATGTGCCCATAAAATTGAAAGGGAAGACCGTTCAAATGAACGTGATGGTCATTCAAGGACCCTTGGATTATAACCTACTCCTTGGACGAGACTATATATATTGCATGGGAGCCATCGTCTCCTCACTCTTTAGAGTAATGTGTTTTCCGCATGAAGGAAGAGTGGTCAAGCTCGTAGACCAGCTTTCATTTCCCAGATCACGCATCGCAAATAGTCATATACCATCCCTAAATGGTCTCTTCACGCAAGAAATGTCTCAACCCACGGTCCGTCCTCCCGATGAGCGCGAGTAATTCGGAAGGATATGACTGGAACCCAGGGGGCATGCATCCTGGTCTGCTTCGGCAAGAAAACTTCGGGTATAGAGTAGGTTTCCGCGGGAGAATATGACTAGTCTGTACCCCGTCCGTGATTGAGATAGGGATTATTCTAGAATAAGATTCTTTTGTCAAAGTTATGTGAGTTGGCGGGCATCGTCGCTCACCTTTGTCTATCTCGGTAGACATCGCCGAAGAAGTGTTTTGTTTGCTGCGCGAATGAGACAATCTTTGGTAACCTAAAAGAGGTAGGCCTTTCCTGGTAAAACAAATGTTTTATCTGCAAATTGAGGGGTAACCTTGAAATCATATTTTATACCTGGGGGCATGCAAACCTTTTGGAGTGCAAGCAAGGGGCAGCTATTTATTTTTTAATTTTTTAGGACCTCTAACCCTTTAAACTCGTAGGATTAGTCGTTTCCGAACTTGCATAACGAAAGGATGCGGGGCAAAGCTTTGTAAGGCGCAAGCTCCATAAAAAATGGCATCTTACATGAGACATTCTTATCATATGACTAGATTAATCGAGCAATTTTAGCACATAGTTCATGCTCGTTAAAAAATAAACATAAGATCGAGCAAGTGTTTCAACCCGCGTTTAAGCTCGTTAAAAAATGAACTATCCTCCGGTAAATAACCACCATGAATGTAACATTATCAGCCATTAAAGCTTTGGTTGTGTTTGCACTGTCACCTCCACTTTTCCATTGGCCGATCATTCACCTCCATTTGATTGTTTACCCATTTTGAGGAACAGCTACGAAGAGTGATTTCACTAGCCATCCTTGTGACACTGCCGTGCTTGGAAAATTCCAACCCTTACCTGGAATCAGCTGCTACCCATTTTATCACTCGTTCCTCAAAAGACGAGTCTTCTTTAAGCTCTTTTCATCTGACTCGTAAAATATGAAAAGATTGCCGAGTTTTGGCATTCCAGCTCGTTAAAGCGACAGGAAGAGCTATCCCTCCTCTAGATTTTAATCTTTTTGGACCTGAGGGATTATTACACAAAAAGATCGAGCGCTTGTTTTGTTCGGCTCGTTAAAACTATCGAAAATTCATCCCTTCTGTATTGTTTTATACTTTTTCGGACTTAAGGGATTAGATGATGAAAAAGGAATTCTGAAGTTAACTTTACGTACCTTTTCAGACTCTCTAAAAATGAAAAGGACCGAGTTATCTTTGTCGTTAGACTCGTTAAAAAGATTAATAGCGACAAACTTGTCTTTAGATGAGGACGAGTTTCACTATCGCTAGGCTCGTTAAAACATAGCGATGGGTTTGCCCGAAGGGCAAATTATAGAACAAGCATATGTTATCCTCCTCAAGCTTGACAAAAATAAAGAGGTACTGGTCAGCAATGACTGGGGAAAAATTGGGAAGAAACTCAAAGAACCTTTATTGGTAGCAAGTCGCTCTTGAACATGACACTTCCACTCCGTGCCTGAGTCGGGTTGGGTTGTTTCATTCACCGGTCACATCACCATGGTCTCGCCATACCATCCACCTTTGGGGTAAATGCTACCAATCCATCATATAAGTGTCGCCGATATGTTCAAGAGAAGTCATCCAGAGAAGTCACCCGTGTCCCATCCACTACCATACATTATACTTCATTCTTTCATGATCGCCACCCTGAACCATATATCATCAGATCGTTTTCACCTCCATCAAAATCATTTACTCCGTTCCGTGTCATTGATGTGGGATACATCAAGGCCCTCCTTTGACGGATCGCTTCTTGTCGACATCATCTCATTATCCAAGAAGTTGATCTAGGAACACCCCCTTCAGTACTTTGAAGCTTGCATGCCTCAATGGCAAGTTTCTCACTTCCGGCGACAGGTATACATCAATGACCTTCGACCGAAAGATTTTGCATGGTGTTCGACGCCAAGTCCTTTATTCACACCATGTGAATTGTACTGCAGTACCTTGAGGGTCATCATCCTTATCGGTGATTCCTCTCGCGCTTGTTAACATTTTACATCATTGACTGGTAATCAAGCGATGTCTTTCCATGTTCGACTTCAAAACATTTTCTCACATGGATCGACTTGTACTCAGAGTGAAGATCGGATGAGATTGAAGACCTGGGATCTAGTTTCATCCATCCGGGCTGCAATATATATTCAGGAAAAATAAAGACATTGACATGTACAGCATTGCAGAACAGATAATCATCCTACCGAAAGGATGATGATTTCATCAGAATCATCAGTCTACCATCAGACGATTGTCTGTCCTATGTACATAAAAATGAATTTATAAAGCTGAGCATGGGAATGCCCGCCTCAGCTAGATCATGAAAACAGTATGAAAATAATGTATTGTATTGTATCTTATTACAGGTCTCCTCCCAGCATTGAAAGAACTTCGGATCCTCCTAATAAAGCATTTCACCCGATAAACGACCTCATACTTTAGGGGGCAACTGTTATAGACATTTTTGTGCCTTACAGCTATAAGCATGAAATTTCCATAATCCAAGGGATCCAAATTCCCTAAAAGTGTTGTTCCTGCCCCTAAAGGAACAAGGTCAACCAATGACAACTTCTCCCAGAAGTTCTCCACCAGAAACTTCTCAAAACTAGTCAAATCAAGATCAATTCAGAAGCTCCACTAGCTGCCTGCATTGCAAAGCACCCAAATGCACTGGCAAGGTGCGTTGCAACGGACTTGAATGCACTACCGAGGTGCGTTGAGCGGGAAATGACAAGTGGCAGAGTCATTCAACGAGGTGGAGAGACAATGGAAGCTTCCAGAATCTTCTCCAATGACACTTACCTCACTGAATTCGATCAGTGATGAGTAAGAGGCTCTCAGTCTCCAAGTGGAAGCAAGAACTGACAGAGAGAGGCCACAAGTCAAAACATAAGCTGACTCATCCTCTCTGCTTACATCTATATATGGATCCTTCATCCCAGAGATCCAGGGGCTGGAATTTTGTACTTTCCAGAGAATTGCTGTTGGTTTGAGATTGAGATTAGTACATTGGGTGATTTATGCTTTGTTGGAGGTGAGGAAGGGATTCCTTTGCTGGGAGGTAGATGCTGGATCAGGACTCACTTGGTTGTATCTCCTCTTGGACTTTCTTATCATATCAATAAAACTATTTGAGTTTCTCCTACATGCTGTGTATCAATGATGATTTGTTATATTTGCATGTTTAGCTTAATCTGATCCTAAGATTTTTATGAATGTAAATCTATATCTTCGTGTAGTTTCTCTCTTCTGTGATCTTGCAGGAATTTGGTGAAGCTGGGCCGGTAAGGGAGCAGGGAGCTGGGAGCTATTGAAGAGAGGAGCGATTGGATCAACAAACTAGCGCAAGACACAGGTTAGTTTATCCTTCCTCTTCGTTTACATTTCATAAAGAAGAATACTCAAGTAGTTTTCCTTGTTTGTTGCTAAGGCACTATCACACCTTAGAGTGGGATAGGGGCATTCTGAATAGATACTTTTCCCAACAACAGAGATGAAACCCAATAGTATCTCTCTCCATGAATATATTCATGTTTCATCTTAATGCAACACACAATTCATTTCGTGGAGTTATTGTTCGCCTCACATGGTATTAGAGCTAGCCCCTAATTTTAGTTTTTTTCTACCCTATAACTCTTATTTTCTCTTCCATATTTTGTCCCTCTATTCTTTGTCCAAACAAAGAGAAAAAATCATGTTTTGGTGACTAGGTAATATATTTTCCTCGAGCAAAGTTTTCCATTACACTTGACTGAGTTTGGGTACTTGTAGAAGCTCAATTTGGTTGAGATTACTCCAAGGAAGGATGACTTATGTTGTGACTCGGTCAAAATATTCTTCATAGTTGGGTAGAGTTTGTCCACTTACATGTTGGGTATTTTATTGAATAAAGGGTAGTGTGTTTTATTCTCAAAGTGGGGCTGAGTTCCATTACTTCTGCTTTCTAGACGAGTTGGAAATATTACTTGTCATGGATCCATTATGTGTATAATTATGAAACATCATTGAAGTGACAAGCGAAGTCAAGTAGTATTGCTGAAGTTTCCATGAATTCCACCATTTCTAAGTTTTCCCAAGTTCTAGTCGAGTTCTGAAGTGGAATTTGGGTCTCTGCTAGAGAGAATGAGGAACACATATATGGAGTATAAAATTTCGCTAGTTGAAGCTCTTGCAATACTAGTTGAAATCATGATTGTGTGCATAGGTTATGATGGTTGTGGTATCTTTGTGTTCAATGGTAAAAATTCATTGAGACCTCTGCACACAATGTGTCAAACCTATAGTTCCTCCTACATTGAATTGAGTATGGTATGCCAACAACTGGTATGTATTGCATGCATTGTCAACTTCTTCAATTGAGCTCCATTTTTTGAAGACCATATGGTGTATTGAATTTAGGCATAATACGTTTTGAATTGGGCATGTTCGTTGTTTTTTATATCCTAGGTGAAATCCATGAATGTCGTATGAATTCTTTGTTTGGTGGTTATATAATGGTGTAAAGTTTTAGTTGAAGTTTTTTAATGGAATTTTGAATATGATTCATATATGTCATATATATATGAATTTAAAAAAAGGGAAATGTTGTGGTATATTATATACGAGGAGTATATATATTTTTAAGGCTAAAAGCATGAATGGTTGTTATGCCATATCAATTATATATGTGATTGAGGTATACTAATGAAATTTTGAAGACATAGCCACTGAATTTTATTTCAAATACATTAACTTTTTTTTGCGACAACTGTAATTTTTTGAGGCCAGACTAGACTGTATGATGCATTCACTAATATCCATAGTGGCAGTGGTTATCACTGTAAAGGAGAACTGCCCCAAGTGGTCCTGGAAGATAAAAGACACCCTCATTTTCAATGAGTTGTGGAAAGATGTTTGTGAGGGAGAAGGAGATAATGCACTTGAAAAGCCCACTTTAGATAAGGAGCTTTCCATTTAGGAAAACAAAAACAACAAGGCCTATGCCTTGATTGTAGTGTTAATAAATGAAGAGGTGAGTTGCCATATTTTTCCATTTTTAAATTCTTTTGAAGCCTTAAATAAGTTGAAGGGATTGTATGACTCACACTTTGAACTTGAATTTGTTTAATTGATGATTATGTTGTCCAGTCTTGAGTTGAAAAATGATGACCCTCTTGGCTTAGCATCAAAATTAAGATACATTATGCATGAGATAAAATCCATTGGTGTTAAAATATATATTCTTCCCATAGTTTATGTCAAGGAACTATATCCCACCTATTCACATTAACTTGAGTCATCGCAAGAAAGCAAAAACTTAAGGAGACTACATTTGACTCCCTCGAGAAGACATTTGTAGAGAGAGAGAAGGATTTTGGAAAGAAGACAACTCCTCAGTCTACTGAAAAAGCTATGTGCCTTGCACAAAAAGAAAATAATCATGCATAATATTATTCTAGAGGAAGAGGTGGTCAAAGAGGAAGAGAAAGGAGGAATTTTAAAGGAAAGTGGGGTAGGCATTTCCAAGGAGGAAGGTACGATCTTCAATGCATATGATGAAATAAATATGGACATGATACTTCCACATTAAGATGCCTTGGGATAGAATTGAGCAAGAAATAAATGAAGGAAAAGGTAAAACAACCCACAAAGGGAAAGGTAAAGAACATGAGTCCACTCATTATGTTGTGGCACATTGCAACATTGGAGTAATTGAAAAATCATTCAATGCTTCAGTTGCTTCATGGAAAGATGATTGGTTGCTTGATTAAGGACAAACTTTCCACATGAATTTCAAGGGAGATTTATTTGAATAATTCGCTGACAATGTTGATGGAGCAATATACTTTGCAGACAAGTCAAAACTCAAACCATTAGAGCTTGGCACCATTAGGCTCAAACTTCTTGGTATTGTATACTTTATTCTACATGATGTTTTATATCTCCCAGAGATGAGGAGAAACTTGCTGTCTTTGGTCCACATATTCCAGAAAGGACACTCCATTCATATATTTGATGGCAAGGTTCAGGTTAGAAAAGCATCAGATCACTCACTTATCATGACTGGGATAAAAGAAGAAAGACTCTTGAAGCTGCAAGGAACATCTACTCATGCACAAAACTTCTCATATAGATCTCACTATGATGAAGGTACATTTCCATCAAGTCTTTTATGGCATGCTATATTTGGGCACTTGAACTATGACAAAGTTCATTCATTGAAGAAAAATGGTTTTACTGGTTTGCATACAATTCCTAGCAAACTTAAGCAATGTGATGCTTGTATCTTAGGAAAGAACATCAAATAGTATCTTCATGATTCTTATTTGAGAGAAAATAGAAAAATTGAACTCATTCATTCTAATTTATGTGGCCCAGTGCCTATTCCTTCTGCATACGGTAATAAATATATGATGAAATTTATTGATGACTACACCAGAATGCGTTGGGTTTATTTATTGAAGAATAAATCTGAAGCTTTTGAAACATTCAAGAATTTTCATGCATGAATTGAAAATAATGCACAACATCATATTGACTCTATTCACACTAATAATGGAAAAGAATACACTTCAAATGATTTTGAAAACTATCTTTACCAACATGGAATAAAACATCAAACAATTGTGCCTATAATCCCCGACAAAATGGCATAACTGAAAGAATGAATAGGATAATCTTAAATATGGTACATTCCATGATGTTTTTCAAGAATGTTAAACTGATGTTTTGGGAAAATGATGTTCTACATGATGTATATATAAAGAATAGGTCTCCATATAATAGTATAAAAAACAAGGCTCCCTATGAGATGTGAAATGGCCACATTCGTTTGGTGAGGCATCTCAGGGTTTTTGGTTCCACCTATTATGCGTTTATACCTAAGGAATGGAGAAACAAACTTGGTGAAAGGAGTCACAAGTGTATCTTCTTTGGTTACTCAAATACCTCCAAGTCATACCATCTCTATGATGAAGTGAACAATAAGCTTATAATATATAAAGATGTGATCTTTCTTGAATCTTCCAGAACGAATAATGTTGTTGAGTGGAAACTTAATCGCTTGGATAGACTTAGACATGTAAAGTATTTTCAAGAATTTGATAATGAGATTCCACATCTTGAAGGGGGGGTTACTATAGTGGATAAATGTGTGGAATCCTCTTCTAAATAACTCTCTCCCCCACATGAAGCTCCAACCACTGATGACATGTTGAGTGATGTGATTGACAGAATTGGGAGACTAAATATTGATTCATCCTCAACTCAGTGAACTTAGTAGCCTGTGCCATCTCAGAAAGGTCCTTCAAAATGACTGACAAATACATTGGAAAGTGTATGTTTTGATGAGGTCAGAAAGACAAGACAAGAATCTTAACTAGACATAATGGAGGCGATGTAGAATATTTTGATTCACCTATTGATATGGATATTTCTTATGATTGCGAATTGAATTTTTCTACAGTTTTCAAACCAAATTCCTTCAAATAAGTCTCTTTCCATGATGAATGGAAAGAAGTGATGAAGAAAGAATATGATGCCTTGATAAAGAATTGAACCTGGAAGCTAGTTGATCCTCCATTGGGAACCAAATTAAGTGGATGTAAGTAGGTCTTCATGAACAAGTATAAAGCAGATGGCTCACTTGAAAACCACAAAGGTAGGCTTGTGGAAAAAAAAATTGCATAGAAGGAAGGGATTGAATATGAGGATTATTTTTCCCCCACAGCAAAATAGGCTACCATTTGGACACTCGTTTCCTTGGTAGCACAAAACAATTGGAAATTCCATCAAATTGATGTAAATACTACTTTCTTGAATGGAGATTTGAAAGATAATGTTCTTATGTCCCAATGAGAATGATTTGTTGTGAAGGGTTAGGAACCTAAAGTATGCAAGATTGTAAAATCCTTGTTTGGCCTCAAGAAAGCACTGCGAATCCGGTATGATAAGTTAACTGAGCATCTTCTAAAACTCAACTTCAAACATTATGATCTTGATGATGCAACTTTTTTTGTCAAGAAGTTGGAAAAACAATTGTATATCTTGTTGTGTATGTAGATGATATTTTGATGCCAAGGAATAATGAGAGCTAAATTTCATTCATAAATAAGGAATTGAGGAAATGATTTGAAATGACAAATTTGGGCTCTATTCACTACTATCTTCGTATTGAAGTAACTCAACATCCAAAGTTTATATTCCTCTCTCAGAAGAAGTAAATTTGAGGTCTTTTGACCAAGTTTGCATGCCTGAGTGCAATGCTTTGGCTACTCTAGTGGAACAAAAATTAAAGCTCACATCCACTGAAAGAAAATAATTTGAGGATGCAACGAAGTATAGACAACTCATAGGAAGTCTTAACTACCTAACTACTACCATACCAGAAATTTAATTTACTGTTGGAATTCTCTCAAGGATTATGAAAAAGTCTTGTGAGGGTCATTGGTGTGATGCAAAAAGAGTTATAAAGTACTTGAAGGGAACTCAAGAATTTTGAATTAAGTATACACAGGTGGGCAATGTCAGATTCATTGGATACTCTGATTCAAAATTTGATGGAGATAAATAAATTGGGGCATATACTTCAGGTTATGTTATGAGTCTTGGATCAGGCGCTATCTCCTGCAGGTCACACAAATAATCAGTTCTAGCATATTCCACAACTAAGGCATAATATGTGGCAACAACTCAAGCAACACAGGAAATTGTGTGCCTCGGGAAAATTCTAGAAGATTTGTAGGAGAAGCAAGTGCATTCAACCCCTTTCTTGATTGAAAACACTTCTACAATAAAGTTGGCAAAGAACCAAAAGTTCCATTATAGAACGAAGCACATCAATACACAATACCATCTAATTCGACATCATGTTAAGGCCAAGACAATCCGTCTATGCCATTGTTCCAAAAATGAGTAGATCACAAACATCTTTACCAAAACACTCGGAAGAGAAAAAAATTGAAAGATTGAGAATGCTACTTGGACTGACCAATATCCCTCCAGATTAGGGGGGGTCCGGGGGGGCGGGAGGGGGGGGAATGTTGACACCTAACCTTTGGGATTAGTTAAATACATGTAAATATTGTAAATATGAAAATAAAGATATTTGGAAGTGTTGTGCCCTACAACAACCCCCCATTTCATACCATTCTTATTTACAAAAAATTAACATATGGAATGGGTCCCTTTTAAAAATTTTGGCATCAATGCTTGTATGTTCAAAAAAGGCCAGATAATCAAATGAGTTTTCATGTATTTAAGCCTTTTTGGGATATTAATGTTTCAAATAATAAATAATCTTTTGTTATTGCGATAAAGCGATCGCAAGATCGCATATCGCAATAACATGAGAGATGCATTCAAATGGCATTTTGGTCTCCGCTGATGCGATATCGCTATCGGCGATCGGCAATGTTACATGCACACCAAGTAACGGCACATAACTCATGCCCCGACGCGACGAGATATCGGCGATCGGCTATCGGCGATACCTCATGTGGAACCGCTTTATGTTATAAATCCCGACCCGATGCGATATCGCTATCGGCCGTCGGCAGAATTTCATGCACTTCAGTAAGGCACCCGGTTCCTACCCCCGATGCGATGCGATATCGCACTCGGTAACCCCCAAACCACTTTATGTGCACCTAGCTCTGTTTCCATGTGCTAGCCCGATGCGATATCGCTTATCGGCTGTCGGCATGATCTTTTGGTGATAATTGTGTAGCACTTATTCCCCGAAGCGATGCGATATCGCTCATCGGTGGTCAGCATTCTTAAAAGCCATTACTTAAAGCTTTAATTTTATATTCATATCCGGTTGACAAAGCGCGAATCCCAAAATGCCGTTAAATGCAAGGGATAAGGTAATGCGTGTGAATTTAAAAGATTTTTCCCCTTCGATTAACGAACACCTGCGCTTAACCGCCAGAATATCTGTTGCACGCTTAAGGGAGTCATTCACCTGGATAACGGTGTAATCATCACATTTAATGGGTAGCAGGCCTCAAATCACCATTAATGCATCTGCAATATCCTCTCAACGATTGGATCCGCAGCCACTTTTGAAAATTAATCTTAGCACGCTTCAAATGATATATCTATCCCGCCGTGAAGTGTCATTGTTATTATGTTGTTACGATTTCTCTTGCAATTGTGTAGAATTCGTCTTTTGAGAGAAGCCCGAGCATGATGGGGAAAAGATCCAAGAGGACTACGGGCTCTGCTGTTACACCTGTAGCAGGGCAAGCTGCCACAGATAAGAAGAAAGGCCTCATTTCAGACACTACGTGCACGGGTCTTAACAAGACTACATGGCAGGGCACATATAATTTATTAGAAGCTGAGCAACCGGAAGTTTCAGTGACAACGGCTACTGCGGACTCACTCAAAAAGTCCGATGCAACTCTCAAAGAGTTGGCTGATTCCTTTCTTCACAGAATAGCGGCCAGAGAGCAAGTCCTTCCCTACACTGATGTAGTGCGATGGGCAATCGAGGAAATTCCAATCATTGACAGAACGTTCCACACAAGAGACGGACGGATTTTCGGGTCGTTTAAGCCAGAGCACCTAAGGCAAATGTATCATTTGCCTGAGCCAGAGAAAATCTACAACAAAGACTTCGTGGAGAAGTTCGCAGCTGAAAATGAAGTACCATCCGAGCCCATTCGAGATTGGAGGCAGAACCCGGCCAAACACAAGCACGAAAGCTCGGGTAAGTACTCCGTTGATTCTTTGGCTTCTCCCTATTGCTATGCGGGAATTATGATGTGTAGGCTATGGGGATTACATGATTCTGCCAATTTTGATATAGAAATGGTTCCCCTGATGGAGGCCGCTGTTAATAGTATAATCATGGATTGGGCCACCATTCTTTCTGATAAGTTGACTATAGCTGTTCGGGATTTTAGAGCTAAATCTGTAGTCACCGAAAGGAAAATCCCCCCATTTTATTATAGTGCCTACATTATGGACACATTGTGTTTTAACTCTGATTTTCCCATCCTCGGTTGGAGATGGACCACCCAAGACCCTTCGCCCATTCATTTGTATCATCAGAAATTGTGGAAGTCCTCTTACAAGGACCATTTGTATCAAATTTGCAATGGTTTTATGGTTCCCATTCATTATTCCATTTTTGATCGGCCTATTCCCAAAATTTCCTATCTCGCTTCCTTCGACTTACCAGTTGTAGCAGGATGGTTCGGAGAAGAGCATTTTACCTATATTATGGTTTATGGAAGCCAAGCCAAGCCGCATGTTCTCCCTCTATATGTTCCAGACAAACTGTTAGCCCGAGAGATCTCCTACCAAATTATGGCCGAGAGTGTAACCCAAACTCTCAAGAAAGAGAAGAAGAGGGGCTGGCCCCCTTTTCCCTTGAGGATGGGTGTTTTTACTCTGCATAATCTTCAACATGCAGAAAAGGAGGCTATAAAGATGCAAGCTTTATCCCTGCCCACTATGCCAGCCAGACTCTATGATCCAAGGAAGACTGCTTTCATTGCCCTAGAACAGGCCAAACTGACAAAGATTAACCATCAAGAAGATGAGTTTGATGACCTGTTCGTAGCTGTCGATACAATAAGCCAAACCAAACAGCTTGCCAGGATGAAATACAATGATGAGAATTTAACTGAGTTCAATAAACTTAGAGAGCAGAGGTTGCAAACTCTGCCTCTAGATTTATTGTCATTAACCTCAGCGTCCTCCTCAAGCGAGCCTGGTCAGAAACAGACAAGCCAACCTCCTGTTATAACTAAGGAACAAAAGAAACAACAGGAGGAAAGGCAAAAGAAGCAGCAGGCAGAGAAGCAGAGAAAGGAGCAATCTGAAAGGCAAAAGAAGGAGCAAATGGAAAAGCAGCAGAAAGAGCAGAAGGAACAAGAACAGACAAAGCAGAAGCAGATGGAGGAACAGCGGAAGAAGGAAGAAGAAGAAAAACAAAAGAAAGAACTGGCAGATAGGCAGAAAAAGGAATTAGCGGATAAGCAAAGAAGAGAGCAAGAAGAGAAACAGAGAAAGGAGTTAGAGGAGCAGCAGCGGAAAGAGCTGGAGGAGCAAAAGAGGTTGGAACAAGAAAAGGAAAAGAGTAAATCCCAGACGGAGCAACACAAACAGACCTCCATAGATCCTGAATTGCTTAAACAATGGAATTAATTCGATTCCATTATCAGTGGAAAGGAAGGCTCCAAAGAGACATACACCTCTAAGACAAGCGACGCACCAGACACCACTTCTTCTCAGGTTCTAAGCGGAAACAGCGGCCCACCCATTTCAAAGGATGTCGAGGTAATCACCAAAGACCCTTCCGATCAGATTGTGCTCCAGGTGGAAGATATTCCTCCCCTGGACGTTTTCTACAGCCCTAGGCACAAAGCAGTTGTTAAGCTCTCAAGGAAGAGACGAAGGCTTGATCAACCTTCCCTCTTTCCTGAGCAAACAGTCACGGGGAATGTAGTCTGGAAGGAGGAATTGGACCCCTCCGATGACCTAACCAAGCTATCGCAGTATGTGGGAGCTTATTCTGCAGCAACTATTGATAAAGCATCGGAGGTAAGTCTTTTGTTAAAGACTAAAGACCAAGAGATTTGTGCATTGCAAGCAGAAGTAGCCGAGGCGGGAAACAAGGCAGCACAGGTAGAAGAGCAGTTGCTGACACAACAGCAAGAAAACAATATATTGACCCAGCAACTGCAAACTGAAAAACAGAGGATTGACCAGAGCGCAATCCAGAAGCAGAAAGAATTAACGGAGGCATTGGCACAATTGAGAGCGGCAAACGAGCTAATGACGAAGTCAAAGGATGAGCAAATCGCTCAACTGTTAGCACAGCTCGAAGATATCAAAGGCACCAAGAAAGTCGAAGATTTCAGAGCAGAGGCAGCTCAAATAAATAGTGCATTAATCTCTCAGATTAGACTCCTGTGCCAACAACTAACTGAGGCTGAGCCATTATGTGAAGTATCTACAGCAGTATGTCAGCAGATAGAAAAAGCCAGAAATGAGCTAGATCAGGCCGAAGAAACCATAGCCTCATATCTTGATTGGCAAGATACTGATGTGGGGAAAGCAGCGAACTTGCCTAGGATCTATGAGCCATTCAAGGACATACTCTTCACGGAATGGAACACTCAGATGATGAAAGCGGAAAGGGCAGCTTCAAGGTGTAAAATGATTGCCAACAATATGATTGATTTAGTCAACAATACACTCTATTTGGCCAACATGATCTCTCAGTGCACACCTGGAAGCATAACCACGGCAAACATGATTGAACAAACAAGTTATCATGAACTGGAGGAAAAGAGAAAGTTAATCGCTGGAGTAAATACTTTAACCTCCGACGCATATTGGCTCTTTCTAATCAAGCCGCACACTCAAAGGTCGGCTCTTAAGTGTTTAACAGATGCTCTCGAATGCCTAATCCCCGACATTCAGGATGCCACATATGATGCCCAGCTCACGTCGCGTCTCAACACTCCACCGGAAGTAGAGCCAATGCTGGCGATATGTCAGCTGAGGTTTAAAGGCAAAGAGCCCACCGAATGAAGCATTGCTGCCGACTGCCAGATCGCCATAAAAAGATGGAAAATATTTATTGATGCCAATTTAATAGCTTTTCAGTTTTTTCTTAGATATTTAGATTAGATTAGTATTTATAGACCCTTTCATTGTTTTGGAAAGGGTCGTAAAATTTTGTAATAGACTTAAAGGCTGAAGTTTGCACTACTGTGCTTCAGTCTATATTCTTTTGTGAAACTCGATCGATAGTCCTTAATTTGACAAGAAGGCTGTTTTATGCAATTGCGCACTATTGTCTCTTGTTTGGAATGCTTTCTGGTATGAAGAAAGGACTGCGACATAGTGATTTATATAATGGATTGTTGAGCGGCTTACATGGTACTTTTATCTGCATCTGTCCTCTTTCCTCTCATATGAATTGCTGTGTTATTATTTTTGCTATTGTTGAATACATGTATGCGCTGTAACAGCAAATCTTCATTTCATTCCACTATTGGATGTTTTGTGATATGCCCTTTCTTTTAATCATGCATGTAGCAATGATATGAATGACAATGTGTAGTAATTCGCTATTATCGCTCTGCATAACTAATTATGCAGAGCAATCTTAAATGGTTTAAACATCTATGCTTTAGTGTTAGAGTCATCTATATGCCTGCCTTAAAGCACTGATTATCAAACGCTACGCTTTGAAAGGTTGTTAAGTCCCGGGATTAGATTATAGTTAATATATTTCACCGATAGTTTTAGTCGTTAGCTTATCACCATCATACATCATAAGTTACTCATCCATCCCACTTTTATCCATTATTGGGAAACTGGTCCCATTATCCCCAGTCGGAGCCACTATTCCAAATGGAAAAGGAGCTGTACTAAGGTCCGGACCGGGTGGTTTCCCCTTTGTTGTGGCAGCGATTTTCGAGGCCTCAACAGGAAGATGAAGAGACATTGGGAGTTGAAACCCAATAGTCTCCCTTTTCATGTATATATTCATGTTCCATCTTAATGCAAACACAACTCATTTCATGGAGTTACTCTTGTCTTGATAAATATCATCATCCTTCCTCTCCATGGTGTTAGTGGCAACCATCAATCCCATTTTATAAGCTCAATAAAATCATTCTTTATAAAAGTACCACCTAAAGTAGATGCATATACCTCTTTTATGAAATGTAAAAGTGTCCAATATTTGATTCGTTAGCCACAAAAAATTACCTTTTTTTTGGGTGTGTTCGTTTTCTTTCGTACTCTATGCCTTTGATCAAATGTCACTAAGTCATGTTAAGGCACCAGTAATAATAATTGGTGGGAGAAATATTAAGGAAAATATTGACACCAATATATTCTCCTCAAACTGATAAAATCATTGTGTTTCACCATAAACTAATCACTTCTATTTAATTGATTAAACCTATATTTTCTTCAATTAATAGGGAGGACGAACCATCATATCTACTGGTCTACTTGAGGTGTAATGATAGTTGAAGGTTTTTTACCAATATAATAAGAATAGGAATAATGTTAATAGGAAATAGGATGGGACAAATTATTTGAAGAAGAATGTGTTATCATGAAAACTCTTCTAGGCATGGTTTGTGGTTGAATTGATACCTTAGGACATTAATGGAGAAGAAGGAAAGAAATCTTGTGTATGGATAATTCCAAAATAAAATAAAAGGCATTACAATTGTGTTGAAATAACTAGGACATAATTTTTGGGTGACAATAGAGTAGATAAGAAAATGATATATATATTACTTCTTATCACATATATTCTCAAATTGATTAGTTTGGTGACATGTTGAGGTCACATTGATTTCACTAGCTATTCCTTATTACCTTCTTTTATAGCCATATTTTTCTCTTAAAACTAAACCATTAGATCCTTGAATAGAATGTTGATTTATGTTTGGCTAAAAAAAATATGTTTAGAAAATTACATATATAGGGAAGTGCTATGGCATGGGTATCCTTTCAACTTTCAAACTCAGAAGATTTATCCCATAACCCATACTTAAACAATACACGCACCTATATTACTTTCATCTAGATAAATAAAATTCTTTGAATATTTCACTCTTTCACTTTGAATATTTAATATGTAGTTAACCCTACATCTTTCCAAGTTTTGATTTCAAGAAGCTAGATTCCTTTAGGTGGAAATTGAATGGGGTGAATTATGTTTCAACCATTAATAGTATTTAGTAAGAAGAGTGAAACCTAATCTTAGGTGGCAAGAAATTTTCATTTTCATCTAACAAATATAACTAGCACAAAATAATATTTTCAACATGAAGTGGCTCCTTATGTTTCTTAATTAGTTGATGTACTATTATTAGGAAGAAGAATGAACCCTAATTTTAGGTACAATTACCTTAAGTTCATTTTCATTAGGTAAAGATGAAAGGAAATGGATCATATTTTCACCATGCAGTGGTTCCTCAAGTTTCTTAATGAGGTGATGTATTATATGACTATGTAAGTTTCAATTACCCTATTATCCAAATGAGATAGGCATATCATGGATTCAAACTATGAGATGATGAATTAGCTTGTAGAATCAATTTGTAGATAGAATAATTGGTAAAACAACATCCAATCCAATTTATATGTCCTCATAGCCATATAATAACTATTCATTCATATATATTTTCCATCTTAATATCCTAAAATGGGTTCAATTAAATCATTAAATTTATATCAACAAATTATATATTCATAGTTGAGTTCTCAAACGATTGATTTATCAGTTCTTATGTAATTCTTGGAGATGAAAATTGATATATTTCATTGATTTACCTTATATTATCTAATTAAGATAGGTATTGCCTAATTAACATAAGTATGTGGATGTTTTTTTAGCAATCTCTAACCTCTTCATAGATTAGCTTTTGGGTGGGAAAAGTTTTCAAGTCCACACTAAATTATCTAGGGAAAAAGTATCAAATTGGTGGCATTATATAGATCAGGGGATTACCATTGGAGTATATCCTAAAATAAGTCAAGAATATAAAATATCATATATAAATGTGAAAAACGTTTGGAATAGTAAGTTCGTCATTGACTCGATGAGAAGAACTAGAGCTACTGATTGTATTAAATAAATATAAAAGTGGAGCTCCCTTGTACTCATGTGCACACTAATTTATCTTTATTTTTTGTAGTTTCATACCCTTCACTCAAGATTACTATCTATTACTAGAGATAGATACCCCCTCCTAATATAACAAATTATTGAAGCCTAAGCCACAATACTAGGAGAATAGTGACTGGGTCCACCTTATCTAGCTTGGTGATTTTCTCCTTTTATTGGAAGTTTCTATAAGTGATAATAAATAAATGAGTCCATAATCACATAATAAATTAATAATGATGCTAACATGCCTTATGGATTCGATTTTTTATCCCTTCAACTAGGAATTACTAACTTAAGGAGAAAACATGGTAATGAGAAGATACTATTGGCTAATGGTGGTAGATGCCACAACTTTAAACCCTAGCATGTGCTTATAGTAGATAACCGTCCATTTCATTAGATGAAAATCTATCTAGTCCATCTTGGGGAGATAAAACTTTAATGTTATAGAAATAAGTGAACATGAAAGTTCAACTATTACATTACAAATAGTGGGGTTGTTTTATATCATTTTATCCAATTGGGATGAGAACTACATTATGCCACTTGAGATGAAAACTATTCGAGTAAAATCAAATAGTTGGGAAGTTCCATGAAACAAGGTACTTGGAAGTATTCATTTTTGGCCATTAAAAAATATAACTAATTTTGATCCTAGAATCTCCATGTTGGAGTCTAGGGAATGTCAAAATGGAATTGGCTACCTTTTCTAGATGCGTGGGTGACAAATTGAGATACTAAGAAGGAAAAATACCAAAAAATAAAAACTCTCTCTACACAGACAAACACAAATATATATATATATATATATATATATATATATATATATATATATAGATAGATAGATAGATAGTTGGGTCATGATCAATTAATTGCATTTGGAAACAAAAAAGATATAATGAAAATAATGGTCAACAAACAACTATTAGAATAAAAATAGCAGAGACTATATCCAATCCTACAATAGTCAATCATTTATGAACTGCAAAGATGAACTCCTTTCATTCTCATACATAGGCATCTTGGCTTGGTTAAAAGGTAACTCTACTTGGATGAAAATTGTATTTTGCAAAGCATATATACCTTCAAAATGGAGGATTATATTAGAAAGGGACAATGTATAGAAAGGGGAAATTGGCTCAAACAAGTGGAAAGAGAATTTATTGGTGTTTTGTTAGTGTATAACAAAATATATAGGCATATTTAATTGCAAAGACAATTATCTTTTACTAATGATGGTATTCTTGTATTATCATATATATTGGACATTAACTTGTTTTAAACACAATAAATCTAATAAATCAATAGAATTTTCTCTTATAGAAGGTTTTCTTTTGGTTTTTTTTAGTAGGATGTTCTTTCCTAGAATATTCTTTTAAATATCTTCATGGTATGAGAGATTTCTTTGAAAACCCCTTCTCATTGTTTGGAGAGAGATTAATATTCTAGTGTTATTGTTCATCTCATTTACAAAGTTCCTTTTTCTTTATCATATATTTTTAACCTTCATGTTCATTCTTATTTTTTGACAAACACTAGAATGAATTTTTCCATGGATTTCCTGTATATATATATACGCACACACACACATGTTCTTTTATTTTTTGTAGAGACTTTGGTGTCAATATTGACAATTTTGTTTGAAGATGAGTGAAATGAGTATTTCTATTATGATTTATAGTCCAAAAATAACTCTACAAACACTAGGGACTTTTCCATGGATTTCTTGTATATATATATATACATACATACATACATACACACATACACACACGTTCTTTTATTTTTTTTAGAGCCTTTGGTGTCAATATTGACAATTTTATTTAAAGATGAGTGAAATGAGTATTTCTATTATGAGTTATAGTCCAAAAATAACTCTACAAACACTAAGGATTTTCCATTATTTTACTTCTTTTAGTTATATAAGACACAATTATGCACTCGTTGGAGGTGATATTAATATTTTCACTTTAATCAAGTCAAAAAATGAAAGCACTATAACTTCTTGTGAGTACTGAATGAATCTGTAAATTTATGTACATGTTCACTAGTCATTGATCAATGACTTCAATAATATTTCTTGCCACAACTATCTCCATGCATCCTGGAGGTTCCTCCTCCCCACAAGAAATGGGTAGAAGTAACATTAGAATCCCATCATTTGTTGTCTTTAAATTTTTATGACTTGAATGATTTTTTAAGTGAAACATTATTTTTAGTTAATGTAAATATTTCATTTAGATATGTTTGTTTTGAGCTTTGGAGTCCATGCATTTTTCATAATTTAGAGAATTCACATTCATATCTAGTATTATTTTTATGTTATACATTAATAAAATAGTGGAATAAAGGAATATTGGGTTCATATCTACGCATAATTTTCACATATGGAAACTCAAGATGCAAAAACTACTAAAACATAAAGAAATTTGGAAAATATTAGTTGAGACTTAACTAGAGTTTACTAAGGAAATTGAGATATTTGACTATAGAAAGAAACTTGATGAGGCTATGGGTCAAATTGTTCTGCATGTTTTTGATATATTGTTGTTTCATATCGGTGAATGTGAAACTCTAAAGGAATTTTGGGACAAGTTGGATTCCTTATTTGGTAAAGCCAGTGAATTATGGGCCTTACAACTGGAAGAAAAAAAGTCATCACTTCAAACTAATGAGAGTGCATCCATTGAATATTATATTTCAAAATTTTTGTTTTCTTTTGCACAACTGAAAGGGCATGGGAAAACAAAAATAGGTGATGGGTGCATCTTTTTTATTCTATGCAAACTAAATAACCAATTTTAGGTTCTCTTCTTCTACATTTTACTCTACTATGGACGCACTTGGAAATGAGCTTCAAATTCCCTCCCTGGGTTTTCATATGAGCATATTAATAGGGAGTTGTTGGATTATATGGGCCTAACCTAGGTTCAGAAAAATTATTTGGCCAAATAAATCCCACAGCTACCGGCCCTTTCGACAATAATCCGTGAAGCGCGAACTGAGGTCTCACCCGAGGTAGTATGGGAGGCTGCTAGAACCAGGCTTCCGCACCCTTGGGATGTCTAGTTGTGATCTGGTGGTTTCTCATACCGTTCTGTAGCGCTGCGCTGCTTTGTTTCACGCAGATCTGTTCCCAGAATAATCTTTACTGATTATTAGCGTGGTGTTTACAGATCTAATCTATTTGATGAAGTATTGTAAATCCGATCTACTTAGTAGGATCTTTAAGCAAACATCTATCAGATTTACCCAGTTCGTGCATTTAGATTAAACACAGATTTGTCATGTATTCAAGATGTAAGCATATGTGCATAGATCAAAAAGTGATATTAACCATAAAAAGTTAGATCCACGATACTTCAGAATTAACACAAAATTACCAAAGCAACTTATCCTTATTTACTTTCTAGACCAGTACATCCAGATCTGCCCTGCGCACTCAACTGCAGGGGTCCCTGCACATAGGTGTGGATTCTTCTAGGCCTCTGTGCACACAGCTGCAGAGCCTCTATCCACTACCCAACCCTCTACTCAAACATACAGATGCTTTCAGATTGTTCTCCTCACAAACCCATTGCAGATCCAAGATCATACCTGAAAACTGAACTGCCTTTCCCTCATAGAGCTATTCTCTATTTATACCTTCCTATGGTTTGCATACTGACTTACTTCCTATTAATTTATGTTATTTCTTGGGTTGAAAGCCCTTTGACTTGACCTTTTACATTTTATGCTCCACATATTTCGAAGATTTACAATATTTTTATCCTACTCTCTAGGCTATCAGACACAAAAATTTTACGCGGGACCTCCGCTACCCAACAGTCCCCCAACACAATTATCGTGACTCGTCCCGAGTCACTCATTGGTGTGGCAAGACGCACTGCTGTGGCTCTGCGGTTCACCTACCTCTGAGTGACACTCGTCATCCTACTGCCTCTTCGTTGTCTCCTACAACGCTTCGTCTCGCTTTTGCTTCGTTGTTTCTACCCATTCTTGCGACCGATAATGCTCATTCTGCTCTGCTCGGTTAACATGGAACACCCCTTCCTAGGATTTTAGCTCTAGCAGAGAAGCTGCATATGGGACCTTCTTGTACCACTGCATTCATTTCTAGCCTTCGTGTTTGCTCTTCGCAATTTCCGTGGCAGCTTGTGTTGCAATTTGCAAGACTGGTGCTGCTGTCCGCAAGATCCTAATCCTCAAGGTCCATCAGAGATGACTTATTAACTTGGCTTCTAATTGTGGTCTTTTTATTTCCATCCTTTCTCTGTATTGTTTTAGTTTGTCGGCCTGCCCCTGGGTGGGGCGATGACATCCAGACCAATTCTACTTCGTGTCTCCTCTTTTCCGGTACCTCCCCTACTATTTATGCTGTAGTCTGTGGAATGCCCGCAGTTGTCAACACCCTACTCCTTAGAGAGTCCTACTGCTTCAGCGGCCATATCACCACCCTCGTGCTTACTCCTTGTGCAAAGATAATGAAAAGCTCCATATCGAGACTCAACATATGTTTTCCAGAAGTGTAGGTCACCTGGTGGATGCCCCTCGGTGATTTATAAGTGATTCAAATTTCAAATGCACTGGTTCCCGCCTGTTCTAGCGTCCTTGTGTAAAATCTGTTGCAGATCGTTCCATATATGGCTTGTACGGTTCTCTTAATTGCCCACCACCCGCTCCCTTTCACCCTAATGCAAACATCTTGTCATGAATAGTGACATGAACGGTCACCTTTCCTCTTAGCAAAGCAGCATCATAATTTGTACTATATGACCGCGATGTTGGTGATGGGCCAGATCGACGCGTATCCTGGCAGTCGCGCCTCTTTCCCCCAGACTACTTTACTGTCCCACGCTCTCTTTCAATTGGCTAGAGTGGTGAGACTGTCCCTCAAACAGTTAGTCAAGCGGCTAACCTGCCCATATAGAGCTTCAGGCGACTGCCATTCACTCGGCTCGGGAAGGCGTCCCCATTGAGTTTGGAAAGTTGAACCACACCCCCATCGGTAAATTATCTGATGACATAGGGTCCCAACCAATGCATTTGAATTTTGCCAGGGAATTTCTCGAATTTACTGTTGTATAGCAATACTAGATCATTCTCCTTGAAAGTGCGCACCTTGATATGACAATCATGCCACGTTTTTTCGTGCTGTTTCTGTACTTATGATGGAATCCAGCCAAAAACCGTTCCTCTTCCAATTCTTTGAGCTGCACAATCCTGTCCTCCAATGCCCCATGGTCTTCCATACAAGTGATTGTCACTATCCATAGACTAGGCACAATATATTCCATAGGCATAACGGCTTCTTGGCCATAGACTAACCAAAAAGGTGTCTGGACTGTCAACTTCTTACATGTGGTGTGATATGCCCATAGCATAGTAGGGATGCACAAGTCCCAGTCATTTCCTCGCGCATTGCAAACCTTGGTCAACGCAGTCTCCAAGATTTTGTTGAATGCTTCAATAGTCCCATTAGCTTTCGGGTAGTATGGCGTACTCTGCTGGTGGTATATCTGGAATTCTTCAGTAAGCACGTTGATTGTTTCATTTAGAAAATGAATTCCTCGATCACTCATTAGGATTTTGGGACATCCAAACCTTGTCAGTACATTCTCGAACAAAAACTTTGTAGCTGTTGTAGCTGTGCAATCCTTAACTAGCTGTGCCTCAATCCATCAGGTCAAATAATCTATCACAGTGATGATATAACGCGGGCTCATTTTCCCTCATGGCTCGATAGTGCTAAGAAGTTAATTGCCCACTTCTCGAAGGGTTGTAGCGTCATCTGTGGCTAGAGTGTCATTTCATCTCTCCGCAATGGTTTCCTCCTCTATTGACATACGTTGTAGGCTCGATAGTGTTCTTTTGAATCCTAATACAGAGTAGGCCACCATAATCCTGCGGGAAGGATTTTTTGAGCTATGGCGTGACCCACATAATGTCCGCTAGCAACTCTCCCATGTGCTTTGGCCAGGATTTTCCCTTGTTCGAACTCTGGGACATATCGGCGTAATATCTCGTCGTTGCCCATTAGAGGTGTCCTGCAATCATGATGAAATTTGTCGCATGTATCACCAATTCCTTTTTCTGTTGGACGAAGTATCCCTGTGGTGCAGTTCTTGTAGTTAAGAAATGGATTATATCTTCAAAGTGACCATCCACGATGTCCACCACATATAGCTGAGCATCTAGAAATTTGTCCTCTAGATTTTTGGGTTCTTCGCCGGTCTCAATTCGGGACAGGTGATCTGGGCCTGCATTTAGACATCCTGGTTTGACGACGACCTCAAAGTCATACTCCTGGAACAACAACAACCATCTACAGATATGCCCCCCCAACACAGGCTTATTTACTAGGTATTTTAACGTTGAGTGATCGGTATACATCTTAAAGTGACCTCCAAGCAGATAGTGGCAGAATTTTTGAAGCACATATACCATCGCTAATCCCTTGTGCTTAGTAGTGGAATAATTCTTCTCATCTTTCGACAACCAGCGACTTGTGAACACAATCGGGTGGTCGATTCCCTCTGCTCCTGGTTGAGTAAGTACTGCCCCTAATGCGATACATGAGGTGTCGACATGCACATGAAATTCGACGTCCCATTTTAGAAAGACCAATATAGGGGCTGATGCCATATTTTCCTTAAGTGTCTCTAGACTTTTGTTGCATTTGTCATTCCAGCAATAAGTAGCATCCCTTTTCAGTAGTTGTTCCATCGGAGCCGTGATTTGAGCGTAGCTTTTGATGAACTTTCAGTAGTATCTCATGTGTCTGAGTGTGGCACGTAATTGTTTGATACTTCGCGGTGCTTGCAGATTGAGTATGACGATGATCTTTGCTGGATCCACCATCAGGCCTTGCTTACAGACCACATTGCCTAGCAAGTTCCTGAATGGGACAAGGAAAGTACACTTCTTTAAGTTTAGCGTAATCTGGTGTCAGCAGCAAGTATCCAGCATCAACCGTAAGCTTTCTATGTGCTTCTTAACTAGTCCAAACATGGTCCAGTCATCAAAATAGACCTCCAAGAACTTGTGGATAAATTATTTGAATGCCACTACTACCATTTGTGAAAATATCTCCGGCGCATTCTTTAGTCCAAAGGGCATCATTGCGTATTGAAAGCAACCCCATTCTGTGGCAAACGTTGTTTTACTCTTGTCATCTGGCACGATCTTGGTTTGGTGGTACCTTGAGAACCCATCCATGAAGGAGTAGGCTTCCTGCCCCCCCACATTTTCCAGTACGTTATCTATAAATGGTGTTGGAAACGGATCGTTAACACAAGAATTATTGAGCTTCCTGAGATCCACGTAGATGCAAATCTCACCTTCTATTTCTTCTCTTGCACAACCATCGGACTTACCCAGTCGGACTCCTCGACTGGTTTAATGATTCCTGCTGACAACATCATGTCCAATTCTTCGCAGACCTTTGCTTTATATTTTGGATTCAATCGGTAGGGTCGCTACTTCACCGGTTTCACGTCTGGCTTCAACGTTATCTTCATCATTCCCAAGTCTCCTAGGATCCCTTTTAGCTCTGTGATCTTTGTTGGGAACAAATCTCGATATTCTCAAAGCAATTTGATGACCTTCTCCACTGTGGCATCGTCCCGATAGTCCCCCAGTGTTGCATACTTCGGTCTTCTTTGGTTCTGATATTGACTTGTTTCATTTTTAATGGCGCCATGATATCTTGATCTTCGATTTCAGGTCCACGCACCTCATGGCTCCTCTCTGATTCCAGAATACTGACGTTTCGCAGATCATCCTCATCATCATCTACCTGGACATTATAACATTTGAGGGCCTGGCTCAGCTGTCGCGACCAGTCAGGCTGCATAATTTCCTCTGGTTCCAATTGTGCCTTGAAAATGGCGGCCTTTACCAGTTGTAGTGCTCTGTCCATGGGATCCATCCATTGATCTTCAAAGAGAAATGTCACCAGAAACCCTGTGCGCAAGATATCCCACTCGCCTTTGTCCTGTTGGAGCTCCACTTCAGTATACTAGTTTCTGGGAATGACGTCTAGGGTGTGATAATATAAGTGCACCCATTTTGGCTGAGGTTCCTCCCCATAGGCTTTGATCCATCTGGTAAGGTGCATGTGCGGGTCATCGCATCCATCATATTTCTCCATTATGCATAGTTCCAGATTCCCAAATCTTATCTTCATCATGTGCCTGCAGCCGTGCCAATCATTGAAAGTCCCTTCATGTGTGCCCCACCATCGGGCAGGTGTCATGCACAACGCCCATCTCAATGCATCAAACCGTTGGTGCTCTGGTACTATGATTTCAAATTTGGTTAGGAATTCATCTATTATCGTCAGCCCATCATATGTTGGCAATTCTTGATCTTGGGCCCTTACACAGTACAAAGATTTAGTCATCATATTGCAGTGTAGCGTAGTTACTCCATTCAACCTGTTACGCCACTGCTCATCTTCTTCATTTGAATTAGTGGTGCAAGATTCTACATAGCCTCGTGGTATTCTTTTATCCTTCTTTGCCATGCCCCCTTCTTGCCTTTGTGCAACTATTATATATATACCATCTAATTCGTCGTCGCTCTCTTTGTTGCGCATAGGTTCAATATAGCGTGGTCCTTCAACTGGATCTAGTGGAATGACTATGCAGAGCGACTTTGTTTCAAATACTATTGTCTGATTCTTTAAATTAATAACCCTGTTCATATCGGTGGCCCAGTCGATTCTTAATAACGTAGGATAGGGTGTACTTTCATCCATGAGCTTAATAATTTCCAAATTTGTTCAAGTACTTGCGTCGTCAAGGTCTACTATAACTCCTTGCAGCCTTCCCATGGGCAACACCTTCTGCTGATTTTCCATCTGTAGTTGGATGGGGGACCATTGTAGTGTAGGCTTACCCATGCACTCCCAAGACTGTTTAGGTAGTACGTTCACATCTGAGCCTAGATCTAGAATGACCTCATCCATTTCATACTCATTGATCTGCGCTGTTAGTTGCATTTCCCTCCTAGTCCGCGATGCATGTCTTCCCAAGTTTCAAACTACGCGAGGTTCATTCCATCCTGTGCATCTATTTATCAGTTCATGTAAGCCTTTAATTGCCTTTTTATCCTGAAGCAATGTTATACATGTCTCTAAAAAGGAAGTTATCACTAAGGGATCCCTAACTAGCTCAGGCTGATCCCTACTACCTAGGGTAGAGACATCTGCGAAGCTCTCACGATCTTCCAGATATGTCTCCTTACCCACCCCTAAGTCTTCCTTACTTAAGCTCCTTCTATTTGCTTCTATGGCCATGCCACTTCTTAGTACCATGTTAACTTTGGGATCTTCCTCACGGGGTTTGAACCTCATCATTTGCACATTCTGGGTTGTTGTTGGTTGTGCTTCCTTTCTTTCTCAGATCTGAGCTATCAGTGTAGGACAATCTATCAGTTCATGATCGAATTGCTCACAATAACTGCATGAAATTCTAGTGGGGTTGGTACAATCCTGCGTGTAATGTCCTGGACCTCCGCAGTTATAGCAGATTAGCTATCCGTGACCCCTTCTTGTCCCCATGCCATCCTGTCCTTGCCCAAGGCCCTGGAAACCACCGCGTGTGATCACCCGGTTGGATCCTGACCTTGCGCCTCAGTCTGCATTCTGTAAGCAGGTGACTGGTTCATTAACAATTGGTAGCTACAACAGTCTCTTTCTTCGTGGCCTACCGACTTGCAAAAGTTGCAAAATAGCTGCTGGGGGGCCTGGTTATATTTTAGTAATAGATGGCAGTTATCAGTGTTGTGCTTTCCTACCACCTGAAAAATTTCACACCAGAGTAGGGCTACGGTGCCTGGTCTTGCCTGTGCCTTTGGTCACAGCAGTGTTGGTCCCACTGTCTCCGAACCATTTGTTGGCTTATATGGGCCTGACCCAGGTTCGGAAAAATTATTTGGCCAAACAAATCATGCAGCTACCAGCCCTTTCGGCAATAGTCTGAGGAGCGCGAACTGAGGTCTCACCCGAGGTAGTAGGGGAGGGTCCTAGAACCAAGTTTTTGCACCCTCAGGATGTCTAGATGTGATTTGGAGGTTTCACGCACTATTTCGTAGCATTGCGCTGCTTTGTTTCATGCAGATCCATTCCCAGAATAATCTTTACTAATTATTAGCGCGTTGTTTACAGATCTAATCTATTTGATGAGGTATTGTAAATCAAATCTACTTAGCAGGATCTTTAAGCAAACATTTATTAGATTTACCCAGTTCGCGCACTTAGATTAAACACAAATTCACATGTATTCAAGATGTAAGCATATGCACATAGATCAAATGGTGATATTAACCATAAAAAGCTAGATCCGTGATACTTCAAAATTAACACAAAATTACCAAAGCAACTTATCTTTATTTACTTTCTTCACTAGTACATCCAGATCTGCCTTGCGCACTTAGCTGCAAGGGTCCGTGCACATAGCTACAAAATCTTCTAGGCCTTTGCGCACACAGCTACAGTGCCTCTATCCACTACCCAACCCCCGACTAAGACTTACAGATGCTTTCAAATTGTTCTCCTCACAAACCCATTGCAGATCCAAGATCATACCCAAAAATTGAACTGCCTTTCCCTCAAAGAGTCGTGTTATATTTATACCTTCCTATGGTCCACGGGCTGACTTTATTCCTATTACTTTATATTATTTCTTGGGTGGACAACCCTTTGACTTGACCTTTTACATTTCGCGCTCTGCATATGTCAGAGATTTACAATATTTTTATCCTACTTTCTAGGCTATCAGACCCAAAACTGTTATGTGGGACCTCCGCTACCCAACAGGAGTAGTCTAGGCTTATGTTCTTGTATCTTCTTCTGTATCTGTTAATCGAGTTCTTAGATATCATACCTCCAAAGTTAAGGGACATTTTGCATAAACATAAGAAATACTCTACTCGAGCTAGTGAATTTGCATCCAAGCAATAGTAGAAAATAAAATATCTTCCCCATTTTCCAATTCTATTGATTTTTCTCTAAGGAAAAAAAGAATAATTCAAGTGAAATCCATATATTTTTGTGACATACTTGGGTGTGCTAAATGGAAATGATCATTGAAACTATAGGCTTTGATTGAATCCATGTAGCAACATAAAATTTTAATTCCCAAACATTCTTAATATGGTAAAGGGTAGGCTTTATTTTCTCAATATTTATATTCATTTCAAACAATTGGCTACTCGATTTTGGTTCATCAAACCATATTACTCACTCTCATGAGTTTCTTCCTTCCACATCTAATTGCAACAATTTCTAGATTATAGTTGCATAGTCTACACAACTTGATGTTTTAAGATCAGTGACTGTGTAGTTATATGATGTGTTAATTAATAATGTTATCCTTGTCCCTAACATATCTTCTAATTTACTCTTTATTTATTAGATTTTTCATTATACTGATGGGAAAACTATGGATTTATCTCCTTATGTAGTAATTATATGAGAAGTATATAATCTAGATATCAATTTTTCTTCTAGGAGAGTTGATCATAGTTCTTAATATACAAAATTTCTTATTTTGAAACTTCCTTTGATTCAACTTTCATTGCACATGATAACTCTTTGAGTAGGTGCTGAAATGAAATATTTGTCCATCTAAACTATAGGTATTTATATAAATTGAGAACATAAATTTTTATGCTTTCTCTTCCCAAAGTTTCCTACTTTGATTAAGATTTCCTAAGTTGTATTCTTAGAAAAAAAATCAATATCTTTCTGCTAATGGTAAATCCCTTCATGCTACCACACTTCTTGAGTTGTTGAATAATGATATCATGCCATTTCCGACTCATTCATTTTTAGTGGCTAAGTATGCATTCACTTTATTGATTAATTCTCACATCATTCTTGGGTATACCCTCTTAAGTTGTAGAGTAAGGTCCTTGCTAATATTAAGACCTTTAAGGCTTTTAATAAGAAGCAATCGTCTCTTTGTATAAAAAATTATGGATAAACAATGAGGGGGGTTATGTCAATTGGGAATTTAAGGTTTTCTATAGAGAACAAGGCATTCAACATCAAAACTCTATTCCCTACACCACTCAACAAGATCAAAATTTTGAATAAAATAACCAAGCACTGAAAGGGATGGAAAATTACATGATTCATTCCAAGAACATGACTCCTTATTTTTGGGTTCAAGCAAAGAATTATGGAAATTACATTTGGAATTAAATGTATCATGGGGAAGTGCTACATATGACTCTAGAGGAAGCCTTGGCCCATGCAAAGGTTGTTGTATTTATATTTAAGATATTTACAAGTATTACATTAGCCTTAATTGAAGATGTAAAGAATAAGGATATGGAGAAGAAGAACCAACCACTAAAATTTGTGGGTTATTATGGGGATATGAAGGCATATAGGCTATTTAATACTATTTTGAAAGATGAATTGTTTCAAAGGTTTTTCCCTTTTTATGAGCACTTCAACCCTACGTCATCTCCTACTTCTTCCATACATTATCATGTTGAAGATGGTGTAGATCATACTAACAATTTTGTTTTCTTCAAACAAGAATAGGGAGAATAGGTTGTTGCTAAAAATAACAATATTTAAGTTGAAAATAAGCTAGAAGAAAATTTTCCATCAACGCTTATAGGAAATGAGCATCCTAAGTAGGAATAAGGAGGAGCTTTCATGAGAAAAAGAGGCTTGAAAAGTATGGATATGTGCCAATTCATTTTAGTCATCTTTCCTATGACTCCTGTCATACTTACTAACAAACAACTCATATATTCTTTTTTAGTCAATAATTTTCTATTTCATATATCATGCTACTAGGATACTGGATCCTACGTTTAAATTTTTGTTATGTTGTCTTCTATTTTTTTATGGTATTTTTTTCCTTTTTTATCTTATGATATTTTTTAATTATGTATATTATTATCTCTTGTTTCCAAGGACCATTTTTTACTCCCTACATTTCACTTGGGGGGGGGGGGGGGGGAATTTAGAAATCTAGCATGGGCCATAATTCTAGATGAAAAACACTAATCTCTGTAGAAGAAGAGACAACCACTAATATTCATGGGTTATTATGATTATATGGAGGAATATACAATATTTTATCCTATTTCGTAAGATGACTTGTTTCAAAGGGTTGTGCATTTTTATGAGCACCTCAACCCACATCATCTCCTACTTCTTCCATAGATTATCATGTTGAATAAGGTGAAGATCATTCTAGTAGTTTCTTTTTGTTTAAAAATAATATGACAAATAGTTTGTTTATAAGAAAAACACTATTAAACTTGAAAATCAGCTAGAAGAATGTCTATGATCAGCAGTAACAAGACATGAGCATCTTGAATAGGAATAAGTAAAGAGGACCTTTCATGTGAAAAGAGAAATGATAGATATGGATATGATATAATAGATTTCAATCATTTTGCCTCTTACCCATAACAGACTCAGTAAAAGAAATAATTGATATCTAATTTTTGAGTCAACAATGTTTCGATGTTGTTAGGATACCCAAATGGGATGCTACTAGGATGGTGGAGCCTACTTCCACTTTATGCCTATGGTGTCTTCTCTCTTTTGAGGGGAGCCATTTTCCTTTGTATTTTTTTCCTTGTATTAGCTTATGATAACTTTTACTTGGGTGCCTTAATAATTAAACTATAATTAAACTCATAAAACAAAAAATAGATCAAACCATGGAATAAAAGCAACTGCATGCATAAATAATAATATAGGTAAGAACCCAATCGGAGTAACATGGAGCCAATTAGGGTAGAAAAAGAATATTTATTGTATTATATATCAAATTATCTATCTATAAATAAACGCTTTGTCATATTACTCAAGACATACTAACATACGCAAGTACTGTTATGAAACCAGCTCAAGAAAAGATAGAAAAGATAGATCAACACCTTAGAATTTAGCCTCTTCAAGGGGGCAACCTCCTTTACATTACATAAATGAATAATTCTTCGATGATTCAAATGACAAAACCTCCTTTCTATATATAGGAGCCTAAGGAGTCACAATATAACCCAGCCGACCTAACAATAATAATATAAAGCCACAAAAATAACAATAGAGGGATTCTATGGGGCACAACAATATTAATAAGGGATGCAACTACAATAGTAATGGGGTAATTACTAGTATTATAGGGACCCAACATGCCCCTCTCCTTCAAAAAAAGTGTTGTCCTCAACACTTGAGTAGTTCTGGATGCTTCTGTATAAAATTCTCATCCTCCTATGTGGAATCTTCAGCGGATAAGTTCTTCCACTTGATAAGATACTCTGAAATTGATCGATTTTGTAGTTGTCGAGTTCTTGTTTTTGTGACTGCTTCTGGTTCTAATATAATTTTTCCTTCCTCATTAAGTTCTGGCAATATTGTTTGAACTGGGAGCTTGTCGCCTATAACCTTCTTTAAACATGAAACATGGAAAACTGGGTGCAATCGAGAAGCTGCAGGAAGCTCCAATTTGTATGCCATAGTACCAATCTTTTGCAACACCTTGTACGAACCATAATACTTTGGTGATAATTTATTATCCTTCTTAGCTTGCTTGAGGGACATTTTCTTATATGGTTGTAGCCGTAGGAATACCCAATCACCTACATCAAAACTTCTTTCGCTGTGATGTTGATCTGCCTGTTGTTTCATTCTATTCTGTGCCAACACGAGGTTATCCTTTAAGAGTTGGAGGACTTGTTGTTGATGTTCGATGTGATGTTCCACTGCTTGAACCTTAGAATTTTCTCTTAAATATGATGTGATGGATGGTGGATGATATCCATAAAGTGCTATAAATGGGGTAATTTTTTTTGCTGTATGGAAGGAAGTGTTATACCACCATTCAGCCAGAGGCAACCATTTGACCCATTATGTCTGTTTATCCGATACAAAGCAACAAAGATATCCTTCCAAACATTTGTTTACTATCTCAGTTTTCCCATCAGATTGAGGATGATAAGATGAGCTATGAGCTAACTGATTACCAAGACAAGAAAATAATTCTGTCCAATAATTTCCAATGAAAATGGGATCTCTGTCACTTACAATAATCTTTGGGTTTCCATGTAGCTTTTGAATTGTTTCCATAAATGCAGTAGAAACGGTACAGGCTTTAAATGGATGTGATAATGCACAAAGGTGTGCATACTTGGTATGTCTGTCAACTACCACCATGATGACACTCTTTCCCTCAGACTTGGGTAAACCTGTGATAAAATCCACTGAAACCTCCTCCCAACATTGGCTTGGAATGGATAAAGGTTGTAATAGACCTGGTGTCTTAATTGTTTCAACTTTATTTGGTTGGCAAACGAAACATTCTGCCACAAATTTTTGAATATCCGATTTAACGCCATCCCAAAAAAATTCCGTCTTAACCCTGTGGTAAGTTTTTAAAAATGCTGAGTGCCCTCCTAAGGGAGAAGTGTGCAATTCCATAAAAATATTTTGTTTTAGTTGGGAATTCTTACACAGGTATAAGCAATCTTTGTACCATAAAGAATCATTTTGCCAGCTAAATGTATCAGACGTACTGGAATCTTGTTGTAACTTTCGAATAAGTGCCCATACTTCTTCGTCATTCTTCCATTCCTCCCTTGCTTCGTTTATCCAATCTGGTTGGATAATAGAAATGGCGCACAACAATGCTTCCACATCCTCATCCTTTCTTGAGAGTGCATCTGCCACCACATTTTGCTTCCCTTTTTTGTAGATGATTTCAAAGTCATAACCTAACATCTTTGTGACCCACTTTTGTTTCTCTTCAGAGGATAATCTTTGTTCTAAAAGTATTTAAGGCTATCATGATCCATTTTTACCTTGAAGTGTCTTCCCATTAGGTAGGGTCACCATTTCTTAAGTGCATGGAGTATTGCCAACATTTCCTTCTCATAAATAGCTTTGTGTAAAAACTTTCCCTTGATTGGATGACTTTCAAAAGCAATGGGTCTTTCATCTTGCATTAAAACAACACCAATTCCATTTCCTGAAGCATCGCTTTCCACAATAAATGTTTTTGTGAAGTCTGGTGTAGCTAAGACCGGTGCTTGTCACATCACCTCTTTAAGATGTTCGAAGGCCTTTGTTTCTTCTGGAGTCCATGAAAATGCATCTTTCTTCAATATTGTTGTTATAGGTGCTGCTATTCTCCCATAATTCTTAACAAACTTGCGATAATACCCTGTCAACCCGAGAAATCCCCACAGATGCTTTATGGATGTGGGGATTTTCCATTCCTTAATGGCTTTAATTTTGCTAGGGTCTACCTTAACTCCTTCATGAGATACAATATGACCCAGATATTCCACCTCTTGTACTCCAAAGAAACATTTGGATCTTTTTGCATATAATTGTTTCTCCTCCAATAGTTGTAGCACCCTGTCAACATGTTCAACATGATCCTTCCAAGACTTGCTGTAGATTAGTATATCATCAAAAAATACTAACACAAATTTTCTAAGGAATGGTTTGAAAATGGAATTCATCAAACCTTGAAATGTTGAAGGTGCATTGGTAAGGCCAAAAGGCATGACCAAAAATTCATAATGACCCTCATGAGTTCTAAATGCTATTTTCAGAATGTCTTCAATCTTCATTCTGATTTGATGATATCCTGAACGAAGATCCAACTTGGTGAAGTAAATTGATCCATGCAATTCATCCAGTAATGTATCAATGACAGGAATGGGAAACTTATCTTTAATAGTGAGCTTGTTGAGCTCCCTATAATCCGGACACATGCACCATGATCCATCCTTCTTGTGCACTAATACTACTGGAGCAGAGAAAGAACTTTGACTCGGTTGAATTATACTAGCCTCTAGGATTTCTGCAACCATACGTTCAATTTCACTCTTTTGGGCATAGGGATATCTGTACGGCCTGATGTTTGGAGGAACACTTCCTGGAATCTAATGAATAGCATGATCATGATCACGAATAGGTGGGAGACCTTTGGGAGTCTCAGATATCTTGGAATGATTGTCCAAGACTTTTTGGAGATCTGGAGAATTAGATGATTGCAATGTGGAAACATCTAGCGAACATAATTGTGCAATTACACCCCTTTGTTCCTTTTTTAGAAGCTTTGTCATACCATTAGAGCTAATTATCTTTCATGTTTTCCCTGCAATACCCCTTAATTGAACTTCCTTTCCTTCCACAGAAAATTTCATGAAAATTTCCTGAAAATTGAAAGCTATTGTACCCAAGGATTGTAGCCATTATACTCCTATTACAACATCAGCACCTCCCATTGGAATGGAAAGGATTGGGATAGTCAATACATATTCTCCCATTGATAGCTTGATATTATGGCACTTTCCAGAGCAATTTATTGTTCCTCCATTTGCAACCATCACTTGACACTCTGGTGTTGGGTATAAGAAGCAATTCAATTCTTTTGCTACCTTACAATGAATAAAATTGTGGGTACTTCTTGAATCAATCAACACTAGTACCTTTTTCTTCTTGATTTGTCCTTCTATCTTGATGGTTTGAGGAGTGGTAATTCCAGCCAATGCATTACAAGATATGGTCGGATTCATTTCTTTTTTATCTAGGATGTTCGTAGAGTATATCCTCTTCTTTTGACCTTTCTTGCTCCTTTTCTTCTTCCTCTTCACAATCTATGTAGAATAATTTCTTCTCAGCACACTTATGACCTTTAGTGTATTTGCTATCACAACTATAACAAAGCCCTTTTGCTATTTTTTCTTCCAATTGTTGTGGTGTCAACCTTATAGGTTGTGGAAGACTAGGAGCAACCACACTTCCATCTTTATAGTTGTGATTGGTATGCTTCCTGGTTGCCATAATTTTGCTTTCCATTTTTCTTGCTAACCTGAATGCCTTCTCTAATGAATCACGTTCCCAAAGGCGAACATCATGTTGGATATTATCCTTTAAAGTCCCTATGAACACATCAATCCTATGCTCCTCTGGAATATCTTTTACCCTTATGTTCAATTTTTGGAACTCCTCAATCTGCTCCATTATTGAACACTTTTGTTTGAGACTTATCAATTGGCTAAAAAAAGTGTTTCCTTTTTTATCCTCATAATGTGCTATCAATTCTTCTGTAAAAAATGCCCAAGTGATAATTTGTTTATGAGAGCAAAGCCATTGATACCATACAAACTAATTTGGTTCCAAATATAAAGTTGCAATACGTACCTTTTGTGTGTTTTGCACATTATTGAGATCGAAAAATTGCTCCATTTGTAATATCCATGTTGCGGGATCCTTGCCATCAAACTTCCTCATATCGATTTTTGGAATATGGTGGGTTTTTGATCCCACATTAGAGTCTAAGAAATCATGATTAACATTTCTTTTGTTTGCATCATGAGTTTCCTTTACTACCTTTTCACCATTGGTATGTATTTCTTGTAGAAAATTTGTCAAATCTATCTTCAAATCTGCCATGCATGTCTTCAAATTTGTGTTCAAATCTATCTTCAAGTTGTCCATCTTAGCTTCCATGCCATTCATCTTAGCTTCCACACCATTTATCTTAGCTTCTGTTAGCTTTTGTGACAGTGACATTTGTTGCACTTGTTCTTGTAATTTTGATATATCATGTAGCATTTCTTCCTCTTCTTCATGAGTCATGCTAGAGATTTCATGTTGCTTACTAGGTGTTTGCATTTTCTTTCCTCGGGGCATCAATTACCGATAATAATGCTCTACTATGCCCTTTGAATTCCTTCAAAATAAATTTTCAAACCAAGCTTAAGTAAAAATTTAAGAAAATCTACACACCGTTTTTCACTTTGTAGGAGCTCGATATTGCCTCTGATGTATCTCTGTACTTTCCGATCATCTAGTTCTAAATTTGTGATCTGTAGTAGCCCTCTGTGTCCTCTTTCCAATGCCACAATCTGACCCAAATTGGATTCTCCAAGGAAGAGTTATGCGAAATCTCCCACAGTGACTTGATTATAGACTAGTTCAGTAGAGCGAACTTGTACGACGTGCCATGAGTCACTGTTTCGATCTTTGGATCTAAAAAATGCATACAAGAAACTTTAATCTGTCCTATTTCTGTACCTTCTTACAAAATTCCAATCCGATCCTAGAGAGAAAGTTATGACGATCTTCCCCAGGTCACCTGTTTGGAATGTAATTCAGGAGTCTGCAAAAAGACCAACTTTCTTAGATCATATCTCCACATATTTAGTGCGAAAAGCTCTGAAATTCAGACCCAAGGTTTAGCACGATTTCTTCTCAAATGGGTTTCTTTTGCAACTTCTGAAACGTTGCAGAAAAAAAGTTATAGTGAAAATTCCATGATGACCTATTTGGAGCAGCGAAACCCTAGAATCCAAAGCTTTGATACCAAATGTTATGAAACCAGCTCAAGAAAAGATAGAAAAGATAGATCAACACCTTATAATTTAGCCTCTTTGAGGGGGAAACCTCCCTTACATTACATAAATGAACAATTCTTTGATGATTCAAATGACAAAACCTCCTTTCTATATATAGGAGTCTAAGGAGTCACAATATAACCCAGCCAGCCTAACAATAATAATATAAAGCCACAAAAATAACAATAGAGGGATTCTATGGGGCACAGTAATAACAATATGGGGATAATAGGGGCACAAAAATATTAATAAGGGATGCAAATACAATAGTAATGGGGTAATTACTAGTATTATAGGGACCCAACAAGTACAAACTATCAATCTACAACTTTTCCTTTTAGCAAGAACACTGGAGCATGATATACATAATAATTAGAATATCATAACTCTCAAATGTTCCCAGTGCTTTCTTAAATAAATAAATAGAAACCTTCAATTCAAGTGACACAAAATACTCCATTCATTTCATTTCATAAATAGGAAGATAAAGCATTCTCATATCAACAAAACTAGTCACTTAATATCATATATGTAATGTATTACCAAGGATTTCTCCCTTACCCAATGGTGATTACCAATTTTTGACAAATATTAATAAAATGATTATGGAATGTTTCCCTTACATTATTGATGCATAGTGTTTTTCATTTTTCTTATTTCCAATGGTTTTGTTTTCTCCCTACTAGGCTTAGGATGAGTGGACACACCTAACAGAGGAAGGGGAGTGAATAGTATTTCATAAATTATTTCTCTTCTAGGATAAATCAATAAACCCAACTCATCACTAATCCATCTAGAGAATTCCATTCAACTTATAAATGTGCCTACTATCTCCCAATAAGATGAGTAGATAATGATTGAATGTTGAAAAGGTCAATCTATTTCTACTAAGAGTTCGAGGCCAACCATTTGTATAGAATGTATAAATAACTGAAGTAGTTAACAATGGTTTAGATTAATGGGATGGTTATTTCATCTACAAAAAGAAGTAGGAAATATTATATTGAACTGAGGATATTTATATATAAGTTGGTAACCAATAGTTTAGGTTGTCGACCAAAAAATATGTAGGTAAGACTTTGAATACATGAATAGTATAACACAAAGTTGCTTTTACTTCATAATCCTTATAATTATCATTGAAACTACACCATTAAATAGAAATTATTATACTCTTATTACATATGCAAATATCGATGTTTTCTATAACTAACATGTTCCTTGCTAAAGGAATGCAACTAGTAGAGTGAAAGTATTTACCTGAGCATGGCATGTAGGAAAGAAAAACTCAATTATTGTATTCATTTGATCAATATGAAGACCCAAAATGCACTGGGTTAACTATATTTTGGATAGAAAGCATTGGACCAATTGGTCATTTATATTATTTTTTCAATTAGGATTTTTTTTGTGATACTTCCATTTGAAATGTTGGCCATGTAAAGATAGAAATAATGATAGAAGCATTAAATATGAAATGGAGACCATGCTTATGGAATTGAAGGGTTAAATTCTCTCTTGACTTAGTGGAATATTGACAAACTAGTAACTAATGATATTAAGTAGGGAGTTATTTAAATATATAACTATCACTGGTTGGCTTGAACTACTTGTTGAATATACACACATAACCCCACATAGCCTAATCTAGAGGTTGTTAATTAACATTGAATTCGATCAACAACTACAAGTGGGGATTGGATTGAATGACATGGTATATCTAGAGGTGACAATAGTGGGAAAAATATATTGGTATTATGAAATAAATAAATATTCATAACTAAACAAGTATCGTATACCATTCATTTTTCTAATATTATCAAGTACTCTTCTATATTTCTCTCGCTAATCAAAATACTGAGAAGAGTACCAAGCCTTATTTTATCCCTTTTTTTGGTTCATTAAAAACTATCAAAAAATTCCCATTCAAGTACATTTTTAACGATTTTCCAAACTCATTGAAACTAAATGAAAAAGAAACTATTGAGCCCACTCTCCTTTTTTCTACTCACAATTTTATGAAGGAGATAGTTAAGAAAGATAGGGGGAATATTTGACATATACATCAAGAGGTGGATGTGTCAATTATGCGACCCTTGATCATGGAACATGTCTACATCATTGTGTTATAGTTGGGTCATAGCTTGCCGAGGACCTGTACCATATATATGAGTCATATCCTCCTCTACTTGGTTACTCTTCCAGTCATTGTGGAGCATGATTCAATGCCTTTTGCATTGTTTTGTGATATCCATGGGGACATAGTTGGGGGAGAAATAATATAACATGCATGTTCATATTTGGAGATATATATTGAGGAAAAAATGACATAATACATTACGCATAAAATAGGGGGTAAATGGCTTTTATATTGGTAGGTATAAAAAACGGAGCCCAAAGTTAATGAAAAATTATAAACGGGTATAAAAAATGTTAATGAAAAAATGGATGTACCTACAATATCAAGTGAAAGTAAAGGTTTTTTAAATTTGGAAGGTGTATTGGGTTTGTATTGGTAGCGGGTGATGCAGGAACATATTCTATTTTGTATTTATTATTTGTTTAATTTGTAAAATCTTAGAGAAGTCTAGATTTTATGGAGGTTTCTAGAATTTGTTGGAGATTAAGTAGTTAGGATAGATTCCTAAAATTGAGAGGATTTATCCCAACATACTTCAAATATCTAAGAATGAGTTCTCTCTTTTGAGGATTTTGAGAGTTTTCCTCCTCCAAAATACATAGCCATGTACTTCATTTGTAAAGACAAGCTTTGAGAAAATTATTTTAATAAAACATTATGTTTGTTTTAATGAGTGATTTCCTCATCTGGTCTTTGTGCCATATTTTTGTATCAGAGCCTAGGATTTGTTCTGGCGCTATACTAAAATTTTGAATGCATAGTGAATTAATGGATATTGTGAGCACTGTGGATCATAAATTTGGAGATCTGTGGTGTAATCAGGAATTTGATTATGGATAGTGAAACTTTTATGTATAGTGTTAGACCAGTATCACTTGTGTTGTTAGATGCCAATTTAAGCTTGGGAAATTACAAGATAAATATTCTATGGGTTTAGACTACGCGATTTATTTCTTCTCTACTTGATATCCAAGTAAATTTGAGCAGAGCTACAGGAATATGAAATTACGTGCTTAAAGGAAAATGGAGGAGCTCGAATGTGTGAGAGAAAGCCATTCTTTAAGGTGATTTGAGGCTGTGGAGATTAATTTGTTGAAGAAGAATCAATCAAATTAAGGATGCAGCTTGATTGATAGACAACTCTATTTGAAAGGTATGTGGTTTCTCATTGGTTTATGTAAACCCAGTTCTGAAGTATTGAGTTTAAAGGTGTCGAGTGCATAGGCATAAAAAAAAGTCTCTATTATTTAAGTCAATTAGAGGAAACTACATGGACAAACATATTGAATTGGGATGGAGTTGAATATTTGAAAATAAGTCAAAAAATAATGGTTCCAGCCTATCAAATTTTAACAATAAGTGGTTAAGGAATAATAAAATCACCTAGCTAATAAATTTATGTGTAAGCCTGTATAAGTCTTATTTTGTTGGAAAAATACCTAATTGGTAATTATAAATGCCCAAGAATTACTTTTCATATGTGTGGAGAAAAATCATATGGTTACAATAAATGTTGAATGATAAATGGTGAGTTGTTGCCCCTGGTTTTGAGTCGTTGATATGTGGTTTCATGAAACCATGTGTTAATAATAGCTTAACTTTGCTTTATCCTTAGTTTATAAAGTATGGAATATTGCAAGGGTTTTTTTGTACATAACTAGTTTGGAAAACCATTGAATGATTTTGAAAATCATGTGTGGGTTCGAGAATGCATAGCTTCATTTATTCACAGATTGTAATGATGGTAAAATGGTATATGCACATGGTTTATGGAAAAATCATGAATGGTGTATCTATATCTATATCTATATCTATATCTATATCTATATCTATATATATATATATATATATATATATATATATATATATATATATATATACATAGATATATATATATATATATATATATATATATATATATATATATATATATATATATATATATATATATATATATATATATATATATATATATATATATATATATATATATATATATATATAACATCAAAAAATTTTAAAGGTACCTTAATTTGCATGTGGGTTAAAATATTCCTTTAATTAAATGAAGAGTGTATGTGATGGTGAAAATTATGAAGAACATGCAGATGAAAATAGAGAGTCATTTGCAATATTCAGGGAAAAGCCATAGAGATTCCATAACAATTGGCATAAATAATGAAGAGTTCGAGAAAGAGATTTTTGAGTTGAAAGCACAAATTGATGTATTGATGGAGCTACTATAGAATCAAAAACATGGATGGATAATGTAGAGGACAACTAGATGGCCAATCAAGCAGTTGAATGCAACAAAAGAGAAGCACAAGTTGAAACTTTTGTTAAGAGAAGCAGAAAAACTCTAGATAACTGAGATGAATGTATGCATTTGTGAACTAGAGAAAGGACCAATGCTTGGCGATGATGATGAGGAAGTCATTTTTATTTGTTAACCTGGATAAGGGTCGGTATTTGGCAAAGAAAATGAATTGGAATATCAACATAAATACTTGAGGACATAACCATCTATCGAGACAATAAAGCCTTATGTTTTTAAATCTGACAATTGGTGTGTGGATGTAGGATGTGTTGGATATGATGAAAAACACACTAATTATGTTTCATGCAAGGACGAAGACCATTCTATTAAAATTATTTCTAAAAGTGACCGTAAAATGCTAATGAAATGTGAATAATAATTACAATTTCTAGAGAAGATGTTGATGCAACCTGAATCTAATCAAGTTGCATATAAGGAAGATAAATGTTCAAGCAGAAAAATGTGGAACCTGTGATAAAATATAATTTCCTATTTAATTTTAAAGATGTTGAATTGATATTCCAAGCTAGTACGAGTAAATTTCAGCCGAAAACTAGATTAGATATTGAAATTGAAGAATTAAGGAAACTAATGGAAAAAGTACATAAACCAAGATATTGCAAGATGGGGCAAAATGACAACAACATGATACATTTGACTGCTCAAGTGTACATCATAAAAATTAATGGAATATTGCAAAACAAAATTTGCAAAGCTTACGAATTAAAAGTAATAACAATTGATGCAGAATGAAAAATAATGGATGATCAACAAAAAACTGTTTCTCTCATATTCCTCCAAACATCTAGGAGGAGTTCTCTCTTTTGAGGAATTTGAGAGTTTTCCTCCTCCAGAATAAATAGCCATGTACTTCATTTGTAAATCTAAGTTTTGAGAAAATTAATTTAATAAAATATTATGTTTTTTTTTTAATGAGTGATTTCCTCATCTGTTCTCTGCATCAAGGGGTTAAATAATGTGATTTTTATAGGTATTTTTCAATATGTAGTCAAATTAAGGGTATTGTTTAATATGCCATGAACACACATGATATATTTGAGGTTCATTGAGTGAATCCCCCATGACTATATCACATGGTACTCATGAGTCAATCATATAGTAAATTCTTATGTCATGCAAACCATGTTTAAGGGGAATTTAAACTTTAGTTGGTCATCTACAATATTATTAAACTTTTGTTTTGACCATCCCTATGTTAGTTGTACTTGGCAGCATCCTCTCTTGACATCATATATTGGTATGTTTCATGTTTATTGATGAGGGATATGTTAAGGTTTTCCTTTGATAGATATCCTCTTATCGACATCAAATCATTATCTGAGAGAGGGATATAGAAACTAGTAGAAACTTGGAGCTTGCAATATTCACTAGAAAGTTTCCTCGTGGTTGATAGTAGGTTGTCATCATTAGCCCCTGATTGATCAAATATACAAGTTTTCTACATTAGTTCCTCTATTCACACTCATTGGATTATTATAGATTCCTTGGGGTCCATTGTCATACCATTGGGGTTAGGATGAAGCTCTTGGACTTGTAGGAATCTCATTTGTGCATGAAATCCATCCCATGATGTGATGGAGTATTTCAATATCCTATGTACTTTCAAGACCACTTAGAGGAACTCACATTTGTGTCCAATTTCCTAATAATGTATATTGTGGCATAAATCCACATTGAATTTTCTTGTGAACATGATATCTTTATTGATAAAATGAATCAATAGTGTATTGTTTATTGGTTGTGTGTTATAATTTCGTGTCATGGATCTATAGTGTATTGTATTGGTAACCATAGTTGCTTGTATCTAATACTAATCATGGGTATGCCTAATTTGGGGATGATATATATGAATGAGTATTGGATGTCGTATAGGTCCTAATTGGTTCAGTTGATGATGCTAGAAGTATTCCAAAATAAGGGGTCTCCCCTACATGAATTCTCAACCAGACCTCACACTGTTTGGAGTAGGAGCCGCATCCTGATAATAGGCTTGGCAACCATAACTCAAAATGTTTTCTTTAGCTGCAACAAACAACATAAGAGAGTATGAAAACAAACTTTGAAGCAAGAAAGTAAGTTGACACTGTGAGGCATACAATTGTAATGTATATAAGGTACTTTCACAAAAGGGAAAGAAAAAGTAAGACTCTAAAAGGAAAGTAATAGTAATATCCTAAAAGAGACACACAAGAGCATAGAAAGAATCATTGATTAACCTGCAAAGTAGTTCACATGGTAACAAGGATCATGAAAGAAAGTAACAATGTGAATTCAACAAGATATATACTAAATCCCATGAAATAGTTCATTTTCTCTAGTATGTATGAAGAAAAACATATACCTCAAAACTTAAAAGAATATTATAACATCCATGATAAATTCATTAAAGTGCTATTACTATGAGAGCCTCAAATATTAAGTGAATGTTCAAGATACATGATTACAATGATGTACCACCATCCCCAGTAGTGAAACATTAAGTCACCACTTTCTCCTCCAAAGAATGATCTTCTATCCTATGCCAAGCTAGAGAAGTCAAGGTGAAAAGTCATTTGATTGGGCTATGAGGGTGTATTTATAATAAATGAGGTGAAAATCCACCTACCTTGTGACTCTGTAGAAATTCTGATTGTAGATTAACCCGATAATGCAATATAACCAAAGCAAAATACTATAATCTAATTATACTATAAATTTGCGGAAGCTTAAAGATCAAGCTGAACAATATAACTAGAAGAAGAAGAATCAATGCAAAATACATAGAATCATACTTCGGGGAAAGCCTCAGCTAGAAACCCCACTATCTGTAATATCATACAAGGTGGAAATACATCAGAATTATCCAAAGCCTTAGCTCTCACAGCTAGCTAGCTCTTAGTGCAATCCTCACAAATGCTCACAGGCAAAATTGGCTTCTCAAAAAACCTTCTCCTCTCCCCTCCAAGCTCCTACTTCCTTGCACAGTTTCTCCTGAGTGATCCTCCTGATACCAAGTGGAACACTCATCTCAAATACTTCTCTAACACACTATTAGAAGTGCGCAATCCTCAAGGAATTATTCCTTTTGCATGCATGAGTTTTGTTTATAGGAAAACACATGCAACTGATAGTACATTGTCCTTGAAATTTCGTTCATATGGGTCTTTCTTAGAATAGACATGCATGAGATACCGATGAGGGAATATTCAGTTATTTGGAGTACACTAGTTGAGTGCATGCATGAATCAACTAACTGATAACTCACAATTAGTTCCTCAAACATTTTGGAACTAATTTAACTGGACTTAAGTCAGTAAACTAAGCTAACTAATTACAACTCAAATATAACTCAATCTTATCTCCCTAATTAAGGGATAATCCCCTTAATTTAATGGATAACTGTTGCATGACTTCAGAAAGACTTCTATCTTGAATTTCTCCAACTAATTAATCCATAATGAATTAATTAATTATTTTCAAGTAGCTGGTGCGACTAAATTCGAATTGTAATTCAAGGACAAATTAAAATTGGAATATTCTTGTTGCCACATTTCAACATCTTGAACTTCCCTCATGACTCTTGAGCTCCCATATTGCTTTTCAAATTCCTATGTGACCTTTGGGCTTCTACATGACTTTATAAATTTCTAGTGACTTTTCACATTCCATGTGGGATCCCCGTGCTTCAACACATATCATTTTCTCAATTTTTAAAAATAGAATATAGCATTCCACAAATTGTGGCAAAGATACAATGACAACATATGAATTTTATGGTGACACTTTGAGAAGCCATGAGATGGTGATTATGACATAAGACTTCATTTATCAATGTAAATATCTTCTCTTTGCTACCATGACTTCAAATTCTTCATGATAGGTATTTATCGTACTTCATCTTGACCCTTAAAAGAGTATCGATAAGTCTTGGAACCTTCTAAGACAACATAAGTTTCCATCTCTTTGTCTTAGTTCAAGATTCCTTTACTCCTGCATGATAGAAAATTTGTGCCTCATCTCCACAAGTGTCCTTCTTATAACTTCTTCTTGATGACCTGCTTGAATATCATCTTTCCATGAGAGGATTATAGCACCCGCAAATGAAGTTCAATCATGATAACGAAACATCAGTCTCAAAATTACTTATTTCATATTTGTTTTCCCATGTGAGGCTGACTGTGATGGAATAATGCATAATGGATAAGGGAGAGGCCTTGTTGGGAATAATGTGTAGAGTTAGGAGGTATGGAGTGAAGGTATATACACTGCAAGGATGCAATGCATAGTGGCAAGGGAGAGGAAAGTCATGAATTTCACATTGGGAAAGTCCGAGTGGAAGATATGATAGGCTTGCTCATCGTGAATGTGTAGTTTTTAGTGCTCGAGGGGAATGGTCTAGGTGTTGCGTAGTTGAGCACTAAAAGGGATAAAATATGATTCTATTTCTCACTAAAATTTTGTAGTGGGCAGTGAAGACAAGGCTCATTCAAGGCATTGCACAAAGGGCAAGTTCAGGAGACAAGGGTGGTAAGCTTGGGCACTGTAAATGTGAAGTGCACATTGGGAAAGAAGGAGGCTCAAGGCATTGTGAAGTTAGTTTCTACAAGGGTGCATAAATGAGCTAACTATTCAATATAAGTGCATAATGCACAATCCAAGGTAGGGATAATCAGAGTTACACATTGGGAAAGTGTAACCAATGATGTGAAGTGACTATGCTTTGAGGTTTCTTAATTCACAATTGAAGGAGTTTGTCCTCTAGGATTCTACAATGTGCAGTTCTAAGAGGTAAGGAATTAAGCATTGTGGCTTAGTAATTCATGGTGTGTAGTACACTTGGCTAAGGGCTAAACATTAGTTATAGGTTGCACAAGTTTTGAGGACAAAGAGAACTCCAAAATTGGCTAAGTGTGAGATAAGTGAGGCAAGAGAGTAAGAGTAAGAGCATGAAACAAGTCCTGAACATGATCACACAAACATATATGATCAATCATATGAAAAGAAGATACACATTACCCAAAACCAACACGTATTCATTGAAATGACAACAAAGTGGCACTTATCTCCATGTGTGACACGTAATACGAAAACATTTATCAAACAAGTGTCGACTGCAAAAAGAAAGTTCACAATGCCATGGGAAAGTGTCCAGCATATGCTCTTATCATATATAGCATCAACTAGTGTAAGAGAGTGCATTGGATCTACCTATAGAAAGCATACGAAGGTGCTCTTAGGATATTTTAAAACAATTAAAAGCAACACATGGAAGAGCGAAAGTGACACATGCAAAAACAAAAGAAAACAAAAGTGACACATGGAAGAGTGAAAGCAAGAGAAAGTAGCACTTGCAAGGGAAAAACAAGAAAAAAATGACACTTGAAAAATTAAAAGCGACAATTGAGAAACTCACCTGGATTATGGAACACTTGCACCCATGAGTGAGAGAATGCTCCTCGTGCTCCAAAAGTGTGAAAATCTCAAAAGCCAAATATGAATTTGAGATGAGCTCTAAGTTGGAATATTTATATAGGGAAGACAAACATGCAGTTAGTATTAGGATTTGTGAGGGCACGTAATGTATGTCAAGAAAATAGGAGTTAAGAGTGAATTGACTGCCACTAAGAGGTGTGAAAATACTTACTTGAAGAAGAACACTCTCATTTTCAACAAGGTGTGTGTAATCACTATCTGCAGAGGATGCATGTACAACTATCACTAGGGACTACAGAGTCACTATGAGAAATGATTGCACAATGAATTTGAGAAAGGATTGCATAGTGACTATGATTAAGGATTTCACTCTCACTATCTCTAAGCACTATGCAATCACTATCTCTCAACAAGAGATGCACTATATTGCCTACTTGGTTGAAGTGTGCTTGTGAATACATCAAGATTTGGGCATGTGAACACAAATAGTTTGACACCTAGGATTAATACAGGAAGATTTAAACACTTGGAAAACATGAATGGACATGACCTTAATGGCTTAAAATGAAAGATGGCATGGTCATAAGGAGGCTCCAAAATTTTAATGTAGGAAAAATTTGGAGGGTGTTGTAGCAGTGACAACACTTGGTGAGACACTAGAAGAACCCCAACTTCTCTATCTAGATCTAACCTTGAGAATGGGGTATAGTTTTCTTGTAGTATCATCTCATCCTATTAAACAACCTATCTTGCTTACTTGGCTCAATTAAAAATGTATTTTATTCTATTCCCCTTGTTGACTTGACACATTTATGTTTTTGATTAGGAAGTAAGAGTATGTAAATTTCAGAAGTTTAAGAAGCTAAGATTTTTATTATTATCTCTGGTGCTTCTCCACTTCTAGAAGTCCTATTTGGTACCATAACAGAGTCACTTCAATGAATCACAAAAATTGCTTTGTTTCTAGTGAGCTTGTCGAGTACCTTAGCGAGGTTGCTTACTTCACCTCTTTGTGCAGGAAGCCTTTCCTTTATTTCAGCCTTTTTTATTTTATTACTTTATACACATTGGCATTTCATAGTCATTTATTTCACCAAGGGCAGAAGAGGGATCCCAAATTATTCTATGAGAAAAAGTGGTTTTTCCATGCTTTCCAGAGGCTTTTATATATACACCTCTCAAATTAGTATACTCATTTTGGTAGTGTTTTTGTGGCAGTGGTCTAGAAAAAGACACCTCCTTAGTAGTTGATTTTTCCTGTAAAGGATCACATTAAGAATTGGTTTTGTTAGTGGATAGAATTAAATAAACACAAAATTGTAAAGAGTGGAAACAATGCATACATAAACATACACTAAAAAAAGTGGTAAATACACAAACAATGCTCAAATGGAGCAAAAAAACTAATAAGATAATGGAAAAATCTCCCTTTATTGACTTCTGGTAGTAGAGGTTGAATACAATACATGAATCTTAGAAACTTGAAGAGAATTATTTGAGCTATGGTGCTCAAAAATCCTCAGCAAGGGGGTTTCCTTTCCACAATATCTTTGCAAGTTTATCCTCTCTCTCTCAAAGAAGTATGAAGACTCTCCAATGGTGGATTCCTATTTTCTCACTACGATGATGGATTTCTTAGAAGAAATATGGCCAAAATGCTAATTTGATTCCCTCTTTGGCTTCAATAATGCAATGGTGGCTTTCTCTGATAGAAATTTGGCCAACATAACAATGTCTCATGTTTTGGCTCTCTCATGGCCTATTTATATAGAGTTTTTTTTAATCCATCTTCCTCCTCTTGGTTCATGCATCATAATGACACATGAGTAGGACAAGATGATTCCATTGAGTTTTTCATATCTTCAATGCAACTTGAATTCAAATGTACTCGACTGAGTTCATGTCATAGGATTGTCCCCAAGTGTGTAGAGTAGTCGTAAATCACTGAGTCATCCTTTTCTGGAACCGCTCGACTTTTGAAGGATATTCGATATGCATGTGTTTATTGAAGAAATAGCTGCATGAAATCATTTTTTTTTACTTTATAAAATTTGGACCTTAGGAGAAATTTGATCATTTAAACTTCATGATGTATTTAGATAGAAAATGTTCACTTGTGCATTCGGATGGACACCTTTTAGTGTCTTTTTTATTGTGCCAACATGTGTATTATTTTCTGGTGTTAAGAGTTTCCCCTTCATGTATGATGTTAGGAGGAACCATATAACCAAAATACATTATGTTTTATTTTCTAATGGAGAGTCTGATCAACTTTTTGAGAGACAGGATAACGTGTTGTGGAGATGAGTAGAGAAAACCCCTTGAATGAGTATAAATGGTAACCATGCTCTGGTGAAAACCTATAGAGTGAAAAAACCCCCTTAGCTCTTGTACTAAGGGAGCTACAACCCCCTTAGCTCTTGCACTAGCCAAGATACTAGTACGTAGGTGCTGGCCTACAAAAGGCTACAACCTTCTCTTTCTTTCAGGGACCACGTTTTATGAATTTTCAGACTGGATCCACAAATAGCATCAATCAAACATCAAGAATTTCTACATCAACCAATCACCTTTTCACCAATCAAAACTGAATCAAAATAAACACTTCTCTGATGATTGTACCCAGATCACAGTAACAGTAACTACACACCAAATTATGAATCCAGAGTACTGCAGCAATAAAGAGAAGCAGCAAGATCACAACTCAAAATATATACGCTACTTTAATAGCCTGAAACCTGCGTGCATACACCTCTGCATATGGAACAACCTGCGTATACGCTGTTTGAATTCACTGAACCAGTGTGCATATGCGCCTTTGCTTCACTGAACCTGCGTACAGATCTATAAAGGATAATTCACTCTTTCAGATATTCAAACACTATTTAACCCAGATTAAATCAGTTTTATAGATCAAGCAAGTGCCACGTATAACAGATCAAAATCATACAGAGATCTACAATCATTCAAGCTTAAATATTATGATCCATCAATAGAACTTATCCTTCTCTTTGCGCTAAGGTTCCTCCTTCATTCAGATCCAGATCTGCATCATAACCCAATTACCATTATTCCAGATCTAGCACTTTATCAGATATTCAATAATAATTCAGATCATGCTTTGCCACATGATCTCCTTCCTCTTTTATAGTTTTAGGCCTTCCACAATACCATGGTCCAAAACCATAATAAACAATACCAAGGACCCAATACTTGGGGTCAACACTTCTGATGAGATACCATGGTCCAAAACCATAGGTTCAAATACCAAGGACTAACTACCACAGACCAAAAGTAAGTTCTCCAACATATACGCGCTTTTCCTTGCATGAAAGTGCGTGTATACGCATATGCGCCTTTGTAACATCTAACCTACATGTATACGCACCTTTGTCTAGGTGAACCTGCGTATATATCTTTTTCTTCATTCTAAAAGCCTAAATTGAGATCTGTTACCATAGAGAGTTGCCATCAAGGACAACACCTGTGCCATAGCTCCAAACTTGTGCCATAATGCCAACAATCTCCCCCTTTGGACTTGATGGCAACCCCACAATCCTCAAAGTCATTCTCGCCCTTTTTCATCAAGGGCAAAGCGTTGCGCTCCCCCTAAGTACATGCTAAAAATTTTGCGCTGACCATGCTCGCCCTGACTGAAGGCAAGATCTACAAAAGATGTTCTTCAAGAAGAACCATGACTTAAGCATCATAAAAGACCTTCCTATCACCAAAAGACTCAATACATACATCCACCACCCAACCAAGTGGGGATACATCAGAAATTTACATATGACAACGGAGATCATTACAAGTTCATCCCAAGCATAGTGGGGAAACCAAAATAGACCGTTACATGACCTTGAAACCATAAAAGAGATACCACAAAAGAGATACATGACATAGAGACGAAATATCTAGAACAAGAATTATGAAAGTCACCAATAACTGATAGCAGCAGCATCTGTCAATCACCATTCAGATCAGCAACCAAGATTTCCTTCTATTCTCCCTCTGCCTCTGTTCCACCTAAAACCAACAACAGCTGTGATCTAGAACCAAAAGCTTCTAAGATAATTCCAACAATGCATTATTAGAAGATTATCTGCTCCCCTTGAACCTGTGCCGGATGGTCTCAGTCAGACCTATATCAAAATATCTTCAACCAGAGCCTGTACCTACTGATATCCATCAAACCTCCATATACGTGATTGTCTCTGCACAAACCTGCGTATGTACGCAGATCCTCCTCATTAAACATGCGTACACCCATTTTTCTCTGAAACAGACAAGTTTTAACAGCAAGATGATGCATCAACTACTCCTAGCTTCTGTCTGAGGTATTCAACTGTCTCCTTGGGCAGTGGTTTGGTGAGAATATCAGCAACTTGTTTCTTAGAAGGAACATACTCCAATTTGACCTTTTGTTCCAACACTTGTTCCCGAATAAAGTGATACTTGATCGGTATGTGCTTGGTCTTTGAATGCATGACTGGATTCTTTGAAATGCTGATTGCACTTGTATTATCACATAAGATGGAGATAGGTGGTGTACAAGTGATTTGAAAGTCCTGCAAGGTTTGCATCATCCAAAGAAGTTGAGTGCAACAAGATGCAGCAACCACATATTCCGCTTTAGCTGTAGATAAAGCAATCGAACTCTGTTTCTTGCTGAACCAAGATACTAATCTAGAACCCATAAAGAATGCACCACCACTTGTGATTTTCCTGTCATCCATGCTTCCAGCCCAATCTGCATCTGTATAAGCATGAAGAGTGAGATCTGTATGTCTAGGATACCATAAGCCATAGTTTTGAGTTACTTGAAGATACTTGAAAATTCTCTTCACTGCCTGGAATATGAGTTTCCTTTGGATTTGCCTGAAATCTTCCAACTATTCCCACTGCATGCATGATGTCTGGTCGGGTACCTGTCAGATAAAGTAGACTTCCAATCATAGATCTATAGGTTGGTTGATGCACTGAGGCCGCATCCTGTAACCATGGGGGTACATACTGGTTTCGAATCTTCCATGCCATACTTCTTTAGAATCTGCTTGAGGTACTTGGTTTGAGACAAGAAGATACCGCCTTCATTTTGTTGGATTTGCAATCCAAGAAAGTATGTCAGTTCTCCAAGCAAGGACATTTCAAATTCTTTTTGCATCACCAAGGCAAAGCTTTGACTCATAGCTTCTTCATTGCTTCCAAAGATAATATCATCTACATACACAACAAAGTATTAGCAATTTGTCATTTTCAATTTTTATATAGAGATTGCTATCTGCTGGTCCTTTTGAAAAGCCTTGTTGATGAAGACCATAGAGAGCCTTTTTTAGTCTGCATACAAGCTTTGGATCATTCCCAAGAATGAAACCATCAGGTTGCTCAATGTACACTTCTTCTTCTAAGTCTCCATTCAGAAAGGCTGATTTCACGTCCATTTGAAATACTTTGAACTTCTAAAAGCTTGAGAGAGCAAGGAACATTCGGATGGCCTCAAGTCTAGCAATGAGAGCAAAAGTTTCTTCAAAGTCTATTCCTTCTTGTTGAGCATACCCTTTGCACACAAGTCTGGCCTTGTTTCTGATTACTTCTCCATTTTCATTCAACTTATTTTTAAAGATCCATTTTGTCCCTATGACATTCTTATCTTTTGGTCTAGGAACCAACTCCCAAGTGTTTTTCTTTTCGATCTGCTCAAGTTCTTCATCCATTGCCTTCTCTTCTATCCTTATCTGTTCCTCTGGTGCCTCTTGAGGTTCTTCTTCATCATCAGTCTGATTTGGAGAGTAGTCTTCATCCTCTTCGATATTTTCATAATTTACTTGCCTAGGAATGTATCCTTTTTCATCAACCACTACATCAATGCTGTCAACAATTCTTCCAAGTCTTTTATTGTAACACTTATATGCCTTGCTGTGGGGAGAATAACCAAGGAGAATGCCTTCATCTGCTCTAGGTTCAAGTTTTCCAAGCTGTTCATCATTATTCTTAATATAGCATTTGCTTCCAAAATTTTTGAAATGCTTTACCGAAGGAGTCTCACCATACCAGAGCTCATGAGGAGTTTGAGTGCTATTCACTCGGACATTTGTTTTGTTGAGAATAACAACCGCAGCAAATGTAGCTTCACCCCAGAAGGTTGCGGGAGTTCCAGATTCATCAAGCATAGCACGAGCCATTTGTTGGACCGTTTTGTTCATCCTTTCCACCACTCCATTTTGCTAAGGAGTCCTAGCTGTAGAGAATTCCCTTCTTATTCCACGTTCTTCATAGAAATCGAAAAATTCATTTGAGGTAAATTCCCCGCCTCTGTCGGACCCGAGGCACTTAATTTTGTGATCTGATTCGTTTTCAGCCAAGGCTTTGAAGGATTTGAATTTTTCGAATGCTTCACCTTTGTGCTTCATAAGTCCTAACCAAACCATCTTGGAGAAGTCGTCAATGAATAATATAAAGTATTCTTCTCCTTGAGGTGACCTTGTCCTAAATGGACCACATACATCTGTATGGACTAGCTCAAGAGGCCCGCTAGCTGATCCTTCCTTCTCAGGGAAGTTAGTTTTGGTTTGGTTACAAAACTGACATGATTTGCATATTGTGTTGTCTGGAATTTTGATATCTGGAAGTCCACGAACTGCCTGGTATTTGCATGCTTTCCTTATTTGTGAAAAGCTTAGATGCCCCAACCTCCGGTGCCATAACCAGTGTTCATCATCCTTACTCAAATAGCATTGTTGTTGTCCTTCTTCAAATATGTATAAATTATTTGGAGTTCTTCTACCTTTGATCACTATTTTTCCTGTATCAAGATCACGAACACTACATCCATTTGATCGAAATATTACCTCAGTTCCTTGATCGCACATCTGACTGACACTCAGTAGATTATGCTTCAAGCCATCAACATACAAAACATTTCCAGCTTTGACCTTTTCTTTCAACTGAGCAGTGCCTTTTCCTTTTATGGTTGCAGGGGTATCATTTCCAAAAGAAACTTTCTCTCCCTTTTCTAAAGCAGTATATGATTCAAGTTTTTCTTTATCACCTATCATATGCTTCGAACATCCACTGTCGATGTACCATAGATTTTCCTATCCTTCTGCATAAAAGGCTATCCCACATCTTTCTGGTTGTGGTTCCTTTATTCTCCATGTTCTGGTGCTTGAGGCTTGTTCCTTTGTCTGCCGAAACCTGCTCCTACATTCAGAATCTTCATGATCGAAGTTATTACAAATAGAACATTCAATTTCATTTTCAAGGGCCGAAAAGTTGTTATAGGTCCTTTTCGCAATCCCAGTCATACTTCTTTGTTTTTGAGCTTCTCTAGTCATGATTGTCTTATAGGCAACACCTTGAGCTGCTTTGTGACCAAAGTTATGGCAAGAGAAACATTGTCCATTGAAGAAACTTCTGTGATTATCAAATCTACCAGCCAAATGATTGTAATTTCTATTGTCATCCATTTTTGAACCAAATTGAGAAGTTTTTACCTGTGGCTGGTTGTAGCTTTTGTTCACCCTTAAGATGGATTGCCCTTGGTTTACCTAGTAGTCTTTGTTTGTTCTTGATTTAATTCGTCCCTGCTTTACCTGGTGATCTCCATTGGGCTTTTTCTCATTCCTCCTTGCTGCATCAAGATAACTCTTTGAGGTGGATGCTTGAGATGTTTCTCCATTATAACCCAGACCTGTCTTGATTAGTGGAGAACGTTGTACATTGATAATCTCATCCAGAGTTTCAGATCCTTTAACAAATTTAAGATTAAGAGCCTTTGTTTTCTTAATTTCTTTTCTAAGGCCAACAATTTCACATTCTAACTTCTTAAGGGATTTTTCTTTTTCATCAAGTTGGAATTGCAGGGTATCAATGATCATATCTTTTTCTTCTAAACATGTTTTGAGTTGAGAAATCTCTTCATAAAACCCATCTTCATCTATAGCGTCCATGTAATCATCATCTTCAAAGGCCATTAAAATTTTATAATCATTACCTCGTTCATCTTCGTCACTATTTGATAGGCCATCACTGTCTTCATGAGTGTAGTAACTTTTCTTAGTTGCATTCTGTTTCTTGTTCCATCTAACAGGTTCCTTCCCTTTGTCAATCTTATCCTTATGAGGACACTTGGCAGCATAGTGACCGACTCTTCCACAAGAAAAGCATTTGAAAGGTAACTTACCTCGGAATCGTCCAGTACCCCGTTGAAGATTTCTGACAAAATTTGATTCTTCTTCTTCTTCTGACACGTGTCCTCACTCATAGTGCTCTCCTTTACCTGAAGCCTTGAAGGCAGCTTCTCTGCTGTCTGATGGACCTCCTTTCCTCATTTCATAAGCAGTTAGAATTCCGTGCAGCTGTGACATTTTAAGGTTTTGTAGATTCTCCTTTTCTTCTATTGCAGAAACTTTAGATTCAAACCTATGGGACATAGATCTTAGAACTTTTTTAACCACAACAGCCTCTTTTATTTCTTCACCCAAATTTTTCATACAATTAACAATCTCATCTACACGAAGAAAATAGTTAGCCACACTTTCATCATTGTACATTCTGAGATTTTCATACTGAATTCTGAGGGTTTGAAGTTTTGCTCGTTTTACCTGATCTTCTCCTTCATAGCTTAGAACAATCTTGTCCCATATTTCTTTAGCGGATTTATACTGCATAACCTTGACAAATTCTGATTGTGATAGGCATCCTAATCAAGTATTGACTGCTTTTGCATTTGTTTCATATTTCTTCTTCTCAGCCGGATCTGTAGGAGTTGCTAATGGAAAAGTATACCCTGTATCTATGATATCCCAGACTTCTGTACCAAGAGATTGAAGATAGGCAGTAACTCTTACCTTCCAATATACGAAGTTTGTCCCATCAAAAACCAGTGGCCTGATTGATGCTTCCCTCTCGTAGTTGCTCATGATGAAAGATCTTCCTTCAAGCGATTAAGCTTCTTCTGAAGGACCTGCTTTGATACCAATTGTTGGAAATAATACTAAGAGGGGGGGTGAATCAATATTATTAATTCAAATATTCCTTTTTCAAAATCAAATGATATATGCTACTTCAGTTAATTAAACCCGCGTATATACGCAACTATGCAGAAGGAAAACCGTGTATACAAAGCAAACTCTTAATTTTACTTTATCTTTCTGATGATGATTGTTAATCTGTGTTTCAGAATCAAATAACTAGTAACCAGAATAGTAAAACAAAGCAGAAAGATAATCACACACAAGAACACAAGATGTAAGGTGGAAACCCAATGTGGGTGAAAACCACCTGCTGCAATTTGTCTCTATCTTCCTTTAAATTAGAAACTTCTTTTACAATGTACTGGTGTAGTCCTTTACCAGTACGCATGCTGAAACCTGCAGAGAGCTACAACCCTCTCTCGTTCTCCAGCTTCTCCTGGAAGGGAGCTACAACCCCCTTAGCTCTTGCACTAGCCAGGATACTAGTACATAGGTGCTGGCCTACAGAAGGCTACAACCTTCTCTTTCTTTCAGGGACCACGTTTCATGAATTTTCAGACTGGATCCACACATAACATCAATCAAACATCAAGAATTTCTGCATCAACCAATCACCTTTTCACCAATCAAAACTGAATCAAAATAAACACTTCTCTGACGACTGTACCCAGATCATAGTAATAGTAACTACACACCAAATTCTGAACCCAGAGTACTGCAGCAATAAACAGAAGCAACAAGATCACAACTCAAAATATATACACTACTTTAATAGCCTGAAACCTGCGTGCATACACCTCTGCGTATGGAACAACCTACGTATACGCTGTTTGCATTCACTGAACCAGCGTGTATACGCGCCTTCGCTTCATTGAACCTGTGTACAGATCTATAAAGGATAATTTGCTCTTTCAGATATTCAAACACTAATTAACCCAGATTATCAGTTTTATAGATGAAGCAAGCACCACATATAATAGATCAAAATCATACAGAGATACTATCATTCAAGCTTAAAGATTATGATCCATCAATAGAATTTATCCTTCTCTTTGCGCTAAGGTTCCTCCTTCATTCAGATCCATATTTGCACCATAACCCAATTACTAGTATTCCAGATCTAGCACGTTATCAGATATTCAATAATAATTTAGATCATGCTTTGCCACATGATCTCCTTCCTCTTTTATAGTTTTAGGCCTTCCACAATACCACGGTCCAAAACCATAATAAACAATACCAAGGACCCAATACTTGGGGTCAACACTTCTGAGGAGATACCATGGTCCAAAACCATAGGTTCAATTACCAAGGACTAACTACCACGGACCAAAAGTAAGTTCTCCAACATATACACGCTTTTCCTTGCATGAAAGTGTGTGTATACGCATACGCGGCTTTGTAACATCTAACCCGCGTGTATACGCGCCTTTGTCTAGGTGAACCTGCGTATATATCTTTTTCTTCATTCTGAAAGCCTGAAATGAGATCTGTTACCAAAGAGAGTTGCCATCAAGGAAAACACCTGTGCCATAGCTCAAAACCTGTGCCATAATGCCAACATACACTGTCCAAAAGAATATGAGGGTGATTTGGATGTACAACCACAAAAATGAGTGCCCCATAATGATGGTGACCTGAATGGAGGTGTGGTGTTTTTGGCTGAGGGTGGGGACCCCATTGGTTTTTCTCTGTGTTAGGTCGGTGAGGCAGATGAGGTGACACATATGGGATATGAAATATGGGTGAATGATAGGATAAATATAGGAGGTAGAGGTGCATCCGTCTTGATCTATCATAAAGTATCAGAGATGGCCTAGGAAATGGTGTGCATGTGCTATAAGTGAAGCAAATTGGTATTGAACTTCAAGGCATGTAAGTGTGATGGTTCCCAAGCCAAAGTAGGTGGTCATGGCTCCTCTTAGTGAAGAGGAGTCTACAAATATGAAGTGATCCATGAGTGGGTAGTGGGGGGCTTCTATCGACCGACGTAGATGTTTATCATATACGAACATGAGATGGTGATAAACATGGTCGAGATGAGGGACCTTATGGTACATTTTTGATAATTTATGTCAGGATATGCAAAGATTAGGAGGAAGCCTATCATGATAAGTGGAGAATGATACTTGATATACTATTTTCTTGTCGGGGTGTTGGTCGAAGCAGATCAACTGAAAGCATTCATTTAAGATAGACATATAATGTGTGACTAATTGAATGTTATGAATTAAAAAACTATATGAGTACCTGACATGAATTTCTAAGTGTGTGACAGGCCCAAAAATGAGCTTTGACATTTACCAGAACAAAGAGTTCCATGATGCAGATGGTGTGGTACTGATCCTTGCATCTCTTACAATTTTGTTAATTGATATCCCAAGATTTTGTAATGGACCCCAAAAGATGGCAAAAATGGTGATGGACATGGCTAAGGGGGAAAAATATCACTCATTTGCACTACAAAGATGTAGAGGTTAGAGCAAGTTCTTGGAGCTTTTCTTGCTATTTCAGTTACCTAGAGCACCTGGGAAGCACATGGAGAAAGCCAGGTAAGGGCCTGTACCTTAAAACTTGTCATTTTGGTAGTCTTACGATAGACATTCCGTACAAGGGTCCCATATATGGCCTTATAGGGTTGACTTTTCTTGGCCATGCAGGCGACTTTTTTGGAGTTGCACGGTCGCCGTGCAAAACTAATGGTTTGTGCAGTGACTCCACTTAAAAATCATCCTCAGACACAGGTTCCATGCATCTGAGGTGAGTAATGTTGCTGTGAAAGCCCATAGGGGTCCCCACATCTTTGGAAATGGACTACGTAATGGACATGTGTCTGTGTGAGAAACAGGTGTGTGGATCATGCACTTGTTTGAGAAATATGTGCATGGTTGTTAGCGCTTTTGATTTCGCAGCATAGGGAATTGACAGACGCACATCTGCATGTTTGTTGGGAAAACAAGAATATGATATCATGTATTTTGGACAAGGTTGGATTTTTTTACTACATGTATCACACAATCTAGTTTTTGAGTACATTTGTTTGTTGATGTGACTACTCCGAGTTAGATATACATGATTATTCACCATAATCTATGTAATTTCACCCTAATCTACACAACTGATGTGTAAAGTAAAGTGTGTGACATCCCAAGGGTTTTTTGGATGTATTCATAGAGGGATATTTAGGTTTGTAAACACAAGGCTTCTTTTCCAAAGGGTTTGAAGTTCTAATCAAGCACTATTGCTACTATTGAAGTTTACAAAAGTATTTTCCTTGTAATCCTTTTAGTCCAAGACCTCGGTTGGAAAACAGGCTAACTTACTTTAGATTCTAAATGAATAAAAAATCCTTGTCTATTTTATGTTTAGTCTTTAGGTTCCTATTCTTATTTTGTTTGGGTTTAGTTTCTATTGTTATTCATCAACATGACCTTAGTAGTAGTTTTTATTTTCTACTTAGTAGTTTATAACTATCTTCCATGGAAGAGAAAGATGATATATATTCTTAGGAGTAAGAATCATCATGATTACTTAATGGTTAATATTAGAAACTTGTTGATGCTAACGAATTCTATATATGGGGAAAATGATGTGATCAAGTAAGAGGAATCAATGGTAAAACTACTTTAGATAGTCTCTAGGTACATATTGAGGCTAAATATAGTTTTATTTAAATATAAAACACTTTAGATTCATTATTTGAACCATCTATGATTCCTATACTTACTATCTTGAAAATAATATTGATGATATATATCCTAAATATTTTGATAGGGTGGAATGATTTCTTATGAGAATGAAAAATGTTAATGAAAAACTATCATAATTATGGAAATGATTGTAACAAGAAAATTGATAGAACTCTAATAATTCTTGTAGAACAAAAATTTCTATATTCATTTTTATCTTGGTTCCAACTAGGAATAGAGAAATTGAAATGTCTATAGAGTCCATGGAACCTAACTTTCAATATTTTGGTAAAAATTTCATTAATTAGAAACAAAGGTTGATTTCTTTAGGAAATTGAAACACTACTAAATCTCTAATGATACATAATAAAAATCATCATAATAAACTTCTTAAAAAAGATCCTAAATCACATACTAAAGGATCTTCTAGAATCTCTTATAAATGTGCTTCTAATGATGATAATAGAGAGAATTGTTCTTAATCCATGTAAGTATTGTGGAGAAAACAAACACCATGAAGAGATTTTCCTTAAACAAATATGTGAACATTCTAAATCCAAGAAGAAATCCTTTGCAAATAAGAAGTTTCTCTTTGTAGCTATTCTATTCAACCAAGTAAATCTTCTTCATTTGCATAATATGTTATGGATTTTGGTGCTTCCAACCATGTGCTTGATAATACTTCATTGTTTTATTCTTATGACACACATAAGCACACATGAAAAATGTGTCTACTGGTGATGATAATTAGGTTCAGGTAATGTTAAAGTTACTCAAGGTATGTTGGAATATTCTTTTCATTTTTACTACATGCCTAGAAATGTAGGTTTTAACCCTGTATAGAAATTACCTGCATATGAATTCTAAAACACAGAAAATAAATAATGCGAGAGAAGAACAAATAAAACACATATACACAGATACTTTCCCCTGGATCCCAAAACCAGGACCACCAGCTTGATTTTTCATTATGTTCCTTTCAATGTTACAATATATATTTATACATGCTGAAGCATCCAATACCATGGACTGAAAACCATCGTGTCCAATACCATGGACCAAAAACCATCGCGTCCAAAAAACATGTGCAAAAATCATGCACAAAACCATAGGTGGGTCCGCCCAACCTAACATACGGTCCAAAACCAAAATTTTCTAGGGCTCTGCCCCAAACCCCATAAAGTGGGGTTATTGGTGCCCTTCAAACCCCCTGTTAACTATGTGGAAACAATATAACACAACCCAACATAACTACGTGGAAAGAATATAACACAACCCAACATTCTCCCACTTCTTGTTTTCTTTCCACAGGGGGCCACAAGAGAGCTTAGTCATTTTCCCAGCCCTGAAATGCCCATTGTCTCTCTACACCAAGAGAACTTCTCAGAGCTCATAGATTTTGTCAATGCATCTGCAATATTCTTCAAAGTGTCCACCTTTACCAGCAACACCTTTTTGTCTTCTATCATATCCCTCACAAAGTGATACTGAACATCAATGTGCTTTGTCTTTGAATGATATACAAGGTTCTTTGGCAAGAAAATTGCACTTTGGCTGTCACAGTCTATCCTTATAGCTTCCTGTATTAACCCCATACTTGAACACAATCTCTGCAACCAAACTACTTCCTTGCTTGCATGAGTGGCTGCCATGTATTCTGCCTCTATAGTTGATAGTGCCACTACATATTGTTTCTTACTTATCCAACTGACTACACCTCCAAATAGGTTAAACACATACCCACTTGTAGATCTTCTGTGATCCAGATCTCCAGCCTAGTCTGCATCAATAAAGCCATGAATTTCCAACACTCTGTCCAATCTTGGTCTTCCTTGGTAGCACAGATCATAATCACTAGTGCCACACAAATACCTGAAAACCCACTTCACTACTGTCTAATGCTCCTTTCTTGGTTTTGACATAAACCTGCTGAATACTCCCACTGCATGTGCAATGTCTGGTCTAGTACAAACCATTGCATACATCAGGCTACCGACTACTTGCATATGGAACACGGGACATGTCCTCTTCCTCTTCTTGTGTCTTGGGACATTGTTTAGCAGATAGCCTCACACCTACAGGAATAGGAACCTTCACTGGTTTACTATCCTACATATTAAACCTTTGTAGTATTGTCTCGACATACTTCCTCTGGTTTAACCAGAGCTTCCTCTTTGCCTGATCTCTTTTAATTTCCATGCCCAAAATATAGTTTGTAGCACCAATATCTTTCATATCGAATTTTGAGGACAATTGGGTCTTCAAATCCTGGATAATTTCTTTGTCATTTCCAACCAGCAACATATCATCCACATACAAGACTAGATAAATAACATGGTCACCAGTTAATTTAATATACACACAGTGATATGCTCTGCTTCTGGTGAAGCCAACTCCCCATATAAATGTATCAAATTTCTAATACCACATCCTTGGTGATTGTTTTAACCCATACAGAGACTTCTTTAACTTTCATACCATTTCTTTCTTGCCCTTCACTGCAAAGCCTTTAGGTTTCTTCATGTAGATTTCCTCTTCCAGATCCCCGTGAAGAAATGTTGTGTTCACATCCATCTATTCTACCTCAAAATAAAAAGCACCAACAACAGATAAAAGTAATCTAATAAAAGCTACCTTGGCAACAGGAGAAAAAATTATCACCAAAATCAATTCCCAGCACCTGGGAATAACCTTATGCTACCAATCGAGCTTTCTATTTCTCCACTTTTCCTTCTGCATTTGTCTTCTTTTTGAACACCCATTTGCTGCCAATGGGTTTCCTTCAAGCCGGAAACTCCACCAGATCCTAAGCCTCATTTTTGTGCAAAGATGCCATTTCATCAACCATGGCCTCTTTCCAGATTTTTCCATCCTCTGAATCTACTGCTTCCTTCACAGTTCTGGGATCATCGTTAGTAATAGATAAAGAAAAATTTGAAGAGAAATCAGTTGGAATATACCTTTCAGGCTGCCTTCTTTCTCAAATTGATCTTCTCACATCCAGAGTTTGTGGCTCTTCATCTTCCGATTCCTCCTCTGCTGTAGAGTCTGATTCTTCCTCCTTTAGCTCAAACTCTATCTTCTTAGGTTCCTTTGGTTGGATTTCATGTTTAATAACATCTTTCACCTCTCTAAACACCACATCTTGGTTGGACACAACCTTTCGTGTGACTGGGTTCCAAAGCTTATAACCCTTTAAACCATCCTTATACCCAATAAAGATGCACTTTTCAGATTTACTATCCAACTTGGTTCGTTTCTCCTTTGGAACATGTACATATGCATCAGATGTGAAAGAGAGGGTTTCTTACCAGTCCATACCTCTTGTGGAGTCTTATGCCCCAACGCTGATCAAGGTGACCTATTGACCAGGTAACATGCAGTATCCACTTCCTCTGCCCAAAATTCCTATCCTAACCTGGCACCATTGAGCATGCTTCTTGCCCTTTCCATCAACGTCTTATTCATTCTTTCTACAACTCCATTTTGCTGAAGTGTATATGGAGTAGTCTTCTGTCGTGCTATACCACACTTCTTACATAATTCTTCAAATTCCTTACTGCAAAACTCTCCACCATTATCTGTCCTCAACACCTTTATCTTCTTCTCTGTCTGGTTTTCCACCAGAGCCTTAAATTCTTTAAACCTGTCAAAGACTTCAGATTTCTTCTTAAGGAAATATATCCATGTATTCCTTGAGAAGTCATCTATAAATGATACATAGTACATAGACTTACCCAGTGATGGAACCTTCACAGGTCCAAACACATCACTATGCACAAGTTCCAATATCTGTTTGACCCTCTTACTACCAGAGGGGAAACTCACCCGATTCTGCTTCCCATGTACACAATTTTCATAGAAATCAAAATCCAGAGAGCTATTACTCATACCTTCCCCCATACCTTTACCATGAAGTATCTAAAGGCCCTTTTCTCCAGTATGTCTAAGCCTTTGATGCCACAACATGGTCTTCTCTCCAGAGACCACTAGATTTTCTGCTCCAATTTCAGGAAACATAGAAATATTGCACCCATCAATAATAGTGCTACCTTGCAGCTTGTATGGAGTTCCAATCTGAACTCCCCGCATCAATACTAGTGCTCCCTGAACCATCTTACATGTATCCTTCTCCAACACTGTTTTTACACCTGCATCATCTAGCTTGCTAATAGAAATCAGATTTCTAGCTAATGCAGGAATATGTAGAACACCTGGAAGCATTCTAATCCTTCCACCTTGCAACTTCAACTTTACTTTCCCGCGACTAATGATTCTAGCCTTCTTGTCATCCCCCAAAAAGACATCACCACCATCATATTTCTCATACTCGTAGAACCACTCTCTATGGGGAGTGAAGTGAAAGGATGCACCTGAGTCAACCAATCATGCCTCATGATCTACATGTTTACTTGAAGAAGCCAAGTACACATCCTCACCTTCATCTAAGGTGGTTTTCGCCTTTGCAAAAGGAGCCTCATCAGATCCCTTTCCTTTTTCAGGAGCTTTAGATTTACAGTCCCTTTTGTAGTGCCCTTCCTTTCCACATTTCCAGCACACCATCTTTATAGGTTTTCCTGGATATTTAGATCTCCCTTTAGATTTAGATCTCCCACTCGATGACTTATTTTTATTTCTATTCTGGGTCTACCCTCGTACAGATAAGGCATCACCATTTTGGCTCTCCATATTTTTCTGTCTCATCTCCTCCGTCAGTAAGGATGAGACTATTTCATCAAAATGCAAGGCAGTTGCATTGCTACCTATTGCAATAACCAAACTATCCCACGAACCTGGTAGAGAACACAACAAATTGATGCACTTATCTTCATCTAAAATTTTAATATCAACAGATGCTAACTGACTTACCACAGTATTAAATGCATTTAGATGCTCTGTCACTGAGTCTCCATCTTTCATCCTTAGGTTATACGACTTTTTCCGTAGGAACAGTTTATTCACCAGAGACTTAGATTGGTACAAAGTCCCTAACTTGTCCCACAAAGCCTTCGCCGTAGCTTCCCCTGATACATTCAGCAATACTAAATCTAAGACACACAATCATATTGTGCTCTTTTCTTTCCGATCCAACTTCTTCCATTCTTCATGGGACACTCCCGTTGGTTTAGTACCCAGATCTACCACGATCCACTGGTCTTTATCCACCAACAGACCCTCCATCTTGAGTTTCCACAACTCAAAACTCCGACCATTAAATTTATCAATCTCTATCTTTCCACTGCTCGCCATCTTCTTTCACCACCAGAATCGATCTCGCAGATCTCCCACTGAACAGGGTCTACCACAGGCCCGAGCGAAACCCCTTAGCAACAAAGGCGCCCCCTTGAAGCCAAAACAACTCTGATACCAAATGTAGATTTTAATCACATACATAAATTACCTGCATACGAATTCTAAAACACAAAAAATAAATAATGTGAGAGCAGAACACATAAAACACATATACACAGAGATTTTCCCCTGGATCCCAAAACTGGGACTACCAGCTTGATTTTTCGTTATGTTCCTTTCAATGTTACAATACGTATTTATACATGCTGAAGCATCCAATACCATGGATAGGAAACCATCGCATCCAATACCATGGACCGAAAACCATCGCGTCCAAAAAACATGTGCGAAAATCATGCACAAAACCATAGGTGGGTCCGCCCAACCTAACATAGGGTCCAAAACCAAAATTTTCCAAGGCGCTACCCCAGACCCCATAAAGTGGGGTTACGGGTTCCCCTCAAACCCCTTGTTAACTATGTGTAAAGAATATAACACAACCCAACATAACTACATCGAAATAATATAACACAACCCAACAAGAAATTTGCATTATATTTACCATGCATGTAAAAAATGTTATAATTATGAAGAATTGATAAATAAATATATTCTTAAAGATATCAAACATAACTTCAAAATAGTTTGTTTTGACCTTCTTGATCTGATTTTGGTTTATATCAATTTATTAGTTTTCATTCAACTAAAAGTCATTTGTTTTATTCCTACGTTTCTCATGTTGATGAAGAAAGTATGTAATGCTTATGAGTCAATGACTTACAAACTTTATAACTAAAGTGTGTTAAAAGTTACATTTTAGGATGTTTGATATTAAATGTGAGATGAATGTGTGTTGCTAAGTAAATGTTATATGTATTTAAGAGTAAAGAAAATATATTAGTGAAAAAGGTAATAGTCGGGAAGAGAAATTTGTTTAAGATATTTGAAGAGAAACTAACCCTTGGCCTGAAGAAAGAAAGAAAAAGTTATTCAGTTATTCATTGGAAAAAGGAAAAGTAAAAGGGTATCTGCTTTTCACTCTTGGAGGACTATATATAGATGTCAAGGAAAAATAGAGAAAGATGACACTAAAAGGATAACCAAAAAAAAAACGAGGAATGAACGGAGATAAATGTTGTTCATATGGTTATTCTGGGCTTTTCACCGTGGGAGAGAGAGGTAGTGAATGCCTCTACACTAGTTGGATATAGATACTGGTAAACAATTGCTGAGACACTAGTTTATTGGAAACTTGTCTCGTGCAAGAAGGAAAATATTAATAGTCACTATTAAACAAGGCTGAGCAGTAGTAGCTCAGAGGAAGCTAAGAGAAGGAGATTAGCTTATGGTTGGGTGGTTGAAAAACCCTTGCAATAATTCTATCAAACCCTGAGATAAGTACCTATTAGCTTTATACAACTAATGGATTTTTTAATTCATTGTTTGTTAGAAAACATGAAGAAGGAAATAGTGACTATGAATTAGAAACTCCACAATGATAATATCCTAGATTATTTTATAGAAATGAAGGGGAATAGAATTGGTAGATATTGACCATGCTCTATTTTTCATAGATTTTAATGAATTTAGTATGCAAGATGTGGAATATTAATTACAGTGCAAGTACAGGAGTTACACCATCGAACAGAGGGGTGGCGCTGAAGGCTACAAGAAGTAGATATGCATTCTCTAAAATGAATAGAAACTAAATTTATTTTCTTTAGTAAAAGAATTATGTATCATTTTCCAACCCTGTGGCTTTGTTGTTGCAGCTACCCAAGAAATGTATGACTCCTTTTTATTTTCTGTATGGTTTGTTTATCCTCTAAGAGTAGGAAGGTCCTCAAACAAGAACCCTTTCTGTGTAAGGATTAGTACCAAACTAGGCGAAGCATGAGTGCAACAATTCATTACAGTCACATGAAAATTATACTAGTAGCTCAATAAATAAAAATTACGATGAAACTAAACCCTTTTTGATACCTATGTAAAAATAAATAACACACAGAAAATAAAACTCGATTTTTTATACTAATAATGGAATGTTGAGAACAGGTAATCTGAGAACCTCCAACCACAAGATCACAATGATGTAATTTCATTGGAAAGAATTTAAATTTACATTAATTTCGAATAACCTAGAATCAAGAAAATGCAGAGTAGGTGATCTGGGAAGAAACCAAGTTCAAAACTTCATTCTTTTTCATTAAACAACAATAATAAATATAAATTTCTTGAAGGTACATGATAAAATGAATATAAATGTTCAAATAAAATACTATCCATATAAACAAATGCAAGTCAATCCTCAACAAGACTTTCTTAGGGTATAGGTCCAAATTAAAACAAAGAAATACATAATATTTGAGTAAACGACCACACTCAGCAAGAAAATTCTGAGCAGTGGTAGCCATAGTTAGGCTCATTTCCCTTAGTGCTCTCAAATACACTTGGAGGAAAAGACCTGCGGTTTTTGGCTTCGTGAGGGTTTCAAGAAAAGATGAATTCTATTTATGGGGACCCACCCCTCCTTAATTGAAATAAATTACAACCTAAACCCTAGAAGAATCAAGCTGCCAGAGGACTACCTCGAAGATGATCACTAAGGTGGTCAACCAAAATTTAACTTGGATATTTTAGTGGTGAGAAGTGTGCCCCTTGTTCTCATAACCTTTCTCCCTTGCACAAGAAGGTGGAAATAAAAAAATGTTTAACACTTCATGCAGTATGGAATAAAACCATTAAAAAAGAAAGTTTCTAAAAAGACGGGCCTTTGAATGAAAGACAAAAAGATCTTGCAAATCTACAGGCACTAGGATTTAAAAAGAAATAGAAAACCTTACCTGCTTATGGTCGCCATGAGATGGATTCGTTATACAGTGATCTCCCAGATGCTTGTTGTGCCGAGCCATGATGGGAATAATTCCCAAGGAGTGGTAAGACCACTATGGAAGCAATTAAGTGGAGTAGGGTTCGACATAATGGTGAAAACAAAGGGTTTCAACAATAGAACAATACCAAAAATTACAAGTTAAAAACCTTATTCCCTGCAATCGAGTAGCAAAACCTAGTGGCATGCAATGGTTATTGTTGGATGAAGGGGACCATATATTAGCATTTGAGATCACTCGAGAAATCCCATAACCCAGTATTTCGCACTAACAAGATTTATATATCATCCAAATTTTAGACAATTCAAAACCCTTAAACAAAAGACTTAGTATATTAACAACCCCGCCATGGTACTAAGTTTTCATATAATCTAAAAATTGTTCTTACTGAGTGATATGAATTGACTATGTATGAGCCAAACATCAATAATTATATAATAAATGTATAAAGCAATATTTACCTTGTACCATGCCAAGATCCCCCTCTTGGAGTAGCAAGTAGATTAATTAGTGTTGCACTTGTATCGAAAGAATGACATAACTACCTCGTAATAAGAATGGAATAAAAATATAGCGCCACATAAATATGTTGAAATTTGATGTTAGGGAAGGTAACTGGGTTAAGTACAAAGCCTATTATCTTTCCCTTTAAAGAAAAAAGTTCAATCAGGGTTGAAAACTGTAAGTGCTAGTACCTCACACCGTTGAACTATGTTTTTATGTTTTGTGCATTAATGGACATAATGGGTATTGAATGCTAGATAGATATCAATATAACATAAAAGGAATTGCATTATAAAACAAATTCCATTGCTATTCAATTAACATTGTGTAAATTCTTTAAGGTGGTGCAAAATATCTTGGACATCCATAATTCTATCTTTCAGACTAGATATCACATCAGAGAGAAATTTGTTTTTTTCGAGTCTACTGGTGTGTGGAGGAAGAGACATTACAAATGATATGAGAGAAAAGGTTTTTAAAATAGGAGACCTTGTACAACCATGAAGTTAATTGTGACTAAATGTTATCTCTCTTACTTATTTCACACATGAAGAAATTTAGAGGAATTATTTAAAATGGTAGAACACCTTGAGGGTAATCATGTTGGAGAAGAGATAATATATGTACACTTGGGAAAATAGGCTCAAACCCATACAAGATAGTTTATTGACATGATGAGAGAACTATGTAATGAGGTGGTTAATCTTTGGGAAGATCAAGAGAGATTTTATAAGGCCAACACAGATTAGGAACAAGTGATAAGGAACGTGTCAAACAGGCTCCACTTCAATACAATAGAGGGAACCAAAGATGAAGGGAACAAGGAGGAATCTATAAGAAGAATAAAAATGGAAGAGTAGATAGGAAACAAAAAATAGGCTACATATGGAGAGAAAAGCCTATCTGAAGCTATAAATCAACTTGAAAATAAATTAGAGGTGGAGCAACATGAAAAATTTAAGAAAAATTGGCCCTCGACATATAATGGAGAGACAAAGGAGGTAGAAAAGGCTTGGTTTCTAAATATAAATCATTATTTCCAAGTATTTGATTACACACTGGAACTTGAATCTAAATTGGCTACTTATAAGCTACAAGGAAAGGTGTCATTATGGTGGGATTAAGTCAGCACAATCTCCATTACATATATGGAAAATAAGTCCAATGGGAGGAATTCCAATGACTATTTAAGGATAAATACTTAAAAAGACGATAATTTGATGAATTTCCTAAAGAATTTGATGATGTAAAGTTGTGGAAAATGATGATGGATGAATTAAAAACAAAATTTACACACTTTCTATGATACATGCCTTATATTAAAGAAGAGAAGGAAAACTTTCAATGATTCAAAAGTTTCCTTCCACCATCCTTGAAAGAATGAATAGAGTACGATAATCCTAAGACTATGGATGAAGATATTTGCAGAGAAAAAATTTACTACCAACAAGCTAAGCAAAGGAATGAGAGTTCAAAATTTTAGAGTAATAAAAATAAGGACCATGGCCAACAAATAAGTAGGGGGATAAGGAATGGGCTAGCTAAGTCGAACAATAAAGGAGTATCTAATCAAAATTTTCATTAAAACAATGGACAACCATAGAAAACGCAAACCCAGAAACAGATAAGGTTAAAGTAGATGAAGACCAACAAAGAAGTAAATGGAAAGGATAAAGAGACTCTAAAGTGTTGGGGATGTGGGGAACCCAAGTTTTTAAGACACTGCCCCTATAATCAAAGATCTATGCAAAACCTTCAAAACATACAAGAAGAATTTACCATGAACGATGTAGCTAGAAACATTCCATGAATTAGTGTTGCATTAGAAGATCATCAAGTGGAGCACTAGACCACCATGATAGAGGTTGAAGGTAAAATTGATGACCAACTTGTTATAATTTTAATTGATCTAGGTGCTATTTTAAGTTATATTAGCCCGAAAATTGTAGAAAATTGTAAGTTAGTATCTAAAAAGTTCAACACCCCATGGCTAGTTCAATTAGAAACCAGAGAAAAAATAAGGCTTACAAGTATAATTAAGGATTATTTGGTGGAAATTAATGTAAATCAAAACTCAAATAATTTAAATGTATTACCATTCGGCTCGTATGATGTATTAATTGGTATATATTGCATCGAGAAACATAGGGTGGTGGTGAATTGTTTCAATAAAACTATTACAGGTGCCACTAATAATGGAGAAATTTAGATTATCCAGGGTATTCCTAGGCCTATCCCTTTAGAACATATATCAGCTCTACAACTGAGGAAGGCGTTGAGAAGGGGTTTTCAGCTCTTTGTTGTTAAATAGAAGACCCCACCAAGGATAAAACGTCAATACTAGAAGGGATAGAAGTGGTAAAGAATTTCTCAGATGAATTTATGGAATAAATTCAGGGGCTACCACCCAAAAATTATAAAGATTTTTTCGTAGAATTGGTGCGTGGAGCTGCTCTAGTTTATAAAGCTCCTTATAGAATGAGAATGCACGAATTAATGGAATTGGAGATCCAAATACAAGAATTATTGGAAGGAGGGTATATCAGACCTAGTGTATCCTCATGAGGAGCATTGGTTCTATTCATTATAAAGAAGGATAGAATTCTCTCACTTTGTATTGATTATAGACAGTTAAATAAATCAAGTGTGAAAAATAAATAACATTTTCCCATAATTGATGACCTTTTTGGCCAAATCAAAGGAGGAGTTGTTTTTTTCAAGATAGATTTGAGATCAAGGTACCACCAACTGAGGATCTGAGAAGAAGATATACCTAAAACAAATTTTGGAACTCGATATGGTCATTATGAGTTCATTGTTTTGCCTTTCAGTTCGACCAATTCACCAACTATATTTATGTGCTTAATGAATGGTATCTTTAGTAAGTTCATAGATAAATTTATGTTAATTTTCAATGTCAACATATTCACTTACTCTAAGACAATGGAGAAGTAGAAACAACATTTGGAAATAATACTCAGAACTTTACGAGAGAACCAACAGTATGAAAATTTATCAAAGTGTGAATTCTATTAGCATAAAATACAATATTTGGGCCATATAATTTCCAGGGGGGGATCTGAATGGACCTAGAGAAGATTAAAAGTATATTGGAGTGGCGATTCCCTAAAGAGATGGAAGACATTAGGTCCTTCATGGGACTAGCTGGATACTACTAAAGGTTTATAAAAGGATTTTCTAAGCTAGCCCATCCCATAACAATTCTCTAAAATAAGGGGGTGAAGTTCCTATGGACTCCTTAATTTCAAGAAAGCTTTGAAAAACTGAAACAATTGCTTACTATAGCCTAGTATTAAAAATCTTTGATTTAGAAAAATGACTTTGAGGTTTGTACAGATGCTTTCCTAGAATGTCTAGGGGGAGTATTGATGCAAGAAGGCTTTTTTGTAGCCTACGAATCATGGAAATTGAAAACGAATGAAAGGAATTATTTAGTTTATGACTTGTAGATGGAAGTAATGATTCACACCCTCAAGATGTGGAGGCATTACTTAATTGGGAGAAAGTTTGATGCAGGAGCATGCAAATTGGAAGAAAAAATATTCACACTTATTCCAAAAAATCAAATAAAAAAAATCTACAAGCAAAGGAGTGGGGTCCTTTAGCCATCAATTTCCATGCTTTTCTAGCTTAGGATAAGGATAAAATTTAAGAATAAAGATCATGTTGTAATAATCACTTATTGGATAAGCTATAGTAAGCTTTTTGAGTAATTTCTTCAATCTCTCTATGTAATTGGCATTCTTTTGTAAGGGATAACGACTGAGAGGGCTTTATCTATTACTTTAAAAAGGAAATAATAGGACTTCTCGGAGGGATTCAATCCCAGAGACATCGTCATATTGAAAACTCTCTCTGTGTGTCTGATGGGATGGTTCTCTGTTGATTGGTAATTGCAAGTATAATTAGTTGTGGTTCTTTACTTATGAACCTTGTTAATGGTGATTCGGCTCTGTTTTCCATATTAATATTTGATTTAAACTTATTAACGTTTTTTCCCTTATATTGGCATGCCTTATTTCCATTATAAGCATTGTTGAGCTTCCGAGCAGAAACTCTTTTTTACACAAGAAAACCCGTGTAATTACTTAATTGAACGAAGTTCTAAACTTGATATTTTATTAAATCTAGTTCATACCCATATCAGGTCCAAACCATTATTGCTTTGCAGAACCACAGGGGAGTGGAAAGGACCTTTGGAACCACTGAAGTCTGAAACTCTGATAGCTCGGACCTAAAATGCTATAGAGAAGGGTGGATAGGTTATTGGGTCTACAAGTCTTGTCACATCGCAAGACCGGAGCGAGAGGATCCAAGCCTTTAGAATATTGGAGTTGCCGATTGCAATCTCTGATAACACTGCGTGTTATCACATCGAACGAAGGAGTGTTGGAAGGGCCGATTGTAACCGCCAATAGTGTTATCTGGGTATAATGCTTTTCTTTGAAGTCTTGCGCTGATAGTGTAATTCTTTGGAATTAACAGTATAGTGGTTTTAAAAGCGCCGATAGTGTTATTCTATTCCTTCGGAATAGAAGCTCGCCGACTGTGTATTTTGTGTTTAAAATGCAGTTCCCTCATTTAAAAGCAATGCTAGTATATTATTATAATTCCTATGGAATTATAGTCCGGAAGGAGGAAGAGAGGCCATGATATGATTTGTACTCGATAAGAAGGGTTGGGGTGATCAGAGGAAAAACTCATGAAGAACTCAGTCTGACAATAGATGACTTATACACCTGTCGAAACAGAAGGAGAAATTAAACCAAAGTTAGAAGAAATTATATCAGGTTTCGGCCGCTTCTCCATATCGCCTACACCCATGCCACCATTAGTCGTATCAGAGTAACCTGTTGACACTGAATTGAATCTCAGAAGCAGGAGAAGGAAAGTTAATATAGCTTTGAGATTTGTAAGAGGACGAGGACGTGGTGGAAGAGGACAGCCTATTGCAAATGCTGAAGTAATGGAATCTGTGTAACAGATGCAAGCTAGATTGGATGCATTAACAATAGGAAGAAATATAGATGATGGAGATGTTAGTGAGCCTGAGGTTGAAGCTGCAGAGGAAGAAGATGTAGCAGTTACTCTTGAGATGAAATTCTTCTAGTCAGTGTTGAGATCCACAGCTAGGCCAAAGACCAAGGTTTCAATATATGAAGGAGGAATGAATCCAGAAGAATTGATAGACTGGAAAAATGGCATGGAGAAATTCTTTGACTATGAAGAAACATAAGATGAGAAGAAAGTAAATTTTGTTGTCACCAAGCTAAAAGGTCATGCAGCGCTTTGGTGGGATGCTGTGCAGGTAGAAAGAAAGAGACTTGGCAAGCAACCTATCAAGAATTGGAGCAGGATGGTAGAAAAGCTAAGAGGTAAGTTTTTACCAAGTAACTATCAGCAAACCTTATTCAAACAGATGCAAAATCTTAGATAGAGATCTATGACAGTGAAAGAATACATAGAGGAATTTTATAAGGTAATTATAAGAGCTGGAGAAACCCAGGATATACATGAGAAGGTGGCTAGATATGTGAATGGTCTTACAATGGACATTCAAGATGAGATAAGTATATTGTCTCCTAAAACAGTAGAGGAAGCTTATCAGATGGCATTGAGAGTTGAAGAAAAACTCATGAGGAAGCAGTCTGCCAGAGGGAGAGGTACTTTCTATGGAAGGGGAAGTCAAGGTGGTAGAGGAAGATCTACGACACTTGAAGATGGAGCTAGCATTAGCTCAACCCAGCATGCATCCACAGGACGTAATGCAAGAGGCAGAGGGAGTTCTTATAAACGAAGAGGAGGCAGAGGAAGAGGAAGAGAAATAATATGTTACAGATGTAACAAACTAGGACATAGAGCTTTTGAGTGCCCAGATAAAGAAGAAAGAAATCAGAGGAATGCTATTGTTGCTCAAGCTGAGGGAGAAGCAACAACAATAACAATGACAGAAGAAGAAAATATACCAAAGAGAGGAGAATATTTGGTAGTTAATAAAGTTTTGCTCAAGCCAGCAAAGGAGATAGTTGAACCATCACAAAGAAAGACTTTATTCAGAACAATGTGTAAAGTTCAAGAGAAATGTTGTCAGATGATCATTGATAGTGGCAGCACTGATAATTTGGTCTCTACAGAAGTGGTGGAGAAATTGAATCTGAAGACAATGAAACATCCAACACCTTACAAGGTGTCATGGTTACAAACGGGACATCAACTATTAGTGAATGAATAGTGTGAAGTGGAGTTTCAATTAGGTAAGTATAAAGATAAAATTGTATGTGATGTGATGCCAATGGATGTGTGTCACGTATTGCTTGGAAGACCTTGGAAATATGACAGAGGAGCCAGGCATGATGGGAAAAGAAACACCTACAAGTTTAGAAAGGATGGTGTAAATCATACGTTGTTGCCTCTACAAGAGAAAGATGCATCAGGAAAGAAGATTGATCCAAAACCTCTATTACTAGGAGGAAAATAATAATTGAAGCAGATTGAAGAGAATGAGGTAAATTTTGCTGTAATTTGCAAGCCCAAGGTAATAATGAATTCTACTAAAGTTTCTAGTTTACCCATTGAAATTCAAGAAATGTTCGAGAACTATTGTGATATTATTGTTGATGATCTGGTCAATGAGTTACCACCCATTAGAAGAATTATCCATCATATAGGTTTGATTCTTGGATCAAGTCTACCTAAAAAAGCAACTTACAAAATGACTCCTACAGAAAATGAAGAGGTTAGGAAGTAGGTGCAAGAGTTGCTTGACAAAGGGCCGATCAGAGAAAGCTTGAGTCCTTGTGCAGTACCAATAGTATTAAGTCCAAAGAAAGATGGAGGCTGGAGAATGTGTATAGATTCAAGAGCCATCAATAAAATTACGATTAGGTACAAATTTCCTTTACCAAAAATTGAAGATTTAATGGATTGCTTGAGTGGAGCAAAGTATTTTTCAAAACTAGATCTTAAAAGTGGGTATCACCAGATAAGGATAAGAGAAGGTGATGAGTTGAAAACTGCCTCTAAGACAAATGAGGGATTGTATGAGTCGAGAGTATTTCCTTTTAGGTTGTCAAATGCACCAAGTACATTTATGAGACTCATGAATGAAGTTTTTAAAGATTTTATTGGTAAATTTGTAATAGCATATCTAGACGATATATTAGTTTATAGCAGGTCTAAGGAGGAGCACATGAGACATTTGAATTATGTCTTACAAAGGCTACAACAAGAGAAGTTATTGCTAAATTTGAAGAAGTGTTCATTCATGAAAGAAGAACTAGTGTACTTGGGTTTTGTTATTTCTGCTGAAGGACTGAAGATGGATCCAGAGAAGATCAAGGCAATCATGGAGCGGACTTCACCTAAAAGTGTTTTTGAGGTAAGAAGTTTTCATGGTCTTGCTAGTTTTTATAGGAATTTTATAAAGAATTTTAGTAAGATCAATGCTCCTATTATTGAGACCATAAAGAAAGATAAAAAACCATTTAGATGGATTGCTGAAGCAGAAAAAAATTTCAGCTGTTAAAGAAGAAGATCACTGAAAAGCCTATTTTGGTTCTACCTGATTTTAGTAAACCTTTCCAAGTAAAGTGTGATGCCAGCAGAGAAGCTATTGGAGGTGTATTAAGTCAGGAAGACAGACCTATAGCTTATTTTAGTGAAAAGATTAATAATTCAAAGAAGAAGTATTCTTCTTAAGATAAGGAGTTCTATGCAGTTGTGCAGTCATTGAAGAAATGGAGGCGTTATCTAATGTCAAAGGATTTCATACTTTATTCAGATAAACATGCACTATAGTATATTATGCAGCAGCCAAAGCTTAGACAGAAACATGCTAAATGGTTAGAGTATCTTCAGGGTTTCCATTTTGTCTTGAAGCATATAAATGGTCAATCAAATAAATTTGCATATGCCTTAAGTAGGAGAAGTGTATTATTCCAAGAGAGTCAAGTCCAAGCGTTGGATTTTGATATTTTTAAAGAATTGTATGAAACAGATCCATATTTTAAAGATGCATTTGAAGCTTCTAAAAATCCTATTTTGGTGGATAGAAGTAAATGGTTGGATTACTTCTTACAAGATGTACTGTTGTTTAAGAGAAATCAGCTGTGCATACCAAACTGTTCTACGAGAGGGAATTTAATCAAAGAGAAACATAGTGGAGGACTTGCAAGACATTTTGGTGTAGAGAAGACTTATGAGCAGTTAAACAGATTTTATTTCTGGCCGAAAATGAAATATGAAGTGGAGAAGTATGTGAAAACTTGCAAAGTCTGTCAATATGCAAAGGGAAAGAGCCAAAACATAGGTTTTTATATCCCATTACCAATTCCAGATAGGCCTTGGGATATGGTAAGTATGGATTTTTTTTTGGGCTTACCAAAGACTCAAAGAGGTAATGATTCAATTTTTGTTGTAGTGGACAGGTTTTCTAAAATGACACACTTTATTCCATGTTATAAAACTAGTGATGCTTCTCACATTGCTAATTTGTCTTTTAAGGAGGTTGTAAGATTTAATGGATTGCCTAAGAGTATTGTCTCAGACAGGGATTCCAAATTTGTTGGACATTTCTGGAGGACATTATGGAAGAAGTTGGGAACTAAACTAAATTTCAGCTCTGCCTATCACCCACAAACTGATGGACAGACAGAAGTTGTGAACAAAATTTTGGGCAATCTTCTAAGGAGTCTTACTGCAGAACATCCAAAACAATGGGATCAAGTGTTGGCACAAGCTAAATATGCATATAATGACTCACCTAATAGGAGTATAGGATAAAGTCAATTCCATATTGTTTATGGAATGCATCCAAGAGGAGTAACTGAATTAAGAAACTTGGGAAAAGATGAGATGAGAAGTGCAAAGGGAGAAGAATTTGCTTCAGAAATACAAGCAATACATGAACGAGTGAAACAATAGCTGCAGGATAGTAACTTTAAGTACAAAACTAGAGCAGACATGAGAAGAAGAGAGGTGAAATTTGAAGTTGGAGATCTGGTTTTAGCACACCTCAGAAAGGAGAGGTTTCCAAAGAGGGAGTATAAAAAATTGAAATTCAAGAAAATTGGACCTTGCAGAGTATTGAGGAAATTTTCTACAAATGCCTATGAGATTGGGTTACCCCCTGATGTTGTAATATCACCAATTTTCAATGTTGCTGACTTGTACAAGTATGAAAGTGAAACTGCAAATGATACAGAAAAGGTTGAAGAGACCGAAGAGATTGACTGGGTAAAATAGTTACCCACATCAAAGGAATCGCAACCAGAAATAATTCTAGAAAAGAAGGTGTTCAAGAAAACATGAGGACGAGAATACATCTAGTATTTGGTAAAATGGAAGGATTATCCAATCACTGAAGCTACCTCGGTTACAAAAAACATACTGCAGAAACTGGGCAGTTCTGTAAATGAGCTCATGGACAAGAGCCCATAAAGAATTTTGTCCTCAGGAGTCTGATGCAGGAGCATGCGACTTGGAGGAAAAAATCTTTAAACTTATTCTAAAAAAAAAAAGATCTACAGGAAAAGGAGTGGGGTCCTTTAGCCATCAACTTCCATGCTTTTCTAGCTTAGGATAAGGATAAAATTTAAGAATAAAGATCATGTTGTAATAATCACTTATTAGATAAGCTATAGTAATCTTTATGAGTAATTGCTTTAATCGCTCTATGTAATTGGCATGCTTTTGTAAGGGATAAGGACCGAGATGGTTTTATCTATTATTTTAAAAAGGAAATAACGAGACTTCTCTGAGGGAGTCGATCCAGGAGACATTGTCATATTGAAAACTCTCTCTGTGCGTCTAAAGGGATGGTTCTCTGTTGATTGGTAATTGCATGTATAATTAGTTACGGTTCTTTACTTTTGAACCTTGTTAATGGTGATTTAGCTCCGTTTTCCCTATTAATATTCACTTTAAACTTATTAATGTGTTTACCCTTATATTGGCACACCTTGTTTCCATTATAAGCATTGTTGAGCTTCCAAGCGGAAACTCTGTTTTACACAGGAAAATCCGTGTAATTACTTAGTTGAACGAAGTTTTGGAGTTGATATTTTATTAAATCTGGTTCATACCTGTATCGGGTCCAAACCATTATTGCTTCGCAGGACCACAAGGGAGTGTAAAGGAACTTTGGAACGGCCGAAGTTTGAAACTCCGATAGCTCGGACCCAAAATGCTATAGAGCAGGGTGGATATGTTATCAGGTCCACAAGACTTGTCGCATCGCAAGACCAGAGTGAGAGGAGCCAAGCCTTTAGAATATTGGAGTCACTGATTGCGATCTCCGATAACACTACATGTTATCGCATCGAAGGAAGGAGTGTTGGAAGGGCCGATTGTAACCGCCGATAGTGTTATCTGGGTATAATGATTTTCTTTGAAGTCTTGCGCCGATAGTGTAATTCTTTGGAATTAACACTATAGTGGTTTTAAAAGCGCCGATAGTGTTATTCCGTTCCTTTGGAACAGAAGCCCACCAACTCTGTATTTTGCATTCAAAATGCAATTTCCTCACTTAAAAGCAATGCTAGTATATTATTATAGTTCCTATGGAATTATAGTTTGGAAGGAAGAAAACAGGCCATGATATGATTTGTGCTAGATAACAAGGGTTGGGGTGATCAGAGGAAAAACTCATGAAGCAGTTAGTCTAACAAAAGATGACTGATACACCTGTCAAAACAGAAGGAGAAATTTACCAGAGTTAGAAGAAATTATATCAAGTTTTGGCCACTTGTCCATATCGCCTGCACCCAGGCCACCAAAGTTTAACTTGGTTACAGATCATGCAAGCCTTAATTATTTTTTCAATCGAACAAATCTAAATGCCACACAAGCTAGGTGGATGGCTTTTCTGAGCAAGTACGACTTTGAAATTAAACATATTAAAGGTAAAGATAATAGAGTAGAAGATGACATGAGTCAAAGTTTATGACAAGTAAATGAAATTGTTGTAAGTCAAAGTGAAATATATTTGTGGGATCTAATTAAAAAGAACACTCATAAAGACCCAAAGTATAAAATGATATATGAAGACCTAAAAAAAAGAAACCGGTGAAGAAAAGTGGTATGGGTATACTATTAACGATAAGGGGCTACTAAGTTATAAAGGGAAACTATAACTACCCAATCAAGAGGAAATCAAATAAGTTGTCTTGGATGAATACCATTGGAAACCATATGTACGCCATCTTGGTTATCAAAGAATGATCACCTCCTTAAGAAAGGAATTATTTTGGCAAAGGATGAAAATGGAGGTAGCAAAATACTTGGTCAGGTGTTCAGAGTGTCAACCAATCAAGGTTGAACATCAACACCCTTCAATATTACTAAATCCCTTGCCCATACCTGAGTGAAAGTGGGAAGTAATAACATTGGATTTTATTATTAGACTACCTCAAACCTGGAAACAGCATGATGTCATCATGGTAGTAGTAGATAAGTTGAAAAGGTAGCACATTTCGAACCAATACAATGAACCTTCAAAGATGTTCAAGTGGAAGATGTATTTATGAGGGGAATTTTTAGGCTACATGGCATCCCTAAGGTGGTTATTTCATACAAGGATCCAAAGTTCACCTCCAACTTTTGGAGGGCACTATTTACTAGATTGGACACTCAGTTAAACTTTAGCATTTCTTATCATGCCTAGAAGGATGGCCAGAATGAGAGACTGAACCAAGTTTTAGAAAACTTGTTACACATGTATTATAAAAATCAACCCACGAAGTGGGAAGACTACATCCATTTACTGGATTTCACATACAATGATGGTTACCAATCATCACTAAAGATGATCTATTTTAAAGAACTTATAGAAGAAGTTGCCAAGTACCATTGATTTGAGACCGACCTGAGGATAGGATTATGTTAGGGCCTGACATACTTCAAGAAATGGAACAAATGGTTAGGAAAAATAAAACAAATTTGAAACAGGCTAAGGACCGGAAAAAAACTATGTTGATAAAAAAGGAATGCCCAGGGAATTCCATGTGGGGGAGATGGTGTACCTAAAAGTGCAACCATGGAGAAGTTACCTAAAATTGAGAAGTTGAGTGAAGCTAGCTCCACAATATTGCAGACCATTTGAAATCTTGGCCCGGGTTGGCCTAGTAGCATATGAGTTAGCATTGGCTACTCATATTAAGGCACATAATGTGTTTCATGTTTCATTATTAAAAAGATATGTACCAAATCCTAACCATGTGGTTAATTGGAATGTGATATAGGTTGAGCCAAAAGGAGAATTCAGGCTTGAACCTGCATGAATTTTGGACAAAAGGGTAGTGGTGTTACAAAATAGGATTATTCCTCAAGTAAAACTACAGTGGAAACACTATTAACCAGAGAAAGCTACTAGAGATTTATGGGGAAAGATGAACATAGATTTTCCATTTCTATTCCAAAGAAGAAAGGAACTTTCGAACACTGAGGATGGTGTCTTTAATAGGGGGAGAGGAATGTAATTCCTCTGAGTCTATGACTTAAAAATTTATAACTAAGGTGTGTTAAATGTTAAGTTTTGAACTAATTTTAATTTTGAAAATTTCATATCATGTAATTAATTAGAATGTTTGATATTAAATGTGAGATGAATGAGTATTGTTAAATAAATGTTATATATATTTATTAATAAAGAAAATATATCAGTGAAAAAGGAAATAGTCGGGAAGAGAAATGTGCTTAAGTTGTTTGAAGAGAAGCTAACCCTTAGCTCGAAGAAAGAAAGAAATAGGTATTCAGTCGTTCAACGAAAAAAGGAAAAGAAAAAGGGTCTCTTTTTTTTCACTCTTGGGTGGTTGGAGATAGATGCTTGGGAGAAATAGATAAAGAGGTCATTGAAAAGATAATGAGAAAAAATAAAAATAAAAAACAAATAAAAAGGAACAAGGAGAGAGAATTATTTTCTTCTGGTTATACCAAGATTTTCACTGTGTGAGAAAAGGCAGTGAACACCTCTATACTAGTTGGAGGTAGATACTGGTAAAGAATTGTCAAGACACTAGTTTATTGGAAACTTCTCTCCTACAAGAAGGAAAAATTGAATAGTCATTGTTAAGTGGGGATGAGGGGTAGTGGCTTGGGGGAAGCTAAGATATGGATATCAGATTATGGTTAGGTTATGGTTGGGTGGTCGAACATCCTTAGTAATAATTTTTTCAAACTTCGAGATAAGTACCTATTACATGCAAACAACTAATGAAATTTTTAATTCATTGCTAATTAGAGAATATGCAAAAGGAAATAGTGAATATGAAGTGGAAACCGCACAATTATAATATCCCAGATCCTTTTAGAGAAATGAAGGGGAATAAAATTGGTATATATTGAACATGATCCGCTTTTCATATATTTTAATTAATTTAGTATGTAAGATGTAGAATACTAATTGCGGTGCAGGTACAAAAGTTACATTGAAGAATAGAGGGATGGAACTGAAGGCTATGGGACGTAGACATGCCTTATTTAAAACGGATAAAAGCTAAATTTATTCTCTTTAGGAAAAGAATTATGTGTCATTCTCAAACTCTGTGGCTATGGTGTTGCAGTTACCCAAGAAATGTATGACTCCTTTTTATTTTTATGTAGGACTTGTTTTTCTTTTAAGAGTAAGAAGGTCCTCATAAATGAACCCTTTACGTAGAATGGTTAGTATTAAATTCAATGAAGCGTGAACATGACGGTTCAGTATAGTCCCATGGTAGCTAAATAAATAAAAATTACCATGAAACCAAACCCTTTTTGATACCTATATAAAAATAAATAACACATAGAAAAGAAAACTCGAAAATGAGTTACTAACAATGGAATGTATGGAAAACGTAATTTGAGAACCTCCAATTACAAGGTCACAATGTTGTAGTTTCATACCAAAGAATTAAAATTTACATCACTTTCAAATAACAAAAAATCAAGAAAATGCAGAGTAGGTGAGTTAGGAAGAAACCAAGTTTGAAACTTCATTATTTTTCATTGAACAACCATAGTAACTGTAACTTTCTTGAATATACACTATAAACCGAATATAAATGTTTAGAGAAACTATTGTCCATTTAAAAAAAATACAAGTCAATCCTCAACATAACTTTCTTACGGTCTCGACCCAACTTAAAACAAATAAATATATAATATTTGACCAAATGACTACACTCAACAAGAAAAGTGTGAGCATAGGTAGCAATAGTCAAGATCATTTCCCTTAGTGTTCCGAAATACCCTTGGAGGTCGAGAACTTGGATTTCGTGGCTCTATGAGGGTTTAAAAGAAAACTAAAATCCCTTTATTGAGAACCGCTTGTTAATTGAAACAAATCACAACCTGAACCGTAGAAGAATAAAGTTGTCGGAGGACTATTTCTGTGAGGTGTAGTGGTGGAAATAATGTATCATTTTTTGAAATAAATACCCAAAACAAAAAAATGATAATTAGCACCTTGAAGATTATTTCTTAGGCATTTAACCAAAATTTAACTTGGAGAGTGAAGTGGTGAGACATGTACCCATTTCTCCTAGAACTTGTCTCCCTTGGATAAGAAGGCAGAAAGAAAACATGTTTAACATTGCACACAATATGGAATAAAAGCATCAAAAGAGAAAGTTTCCAACCAGGTGGACCTTTGAATGAAAGGAAAATCTATCTTTCTCATTTACAAATGTTGGGGTTTTTTTTAAAACAGAAAAACTTGCTTACTGTTGTCATGATATGGATGCATTGTATGGTGATCTCATAGATGCCTATTGTGTTGAGCTGTGATGGGAATAATGCCTAAGGAGAAATAATACCATTGTGGAGGAAGTAAGTGGATTAGGGTTTGGCATAGTGATGAAAACAAAGGGTTCCAACAACAAAACAATATTACAAGTGAAAAAACCTGTTCCCTTCAATCGAGTAGAAAAACCTAATTTCATGCAATGGCTACCATCATATGAAGGGGACCATAGCTGAGTGGCCAAGATCACCCGAGAAATCACATCACTTGGTAGTTCAAACCAACAAGCTTGACAACTCATAAATTCTAGACATTTCAACACCTTAAAGAAAAGACTTAGTATATTAATAACCCCACCATGGTAGCAAGTGTTCATATAATCTAAAAATTGTTGTCATCGAGTGATATGAATCAACTATGTATGAGACAGATGTCAAAAATTATATAATAACTGTATAAAAAAATATTTACCTTCTACCATGCCAAGGCCCCACTCTTGGAGTAAAAGGTAGATTAATTAATGTTGCACTTGGATGGAAAGAATGGTAGAAATACCTTGTAATAAAAATATAAAAACATTATAGTTCCACATAAATATGTTGAAATTTTATGGTAGGGAAGGTAGGTGGGTTAAGTACAAAACCTATTATCTTTCCCCTTGAAAAAAAAAGTTCATTCACAGTTGAAAATTATACGTTCTAGTACATCAAACCCTTGATCCATGTTTTTATGTTTTATGGATTGATGGACACAATACGTACTGAATGCTAGATAAATGTCAATATAATGTAAAAGGAATTGGATTATAGAAGAAAGTTCATTGCTAGTTAGTTAACATTGTGTCAATTCTTTAAGGTGGTGCAAAATATTTTGGACATCCATAATTATATTTTTTAGTCTAGATATCACATTATGGAGATTTTTATTTATGTATTTATTTTATTTTATTTTATTATTTTTTGCGAGTCTTTTGGTGCATTGAGGAGGAGTCATTGTTACACTAAAAAATGTCACCATGACTATTTACAGTTAGTATGGCTCCATCCACCGTCATACTATCCTCCTTCGCAAGTCTTATGCCTCTACTCTCCATGTCAAACTTCAAGAAAGAGAGAAAAGTCATTTAAAGTCAAATTATCTCTGGTACGCAGTTTCTCTTAGCCTTACCTGCGGGTACGCAACCCAAGTTCACAATACCTGCGTACTTGTACGCTCTGTATGTAAAGAGGTGGGTGCTTACTCCTGTAAAGGTCAAAAGGCGCAAGTTTCACTCCAAAAAAGTTACTTGTGGTCATTTCTAGAGTCTTCTAGAAGTATGTTTGACGTGTATGAAGCGCCTCCAGATGGTTAATGTATCCCTACCAAAGAGGAACTTATCCCATCAATAGGGGAGCTATCCCATCCAAAGAGGGGATTATCCCATTGATGGTGGGCCTGAATAACTTCCTCTAGAGCACTATAAATATAGGTATTGGGCCAAACGGAGGGGAGGTTGAAAGCTGAACATTCCTAAGGGTAGATGCTGCTGGAATTAGGACTTCCTTGTAGAAGCTTGTGAGGAGAGATTACCAACTTTACTTGTTTCCATTGGGAGGTGGGTGAGCTGATCAGAGTAAGGGAGAACTCTTGTGGACCCTGGGAGGAGCTTGCACAACACCAAGGCTCATGTTGTAATGGTTCCTTTTGTTACCTTTTAATACAAATTAGTCCATTCTTCTCAACAATTTGTTATTAATGAGTTGTTTCATATACTCCTTGGTCTATATGTTAAATATGTTTTATTTTATGTGATATTCAGGTGCTATTTAATCGTTTGATTGTTGGTGAATGCAGGTTTCGAAGTGAAGGAGGAGCTCATCCGGATCAACGGAGCTGGACTACTGCAACAGCGTTAGATTATAGGTAGGATCTAAACACTTGATTTCTCATATTGTAAAAGCATATTTAGGGAAGGATTACTCTTATTTGTCTTGTTTGTCATTAGAAAGTCTTAGGCTTTCTAGGAAGGTCGGTTGTGTCCGCACTAACGACTCTTTCCGCGTGACAAAATGGCAACTCCGCTGGGGACTCCATGAATGTGTTTGAGTTCTTTTTGATTTGATATTTTGGTCTGAGAAAAAATTGCTTGTTTTCTGATTTTTGGTTTTCTAGCTGTGTATTTGGGTGGGTTAGCTTAGAGTCAATTTAGTTTTTTATTTTTCTTAGCCTTGCCAGCAGTACGCAGTCTCTTGGTTTGACACAGTGCGTACTTGTACGCACTGCGTCTTTGTGCACAGTGCGTACCCGCACCTGTGTGAACAGATGACCTGCGTACCCCTATCAATTTTGAGAAAATTTCAATTTTTTCTTTTTACTCTTTAGATTTTGCTTTTACTTTGTTTTTACTGCCTAGATCCATCAGTTTACTGTCAAAGATCTTCACCTGAACTTGTCCCGTTAGTGTCGAGGGTTTTGGTGGAATTCATAGGGATTTTGCCTTAGGGTTTGATTTTTAACTGGTCCTGTAGTGACTTTGGCGTTAGAGGTTGTCAAACTTTGGATCTCCCTGGTTTTGATCAGTCCTCTTAGGAGTCGGGCCTGTCATAGAAGTCACCCTAGTGAGAGATCTACCTTTGTGTCTTCTCTTTGTGAATCTCGAAAAGTTTGTTTGTTAAAACCTTGAATTCCATTCTTGAGAAAAAAGAACAAAAAGATTTCGATTTTGTTTTTTGGTTAGTTTATGATTCTCCATGAACTGATCCTTAGTTGCATTTTGACTAAGTAAAACATCCGGGAATCATCCTTGTAGGCTTTTGTCCTCATTATTTTTTGCTTTTAGGTAAAATTCCTTTTAATTAGCTTTTGAGTGAATTTGATTTGATTGTCTTAGATTTGTTAAATTCGATTTGATAAAATAGTTTTACATGCTTTATTAACATAGAAAAAACACAAAAATCCTTTTGGAAAAAGTTTGCTTTGGTAGCATTTGTAGACTTTTGGGAGAAAAAGGAAATTTCGTAGAGTAATTAGTAGTCATGAGTTGTGTGTTTTGAAAAGATAAAGAGAATTGTTTCTTTGATTGTCTTTACTAAGAAAGTTGTTTTCTATAATATTTGCATTTTCCAACTCTCTTAGTTAGGAGATTCATTGAAAAGGAAAAGTAGTGTAAATCATCTTAGGTGCATCTTTCTAGTGGTTGCGAGTCGAGTATACACACCACCAGTTTCATCTCCACTACCTTTTGTCTTTAAGAAAAACCATAAAATTAACGCTTAAAGTAAAATCAACGTAGTAACTTTTATTTACTAGGGCTCTGAAACACCAATTTAGATCAGGCTAGTGTCTTGGAGTAGGAGAGTAATTAACTCTCCAAGACAACAAAACCAAACAAGTAGCTTATCTTGTGATAGAATAAATCCAATTGTCTCATTTGTACTCTGGGAAAGCTCCTCTTAAAGGAGAAGCACGAGCTCGTGTCCGAACCAGTGAGGGGATCAATCCTCCCTCGTTGGGAACGATGCTAGACACGTACGTATTACAAACGGTAAACCTCGGATTAACCATTGTCGAGGAGCCAGGGGTCACTTGTCGGTAAACCTTGGATTATTGTCAAGGAACCGGCAAGGGGATTGAGCTTGATACTCTGCCCTTGCGTGCTGTCGGAGTGTAGACTGTTCCCCCAGGTGCATTTGTTGCGGTTGGTAACCTTAGTGACCATTATCTTTAGGATTCTACCGAGGTGACGGTGGAGGGAAGATCCCACTGTACCTGGAGCAGACGTCGGCTAGACTCACTTGGATTTTCCGGGGGGTTCACTTCACTTGAGACGGTTAAAGTGGAGGAACTTGTGCCGGTCTATTCATTAAGCAGGTTGCCGGGGTAACTGTTCCACCCGCCACTTCTGTACTGAATCCGGCGATGTTGGGTTTCATCTCCAACTAGCGTTTTCGGTCTGGAAGGCTACTGTTTGTGCTTGGTTTGATGCCCTAGATTCTTTAGGCGTATGATTCAAATTTGTTTGGTTCTTTAGAGACTTTAGGTGGTTTTCTTTGAGATTTTACTTTGTTTGTGTGTGCAGTAGTTAAAAGTTTTTAACTGTGGCGGAATTACCGAGACAGTCCCGTAGACTTCGGGGCAAGTCTCCTGAGGTTATTTCTGTGGCCGAATTGTTGAGGAAATCCCATAGACTTCGGGGTGAACCTCCTCAAGACGTCCCAAGTCATTACGAAGGTTTAAAGGTCCTTGTAACTCCTCCTAGCGGCAGTAGAGTAGGTTCACCAGAAGAAGGAGAGTTTTCGTTGGTAGTCCATCAAGATTACCAAAGTCTAGAAACAGGTTATAATCCTGAAGCAGTTGAAGTTTCTGAGCTTGCTGGTAGTTTTTCATCTACTAGTGATATAGCCGAAGAACTTGAAATATCTGAACCTGTTACTCCAACTTCTAGTGTACCAGATTCACCTAGGGTAGAAAGAGTCATCATCGAAAATCTTCCTACTGGTTTGATAGCTATTGAAGAACTTGCTCCAGAGGAAGAATTAGGCGTATCTACCCTTGAAGATCAACCTACTATTGATCTAAGGGAGCGTGAATCTATCTTTTACAGTCCTCCTAGAAGTACTACTTGGTACCTTTCGTTAACGAATTATTTAGACAACTCAGGGGTAGGTTTTTCTCCACCTCGTACTCCTTTTCCACCTGGAGGTATTTATACTCCTGTAAATATGTCTGGTCAGTCGTCTGTGTTCACTCAATCTCCTGAATCTTTCTTACATGGCGGTCCTTCTGTTCCCACCGGGTATCAGTCACTTTCTGGTACCTTTGCGGGGGCATCTCCTCAACCCATTGATCATGGGTTATTAGCTAGAAAAAATGGTAACAAACCGTTGGGTGTAGGGGACATTTACATGATGTCAGGTTCAGTTCCCGTTTCTCAACCTCAAGGATGCCAATTACCGCCTGGGGGGCAGCCTCAATTAACGCCTGGGGGCCAACCTCAAGGTACACAAATTGTGTCTGGGGGGCAGCCTCAAGGTCAGTATGTACCTATGGTACAATACATGCCTCAAGGTCAACCCCAGCCTCAATATGTACCCCAGGGTCAACCTCAGTATCAATATTTACCTCAAGGGTATCAACCCCAAGGGTATCAACCTCAAGGGTATCAACCTCAAGGTCAAGGTCAACCCCAATATCAATATTTACCCCAAGGTTATCAACCTCAAGGTCAATACTCGAGTCAAGGTTATCAACCACCTCAAGGTCAGTCATATGTTCAAGGTATGGGAACTATGCCTTTCAGTTATCAATCCTATCCTCAATCTGGTTATGGATCTCAGTATCCTCAACCTGTTACAGGTCAATACCCCGGAATGATAGTGTGGGATCCATCACAGGGTCAACAGGTGTTGCAGCCAAGTATACAGTTGTTACCTCAAACTGGACAACCCGTAGTTTCTGGTTCACCCCAGCAACCGCAACCTGTCCAGTCAAATGTTCAAACTTCTATAACTTCGGTAGTTACTCAGCCGCCAATTGCACCTAGTACTCCATCTCAAACGGCTGCTGCAACTACCGCAACATCTACCGCACTTACTTCTGGAGTATCGACAGCTCCGGTTTCTACTGTCTCTGCAACCACTCCTCAGACATCTTTACCGTTGTCCGGATCTACGATTCAAACTACGGTCCAGATGCCTGTAGGGCAGCCTGGTTTAAGCACTGTTGTAACAAGTCAACCTCAATTTGCCTACCAACAGTACCAGGGACAGTACCAATTTGGTCCTGCTGTCCAACAACCGGTTTACCATTATCAACCGTATCCTAGGTACACTTATCAACAACCTCAACAACCCCAGTACGGTCCGGTTAATCCTGGTTTTCCAGGAGGATATAATATCCCTAATGCGATTCCTGTTCCTAGTTATCCTGGATATCCTCCTCTTGGGACTGGTCTTGTGACCCAGAGTTTTAGAGATCCTAACCGGCAGTTACCGTTTATCGCAACTTTGGATTTACCAGACTTGACGCGCCTAACGAACGATCCAATTCAATATCTTCCATTCTGGCCGCTAATGCCAAACAAGTTGCCCAGTGATATACCTAAGTTCGAAGGTAAGTCTGGAGAGGATTCGTCCAATCACGTGATGACTTACCACCTCTGGTGTGCTTCCAATTCTATCTCGGATGATTCGATCCGCTTACGTCTTTTCCAGCATACGCTCATTGGTCTCGCGGCGAAGTGGTACATTGAGTTACCACGGGCCTCTTTTTACAATTTTAGCCAGTTAGCTACCTCGTTCCTAACTCATTTTCAGTTGCCGGTCAGATACGATAATGGCACGGAGCTATTAACTTCATTAAAACAGTCAACCTCCACCTATATTTCCGATCATATTCATGAATGGAGACGTCGAAGACGTTTAGTGAAAGTTTTTATCCCGGACCAAATCTTAGCTGAATGGTTTGTAAAATCATTATTACCGAAGATTACTGAAGATGTAGCTAAGGCCAGAGTAGTTACTGAGGAGCAATTCATTGCTCAAGCCCAGTACCTTGACTTAGTTTACACTCAGTCGGGTACGTTGCACGAGAAGATCCCAGATCTTCCTAAGTCGAATCAAATCGCTGTTGCTCCTTCGGGGTCTCATGCTGTTGATGGCATGATTGGTACGGTGAATACTAAAAATAAGAAGAAATACTCAAAGAATTCTTCTCCAATAATAACCTTACCGGACTCCCCGAAAGGTGAATCTTCTCCTGAAATTACTGCCGATATTCACGCTGTAGAGTCATCTACGGCTAAATCAAAAAACGGTGGTAAGAAGAAAGGCAAGAAGAAGGATAAAGTAGACAAGGCTCCAAAGGAGAAAAAAGAGAAGTCAGAATCTAACGACGAAAAACACAAATCTCGCTATCCTTGTTTAATTTGTGAAGAAGATCATTTCACAAGAGATTGCCCTCATCGGGCAGAGGTTGTGAAAATCGTTAAAGGTTCCCCAACTCCTGCTGTTTTGAAAGATCCATTTCCGAAGCAGGAGAGTAAAATGATAGGTTCTTCCTCGAGTGCCAGTGAAGAACCCATATTGATGATGTCTCACGCACGGATTGCAACTCGATCGCAAGATTATGGTAGTAAGCATCCTGTTGATGGTAAAGAAGCAGAATCTTCTCATTCTAATCCATCAACCTCAGCTCCCGGTTCCGATCCACTACAAATTGAGAAGCCTAACCCGGACTTGGTAATTAAACCGCCCGCTAAGGGTATACTTCGAAATTCTGCTTTCAATCCACATGCGAGAGCAGCTAAGAATTATAACATTGTTGAGGATTTAGTTGTTTCACCCTCAACAATGTCGGCTTTGGAAGTGCTGCAATCATGCCCAGCACAACGAAAATTACTCCCACTCCACCATTAGAATGGTCTTAGTTCAGGAAGATGAATTCGGAACCGAACATGTGATATATTATCTTAGTAGGACGTTAAATCCCATTGAGCTAAAATATTCGCATGTGGAGAAATTGGCCCTGGCAGCTGTTCAGGCTGTCCAGCGTTTTCGTCATTACATTCTTCTCCATAAAACTACAGTGATTTCGGATTGCAACCCTATGATCTACAATTTGACGAAACAATTGCTAGGGGGCAAGTACTCCAAATGGATTGTTATCCTGCAGGAGTTCGATTTGGAGTTCGAGAAGTCCAAGTCTAAGAAATCCTTAGTTTTTTCGGAATTGATGTGTGACTTCCCACGTGCTGACATGGAAACTGTGGCAGAGGAACCCATTGCGGATGAATCTCTGTTTCTTATCAGCACTTTAGATCCGTGGTATGGGGATATAATCGTTTATCTCCAAACCCAATCCTTTCGGCCCGAAGTTTCAAAGTCGGAACGCCGGAAAATTCGATTCCAGTCCCAACAATACAGAATTATTGGAGATACTCTTTATCGTCGTGGGGCGGACCTGGTTTTTCGTCGTTGCTTAACTCATGAAGAGGTAGAAAGGGTTTTGAATGACTGTCATTCTGGAGCGTGTGGCGGTCATATGTCTGGGTATGCCACAACTCAGAAGGTGTTGCGTGCTGGCTATTTCTGGCCGTCCATGTTTAAAGATTGTATCATTGCGGTCTGAAAATGCCACAACTGTCAAGTGTTTGATCGCAAGATGCGCGCACCACCTGCTCCTCTCCACCCTATAATTGCCATTGGTCCTTTTACTAAATGGGGGATCGATTTTATTACTTGTAACCCTCACTTGGCCGGGGGGCATGCGTATATCATCCTTGCGGTTGATTATTTTACTAAATGGGCGAGGCGATGCCTACATTCGAGGCAAGCGGCAAAACAACAGCGATTTTCGTATTCAATCATATTATTGCTAGATTTGGTGTCCCACAAGCGATCATCACTGAACATGGGCGCCATTTTCGAAACATTATGATGACAGAACTTACAAGCCAGCTTGGTTTACGCCATGATAGTTCTACTCCTTATTATCCTCAAGCAAACGGTTTGGTTGAATCTATCAACAAAGTTCTAGTTATCATGATCCGACAAATCATTGGTATTCATCGGTCGAATTGGCACAACATGTTATTTTCAGCACTTTGGGCATATCGAACCTCAGTAAAAACATCAACAGGGTTCACTCCTTTCCAACTAGTTTATGGTTTGGAAGCAGTGCTGCCCATTGAATGAGAAATCCCATCACTTCAAATGGCTATCGAATTACTTCCAGCTACTTCCAAAGAGGAGAAGCATCTGTTATACTTAGCTAAATTAGACGAGACTCGACGTGATGCTGCTTTGGCAATCGAGACTCACGCAAAAAGGATGAAAGCTCAGTATGATCGTAACGTGACCCCTCGTAATTTTTCGGAAGGAGACCTAGTGCTATTATATGATCAAGCTAACGATAAATTAGGTGCTGGAAAATTCGTTCCCATGTGGCATGGACCCTACATTGTCAAGCGAAAGCTGGCAAAAGGGGCCTATGAGCTGGTAGATTTTGATGGGGACTCTTTGGGTAAGCCCAGAAATGGACTTTACCTAAAGAGGTATTATGCTTAAATGGTGGGTATGGAGATTTAGTTAATTCTAGTTAGGCTAAATTTTCTTTCTAGCTGGTATGTTTGCTTAGTTTAGGCTGTGTGCTTAGTTTAAAGAGTGTGTTTTTGTCATTATTCTGGCTTATCTTGGTTTTACTCTTGATATTGCAGATGTCGATGCCTCTCGAAACGTACATTGGATTTGCTGATGGTGCTTGTCGTAGTACACGGAATATTTCTTCCGCAGCTTGGGTTATCTATTCGCCCTCAGACGAGTTAGTTTCTATGCATGGGGTGAGCCTCGGTCAAACAACAAACAACATTGCAGAATATAGTGCAGTGATTGAATTATTATCTGAATCTATTTCATTTGGGATTCGGAGTTTGATAGTGAGGTTAGATTCTCAACTCGTTGTATTACAGCTTAATAGAGTCTATGCCATTAGAAATCCAATGTTATTAAGATTGTTTTTGAGGGTGCGTCTCTTGGAACGTGAATTTGATTACATTGAATATCAGCATATTCCAAGGTCTTTAAATACATTAGCAGATGCAATGGCGTCTCGAATGTTAAATAGACATTTGTAACAATCATAAATGTAAATTTATAAACATTTCATCACACATGTTTAACAAAATAAGCCGGTAATAATGATATATATAGATAGGAGTGTGTCAAAAAGATACATCGTCTTCGATCATAGGTTGAAAAACACCTTGTGATCGGCAAAAATGATAAGTACAAAAAACCAAAAATGTCATATGTGTCTACAAAAGTGACTAGCCAATCACTGGTGGTGCTCTCTATACGAGACCACTGCCCGTGCTACCCTACACAGGAACCTCCTGAAAGGTCCTGGGACTGCGACCACGTAACGCTGAAGTCGGATAGGAATGTCATCTATAGTGGTCTCTGGTATATCCGTCATCAGACGCTCTAGATCCTGTTCCAGCTCGGCTAAGATCTCTGCGGCCGCATCCTGTGGGGTCGGCACTGGTACAGCTGGTACTCTCCTCTCAAAAGCCCGGAGGTTGGCCGGACGCCGCGGACTCACATCTGCATTTTGAAAATTTGTGCTATCAGTTTTGAGACGATATATAAAAAAAAAAAAAATAGATAATTTAAAAACTTGTGAAAAATGAAATACCTCTGTCATCCCATTGTTCTCCCTGTGGAAGAACCATGTCAGGATCATTGCGAAAATCCATTCCGGCGTACGGAAAATCCTGAATCGCAAAGACCTGGCCCTCCAGCCAGTGAAAGTAACCATCAGGAAATCGAACAACTGCTTCTCCCTCATCAGGATGTCGGGCCATTACCGCAACCCATCTCGTCAACTTAGGCTCCCGAGGAGCCCCAACTGGAACTGTAAGATGCTGGGGGATCAGCATTGGAACTCTCTCTAGGGCAAAGCTCACAACTAAAGGCCCCTATCCAAAGGTCTTCAGTTGTCCTCTCTTTGCCCTGGTTAGTTGGCCCTTCATATTGGTCAACACAGCATCGCACCAGTTGAAAATGGTGCCTTGGAAGCAATCTATAGCCATCCGCATTTGGGAACCAGTGGCTATGTGCAAAGCGGCAGCGCCGCAAAGTCTGGTAACTGTAAAGGCAATTACCATGAGTTCAGGTCGGGATATGTATTTGATTTCTATCCCCTTCTCCTGGTTTTGATTGTTGCACCACTCTAGCCGGAGACTAGCAAGGGATTGGCCACCCGGCCTAGTCCCGAATAGAGAGAGTTACTCGCCCCTGTTAGGTAAGCCAGTGAGAAAGTATATGTCGGAGGACTCTATCTCGAGCTGGTTTTCTCCGATGTAAAAACATTGATCCTGAATATTCCACCTTTCAACCAGCCACTCTAAGAATGGCACCTGGGCCCTCATGCCAGGTATGGCCCAGTACTTGTAGAGACCGCATGCCTTTAACGCATCAATAGAAGGTTGATGACCTATTGCGGCCAAATCAACGTCTTCGTGTTCTCTTTCACGCCAATCTAGCATGGTGAGTGTCCTACATACCAAAAAGCAATGATTAGAATTCATTAAACAAAATTTGGTTTGTTAAAATTGGGGTTTGGGATTTCAAAATCCGCGTTTCACGGGGTACGCACCCCGCGTTTAGAAAACAGAGCGGCGGTACACAGCTGTTCTGAAGGCGGGCTACGTACCCCGACCTTTTTCCCATATACGAAAAAGTCGGGGTACGCAGGTCGCCCATGGGGTACCTGCGTCCCCCGAGAAACGAATTTTAAAACCCTAAACCCTCCAAAAAATCAAACTAAGACTTGAAATGAAATTCTAAACGGATGAAATTGAAGAGGAGGATGTTGTGAAATACCTGAAAGAGACGGCGCTCGATTCTGATGGTCGGATTCTCCGCAAAGTCCACGGGAAGTTTTCTTGTCAAAAGCTCTTTTCTCAACCTCAACAGTAAAATGGTAAAAATGACATGGTAAAAGCTCTTTTTATAGCTTTTTGGATGAATGAATGCTAAGTTTGTTTATTTTTCACCATGAAAGGACATTTTTCAATGTATTTTTACCCATCTTAAACAGGTATGAGTAATGTGTCGTTTTTGTGCAGGACAAAAGGACTTTAGAGTAAAATCATCATTTTTCATGAACCAAAACATCAGAGTCATCTTTTAAGCTCTTTTCTGACTCCTAAAATATGAAAATATTGCCGAGCGTTTCTTTTACACTCGTTAAAACGGAATTAAAAGACGGTCCCCTTATAGCTCTTTTCTGACCGTAAAAACAGGAAACGATTGTCGGGTTTTTGTCGTTTCAAACTCGATACGGAAATAAAACGACGTGTCCTTGATCGCTTTTTACTTTTCAGGTCAGAGACACTAATCATGAAAGTACTCCTTGGTCGCAAGATCAAGCGGTTCTCTCAGGTATTATTTTATACTTTTTCGGGCTTGGGAGACACAAATTTACGAAAAAGTTCACCTTGGAGTCTTCTTTAGTTTTTCAGACTCTCTAAAATTGAAAAACGCCGAGTTTCTCCTATACTGGACTCGTTAAAATTTCACAGTAGAGGACCTGTTCAATTACAAATAGGAACGGACCACTCCTTCTTAGGGTCCGAATCTAAACTAAGTTGGACTCATCCGAAGGATGAGCTTATAATCAAGCATATGTTATCCTCCTCAAGCTTGTAAAAAATAAAGAGGTACTTGCCAGAAATGGTGGGGGAAAAGAGAGAAGAATGAACCGATTTGTTATCCTTTGTTACAAAAGAACCTTATCACCGCTCTTGAACACGACACTTTTCATTTACCTGGGTTGGGAAATCCTTTGCCTTAAAAGTTGATCAAACCACTTTGAAAGTCTTCAACCATTTCCGGGTATTAACTTTGGGTCAATCGTCACCAAGCCATCTGTCATGTCGTTATGTGTTCAAGAGGTCTCTGCAAATAAACCATTCATATGCAAAATACTTGTCATCCATTTGACCATCCCTGAGTCAGTCCTTACAGCAACATTTCTTCAACTTGAACAATGATTTCGTGTTGTGGGCTTGCCTGCAACGGGTCGCTTTCTATCGACATCAGCACATTATCTAGAAAGATGACTTAGAAATCGTCAGTACCTTGAAGTCTGCATGCATCAATGGCAGGTTTCTCGCCTTTGACGACAGTTTACATCATTGACTTTCGATCGAAGGATTCCGTGACATGTTCGACATCAACCCATTTATTCACATTTCATGGATTGTACTGGGTACTTTGAGAACCATTGACATTACTGGTGGTCTCTCTCACACTTGTTAATGGTTTACATCATTGACCGGTAATCAAGTGGTTTCTACCATGCTCGACATCAACTCATTTATTCGCATGGATAGAATCGTACCAATTCGGGAAGTAGAAATGAAGACCCTGGATCTAGTTTCCACCATCCAGGCTGCGAGGAGTTTTGTATTCATTATGTAGTAGACTAATCATAAACAGATGGCTGCGTCCATACTGTGTCTACAAAAGTCTATGATTGTGATGTACTGCAAAATCATTCTTGTATCAGAGCAGTAGTTAGATTGTTAGTTAAAGTTTTCAATCTGAGTATGGGAATGCCTACCCCAGCGATGATATTATCTTATATATGTATTTTGTGTTGAATATTTGCAGGTTCTGACCAGGTCCTCCGCAAGATACTCCTTGAAATGATAAAGTACTTCACCCTTCCTAGATCATAAAAACCCTAATCTACTACAGGCTTCGCACTTTAGGGGGCAATCTGTTAAACTAAAAAATGTCACCATGACTATTTGCAGTTAGTATGGCTCCATCCACCGTCATACTATCCTCCTTGGCAAGTCTTATGCCTCTGCTCTCCATGTCAAACTTCAAGAAAGAGAGAAAAGTCATTTAAAGTCAAATTATCTCTGGTACGCAGTTTCTCTTAGCCTTACCTGCGGGTACGCAACCCAAGTTCACAATACATGCGTACTTGTACGCTCTGTATGTAAAGGGGTGGGTGCGTACTCCTGTAAAGGTCAAAAGGCGCAAGTTTCACTCCAAAAAAGTTACTTGTGGTCATTTCTAGAGTCTTCTAGAAGTATGTTTGACGTGTATGAAGCGCCTCGAGATGGTTCATGTATCCCTACCAAAGAGGAACTTATCCCATCAATAGGGGAGCTATCCCATCCAAAGAGGGGATTATCCCATTGATGGTGGACCTGAATAAATTCCTCTAGAGCACTATAAATACAGGTATTGGGCCAAAGGGAGGGGAGGTTGAAAGCTGAACATTCCTAAGGGTAGATGCTGCTGGAATTAGGACTTCCTTGTAGAAGCTTGTGAGGAGAGATTACCATCTTTACCTGTTTCCATTGGGAGGTGGGTGAGCTGATCAGAGTAAGGGAGAACTCTTGTGGACCCTGGGAGGAGCTTGCACAACACCAAGGCTCAGGTTGTAATGGTTCCTTTTGTTACCTTTTAATACAAATTAGTCCATTCTTCTCAACAATTTGTTATTAATGAGTTGTTTCATATACTCCTTGGTCTATATGTTAAATATGTTTTATTTTATGTGATATTCAGGTGCTATTTAATCGTTTGATTGTTGGTGAATGCAGGTTTCGAAGTGAAGGAGGAGCTCATTCGGATCAACGGAGCTAGACTACTGCAACAGCATTGGATTACGGGTAGGATCTAAACACTTGATTTCTCATATTGTAAAAGCATATTTAGGGAAGGATTGCTCTTATTTGTCTTGTTTGTCATTAGAAAGTCTTAGGCTTTCTAGGAAGGTCGGTTGTGTCCGCACTAACGACTCTTTCCGCGTGACAGACATTACAAAGTAAATTATGACATGAAGTATTAAGTCACTTGAATTATGATAAAATGAAAATGTTATCTCAAATGGTACTTTCTTTACCTCCTATTTCTTCTACTAATGGTGTTTGTAAAGATTATGTGTTTGATAAACACCACATGGAAAGGTTTTATAAAGGTAAAGTTTGGCATGCTAATGAAAAATTTCATTTAAGCTATAGTTATATATGTGGTCTACTTGAAACTCATTCCTTGTCTCATTCTTTGTATCTTCCTACTTTTATTAATGATTATAGTAGAAAACATGGCTTATTTTTAGAAAGATAAAAGTAAAAACTTTGGTAAATTTAAAGAATTTAAAACCATGATTAAAAACGAATATTAGAAATGCATTAAGACATTTTAGAACTAATAACATTGAGTAATTCATTAAAAGGGAATTTAATACATACTTATTTAAGCATGGTATTCAACATCAAAATGTTGTTCCTTATACCCCTCAAGAAAATGGGGATTATTAAAGGAAAAACATAACTTGGTTGAAATGGCTAGATTTATGCTTTATTCTAAGGTATTAGATAAAAGATTTTCGGCTAAAGTAATTTGGTATGCTAACAATATTTTAAATTGAGTTCCTACTAATATATTTTTCAAGTTACTCTAGAAGAAAAATGGAATGGAAGAAAACTTGATACTTATAACTTTAATATACTTGAAACTGAATGATGGGCTTATATTCCTATTGACAAATGGAAAAGTTTAACAACCAAGTCTCACAAATCTAGTTTCATTGGTTATTGTGAAGATTTTAAAGCTTACAAGTTATTTTATTTGTCTACCTATGGTGTTATCATTGAACAAGAGTTCAATTTAATGAGATTTATTGTCACATCTCCATTTAACTACAAGGAATAAATTTCAGGAAGGTAAAATTCATTGGCATGATTTTTTTTTATGAGAACTAAACTATATTTCTAATGTTCAATTTCAGCTATTAGTATTCAACCTAATTCCTCTTGTTTATATATATATATATATATATATATATATATATATATATATAGATAGATAGATATAGATATATATATATATATATATATATATATAGATATATATATATATATATATATATATATATATATATATATATATATATATATATATATATATATATATATATATATATTGTTTGTGACAATATTCCCTCTACTTTTCATTTAATAATTTCCATTTCATGTTAGTTATATTGCTTGCATGATACCTTTTACTTGATCTCTTGCATAGGCCTCATTCACTATGTATTTAATAAAAATTGTTATTATTCTTCTCCCTTTCCTTTTAATGTATATAACATTCATAGTCTTCCATTGCATTAAAAATATATATATCGACCTAAACAACACATATGACTTCACACATTAATATTTGGATACACACTATAACCACAATATACATTTGTGTTCATGACTCATTGCAAGGCACGACATATACATTTGTTATATTGGCTCGTTGCAAGGCATGACATATGTGAAACAAAAACACGCATCGCCACCCACACACACACACACACCCACACACACCCACACACCCACCCACCCACCCACACACACACACACACACACACACACACACTTTATCACACATTCCACATGTGGTATTTATCGTTATATTGTTTCCACTGGCACTCATACTTGGTTAACCATATAATTCTAATGGTTCTAGATTTTTCAATCCAATTGGCGGCACTTTCAGTATCATTAATGGACAATCCTAGTACTCAAATGGATCTTGGTGTTGATGGTGCTTTTCATGCTCTAGACTTTATCTCAGGATGGAGTGTGTAGATCACTTGGAAAGGGGTTAGGATAACCACCCTACCTAACCGTTCTGGTGCTGCCTCATTTGCACTTGTTCGAAGGTCGCATGGATCTCTTCTCTAATTCCAAACCCTATCATATATATATTTTTTTTCTTCTAGTGAATATTTGACTTCCATTCATCAATGAAATTATTTAAAATTCCATAGGAGGGTGGTCATATACTCTTGGAAGTAATATTTGTGGTATGAGTCTTGTTTTCAATATTTTCAAACTTGATTTATGGTTAATGTACATGTTAAATTTTATTCTTAAGTTATCATATATTTTGAATCCTCGACAATATTGATACTAAGGTCACCTTACTCTATTCCAAGGAATGTATTATGGTTTTGGAGTAAATCTTTAATACCCTTCTACAACATCTATCAGAGATGCTCCAAGATGCTCAATGGTTTTTTAACTGAGGCTTGAGGTAAGTTCTAGGGTTCACTTTATTTTATTGTCATTGTGAACTTATATCCCTTTTCCTTTATTAAGGTTCCCACTATTTAACACCTTTTTTGTTTCCTTGCAGTTACTACCCAGGGTAATGCACTTGACTGTTAACTATTACAAGAAAGGAACCTTGGATTTTTAGTGTGTTTGTTTCTCAATAATACTAATATACTTTGAGAATTTTCTTTTAACCAATAATTTTTTGTATTTTATGCATGTATGCTAAGGATTTGGTTCCGACATTGGGTGAAGGGATTAAGGGAATATCCATTTCCTACTCTTTCATATTTCGAGCATGAAATGTAGGCTCTTTCTAAGTTTTATCCTCCTTGTCACCAGTTCGCTTGCCATGAACCCATGGCTTCCATACTGGGGCTAAAGGACATATTTTAGGCTTACATTGCTACCATTTTCTTCTTAGCAAACTATTGGAAGGGAGTTCTTGGCTCTATCATTCAATTTATTTTCTTCTTAATGGTTTTAGTGTGACTTTTTCTATGGCTATTCCATGGCTGGTTCCATTACCTGTGTAAGTAAATATTGGGAAAAATATTTTGTACCTTATGAGTTTCTATTCGATGGTAACCCTATAAGTGATGAGCACTGGTATTGCACCGAGGATGTTGCAATTCCAAAGTGCTTCTCAACTTAAATTATCAACCCTGGGTTCATACAAACTTAGTGGTGAAAATGCTATATGCACAGCAAGTTAGGCTCTACTCATGTCATCCTCATCCATGAAATCAAATTAATGTGTTCAGAGACCACTCCTCCAACAAATTATAATGAAGATTTCTTATGAAATCATAAATGAACACGATTCTAACTACAAAGGCGAAAATTCCATTCATTAAAATTAAATGGAAATTGAAATTTCATCAAAGGAAAAGGGCTAATATATCTGCAGAAGTAATCATGCTAATCTACTTGCACAATTAAGCAAATCAATAACCTAGCATCATTTGTCTACTCATATTTGCTTGAAAATCAGAAATCTAATTTTTAATACACTCATGAAGAAAATTACTAACTCTAACTATGTTTTGCTATCTGATGGTTGTAGTGAGGAAAGAATGAGGAAGGAGTGGTCCTAGAGTCTTCCATAAAAATAAAATCATAGTGTGGGAACCATTACTGAAATTTATAATGCCAAAGTCAAAGTATGGAGAAAAACTGGTTGGAGAAAGCAATGTCATAGTTCTGCTATAAGAGGTGCTACAGGAGGTCCTGTATTGCTATAGGAGGCCCTGTTTTTCTACAATAATAGGATCCAAGAGATTTTTGAGGCAAAAAATGATCTTTTGAAGGAAGAGGAAGGTGTATAGAGATAGAAGGAGATGAATGAATGGCACGTGGGCCCCTTAGCCATTCATAGTACCCCTCAGAGATCTATCTTGCACCAAAGTTTATGCTTACCATGTCCATTTCCTGAACATAGTAGATTTAGAGACTGAGTTTGGAATCAAGGTGAGGTGCCTAGAGGCAATATGGGGTGGTCCAAGTGGATGTGGAAAGGTTTTCCCACCTGTGCAGATCAACACAGTTCCTACAACTAGCCAACTACATACATCCAATGATCATTATTGTAGTAATGTAAATAATCATGGAAAGTATGAGTTGAATTTTATTGAAGTCTACTATAACCTACAACACAACTTCAATTATCAAACCAACACTGCTAAATTTGATATTTCAAATATTAAACATCTAGAAGAATTGAAATCTAGTACTTACACTTTCCAGTAAACCATAAACATATATTTTTAAGTTCTTATTGTGGATCTTTCTAATCACTCCTCCTACAAGAGAGGTGATAGGAAAACCTACAAAAATAAGTTTTTATGATATAAAATCTATTGAAACAAAGAAAGAATTGCAATTCTTTGAAACAAGAACAAGTAAGAAATACAAAAGAGGCAGTAAAGACTATGTGTTGGGCCCAAACCCAAGCGTTTCATCCCTATAAAACTAACTCAGATGTAGAACTATGGTAAAATTCTCATTAACATAAAATTATAGTCACTTACATGATATGGAAGATAAGAGTAACAATGTCAAGAAATAAGTTCTTAGTAGCTACCCCTAGTTGCAACAAAAATTCCAATCCTAATGAGCCTCTTGGCTGGTTTATTTATACAAAAAGGTGGCTAATTAAATATTCATTGAAAAGAGGAATGATTTCCTCCAAAATATTGATATTTGTGGATCTATTCCTCCTTGATCTTCACATGTACTTGGAGTCCCTCAGGGGCCAGCGAACTCGAGATATGAGTGAAGATCCTTGATCTCAAGCCAATTTAGAGAGTTAATGAGGTGGACAAGACCCCCTATATTATCTCTTGTTTGTCTCCATCAATCTACTGCATAGCAAATGCCTACAAATATGCCTCTTTTCCTGCAAATTAATCACATTATGCCATAAAATATCACAAACAACCTTTAGTCTTCCTACTAAGCACATTATGGAAAAAAATGTGAATTAATGTGTGAAAAGGAGAGTTTTAAGAGCTGCAGGATAGCACAATCAGCTTCTAAATATACTTATTGACGGGACCCATCAATAGGGTTAGAATGTTTTTGTAAAAATAAGAGGGTTACTATTCCTCCTCCCAAGTTTCTAGTGTAAAAATTGACTACATGGACCCTTACTGTATTTGTATAATTAATGTTAAAAGTTTTCCAAACACACACACACACACACACACACACACACACACACACATATATATATATATATGATATATATATATATATATATATATATATGTGTGTGTATGTATATATATATATATATATATATATATATATATATATATATATATATATATATATATGAGATGTTACCTCTCAGGCTGATGTGAGTTTCAATATATTTATTTTAGTGGTTATCAAATAATCACCTTGCACATTACTGATTATTTCACTTAATTCTACCTAAAGCATTCATATTAGTGTTTTGTAATGTATATAGGGAAACCATTGTTTTCTTTCTCCTTCCAAAATTTATACAGATCAGTTTATTCTTATTGAACTATAAATACAAGGCCTGTTAATAATATTTACTAATGTACATTTCATTTTTACAGTCACAATTTACTTATTGTTTGGTTTTCTTGCAAAAATAATTAAACTTGCAGAGTCTCATCTTATCTTATGCATGCATGTAATTATAATTTATTAATATTTTAGGTCTAATATGTATCTATATATATATATATATATATAGTTTAGGATTCTATGGTTACTATGGTTACTTGTAATTGGGAAACCATAGTTTTCTCCTTCTGACCTATGTTAGAAAACCAAAAAGGTAGAAACATTTTCGTATGTTGACAATTACTCGTGATATTCTTATTTTATCATTAGATTTGTTTATGTTATTCTTTATCTTCTTATCATCAATAATAATCAAATAAAAACCATGAATATCAGTGACGCCAGAAGTAGGCACTCAGCTAGGGCTAAAACCCCTATGTAGGGGAAAACCTAGTGAAACTCTTCCACTAATAGATTCAAATCAAATTGAGACAAACAAATACCTTAGAATTGACTAAAAGACCTTCCTCACTCCACCAAGTCAGACTTCTAGGATTATTATCAAACTTCAATACTATTGTTCAAGACAAACAACTTCAACACAATAACTACACAAAATTTCAGCGCTTGAGCTCCTAGATTTTTAGCTCGCTTGCATTTCTGAAAATTTCGGCCCTCCTACAAACCAAAAAATTTTCACGTATGGTAGTAGATAGAGAAAATTTGGCTTCCTTTTCTTTGATAAGTGTCTCCTTCTCATTCACTAGGTTTTTGCCCTTCTTCTTAGGTATTTTGCTCCACTTTTTCTCCTTTAAAATCTGCAGATCAAACTTGCTTGAGTGCATGTCTAAATGAGGATGAGTAGCTACCAATATATAATATTTTTGTTTGGTCAAATTACCCTAATGAGGCTGAATTGTCTTCTTTGAGGCCAAACTAGCGAAGAATCCCTAATTGACTTAATATACATCAAAATAATTTTCTTGATAGATAAAGTCCAAGAAGGGACTACTACATGGTGACAAAGATTATGACTCAAAACATCAACCCTAGAAGTCTACAATGGAGGATTTGACCTAAAATGAAAATAATAAAGATTAAAGCCCTTGCTTATAAATATTTTTTCTTTCATAATAAATTTTTTATTTTTCTTTCTCTTGACAAATACATTACATCATGAATCAAATAGAATTATGTAGACCAACACTAGTTACATTCTTCAACACTTCCTCTTAACTAGGGAGGTATTCATAATAGGTAAATGGATGAACTTAAAATGATATGTTTCTGTGAAGAGACACAATAGACATAGTGCTATAGATTATATACTTGACCAGAGTGTCTAGCTAGGTGGGACTAAGGTGTGTTCCAATATTTAGCCTCTTTAGGTACCATCATGCTTCTACTCTAATGCCAACCCAGGGATCTGGGTATCATATCCAACGTCAAAGCTCCATAAGACCAATGATACCTTGCCTACCTCAGGATCTAGACATCATCATAGGCAAGCCAAATTTCCTCCCAAGAATCTTGTCGCCCCAAGATGTTTCATCTCTCCCTATCAACTAAAATAGTTATATCCACTAGTCCAAGCAGGCTTCAAAATTTTCAACCTTCTTATGTAGAGATCCTATATAATCACAACCCCAATTTGTAATAAACTTTCAAATAAATATACATGTTTTAGCACAAACCTTCAAGTACCTCAATCATCCTGATGCTACTTAAATCATCATTATATTATCCAAACACCTCTCATTGGAATATTTCTTCTTTATTTAACAAAACCAAACTCAGTCTCAGCTCTTATTCCAAAACATCCAAGTCTTGTTTACAACTTCATGAATCAAGATGATCCATTTCTATTGTTTTTATTCATTCTTTAATCTCATTCTTACTTAAAGTTATTCACTATAATTGTCATAATATGCCCTCCCTCTTATCTGGGGAGAGATACCCTTTGTTCCTCATAACATAAACCTCTTTCTTCTAGCCACACAAGTTCTTTTATTTAATTCATATCATTGGAGTAACTTCAACCTTTCAAAGCTTCCTTCCTTTAGGAACATCATTTTTTTTTCTAGGTAATTCTATTCTATTAAAGAAAAAGATAAAAATACAATGAGGCTTCGGCCTCTACAGTACTGAACATAGTTATGTCATTGGTAAACAAAAAACAAAACTTGACTGCCCACCGAGTGGAAACCAGTCCAAGTGTACCCAAATGTCAAATTCCCACACAGGGATCCTATAACATAATAAAAAACAAAAGAAATCCCACACAGGGGTCTTAAGTCAGAACTAATCAGAATGTACCACATGGATTGAAAAAGCATTAGGATAAAACCACATGAAAAAAAAATACAAGATGACCTGGTGGTTCGAGCAGATGTCTTGCTGAGCCCACTAAGCATTTGGTGGAGGCCCCTCCACTACACGATAGTTGTACTCATCCTCGTCCACCGGCTCATCCACTGCTACAGTCATGGCACCTTGGCTGCCACCGACCTCTTGCATGTCGCTTAGGCTACCATCCACTGCATGCTTGCCTCCAACAATCTCCTTGCCATGCAGAGTGTTGTCATGGCCATCTTTGTGCCTGAGCTTAGCAATCTTTCTATCCCTATCTTCTGGTCCGCCTATGTCACGCATCTCCTCGGCCTTCGGTTTCATGTTGGTCTGTCATTTCTCTGGCCCAGGTTTGTGGGTTTTAGTAGCCTGCTCATCTTGCGAATGCAATTCTTCACTGGAGACCACTGTGATAGTGGCGGTAATGTCGGGATGATGCAACATGCTATGGAAACAGAATTGGGTAATGTGGTAGGAAGGATGAGGGGGTTTAGGAGGGCTTGTCATTTGGGTAGCTGCATTCATTCTTCGGGCACCATATTCCTGTACCCGATCTCTTCCACTGTGGGTATGCGGATATCTGCTACAGAGATGGTCTTTGGATTGATCATAAGAGGGTGAGAAGGAAGGGGTCTCTGGTTCATGGGTGGGTGTAAAGGTGGGGTGAGTGCTTCGGCTGTGATTGCTACCACGTCTGTTGTGCATCCGATGGCGTTACCTCGACATGGCTTGTCTGGCAGGTTGGAAATTAGTGTTATGGGCTAGGATGGTAGTGATACTATCAGTATGAGCAGCAAGTGAAGCAGGGGTCACTCTGGAATTACTGGAGTTGTTTAGTCAAGAAGCAAAGGTAAACTAGGTGGAATTTAGAGCACAGTGAGTGGTTTGGGTGAAATGGAAACCATTCCCCAAATCCATGCAGCTGAGAAGCCAGAAGCGTCTAGTGCGGATGCTCGACTCCTTTGCGTGAGGGGGGCAAGAGAATCTGAGTGGGGAAGGGGAGAATGAATTCTACCTTGCACTAGCCATGTCTTTGAGCTTGCTGCAAACGTCTCGATCTGAGCACCAGGTTAATGGTGATTACAGGTTGACAATTTTATGCCATAAATTGGCGTGGAGGAGGATGCGGGTGGCCATGTGGCTCGGCCGCCTATCGTTCTCCTGTCTTATCTCCATTAATTACAACTTAATCACCCGCATCCGGGTGCAGTCCATCGTTTTGCACCAATTCATTATATTCTTGTAAATGGGAGGCATTGGTGATGATATTGAATGAGCTTGTATGTAGAGTCCGATCATTGTCCACCCCTAAATTTTCCAGGAGATCAGCCACTTTGTTGCCATCTCTTCTGATGTGCTTGGAAGTGATTGTTCTGTTAGTGGTGAGACAATGTTCTATGAGCTCAAACCTTTTTGCAAATCACCAGCTACTAACCACTCTGCATGCCAGGGTCCCCTGCAATATCTATTTAGCCATATTGATAAGAATCTGAGAGTCTCCTTCTATTATTAAGGGAAAGAATCTGTGTTGTTGAGATAAAAGAAGACCTTGCCACAACCCTTCTAGCTCTGCAAAATTGTTCGTATCCCATCCAATTGAGCCCAGAAAGAGTAATAGTTGTTTGCCCCTATGATCCTGAAAAATTCGTCCATATCTTGCTCTGCTTGGGTTGCCTTTGGAGGCTCCATCAAAGTTTAATTATATCATATTATGTGGTGGAGGGATCCATTTGCTTGGGGTAATATGGTGAATAGAGGATTTATTATGTTTTGTTGTTACTTGGTTCATTCATAAGTTTCAATTTGTCCAGATATTCTGTTCTGTGGAAGGGAAGGAAAGTATTCTTCATTCCAAGTTTGGAGCATTAAGGTTTCGTGGAGATTATTGCAAAAGCTATCTAAAGGACTTCTAATGGTGTACATTGATCTTTAAAGATGCAGCGGTTCCTTTCTTTCCATATCGACCAGATGAGGAGACCTAGAATAATTTTCCACAAAGAATTTAGCAGTTTACTTTTGTACGGATTGGTTTCCCATCTACGTATGGTGTTGGTAATATCTTCTTTAACTCTTCCTTATTTTTGGCATCTAAAGCTTGCTTTTTCCCAAAGTTTGTTTGCCAAACCACATGTGTGCATGAGGTGCTGAATGGTTTCTTCCTATTGTTTGTACAGTTGGCGCATATGGAGGGTTCGTGGAAAATTCGTTTCCTTAGATTGTCCCAAGTATGTAGTTTTTTGTTGCATACCAGCCATAGAAAAGTGGAGACTTTGGGCCAAATGTTGGGTGACCAAAGTTTATCCCAAAGAGGATCTTTGACTATTTGATTTCAAATTATAAGTTTGTACACCTCCTGAGTGGTGAAGGTACCTCTTGCAATATAGCCCATCATATTATATATTTCTTGTCAAAGAAACGAATTCTCCTAGTGCTAAGCTCTGTGTCCAGATCCTTATGTATAGATTCATTTCCTTACCTAATGATATGTACCGAGCTTATCCATTGTCTACAGTTTTGAATGGGGGTGGGCTTCCAACATTGGCTAACTTTATCCATCTGATGCTCTTCCCAGTCCTGTATTTGACAAGATTTGATCAGGTCACATAGTTTGGGTCTTTGCTACCAAGAATTGCCATAGAAGCATGCATTGTTTCCATCCCTTATTTCCCAGAAGCTGTGATGTTGGATTATTGCTTTGTGCTGACTGGTTGCAGTCCAGATTAGGGAGCCTTTTTCCATTTCTGTGAGTCAAATTAATTGATCTTTCAGGTGGTTGTTTGCATATTTAGCAGTCCAGAGGATGGCCCAAGGTGTGTGCGGTGCAGAGATCCATCTCCACCATAATTTTGCACCCATGACTACATTGTTGTGTTGAGGGTCTCTTATTATAGTGCCCCCTAAGTTTTTTTGAAGGCACATAGTTGACCACTCGACCAGTGCCCATTTTCTATCTTGTCCCAACGAACCCCATAAAAAATTCCACTGCAGATTTTTTATTTTCTTAAGCACCCATTTTGGTGCTGCCAAAACTGAGAAAAGATAAAGAGGCATAGATTGCAGGACTGCTTTGATTAAAACTAAGCGACTGACCATATTGATTGCTTTGAATGTCTAGGAAGAAAGGCAAGTTTCAAGTTTCTCTAGGAGCAATTTCCATGAGGAGTGCTTTAATGCAGAGTCAGTCATGGGGGCACCCAGATATTTAGAAGGGAGAGAGGCAACTGTGAATCCAAAAATACAGGCTATAGAAGATTGAGTGATGGAGGGAGTATGAAAGAAGAAGATTTAGGATTTGACATTATTAATACTAGCTCCTGATGCTTCAGAAAACTCATTCATAAGGGATTTGTATCTAAGGGCTTCTTGAACCAAGGGATGTACAAATAGCATATTATCATCCAAAAAATGCTGATAGGTGAAAGCAGGGGTGTTGGGGAAGGAAATTCCTCTGAGCTACTGTAATTGAAGAGCATTTTTGATACTTGTCCCTAGTCCTTCCACCATTAAGACAAATATAAAGGGGGAAAGAGGATCTCCTTGATGGATGCCTCTAGAGGGGTGAAAGGGGTTGGAGGGTATACCATTGACGAGAATGGAGAATAGAGTAGAGGTTATTAGACTCCTAACCCATCTAACACAAGGAGGAGAGAAGCCAAAGGTTGTCAGCATCTTTTGGATAAAGATCCAACTTAACTTGTCAAAAGCTTTTGAAAGGTCAATTTTTAGGAGCATACCTGCTTTTTTGAGATGCTTCAGGGAATGTATGATCTCATGGGTGAGAATGATTCCATCTGTGATTTGCCTTCCTTCCACATAGCCTGATTGTTCTGGCGAGATTAGCATAGGTATCAGCGGCTTTAGGCGGGAAGCGATGATTTAAGAAATGATTTTGTAAATTACATTACAGAGAGCAATAGGCCTGTATTTGTTTGTGAGAGATTGCTCTTGTTTGGGTATAAGAGAAATGAAAGTCACATTCAGAGAGGGAAGCATCCAGCGAAGAGTACGAGACTCTTCAACTACTTGCCATAACTCCCCTTTAATCAGATCCCAGAAGTTGTGGAAGAAGTTTGAGGTGAAACTATCAGGACCAGGTGCTTTCCCTTCCTTGAGTTGTCACGTGGCCAATTCGACTTCGTCTAGGGAGATTAGACTAAGGAGTAGTTGATTATGTTCTTCCATTATAATTATCGAGATGCTCTGAATAATCTTCTCTATTGCTGTCTATCGGTTGATTTTTGGTTCTTGATGCACTTTTTAGAAATAAGTAAGGAGATCTTGTTCAATATCCTCATGGTTCTCCAATTGTTCTCCTTACTGATTTTGAATGTGAGTGATATTGTTGTGCATCCTTCTCTGTATGGTAGTGCAGTGAAATTTTTTTATATTCCTCTCTGCCTCCTTGAGCCATCTGACTCTAGATTTTTGTTTCCAAAGTATTTCCTCCTTCTTTTATCTTTTTGCTATCTGAGTCTGAAGGAGATTTTCCTACTCTGAGAGGGCCTCCATTCTTCCTTCAATAATGATTGTCTATTGAATGCCTTTCATTTCCTGAACTAAAGCATTCTGAGCCTGAAAGATATTTCCAAAGGTTAGTTGGTTCCATTGCTTGATGTTCTTTTTGAGATATTTTAGTTTTTGTTGGAATTGATACATTTTTAATCCTTCGGGGGAACTAAAGCCTTTCCATGCTGATTGGACCAGATTGTTGAAGTCAGGATGCATCAGCTAAAAGGCTTCAAAGCAAAAGGGTCTTGAAGTGATCTTCCTAAGTCTTTGCCATTGAAGTGAAATGGGCCAATGATCTGAGCCAATAAGAGGTAATATTGAGGCTGAAAGATCTCCTCCAAGATGAATGGCATTGTCTGAAAGTAGAAATCTATCAAGTCTGGAAGCAATTTGCTGGGTCCCAGTTCTTCTATTATTCCAAGTGTGAATTCCATTATTGAATGGCATATCAATAAGCTAGTTGTTTTGTATGAAATCCTTTAGATGAGTACTTTCACAGTCCAATTTGTTTCTGCCTCGTTTTTCTTCTAGTTTGGTAATCAGATTGAAGTCACCTCTTGTTATCCATAGCGGATGTATTCTGGTGGAGTTGAGCAATGTTAGTGTGTTCAATATTGCTAACTTATTTACTGCTTCCTGGGGGAAATATACATTGGTGAGGTGACCATGTACATTTGTCCCTATTATATGGAAAGTAGCTTGAATGGAGTGATGACTCGCATGGATGTTTGTAAGTGTGATGGCTCGTTCATCCCATGCTATTGCTAATCCTCCTAAGGCTCCTAAAGCATCCACTGTTGTTATTTGACTGCCTGGCCATGCTTTGGACATAGTTTGACCAATTGTGGTAGAGTTACATTTTGTTTCTTGCATGAAGAAAATTTGAGGCTTCTCTTGTTGTATCATATTTTTATCATTTTGTATTTCTGAGGGTTGTTTAGACCTCTTATGTTCCAAGATATGAGCCTCATGATTCAATATTGGGGATGGGACTGTAGTACTTCGTAATCTTGGAATATCTTCCTAATTCCACTAGCATTTCCCCAATGCATATGGTTCTTTGTACATCTATCTTTATCCCTCATTTTTTAGTGTCTTTACGAATATTTTTCCCATCCCATTGACTCCATGGTTGGATTCCTAGAGATCTTTACTATTGTGCTCTAGAAAGAATGACTTCCAAGCTTTCCAGCTGTCTCTCTGGGATTTTGTCAGATTCTTTTGTTCTGCAGGCTTGCTCTAGGCCAAAAATGTTGAGATCTCCTAGGTCTATGTTTTCAGTCTCTTCTTCCATATATTTTGCCTCACCGCTTTCTATCAGAAAAATTGTTGAGGCAGTGGGTTCTTGTTGTAGGATGTCAATGTCCATGCCATGAGTTTTCCATATCAGAGTCATACTGGGTTTGGAGGTGTTGGAATCTTTGGTTTGCGAGGGTTTTTTAGTATGCCTTGAGGTTGTGGGAATGACCTTGGGTATTAACTTGGGTGATTCTGTGGAGGGTAAGGGGGACTCAAAGTCTTTCGATGCATGTTGGGTTAGAATGTAAAAGCTATTGTTGGTGGATGGCATTGAGGTAATGGTGGGAGGAATTTTGGGGTGAGATGCAGGTTTTATGTGATTCTTTTTTCGATTGTTTATCCTGGTAAAACCTTTAGAATCTGGCTTCTTTGAGAAGGTGGAGGTGGTGGGCTTCACATTTAGTAGGTAATCTCGAAAGAGATGGCCGAGGGCATGACATTTTCTACATCTGAATGGGACATGTTCATAGTCTAATGATTGAATCCATTCAAAATCATCATGATATAGACTTATCGTATCCATAAGAGCTTTGCTTAGATGCATGTAGATGCAGATGCAGGCATAGGAAGTGTATCTTCTGAGTTTGGTCTCTTCTGTAGTTTTTATGAACTTCCCAAAGCCATTTCCAATGTCTTGTAGTGATTCTTCATCCCAATATTCTATAGGGATGGAATAGAGATGAATCCAGACTGGTGCCAAGCTTAGATCTTCTTTGTCCGGGTTGAATCGCTCAATCCATTCTCTCAAGTAAAGACCAGCAACATTGAAAAAATAGGGTCTGCCATCGATTACCCTATTCCGATCTTCAATGCAGTTAAAGACTGTCGTGAAGAAACCTTTTGGTCCCAACTGTAGGGTGTTGTGCCCTTTTGCTTTCCATTTAGCAGCAATCCAACCTTGCAAGGAATTTTCTGTGGGCCAGAAGCTGATAAATTTTTCTATTAATGCATGATCTTTCATGTACTAGATTTGGGTGTTGATTCTTTGACTGGGTAGTTTAATATTTGGTCTTTCTACTGCATCAAGTTTGCAGGTTGCCGAGGTTGCTTTAAGAACCTCATCAGGTCCTACTGTATTTGTCTGTGTGTTCTAGTTCACTCGCGTTTCTTCTTGTGGCTTTTTTTGTTTGCCTTGACTGTTTTGATTTATTTGCTTTGTCCATATGTTGGTCTAATCTAAAACTGTTGTTCCGTTGTTTCCCTGTTGAGTCTGAGGTTCTCCTTCGTCATTGGGGGGAGGCATTGAGTCCCCCCCCGGGAGGTAATCCATTATGAATACTTTATTCGGTGCCATATGTTTGTGCCAGTGTTTGCAGATGAGCTGTGGCAAGGGCATCGTGGTCCAAGCAGGTCTGTCATTGCAGAGTCTGTCAAAACCCTAACTTGATGCGGGTCGCAGAGCCCTCATTCGTTACTATTACTAATTCCTTTAGGAACATCATTATTTCTATGGTAACATGGTTATTTATCCATCTTATATGTTATCATCATTCTTATAGGTCCCTTCATCCATCATGCTTAACATTATTATCAATCCATATTCAACATCTTGAAGATTATGTGCCTATAAATCTTCAACAACAGGTACAACCAAGTATAAGTATACAAAACCATGAAGTCAACTATCTCAAAATCATGTCATTATGAAAACAACCAAGTTTTAGACATTATATAGAGTTATATGCATAGCCAATAAGGTTACATCCTTTCATACTTCAATAATTTTCTAGGGTTTTTTCATAAACCATAGATTCTATCATCAAGACTTAAAATCTTAGATATCAAAAACTAAATCAAGCTAGAAAACTAATAATAGCATTTTATATCATAGGTTTCAACAATATGTTATTAGAATTTCATCTCAAACTCTACTAGGGCTTTATTAGAAACCCTAGAATTCATCAATAAAACTAAATCAATAATATCAACAATCAAGTTAGTATTCAAGAATTTCATACCTTTAGAAACATATGTATTAATCTCTTACTACTTCTTTTGTCATGAACCCTAGATATAAATATCAAAATTCAAATTTAGATATACAAATTTTTGACTAGGATAGGGTTTCTAACATACAATTAGGGTTTCATTACTAGCACCTTATATTGACTATATCAAGGGTTTTTTCATAAACCCTAATTTATCAAACCCTAAGAATATAGGGTTTCATCATAGAAACTAGATATCAAAAATAGAACTTAAAAGGTTGGGGTTTCATGATATCATTAATAAAACACTAAACATCGAGAGATTAGGAATTGATCATGAATTCTAAAGTTATCAGCAAACCCTAAGTAAACTAAGGTTTCATGCCTTGAGATTTAAAAGGCCAGGGTTTTACAGTTAACCATAAAGCTTAGGGTTTCACCAAAATTAACATAATTGAAAAATATAGTATGATAAGCATAGATTCCTTGTAGTGTTTAATCACCCTAACAAGAATATTTATGATTCAAAACCTTATACATGAGAGAGATAGTAATATAAACCAAATTTCAAATGAAGAATGATCATACCTTCTTATGTGAAAAAGGTCTACAATAAATCAAATCAAGCATACCTTGAGTTTCTCTTTAACAAACCTTGTAGAGTTTCTTTAAAAATCTTGATACAAGTTATCTTTTAACTTTCCTTCATAATCCTTGTGTATTCCTGCAAGATTTCCTACCAAGGAAAATACAAAGAAAGGATTATGAGTATCCAATACAAACAAATCTAGATGTATGGAAATTAAGCATGAAAGAGGAAACAAATCAAATGGGACTTATCTTTCGTAAAATGGTGAAGGATTCCTCTTAATTCAATCTTTTTGAGGGTTACCTAAAAATGATAAAAATAATTCAATAACTCTAATAAAACATATTAAATCTATGAATTCTAGAAATCAAAACATAAAAGAAAAACTTTACAAAACTTAAAATAGTAATATATGAATAGAAATATATGAAATAAAAATAATTAATAATATAGGTCTTTGAAGCTTCATCAACAACTATCACCTCTCTCTCTCTCTCTCTCTCTCAACATTGATTTTTATAATGTCCCATTTCTCTCTCTCTCTCTCTCTCTCTCTCTCTCAACATTTATTTTTATAATGTCCCATTTTATGACAATGATAACATTCTACATTAGATAGGTCGATCTTCTTATTTTTCCCTTTAAAATTCTTATTTCCTCCATTTTTCTTGTAGTTAGAATAATATGCGCTTGAAGTTTTGTCTTTCTCTCTATGTTCTCTTATTCTTGTTCCTAGGATTATCTAAACATTGATTTTTATAATGTCCCATTTTATGACAATGATAAAATTCTACATTAGATAGGTCGATCTTCTTATTTGTCCCTTTAAAATTCTTATTTCCTCCATTTTTCTTGTAGTTAGAAGAATATGCACTTGAAGTTTTGTCATCTTCTTCCTTATTATTACTTGCTAATGAGATTCAACCTTCCTCTTGACTGCATGCATTCCACATTTCTTCGAACGGTGGTGTTTCTTTCCAATTTCTAATACTAGATGCAAAGGAGTTCCATGATTTTAATAGACCTAGTAGAGCAACAATCACAAGTCCTTTATCTAGTTTGATTTCATCAATAGATTGGAGATCATATCTTATTCGGGTGATACTCACTACATATGAATATACAATGTCATTTTTTGTCATCATCATTGTTCTTAGTTCATTTTTTAGGCTAACAATTTTCCCAATGTTCTTGATAGTGAATAGTTTGGAGATAGCTTCATACATCTCTTATGAAGTTTCTATATTAGATATGTAGGGTAATGGTTTGTCATTTACGCCATCTAAATTTAAATTCATATCTAATATGTATGTCTCCTTTTTCTTTTTATTTCCCTACATCATCTATGTGTTCCTTCACTCTTCCATAAAAAAAATCCAATACTTTGTTTTTTGCAATGATGAGATATATCCTCTTCTCCCATGTTGTATAGTTGATGGCTCCTTCTAGATTATTTTATTCTTCCATGATTTATAATTCTTCCAATTTCTTCTTGTTTGACCACAAATCAGGCTTATAGATATAATTTCTGTCAAATATTGGAAAGGAGTTCTTGACTCTATCATTCAATTTACTTTCTTCTCAATGGGTTTAGTGTGAACGTTTTTATGGCCATTCTATGGTCGGTTGCATTACCTATGCTAGTAAATCTTGGGAAAAATATTTATACTTTATGAGTTTATATTCAATGGTAACCCTACAGGCTTGGGAAAAATATTTATACTTTATGATTTTATATTCGATGGTAACCCTATAAGCTTAGAATATATTTGTAAAAATAATAGGGTTATTGTTCCTCCTCTCATGTTTCTAGTGTAAAAATTGACTTCATGGAATCTTACTGTATTTGTACAATTAATGTTAAATTTTTTCCATATATATACATAACTATTTAGATGCTAGCTCTTAGGCCACCATGAGTTTCAATATTTTCTTTTAAATGGTTATCAAATAGTCAACTTGCACATTACTAATTATTTCACTCTCAATACTACCTAAAGCATTCATATTGGTGTTTCGTAATCTATATAAAGACATTGTTGCCTTTCTTTTCTTATCAGAATTTATAGTGATTAGTTTCTTCTTATTCAACTATGAATACTAGGATTATTAATAATCTTTACTCCTATTCATTTTGTTTTTAGATTCGTAATTTGTTTATTGTTTTCTTTGCTTGGAAAAATAGTTAAACTTAAGAGTCTAGTATTTTCTTATGCATGGATGTAATTATAGTTGCACTAATATTTTAGCTCTCATATATATATATATATATATATATATATATATATATATATTGAACTTAGGTCGGAACTCTAAAATCCTAAAAGAAAATACTCCCTCAAGGTTCTATAAAGTTAGTTATGGAATCAGTGGAATAGGTCACAAGGAACAAGCTATGGTTTCTCGATTATAAGTTTGTATAAGTTTATAATCGGAAAACCATAGTTTGTTCCTTGTGACTTATTCCATTGATTTCAGAACTAACTTCATAGAACCTTGAGGGAGTATTTCCTTTCATGGTTTCAGGGTTCCAACCTAAGTTCAAAACCTTAGAGATTACCCTATAGTATTTAGTAGCTTAATGTAACTTTTTATTTAATTACATGAACAAACAACATTTGTCTTTAAAATAGTCTTTCACTTCTCAAAATAATTCTACTTCTACCTACTGATTTTGTATGTTTCATTTACATAGGTTTCTCAATCAATTTTCGTTTGTAATAATTCCATTTCTCTCATCAAACATTAATTTTCCTTTATAGTTTAAAATAAACAATTTCTCTTTTCTTTTTACTTCCTCTACAACACAGGTTCATCTATTTCTTACGTGTTCTTTCTTCCCCTGATATTCTACATTCACAATATTAGTAACACATCAACCTTTCCAATTTACTATGTTAATACACATTTAAACAGAAAAAATATGCATACCTCTAAGGACAGTACTTATATAATATTCTTTCAGAAATATACCATAGGCTACCATGTTCCTCCCAAACTTGAACTGTCCTTTGAAGGTAGTTCCCCCCGAGATTCCTCTCTAACTATGAGGTAAAATCATGAATATTTGGAGTTGTATCTTGCATAACTTATGCAATGTCCTACAAAGAATTCCTTGGGTTTACTAGTCTTTCTCTCCCACTAGTTAAGGTTAAAATGGAAAATATATTTGTCTCCCACAACATCCCATCCAGACTCCACTATAATGTCCTTCCCTCCCACGTAGTTTTTTTATATAGATAGTCTATAATTTCTCTCTCTTTTCTTGTAAAGGTTTAGTATCCCTCTCTCCCAAACAAAAAACCAATAGTACGTACTAGCCATACCCTCCCAAAAATGATAAAGAGAGTTTTTTCCTTTTCTTCCTTTTCTACCTTCTTAGGCATAATCGTTTTTGAGAGTTAGAGATTAATCTCTCATGTTAGCTTCTAACATATTTATGAGATAATTAAATATTATAAAATAAATTATAATTAAGTTTTTTTCTTATGTTAGAAAATAAAACAATAATTCAATCATTTAAGTTTTTCTTTTTTCCATTTTCTTGAAATAACTAAAATCATAAAACATATGAGTCATAAATAAGTCTTTCGAGGGTATTGCATCTCATCTCCCCTTAAAATGGGGACACATTCCTTGGTGTTCATTCAATATTACTATCAAGTAAACAACTTAGGATAATCCTTCTTCTTTTCCTCTTCCATTTCCTAGGTTGCCTCTTCAGGTGCAAAGTGCTTTCTTTTCACTTTGACCTCAATGATGACTCGATTTCGGAGTATAATCTCCCTTAATTCCAAAAATTTCAAAGGTTTGAATTGGGGTTCTCTTTTAAGTTTGATATTTACAACATGTCAATTAATTAAATAAATGGCATCATGTGCATATTTCTTTAAAATAGATACATGAAATATATTGTGAGTTTTAATATGAGTTGGCAATGCTAGACGATAAGAAATTGACCCAATTCTAACCGGTATTTCAAAATGTTTTCAAAACCAAGGGGAAAACTTAGAATAGGCTGAATAGCTACCTAGGTTTAAGGAAATATTTTTGGGTCTCAATTTGACATAAATTTCTCCCCTAAATGGAATTCCTTATTTGTTCTCTTTTGATCTACATAACGTTTCTACCAATGTTGGGCAACATTTTTATTTTTATTTTTATTTTTATTTTTTTTCGATATTTGTAACCATCTCTTCCATATCATTTAGTTGATTCGTTCATAGAATAAGCTTATATTATGGAAGATACTAGTTCAGAGGAATATGACACTTCCTCCAATATAATGCTTCAAAGGAGCTCATCTTAAGAGACGCTTGATACCCATTTTTTTAGCCAAATTCCATCAGGTGTAAATGATCCTCCGACTTGGTTGGTTGGTTCATGAGATACATTCGTAGCATATTTTCGAATGAATAATTGACTCTCTTTGTATTTCCATCTATTTAATGGTGATCAATGGTATTGAAACTCAATTGAGTACCCATTCCTGCAAACAAGGCTTTCCAAAAGTTTGAAGTAAGCTTCACATTCCTATCTGGTATTACTATTTTTGGTATACCATGAAGTTAGAAAATTTCTTTCATAAAAACTTCTACCACAAACCTTGTCAGTGGATTGTACTAGAATAAAGTCAACAACTCTCATTAATTCTTCCACCACTCCCATCATTGAATCACCTTGTCTATGGGTCCTAGGTAATTTGGTTATGAAATCCCAAATTATCACTTCCCATTTCCATTCTATTATGGGTAGATGGTTCAACAATCCTACTGGGTACTGATGGTCTACCCACACCAACTTACAATTTTGACATCTACCCAATTATTTTGATTTTGATGTATCCCTCTTCATTCCAGGCTATAAAAACTCTCTTTTTTTAGTGCATAGGTTAGTTTTTGGTATCCAGGTTGCATTGTATATGGCCTTTTGTGGTATTCATCTAGAACTAATATTCTTGTTTCTTCATCATTTGGAAAGTACAATCTATTATTATATACCAATAGTCCTTTCTTTCTCATTTCATATTCTAATTGTTCTTTTGCACTATTTCTACCTGTTAAATTGTTGCAGCTAAAATTATAATCCAAATCCCTTAAAGTTGTTATTTTTATTCTTTCCACAAAATGTGTGTCACTTTTACTCATTATTAGTGCACATAAATGATTTAGGCTACAACTCAATGCATAAACCACTTTATTTTGTATTCCATTTATGTTCCTATTTTCAAAAGTATAGTCACTTAAGAACACCATCCATCGAGCTTCTCTTACATTCATTTTTGGTTGGTTGAAAAAGTATTTCAACCTTAATTATGTGATTGGTAATGTTTTCTTTTTGTCAATTAAGTAATGACTCCACATTTCCAACGCATGAATGATGGTTGCCAATTCTAAATCATAATATGCATACTTATTTTCATGTTATTTCAACTTCCGTGACTCATAATATATTATGTGTCCCTCCTGCATGAGAACTCCCCCAAGGCCTTCTAAACATGCATCAATACAAATGACACCGTCTTTATCTAGATAAGATATTTTCAATATGGGGGCTATGATCAATAGGTGTTTTAATTTATCAAAAATTTACAGGAACGTTTGTGTCTAAACAAATTTAACATCCTTTTTATTCAAGGAAGTGATGGGATGTGTTATATTGGAAAATCCTTTAATAAACCTGAGATATTATCCAGTAATTCCCATAAAAGATCTTATGTCTGCTACATCTTCTGGAATCGACCAATCAAGGTTTGATCTCACCTTCTCTAGGTCCACCATTATGCCTTCCCTTGAAATGAAATATCAAAGATGTTGCATTTTATCTTGTAAGAAGTCAAATTTGTTAAACTTGTCATAAGTGATTATAATGTAGGGTTTGAAACACTATCTTCAGATGTTGTTTATGTTCTTCTCAGGGTTTTGAATAAATTAATATGCTGTCTATAAAAATTATCATAAATTTATGAAGACACTTGCTAAATATACTAATCGTTAAGCACATGAAAGCAGTGATGGAATTAATAAGCTGAAATGGTAATAAAATAAACTCCTAATGCCCATACCTAGTGTGGAAATTAATTTTTGGTATATCTTCTTATTTGATCCTCAGTTAGTGGTATGTAGATCTAAGGTCTATCCTTGAAAATATGGTTCCCACTCTCACTTGATCGAACAAATCATCTATCCTTCGAAGGGGGTACTTATTATTAATAGTTTGTGTATTAAAATGTTGGTAATGTATACAAAGTAAAAAAATCACATCCCTTATTTTTGACAAAACACCCCATGATGACACGCCAGGTCGGATATACCCCTTGTTAAGCATTTTTTGCAACATAATTTTTAGTTCCATCAACTGTAATATAATCATTTGATACAGATCCCTCAACATTAGAGTTTCTCCTAATATTAATTATATGGAAAAATCTATTTCATTTTTTGGGCATAGTCTACGAATTTCATCCAGAAATACATCAAAATAGTATTGGATAACCTCTAATTCATTTACCAGTTTCCTTTACTAATTTATATATTGATCTTCCGCTTGGTTGGAAAAAAGTTAAGATCCCTTTCTTGTAAAACTTTTCAACTATAACGTAGATATTTGCCGCATAGACACATGTCTAGGTATGCCCCTCACAATTTGTACTTCTCCATTTTTGGTTATGCATGTGACAATTTTGTCTAGGAAGTTTACAATTGCTTCTTGATTCTCTAACCAATCCATTCCTATTAAAACATAATAGGAACCCAACAATAAGACATTTCAATATAAGTAAAATGTATCCAATTTAGGGTCACTAGGCATGATTTTATAAGTTTACAACGCTCCTTTTTTTCCATATGGCTACCTAAACTATCCATACATTTTTAATTGTTTTATACTTTAGTTTTTAGTTTTTTGCCTCCTGGGGACTAATATTACTTAGAATAGCACATGGACCTATTAATAAATAAATAGAATGGTTAAAAAGAGTACCCTCAATTTCCACCACTGTGGACTGATGCTTTGCTTGGCATCCCTCCAGTGATGTGTTAATTCACGGTACATTCCTAGCCACATCAATGACTATAGAGGCTTCCTGAAGGTGCTATAAGTTTTTCATAGATTGGGTGTTATCAGTGCAATTTCACAATGAATGAGGATATCCATAACCCCAACACTTTAAAGGCTTCTTATGCTTACCATTTCCTCCCTTAAATCCTTCAGTTTGTTTAGAACCAACTTTAGTTTGTTGCTTTGGCTGCTTGACAGTTGTTCTAATTATTATTCGAACTATTATTTCCATAATATTTAAATGATCCAAACTTACCACTTCTTCCTCCTTGAATCACCAAGTTTCTTTTCTTATTAGTACATGGTTTCATATTTCCATTTTTCTTCTTGGTCCATTGGTACCATATCCGAGCTTTCCTAATCACCTCATCCATTGTTTTTGGGTTATCGTATTCAATCCTCTCCTTAAATGAAAATGGTAGACAAACCAAGAATAACTGTATCTTATATTTTTCTTCGTCAAGGTAAGGAACAAAACATAATAAATGACTAAATTTATTGAGTAGCTCATCCATGGTCATTTTCCCCAACTTCAACTCATCGAATTCCTTAGCTCTAAAATATTATTCTATCTAATATTTTTATTTAAATAATCGTTGAAACTCTTCCTAATCAACCACTTTTTCTCTGAGATTATGAACTATTATTTTCTCTTCCCACCACAAGGAAGGCTTTCGTTACAGCCAATAGGTGTCCAAATTATATTTTAACTCGGTTGAATACTCATATACTTGAAAATTTTTGTTAATATTCAGAAACCATGCTTTAGAAACCTCTCCCTTTTCCCTGTCAAAATTCAGGGGTGAGATTTTTCTAAACTCCCCTGGCAGTTTTACCTTATGCTTCTTTTATGAGTTATGCTACATTATTTAGGAGCTATGTTCCTATATACATTCTAACCCTTCTTCTTAGCTTTTTGCAACATATTCTATAGTTTTTGTTTCTAAGGTCTCACCCCAATTTTCATCATCTCTCACCATCTCAACAATCTTTGGGTTTGACTTTTCTATTAGATTCTTGAGAAGTAACTCTTGCTCTACACTATCCTTCAAAAGTTTTTCATGACTTGCTATTAAATTTATTAATTATTCCTACATGCTTCTCATCATTGCCATTAGCTCTCTTTTCGATTTTTATGTCTATTACTCCAAATGTACATAAATTTTATCTTCACCATGAGTTCATCCCTGTAATTCATCCATCAGTGCACTATCAAAGAACTTCTATTTTATATTCTCTTCTTTTTTTTTATTAAAAAATGTCAATGAATTAATTAAAAGCGTAATTGGCTGAACGTCTAAATGCTAAACCCTGACCCTGATACAAAATGTGACATATCCATTTAAATACAAAGAATCAATTTTACGAATTGAAATTTCATTGGCATAATTTTTTTTTTTTAAGAATTCAAATCTCTTTCCAACCTTCAGTTTCAACTATTAGAATTAAAGCTAATTCCTCTTGCTTTTAGGACATACACATATCTTTGTGCGTGACAATATTCCCTTTACTTTTCATTTAATAGTTTACGTTTCATGTTGGGTATATTGCTTACCCGAGACCTTTTACTTTATCTCTCACATAGGCGTCGTTGACTATGCATTTAATAAAAAAATGTGATTATTTTTCTCACTTGCCTTTTAACATATGTTACTTTCATAGTCTTCGATATATACATACATATATATATATATATATATCGAATATAACAACGCATATGACTTCAAACTTTAATCTTTGGATACACACTATAACCACAATATCCATTTGTGTTTCACGACTCATTGCAAGGCACGACGTATATATTTGTGTTCCTAAATCGTTGCAAGACACGACCTATGTGACACATACACATTGACATTTTATCTGACATTGCATTGGGTGCTCCAAAAATATGTTAATGTTATATTATTCTCATGTTTTTGGATCTTTTCATCTTGTTTGTGGCGCTCCTGATCTCATTAATGGGTGGTCCTACCGTTCAACGTAGAGCTGGTTATTGTTGGGACTTTCAATCTCAGGATTGACGGTTTAGATCCCCCGGCAAGGGGTTAGTGAAACCTTTCGACTGAACCCCATTTACATTACCTCATTTGCACTTGTTCAAAGGTCGGACAGATCTATTCTTCAAATTCAAGCCCTACTATAAATTTTTTTGTTTTCAGTGAATACTTACTACCATTCACTGACGAAATTCATTGAATTTTGCATGGGCGGGTAGTTATATACTTTTGGCAGTAATATCTATGGTATGACTCTTGTTTTTGGTTTATTCAAGCTCGATTTGTGGTTACTGTATATGTTAAATTGTATTCTTAAATTGTCATGATATTTTGACTCCTCGGCAATGTGAGTGCCAGGGCCACCACACTATATTCCAAGTTATTTATTATGGTTATGGAGTAAATCGTTAATACCCTTATGCAACCGCTACCAGAGATGCTGAATGGTTTTCTAGCCAAGGCTTGAGGTACCTTTAAGGTTCATCATCATTTTCTACCATTTTCTTTTACAAATTAAATTAAAATTAAAACTAATTAAATAATATTTAAATTTAAAATTCTTATTCACAAATTAATGAAATAAAAATGAATACAATAAAATTTTAGTTAAAACAATATTGACAAATTAAGCACCATTTAAAAATGAAGGGTTCATTTCCATTTTCTACCATTTTCTTTCACAAATTAAATTAAAATTAAAACTAATTAAATAATATTTAAATTAAAAAATTTTATTCACAAATTAATGAAACAAAAATCAATACAATAAAATTTTAAAACCATATTAATTTTATAATATTCAATCTTAAAATAAAACAATATTCACGAATTAAGAACCATTTAAAAATGAAATGAAATTAAGTTTATAATATCCAATCTTAAAATAAAATAATAATCACAAATTAAACATCATTTAAAAATTAAATTAACTTAAAAATAAAATGAAATTAAGTTTAAATTAAAATTTTAAAATTTTAAAATTTAATTATTATTATTATTACTATCCAATTTTATATTCACAATCAAAAGAGGCATCAAATTAGTATATGAGATTCTTTGTTTATGGAACAAGGAACCCATCTACAAGTAACTATTTCACTACAAGTTGAAAGCTTCCCAGTTGCCTCCTCCTTGGTCATGAAAGTATTCAAACCCTAACCCCTAAAGATTTCATTTTCTCATTGGACTGAAAGCAGGCATTGCAGCTCGAACGGTCTCATGGTGGGCCACTTGCTTCACTCACCTAGGTGACCTTTCGGGGCTTGGGTATATATCCTTACTCAAGTCTACTTTTCGAGATTTTTTAAAGTTGGGCATGAGTTTTTTTTAAATTTGAACACTAGAAAATTGAAAATGGAATCAATTAATTAAAAGGGACGGATGGACAGATTACCTATACTAGGTGACCTTTCGGGGCTTCGGTATATATCCTTACTCAAGTCTACCTTTGGAGATTTTTTAAAGTTGGGCATGAGTTTTATAAAAATTTGAATACTATAAAATTGAAAATGGAATCAATGAATTAAAAGGGACGGATGGACAGATTACTTATACTAGGTAGGCCAAAGAGAAGGGAGGTTGTGAAAGATGGAGAAATTTAATTATTATTTATTATTGGTTAAATTTATTTTAGTTTTTTAATAAATTATAATAAAAAACATGTTTCACAAATTATAATTTTTGTTGATAGACAGAGACAAAGGATTGGGTTTTAGATTCATTTTTTATTATTTAACTAAATTTATCAAATATTTTTTTAATTTTATAAAATATAATTTAAATAAAAAATTTAAAAATTTTTTATTTGTATTTATTTGTCATCTAATTAATTGTTTCCAACATATAAATTTTTTTATTTGTATTTATTTGTCATCTAATTAATTGTTTCCAACATATTGAACCAATATTGAACACAAGGCAACTATTGAACAATACCGTCAATAAATTTGCGTTGTATTTCATTAGAGCTAATTTTATAAATTTTATTGTTTTACTTATTTTACACATCCTTGTGTTGATTGTAACCTACCCTACCTCACATGTAAAAGTAGGGAGTTAGAATTTTTTACACAAATTACCCACAAGTAATTATCCAAAATCACTACTCCATATTCCTCATTAACCATTAGATATAATGTTCATTAGTACATAAAGTAAATTGCAATAGATGAAAGTAAGTTGCATAACCATTGACAACCACTATTGTAGTATATTAACATAAATTGTCTCATGAACCTTGCATCTATTTCATGATTCCCTTAACAATATTAATTAAACATATACTTGACATTATGATTATCACATCAAATAAGGAATCAATATCATCAAGGATTCAACACCATCAATCTGACACAATAAGTAATCACATCATTGAACACCGATATACCTTGGAAACCCCCTAGGGTGAGAACCAACGAACTCGTGAGGTTTTTCACACCTCACTCAATGGCTTGTAAGGGATCGTGAGGTTTTTCACACCTCACTCAATGGCTTGTAAGGGATTCCATCCCTTATCCATTGTTATAAAATATTACAATGAAATATCATTAAAATGTCACATATCTAGCTAAAAGCTATTACACTTCCCATGAAACCCTTTACCTACATATCACCACTCTCTACATCCTTGTGGCATGATTGTTCTATCAATGTATGATCCCGCAACTCGTACTCATGAGCATGGACCGTTAGTTCTTTACCTACCACAATGTTAAACATCATTTTTCTTTGGCACAAACCGTCATCGTTTCTTGTCATTGTTGTCATCAAAAAGCTTTGCAACAAGATTAGATACAATATTAATCAATCAATAATCAGTCTCTAAAAGTGATCTTTTAACATCTACTTATGTGCATGAGTTGTAAATATAATATCACAACATGCTTCTTCTAACAACGTTGTGCACAGATAATTATCAAGCATGTCATAATAATTAACTAGTACATTTATTCAAGTAACTACTTGTTCTTACTTTCCACAATTCTTATTCACACTAATGCATATTTATGTTTAAAGGATCTAACCCAATAGTTCTACAAATCCATGTTTCTCTTTAAAATATATAACACAATAGTTATATTTTCTTACATGTAATAAACTATTGTTTTTATGCTTTTGCATATGTGTTCTTTTCACATAGTTATTTTTCAAGAACCCAACATAGTTCCTCTATCATTTATTTACAAAGTTACTATGCATTTATTTCCATGAAAGTATCATAAAAAAGTTCTCATGCATTTGTTTTCAAGGAAGTATCATACTGAACCTTTCCTTATGGCATAAGAACTAAGATAACAATAATGGTAACCCTTTATGCATTAACCATGCAATTAAATCAAACTATCCAATATGCAACACACAAATCCTTTACTAAAACATGTAACTTTTGCAAACTCTTGCAAAGGGATTAACACCATTAACTTATCTTTCATGCATAAAAAGTTATATTCTTTCCAAAGAAGGCTCCTATGACTTATCTCTATGCATTTCATCTATGCATAGGTTATTATATTTTTTCATAACTAAGTATTGTTTTTCAAGAGAACTCTCTATCCATGAGGATATTTCATGAATTACCCTCTTTAATCTATATTCACTTCTAGGAAAATGACTATGAAATCCCTTTTTAAGAAAAGAGAATTCATCCTATCTTTTCTTACATAAACACATATGCACTTTATATAAAGACAATAAATGTTACTCATCTTTTAATGTTGCAAATATATATAATAACCATCTTTTCCTATATGTAGTGAAACAATCTTTAACTACATGTAGTAATATATTTTCTCTACCTAGAAAATATATATATAATAATCAATATTTATCTACATGTGGTAATATATTTTCTTTACAAGAGGAATATATAACCTTAATCTACATGTAGTAATATATTAAATTACCCATACTAAGGTTATTTAAGTAAAAACTCTCTTTAGGTTATTCAAGTAAAAATCATATTTTCTTTATCAAGAGGAATATATAATCTTTATCTACATGTACTAATATATTTTCTTTGCCAAAAAAATATAAAACAACAATCTCCTCAAGAACTTTAGATGTCTCATACATCTCTTCTCAAGAGGATATCTTAGGTAGTTACCAAGAATCTTGTGTATTTTATCCCAAAGAGATAATAAAGCTACTTAGCTTTTAACACTCTCAAGAAAATCACAAAACTACATAGCTTTTACTGTGCATAAACTAAGCAACAATATTTTCAAGAGGACTTATATCTCTCTAATATTTTAATGCATAAGAACTTTGCTATACCTTGCAATACTTTGTGCACGAAAATAAGGAATTTACTTTAAAGAACATGAACATTATTGGCCATATATTACTATGCAAGAGATTAACTTATCTTTTTCAGTTGTACCACCAAAAAGCTATCCAAAACAAAAACCAAGCAACAATGCCACTGTTAAGAGCTTGCACTAAACCTTCATCGTCTATTACCCCACCTCTGGCGACATTGATAATGCAGACTCCTTTCTTCATCTTACGAAAAATTTCATCATTGAAAACCTTATCTGTCGTTGGAGTCAGCGGCATATGGAGAGATATGAAATCGGCAGCAGATATGGCCCCATCTAACGATACTAGATCCACACCTAGAGTACGTGCATATGGAGAGATATGAAATCGGCAGCAGATATGGCCCCATCTAATGATACTAGATCCACACCTACAACACATGCTCGATCAGTAGCAGCATATAGCTCATGTGCAATAACAAGCATCCCTAGCCCCTTTGCACGCCGAGCCACTTCTGAACCAACCTTTCCAAAACCCATGACTGCAAGTGTCTTCCCCACCACTGACACACCCACATACTTATTGCGTCGTCATATTCTGGTATATGGTTAATAGCCATGGAGAAAATCGAGATATCTGTTAGAAACTCGTCAATAATCTCGACCGCCTTCAGATTGCCAGCCTTTCTTGATTTCATCCCCATTCAGTTTTTACGAATATCAAGAATTAGTTTTTGTAACTGATTCATAACTTTTAAAATTACTATTTCATTTTACATTGAGTATTTACGATAGGGATATTACACCTACATCTGTAGTCGGTGTCCACTACATTGTGAAGTCAGCTAAATGTCAAAATTCATTTCTTGTTATTGCCAATTTTTTTTAGCTATGGAATAGAAAAATCATTTCTTTGATTTTTACCACCTTTCTTTAAACTGTAATCTGTTTTTAATGAGTACAATGCTTCTTTTCCTTTATATATATCTGAAAATGTACATTGAGTATTTATATAGCACTTAATTCGAGTTTCTTAGGTGTATATTGTTTGTCCTAATAAATTTGGTATTTTAAAATAAAATAATAATTACATTTTATGAATATTAAATTTTGTGATAAATTATTTTTATTTATTTTTATGTAACTCATAATAATAAATATAAAATGCTTAAAATCAATAATAAGTATACAATGGTTAAAATCAATCAAAATAAATCAATCAAAATATTTTAGATATTTTTTAATATAACTATTTTAATTTTATGTTTTATTTTTTAAATAATAAAATATTATTATTTTTAACGTTAAGAATTTTAATTTAAATAAAATTAAATAATATAATATTAATTTTGATAAAGAATATTAGCATCCCATTTCACTTGTTAATACTTTATAATTAATTAAAATTTATTTAAATTTTTATACATCAATAATCCATTTTCCTTGACATTCTTATAATTGATACAGAGATCTGTTGGATCAGGTGCACAACAAACATAAATACACACAGCAAAATATCAAGCACATAAACACAAGAATTAACGTGGTTCACCCAACCAATCTGGGCTACGTCCACCAAACATAGGCATTAGGAATATATTAATCAAATTAGGAGATTACATCATGAAATCCTCACACTCACATAGCAAATCATCCGAATGACTGCCTGTTATATAGCATAGAGAATCTAACAGCCTCATAACTCCCTCACATCAAATATAGGAGGCATTAACTCCCTCCCAACAACCTGGAGCTAATCTAGGAACTGAATCCCTATTGTTGTCATCCTTCAGAGATTTTTGCCTATTTGACTAAAACAGAAAATCTCAACAATCTCCACCTTGACAACAATTCGCCTGATGCCCTGTTATTATTATTTTATCTTTTCTGCAAGCCAAGAGAAGCCAAACACCAGCGTAGCTTCTCCAACAAAACTGGTTTCGTGAACATGTCTGCACAGTTCTCCTTTGTATGCACCTTTTCAAGAGAGACTCCCCTTTCAGTGATAACCTGTCTTACAAAATGATATTTGATTGGAATATGCTTTGACTTACTATGATGGGCCGGATTCTTAGCCAAATGTATTGCACTTTGACTGTCACAAAGTAACCTGATGTTATCCTGTAACCTACCAAACTCACCAAGCAAACCTTTCAACCAAACCACCTCTTTGCAAGCATGAGAAGCAGCAATGTATTCTGCTTCAGTAGTAGACAAAGCAACAATGTTCTGTAGCTTTGACATCCAGCTTATAGCTCCACCTGCAAGAGTAAAGACGTACCCTGAAGTTGATCTTCTCTTATCCAAATCACCTGCAAAATCGGAATCAACATATCCACAAACAAATTCACTACTCTTATTGTAAGAAATACAATAACTACTTGTGCCTCTCAAGTACCGAAGCACCCATTTCACTGCTGACCAGTGCTCTTTACCCGGATTTGCCATGTACCTGCTGACAACCCCAACTGCATGAGAAATATCTGGTCGCGTACACACCATCGCATACATCAAACATCCTACTACATTGGCATAAGGAATTCGAGACATATAATCCTTTTCTTCATCTGTATTAGGACATAAACTCGAAGAAAGCTTAAAATGGGAAGCTAAAGGGATCGACACAGGCTTCACATTATTCATACCAAACCTCAAAAGTATTTTCTCAACATACTTCTGTTGTGATAGCCACAGCTTACCATTGCCCCTGTCTCTAAAAATCTCCATGCCCAAAATCTGTCTTGCAGCTCCTAGATCTTTCATATCAAACATCCTTGCCATCTGAGTCTTCAACCTGTTGATTTATTCAATGCTTTTGCTTGCTAAAAGCATATCATCAACATACAACACTAAGATAATGAACATGCCATTATTTAACTGTTTGAAATAAACACAATGATCATATTCACTTCTAACATATTTCTGACTCAACATGAAAGAATCAAACTTCTTATACCACTGCCGAGGCGACTGCTTCAGGCCATATAATGACTTCTTGAGCCTGTAGACAAATTTCGCATTGCGATGCTGAACAAACCCTTCCGGTTGTTCCATATATATTTCCTCATCTAAATCACCATGTAGAAATGCAGTCTTAACATCTAACTGCTGCAACTCCAAATCAAACAAAGCCACTAATGCTAACACAATTCTAATTGAAACAATTTTAACCACTGGTGAAAATATCTCATGAAAGTCTATGCCAGCTTTCTGAGAAAACCCTTTTGCAACCAGCCGAGCTTTGTACCTGTCTTCCGTATCATTCACACCCCGTTTCAGCTTGAAGACCCACTTGCATCCCATAGTTTTCCTGCCTTTGGGAAGTTCAACCAGATCCCACGTACCATTCTTACCTAAGGCCATCATTTCTTCCTTCATGGCTGCTTTCCATTTGTCACTATTTGAACCTTCTACAGCTTCTTGATAACACAAAGGTTCATCATCATTAGCGATCAAAGCAACTGAAGTAACATGATCATCATACCTTCTCGGACGGCGTTTGATCCTTATAGACCTCCTTAAGAATGTTTCTGGTGCTTCCACAACTGGCTGTCTATCAACTGTAGGAATTTCTTCATGATCGCCATCTGAGACCTGTTCATGTCCTCCATCTGAACCCTGTTCATAATCTGATTCTGAAACCTGTTCATGACTAGAATCTGAACTATGGTCATTATGACTATCATTAGAAATGCTGTCAAACTGAATATGCTGGAAATCAGATACATCATCCTGTTTCAATCTTCTATCTACATCTAACTGTACAAGAGAGGATTCATTAAACCTTACATCTCTGTTGATGATGATTTTGCGGGTAGTAGGATCCCACAATCTAAATCCCTTTGTTCCATCACCATACCCAACAAAGACATACCTTTTCGATTTCGGATCTAATTTAGTTCGCTGATGTTTAGGCACTAGAGCATATGCATCACAACCAAACACTCTGAGTTTAGAATAGTCACAAGGGTGTCCTGTCCATACCTCTTGCGGAACCTTGCAGTCTATTGCCGTTGATGGAGATCGGTTTATCACATAACAAGCAGTTGCCACCGCTTCCGTCCAGAACTCCTTTGGCAACCCGGCGTTACTCAGCATACACCTTTCTCTCTCTAGAAGAGTCATGTTCATGCGTTCAGCAACTCCATTCTGCTGAGGAGTATAAACCGTGGTCTTATGTCTCTCGATCCCTGCATCCTTGCAATAGCTGTCAAACTCCTTGGAGGAAAACTCACCACCATTGTCAGTTCTTAAACATTTGATAGTTCTACCAGTGATGTTTTCTACCAATGCTCTAAACTGCTTGAAAACTGTAAAAACATCAGACTTCTTTTTCGACATGAAGACCCAAACTTTCTGAGAAAAGTCATCAATGAATGATACAAAATAAGATGAACCACCATATGAAGCTGTAGGAGCTGGACCCCACACATCTGAATGGATATAATCAAGTATGCCTTTACTAGTATGTTTGCCTGTTTTAAACTTTTGTTTACTTTGTTTACCAAACAGACAATGTTTACAGAAATCCAATTTTCCAGATCTTAGATTAGGGAGTAACTTTCGGTCAGCCAAAATTTTCAATCCTCTTTCACTCATATGCCCCAATCTTTGATGCCATAAGTGAATGGAACTACCGTCATGTTCAGACACAGACACATGATCTGACCCAGTTCTACCTTCTAACTGAAATAGATTTCCTACTTTCTTAGCTTTCATAACCAGTAAGATGCCTTTGTAAATTTTCATAACTCCACCTTGAATTACAGTTTTATATCCATTTGAATCAAGTGCTCCTAATGAAATCAAATTTTTTCTTAAATCTGGTACATGCCTCACATCAGTTAATATTTTGGTTGTGCCATCAAACATTTGTAGTTGTATGCTTCCAATCCCAACAATATTACATGTTACATCATTACCCATGTACACAACACCATCATCAATTGATTTATATGTTTTAAACCAATCTCTATGTATACACATGTGGTTAGATGCCCCGGAATCTAACAACCAATGTTGATCATGTTTTGAAATATTAACTGACAATACCTCATCACTCATACCTGAACCTGATACTGAACCTGTATCCGTGGTGTTGGCTTCCTTCTTTTCTGTCGAAGAGCCTTCTTTAGCAGCCTGCTTTCGCTTCCAGCAATCCTTCTTTAGATGTCCAGCCTTGCCACAATGCCAGCACTTCACCTTTGGCTTCTTTCCTTTGGACTTCGAACGAGAGTCGCTATGCTTTCCCCCGGAGTGTCTCTCTCGTGAGCGACCTCTGGCCATCATTACCTCTGATGTAGAGGTGTCTGCATTCGACCTCTTCCTCGTCTCCTCAGCCAACAAGGCTCCAACAACATCGTCAAATTCAAGAATTTCTGATGTACTAAAACTTATGGAAGTAACAAAGTGATCCCAGGATTCAGGCAAAGAACATAATAAAGATATCGCCTTATCCTCTGAATCAAATTTCACATCTAGACTGTTTAATTGCACCAACAAGGTATTAAAAACATTCAGGTGATCAGCAATTGAGGTACCTTCTTTCATCCGCAAACTGTAAAGTTGTCGTTTCAGGAGAATTCGATTTGTCAAATATTTTGTCATATAGAGCTTCTCAAGCTTCGTCCACAGGCCTGCGGCGGTTTTCTCTGACACAATGTTGAACAGAACATCGTCCGCCAGACATAACCGAATTGCGCTCAGATCTCTATCGTCCATCTCATCCCAATCATCCTCCGTCATGGAAGGAGGCCTTTTGTTTTTCCCCAACAGTGCTTTCGCCACACCTTGTTGAACCAGCAGATCGTGCATCTTCACCTTCCAGATCTCAAAATTATTCTTGCCATTAAATTTCTCAATTTCAAACCGGGCACTTTGAGTTTTGGCCATCTTGTCAAAGAATCTCCAATTTCAATTTGAAATACCAGCAATTTAAAAACAAAAATTGCCTATGCCTTTAAAACAAAAAATATGTTCCCTTCACAAAAAATTTCTACCTATGCCTTTGTTTTGACAGAACAAAAAAACTGCCTTATTACAGTAGACCTCCGCCAAAAAAATATTTGTTTTATTAACTTTTGTTTCAAGTATCCTGGAAATGTCGTGGGAATACTGTATTGAACAACCCTGGTTCCCAAAATATATACCCCAATATATTTTAACACCCCACCATTTAACATGCGTTCCAACCTTGTAATTTTTTAGAAAAAAAAAAAAAAAACCATGTTACATAACCCTTATAACTCCTTTTTTGTTTAATGGCATTTCTAAAAAATTACGTACTCCACCACTTACACTTTCCATTACCTTAAAATGGTATATAAACACATGCGTTTCCACTTTATCTTTTCAAACATATATATGTAAACCATAACGCATATATGGAAAACTATGCCGTTTATGGAAGACTACGCCGTATATTTTATACCGTTTATGTTTCCATTATATATATTCATGCTGGTTTATAATATGCAGGTTTTGTTTAAATAAATCCACGCTGATATCAATCCATACCCCCACTGTTCTAAGCTTTTGAAACTTTTGTATTAAAAAAAAAAGTTCACAGCAGAAATATGTATTAATGCTGTTTACCTCCACCAGCGGACATCACCCTCCAGGCAGCACCAACACTCAGCGTTCTCCACGCAGGTCCAGCGCTATCACAACACCGTCAACACACTGTTCTAATATAAATTTACACCGTCGACCCCCACGCCGTTGTGCTTACTGTACTCCAGCGGTGCGCTGCCTCTGTGCCACATATCCGTGCCACATATGCCACCTCACCGCTCCAGCAATGTTCAACGCAGCAAACCAAAAAACAAAACTGCAACCAACGCACAGCACTGTCAAATACGCACGATTTCAGCGCACCAGGCAGCGCCAATAACCAAGCCAGCAGTCCACCACGCACAGCAACCCACACGCAGGTAATCTCAACACGTCAAGCACGCAGACTCCAGGACGCCACGCACAGCAATCCACAGCACCTCCAACATGCTCTGATACCAATTGTTGGATCAGGTGCACAACAAACATAAATACACACAGCAAAATATCAAGCACATAAACACAAGAATTAACGTGGTTCACCCAACCAATCTGGGCTACGTCCACCAAACATAGGCATCAGGAATATATTAATCAAATTAGGAGATTACATCATGAAATCCTCACATTCACATAGCAAATCATCTGAATGACTACCTGTTATATAGCATAGAGAATCTAACAGCCTCATAACTCCCTCACATCAAATATAGGAGGCATTAACTCCCTCCCAACAACCTGGAGCTAATCTAGGAACTAAATCCCTATTGTTGTCATCCTTCAGAGATTTTTGCCTATTTGACTAAAAAAGAAAATCTCAACAAGATCGAAGATTGGTTTTTGTTGAGTTATGTTTCAACAAATATAAGTTTCATTGTGAAATTAACCATACTTATTTTTTAAAAGCACAAAGTATATGCCAAAGCATTGATTCTAAGCAAAAAATTCTAGGCTAGTAACCAATTCATGTGCTTCTATTTTCTTTTATGAAATATTGATATAGCTACTCTTACTAAATGATGAAATGTTAATTGACAAAATGTGCCTAACTTATTGTACAATAAGTGTTATGACATCATTCATAAATTTATGTCAATGTAAAGTGAAATTGACTTTTAACTGTATTTACAAATACAAAACATAATAACTATTTTTTTTAATATATTAAAATTAAGGGACAGAACAAGCTACTAACACTTGTTTTTTTAATAAATTGAAGAATAAAGTATAAATGTTTCATATTGTACATTACGTATGTAAAGCAAAAACTATTCTTTTAGCTTGAAATATCACACATTCATTTTATAGAAAATTATAAATTATAAATTCTTCAAGCTCAATTTCAATATAAAGCAAAGTAAGTATGTGATTATATAGTTAATAACATAAGGTTTTGTACGAATCTATTTTATTGAGAAACATTTGATAACCTTTAATAATAAATTTTATCATTTTCCCGGTGAAGTATGACCTAGCATGGATATCTCGTGAACAAATGACAACTTGCAAATGCTTTATCCCCGTCAGAAAATAAAGTCACTTAGATATGAAAAGTTGTTGTCGTTTGGGTTGAAGTTGTGATTACGCGTTGTTGGTGCCCCTTCCCTCTTTATACAACTTAATTTCTACACATCGAAGTTGTCATTACCTGTGCACGTTAATTTCGTTGCATAGATATTTGCATCTTGTAATACAAGGCACCGACTCTGCAGCCTTACTTTTGAGGTGAAAGACAATATAGGATCAGTGAGAGGATAGCAATAACTGATATTTTCTCATCGGCATTGTTTGTTTTTGTCACGATCTCATCAACATTATCTGTACAACAGTAAAAAAAATAAAATTTTATGGTGGTTAACCTCTTAAATTCACCCCCTAATTAACAAGGGAAACATGTACCTAAGGTGTTTCAAACCAGGCTTATGCGCATGTAAAAGACTAAACCTTACATTAATTATCAACCCCCACCGAGTATGTACTACCTCCTACGCATAATACATATGGTATATAGTGCAAACCTTTGGCGTTATGGTTAAACCTTAATCATTATACCCCAACTCTCATCATTTAATATAGCGCCAGATGGTGGACGGGGATTAACCCAGCTCACCCATCCCATGGCCAGGTGGCATAGATTCACGTGAAACCATGTGACTCTCGGGAGGTTGACCCACTGAGGGTTTCGCGCCAGGTTCTCCCGCTTAAACGGACGATGGAGATCCTCCTACCTCATCGTATGGCTCAGATCTGTTTAAGGGTTTGGCGGACAATACATAAGGCACCGGGTTCTTCGGATCAGTCCATTTGCACACTTCAGACGCAGCCGAACACTCCCACAGCTCGACAGTTCTCTCTGTAACCACTCCAGCTCTTACCCTGTTGTTCAGGTATCGATCTTTCCGCATTGTCAAACCTGGTATCCATTTTACAGTTATGCTCCTAGGGAATGCATTGCGTACTTCCTTGAAACCCTTTGGTTATCTCGTCTGTTCCAGGTTGTTTACAATGAGTGGCAATGTGCAGGTGGGTTTGCCTCCACAGCTTCCTACCGCCCACAGGAGGATTTTGCTGGCTACGAGCATCACAGGTATGTTCATCCTCGCAGTTAAGCGTCTTCCCCTTGTTAAGAAAGGTTTATTTATGAGGTTGGATTAGTGTCGTCTTCAGGCCCGAGACGTGGCTCATGACTCTCTATTTACATGTCTCAGGTTTGGCTACTATTTTCCAAAACCCTGGTTACGTCTTGCAGGCGGCCTCTTCATGCCGGAACCTATATTGCGTTAACCTATTAGGGTTTAGCTAGGAAATGATTATGGCTTACATGCCGTCTATATATTGTACATTTGGTTTCGAACTAGGGTCTCCAGGTCTGGATTGAATGAGTCAAACTCTGTGTATATATTTTAAAGCGTTCCTTGACCTAACAACAGTTAAATAGAGCTTCAATGCTTCGGTGCAGATGTATTATTTCTTTTGGTTCTACAGCTTTTCAATTTTCGTCAGGGTTCCTTATATAACTATGTTATCAGTTCGCATTTCTTAATGAATACATTATTCTCAGTTCACAGGCTCTGTTGATGTATTTGATGGCCGACTCTGTCTTTATGCTACCGTTTCTGTATGAAATGATTTACCATTCAAATGTTATTACTGTATTAGCATTTTTCCTTTGCTTAACTGTAAGATGCTACCCTATAGGGTTTACTAGACAATAATGCATTTATCTACGGCATAGATCTCGAATCTTTACAGGATTGGTTATGTTTCGCATGCTTCCGATTCGAAGTTCTTTATGCGTCTCATATTTGTTTTAATGCGGCATTAAGGGGTAAATCTTGCATTCGATAAGTTGAATGTAGAGACAAACCCTCTCCGCATACACAGTCATTTATCAATGACTGGTATTTGCCTGAGACTGATATATGTATATTGTTTAGTTCCGCATTTCTGGTAACGTTAGCCTTATACAAGATAACCTGTGAATGGCTTTCCTGTAGGCTTAACTTGTATGGTTATATGTAGATCCTTGATAGTTAATCCTTTAGGTCTTGTTTAGCAATGAATGTAAACCCTCGACAGCGGTTTTTAATGTATCTTTGCTTTACACAGCGTTAATATCTTTGTAATGTCTCTCGATTCACACAACATTATTATTCATGTAATATCTCCTTGGTTTACACAGCATAATCATTTATGTATAAGCACTAGTTCTGCGCTGGTTCTTTGACTGTGTTCTATTAAGGTTCTGATAGCTACCAAGCATTCTATGACTGCTTAGCTCGGCACCATTTCATAACCGAGGGGTTATGTTTACTTGTTTTCTTTATTCCTATCAACTGATATACTGCTGCGGTCTTTCAAACCGCCCCTAGGGTTTGGTTCTGTTATAAACATTTGTATCTAAACAACCCGAATTATTACTGTAGATGAATAGGTGACTACAGTCACAGTAACTAACTTACAGATGTCTCTGAGGTTGTATGCATTAATCTTTTATAATAACTACAGTTAACTAATGAAAAGAAACACAGATAACCGTACTCTGTCTGTACACTTCCAGTACATGTTTTTCATTCTATAACTCTATTAGAAAATGCGTACCTGGATAGTCTGCTACCGGCGTTCCTACTCCAAGAGTTCACCTGCAATCATTTTTGCTCTTATCCTCCCAACCTTGAGATCCACTTTACGTTGGATTCTCCCCCCGAGCCGTCTTGCAGGCCTGCAGCCCTCAACAAGACTCATGCACTGCTGTGCTGGGTTATCTGGTCTCTACCAGACTTAACCTCTTTTCTCTCTCTCCTGGAATTCCTTCCCTGTCTGTTCCTAAACAGCCCAGAGGTTTTCCTTCCCAGGACTTTTCCTGGGTGAGAGACAGTTCCTTCAGTTTCATAACTGATTCTTTTCTTTTAATAGAAAATCCTCCACCAGGAGGCTGCCAACATTTCAAGAATATACACATGTAAAAATAATCCAATATATCAACTTCCATAATTAAATAATGTCATTCAGTAACAATAAGTAACCACTCATACAATTTCTTACCACAGTAATTATTCCAAAATTACAAGTTACCCGGGGTCATCACATCTCCCCCCCTGGGATTGGACATCGTCCCGATGTCTATTCCCATTAAATAAATTTGGGTAAACTTTCCTAATGAGTTCCTCGTCTTCCCATGTAGCCTCCTCAGGCCCATAGTGCTGCCACAGCACTTTAACTTGGGTAATAACCCGTTTCCGCAGCCGCACTTCTCTCCGGTCGAGAATGCTCTGTGGTTCGACCAGAACCTCGCCTTCTGGTTCGACCTGCAGACAACCAATACCTTTAATCAGTTTCCTATTGAGTATATCTGCATAATCAAAACAACCGGATTAATTCTTACCCGCACATCTTGCCATCGGATAACATGTTTAGGGTCATATACATATTTCTTTAGGACAGAAACGTGGAACACATTGTGAATCCTAATATGACTTGGCAAGGCAAGTTGGTAGGCCACTGGCCCCACTCTAGCCAAGATCTGAAAAGGTCCAAAGTACCGAGGAGCCAGCTTGGCGCACCCGCTCCACTGCAGTGTGCTCCTTCTGGCTTGAATCCTCACAAACACATGGTCACCAACCTGATACTCTGTGAATCTTATTTTTCTGTCCGCAAAGCTTTTCTGTCTGTCTTGTGTAGCCTTTAAGTTGGCACGCACTCTTTTCACCATATCTTCCATTTCTTTAAGCATTTCTGGACCCAAACTCAGCTTGTCCTCAGGTCCACCCCAACTTGAGGGTGTGCGGCACTTTCGTCCATACAGGACCTCAAAGGGACTTAGCTGGGTTGAGGTGTGATATCCATTATTATATGAAAATTCTACCAAATGCAAATACTCTTCCCATTGGCTTGGTTTTAGCATCACATACGCCCTCAACATGTCTTCCAACACCTGATTAACTCGCTCAGTTTGACCATTGGTCTGCGGGTGATAGGCCGTGCTAAAGTTCAACTGAGTACCCAACTCAGCGAACAATGTCCTCCAAAAAGTGGATGTGAATTTCACATCGCGGTCTGATATAATTACCTTTGGCAACCCATGCAATCGGAACACATTTTGCATAAAAAGGTGAGCAATTTGCACCGCCTTATAAGTGGACTGCACAGGTATAAAGTGTGCTGCTTTACTCAACTTATCAACCACTACCATGATAGAGTCATTGCCCTTCTTTGTTCGTGGCAACCCAGTTATGAAATCCATGGAAATGGTTTCCGATTTCCACTCCGGAATAGGCAAAGGCTGTAACAGTCCTGCTGGATGCTGATGTTCTGCCTTAATTTGCTGGCATTCCAAACACCGCGACAAATACTCAACTACCTGTTTCTTCATCCCTGGCCAATAATATTCCTTCTTAAGCGCAGTGATCATCTTTTGGTACCCTGGGTGGCCAGTGTAGTGGCTGATATGGAACTCATCCAAAATCAGTCTCTTAAGGTCATTTGAATTAGGTACATACAATTTCTTATTAAAACACAACATTCCAGCACCATCTAGTGTGTATCATTGCTGTAATCTTTCATTAACAGATTGTTGTACCTGCTGTTTTAAGTGTTGGTATTCAGCATCGCGACTTGCTGCTGTTTTTATTTGCTCAACCAACGAATTCCGCCACTTGCTGACTGAAAGTTCACATAAACGATGAACCTTTCGACTTAATGCATCAGCCACTCGGTTCTCTTTGCCCTTTAAATGCTTAATCTCGAAATCAAACCCACTTAGGAAATCTGCCCAACGGCCTTGTCTCGCATTCAGAGTAGGTTGGCTGAAATAATGTGTCAAACTGTGGTGGTCTGTTAACAACAGAAATTTCCTCCCTAGGAGGTAATGTCGCCACATTTTCAGCGCATGAATAACAGCTGTTAACTCTAGATCGTAAGCAGAGTATCTCTGCTCATGCTCTTTTAGTTTTCTTGATTCATACGCTATTACTTTTCCTTCCTGCATTAATACTCCTCCCACACCCTCCTTGCTTGCATCGGTGCACACCACGTAATCCTTGTTAGGATCAGCTATACTCAGGATGGGTGCAGTGGTGAGTAAGTGCTTCAAGCGATCAAAGCTCTGTTGACATTCCGGTGTCCACCTAAATACCTTCCCTTTTTTCTGCAATGAGGTGATAGGATAGGCTATCCTAGAGAAACCTTCCACAAATCTCCGGTAATAACCAGCTAATCCCATAAAGGATCTGATTTCAGCTACATCCTTGGGTATAGGCCATTCCATAATAGTTTTTATTTTCTCGGGGTCTACTGCAATTCCTTCTTTAGTAATCACGTGGCCCAAATACTGGATCTCCTCCTTGAAGAAATCACATTTACTGAACTTAGCGTATAGCTGATGTTCTCGAAGAGTTTGTAACACCATCCTAAGGTGCTCTTCGTGTTCCTCTTGGGAACGAGAATATATCAGAATATCATCGATAAATATCAGCACAAACTTGTCCAAAAACCTGTGAAACACGCTGTTCATCATACACATAAAGGTGGCAGGTGCATTGGTCAAACCAAAAGGTAACACTACAAATTCGTAGTGTCCGTAGCGTGTCCTGAAGGCGGTTTTGGCAATGTCCTCATCTTTAATCCTGATCTGATGATAACCAGATCGCAAATCGATCTTGGAAAATACTTTTGCCCCCTTCACTTGATCAAAGAGTTCATCTATCCGAGGCAAGGGGTATTTGTTTTTTATCGTGAGCTTATTCAGCTGTCGATAGTCTATACACATACGTAGAGTTCCATCCTTCTTTTTCACAAATAATACTGGAGCTCCCCACGGTGATACACTGGGACGGATGTAATGTTTATCCAACAGCTCTTGCAGTTGCATTTTCAACTCTGTTAACTCTGGTACGCTCATTCGGTATGGTGCCCGTGATACTGGTGCTGCTCCCGGTGTTAATTCTATAGTGAAGTCTATGTCCCTCTTTGGAGGCAGTCATGGTACCTCTTCAGGAAAAACATCTGCAAATTCCTGTACTACCGGAATATTGCCTAGTGCAGGTATTTTATCTTTCTGGTTTGCATAACCAACTTGAATGGCGTAAATCTGACATCTCTTCCTGAGACATTTAGCTAACTGGGAAGCGGTGATAGGTCGAATCTGGACAGGGTGTTTAATCCCCTGCAATTCTTGCTGCTGCCCCAAGTCATCCTTGTAATAAATGGTTTTGGTCTTGCAGTTTACCAATGACCAATGCTTTTCCAGCCAATCCATACCAATCAGGATGTCATAAGAGCCTAATGGGAGTACATTCAGGTCTACTGTTATTGGCTGTCCAACTATGCTTAAGGAACAGTTATTAATTTTAGCTAGAACCCGTCTCTTGGCTCCCGTAGCTAACTGTACCAACCATGGATTCTTGAACCTTTCCAATGATAGCTTACACTGTTCTACTATTTTTGGGCTAACATAACTTAAAGTAGCTCCTAGATCAATAAGAACAGCAATAGAAAGGTTTGAAATCTTACCTTCAAACTCCACCATGGTCGGTTGATATTCCGCTTGCCGGTCCTCCAAGGCTGCATTAATTCTTGGTACGCTGCGTGCCACATCCCCAACGGTCGATGCTTCATGGATCTGGGATATCTGGTCAACTCCTTTACGCAGCGGGCAGTTTTTAACATAGTGCGGTCCTCCACATCCCCAACACTGGACTGGAGGTCTGGTCCCTTCAACCTCTGATCTGGCAGGTAGTTCACGGATCCTGCTTTCACTTGGCTTAGCCCGGAATGTACTTTTGGTTATGTTTCTGTTAATCTGCCCCTTCCCAGCGCCCTTACCGCCATTACCACGACTTCCTTTGTTATTACCAGCAACTCTGTTGCCTTTTCTTTCATTCCATCTTTTGTTTGAAATGTCTCCTTTTTGTTTGTTCTGCTGGTAACAAATTCTTGCCTTACGAATTGCCTCATCCATGGTTCGGGGATTGTCAAATTCAATTCGTTCCCTTATATAGGCTGGTAGGCTGCTCACAAATCTCTGCACTTTGGCCTTCTCTTCCTTGATATATGGCACATAGCGAAGCAGGGAAGTGAAGCGGTTAATGAATTCGTCCATGGACTGCTGTCCCAGTCGTAAATCATGGAATTCCCGTGCCTTCTCATCATAAAAACGCTCGGTTAGATATCTCTCCTTAAAGTATTTCTGAAACTTTTCCCAAGTGATGTTCTGCTCACTCACACTTTTTACAATTTTAATTTCTTCCCACCACAAGGTTGCTTTGCCCTGTAGCTGGAAAATGGCCAGCCGCGCCTTCAGATTCTGGTCATATTCGTACAGCTGGAAATACTTGTTAATGTTAATTAACCAAGCCTCTGCCGCTTCTTCCTGCTCTCCATCGAAATGTGGAGGTTTAATTTTCCGGAATTCTCCCTGTAATTCCATCTTCTGTCTCTTTGAGGTCTGCTGCTCTAGTACCTTGTCAGAATGGTCTTCCTTCTCTTCTGAGATTTTAGGTGCGTAATCCCATTCTTCAGTTGTTGTTTGTTGTTCTGCACTGGGGTTGGCTAATGGTGGATTTTGTTTGTCTGACAGACTCTTCAATATTCTTTCCTGCTCCACTGTCAGTCACGCATTGTCTTCTCGCAAGCGCGCCATCTCACTTTCCAGTTCTTGAACAGTTTGCAGTATTGCCAGATTGGTACTGCGTGTCTCTGCACCAAGCTGTATCCACAGCTCTGGATTTTCCCGAGGGACGCTGTCAGCTCCCTGCATACCCTCCATCTTGCTTGTTGACTGTTAGCGGATTGTTGTTTCTGTATTGATCTCCTAATTGATAAACAAGAAAATCAATTAGCAGAATTATTTCTTCCTCATGTAGGTACTATATAATAATTTTTTTTTTCCATGCAGCTGGGCTTTACTGCTCCAGAGGCCACAGTTTTGAAACCTCTGCTCTGATACCACATTGTCACGATCTCATCAACATTATATGTACAACAGTAAAAAAAATAAAATTTTATGGTGGTTAACCTCTTAAATTCACCCCCTAATTAACAAGGGAAACATGTACCTAAGGTGTTTCAAACCAGGCTTATGCGCATGTAAAAGACTAAACCTTACATTAATTATCAACCCCCACCGAGTATGTACTACCTCCTACGCATAATACATATGGTATATAGTGCAAACCTTTGGCGTTATGGTTAAACCTTAATCATTATACCCCAACTCTCATCATTTAATATAGCGCCAGATGGTGGACGGGGATTAACCCAGCTCACCCATCCCATGGCCAGGTGGCATAGATTCACGTGAAACCATGTGACTCTCGGGAGGTTGACCCACTGAGGGTTTCGCGCCAGGTTCTCCCACTTAAACGGACGATGGAGATCCTCCTACCTCATCGTATGGCTCAGATCTGTTTAAGGGTTTGGCGGACAATACATAAGGCACCGGGTTCTTCGGATCAGTCCATTTGCACACTTCAGACGCAGCCGAACACTCCCACAGCTCGACAGTTCTCTCTGCAACCACTCCAGCTCTTACCCTGCTGTTCAGGTATCGATCTTTCCGCATTGTCAAACCTGGTATCCATTTTACAGTTATGCTCCTAGGGAATGCATTGCGTACTTCCTTGAAACCCTTTGGTTATCTCGTCTGTTCCAGGTTGTTTACAATGAGTGGCAATGTGCAGGTGGGTTTGCCTCCACAGCTTCCTACCGCCCACAGGAGGATTTTGATGGCTACGAGCATCACAGGTATGTTCATCCTCGCGGTTAAGCGTCTTCCCCTTGTTAAGAAAGGTTTATTTATGAGGTTGGATTAGCGTCGTCTTCAGGCCCGAGACGTGGCTCATGACTCTCTATTTACATGTCTCAGGTTTGGCTACTATTTTCCAAAACCCTGGTTACGTCTTGCAGGCGGCCTCTTCATGCCAGAACCTGTATTGCGTTAACCTATTAGGGTTTAGCTAGGAAATGATTATGGCTTACATGTCGTCTGTATATTGTACATTTGGTTTCGAACTAGGGTCTCCAGATCTGGATTGAATGAGTCAAAGTCTGTGTATATATTTTAAAGCGTTCCTTGACCTAACAACAGTTAAATAGAGCTTCAATGCTTCAGTGCAGATGTATTATTTCTTTTGGTTCTACAGCTTTTCAATTTTCGTCAGGGTTCCTTATATAACTATGTTATCAGTTCGCATTTCTTAATGAATACATTATTCTCAGTTCACAGGCTCTGTCGATGTATTTGATGGCCGACTCTGTCTTTATGCTACCGTTTCTGTATGAAATGATTTACCATTCAAATGTTATTACTGTATTAGCATTTTTCCTTAGCTTAACTGTAAGATGCTACCCTATAGGGTTTACTAGACAGTAATGCATTTATCTACGGCATAGATCTCGAATCTTTACAGGATTGGTTATGTTTCGCATGCTTCCGATTCGAAGTTCTTTATGCGTCTCATATTTGTTTTAATGCGGCATTAAGGGGTAAATCTTGCATTCGATAAGTTGAATGTATAGACAAACCCTCTCCACATACACAGTCGTTTATCAATGACTGGTATTTGCCTGAGACTGATATATGTATATTGTTTAGTTCCGCATTTCTAGTAACGTTAGCCTTATACAAGATAACCTGTGAATGGCTTTCCTGTAGGCTTAACTTGTATGGTTATATGTAGATCCTTGATAGTTAATCCTTCAGGTCTTGTTTAGCAATGAATGTAAACCCTCGACAGCGATTTTTAATGTATCTTTGCTTTACACAGCGTTAATATCTTTGTAATGTCTCTCGATTCACACAACATTATTATTCATGTAATATCTCCTTGGTTTACACAGCATAATCATTTATGTATAAGCACTAGTTCTGCGCTGGTTCTTTGACTGTGTTTTATTAAGGTTCTGATAGCTACCAAGCATTCTATGACTGCTTAGCTCGGCACCATTTCATAACCGAGGGGTTCTGTTTACTTGTTTTCTTTATTCCTATCAACTGATATACTGATGCGGTCTTTCAAACCGCCCCTAGGGTTTGGTTCTGTTATGAACATTTGTATCTAAACAACCCGAATTATTACTGCAGATGAATAGGTGACTACAGTCACAGTAACTAACTTACAGATGTCTCTGAGGTTGTATGCATTAATCTTTTATAATAACTACAGTTAACTAATGAAAAGAAACACAGATAACCGTACTCTGTCTGTACACTTCCAATACCTGTTTTTCATTCTATAACTCTATTAGAAAATGCGTACCTGGACAGTCTGCTACTGGCGTTCCTACTCCAAGAGTTCACCTGCAATCATTTTTGCTCTTATCCTCCCAACCTTGAGATCCACTTTACGTTGGATTCTCCCCCCGAGCCGTCTTGCAGGCCTGCAGCCCTCAACAAGACTCATGCACTGCTGTGCTGTGTTATCTGGTCTCTACCAGACTTAACCTCTTTTCTCTCTCTCCTGGAATTCCTTCCCTGTCTGTTCCTAAACAGCCCAGAGGTTTTCCTTCCCATGACTTTTCCTGGGTGAGAGACAGTTCCTTCAGTTTCATAACTGATTCTTTTCTTTTAATAGAAAATCCTCCACCAGGAGGCTGCCAGCATTTCAAGAATATACACATGTAAAAATAATCCAATATATCAACTTCCATAATTAAATAATGTCATTCAGTAACAATAAGTAACCACTCATACAATTTCTTACCACAGTAATTATTCCAAAATTACAAGTTACCCGGGGTCATCACAGTTTTCTTGCGGGAATAATGAATAATGATGACCCAGTGGGAACAAACCAAATAATTGAGAATATATATACTCACAATAGGACTCACCAATAAGTGCTCAACAACATAGATAAGGGGCGCACTCTTCCGAGTAACTTTCGAATCGAAACTAGAAAAACCAAAAACACACGTTTCGATCGATTGAATTCATTTGTTTAGTTTGATTTGGACATATTCAATCGAACACAGATTTTATTTTAATAAAGATTTCATCTGGAAGAAATCTCAGAGTGAAAGTCAATGCCATACTCAATATTATTATGTTGACAGTAACGAGAGTCCTGTCTTATTGCGTTTTATGGACAGCAATATATATATATATATATATATATATATATATATATATATCAATTTTGCATGGTACTGTTTTTAGGTAAAACATATATATAATTGAATTTTGGTTCTAGATTATTTTCTAAAATTGTTTTTTCTTACTTAAAAAATTATAGTTTTTATAGGGAAAAAGGTTAACAGTCTATGACTTATAACGATTTGGTGAGAGTGAAACCCTATTTTCTTACCAACCACTATTTTATTAGGCTGGTTTTTTTGAATAACAATAAAAATGCATTCATAAATAACAACTGGTGATAACTGTGCTAACTATGCCCACTGCCTATTTAACAATTAAATTATAATCATTTTCCCACTATATATATTTAAGTATTGAGGAGCTTTTTTAGTGCATTATATTAGATATCATTTTTTGGGATTGAGCTGTGTTAAGTAAGTCATTCATGTATTACCATTTCTATGAGAGGTAGTCGTAACTAACTAATTTGTCATGATTTTTGAATAGTTAAGCGCTTGAGCCAGATGGATGGGTGACCTCCAGTAAAGTCCTGGAGTGTGAATCCCAGTAGTGATGTGATTCATTTTCACTAGTTTCAATCTCACTTCTTCACCCCTGTGAGCATCACCCGATGCAATGAGTACTAAGTGGATTATTAAAAAATCATGAGAAATTAATCAGTTAAGACAACCCCTCATGGAAATGGTTGTAGATGAATGACTTACTTAACGCAGTTGAATCCCAAAAATGATATTTACTCTATATTACTAATATAAACTTAGTTCACTATCCCAAAACAAACCTAAATTAATTTATTTATATCTTTATTAAATTATCCCAGTTTTAAGTATTATTTTTTATTTGCAATTAATTTCAAAGATTTTCGAGTTTTAGATCTATAATGTACTAGGAATTATACACCAGCTAACACTGGACCACAAGCAAGAATATTACTCCAAATCTATCTTTATGTCATCATATTCTACCTTCAATTAACACTTCTCACGGACCACAAGCAAGCAGATGACTCCAAATCTATCTTTATGTCATCATATTCTACTTTCAATTAACACTTCTCACGGTAATTAGATAATAACTGGACCAGCAGCAGACAACAAATTGCGAAACTTTATGTCGTCGTCGTACTCTGCTTTTTGTTTAGCACTTCTCAATCCATTTACATGATGATAGTTTAAAGGAGACAACTATAAACCATTAGCTGGCTATTCTATTTGGACCACTTCTATTGTCACCATCATTAGAACACACTAAACACCTTAGATTTTAATTAAAAAGCATTTTATATTTTAATCACTTCCCACTAGCGTTGGAAAAAAGCTGTAGCGAACCGATTAACCAACTTACTACTGATTTATTCATGGCAGGTTCACAATTTTTTAATTTATTTATTTCTTTTAGTGGTAGATGAAGTGAAAATTTTCCTTTTTCACATGGCTTACTTAAATTCGAAGATTTGAATCTGTATCATTTACTCATGTTTATTTCACATTTTTATTGTCTTGCGAAGCGATTTAGAAGAGTGACCCAAATATTTTTATCCCAAATTTCATTAATTATTTTTTTAAAGAAAATCATGGAATCAGAATTGGTTTGTTATAATTCTTGCTTTTTTTTTAATAATTATGCTGTTAAAAGTATTTATTTCAGAATAGACTTTTCACAATTTTAATTTAATTATCAATAATTACTAGATGGATGGTAGAGATTCAACCTCCATGTAATATGCGTGAAGATTCATAGTAATATTCACACATCAAGAGTTAAGATTTATGACCAAGATATTTATTCCCTTTTAACTAATTTATTTCCAATTAGTTAATTAAATAAAATGTCATATTTGGTATGTGCTATTGAAAAGCTATGGTAATGGTTCATCCTATTGTGAGAAGAACTAATTGCAATTTAATCAATGTTAGAGTGAATCTAGATAGTCAAGAATATTGTTACATGTTTTTCAAAATGTATATATATTTAGCTCATATATTAATTATTTTTTATAATTAATAATAATAATAACAATTTAAAATAAAGTTATAATTTAGTTAATATTTATGATTTTTTCTTTTAATTTGGGGAATGTGAGATGTATACTGGGGTAAGTGTTTGATGCTTATCAAGAATTGATGCACATCAAAATTTATGAACAATATAATTTATATTTTTCCCCAAGCAAAAGTATAAATGAAAAATACATGCTAAAGGATCCAAAAGAAGGACTACTACGACCTATGGCCCATGAGTAGTCCATGCAACAAAAATATGGTATGACATAAAAAAATACATCATAACCTATTGTTAACATATCTTTTGGCACTGCCAAAAGATGAGAGACATATGTGAAGGGAGGTGATGTAATATAAAGTGAATCAAATACAAAAAACTATAAAAAACGATGTCATCATAAATGAAATAGAGCTAAACAGTAAGCCTCAAAAACTAGCATCCTAGGCACCCTCTATAAAGGGTCTGTGATAATACTCAAAAGGTTCATTACTGACCTATTCAGTCATCTGCCATGTATCCCGAGATTACTGTGCATCATCCTTGGAAAACTCATCAAAAATGTTGTTTCTCTACCTGTAAATATGATGATAAATGATATGATCAAAATTTCTCTTTATCCACAAGACTTCCTAAAGAGTAGGCATGAGTGTGTGCATCTGTCAAATGGAAATTTCATTAAACTATTCAATAATCACACGGGAGTCACCAAATCCCTATAACTATCGATACCCTTTTTCTATGGAAAAATGGAGAAGCAATTTCACAGTAAGAATCTCAACAAAATTATTTGATCCATGGTCTAATCTCCTCTTAAGTTTAAAAGAGTGGGAATCATTCAAATGGAGGATATCACCACTACCACATACACCTTCTTGTGGTGAATTGTCAAGGTAAGTCCATGGCTTTAATTTGTCTATTTTATCTTCCCTAATATAAGGAGTTCTAATAAGGACTTCATTATCTAAAACAAGTTCATAAATAACTATTACTTGGCCAACCATTTAGTTTGGACACATCCTTCTGTTCTTGAAAATAATCTCAATCCTACTAATCCATATGCCCTAACTAATGAGGGGAGGGAGGTTCCTCATTTTATTTTTTGGAACTGTGTGCCACAATGAATTCCAAGCCTCTAGACAAAACTGTCCCCACCAAAATTGTCCCGAAGATAATGAATCACTAACAAAGTTCCATATTTTGAAAGTAACGAGGCATAAGAGAAATATGTTATCCATTGATTCTTCTTCAACTATGCATAAGGGACATCGACATGGCCCAACGAACTTATGTATTTTAAGGACTTCACCTATTCGAACTATATTCTCAAGTAAACACTATTGGAATATATGAGCCTTGGATGGGAACTTTAATTTGCATAATGGGTTCCAGCACCATGCAGGCTACTTAGGCTCCTTCTCTGTGTAAATGAAAACATAACCCTCCTTAGGATTATATACCCCTCGAGAAGAATGAATCCATAGTAACTCATGCTCTTGATATTGGAGTCTGATGTGAGAAGAATTAGGAGCTAAGGTATAATTATTCCATAGATGATGTCACTTCTCCAAAAGGTTTAACTCCATGGAATTTAACTATCCTTAAGCCAAAATAATAGAGGTATTAGGGTTCACCACCTGGTTTAAATTCCTTCCGCCCTAAGTTGTTGGATGATCAACTAGCTATTTAGGCAACATATGTTGTCCTCCACAACCGACCAAGGGTCCTACCCAATCCTTACTAGGTCTCTAGAACCCACTTTCGAAGCCAAACTGTGCTCAATGATAGAAAAGTAATCAATCATTGCCTTCCAAACTGTCGACCAAGGGTCCTACCCAATCCTTACTCGGTCTCTAGAACCCACTTTCCAAGCCAAACTGTGCTCAATGATAGAAAAGTAATCAATCATTACCTTTGAAACTGTTAATAAATTCAGTTTACTCTTCGAAGGATTTCTCATCGAATCCTCCAAGGAACCAGGGTGAATGTATTTATTATATGCCACTTTAGTACATAAACTATTTGTGGAGATTAGATGCCCACCTACCTTAGTAGCTAAGGCCTTGGAAAAAACTGGAAGATTCTTCAATCCCCATCCACCCCATTTCTTAGGGAGCACAATCTTGTCCTAGGCCACCCATGAGAAAACCTTCTCATCCTTTGCTCCCCTCCACAATAATATGCGACAAATTTTCTAGATCGAGTTTAGAATCCCTTTTGGGATCCATGACAAGGAAATTCAAAATATTGACATTGCTTTGAGAACAAATTTAATGAGAACAAACTTTCCTGCCTCAGACAGCCATCTAAAACTCTTGTTTTTCAAATGCTTCTCAATTATGGTAAGCAACCAAATCTAGTCCACTTTTTTTTAGTTATTAGGCTTCAAGGTGAAGCCCAGATATTTCAAACCTTCAGCCAAATTCTTCTCACTGAAAAGATAGAGAGAAAGAGAAAATGTGATTTCATCTCTAGAACAAACAAACTCTAACAAAGACAATTTATGAGGATTTATTTCCATCTCAGTTGCTTTACTAAAAAATGGAAAAATATTTTTAATTGAAGTTGGACATCATCTAGAACCATTACTAAACAACAACACACCATCGACAAATAGGAGATGAGATATTAATAGACCTCCTCCCACCTACATCCCTTTCAGATCACCTCTTCTCTTTTCATCCCCTACAATCTTACTTAGGCCTTAAACAATTAGAAGAAATAACAGGGGGGAGACCGGGCACCCTTGATGAAGGCCTCTTTCGACATGGAGAAACTTTGAAGCAGAGCCATTAATTAATATGAAAAAAGAAACAAAAGTAATACTACTCATAATCCAATTTATGAAATTGATATCAAAACCAAGATGGGTTAGCAACATTCTGATATAAACATAACTTTCGAACTTATAATGCCCCTTAGACATATCAATATTGAATATCATACCTTCGATATTTTTGGTCTTCAGAGTATGGAAACCTTCTTACGCTACCCCAATTTCCTCATGTATTTTCATACCTTCAAGGAACACAAATTTCTCTTTATATATTTTCTTAGATAACACCAGTTTCAGCCGATTGACGATGATTTTTTCTATGATTTTGTAGAGACTATTAGACAGGAATATAAAATGAAAATAATCAAAATAAATGGGCATATTAGAATTTGGAATGAGAGTGATAAAAGTAGGATTGGAGGCATCAAACATTCTTCTAGAACATATGGATTCCTCTATAACCTTTAGGATATCCCTCCCTACTTGTTCGTAGAAATCAACAAATAATTTGACAGGCCATCCATCTGGGCCTAGGATCTTATCTCTTTTAAAGCTATGTAAACATTTTCTCAAGTCTTCCTCCATTACAGGTGCCATTATCTCACTAGTAACCTCTTCATCCAAAAATTTGGGGAAGGAATAGTCTATGTTAATGACTTCAACAATTAAGGCTACCATGGGAGCTCATAAACTTTATTAGAAGTGATTGACACTCAATCTAGTGAGGTCTCTAAATTTTGAATCCTTGGCTCCATTTGGGGAGGAAATATCCCATATAGTATTAAAATCCCTCCTTCCTATGGGAAATTGCTAGAATTTTTTGTGTTTTCATCACAGGACTGCAACAAGATGACCTTAATCTTCAGCCTCTGGGGCTCTTCCTTTTCTTCAACGACTCTTCTCCTAAACACCTCCAAATAAAGAATTTGTTTCTTATCTTCCAAATTCATGTAACCACCATTTGCACGATCATCCAACTGAACCAACTCACTTTCTATCCTCTTAAGATACTCCTCATACTTTCTTACTTTGTTCTTGCCCACTCCACTGTGGCTCTTTTTAATCTATTTAGGTTATCCACAAACTACATGGCACATGATCTATCTCCTACTTGAACACATTTTTGCCAGTGCTCTCTCATCTAATTTCTAAAATATTTTTCGTTTAGCCAGACTGAATTAAACTTGAATGAGGCGTTAGGATTCCTTGTGACTCCCTAAATTTCTAGATAAATTGGATGGTGATTAGAGTTTCCTCCCATACCATCGCATTGGTGAAATGGTGGAAATTTATTCAAAAGAGCTAATTTTCTCAGAAACTAATAAATTATACATGAAACCATAGCGTTCTCCACTATTTTGTTACACCATGTTGGATTTAAGGCTAGCTTGTCAGCATGAATAAGGTTATGGGTCTCTAACAACTCGGCCAAATAGTTTGACAACAAATCCACATGGTCATGCCCACCCAATATTTCATATAATCCCAATGAAAGAATCAAGTATCCTCCTAGGATTAGGTTGTTTGGCCTGATAAAGCATCGATTCAACTAAGATTCCTAGAAGAGCACTCTTTCTTGATAGGGACCATAAAAGTTTACAATTCTAAGATCATATCCTAAAGCTTTTGAAAATATGTCATCTACCAATGATCCTTCGCATTCCCAAGAATTAATGACCTTGATCTATTTTGGGTTAAGACCCAAGGGTAAGCCTCTTGACATTCCTTTTGCATGAATAACCATAAAGAACCATCCAAGGAAAAGTGCTCCCAAAAACTTCCCTATATTCTAACTCAAACCTAACATTTCGTGGAGGAAAATAACATCCAAATGTTCTGACAACACTAACTACTTAAGGTATAGACTTTTAGAGAGGCTAGGCATACCTCTACAACTAGAGTGCAAAACATCCATGAGGGATCTAATACAGGGGTCTGCGTCACTCTAAGAACCCCTTCCAGAGAGATTTGATTACCGACATTGATGTATAGGTTGTATTGAACTTTGGATTTCTAGATATGCAATTGATGACCACGTGGGATTTTAACAAGTTTCGATGGGGATGGAGTCTGAATACCACCAAATACTTCTAGAGATGACTAAACTTTAGACATTGAATGTAAATTGTAATGGGAACCTCCATCTGATGCTGATGAAGAATCAACATTAATAACTAGAGAAGGGGAAGGTGTCAGACAATAAGTATTATGATATAATGGCACAAGGAACATATGACTTACCCGCCTTAGAAAGCACATCCCCCGTGGCAAAAAGAAATAGGGGATGGGAATATAAAATTGTAGAAATCAGACATAGGAGGGAGGGATAATGATAAAGTACCTGGCATAGGGTGTCTGGAGCTAGTCTCCTTCACCACAGTGGAACCCGAGGGCTTGTTCACCTACTGCAAACAAACATCCCTAGGCCTAGAGATATCATCGGGAACTTCTAGATGACCTTGATGAGTGCCCCTCACATATGCACCTTGTTTCCCCTCATTTCCTTTCTCGAATTCTTCGACTCCCTATTTCCTGTATAATGAGGCAGACAATCCATCAGTACTTGCCCCACTTCATGGAATCACCTAAACCTGAACGACACTCCTTAACTGTGAACAAAATCACATTATAGGAACTGAAAGCTAGTCACAAAACTTCTTTGGTATCCATATTAACAAAAACCTAAGCATATTCCATCTTCCTCGATTCTGCGAAGGATCAGTCATAGTCCAGGAATGATCCTAGCTCATTACCAATGATATGAAACTCATCCTCTATCAAAAGTCGTAGTGAAATCCTAGGAATTTGAACCTAAACTGAACCAAGCCCTAATTATTCCTAATCAAGGTCAAATGAGGGTGATCATATTATTTTCAAAATGAAAGCCATCTCGATATTCCAACACCTAGAGAGGACACAACTCACCTCATCCTCCTTACTGAACCTTCAGGAAAACTAATCCCTTGACAAATTACATACAACCGGGAGGGAAGAGATATCCTTTTCCTATAGTTCCTTTACCCAGGATCTTAGTCTAGCCACCAAGTAGTTATGACGCTACATCTACCAACCAAAAAAATTCCTGCAATATCCACGATATTATCCAAATGAATCCCTTCACCAAGAATCAAAGTTCTGACCACCTCTCTAACCTTAACACATTTAACTTTCTTAATGGGCTTCCTATGCTTCAATGCCTCCTTATAATCCTCCTTAGTGATTTTTGGATAGAGCGCTTCTTACTGAGAGCGGTCAATGGGAAGCTACCCCTTGCCCCGAGCCTCAATGAAATATTGTATTCCTTTCTAACCAGTAAAGGATATGATTGCTAAGTTATCAAAAACCTCAACCACTCCTAAACATGAAAGCTTTAAAATATCTAAGCTCAGTTCACTCGCGTTCTTGGCCTAAGCCAAGCAAGAACCAAGCCCTTCAAACCCTTGTAGGAGCCCCCCTGGCACGTATGCTTCAAACCCTAGTTGATCATTCAAAATATCCTCTTCCTCCTCCACACTCGCCAAACCATTTAGCCAACCTTCCTTACGAGTAAATGAGTCTATGAAAGAGCCAAAGATTCTGTTGCTGAAAATATGAGGGGGTCCATACCTGCTTTCTGACATAAAGTTCTTCAAAGAATCCCACTAAAGATTCCACCCTTTGAGAAGCACCAGAAGAAGAAATATTTCGATTAGGATGAAACATAAAACCCTATTCTGAATCAGAAGAGAATAAAATATCCCAAGATTGAGAGAGCCTTATGTCACCCCCTCCTCAATTTCAAAGTGCTAATGTGGCCAAGATTGCTAGATGGATACTTGTTTGAAGGGGTTTGAAAATCAATACACTTCTTATTGCATATAACTTTACATTATGTGATAACCAAAAATCATTAGTCATGACTGCAAAAGAGATGTCAACACCCTACAAACCATCTTCTAACCACATCTAATACTCAACCCCTTTACAACCACAAAATCTCATGACCCTTCCACTAAAGCTAGTGTTTCTTGCGTGAGAATAATATCCACCTTAGACCAAACCCTCATTGAAATTAGACTCCGTCACGGGACCAACCTCAACTAACTATGGTAGAGCCTAATGTCCTCAACTAACTGTGGTAGAGCCTAATGTCATGATGCATCAGTACGCCACTTACCCACAATCCCACAATCTTGCAGTTGCTCACCAACCATTTAGTTTATATAACTATATCAATGTAAGTTTTATATTTTAAAAATATGTATAAATTGTTGTCATTATTGTAATTTTTTATTTCATATTTTCCCCTTATAATTATTCATAAATTCCACTTATACTATTTAATAGAAAAATGTAAAAATATATTTAACTGAAAAAAGCATATATATATATATATATATATAAAAATTTAATAATTCTTTATTATATAGTAAAATTTTATATGTTATTATATAGATGAATTTTTTTAAGATGTTCTTGGAATTTAACTCATAGGATAAGTTGTTTGACTTTATTGTTATTAATCGAATTCTAAAATATTTTCCAAATCAATTTATTAAGTTCAATATCTCTTATTATCATGATATTTAGTACACTAACAGGCACATTCTTAAAAACAATTTCATTATAAGAAAAACGAAAAACAATTTATATGTTTTTGTAGGAAAGAGATGTAATAAAATGTTTCACTCTTATTCTGACCTATAAATAATACTTATACATTTTTAAAATACTTCAATACAATATTTAAATAAATTAATAAAATAAATTATTAATTAATTTATTTGAAAATCAATTTTATATATAGAAACTTGTTTTATTTATATATTAACTGATATTTTAGTGTTGTTTTTTTTAATATAAAATTTATGTCCTATTTAAAATAAATTATTAATAATAAAAAATAAATATGAAATATAGATAAAATATTTCAATTTTTATATTAAATAAATTTATTTATTTTCAACTATATATTCTAACCTATACAACAATTAAACTATAATAGACTTATACTTATTTTTTACAACTTTTCATATGCATGTATATATATTCAAAACATAAAGTGACCAGGAACAAATATCTCAAAATATAAACATTCTTTCGAATTTTGTAAAATTTTCACCAAAAAAAAATACCATTATTCCTTTCCTTGAAATTTGTCGATACAGCTGCAAACTGTAATATGAGCACGGCATATAAGCTATACCTCAATGTAAACTTTGAACGACATCGGCTCAAGCTGCGAACAAGCCGCATTTAGTTGAATGGTTTAACCATACAGCTAGCCACATATCGAACCTTTCGGTATGGAAATAAGCAAACATTTTTAGGCCATGCGTCATAAAAGGAGTGGTATGTTTTGCTGGTATCGATTTCAAATACAACAATGTAAAGTATTGTTATTCCGCATTTTGAATTTTGAATTTTTTTTTGAAATATATCTTTCTTTAAATTTGTATAATATTAAGCAAGAATGAGTTAGTTATATGTGTGTATATATATGTATGAGTAGCGAGATTTATTTTACAGTTAAATATAATGTGTAAAAATGTCTATCTATCATTAAAATTGAAATTTTATTTAAATCTAAGGAAAAAATTAAATCCATTCTCAATTCATATTAAATATATATTTAACATAAATCTATATATATATTCTAAACGTTAATATTATTCCATAAAATTGGTCGATACCTCGATACCTCTGCGATATTAGCACAGAAAGTAGCTATAGTTTAATGTAAACTTTGAATGAAAACGACTCAAGCTGCAAACAAGTCGCATTTAGTTGAATGGTTTAACCATATAGCTAGCTATATAACCAACCTTTCAGTATAGTAATAAGTATAGCATTTAAAGTAACAGTAATGGATATGGGCAGTCAATAATTCCAGCATACAGAGATTGTTTTGTCGAACAAACACTTTGAGGCCATGCGTCATAAAAGAAGTGAGTGGTATCTTTTGCTCATATGGATTTCGCGGAACTATTAAATCTCCAAGGCGCAGTAGAATTCCTGCGACAATAAATTTCATATACAAATAGACCAAGAAATTACCGTTGAATGGGATACACGTATAAGAGATTTGAGCTTCTTAGTAGTCAATAACATAGTCATCTAATTCGAATCCGAATCCGAATTCGAATTTCAACATTAACTTAATGTATGAAATTTTTTTAATTGGAATTTATTTTTCGATAATATGCATTTTAAATATTTAATAACAACAATGTCTTTTACTCAAATTTCTCTATTCATTTTAAAATATAAATAGTTTTTAATAATTTCCATAACAATTTTAAAATTGCAATTCACTAAATAAAAATCCAAAATATTATCCTTCTCATGTTTCATATCTTATCTAAAAACTTTTTGTATTTAATATATATTTAAAAATTAAATATTCAAATGCGAAAGTAAATTTTCAAATTTCAAATCTTATGTAAAATCATTTCTAATTAATACATAAGTAAAAATCAAATATTTAAAATTTATTTTTATAACATTCATACTAATATAAATATATTTAAACAAATTGCTTTCTGGTTAACGCGGGTTTGACGAGCAATGCAAAAAGGCAAGGAGAATGTGGAAAGAGTAAAAAAGAATAACATAAAGCTCAAAGCTTACAAGCAGTTATTAAGCAAGAAAAATGTCGATTTCATGGTTTTAAGGAGGGAAGAACTAATCTTCCTTGGAAAAAATAATCCCAAATTATTTTGGAAGAAGCTTCAATTGAAAAAGATGAAAACTCGAAATAGTATTACAAAATCTAAATGGTTTGACTATGCGAGACAACTCTATGAGCATGATTTGAAGGTTGACCCTCCCCCCTTGGTCAACAATGATATTGAACTCTTCATGGTACAAGAGGTAGAGATGGGTATCAAGAAGTTGCGTGTTGGAAAAGCAAAAGACTTAACTGAACTCCAAGCAGAATATCTAAAGTGAGGCTCAAAGATTCTTGCACTTCACATTACAAAAATCTTCAACAACATCATATAAGAGGGTCTCCCCACAGATTAGACAACTAGTCTAGCAATACCTCTTTCCAAGAGCGGTGACATCACTACTCCCTCCAATTATAGGACCATCATGATAAACCCTTTGTTTGCAAAGTTACTTGGAAGCATGCTCAAAAATAAAATTAGAAAGTGGGCAGAAGAAAGTGATAAGCATGGTAAAGGGAAAGCAAGTTTTAGACCTAAACATTCCATAGTTGATCATTGTATAACTTTAAGGCACATCATTGAAAAAGTTTGGGAGAGAATGGAAGACGTCTTTTGTTGCTTTGTTGATTTCATAAGTGTTTGACTTAGTTCCTAGGGATAAGTTTTGACATAGAATGGAGGAACTTGGGGTTCCTAAAAATTTGAGAGAAGCTATGCATAAGCTGTATGAAGAGGTCAAAGTCAAAATTAGAACTTCAACATGCATTTCTGAAAGTTTTACAAGTGATATCGGGATCAAGCAAGGTTGCCCACTGTCTTCTACCCTTTTTGGTTTATATATCGACAAGCTTGAGGAGTGGTTAAATTCACAAGGGGGTGATGGTATCTTTTTGGGCAAGTTTGTTATAAGGCTTCTTTTATATGCACATGACATTATTCTAGTTGCTAAATCGGCTCTTGGTTTGCAAGACAACTTACTCTCCCTTGAGCATTTTTATTGAAGTGTGGGGATGCAAGTTAATATTAGAAAAACAAAAGTAGTGGTTTTCTCTAAGAAAATAAAACATAACCAACATAAGTTCCACTTTGAAGGCAACATTATGGAAGAAGTTGCAGATTACAAATACCTCTGAATTGATTTCAACAAAAATCTAAGCTGGAATGGTTGTAGAAAGAAAAGAACTTTGGAGGGTTGGAAAGAATTTTATGCTTTTCAAAACAGGTGTAGAGAGGCAGAGTTATGGGACTTGAAAACCACTCAAAATCTTTTTGGGCTCCTAGTGATTCTGGTGATTCTCTATGGTTGTGAACTATGGGCTAATAGTACATCTGACATGCGGTGGAGACAATTTGAGAAAATTCAGAAGGATTTGATTACAAACAAATTCAAGATTAAAGGTGTAGTTCCTTATGCTATCTTCTTCAGTGAAATAAGAACTACTCCTATTGAAGCAATTGCTATGGTGTGAGTCATAAGGTATTTAAAATAAATTGAGCAAATGGAAGAGGTTAGATGGCCTAAGGTTGTCTTTAATGATAGATTGTGCAAGAGAAGAAAAACTTGGATCCAAAAAAATAACAAATCATTTAGTAAATGGGATATTTTCTTGAATGTGTGTCCCATAAACAACGAAGAGAGAAAAGTTTTTGTTATGGAAAAGTTCCACAACCGTACTTGGGATAAGGAGCTAGGAAGAAAGAAAAAGTACTATATTGAAGTGTTTAATCCCACTCATAGTCATCAACCAAAAGAATACATAGAGGCCAATATCTTTTGGAGAGCCAAAATTCTTATTCCTCAGTTAAGGACTAATTCTCATCAACTCCATTGTGAAACAGGGCGCTGGAAAAGGCCAAAAGAAGTGTGGAAGGAAAGAGTATGAATTTTTTGTTCTTTCGGAAAAGCGGAAACAAAAAAACATTTCATTTTAGGATGTGAGGCCTTCAAAGACAACAGGGAAAGTTATGCAGATATGATGGGAACTAGCTCTTGGAATAATATATTTAGGGAGGGGTTTATCCAGAATTTGGGAGAATCAAGCAGATGAAGAAGAAAAAATCTCTCCCATAGGCTATTTTTAGCCTCGTGGACGTTATAATAATTTCTTTCTTTCTTTCAAAAATTAACAATTTTTTATAAAATTTGTTAAATTTCAATTAGCTTTTATAAACTTCAAGATTTAGACTCACATCATTACTTTTTTGTAAAATCTTAAAAAAAAACACAAAACATTGAAATTTAAAAGTGGGAAATTTCACCCCTCATAATTAGTTTCTATTTCCTAACTGCCACGATCATGACCATCTGTTTTGTGTTTAGAAAACACTTCACTTACCCGTCCAACGACACAAACTATTAATTCTTGTTAGATGATTAACTACCATTAACCTAATCGAATTATCATCTTTCCATATTTTTTTCTATTTCCTAACTGCCACGATCATGACCATCTGTTTTGTGTTTAGAAAACACTTCACTTACCCGTCCAACGACACAAACTATTAATTCTTGTTAGATGATTAACTACCATTAACCTAATCGAATTATCATCTTTCCATATTTTTTTCTGATTCGGACGTATTTAGTAACTATATTGCGTAAACATATACCAGAATTTAATATAATTCGTAAAGAAAATGAACAAATAAAATTCTAATTATTGTAGCAGAAATAAAATTAATAATAAATTATTTATGATATTTTAATATGGAAAATAAATAAAATGAATAATAAATTATTGATAATATGAGAAGGAAAATTCCTACTTTTAAACTACATTCAATGAATTTTAAAGTATTTTCAATGAATTACTTAGCAATTAAATGGTTAAAAGGTAAAAAAATTGTGTTTATGTTTTGAACGTGTTAGTTATAATCTAAATGATTACAATACATAGACTATGTGTCGTAAACAAAAATGTTCAGGTTCAGTAAGAGTATAACTTTGGAGAAATTCCTCATACGTAATAGTAAGATAAATCTTCTTTTGATCATATTTTGTTTTTTTAGTATGGTTAGAAACTTTAAACAATACTATCAATATTGTGCCTTAGGACCAATTTTAATAAGTTTTTGATTTTTTATTTGAAACTTTGATTGATTCATTCATTAGCAGCACAACACATAATTAAATCTATGCATAATCATGAACCATAAGAAACATATCAAAATAAATCACTATCAAAACAAATAACCATGAGCGATAATATAAACAATATAACATGCACATATTGGGACACTAGATATAAGGTGGAAATAACAAGAAAGAAAACCACTATCATATGTTCCACTTCATTCTTCTTCTATTATTATAAAATATCTTCTTTTACATAGCACTAACCACCACTAGTGTGTAAGAGACAACTTGCTAATCATGCAAACCACTACTTGCTCTAGGTCATTACATGTATGAGGCTTGCACGCCACCACCTATAGGAAGTCAACACTCCCTCAACCTTGTTGGCACCACTTGCTGAAAGCCAACACTCCCAATAAATCTCACCCAACAACAACTAGATTATCCAACCACCACTAAATAAAAGCCACTACTCCTAAGTTCTTAGGCCTCTACCCAAAGGATGTCGGTACACCCTGAATACACAAGCCACCACTTGCTTGGGAAGCCACCATAAACTGAAGGCCCTAACCTTCAAGCTTCTTTGTGGACTAGGTTTTACAATGTTTCACACTGAATCCATGATCTCTGCAATAAAGCACTTATGAGCCTCCTTTTTCCCATTTTCATACTGAACTCACAATATCGTCTATGCTCATCAACAACTGAATCAAATGCCTACAATACAATCAGAGAAAATTTTAAGAAACCTCCCAAATTTATATGTATAATAAATGGGTTAATCCCCAAGGTATATAGAAAAATGTATAGTCTATATTTTTTCATTGATATAATATACATATATAATTTTTTGGTGGATCTTTGACTGAATTATAAAATTTTGTTAAATATTGGTGAATTTTTCACTAAGTTATATGGTGTTGAAAATTCTTGGCTAATCTTCTAAAAAATAGAAAACATTGTAAAATATTAGTGATTCCTTAATAATGTATAAAAATATATATAATAATGAGAAAATTATTTAGTTAAATTATAATATACTAATTTTCCATGTTTTGGAAAAAAACCAATTCACCATTAATGTTTCTCTAGGTTCTTATTATACACTATTGCAAATCTTTTTGCATGTATTTATCATGTTTTACCACAAAGGTCTTATCACATCCCAAGGGGAAACTAGTTTGAAAGGCACCCCTAAAGGCATGTGATGTTGAGCTAAAGAAATTATCTTTCTAAAACTTGTTCTTGATGCATCTAGATAAGTTAATCATATTTAATGTAATTCATATTCTATAGGCTTCACATGAAAAAAAGTTCTATGAATAGCTATATCAAAATCATGAATATTTACATCAAATTCTTTTGTTTTCTCATACATCGCTTTTCTAAAAGGTAGATACTTCTCTAATTTCTCAATTTGAAATAAACCAAGAACTTTAAAATATGGTGCTTCCTCGTCATATGTAGGTTTTTCACCTAATTTTTGGATCATACCTATTGTAGTAGTTGTTGCACTTTATTCTACAGATGACAACTCTAATAATTTTGAATTGGTAAACAATTGTATGAAATCGCACAAACTGAAAAATGAAAATCAATGGAGGATAAATATGTATTTGAAACTTAATCTCCTACATGATGAAAAAAGAAAGAAAGTAATAACACAAACTTATTAAAATACTACAGTTGGTGAGCTAAAAAATCTAACATAAATATAAACAATCGTCTCCCCATGTTCAGTACTTCGAAAAATATGTCACAAAAAAATCATCATCAAGGAATTTTTCGGTTCCAGAATGATAGTGCACTAAACAGTCTATTGTTCTCATCCAATAACATGTGATTCTTTTTCTGTATTGGAATCAAAAGTATAATTGCATTAGATGAATGTCAGTCTCATGATATTAGGACTGTTATGCTGAACACATAGGATCCTAATGCATAGAGCATTTTTCTCTTCAATTAACTAAGTAAATCTCATTTTACTTTCCCAACAACCAATAAGTATTTTCAAATAAAATACAAAATAAAAATTGTAGATTCTAAAAGGTGAATATTCTTTTTTGACACCACAAAGTGAAAGGAAAAAAAACTTTCCTTAAATAATCAAATAGATAAAGAAATGATTTATCTTTTATGGCTCAAATTTCTCGTAATGTCTACGTTATTCTTTATATGATTTAAATATATTTTCAATTCCTTGGAACCCATTTTATTATTCCATGTTTAAATCCTTTCCATTACCTTTATATTCTCTTTTTATTACTAAAATCACTTCATATTTTATTTCTTCTTTTTCCTTGACAATGGGTGGAGTGTCCACTCAAATGTTGGGCATTTCAAATATTGACACATAGTTTATGCCAAAAAAAATATCAGCAATGGTTTAAAATGTTCATTATGAAGTGGCGTATGATAGAAAACCTTTTGAAAAGGATAAAGATGATAGGATTCTTGTCAATGGGGTTATTAAGGGATCATGTGAGTTTCCACGAGACATCAACTAATCAAGTAACGTCAATAATTCTGAAGGAAACTATCCAAGTATGAAAATTAAGCATGGAAACATATATGACTTGAAATGATTAGAGTAAGGATTCCTTTAGGAATAATTTATATAATAATTTATTTGTTTATGATGGAATGCATGTATTATAACGATACCTAGTTGGGATATAGTGAAGGGAGAATCTTTTCATATGGAAAGATTGTGATAATCCTTTTGATTCAACCATGAATTAGTATCTCATGGTTGAGTCACATGACAATGAGTGGATGGGTAACATAATCATGTTATGAATTTGTATAACACATGAAAGTGAATTCCAATAGATATAATGTGTGAGCCCATATTTTTGATGGATATGGAATGATATAATATTGCACAAGTCTCTAACTGTCTCCCTACCTATATTGGTGTTGTAGACTTTAACCTTCTTGCAAATAGTGAGGAGCACCTATAGAGGAGAGGGTTCCTAAGGTAGTATAGAGTAGAGAAGGGATGTTCCTTGTAGTATTCCTAAGGTATATATGAGAGGTGACTATGTGATGCCTTGAGGTGTTGGCTAGACCTTCCATCTAATGATGGTGGAATACATGGTATAGAAATGTAGTATTTTGATATCAAGCAAGAAAGATAGATTGAGTAGATGTGATCATGAGTATTGGCACATTGGTTTATTGGAATAAATATTTAGTTTCATATTGTAATTGTAGGTATGTTAAGTAACCCATGTACATTGAATCATAGTTCCATTTCATTGAGTATGATTAACAACCAAGAATGATTGAATTATTAGTTTGTTAATATTATTATGAGAAAACCTCATGGATGGTAGTAGATATTCAAGGAAAGGATTATATGCATAGATGCTCACTTTCATTTGGTTGATTGAAAAGTTTAGGCTGTAGGTAGAATGGTCTCAAATATGAAAATGAGTGTAATTTTGTAAGAAAGATTAGGCACTGAAACACACAAGAGCCAAACACTACGAGATGGAATCTCATACTTATGAAATATGATATTATTTATGAATTGGACTTAGAATTTATAAGTTGTATTACTATGAATATATCTATGGTAATTCTACTTGTATGATACATGGTAGATGATGGATATTTAAGATGGAAACCCTTGAAGAAAGGCCTTTGTTAGGACAAAGGAACTCTGTGACTGCCACACATTATATACTACTAGTGGATGTCTAGTAGTAACTTAGTGCTCTCCTTAAATGAGAAATCCATGACAAGATGGATCACCTAAGGGATTGTTTAGTAGAAAAGGGTACATATAAGCCTAGAGTGTGAGTGTATCAAGGAGGAGGAAAATTAAAATGTCATGCGGGATGGTGGCTAGAATCTTGTGGGTGAGTTAGAAAGGATAATGAAATTAATTATTTCCTATGGAAGCCATTATATGGGATAGATGCATATCCATAGAGATAAGTATTAAATAAAAAATAGATACATATATTTGAATCGATGCTTACATCATGGAATTGATAAATCTTGTGCATAAGATAACCATTTCTTGATAATTTCTATAATATGTATGCTTACTTGATTACTAATGTAGGCATATGTTGGAATGTTGAAGTTTGGTGGTATACAAAGATAGTGAATAGGATGGAAAAACAAATACAACTAAAGAATTAGGAAAATAAGTGTTGTTAATGAGAAGATAATATTTATGATTATGTTATTCAAAGGGGTATATGATAGAATGTCCTAGTATCTAATCCCATTTATTAAATATACTCAATTATGATTAAATGTTCAATTTTGTTTAGCATGTATATTTTAATTACCATGCTTTATTTAAACCACGAGGAAGAAATTTTATTGTACATTTAATAATTTAATATTATATTTCTTGAATTTAATAAAATAGTAGAGCCACCTGAGATAGTATCACATAAAAAACAGGTTATGATAGACGGAGATGGCAAAGGTGAGAGGGTACTAGTGGGTTAAACATGCTGAATAATCCTTACTTTCCATTTTTCCAAACTTTACTTTATTTCCTTCATCACCATGTTCCTTACTAAAATTACAGAAACCTTAACTACCAATCATGGAACCCATATGGTGGTTGTGGAGATGTACACCTTCCAGAATTACGAAATCAAGGAAATAACTACTCTCATCATGTGAATTGTGAGAGAAGTGGTAGAACCTATATTTTCTCACATTTTCTTTGAAAAAAATCATGTCCCCACAATAAGGGGGGAAATGTGGTCTCATGGTGTGTTGGGGATGAGGTTATTTTTTGATTCACTCATTCATCATTGTATCCCCTAGACATGTGGTTTACAGGGAGGGAACAAAATCACGATTGGATCTAGAAAATTGACTGTAGAGAGGAAATGATTCATGTAGCATTAGAGGCATGTATGTGAATAGTTGTAGAGAAGAAGGAATGATTCATTATTGGTGATTATTGGACTAAGACCAGCAACATAGTACGATACAATGATCACCTAAATGACATAATTAATTTCGGTTCTAAGGAGAATGGTGGAGGCCATTTGACATTCATATGAATGGTGTGTGACCATTATGAACTCATGCAAATAATATTGAAGAGAGATGGATGGTATCGAAAACCATATGAAGAGAAGTAGGTTATAAGAGAGAAAGAAATAGAGGGAGAGGTAAATTCATTCTCTCTTGGTTGATGCTAACATGCATGAAACTAGTTTTATAGGTATTGATTCATACTAGGAGTCTAATCAAGGAATGATAGAGACCATTTTGAATTCATGTGATGAGAACTACAGAAATATGTATAGATTATGAAAATAGATAAGTAAGAGATTCAAATGGTTAGAAGGTAATCCCTTGGAAAATAATCGAATTATAGAGAGGGATAACATAGAGAGATTCAAAAATTGGGTTGGAAAGGGGTCAAGGAAAGATATCAAGCTATGTGATGGAGAATCCATGGATAGAATCTAAGGAGGAAAGCATAGTGTGGGTTGAACGACCAAGCAAGGAAGCCTTTAAAACTTGAAAAAGGTCAAGAACTAAGTAAATGTTGTTGGAGTTAATGGATAGTATCTAGACCCTTTGTGCACACATAGAGGGAGAGCTCAGAGAATTTTGAGGGGGCATTGAGTAAATAAGGAAGGTATTATCCTCTTTCTATGCAAGGAATGAAATGTGTCACCAAATTGTTGTGTTGTTCCAAGAAAACAAATTAGTCGTGAGACAATGTGATAGGTAATTTTTTGTCCTAAGATAGAATGATTTCCATAATAATGTTCTAATTTTCCTTAGTGGTATCAAAGCCTTAATTGGGGTGGCCTATTATAAAAAGGATAAGAGCAATAGAGTGTATGGTTGGGTAGAAAATTTATCTACCTAAGTTAATGTTGGCCTTCAACTTTCAAATATATAAGTTTTTCCTTTAGTTTGTTTATTCAATTGATTAATACAATGAAATTTGCTAGATTCTTTTAGTATTTGAATGTTGAATGTTGAATATTGTTATAGGTTTACTATTTCTTCATAATGGGAAATCAATGTTAATGTGCCAATTTAATTCTTGTAAATGGAATTTTATATGATGGTACAAATATTTTACCAAGTACCATTATCTCTATTTATTTTTGGATGTGACTGTGCTAGTAAACATCCATAACGTTATAGCTTGTGATGAACATGCTATGTGAATTGATATTATGGTTATAGGATACTGTTAGGGAATAACAAACTATGGATGGAACATATGCTTTCTTTGCTAATGTTATGCATGAAACTGGAGGTATATATTATGCTTTGTCTACATAATCATACTCATTTATCTTGTAATCTTTTTTTATTAAAATAAGAACTCACTTGTTATGCACCAAACTAGAGGTAAAACAAATATATACCATTTTCAATAATTGTTTTGATTAAAATTAATGTAACAAAAGTTTAGATATAAAATATAGTTGTGTAAAGGAAAATTCCAAAAGGCATTGTTCCTCTATAAAAATTTTCTTTCTTCAAGTGCTTCATGAGCATTTTAGATAAAAATCCATATGTACAATGCCTCAAATTCTCATTGAGAGCAATTAGGGTGATTTTTTTGTTTGCATGTATGTTTCCATCTGTGGCATATGAGGATCAACTCTTCAATTAGAAACTTAACTGCAGTACTTGGAACTAACAACAAATTTGTACACACATGATCACATCAGTGTACATATACATGTTTTTGTTGGTTTAGATTGGATTTAAATCTTGGAGAGAGAGTATATAGGATTTTTTGGTGGGAGGAAGACAATCTTGTAGCTCCAAGGAAAACCTCTTTTACAGTGAAAATTTTAACTAGAAAAATTGCACATGACAGATCTGGAAACCTAAGATATATATATATATATATATATATATATATATATATATATATATATAGGCCGACTATAATTTTTGTTTGTTTAAATTATATTTTTGAATGTAAAAAATGAGTTCAATATCTTCAAAAATTACTTGATAACTTGGATTGTGTAAATTACGTAGCTTAAGCTCGAAATTCTAACACATCTTTGCTTAATTTAAAAAAAATTGACGAAAAAATATTCTTAAAAAAGGGCCAGAATGAGACTACATAAATGATCAACATTAAAATAAGTAGTCATTTGAAATTGAAATACATTATTCAACATGCATATTTAAAAACATTTTTTGAGTCATGTTCTAATTTCTTTTGTATGTCAAGTACTCAAATATTTTTAGAAAGTATAGGAAGTATACTATTTGTTGTACTCAAAAGTATAACATGTATATTAAGTTTTTTATAGCCACATTTTTATTTACATTGAAAAAATTGACTAAAAATTTTGCACGCAACATATTTAATCCCTCTGGAAACATGTAGGTTTTAACCCCGTATAGAAATTAGCTGCATACGAATTCTAAAACATAGAAAATAAACAATGTGAGAGCATAAGACATAAAACACATATACACAGATTTTCCCCTAGATCCCAAAATGAGACTACCAGCTTGATTTTTCATTATATTCCTTTCAATGTTACAATACATATTTATACATGCCGAAGCATCCAATACCATGGAACGAAAAACCATCATGTCCAAAAACATGTGTGAAAATCATGCACAAAACCATAGGTGGGTCCGCCAAACCTAACATAGGCTCCAAAACCAAAATTTTCCGGGCTGCTGCCTCGTGCACCATAAAGTGGGGTTACAGGTACCCCTCAAACCCCGTATGACCTCCCCCCCTCTAATCCTCGGTTAACTACGTGGTCTAGTCGTGGAAACATTATAACACATTCCAACATTCTCCCACTTGTTGTTTTCTTTCCACAAGGGTCCATAAGAGAGCTTAGTCATTTATCCAACCTTGTAATGCCCATTGTTTCTCTACACCAAGAGAACTTCTCAGAGCTCACAGATTTTTTGAATGCATTTGCAGTATTCTTCAAAGTGTCCACCTTTACCAACAACACCTTTTTGTCTTCTATCATATTCCTCACAAAGTGATACTGAACATCAATGTGCTTTGTCTTTGAATGATATGTGGGGTTCTTTGCCAGAAAAATTGCACTTTGGCTGTCACAGTCTATCCTTATAGCTTCCTGTACTAACCCCATACTTGAACACAATCTCTGCAACCAAACTGCTTCCTTGCTTGCATGAGTAGCTACCTTGTATTCTGCCTCTATAGTTGATAGTGCCACTACAGATTGTTTCTTACTCATCCAACTCACTGCACCTCCAAATAGGTTAAACACATACCCACTTATATATCTTCTCTAATCCAGATCTCCAGCCCAGTCTACATCAACAAAGCCATGAATATCCAACACTCTGTCCAATCCTAGTCTTCCTTGGTAGCACAAACCATAATCACTAGTGCCATGTAAATACCTGAAAACCCGCTTCACTACTGTCCAATGCTCCTTTCCTGGTTTTGACATAAACCTGTTCAATACTCCCACTGCATGTGCAATGTCTGGTCTAGTACAGACCATTGCATACATCAGGCTACCGACTGCACTTGCATATGGAACACAGGACATGTCCTCTTCCTCTTCTTGTTTCTTGGGACATTGTTCAGTAGATAACCTCACACCTACAAGAATAGGAACCTTTACCAGTTTACTATCCTGCATACTAAACCTCTGCAATATTGTCTCAACATACTTCCTCTAGTTTAACCAGAGCTTACTTTTTGCTCGATCTTTTTTAATTTCCATGCGCAAAATATAGTTTGCAGCACCAAGATCTTTCATGTCGAATTTGGAAGACAATTGGGTCTTCAAATCCTGGATAATTTCTTTGTCATTTCTAATCAGCAACATATCATCCACATACAAGACAAGATAAATAACACGGTCACCAATTAATTTAAAATACACACAGTGATCTGCTTTGCTTCTGGTGAAGCCTAGTCCCTGTATAAATGTATCAAATTTCTGATACCACATCCTTCATGATTGTTTTAACCCATATAGAGACTTCTTTAACTTGCATAATAGTTCTTTCTTACCCTTCATTGCAAAACCTTCAGGTTGTTTCATGTAGATCTCGTCTTCCAGGTCCCCATGAAGAAATGTTGTCTTCACATCCATCTATTCTACCTCAAAATCAAAAGCAGCAACAACAGATAAAAGTAATCTAATAGAAGTTACCTTGGCAGCAAGAGAAAAAATATCACCAAAATCAATTCCCAGCATCTAGGAATAACCTTTTGCTACCAACCGAGCTTTGTATTTCTCCACTTTTCCTTCTGCATTTGTCTTCTTTTCGAACACCCATTTACTGCCAATGGGTTTCCTTCTAGCTGGCAACTCCACCAGATCCCAAGCCTCATTTTTGTGCAAAGACGCCATTTCATCAACCATGGCCTCTTTCCAGAGTTTTCCATCCTCTGAATCCACTACTTCCTTCACAGTTCTGGGATCATCATCAGTAACAGACAAAGCAAAATTTTAATAGAAAGTAGATGAACTATACCTTTTTGGATACCTTCTTTCTCGAACTGATCTTCTTACACCCAGAATTTGTGGCTCTTCATCTTCTGATTCCTCCTCTGCTGTAGAGTCTGATTCTTCCTCATTAAGCTCAAACTCTATCTTCTTAGGTTCCTTTGGTTGGACTTCATGTTTAATAACATCTTTTACCTCTCTAAACACCACATCTCAGCTGTACACAACCTTATGTGTGACTGGGTTCTAAAGCTTATAACCATTTAAACCATCCTTATACCCAATAAAGCTACATTTTTCAGATTTACTATCTAACTTGGTTCGTTTCTCCTTTGGAACATGTACATATGCATCACATCCAAATACCATCAGATGTGGAAGAGAGGGTTTCTTACCCATCCATACCTCTTGTGGAGTCTTATCCTCCAACGTTGATGAAGGTGACCTATTGACCAGGTAACATGCAGTATCCACCACCTTTGCCCAAAATTCCTGTCCTAACCTGGCACCACTGAGCATGCTTCTTGCACTTTCCATCAATGTCTTATTCATTCTTTCTGCAACTCCATTTTGCTGAAGTGTATATGGAGTAGTCTTCTATCATGCTATACCACACTTCTTACAGAATTCTTCAAATTCCTTGCTACAAAACTCTCCACCATTATCTGTCCTCAACACCTTTATCTTCTTCTCTTTCTGATTTTCCACAAGAGCCTTAAGTTCTTTAAACCTATCAAAGGCTTCATATTTCTTCTTAACGAAATATATCCATGTATTCCTTGAGAAGTCATCTATAAATGATACATAGTACATAGACTTACCCAGTGATGGAACCTTCACAGGTCCAAACACATCACTGTGCACAAGTTCTAATATTTATTTTTCCCTCTTACTACCAGAGGGGAAACTCACCTGATCCTGCTTCCCATATACACAATTTTCACAGAAATCAAAAGCGAGAGAGCTATTAGTCATACCTTCTACCATAACTTTACCATGAAGTATTCAAAGGCCCTGCTCTCCAATATGTCCAAACCTTTGATGCCACAACATGGCCTTCTCTCCAGAGACCACTAGATTTTCTACTCCATTTTCAAGAACCACAAAACTGTTGAACCCATCAAAAATAGTGCTACCTTGTAGCTTGTACAGAGTTCCAGTCCGAACTCCCCACATCAATACCAGTGCTCCCCAAACCATCTTGCAAGTATCCTTCTCGAACACTATTTTTACACCTGCATCATCCAACTTGCCTACAGAAATCACATTTCTGGCCAATGCAGGAATATGCAGAACACTCGGGAGTGTTCTAACCCTTCCACCTTGCAACTTCAACTCTACTTTTCCGCGACCAATGATTCTAGTCTTCCTGTCATCCCCCAAGAAGACATCACCACCAGCATATTTCTGATACTCGCAGAACCACTCTCTATGGGGAGTGAAGTGAAAGGATGCACTTGAGTCAATCGACCATGCCTCATGATCTACATGTGTACGTGAAGAAGCCAAGTACACATCCACACCTTCATCTGAGGTGGTTTTTGCCTCTACAGAAGGAGCATCATCAGATCCCTTTCCTTTATCAGGAGCTTTAGATTTACAGTCCCTTTTGAAGTGCCCTTCCTTTCCACATTTCCAACACACCACCTTTACAGGTTTTCCTGGAGATTTAGATCTCCCTCTAGATTTATATCTCCCACTTGATGACTTATTTTTGTTTCTGTTCTGGGACCGTCCTCGTACAGACAAGGCATCACCATTCTGGCTCTCCATATTTTTTTGTCTCATCTCCTCTGTCCGAAAGGATGAGACTATTTCATCAAAATTCAAGACAGTTGCATTGCTACCTATTGCAATAACTAGACTATCCCATGAATCTGGTAGAGAACACAATAATCTGATGCACTTATCTTCATCTGAAATTTTAATATCAATAGATGCTAATTGACTTACCACAATATTAAATGCATTCAAATGCTTTGTCACCGAGTCTCCATCTTTCATCCTCAGGTTATATAGCTTTTTCCACATGAACAGTTTGTTCACCAGAGACATAGATTGGTACAAAGTCCCTAACTTGTCCCACAAAGCCTTCACCGTAGCTTCCCCTGATACATTGAAAAATACTAAATCTAAGACACACAATTGTGTTGTGCTTTTTGCCTTTCGATCCAACTTCTTCCATTCTTCATTAGACACTACCGTTGGCTTAATACCTAGATCTGCCACGATCCACTGATCTTTATCGACCAACAGATCCTCCATCTTGAGTTTCCACAACTCAAAACTTTGACCATTAAATTTCTCGATCTCTATCTATCCACTGCTCGCCATCTTCTTTCACGACTAGAATCAATCTCATAGATCTCCCACTGAACAGGGTCTACCACAAGCTCGAGTGAAACCCCTCAGCAACAAAGGCATTCCCTTGAAGCCAAAATAGCTCTGATACCAAATGTAGGTTTTAACTCCGTACATAAATTACCTCCATAGGAATTCTAAAACACAGAAAATAAACAATGCGAGAGCATAACACATAAAACACATATACACAGGGATTTTCCCCTGGATCCCAAAACCGGGACTACCAGCTTGAATTTTCATTATATTCCTTTCAATGTTACAATACATATTTATACATGCTGAAGCATCCAATACCATGGACTAAAAAAACATCACGTCCAAAACCATGGACTGAAAACCATCGCATCCAAAAACATGTGCAAAAATCATGCACAAAACCATAGGTGGGTCTGCCCAACCTAAAATAGGGTCCAAAACCAAAATTTTTTGGGGCACTGCCTTGTGCCCCATAAAGTGGGGTTACGAGTACCCTTCAAACCCCCTGTGACCTCCCCCCCTCTAACCCCCAGTTAACTACGTGGGCTAGTTGTGGAAAGAATATAACAAAACCCAACAAAAGATAATATATCATTAATTAAGATATATATATATATATATATATATATATATATATATATATTTTATATATATTATAATATATATTTTGAATGATATATAATATATTAATGTCTTCAAAATTTACAGTTTAAAAATTTTTGAATGAATAAAATGGGTTCAATGTCTAAATTTACAGTTAAAAACCTAAAATATTTGCATAGAATAAATTTAATATATATAAATAATATATTTTAAATATATATATATATATATACACACACACACACAACATGTAATTTTTTAATGTCTTCAAAATATTAAATCTGTCCCCTCTTCATGGCTACCATATATATGAATAGGATCTCAATGATTTTTGATGTCTATGGGCAACCAGTAAATAAAAATTGCAGTGCATCTCTGCATATAAAATCTCTCAAAATATCTCCTCCATATCCATCTTGCTAATGAAATTTATTTGAAGTAAATAGTTTCAAATTTATTATTCATTTTCTTAAATTCTCATTTTAATGTAACCTTTTTCATTTCAATCTTGAAAGTTTGGATGAGAGTCTTTGTTTTGATACTACATATATTTTAAATATATCCGATTATTTGTTTCTTAATAAGATGTCTTGAGACATCCATTCAATCATGTTCCAACTGATTTTTTCAAATGACCAACACCCTACTATTCCAAGAATAAGAACAACTACTTTATCAATTCCTATTAGAAACATAATCGATTAAATTTAAAAAAATTTAATAATGGTTTTTTGGTAGATTTTTTGAAACTGCCAGCACCTTGGTATTCAAATAGTAATAAATACTTTATCATTTCTTTATCAAATAGTAATAAATGATGTAATTTAGGTTGCATTTATTTTGGAACTAAAGGATTACATTTTTGGAATAGATATTTCTAAATTTTTCACAGATGTTGACTTAACGATGGGTGGAAGTTGAGAAGAAAGAATCAAACATCAATTATTTTAATTGGATTGAAAATTTAAAAAGTCTATTATCTAAATAATATTTGAAAATGACAAGGATATATCATAAAATTAATAACTATATATACAAAAAATCTATTAAAACAAAGACTTACCTGTGTGAGGTAGGTTTATTCTTGCCTTATTAATTCAAATTTCACTACTTTGTGAACAACCCTGTACCACTATTATCAATCTTGACTTTTTAATTCAAATTCTACAACTTTACAAACAACCCTTGTATATGATTATGACTAAACAGATGCAATCTTGGAATATAGAAAGAGCACTATTCAATATTTAAATAGACATGAGAATAAGATACTTGAATATTTAAATAAAAATGAATTATTCTTTTATGACCATTTGTTCCAAAAAATGAGAGTCATTTTTTGGAATTTAATCCCAATACAATGAAATACTGATGAATGAAAGGAAAAAACATTTTTTACCTCGAATGGGGAGGGAGAAATAACTATCATAAATACCTATTCTTGAAAATTAGGGTGAATGGAAGGTTGTAACTCCTAATTTCAAAGGCTTAATTTATCTATTTTACCCTCCCCTTAAAGTAAGGTGGGATAACCTCCATACCTATTTTTTTTATAAAATAAATTTGAGGCGATTTGTAACAATGTACTATGATACAAAATATTCTCCCAATAAAAATTTAAAACCCCTTAATTTCACCCAAGGGCGAAAATTCAACCCTAAAATTTTCCATGAACACAATCAATAAAGGCTACATACATACTCTGCAACACATTGAATTTTTCCTCATACAATCAACACAATAGCATACTCAACATCATACTCAACCATCATTAAAACACAGCAGCATACACTAATCATATTATGCATAAAAATCCATGAAAGCTATAACAATAAACTCTCCAAGAAAACCCATGCAACACAAATAAATCAACAACCTAAACTTCGATCCAAAATATCTCCAACAATATATATCCTATCCATATTAGTAGCAACTAGAAGAAACATATTCTACAACACAAATATATTAGACATGTAGATCTACAATAATTCCTTCATCATTTGAAATATGCTCCAAAATTGAAGCTTGATTTGCACTCTAACTTGTCAAAGTTGTAGCTCATGCTCTCATACTCTATTACTATATCTCACCCCTTTTACTTCACACTTTAACATTTTATAATTGACGAAAGATAAAAACAATGCACATGACTAATCCTCAATCTCTTGACTCAATCAAGTCAACTCTCTCTGCTAAAAACAATGAGCAAAAGCCAAAGTATATTCCCCTGGAAATGTCTTGACTCCGCACAAAATATGAAAATTTGAGTTTGGAAAGGGTAACGAAGGTAGTAACTTTAGGAAGTACATTGCTAACACTATTAATACACTGAGAACCTATATTATAATACAAGACATCCATTGGAAATCTATGTTATAATGCAAGTTGTCCATTGGAAACTTCATTACTCTAATTTTGGCCCAAAAATTAGTCACACCTACTCCAGATCCTCCTCAACCTGATCATCTACACCTACAAACATCTCCCAAGATTGTAAATCCTTCGTAACCTCATGTCAAGCCCCTAAAATTCATGTCAAATCCTCCAAACCTGTCAATTGATCATCATGTCAAAGCCTCCAATCATGATGTCATCAATGCCACCATAATCGATTCCTCAACTGAGATCTTGATAAAAACATTAGGTTGACATACTAGGTTGAAAAGGAACCATCATAAAGCCTTGTTTTCTAGCTATCTCTCTCAACCAATAGGATCATGAGGGCCACCACTAGTAGGTTGACATTAATTCCTACACCATGAGACAATAAACCAATAGGATCATGAAGGCCACCACTACCAGGTTGACATCAAATCCAACACCATGAGACAACATGTCCGACAAGAACTAAATAGATAGGCACAATTAAAAAAAATATATCATTTATGGTTTTCAATTTTATTTTTTTAAACCACCAATATCTTATGACATCCCATTATTCTATGTTATTATCTACTACACTAGGAAATTTCAATGTTATTTACAATTTCATGCCTATTATTTGTGATTACTTTATATGTTATTGGTAGAACTCTATGTTATTCCTGCTATAGCTGTAGAAGGTGTATGACAAAATCATCTCAACATTCTCTCAATTTTCATATACCTAAGAAGAATATGATGTATATTGCATCAAACTATGAGATAATTACTAGGTTCCATAAGACCCATAGATTCACAACACAGGTTGAATTTACTTATGCTCATAAGTTTCATCAATATGTCTACAACATTTTGCAACATGTAAATTTTCTCTAGTATCCCCTTTCCATCATTTACTGTGTGTATAATGGAATAGTATTGTATATCTATATGCATTGTCTTCGCATGAAACATTAGGTTCTTAGCTAGACAAATAACAACACAACTATGACGTTAAACTAAAACATCTCTCTAAAATAACCCTACTTTTGAATAGAGTTTCATTAGCCAAATGACCTATTTATAGGCATGATTAACTATCATATACTCTACCTCTATAATGGACAAAGTGAATACAACTTGTAATTTTTTTCTTCCAATTAACTAATCCATTGAACATATGAAACAAAAATGTTCTTATATATTTCCTTCTATTTATACCCCTTGGCCAATTAGAATCCAAAAATTTGTATATCCTCTAAGTGTGCAACCCATGAAACATCAATATGATATAAAATGAAATATTTAAAGGTACCTCACAAATACTTAAAGGCCCTCTTCACTATAGTCCAATGTTCAATTCTAGGATTAATAATGATTCAACTCAAGGCTGTTATTGCTTGGCTAATGTCTATTATAATAAAAAAAACATAGCTTACATCAAACTAATATGTGTACTAGCATATAGAATAGAAACCATATCCTTAATTTGTGTAGATTTTGTAAGACACTACTGAAGCATGGGGGCTTCATTAGGAGATAAATACCATACCACATGCGTTCATAATGGAGGATATATATTAAGGAAAAAATGACATAATATATTGAGCATATAGTAGGGCGTAAAGGGTTTTTATTTTGAAAGCTATAAATAATGGAGCTTAAAGTTAACGAAAAATCATAAAAGGGAATTAAAAATGTTAATGAAAAAATGCATACCTACAATATCTAGTAAAAGCATGGAATTTTTAAATTGGAAAGCTGTATTGGGTTCGTATTGGTAGGGGATTAAATAATGTGATTTTTAGAGGTATTTTCAAATATGTAGTCAAATTAAGGGTATTCTTTAGTATGCCATGAATGCACACGATATGTCAGAGGTTCATTGTGTGAAGCCCCCGTGTAGTAAACTAAAACTTGACTTCACACAAATATTGGAACACTTGATGGGCTACAATTTACCATGTGAGAATGCTAATCTAGCACAAACACATTATTTTATTTATTTTGTCTATATTGATATCTCTTCCTAAGATATATTTTGTATCCCCCATGTCCATATCAAATTGTGTTGAAAGATGATCCTTAAAATCACAAATCAAATCGTTAGCATTACCAAGGAATAGCATATCATTGACATATAGAATGATAACAATGAAATGATCGCCATCTTGTTTTTATTATAGATGGTAATCTCATTTGGATCTCAAAAATATGAATCTCAACAAAAAGAAATTGAACTTTTTGTATGACATTTTGGGAGACTATTTGAGACCATATAAAAATTTCTTTAATTGTTCCAACATATTGTTCTACCCATGTCATATATATAAGTATCCTTCAAGTCACCATGTAATAATGTATTTTTCAAATCCCTTTATTCTATCTCCAAAAGGCCACTGCTACATATAATAAGAACCTAATAGACGTTAACGTAGAAATTGGGAAACATCTCATGGAAATATATTCCCTCAACATAGCACTATGCTTTAATAACCAACCATGATTTTCCCTTCAACACTAGCATCTAAATTTATTTTGTTTTTAATGCACATTTACATCCAATGGGTTTCTATTCATTATGGAATGGGACAAGGTCCCATGTATCGTTCTTTTGAATTACTTGACCACTTTCTTATCTATGGATAATGTCCAAGACTTATAATCTTCCATCTCAATTACCTCTTTCATTATTATAGACTCATAGCTGTTAACAAATAAATAAAATATACATATAAAAATAGATGGACCATAATTATACCAATCTAGTTGCCTTCTTTGCCAAGTGGAACTCCTTGAAGTTTGAAGAGGATTTTCACCCTCCTTTTCTAAACTCTTTGAGCCTTTCTCCTCTGAAGTCCTTCATGAATTTTTTTCAATTTCTAGCTTAAATTTATCATTCTTGGTTGGTAGTTGAAAGACTAACTTCATTTAATTCTCTTTTAGTGACAACCCTGTGGAAGAAATATTAAATTTTCTAAAGATAATATTTATTCTATATAAAATATTCTAAAAACAAATCTAGAATATTTTACCCTTATATCCAATGATGATGCATTTCAATATCTTATTATCGAACTCAAATTCTTCTCCTTATACACATGGTTGTATGCCTCATAAGAAGAAATAAAAGTATTTTGAGGTGAGGTCTTCTTACCCATAGATACTTCCATAGGATTGTGGTCTACAAGAGATGATGTAGTAGACTTATTAATCAATTAATATGAAATAGAAACTAATTCAACTCATAAAATATTCTTTAAACTAGATCCATTAAGCATATTCCTAGCTGTCTATAATGATGTTCTATCCAACTATTTTGAAACTACATTTTACTAAGAAATACATGGAATTTCCTTATGTATTTCGATGTCATTTGCCTTACAAAACATATCAAATTATCCAAAACAAAAGTAAACATAATTATCAATCATGAACACCTTATTATCCCTAAAATTTTATTTTCCATGGTTATTTTAAGCCCCTTAAATAGACTAAAAACTTCATGTTTTAGTTCTAATAAAATATATCCATATCCTTCTAGAATAGTCATCAATGAATGTAATATAATATAAAGCCTTAGAAATAAAAATAGTTTAACTAGACTAAATATATTATATAGAATGAAGTCCAACAACCACACAGAGTTGAACATGGTCATGTTTTTCACATAAGCTATGCTCATTGAAATTAAATTCAAGGGAAAAATCATTGAAACCACCAACGAGATATTTTCTTCCAGGCCTATAGGCCATTCCTTGCTACATGCCCATCCTTTTGTGCTATAACATAGACTTATTTGTGAGTATCTTGCTTTCTATTTCAAGATATTTTTTAGGAGATTTTGATTATGAATATGCATATCCTCTAGAAGTTTCCACTATAGAAATTGTAGAATTTTTACAATGAATAGTGCACACATCGAGCTATAAAAAATGCCCATATAACACTATTACTAAGCACCATATCTCCTCGAATAATTTCATGCCATTTTTTTATAGAAAACAACCTTCACTCTTGCATTATTAGGTGTGCTTATTGATAGTAGGTTTCGTGTTAGACCTATTATGTGAAAGATTCAACTAATCACCTTTTCTCTACAATCAAGGAATATAATTGAGACTCTACCATAAATAATGATGTCGAGAGGAGATTCATCACCAAGGTATACCATCCCACCATCAAATTTATTATATGTTAAAAAGGTAGTTTTAATGGGAATTCATAAGGAAGGTATCTCTAGACATTATTGGTCATGCATTCTAGCCTTGACAAGTTTTCAAAGTAGCATCAAAGGCATCTCCTCCTTCCTCTTGAGAATATTTTTAAGGCTCATCATGAAAACATTTCTTTTATTTCTTATTCTTCTTCTCTTCCTTGTATATCCTTATATAATGCTCAATCATGTTACTATTCCATCAATTTTCCTTCAACATAAATCTACTAGGGGAATTTGCTATAACTTTTCCTTACTTTCTCCTTCTATCTTCAATAAACAACTATGTCCTCATTGGTGAATTGTAAATATTTTAACCTTACTTCCTTTGAAATTAAAGCACTGAAAACCTCTTAAAATGCCAAGTTCTTTATATTTCTTCCAATGGACGTGATTAGGTTGTCCCATGGATTTATGCAATAACATAATAGGGTCGTACAATGATCCTCCCCAACCAGTTTTAGTAAAAATACAACAAAATCATTCATAATAGTATTCAATTCATTCAAGTTATCAACTGCAAAGTCACCATCACCTATTCTTAATGAAAATGACTTTTTTAGTAGATAAATTATTATTAAGCAAGGATTTAGCTTTATACAAATCCTCCTACTTATTCCAGAGTAATAATATGGATTTCTTCAAAAACATTAAATAATATTGAATTATCCAAGAAAACCCAAATATGGTTTCTTTCCTTTATCTATAAAACCACCCAATATTTTTTTTTTTCCAAAGAAAAAAATTGTAATTTTATTCAACCTACAAAAAAGGGACAAAATTACATTTTGCAGATTCCTGAGAGCATTCAAGCATGTTAGCCATAAGGCGTACAAAAAACTAATCACAAATAACCAATAAACACTCCTCCAAGAAACAAAGATCTCCATAAGGAAAAATAAACCTAGACCAGGGCCCAACAAGAAACTATAGAAAAATACATTTTAGGGTTAATTGTAAAGAAAATTTACTACCCTTTTCTACCTTTTTTTTGGTCTACTTTTCACCATACCCCTTGATTGGGAGCAGAATTTAGAATTTCCATTTGATTCTTTTCCATACTTTCTGTTATACTATCTAAATCCTTCAGACATGCCTCTTTATCAGAGTATAAACTCTCAGATGCATGTTGTCTCTTAGTGCCTCCCATCTATTTTATGAAGGAGGCATTACAATCTATTGCACTAAAACTATGGATGTTTCAGCTTCCTTCCTTTGGGTTCTATGAGGTGTTGATCCCTTTTTCTCAGCCCCTCAATCCACTAGTGCTCCTTGTGGATTTTGAGCATCCATAGGATTTTCCATTAATGTTTCATCCTCTTTTCATGAAGAAATTTTCTCCTAGAACTACCGATCATTTAAATTTTTGGGTTGTTTATTTTTTATTTTTAGGTCTTACTTTGCTTGTGGACATGTATTTTGTAGATGTCTAGTTTAAGGACAAGTGCAACATCGGGAAGTAAAAATGCTCAGTCCACTAAAGACTATTATGAATCAGGTGGATTCTATCTAGTAAACCCTTGGTAAGGTATACGTCTACACCGATCTTGGCGAAGGTAGAAATTACACTTGAGGGTTTATCCAGATATTCCTTTACACACTTCCCCAATGAATTCCCAAATCCTTCTAAAACTTGGTGGTGACAAAAGGGAAGAGGAAGGTTGTGTAATCTAAGCCAAACCAACATTTTGGAAATCATCATTATGTTGGGATGAAGCCCAAGAAATAATGGGGTTATAAAAACCACTTCCAGTGCCCCAAAACCATGGACCATTATTTAGGGAAAACTCCACATCCTTCCTGGTAGAAAATTATACAACAAAAAAAATCCTGGAGCACATATGGGTTTTGTGCTTTAACATCTAATGTGTGCATACACAATGATGTAGATCCTTTTATTTTGGCTAAAAATGTTAAATCTATAAATGACGGCTTAGGATTGGAGTGTAGATAACCAATCTGTAACTTGTGAACTATATATTACCATTGTCGAAGCTTGTTTTATCTATTCCACAATATAAGGTCTATGAATATTTATATTTGGGTAAGATATATTTTGTCACTCAAACATTTTCTGCACTGCATCCTTGAACAAAACTGGTCCTTTAGGGTTACTACGACTAGGAAAACCTCCCCACAATGACATATTAATGATGATATAGGAGTTTCATTTAATGTCATAGTCTTGCAATATAAGGTCATTTTGTAGCGATCTACTTGCATAAATTATATTTTAAAACTTATTCGGGATACCCAATCTCTTCTAGATTTTCTCCTTTAGATCAAATACAAAATCCACAACCTAGACCACGATGAGGATCGATCTCCCCTCTGGTGTTTTTGTAAAAAAATGAAAAAGGACCCCAACTGGATGAAAACCCTCACAATCGGGAAATTTTCTTCTTATAACCCCTTCCCTCTAGAGCTAGAGACTCGTATTGTTCCTCTTACCACTCCCTGTGAGAAGAAAATACATTGAGGGGATACAAAGAAGACCCTTTTAGATTTGTGGCATAGATTTTGTTGTGTTCTCTTCTTGTAGGAAAAAAAATACATATAATCGTGGATCTATAACTTCCACAATGATCCCAATGAAAAGAAAATCCTTGAATTTTCTAACTTCATTGATCAATGACTAAAATAACCTTATAGGAAGGATGTTCTCTAGAACCATAAATACTTTCAAATCAACCTGGCCATCAAGGTCTAGATAAATTTCCCACTGTCATTGAGGTAATATTTGCCTACCAAAAACCTATTAGAAAATACCTATGATCCAAATAGATCTCAGTTGTAGGCTTGAGAAAAGCACAAATAAACACCATTGTTGCTACCGAGACAAACAAAAATGGACCAAAGTTCGACAATAGCGGCTAAATCCCTACATACAAAAACCCTATCCGTTGAAGATATTTCCCAATACTTCAACCAACTGAGATAATCCCTTTTCAAAACCACCCACTATTCATATTTCATACCATTGGGTTTGTTCTAGATATTACAACACATAGATCTTGATCGATGAAAATATCATACAACTTGAGCTTCCATAGCTCAAAGGTGATGTTTGATGTGGTAATACTCAAATGGTTAACAACAAGGGTTACAAAGGTTCCAACTACATGATGTCTTATGTTTTTTGTGTGTATTCTTCCGCAACTATAGATTTTCCCATTGCATGAAATACCTCTATGTTATTTAAAATTCAATGGTTTGTCTCTAGTCGTATATTGTTTTCCTATAATTAGAGCTCTGGCTAGCTAGGAAAGTGCTTCAGTACCACTTTTTATGTTTCATGTTGGCTAAAATGAAATATTTAAAGAATACAAATTAAATATAACTACATAGATATAACTATGGAAATGAAATAAATATAATTATAATTGAAACTTAAATATCATAGGAAAACCATTATTGATGTTCAAATATAGATGAAAAGTTCACTTGCCTCTTCTAGGGGGCACCTCCAACTTGATCAAAAATCCAAAAATAATATTATTCACTTGGAAGGATATGACATTGATTTTTTTTAGTACATATAGTTTATAATTGGTCTAAACCTTAGCCACCTAGTGAAACTTCATTAATGAGGCCCCAACCACTAACTAGTGTACCTTCCTCAATTAGGTGATTCATATTTATTGACTTAATACAATAATACCTTGGGAATCATTATTTAATAAACAAAACCCCTAATACGGTAAATAACAACCCATTTCACCAACTAGGGAATTTAAGTTTGGAGCCTAACAAAATTGCATAATTGATTTTCAACTATTTATGCTCTTCATGGTTTGTTCTTTTCAGCAATATATTTCTTTCCAGTTTGAAAAAAAGTTAAGGGAAATCATGTTAAGAGATTTAACATTGTAATTGAAAAGGATAATGTTTGTTTACCATTAAATATGAGAGCTTCCATATCAAATTTATGCACAACAAAATTGTTGCAGGAGGATGGAACTTATCGTCACACTTTGGTATATTTTCTCCTCATTTGTCCAAAGTTTGGGCTTAGTAAGGAAGAAATAGTTCACATTTCAATTTTTCACTACAACAGAAAAGGCCATTGGTGACGCTCATGCTTGTGACAAAGCTTTAAGGTCTGTCACCAATGTCGTGTATGGTGACAGTCCTTAAAAAAGCATTTTTGTAAGCACATTTAGTGATGGTCATTTAAGGTTTGTCACCAAAGCCATTTTTAGTGACACTTTTGTTGTTAAAGTTTCGTCACTAATTCTCTCTTTGGTGACACTTCTAGTGACGATATTTTATTGACCCTCACCAATGCTCTTTCTGGTTACTTTTGGTGACGGTCAAAAAATGTTCGTTATCATTGATCATTCCAATGTGTTTTTTATGAGACAATGTGCATGATACTGTATTTTTTTTCAAAAGATAATTATTTAAGACCATTGTTTTTTAGTACTTTTCATTATGTGTCCAAGTCCATTGTGGTTAGAGTCAGTCAATTTGTTAAGAAGTAATTAGTATGTGATCAAGTAATGAGAATATAGTTTTCCTATGAGTGAACACATGATTCATCTCTATTAGGTTTATTATCTAAAATATTCCCTTTGGATAAAGTTCCACTACTATTTGTAGGAAGTAGCACAGATCTACATGGTGGGAAGGAGCACAAAAAGAACAATACACTGTCATCAAAGAAGAGTACTCTAGAGAAATCTCTGAATCACAAGAAATCGGGCAAGAAAGAAACAACTCTCAAGACAAGCAGGGAGAAAGCCCCGCCCAACAACAAAAAAGTGAACTCGAAAACCCCTCAAGCATCAACAGTTGTGAGGATTTGAATACCACACAAAATAAATCTTCATTTAATAGCAAAGCAGATCTCCTAGACCAAACTTATTCTCCGACTACCTTCAAAAGGACAAACACAATGGATCGCAAAGCTAAGACACCAATGTCCCAAGAACCAGAAGAGATGAAGGAGATGCAAGATAAAGGAAGTTGGAAGACCGTAGAGAAAAAAAGAAAGCTACAGCACCAATCTCGCCAAGAAAGATGAGGAGCCAGATAATTAAAAACTAAGAAAATTATAGGTCTGATAGACCAATTTGGTCTCAGTGGACGTTAACCATCATCATCATCATCATCATCATCATTATTTAATACATGATCAAGCTCTGTGCATTCTATTAATGAGAGAGACCTAGCACTCCTTAACACTCTTGGCACATCTTAACATGTCTTTGCCCACACTAACATTCCTTAGGACCTTGCATGTCTTGGAACATATTTGTACCTAGAAAATATTGTCATGACTAGGACACCCAAGCACATGTTGGAGGCCCCAGCATAGCATAGCACTCTCCTAGCATGTATTGGCATGCCCTGTAGTCCCTAACATTCCCTGTAACACTTTGGCATGCATTAACATACATTAGCACTCGGCACACATTAGCACTTGGCATGTATTGAAACCTATTATTAGTGTGCCTATAATTCCCCTTTTGAAAAAGGTAAATTCCTGACTTATTAACCCTCTTATGTGTTCATTTCCTTGCATTTTAGCTTGGTTCTTCCTTATGTTTCCTTAACACTCATTGACACATATTGGCATACAATGACACCTTGCACATCTTGGCATGCCTTATCATATGTCATGTCTTGACATGCCTTGACACTATTTAGTCAATGTCAACAAACACTGGAACTCCATAGCACATTATGGCACTTCTTAACATACCATGATATTCACTAGCATGCCTTACCAGTGCTTATCATACCTTCTCACTCCCTCCTCAACATGCCAGTTAGCACTCGTTGACACACCCTAACAAACCCTCATATTCATTCACTTCCTTGTATTTTTACCTAGTGCTCCCTTGTGTTCCCTAATACTCCCTAAAACTCCTGATCATGCATTAGCACTCTCTGGCACACCTTAGCACTCTTCGACATGCCCTGCCACTTCATAGAAATATGTGTATCACTCCTTAACACACAATGGCACTTGACACATTTTGGTGCTTGGAATGTCTTATCATGTCTAGCATTCGTTAAGATTCCTCGGTATGCTTTGGCATGGTTTAATATTAAAGTTATTTGAGATCAACTATTGCAACGTAGATGAGAAGTAACAGAGGAATATTTGGCACTTAGAATTTGCACTAACACTTTCCAGCTATTGGCATGTAGTGTTGGTGTGCCTGGCATGACCCTCTTAGAAAAGGTAAATTGGCGACTCATTAACCCTCTTATGTGTTCATTTACTTGTAGTTTAACTTGTTTCTCCTTTTTGTTTCCTTAACAGTCCTTGGCACATATTGTGACACCCTTTCACATATTAGCATGCCTTAGCACTTAGAAAATCTTAGCATATTTTACATTCCTTAGGACTATATGGCACATGTTAGCATTCACTAACATGCCTTGGAACTCATACCCTCACAACTCACCTTACATTTTTTCACGACTTCGGAACCTAATCAAGTCCTTAGCTACTACAGTTCATGTGACATTGGAATGCTTCGGCCACAATAACTTGACCAATTTCACTTGATACAAGTAGATTGTTCCTTTTTCACCTAAGAAATACTTATACCTAATCTTAGGCTACTCATGTCCAAGCTCAATTTGTCACACTTAAGAACTCACGAAGACAAGGATCGCATCTATCCATGGCCATAAAACAACTAAGCAACACAACTTACACAAACAATATTTCACATGTATGTCCAGTTGATATAAACAATAAACCATTAACTAAGAGTTTTCAAGAACCACAATATTCACAAGACACACATGATATAAGTCATCACAAGCTGAGTGCCCAAAACTTTTACACAATAATGTACAATATGCAATTGTCTAAAACATTTTAAAACATGAGCATTTGGAAAAAAATGTGCCACATGTCATATAAAAATAATAGCTAAAGGAAAAACAATGTTGTGCCTAGCACAACATCTCCCTTTTTCTTAAAATTCTCTATTGAGCCCCTTATCACAACCCTAGGCTTTCCTCCTACAAATCCTATTATGAACTTCTCCTAACACACTTCTTCCTTGGCACGCTTGAATTCACTGACACTCCCTCACACACACTCTTATTTGTTCATTTCCATGCATTTTGAACGAACTGTCCCTTGTGATGCCTCAACACTTCCTAACACTCCTCAACATGCATTGATATTGTCTAGCATGTGTTAGCATACCTTCTCATTCCTTTTCATGGCCTGAACCTCCATAGTTGTCATGCCCTCACAGCTACCCTTACTTAATTTGCAACTTGGGAACCCAACCAAGTCCTCGCTTGACTACAAGATCTTGAAAAAGTTACGATTACTACAAATAGACTATGTTATTGAATTTTGTAGCTTGGGAGGTACTCCAAAAGCCTAGTGAGATGGGTTTTCGTGATTTGGGTCACAAAAGTCTTGGTGGGAAAAGATCCCAAGGAAAGGGGTTTTGAACCCAAGACAGGGTTTAAAATTTAAAAGAAAATTAAAAAAGGAAAATTAATATTTCCTAAGGTCTAAGTGGATAAAACTCATAAGTTATAGAGGGATCCTAAGAGGCGTATGTAGGAAAATTTATTTAAGTGGGCATTAGTATGAAGGAAATACCATCAAGTGAGAAGGAGCTCATTTGATCAAGGAGGCCAAGAGAGATGTAGTCCTAAAGTAGGTTGCGTTAGAGGTCTAAATAAGGGTTGCTAAAAGGAGGTGAACATCATCCATAAAGAGCAACATCATCATGTGAGGGTTCAAAAGAATGTCACATACCTTAATAGGTTCGAGCTAAGAATTAGGATGGCATACTTTTGGTTCTCTTCTGGTAGATCGATCTCAAGGGAGGCGACTAATGAGAATGTTAGGTCAATATAATAACAGTGATTCCACCATTACTATTGTCATTGTACCCTTTAATATTATTATTGTTACTCTATTGTCCCCATATTGTTATTATTTTTCCCCATATAAGCCCACTATTGTTATTTTTGCACCCTTATATTATTATTGTTATGTCAACTTTGATTATATTATGACCCGTTAGACTCCTATATATAGGAAGGATGTTTAGTCATTTGTGTCATCGAAGAATTATTCATTTGTGTAATGTAAAAGAGGTTTCCGCCTCGAAGACGCTATTTTTATAGTCGTTGATCTACCTTTCTATCTTTTTGTGAGCCAGTTCATAACATTTGGTATCAGAGGTTTGGATTCTAGGGTTTCACTGCTCCAAATAGGTCATCGTGGCATTTTCGCTATAACTTTTTCTCTACGAATTTTCAGAAGCTTAAAGGAAAAACCCATTTGTGTCAAAATCTCAATGATAATTGGGTTTAAATTTTAGATCTTGTCTCGCTATATTTTCAGAGATATGATATAAGGAAGTTAGGGTTTTTGCAGACTCCTGAAATACATCACAAACAGATGACGTTGGGAAAATCATCATAAGTTTTGCTCTGAGTATCAAATTAAAATTGCATAAGAATTTGCAAAAGGATGACAAACTGTAGTTTTATGTGCATCGTTTTCAAGTTCGAAGCTTGAAGCAATGACTCGTGGCACTTCATACAAGTTCTGTCTACTAAAAAATTGAATAATCAGGCCATCTTGGGAGATTGAGAATAACTATTTCTTGGAGAATCCAATCTTGATCAGACTGGTGGAGTTGGAAAAATAACTTAAAGGGCTACCAGATTTCATAATTTCATTCCTTGGAGATCCAAAATTTCATAGATACATCAGATTGAATATCGACCTCCTACAAAGTGAAAAAAGGTGTGTAGTTTTTTTTTTTTAAACTTTGCATAAGTTTTCTTCGAAAAAATTGTTTGAAGGAATTCAAAGGGCATAGTGAAGCATAATTATCACTAGTTGATGCCCTGAAGAAATAAAATGGAAACACCTAGTAAGGAACCTGAAAGCACTAGCATGACTCGTGAAGAAGAGGAAAAAATGCAACATGACATATCAAAATTACAAGACCAAGTGCAACAAAATTCACTCTCACAAAAAGTAACTGAAGCTAATATGGATGGTTTAAAGAAAGGCATGGAAGCTAAGATGGATGGTTTGGAAGATAATATGAATGACGTGGAATCTAATATGGAAGGAAAAATGGAAGATTTGAAGACATATTTGACAAAGTTGCTACAAGAAATGTGTACTAATGGTGAAAGGGTAGTAAAGGAAACTCATGATGAGAACAAAAGAAATGTTAATCATGATTTCATAGACTCTAACATTCGATTGAAGACCCACCATGTTCTAAAGATCAATATGAGGAAGTTTGATGGAAAGGATCCCGTAAGATGGATACTACAGATGGAACAATATTTCGATATCCATAATGTGAACAAGACACAAAAGGTATGCATTGCAACTTTATATTTGGAACCAAATCAGTTTGTATGGTATCGATGAATTTGCTCTCGTAAATAAATTGTTAGTTGGGCAATTTTTATGAAAGAAATGATAACACATTATGAGGATACAAAAAGCATAACCTTTTTTAGCCAATTGATAAATCTCAAACAAAAGGGTTCAATGATGGAGCACATTGAGGACTTCCAAAAATTGAATATAAGGGTAAAATATATTTCGGAGGAGCATAGGATTGATGTGTTCATAGGGACTTTAAAATACAGCATCCAACATGAGGTTCACCTTTGAGAACCCGATTCATTTGAGAAGGAATTTAAGTTGGCAAGAAAAATGGAAAGAAAAATAATGGCAACCAAGAAGCCTACCACTCACAACCATAAAGATGGGATTTTTTTTCCCCTAGCCTTTCACAACCTACAAGGTTGACACCACAACAATTCGAAGAAAAAAGAGCAAAAGGGCTTTGTTATAGTTGTGATAGAAAATAAACTAAATGTCATAAGTGCGTTGTGCATAAACTATTTTACATAGATTGTAAAGAGGAGGAATAAAAGGAACAAGGAAGGTCAAAAGAATAGGATATACACCAAGAACAATCCCTAGAGAAAGAAGAAATGAATCTGACCATATCTTGTAATGCATTGGCTGGAATTACCACTCCTTAAACTATCAATATAGAAGGACATATCAAGAAGAAAAAGGTAATAGTGTTGATTGATTCGAGAAATACCCATAATTTTATTCATTGTAAGATAGCCAAGGAATTGAATTGCTTCCTATATCCAGCACCAAAGTGTCAAGTGATGGTTACAAGTGGAGGAACCATAAATTTCTTTGGAAAGTGCCATACTATCAGGATATCCATGGGGTAATATGTATTGAATAGCCCAATGATTTCCATTCCAATGGGTGGTGCTGATGTTGTACTAGGAGTCCAATGGCTACAATCCTTGGGTACAATACCTTTTAATTTTCAAGAACATTTCATGAAAATTTGTTTGGAAGGAAAGGAAGTTGAATTAAGGGGTATCACAAAGAAACCAAGAAAGATAATCAGCTCTAACAGAATGACAAAGATTTTAAAGAAAAAACAACGAGGCGTAATTACACAAGTATATCCACTAGGGGTTCCCACATCGAAATCATCTATTTCTCCAGATCTCCAAAAAGTATTGGACAATCATTCCAAGGTATTTGAGACTCCCAAATGCCTCCCACCTATTTATGATCATGATCATGCTATTGATTTGATTCCAAGAAGTGTTCCTCCAAACATTAGGTCCTACAGATATCCTTATGCCCGAAAGAGTGAAATTGAATGTATGGTTGCAAAAATGCTAGAAGCTGGTATAATTCAACCTAGGTAAAGTTATTTCTATGCTCTAGTAATATTGGTGCATAAGAAGAATGGATCATGGCACGTGTCCAAATTATAGGGAGCTCAAGAAGATCACTATTAAAGATAAATTTCCCATTCCTTTCATTGACGAAATATTGGATGAATTACATGGATCAATTTACTTTGCCAAATTGGATCTTCATTCAGGATATCATCAAACGAGACTGAAGATTGAAGGCATTATGAAAAGAGCATTTAGAACTCATGAGAGTCATTACGAATTTTTGGTCATGCAGTTTGGCCTTACCAATGCACCTTCTACATTTCAAGATTTGATTAGTTCCATTTTCAAACCCTTCCTTAGAACATTTATGTTAGTATTTTTTGATGATATACTAATCTGCAACAAGTCTTGGAAGGATCATGTTCAACATGTTGATAGGGTGCTCAAACTATTGGAGGAGAAACAATTATATGCAAAAAACTTCAAATGTTTCTTTGGAGTACAAGAGGTGGAATATCTGTGTCATATTGTATCTCATGAAGGTGTTACTGTAGACCCTAGAAAAGCTAAAGCCATTAAGGAATGGAAAATCCCCACTTCCATAAAACATCTGCGAGGATTTCTTGGGTTGACATGGTATTATCCCAAGTTTGTTAAGAATTATGGGATAATAGTAGCACCTCTAACAACATTATTGAATAAAGATGAATTTTCATGGCCTTGAGAAGAAACAAAGGCCTTTGAACATCTTAAAGAGCCAATGTGCCAAGCACTGGTCATAGCTATGCTAGGCATCACAAAAACCTTTATTGTGGAATGTGATGCCTCAGGAAATGCAATTGGTTTTATTTTAATTGAAGAAGAAAGACCCATTTCTTTCGAAAGTCATCGAATCAAAGGAAAGTATTTACATAAAGCTATTTATGAGAAGGAAATGTTGGCAATACTACATGCACTTAAGAAATGGTGACCCTACCTAATGGGAAGACACTTCAAGCTAAAAATGGATCATGATAGTCTTAAATACTTTTTAGAACAAAGATTATCTTTAGAAGAGAAGAAAAAATGGGTCACAAAGATGTTGGGTTATGAATTTGGGAAGCAAAATGTTGTGGGAGATGCACTCTCAAGAAAGGATGAGGATGTTGAAGCATTACCTTGTGCCATTTCTATTATTGACTAGATTAGATAAACGAAGCAAGGGTGAATGGAATAATGATGAAGAAGTGTGGGCACTCATTCAAAAGCTACAACAAGTTCCCAGTACATATGATACAATTAGCTGGAAAAATGATTCATTATGGTACAAAGATATGTTATACCTATGTAAGAATTTCCAACTCAAACAAAAGATTCTTATGGAATTGCACACTTTTGCCTTAGGAGGGCACTCAAGATTTTTAAAAACTTACCACAAGGTTAAGAAGGAATTTTTTTGGGATGGCCTTAAATCGGATATTCAAAAGTTTGTGGTGGAATTTTTGGTTTTCCAAGAAAATAAAGTTGAAACAATTAAGACCCTAGGTCTACTAAAACCTTTATCCATTCCAAGCAAAAATTTGGAGGAGGTTTCAATGGATTTTATCACCAGTTTACCCATGTCCGAAGGAAAGAGTGTCATCATGGTGGTAGTTGATAAACTTTCCAAGTATGCACACTTTTGTGCATTATCTCATCCATTTAAATCTAGTACAGTTTCTACGTCATTTATGGAAACAATTTGACAAAAGTTACGTGGAAACCCAAAGATTATTATAAGCGACAGAGATCCCATTTTCACTGGAAATTTTTGGACAACATTATTTTCTTGCCTCAGTACTTAGTTAGCTCATAGCTCATATTATCATCCTCAATCTGATGGGAAAACTGGGATAGTAAACAAATGTTTTGAAGGATGTATTTGTTGCTTTGTCTTTGATAAATATACACAATGGGTCAAATGGTTGCCTCTGGCTGAATGGTGGTATAGCACTTCCTTCCATTCTGCAGCAAAAATAACCTCATTTATGGCACTTTATGGATATCACCCACCATCCATAACATCATATTTAAGAGAAAATTCTAAGGTTCAAGCAGTGAAAGATCACATCGAGCATCAACAACAAGTTCTCCAACTCTTAAAGGATAACCTCACTTTGGCGTAGAATAGAATGAAACAATAGGAAAATCAACATCGCAGTGAAAGAAGTTTTGATGTAGGTTACTGGGTATAACTATGGCTACAATGATATAAACAAATGTCCCTTAAGCAAGCTAAGAAGGATAATAAATTATCACTAAAGTATTATGGTCCATACAAGGCATTGCAATAGATTGGTACTATGGCATACAAATTGGAGCTTCCTGCAGCTTCCTGAGTGCACCTAGTTTTCCATGTTTGATGTGTAAAGAAGGTTACAGGTGACAAGCTCCCAATTCAAACAATATTTCCAGAGATTGACGAGGAAGGAAAAATCATATTGGAACCTGAAGAAATCACGGAAACAAGAACTTAACAGCTACGAAATTGATCAATTTTAGAGTATCTCATCAAGTGGAAGAACTTACCTGCTAAAGGTTCCACGTGGGAGGATGACAATTTTATACAGAAGCATCCAAAACTACTCAAGCATTGAGGACAAGAATTTTTTGAAGGAGAGGGGCATGTTAGGCCCCTATAATACTAGTGATTCCACCATTACTATTGTCATTGTAGCCCTTATTGTTATTATTGTGCCCCTATTGTCCCCATATTGTTATTAGTGTGCCCCATAGAAGCCCACTATTGTTATTGTTGTGCCCTTATATTATTATTGTTATGTCAGCTTTGATTATAGTATGACCCGTTAGACTCCTATATATAGGAAGGAGGTTTAGTCATTTAATAATTATTCAATTATGTAATGTAAAAGAGGTTTCCCCCTCGAAGAGGCTGACTTTACAGTTGTTGATCTACATTTCTATATTTTTGTGAGCCGCTTCATAACATTTGGTATAAGAGGTTTGGATTTTAGGGTTTCACTGCTCCAAACAATTCATCGTGCAATTTTTTCTATAACTTTTTTCTGCTAAGTTTCAGAAGCTAAAAAAAAAAACCCATTTGTGCCGAAATCACGATGATCCTCGAGCTCAAATTTTAGATCTTGTCTCGCTATATTTGCAGAGATATGATATAAGGAAGTTAGGGTTTTTGTAGACTCCTGAATTACATCCCAAATAGATGACATTGGGAAAATCATCATAACTTTCGCTCTGAGTATCAGATAAATTGCGTAAGAATTTATAGAAGGATGATGAACTATAGTTTTATGTGCATCATTTTCAAGTCCGAAGGTTGAAACAATGACCCGTGGCACTTCATACAAGTTTTCTCTACTGAAAAAAGTGTATAATCAGGTCATCTTGGGAGATTGGGAATAACTATTTCTTGGAGAATCCAATCTCGATTAGATTGGTGTTGTTGGAAAAAGAGCTCAGAGGGCTACTGCAATTCATAATTTCAGACCTTGGAGATCCGAAATTTCAGAGATACATCAGATTCAATATTGACCTCCTACAAAGTGAAAAAAGGTGTGTAGTTTTTTGTTTTTAAACTTTGCATAAGTTTTCTTTGAAAAATTTGTTTGAAGGAATTGAAAGGGCATAGTGAAGCATAATTACCATTAATTGATGCCCTGAAGAAATGAAATGGAAACAACTAGTAAGTAACCTGAAAGCTCTAGCATGATTCATGAAGAAGAGGAAGAAATACAACATGACATATCAAAATTATGGGACCAAGTGCAACAAAATTCGCTCTCACAAAAAGTAACAAAAGCTAAGATGGATGGTTTGGAAGCTAAGATGAATGAGGTGGAAGCTAAGATGGAAGGAAAAATGGAAGATTTGAAGACATATTTGACAATGTTACTACAAGAAATGTTTACTAATGGTGAAAGGGTAGTAAAGGAAACTCATGATGAGAACCAAAGAAATGTTAATCATGATTTCATAGACTCTAACATTGGATTGAAGACCCACCATGTTCCAAAGATCAATATGAGGAATTCTGATGGCAAGGATCTCGTAATGTGGATACTACGAATGGAGCAATATTTCGATCTCCATAATGTGAACAAGACACAAAAGGTACACATTGCAACTTTATATTTGGGACCAAATCAGTTTGTATGATATTGATGGATTTTCTCTTGTAAATAAATTGTCAGTTGGGAAATTTTTACAAAAGAAATGATAAAACATTATTAGGATACAAAAAGAAACACCTTTTTTAGCCAATTGATAAATCTCAAACAAAAGGGTTCAATGATGGAGCACATTGAGGACTTCCAAAAATTGAATATAAGGGTAAACGATATTCCAGAGGGGGATAGGATTGATGTGTTCATAGGGACTTTAAAAGATAGCATCCAAAATGAGGTTCACCTTTGGGAACCTGATTCATTGGAGAAGGCATTCAGGTTGGCAAGAAAAATAGAAAGAAAAATAATGGAAACTAGGAAGCCTACCACTCACAACTATAAATATGGGAATTTTTTTGCCCCTAGCCTTTCACAACCTACAAGGTTGGCCCCACAAAATTTGGAAGAAAAAAGAGCAAAAGGGCTTTGTTACAGTTGTGATAGAAAATACACTAAAGGTCATAAGTGTGCTGTGCAGAAATTATTTTACATAGATTTTGAAGGGGAGGAAGAAAAGGAACAAGAAACGTCAAAAGAAGAGGATATACACCAAGAACAAACCCTAGAGAAAGAAGAAATGAATCTGACCATATCTTGTAATTCATTGGTTGGAATTACCACTCCTCAAACTATCAAGATAGAAGGAAATATCAAGAAGAAAAAGGTAATAGTGTTGATTGATTCAATAAATATCCATAATTTTATTCATTGTAAGATAGCCAAGCAATTGAATTGCTTCCTATATCTAGCACCAAGGTGTCAAGTGATGGTTCCAGGTGGAGGAACCATAAATTGCTCTGGAAAGTGCCATAATATCAAGATATCCATGGGGTAATATGTATTGAATACCCCAATGATTTCCATTCCAATGGGTGGTGTTGATGTTGTACTAGGAGTCCAATGGCTACAATCCTTGGGTACAATAGCTTTTAATTTTCAAGAAATTTTCATGAAATTTTGTTCAGAAGGAAAGGAAGTTGAATTAAGGGGTATCATAGGGAAACCAAGAAAGATAATCAGCTCTAATAGAATGACAAATCTTCTAAATAAATAACAATGAGGCGTAATTTCACAAGTATGTCCGATAGAGGTTCCCACATCGAAATCATCTATTTCTCTAGATCTCCAAAAAGTCTTGGACAATCACACCAAGGTATTTGAGAATCCCAAAGGCCTCCCACCCATTTGTGATCATGATCATGTTGTTCATTTGATCCTAGGAAGTGTTCCTCCAAACATCATACCTTACAGATATCCCAATGCCCAAAAGAGTGAAATTGAACGTATGGTTGTAGAAATGTTAGCCGCTGGTATAATTCAACCTAGTCAAAGTTATTTCTATGCTTCAGTAATATTGGTGCATAAGAAGGATGGATCATGGAACATGTGTCTAGATTATAACGAGCTCAAGAAGCTCACTATTAAAGAGAAATTTCCCATTCCTTTCATTGATGAAATATTGGATGAATTACATGGATCAATTTACTTCACCAGGTTGGCTCTTCATTCAAGATGTCATCAAATGAGAATGAAGATTGAAGGAATTCTGAAAAGAGCATTTACAACTCATGAGAGTCATTATGAATTTTTGGTCATGCATTTTTATCTTACCAATGCATCTTGTACATTTCAAGGTTTCATTAATTCCATTTTCAAACCCTTCCTTAGAACATTTGTGTTATTATTTTTTGATGATATACTAATATACAACAAGTCTTCGAGGGATCATGTTCAACATGTTGATAGGGTGCTCAAACTATTGGAGGAGAAACAATTATATGCAAAAAACTTCAAATGTTTCTTTGGAGTACAAGAGGTGGAATATTTGTGTCATATTGTATCTCATGAAGGTGTTAAGGTAGACACTAGAAAAATTAAAGCCATTAAGGAATGGAAAATCCCCACATCCATAAAGCATCTGTGAGGATTTCTCAGGTTGACAGGGTATTATGCCAATTTTGTTAATAATTATGGGATAATAGTAGCACCTCCAACAGCATTATTGAAGAAAGATGAATTTTCATGGCCTCAAGAAGAAACGAAGGCATTTGAACATCTTAAAGAGCCAATGTGCCAAGCACTGGTCTTAGCTACACCAGACTTCACAAAAGCCTTTATTGTGGAATGTGATGCCTCAGGAAATGGAATTGGTTTTGTTTTAATGCAAGAAGAAAGACCCATTTCTTTCAAAAGTCATCCAATCAAAGGAAAGTATTTACACAAAGCTATTTATGAGAAGGAAATGTTGGCAATACTACATGCACTTAAGAAATGGCAACCCTACCTAATGGCAAGACACTTCAAGGTAAAAATGGATCTTGATAGTCTTAAATATTTTTTAGAACAACTATTATCTTCAGAAGAGAAGCAAAAATGGGTCACAAAGATGTTGGGTTATGACTTTGAAATAATCTATGAAAAAGGGAAGCAAAATGTTGTGGGAGATGCACTCTCAAGAAAGGATGAGGATGTGGAAGCATTACCTTGCGCCATTTCAATTGTCGACTAGGTTAGATAAATGAAGCAAGGGTGAATGGAATAATGATGAAGAAGTGTGGGAACTCATTCAAAAGCAACAAGAAGTTCCCAGTACATATGATACATTTAGCTGGAAAAATGATTTGTTATGGTACAAAGATCACTTATACCTATGTAAGAATTCCCAACTCAAACAAAAGATTCTTATGGAATTGCACACTTTGGCCTTAGGAGCGCACTCAAGATTTTTAAAAACTTACCACAAGGTTAAGAAGGAATTTTTTTGGGATGGCCTTAAATTGAATATTCAAAAGTTTGTGGCAGAATTTTTGGTTTGCTAACGAAATAAAGTTGAAACAATTAAGACCCCAAGTCTATTAAAACCTTTATCCATTCCAAGCAAAAATTCGGAGGAGGTTTCAATGGATTTTATCACAGGTTTACCCATGTCTGAAGGAAAGAGTGTCATCATGGTGGTAGTTGACAGAATTACCAAGTATGCACAATTTTGTGCATTATCTCCTCCTTTTAAATCCAATATAGTTTCTACTACATTAATGGAAACAATTCAAAAGCTACATGGAAACCGAAAGATTATTGTAAGCGACATAGATCCCATTTTCAATGGAAATTTTTATACAACATTATTTTCTTTCCTTAGTACTCAGTTAACTCCTAGCTCATCTTATCATCCTCAATCTGATGGGCAAACTGGGATAGTAAACAAATGATTGGAAGGATATATTTGTTGCTTTGTCTTTGATAAATAGACACAATGGGTCAAATGGTTGCCTCTGGCTGAATGGTGGTATACCACTTCCTTCCATACTGCAACAAAAATAACCACATTTATGGAACTTTATGGATATCACCCACCATCCATCACATCATATTTAAGAGAAAATTATAAGGTTCAAGTAGTGGAAGATCACATCGAGCATCAATAACAGGTTCTCCAACTCTTAAAGGATAACCTCATTTTGGCGCAAAATAGAATGAAACAATAGGAAAATCAACATTGCAGTGAAAGAAGTTTTGATGTAGGTGACTGGGTATTCCTATGGATACAACCATATAAACAAACGTCCCTTAAGCAAGCTAAGAAGGATAATAAATTATCACTAAAGTATTATGGTCCATACAAGGTGATGCAATAGATTGGTACTATGCCATACAAATTGGAGCTTCTCGCAGCTTCCTGAGTGCACCGAGTTTTCCATGTTTCATGTTTAAAGAAGGTTATAGGTGACAAGCTCCCAATTGAAACAATATTTCTAGAGATTGACGAGGAAGTAAAAATCATATTGGAACTTGAAGCAGTCATAGAAACAAGAACTTGACAGCTACGAAATCGATCAATTTCGGAGTATCTCATCAAGTGGAAGAACTTACCTGCTGAAGATTCCATGTGGGAGGATGAGAATTTTATACAGAAACATCCAAAACTACATAAGCGTTGAGGACAAGACTTTTTTGAAGGAGAGGGGCATGTTAGGTCCCTATAATACTAGTGATTCCCCCATTACTATTGTCATTGTAGTCCTTATTGTTATTATTGTGCCCCTATTGTCCCCATATTATTATTAGTGTGCCCTATAGAAGCCCACTATTTCTATTGTTGTGCCCTTATATTATTATTATTATGTCGGCTTTCATTATATTGTGACCCCTTAGACTCCTATATATAGGAAGGAGGTTTAGTAATTTGTATCATCAAAGAATTGCTCATTTGTGTAATGTAAAGGAGGTTACCCCCTCAAAGAGGCTGATTTTGAAGTAATTGATCTATCTTTTCTCTCTTTTTGTGAGCTGGTTCATAACAGAGAATTTGGGCATGTCTTTTTAGTGGTGTTTTTGTGTGAAGGACACATCAAATGCTGAAATAGCATAGTGTGATGAAACCGTGTCTTGTGGTGGTTAGTAGGTTGCAAGGTATGTGAAAAATACCAACAGAAATGGAGGAGGGCATGCATTAAAATTTCGGGCCAGAACAAAAGTAGTTGTAGGTGTAATATCGATTGAGGTAATTTTAGTTTGAGGGTCATAGAGATATGAAGTTTAGGCCAATATTTAGTAAAATAAATTTCCATAATCTATGGATTCATATGATCTAGGTTGAGTCTCTTATGGAGGTAAAATTTTTTTGTTTTTTCTATGGGTGGATAGGCTTTGTTCTAAAGCAATTAGAATATAAGTATAATGCCATATTTAGGGAAGTTTCCTAGCATGTTCAATCCATAAGGTATGCCCTTAAGACTGTGACAAATATGCGTAGAAGAAGCGGGGTCATGACCCTTAGAGCGAGGATTATTTGTGCAATATAGACCACATATATGGAAGATGGTTTGCAGAAGTATGTGTGTAGATAGAAGCTCCAAAGGAGGGTGGAACCTGAGTAGAATATTGGACAAAAGAAATGTGCCATATGAGGAATGGATTGACATGAAGAGAAGTTGATTTTTGTGGACTGTCCATAGAGTTTTGGACAAATATCTGAAGTAGCCTATATACAATTAGTCGATCAACTATTAGTGGATGATTTGTAACCCTAGTTCAGTCATCTATAGATCGTTAGAAGGATAGTAAGAGGAGTAGTCCAGTTTTGTTCATAGATTGGACAATAAAGAAATTGGTAAATAATAATATTGATTTTGAGAGGACTTAAATCACTATTAGGTGGCATATTTGAAGAGTCTGAGATGAGGGCAATGTTGTGGGCCTTAGATCAGTAAAATAATCGACTGTGGTTGGGAAAATTGATGGCAGTCCCAATATAGTTGGAGGGTTGTTAGGTGATGGTCAAAGAAGATCCCTAAGTCTTATGCGTAGGAAGGAAAAAAAGACTAATAGAAGGGTAGGTGTATTGGACCTAAGGACATGCATACTTTTAAGGACTAAAGTAACAGTCAAGTGGGCTAGCTAACTAGCCCTAGTTTGTTGTATTGTATAGTATTAAGTCAATGAGAATAAGGGTGACCTACATAGCCCTAAACTTGTCATCCTGGAGCAAAACATGGAAAAAATGGGTAGACCAAAGAGTTGTTCAGAAATAGAGTTGTGAGTAGTCGATTGAAGACCCTAAATGCTGCAGATCTTTAAGGGAAAAGGAGGTAGCTAGAGGGAAAATTTTGTTGAGTCGAGATCAACAAATTAAAGGATTTGAGTTCATTGGTAGAGGAAGATTGAGGAGTTATAGAATGGGTGGCAAGAGGACCTACCATATGTGTTCTAGACACATGGATTGAAAGGGTTGTGTGGCCACCATTAACAAGTATGTCAAGTGTTGTCTTGTTCAAGGTAGATTGGTTGTCAAAGGACTAACACTAATGCCTATTTGTATTCCTTGTATCAATGAGGTTGTAAAGGGACATGATCCCTGGTACGAGAGCTCTAGCATGTTATATTATAGTTTATAATATAACGAAGAATGGTTTGAAAAAGTTAAAAAGTGTCATGTGCACTAGTTGACTCCATGATGTGCGTAGATTTCATTGTGCAAAGTAGAAGTGTTGTGGCACTTCAGTGTGTTTGCATCAAATATTCTAAGACCAAAACCAAATTCTCATGTTCCTTCGAAATTCAACATATGCCTTTTTCACCTAAAACTACATGTAACACATATTAGGCTACTCATGTCCAATCTAAAATCATCCCACTTAGCAAGTTACCAAGACAAGGCTCATCACAGCCAACCATGGCCATAAAACAACTAAGAAACACAATTTACATCTTGACATGCCATAGCACCTGACATGTCTTAGAATGCCTTAGCACTATGTGGCATGTGTTAGCATCCCCTATATTCCTTGTCATGATTTAACACACCCTAGCACACCTTAGCACTTTTTGAAGCAGCTTGGTAGTTTATATTACCCTGACACTACCTAGAATATAACCTTGTCACTTCCTCCTTAACACACCTAGAAATAATTGACACTCCCTATTACACTTATTTGTTCATTTCCATGAGTTTTGACCTCATGCTTGCTTGTTTTTTCCTGACACTCCCTAACACTCCCTAGCACGCATTGTAATATCCTAGCACCTGGCACATCTTGTCATGTTCGCCTAACACTCTAGCATTCCTTGGCACTACCTAGCATACCTTATCACTCTATTCTTAGCTCACTTAGAGCTTGTTGACATTCCTGGTCACAAACTCCTATTCATTAATTTCCATGCATTTTGACCTTGTGCTCCCTTATGTTTCTCTAACACTCCTTAAAACTCCTTGGCACGTGTTGGTACACCCTAACACCTAGGAAATCTTGGCATGTTTCCCTGGACTCTAGCATGCCTTAACACTACCTTGCATATCTTGTCACTCACTCGTTAACACGCATGGAACTCAGTGACACTTCTAATCATAAACTCTTATTTGTTCATTTCCATGCATTTTGATGTAGTGCTCCCTTGTGTTTCCCTGGCACTCCCAACTAACACTTCTTTTCATGCATTGGCACATCCTTGTCTCATGCCACACTAGCACTCTAACATTCCTTAGCACTTCAAAGCATGCCTTGTCACTCCTCCTTAGGACACTTGAAACTTGCTGACACTCCCTATCACACACTCTTATTCATTCATTTTGATGCATTATGACCTATTTCACCCTTGAGTTTCCCTAGCACTCCTTAACACTCCTTGGCACACATTGACACACCCTAGCACTTAACACATCTCGACATGATTTCCTAGCACTCTATCATGCCTTGGCACTACATAACATACCTTTCCACTCCCTCCTTAGCACACCCATAACTTGCTAGCACTTCCTATCACACACTCTTATTCATTCATTTCCATGCAATTGAACCTAGTCCTCCCTTGTGTTTCCTTGGAACTCCCTAGCATGTGTTGTCGTACACCCTAGAACCTAACACATCCTGGCATGCCTTAGCACTTGGCATGTATTTGCATGCCTAACATGCCTTGGAACTTTCTAACATGTGTTAGCACTTCATGGCTTTCCTTGTACACCTTGGCACTCCCTAGTTGTCATGCCCTCGTAGATAGCCTTGTTTTTTTTGCGACTTGGGAACCCAACCAAGTAATTGAAAAAATAATATTGTCACTTGCCCAAAGTCTCCCTTTGTCTAAAATTTCTTTGTCCATCCCCTTTTTATAATCATAGTCTTACCTCTTGCAAGTACTATTATGAAATTCTCCTAACACACTTCGTCATTGGGACACCTGGAATTCACTTGCACTCCCTGGAAGGCACTCTTATTCATTTGTTTCCATACACTTTGACCTAGTTCTCCCTTGTGATGACATGAAAATCCCCAACACTCCTTGACATGCATTGTCACTATCTGGCATGTGTTATCATGCCTTTTCATTCCTTCGCATGCCCTGAAACACCTTAGATAGCATGCCCTCATAAATAACCTTATTTGTCTTAAGACTTGGGAGCCAACATAGTCCTACCTCGACTACAACATCTTCACCAAGTTACAATTACTACAAATATACTATTCCTTATTCACCTAAGAATTTCCTAGAACTCATCTTATGCTACTCATGTCCAATCTTAACTCATCCCACTTAACAAGTTACCAAGTCAAAGCTCACGTCCAACCATGGCCATAAAAAAACTAAGCAACATAGTTTACATCTTGACATGCCATAACACCTGACATGTCTAATAATACCTTAGCACTATGTGGCACATATTGGCATCCCCTACATTCCTTGGAATGCTTTAGCACTCCCTAGCACATTGTACCATTCCTTCAGATGCCCTGGAACTCTTGCATGCCTTGACCCTGCCTAGCATAGAACTTTGTCACTCCCTCCTTAGCACACTTGGAAGTCACTGACACTCCCTATCACACATCCTTATTCATTCATTTCCATGCATTTTTATCTAGTTCTCCCTTGTATTTCCATTGCACTCCCTAACACTCCCTAGAACGCATTGGCACGCCTTCGCACTTGACACATCATGGCATGTAGCCCTAAGATTTTAACATTCCTTGGAACTACCTAGCATACCTTGCCTGTCCCTCCTTAGCACACCTAAAACTCACTGATAGTCCTTTTCATACACTATTATTCATTCATTTCCATGAATTTGAAAAAAAAGCTTCCTTGTGTTTCCCTGACACTCTATAACACTCCTTCGCATGCATTGGCACACCCTAGCACCTGGCACATATTGGCATGTTTCCTTGGCCTCTAACATGCCTTAAGACTACCTAACATACCTTATCACTCCCTACTAAACATACTTTATCACTCCCTAGCACATTGTACCACTCCTTGACATGCCCTGGCACTCTCTCATGCCTTGGCATTGTCTAAAATAAAACTTTGTCGCTCCCTCCTTAGCACACTTGGAACTGGCTGACACTCCCTACCACACACTCTTATTTGTTCAATTCTGTGCATTTTGAACTACTTCTCCCTTGTGTTTCTCTCACACTCCCTAACATGCATTGGCACACCTTAGCACTTGGAAGATCTTGGCATGTCACCCTAGCACTCTAGCATTTCTTGGCACTACCTAGCATACCTTGTCACTCCCTCCTTAGCACACCTAGAACTCACTGACACTCCTTGTCACACACTCTTATTCATTCATTTCCATGCATTTGAAACAAGTGCTTCCTTGTGTTCCCTTGGCACTCCATAACACTCCCTAGCATGCATTGGCACACCCTAGCACCTAGAACATTTTGGCATGCTTCCCTGGACTCTAACATGCCTTAAAAATACATAGCACACTTTATTACTCCCTCCCTAACACACCTAAAACTCAGTGACACTTCATGTCACAAACCCTTAATCATTCATTTGCATGCATTATTTTCCTCCACTACCCCCTTATGCTTCCCTAGCACTACTTAACACTTCCTAGCATGTGTTGGCACACCTTGGCACTGACACACCTTGGATGCATGTCAATCTTACACGCTCACATGACAACGCTACCTAGCATACAATGTCACTCCCTCCTTAGCACACCTAGAATTCATTGGCACTCCCTGTCACACACTCTTATTCATTCATTTCCATGCATTTGGACCTAGTGCTCCCTTGCGTTTCCTTGGCACTCCATAACTCTTAGCATGCATTGGCACCCCTTGGCACTTCACACACCTGGGTATGGTTCCTTAACACTCTAGCATGCCTAGGAACTATCTATAATATATTTTCACTCCCTCCTTAGCACACCTGGAACTCATTAACACTTCATTTCCATCAATTTGAAACTAGTGATCCCTTTTGTTTCCTTGACACCTCACCCTAACATTCCCTAGCATGTGCTAACCCCACACCCTGGCACCTAGTGCATCTTGGCAAGCCTTAGCACTTCACATGTCTTGGCATGCCTAACATGCCTTGGAAATGTCTAACATGTTTTAGTGCTTCCTAACATTCCTTAGCACACCTTGGCACTCTATAGCTTTCATGCCATCATAGATAACCTTACTTTTTTTGTGGCTTGGGAACCCAAACAAGCCAATGGAAAAGCAATGTTGTGCTCAACGCAAACTCACCCTTTGTTTGAAATTTCTTTGTTTAGCCCCTTATCGCAACCATAGGCTTGCCTCCTGCATGTCCTATTATGAATTTCTCCTCACACACTTCGTCCTTGGGACACCTAGAATGTGTCAAGACACCCCTTGGCACACACTCTTATTCATTCATTTCCATGCATTTTGACCTAGTTCTCCCTTGTGATGCCCTCGTCGAAAAGTGTAACTAGGTTCAGTATACATAATGACATGTGTAATTGTGATTTTATGTAATTGATGTAAAGAAGAAAATAAAATTATTTTTGTAATTCTTGAATCATGGGTTTCATTATCAAGGAATTTTAATTTTAGTAAAATCTCCCATTTTGAGCTATTAGACTAGTACAAAATGAGAGATTGGTGACTACACGACTAAAAACGTTAGTCACCACAATTATTTCAAGTGAATTACTACAAAATTTGAGCAATTTTAAGTGACCCAACTAAAAAAAACTAACTTAAATGGCTAATTTAGTGTAGGGATAAAATATATGACTAGATAATAAGTGACCCAACTAAAAGCGACTAACTTAAATGACTAATCTAGTCCAAGACTAAAATATATGACTAGATAAAAGGTGACAAAACTAAAAATGATTAACGTAAACAACTATTATAGTCCAAGAATAAAAATCTGACCAACTAACAACTAAAAAAAGTATATGATTAGTAATTTATGTTAGTCATTTATAATTGTGTCAATGTGGAAATGGAAAATTGCATTTTTGATACTGAAGTGTTATATTTCACTAAATTTTAACACTACAAATGGATTCATAAGTGTTAAAATTTGGAGACAAAGGGGTATCTGTATCCATCTATAGTGTTAAAATTTAGAGACACCCTTAATCTTAAATCCATCTGTAATGTTAAAATTTAGGTATATGGATTCAACGATCGCCTTAAAGGGGTTTATGAATCCATCTATAATGCTAAAATTATAACAATTTTATACAATATAGATAATAAGTTTGCAATATATAATAATTTTATGCTCCCTTTGGTAGGAGGGACAAGAAAGAGAATTTGAAACTGATATAAAAGGGGTTTAAGGGTTAATATGAATTTGTTACGCACATCTTAAAGAGCCAACACACTATTTGTTGTGGGGTTTTTGTGGTGTTGTTACCTACCATGGTTGATTATTGCACTAGATTCATAGAGACAATGATCCTCATAATTTGAATTAAAAGTATGTTGATTTAAACTTGGCGAATTAATATAAATCTATATTACTCTAAAGACATATTACTTTATAGATAATTGTACAGATACATGCATTAGAATAATATGCACAAGTTCTAATAACATATTCACATTCTTAGAACCTGCACACACCATTATTATAAAACCATACATACTAAAAATTATTGTGGCTCTTTATGTAGAATAACATGCCACGACTCCTATATCCAAGTTGAAATCCAAATTTCCCTTAGAGAGTATCTATGTGGTTGTTTGAGGGTTACTTCATGTTCCTCAAACTCTAGAAGCTTTATTTAGGGCCTAATACCATCTTTTCTCTTCCCCTCGAGATAGTACATTCCCCAAGGCCCTTCCTTATCATGTAAACCATACCAATGGTGAAAAATATCCCCCCCATAAAGGCCAAATATCCCCTAGAGATGTCCCATATGGTAATTCAAATACTTGTTCAATAATATTGATCATGCGAAGATTCAAATATGATCCAAGCACCTTATTATCCTTCCTTGACAATGGTTAAGGCCCAAAGTGACATACATGGTGCAAAAACCTCGTAATGATGATTAGGCCAAACTTAGAGGCCCTAAGACCCAACTATGGCACAAAAAACCTTCAAATAGCACCCATAATGCACCTAAAGACTGGATATATCTTAAATAGGATATGTGTAGTGGTTTGAGGCCTTATTCATGTCCATTGAATTAGAGAACCTTTTTTAGGGACTAAGGAGATTTTTTGCCTTCCATATCCATGCTAGAGGTCATAAAACCCATTCTTATTATGCAAAAAATACTATTGTGCCCATATTCCCATTCTAATATCTTGTTCATGGACATTAAACATGAGAAAAACTTATTTTAGGCTTAAGGAATTCCTTGGCCAATATATAAAACCTAACTCCCATATATGATGTGGAAAACCTCTCAATGGAACCTTTATCCTAGATGGAGGCCTAAAATCCCTCAAAGAGGATTTATATTGTTCTTTATGGTCTTTTTCATGCAGTGTAAGCCAAAGAAGTTTCATTTTGGGCATGAGGACATTTTCTTCATACATCTTCCATGGTACAAGACTAAGACCCATTATTACTATGTAAAACATACTAATGGCACTAAATATGTCCATAGAGGCCTAATATCCTATATAGAGGTCGTGTGTGGTTGTTTGAGAGCTAATTCACAAATCTTAATCATCAACAATTCAAATAAGGCCTAAGCCACTTATGTTCCTATTTTTACCAAGATTACATTTGTAAGCATCATATGTGATTTGAAAGCCTCATAATTTCATTAAGGTTCATGATGAGGCTCCAAGAGCCAATAATGGTGTGCAAGACCTTTTAATGGTAGACACATCCCTCCTAGAGGCCATAAAATATCCTTTATAGAATATAATTAATGTTGTAGTTTGAAGCCTTTTTAATGGCTTCTAATTATTTATGACTTAACTCCAAGCCATGAGACCCATTCTTATTGTGCAAAACATACTACATGCCCATATTCCCATATAGAGGTATTTTTCACGGAAATTGAGCATGAGAAAGATTAATTTAGGGATTAAAGCCCTTGTTTTACTCTCGTAACCATAGCATAGACACTAACTCCCATATGTGGTGAGAGATACCTCTTATGGTGTCCATATCTTGACTTAAGTCCAAAGATTCATTAAAGAAGATCTATGTGGTTTTTATGTCGAGCTCATAGCGCTTAAGACTAAAAACATTATTTTAAGGCCTAATGCTATTGTTTACTCTACTTATACATGGTACATTCCTTGACTCATATACATCGTGTGAAAAAATTCGTAATGGAATTGATATTTCATATATCCTAAATATTATTTAGAGAGGATATATGTGGTTGTTCAATGCAAAATTCATTGTCCTTGATCATGAGAAGCTTCATTTTAGGAGTAAAGGTATTTTTCTACTTCCCTCATAGTAATTCTTATTATGAAAAGAATAGTAATGGCTCTCATATTCCTAACTAAGGTATCTTTCATGTCCATTGGTAAAGGTCTTCAGAGTTATTCCTAGTGTACAAAATGTGGTAATGCTGTGAAAATACCAGTAAAGATAAAGGCCCCAGTATAAATCCCTCCATTGGTCAGAACCTATCATAATGAATTGGCCTCATTATGGTAAGTGGAATCTTAGTTCAAAAAAAAAATTTGACAAACATTTAAGAAAATGCATGTTCTCATACTTTTCTATATCTATGTTGAAAAAAGAAAGAAACTTCACATAATCTTAATTTTGAGTCTTTTAATTTATCTCAATATATGAGAAATAGTGGCCACATAAACAACTAAAACTTTAAGAAGGTTATACGCTTTGACACACATAAATATAATTTCATAAGATCACTAATTACATACCCCTTAGCCCATGTTATGGTAAATTCTCTGCATTTAAAGAAAAATCAGATTCTTTCGAAACAAATTGGCGCCACAATGATGGTAAATTCTCTACATATAAATGTCTTTTGAAAAAATTTTGGCAGCACAATTTGTTCCACTTAATTATTTTTTCATCTAGAAATATGGGGTACCTAGAGGAATCTTTGGATGCCCATGGAATCGGTCAGCTTTGGATGCTACTACTCAACCCTACGACACATTCAAATATTTCAGTCCTCAAATTCCATTTACAAATCACTACATCACACCCTTCTCATTCTTCAACAAACCTATATGATGCTCATTCACCTCTGTAGACGTAGAGTCCAGAAATGACTTGTAAAGGTATGGATCTTTCTTTGAATTCTGTCTTTGATATATTTGTACTGTAATGGTATAGATGATGGGCACAAATTTGTTTGATTTGTTCTTTTTTCTATTGAATACATTGTTTCAAATCATCTATTACTAAAAATAATAATATGAAATTGAAGTATCTAGATTCATCCTTGCCTGAGCTCTCCTCTTTATTTTGTCCAGGGTTTCTCATCTAGGGTTTGTGCTATAAGCCTGCTAAGATATTTTAGCATGGGGTTTCTATAGTTCAATTTTAGTTGATACACTATAATTTGGTCAATGAGATTTATAATGTAGACCCATATTTACATTAAAATTCAAATGGATATAGTTTGAGATTTCAGATAAGAGTTTCTATGAGCTTACAATCAAACATTAATCATTGGTCCTCGTTAGAACTATTATTGGTCTATTTTGGGAATTACAATGTAAATTCATGTTCACTGTAAATTACAAATGGATATAGTTCTAGATCTATGAAAGGAGCTTCTATATCATTGAAAATACCTCCCACTCTTTCGAATTTAAGTTAAATAGTCATAGCAAAAACATAAAGGTTATAAAGACAGTTAGGAAGATGATTATAAACTTAGATCCAATTGAAACAGGGCAATCTGTATGCTAGCATATCAACCTGAATGCAACCCTCTTAAGTGGAATTGACATCTTATAATTGTAACAATGTATCAGAGTCCTCTTTATCCTAGCCAAATCCAACACTAGAAGGAAAAATTGGAGCAACATATAGTAATTTATAGAACAAGAAATCCAATGGTAGCTTGAGCTAAGGCTTGATAATTACAGACCACGCATGGAAGTTAGTACCTATGGTATGTAGCATGTTGTGTTTTCTATAGGAATTTTCTTTTCAAAAAATAAGACAAGTATTCATGGAATAATTCACTTGTTGGATGGGGTTTCTCTTGTAACATAGCAGAAAAGGAAAGAAGTTGGAGTGAGAAAAAATGGGCAGTTCAAGATCCAATAATAACATCCTTTTCTCCTGAATAACTGAACTCTTTTCATTGTAGAAAAGGTGTTGGGGCAGTGTACCTTGTTTTGCATGCACACTTCATTAGCTAAAATAGTCTTTGAAATATTTATATCATTGAGTACTATGGATTCAATTCCAACGATATTCAATGCAATGCAAATGAACTAATTCTTACCACCATCATCTACACACATTTTTGAAATTCTTCAGGTACGAGATATAGCTTCTATATTACTTTTAGGAATTTGGCATATCTCAAAGATATGATAATGTACCTATATGCCCTATTTTCCCCCATAGTTTATATTTTTGATTTCCTTTACTCTCAAATCATATTATCCTTCAGTGTTTAATTATTATTATCTTGGACAAAGGAGTTGAATTAGTGTAAGGGTTGAATTTATTCCAGTAGCTATTAAAAATGTGTGTAGTTGATCTGTAGCCAAATACAATTCATGTACTATTGCTCCATAACATTCCACCACACTCTAGGAGCAGTATTGCTTCTATGATCCTTTTCCAAAGTTCCATTGATGTTGGCGTGAACCTATTGACCAAATTGTTGGTGAGGATGAAATTTTCTATTATTATAAGTCCCCTAGAAATAACTACTCCATGAGCTGCAAATGTAGGAAACTCTTTCTTTCCCTTAGCCTTGACTTTCCTAACTTTTGAAGGGAAAGGTCAATAGGAGTATCTCAAAATAGACATGATAACATTACATAGGAACATGGTACAAATATAGCAGAAAAGACAAGGGGAATGTAGGTTGGGGCACACTCTATAGTCTAGTTCCATAACCCAACAATATGTAGATTCTCATGATCAAGATTGAACATTAAATAAGTTGATGGCATCAAAAAGAAAGAGAGTATATTTTTACAATTGGACAAGTAAGTAGTGAGCAGTCAAATTCTTTGGTATCAAGGAAAGTTCAATCCTTTAGAAAGAAAATGATTTAGATGAACTGAGGTCTACATTTTGAGAAGTCAACCATCCAATCCTTTGCGTAGTATTCCTCACCATGAACTTAGAAAAGGAGGAACAACCCTACAACTAAGAATTGTGAGACATTCAAATAAAATGGAGATCACTAGGAGCTGGACTAATAATTTCTCATCTTATTGCTTCATCCATTGCTACAAATAATTAGCAGAGTCTCAGTATTATCCAACTCAAATTCGATCTAAGTGTTACTGCAAACAAGACCATTAACTGGTATATGTTGCTTGTCTTTAATAATGTATTGGTTACACATATTACATTTGGGTTCTTATTAGTGTTACTAGCATAGACCTTCTTCTATGGCCTACAATGGAAATAATATCAACTAGTTCTTCCTTTGCTTATGTTTACTATCCTCTTCAAAACCCTACATTTTCTCCAGGTGTTTAGGTAACTTTAGATCTGAATTTAACTTTTTCTACATGATATCTTAGTTTCCATTTTCTTAGTGGATTTCTACTATCTTCTCCAATATATATTTTCAATTACAACTGTCACACTGGCCAATTTTCTAGTATTCTTTTTCTTGGATCTCAGGAGGACATACATTTTTCTTTAAAATGTACATCCTACCCTAGATTTGCATAGCCAACTCTGATCTAACTACTCCAAACCTTAGAACACCACCAGTTTTTGAGGATCCAAGTCTCCCTGAGCAGCCAAGGCATTATAGTTTTTATTTAATGTGTAATCTACAAGGGGGATTCAGAGATAAAACCAAAGTGTTGTCTTTATCTTTTAATCAAACAGGTCTAGACTTGATCTTTTCTATATATTTGTCCTAGATGGCATAACCTCTACACTTAAGGTCCAAATTTACCTGAGTGTCACTTTTTATGCCAAATCCAAATTATTGTCATAATGTTATTTGCCACTTGTGATAAGGTGATTGTTCTATAGTATTTTACTCTAAGCCTGTCCTCATTTCCACTTCCAACAATTGAATTGTGCTAGAAAGAAAGATATTTGAACCATAAATATTTTCAAACATATGGAGGGAAACATAAACTGAGAATAGCCTTGGAATGTGAACATTAAGCTGCTGATATGCTTCTTGAGAATGAATCAGTTGTGTGTGACTTGTATCTATTAGTAGTATTTCCTTGAAAATAATGATTGCATACTGGTACACCATTTGTGATTTTACTCAACCCTGTCCAGTTCTTGTTTCCTACATTTTGGGATAGGGGGCCACGGGGGCATTATTTGTTTCCTTTCTTCTCTATAGAGTTTGATTAGCCTTTGGATGTTAGGAGAGTTTCAAGGGGGTGCATCTTGCTTCCTACAAGAGTTTTATGCCCTAGCGTTTTTAGCCCTAAGTAGTCTCCAATCGATATTATCGGATCATATGTTGGTCCTTTCAGAGTGGTGGATGATGACACAGTTGACCCCTTTGGTTCATCTTCAATGATTGATGCAAACATGTGACAATGATGATCTCTTGTCTTTTATTCCTACTTTAGTCTTTATCTACCCTTGAGAAATTGGTATACATATTTAAGTCTTATAAATTTCACCATGCTTATAATGTTTGGTTTGTAAGGTTGATCTCTTTTCTAGGTTTCCAGCTTTAGTCATTCTCTACCATTAGGTAGTTTGTGTGTGTACTTGGGTGTTATAGCTTTCATTGTGCTTATAATCTTTGGTTTTTCACATTGATTTAACATTTAGCTAATTTTTTAGTCACTAGGTATTTTTACCCTGTTCTTTACCCGTTGACCTACCTTGATCATTCAAGGACATTAATTTTTCTCTTTCTTCCATTTGATGAAGGTGTTTCAATTTTTTATTATTATTATTATTAATTTTTTTTTTTGGATTCTCTGAAGTTCAAGTGACATCTGAGATATGATATGATTCTTGGTGTATGACTAGTTCCAATATTTATTTAGTTGATAAATGGAGGTTGCATCATTTAGGATTGGAGGATGTGTAACCATAATGTTGATAGAGGAAATCATTTGATTATTGGGGAAATTGCATTCTTATCTCTTGGATTTTTGCTAGTATATGTCAAGTCTTCATATCGATGATATATAGTGATGATTTTAAATATATTTAGTAATCAGTGGGCATATATGATCAACATCTTAACATTAATGTCAAACCTTTTGTAACATGTTAAGGCAATTCTACCCTGGAGTTTTACTGTAGCAACAATCCTTCCTTCCCAATTGCAAGAATATTTTTTTTTAAACAATTTACCAAACAATTTAATGTCTTTACCAAATAATGTAATATATTGGGGAAAATATAATGATACACAGGTTCAACAATAAAACATGGAGTTCATGTTAGATTTTAGGCTTCTGTGGTAGTTCTTTGCAGTGGCATGATCCAGATTATCCACAGTTTCGTGTTCATTCTGTCGACGTTTCAAACCCCAAAGGGGGTCCATCATCAGGACTAGATCAGGTAGAAGAATGAAAGCTTTATTGGGAGAAGAGTCCAAGGACCTGGGTATAAATAAACTAAGAACCCTAATTTTTATAAAGAAGCCGACACCTTATTTATTTTAATTTATTGTTATTTTATTTTAATTAATTAATTAAAATAATTAATTGGCTTGATTATTCCTATTTTAATTCAAAAAATAAGTTTTAATTTATTAATTTAAATTTTTATTAATTAGTTTTAATTTTATTGATTAATAAATTAATTTTTATTTTTATTTAATTCTATTCATAATTCCTTTTTTATTTACCATATTTTCCTTTATTCACCAAATTTTATTAAGCCCTAATTTCTAATTCCTAATTAATCAATCAATTAATTAATTAATTAATATATAATTTTTATTATATTTTAATTTATTAATCTTAGGTTATTATTAATTATTTTAGTTTACTAATTATATTTAATTTTATTAGAATTAATTAAAATTGATGAAATTAAATAAATAAATTAAATTAAATTAAATTAAATTAAATTAAATTAATTAAATTAATTTATTAATTCTATTGCTTTAATTGTTTTTATTTATTTAGTTAATTAATTTTAATCCAATTATAATTCTTTCTATTGTTTATTTAATTGATTGATTAATTAATTAATTTTATTATTGTTTTATTATTGTTTTAATTAATTAATTTATTATTGTTTTTATTTTATTTATTGTTATCAATTATTTTACCAATTTTTCGATATAACCTATTAAGCCCTAACTGCCTAACCAATTAATTAATTAATTAATTTGTAAACTTTATTTTATTAATTATTTAGAATTAATTAAAATTAATTATTTTTTTTGATAAAAATTTTTAGTTAATTTTGATAAAAAAAATTTAGTTAATTTTGAGTTCAATTATGGCGGCACAACTAAGCCTATTCCCCCTGTTAGAGGGGGGAAACACACTAATTTTATACAAAAGGGAAATGTCCCTTTCTGGTTTTTCTCAAAAGGGGAATGTGAGGAAAAGTTACTGAATGGAAAGAAGCTAAGTGTCTAGCTTGAGTGATCATGGATCTCATAACATTGTCTGAAGCATCAACCTATTTCAAATCGATGATGTAAATTATGAAAAGTGTTTTTTTTTTTAAGTGAAATAGTATTTGTATTGTATCAAAAGGTTGTGTCGAAGCAAGCATAAACAAATACATATTTTCTTATACAAATTTATGCAATTTGACAAAATTTATGGACTTCTAATATATCCTCTACCTGTTCTTCATTCTCATTATCATTACAATTGCAAGTTTTCTTAGAGGTACCATTATCACTACAATTGCAAGTTTTCTTAGAGGTAGCTTGTTTAACAAAAAGACCCAAGATACATAATATTCAAAAAGCATAAAATATGTCAAGGATTTGCACTATCCTGAGTTTCCCAACCCTCAAGGTGTAAATCATGAAGAGTTAGAACTAGAGTTGTACAAATACTTTTCTTCATCCATTCAAAGTCTTGTTTTTGTGTTCCATATTTCTACCTCCGTTTATCAATTGATGCATTGAGTAAAATTTGTTAATCTAAAGGAACTCCTTAGCTCATGAATGTCTTTATCCTTGTTTTTTTTTTGGGGGGATGTCTGGGAGTTTCCCACAAAAGGGAAATGTTCCTCCTTGTGTTTCCCAAAAGGGGGATGTGGGCAATTGTCTCCCATTGAGTTTCCAGGTCATGGAAACATGGGAAATGTGGGGGTGCATTGTCGTGAACATTGGTAGCTACTATTGGACCTTTATGCTAGTAGTGCTCTAGAATTGGCTATCAAATACCATTTAATGATGCTAGATTTCCACTGTGATCAATGATTTTTTCTCTAATGATGAATGAATTTACTGTCATTACTATATTTTCTGTTAGCCTCACCCTATTAGTTTCATGTCCTGCGTCAGTTTCAAAGTTCCATATTTTAATGTTATTTTCTATCAATTAAAATAATCAAATATCAATTTGGGTTCGTAAAAGTTAATCTTGATTGGAACCATGTTAAGGTATTTCTTCATGTCTACTATAATATTTTTGAACTTTTCCCAAAAATGGCTCTCAATGTTTTCCTTTTCTTTCTTCTCTTATGCAACAAAACTGAATCTTAAATTAGGAATAAACATCAATCATGACGGGATATATATATTCTGTTACAACTTACACTTCCCCTTCCTAGGAAGGCTAGAAGGGTAGTTTTGACTGCAATCAGTGGTCACAATATACTCTCCAAAGAGAAGGGTACCAATCTGAGTTGCTAGTTCATCTAAAAACAATTGGAAAATCATTTTATAGAATTATTTCCACATCCTTGGAAATGTATTATTTTATACTCCTTATTAAAGAAATCTGATTCTCAAATTTGAAGGAAACATCAATCATGATGGTATCTCTATACATCATTACAACCCACACTTCCCCTTCTCACGAAGGCTAGAAGAGTAGTTTTGATCTGGAATTTGTCCAGGACAAAGAATTAAAGGTATTACAGACTCATGTGCATGGATGTGCTTACGTTACTTTATGCAATGGATTGATAAGATTGTGAAATACATAGACACTGAGGCAGTTAGAGAAAACATAATAGGAAAAACATATAAACACAACAAATTTAATAAGGAGTTCACCCAATGCTCCTCGGCTATGTCTCCTAGTCTAGCTTTTAGTGATGGCCTCTCTATTATGTTTTCGAAGCTGAGTTTCTACAACAGTGAGCTCAATTTGAGTCTCACTCAGTAGATATGAATTAGTAGGACTGGAGTACACATACTCTCCTTACTGAAACATGACCTCTACTGGTCACAATAGTATGAGCCCAATCTGAGACTCATACATGATAGGCCTATGCCGAGGAGCTCCCTTGAACCTCTCAAGCTTTCTCTGGAGTACACAGACTCTCTGACTCTCTCTGGATCTGTCTGGCTCGATGCTGCCTTCAGGTCAGCTCAGCTTCTTCTCTTTATTCTCTACTCTTAGCTTCTGCATTTAACTAACTCTCCTCTATGTTTTCTTTGCTTTTGTCAGTTTATGGCTTTAAAGCCAGTCTACTTTTTGTCAGTTCGTTTTTGCTTCCTAATGTTCTGGTTCTTCTACCGTTGTCCATTTGAATTCCCCTGTTCTACGTCATCATCATTGTGTAACGCTTCACAGGGATGTGGCCACCTGTTTCATATGAACTGAGTGTCAGTTCTCTTGGAAGCATTTGAATGGCTGTTATTTCCATTTGCTACAATATTTCCCGCGAAACACAAATGTTTTGCCAACTCATCGTCCAAGTCAGAGTTGAAATCCCATGTAATCTTGCTTTATAACCTTGTCAAATCCAGTCATTTATCAGGATGCACCTCCACCATTGATCTGGCCCCCCCAAATCCTATGGTCGTCATTCATATCGGGCAGGTAAGTAGCATGACGTTTACCCATCCGATGTGAGTGGTTTTCTCTCTCTTCCATCGGACGCATGTCACTTAATGTTTGGCATCATGCGGGACTCGGTTAAAACTGCTTATCGCCTCGAGGCCTTCCAATATCCTACCAGTTTTGTGGAATCCCACTCTATAGAACCGAATTAATTACTTTTCCACATTTCATAGTCATTTCGGGTTCAGGCGCTTGGGGCTTTCCTTCATTGGGGGGATGCCCTGCGATATGTGATTAGTGCTTTAACACTAATCATGTATCATAAAATACCCCCATTTCTTGAATTAGCCTCTGGTTTTGCCAATTTGCACTAGCGCACGTTACCATGGGCCAACGATCTGGGTGCTCGACCGAGGGTCCTCGTTGCTCTGCGCCGATCACAAATTGCAACTGTCACAAGGATTCCTTCTGATAGCTTGATCTTTCTAAGACATGAATGTTTTGGAAACTTATAAAGTGTCTAGGATCCAATTCAGATCACAACCCTCCCACTAAAAATTCTTTTGGACCACCAAAATTTGGTTTTTAAGCATCCATCAAGTGAGGGTATTGATTCCTCTCTTGCCCAATTTCTATCCATTTCACAATGCTTGATTTTGAACCTTTGAGTCCAATCCTGAGGTACTCAACACCCCCTCTCCGCGTAGTTCTCACTTTCCGATCCAAAACTATATCTTCCTACAATTCGTTAAGATCTTCAGGCAACAGATCATCAATAGAAGGAAATTGACTCTGCTCTTCGGGATCTTCAATTGATGAAGGTTCAAATAGTCTCAAGTTGTCTGCATTAACAACTGAGTAGATGTGCATGTAAGTGGTAAATCAAGAAGAAAAGCATTCTCACCAATTTTCTCAAGTATCTTGAAAGGTCCATACCTTATTGGCTTCAGCTTCTTACCTTCACCTTACATTCTGTCTTTGCTGATATACAACCAAACTTGATCACCGACTTGGAAATTATGCTCAATCCGATGCTTATCATGCCTTGACTTGTACTTGGCTTGGCTCTTTTTTCATTGTTCCTGTACTTCCTGGTGAATCTATTGGATTTGTTCGATGAACTTGGTTGCCTTGTCCACATCACTGTGTCCATCAACCACTATGTCTTTACCAAAGACAAAAACCAAGGGAGACCTTGGTGTGAAACCAAAACAGGTCTCAAAAGGAGATCTCTGTGTGGAAGAATGTTTAGCTCGGTTGTAAGCATGCTGCACATAACAGAAATGTTCATCCCAAAGCTTGGGATGCTTGCTGCAATAGCCTCTGAGCAACTGGATCACTGTCCCGTTGACCACCTCTATTTTGCCATCTATTTGTGGATGAAAGGTTGTGCTATTTTTCAGTCTGTTTGGCCATCTATTTGCGGATTAAAGGTGTGCTATTTTTTAGTCTGGTGTCCATCAATTCCCACAAACTTTACCAAAATTTCCCAACAAATCGGGTATCTCGATCAGATATAATGGAACCGGGTAATCCAAAATGAACCCATACATACTAAAAGATCAACTTTGTAGTTTGTTCAGGCTTAATGTGTTTGTTACAAGGTATTAAAATACACATTTTGCTGAACCTATCCACAAAAACATATAAATAGTCATGACCTTTCCTAGATTTAGGCAGTCCCCCAACAAAGTCCACAGAAACACTTTCCCAAGGATGAGAAGGAACTGGTAGTGGAGTGTACAAGCCTAGTTTTCTATTGCTGGGTTTTCTTTTAGAAGACATGGTACACCCTCTTACATATCTAGAAAATGTCTCATTCATTTTTGGCCAATAACAAAATCTTTGCAATTGTGTAACTATTTTACTTACACCAAAGTGACCTGATATTAGAGAAGTGTGTGCTTCTCGAATTATCTTTACTCTTTCAGTTTGTGGAATGCATAACTTTCCAAAATGATACAAGAGTTGGTCTTTAACATGATAATCCAGTTCTTCTACTTGTTTTCCATGACTTAAATTTCCATATACATATTTAAAATCTATATCTTGAGCATACTATTCAATGTAGCTTTCACGTAATACTGAGTTATGCTTAAGTAGAGTAGATGCACTTATGATTGGTCTGGACAACATATATGCAACTTTATTGTGTATGCTCTTTTTATATCTGATGACTAGATGAAACTGTTGTAGAAAACCCATCCACCTATAGTTTCTTGATTGCTGCAACTTAGTTTGGGAGTGTAAATATTGAAGTGGTTGATGATCAATATGTATAACTATCTCTTTGCCCATTAGATAATGTTTCCACTTTTTCACACTCTGTACTAATGCATACAATTCTTTATCATATGTGGGATAGTTAACTACTGTAGAATTAAATGTTTTAGAATGATAACATATGGGTTTACCGTGCTGCATCAACACTGCTCCCATGGCATAGTCACTGGCATCCATTTCAATCTCAAAGGTCTTTGAAGATCATGTAGTCCTAGTACTAGTGCTGTACTAATCTTTTCTTTTAAGGTGTCGAAGGCTTTCTGTTGTTTTCCTCCCCACTGAAACACGTTGTTCAATCATGTTAAAGCATGCAAGGGAGCTGTAATTAAGGAAAAGTTAGAAATAAACTTTCTCCAATACTGTGCTACTCTTAAGAAGCTTCTAACTTCTGTAGCAGATTTGGGTTTAGGCCAATTTATAATGACTACAACCTTAGAGGGATCTATCTTCAATTCACCACCCCCTACAATATGAGCCAAATAATTCAAAGATGTTTTTCCAAATTCACATTTTGAGAGCTTAACATAAAGATTCTCTTTTTTCAAAACATCTAGAGTCTGCTTGACATGCTTTAAATGTTCTTCCCATGTTTTACTGATTATAAGAATGCTATCCAAATATACAATGAAAAAATCATCAAGAAAAGGTCTGAGTACATCATTCATTACTCTCATGAAAGTGGTAGGAGCATTAGTTAAGCCAAAAGGCATAACCAACCACTAATACAATCCCTACTTTGTTTTGAAAGCAGTCTTCCATGCATCTTGCTCTGCAACTCTGACCTGATGATAGCCACTATGCAAGTCCAACTTGGAAAAATAAACATCTTCTTTTAACTGATCTAATAGATCATCTATGCGAGGAAGGGGATAACGATTTTTGATTGTTATCTTATTTAGTGCTCAGTAATCAATGCACATTCTCCATAAGCCATCTTTCTTCCTCACCAAGATAATTGGAGACCCACATGGTGATGTGCTAGTTCTGATGAACCCCTTCTCGAGTAGCTCCTGTACCTGCTTTTTGATTTCTACATTCTCTAAAGAAGAAAACCTGTACATTCCGATGTTAGGCAATGGAGCATCTTGTTGCAAATTAATATCATGTACTATTTCCTTTTTGGGTGGCAGACCTTTAGGTTCTTGAAACAGTATATCATATTCTGAAACATCTTTTTCTAAATCAGATTGTTGTTTAGCATCAAAACCCTCAAATACATTGGTTTTATGAGGTTTCTTTTCCTTTACAACCATCAGTAAAATTTGTTTGCATGCATTTACAATTCTTTTCATCTGCCTTTAGTTTATGAGAGTATAATTATTCTTGAGTTTATGAGCTCTTACAATATATTCGATTCCATGTTTAGCGAGTTGATACTTGTTCTCATCTCTATAGAAAATAACTTTCCTATCATACAAGTAAGGACTTCCTAAAGCAATTCCACATATATCCAAAGGAACTATATCTAACTCAACCTCATCTACAAATGTTGTCCCAAAAGAAAACCTAAGTTTACATTTTCTAGTCACTTGTAGCTATGCTTTATCACATAATCAACCTAATGGATATGGATTTTTGTGAGGTGTGGTTAGTAATAACAACTTCTTTACAATTTCTTCAGAAATAAAATTTACTTGTAAGCCACTATCAAACAAATTATCAATTTTTTGATTCTTGGAAATAACTCGAATATGAAAAAGCTCATGTCTTTTCCTCTCATTTTCTTCATTATCAGTAGATTGTGCAAAATTACTAGTAGATGCTTCATAATTTTACCTTTTATACCTGTGGTTACAATTGTTGTTTAATCTCCTAAGTCTGACCCCAAATCCTTTTGAATAGTTGCAGCAGTCTTCTTCTTCTTTCCATCGTGCTTCTTGGGTTCCAGATGTGGATGCAGGATCCAGCAGTATTCATCATCATGCCCATCCTTCTTACAGTGAGTGCATGAAGATTTGGTCTTTTGTACAGTGTTTGTCTTCCTCTCTTTCCATTTCTGTTTTATTTTCTCCTTATTCTTGCTTTCAGTGGGTTTCGATGATCCCCCAACTTCTAGGTTCACATTCTTACCTCTAGCCTATAGACGTGTAGCTTGAACAGATACCTCAACTATACTAGTGGGATTAAACATGAGAATAGTGTACCTTAAGTAGCTGTGTAGACCACCTATTTACTTCAGTGGAGTTTCAAGTGAGTCTAATGAAATTCCTAGAATCAAAGCTCTTTTCCTAAATTCTTGGGTGTAACTTTGTACACTTTGCCCTTTTAATTGTCGAAGAGTTTGCCAGCTCATCATGTCTTGCTGCATATAAGATAGTGGATAGAATTGCTTTTTAATTGCAGAAACAAATTCACTCCAGACAAAAAGAATTTTACCATGCTTCTTCATACCAGCTTGTGTCTTGCCTTCCCACCATACCAAGGCAGTGCCCCCAAGGCGTAGGCTGGCCACCTGAATCTTAATCTTGTATGAACTGATGCTCTGCACTCAGCAATAAACATCAATCTATCTAATCCAATTACCCAACTTCTCTGCATTCAACTCTCCATCATATATTGGCAAATCAAATTTAACATCTAATTTAATCAAAGATGTTCTCTTTTTGTTTTCAGGGCTACTAGGAGGTGTGGGAAGTTTTTCTTCTTTCCCTTTGCCTTTAGAGTGATCATGGAGGAGAGATTCTTCTGCTCCTTTATCTCATTTGGATTTTGATGAATCTTCCTCTCTACCTTTCTTAAATTATCTATACATTTCCACTACCATGGCTCTGATGGTCATGAAACTATCCATGAATTGAGGGTCTGATTCCAAGGGACTTTCTTCTAACATTTTCCTCTTAGGATAGACTCTTCCAATTTCAGGGTTAGTTTCAACCAACTTTGTTGGGTCCCTATAATACTAGTGATTACCCCATTACTATTGTAGTTGTATCCCTTATTAATATTTTTGTGCCTCTATTGTCCCGATATTGTTATTACTGTGCCCCATAGAATCCCTCTATTGTTATTTTTGTGGCTTTATATTGTTATTGTTAGGTCGACTGGGTTATATTGTACTCCTTAGACTCCTATATATAGAAAGGAGGTTTGCCATTTGAATAATTGAAGAATTGTTCATTTATGTAATGTAAAGGAGGTTTCCCCCTCGAAGAGGCTGAATTCTAAGGTGTTGATCCATCTTTTCTATCTTTTTTTGAGCTGGTTTCATAACATTTGGAATCAGAGCTTTGGATTCTAGGGTTTTGCTGCTCCAAATAGGTCATCGTGGCATTTTCACTATAACTTTTTTTCTACGACGTTTCCGAAGCTAAAAAAAAAAACCCATTTGAGAAGACATCACGTTGAACCTCTGGTCTGAATTTCAGAGCTTTTTGCGCTATATTTGTGAAGATATGATATGAGGAAGTTGGTCTTTTTGCAGACTCCTGAATTATATTTCAAACAGGTGACCTGGGGAAAAATCGTCATAACTTTCTCTCTGAGCATCGGATTGAAATTTTGTAAGAAGGTACAGAACAAGGATGGACTATAGTTTCTTCTATATATTTTTAAAGCCAAAGGTAAAAACAGTGAGTTGTGGCATGTCATACAAGTTCGTTCTACTGAACTAGTCTATAATCAAGTCACTGTGGGAGATTTCGCATAAAGATTCCTTGGAGAATCCAATTTGGATTAGACTGGTGGCATTGGAAAGAGGACACAGAGGGCTACTGTAGGTCACAATTTCAGAATTGGATGATCAGAAAGTACAAAGATACATCAGAGGCAATATCGAGCTCCTACAAAGTGAAAAACGTTGTGTAGATTTTTTTAGATTTTTGCTTAAGCTTGGTTTGAAAATTTATTTGGAAGGAATTCAAAGGGCATAGTATAGAATTATTATCGGTAACTGATGCCCCGAGGAAAAAAAATACAAACACCTAGTAAGCAACCTGAAAGCTCTAGCATGACTCATGAAGAAGAGGAAGAAATGCTACATGATATATCAAAATTACAAGACCAAGTGCAACAAATGTTAGTCTCACAAAAGCTAACAGAAGCTAAGATAAATGGCATGGAATCTAAGATAAAGGGCATGGAATCTAAGATGGACGATTTGAAGAGAGACATGGCATATTTGAAGACATATTTGAAGACAGACATGGCAGATTTGAAGACAAATTTGACAAAGTTTCTACAAGAAATACTTACTAATGGTGAAAAGGTAGTAAAGGAAACTCATGATGTGAACAAAAGAAATTTTAATCATGATTTCATTGACTCTAATGTGGTATCGAAGACCCACCATATTCCAAAAATCGATATGAGGAAGTGCGTTGGCAAGGATCCTGCAACATGGATATTACAGATGGAGCAATTTTTCGATCTCAATAATGTGCAAAACACACAAAAGGTACGTATTGCAACTTTATATTTGGAACCAAATCAATTTGTATGGTATCAATGGCTTTTCTCTCGTAAAAAAATTATCACTTGAGCAATTTTTATGGAAGAATTGACAACACATTATGAGGATACAAAAAGCAACACTTTTTTTAGCCAATTGATAAGTCTCAAATAAAAGGGTTCAATAATGGAGCACATTGACGAGTTCCAAAAATTAAACATAAGGGTAAAAAATATTCCAGAGGAGCATAGGATTGATGTGTTCATAGGGACTTTAAAGGATAATATCCAACATGATGTTCGCCTTTGGGAACCTGATTCATTAGAGAAGACATTCAGGTTAGCAAGAAAAACGGAAAGCAAAATTATGGCAACCAGGAAGCATACCACTCACAACTATAAAGATGGAAGTGTTGTTGCCCATAGTCTTCCATAATCTATAAGGATGACACCACAACAATTCGAAGAAAAAAGAGCAAAAGGGGTTTGTTATAGTTGTGATAGCAAATACACTAAAGGTCATAAGTGTGCTCAGAAGAAATTATTCTACATATATTATGAAGAGGAAGAAGAAAAGGAGCAAGAAAGGTCAAAAGAAGAGGATATACTCCAGGAACAAAGCCTAGATAAAGAAGAAATTAATCCGACCATATCTTGTAATGCATTGGCAAGAATTACCACTCCTCAAACCATCAAGATAGAAGGACAAATAAAGAAGAAAAAGGTAATAGTGTTGATTGATTCAGGAAGTACCCACAATTTTATTCATTGTAAGGTAGCAAAGGAATTGAATTGCTTCTTATATCCAGCACCAGAGTGTCAAGTGATGGTTGTAAATGGAGGAACAACAAATTGCTCTGGAAAGTGCCATAATATCAAGCTATCCATGGGAGAATATGTACTGACTAGTCCAATGCTCTCCATTCCAATGGGAGGTGGTGATGTTGTACTAGGAGTCCAATGGCTACAATCCTTGGGTACAATAGCTTTTAATTTTCAAGAACTTTTCATGAAATTTTTTGTTGAAGCAAAGGAAGTGGAATGAAGGGGTATTGCAGGGAAACCAGGAAAGATAATCATCTCTAACGGTATGACAAAGCTTCTAAAAAAGGAACAAAGAGATGTAATTGCACAATTATGTTCACTAGATGTTTCCACGTTGGAACCATCTGTTTCTCCAAATCTCCAAAAAGTCTTGGACAATCATTCCAAGGTATTTGAGACTCCCAAAGGTCTCCCACCTATTTGTGATCATGATCATGCTATTCATCTGATTCCAAGAAGTGTTCCTCCAAACATCAGTCTGTACAGATATCCCTATGCCCAAAAGAGTGAAATTGAACGTATGGTTGCAAAAATGCTAGAGGCTGGTATAATTCAACCGAGTCAAAGTTCTTTCTCTGCTCTAGTAGTATTGGCGCACAAGAAGGATGGATCATGGCGCATGTGTCCAGATTATAGGGAGCTCAACAAGCTCACTATTAAAGATAAGTTTCACATTCCTGTCATTGATGAATTACTGGATGAATTGCATGGATCAATTTACTTCACCAAGTTGGATCTTCGTTCAGGATATCATCAAATTAGAATGAAGACTGAAGACATTCCGAAAACAACATTTAGAACTCATGAGGTTCATTATGAAATTTTGATCATGCCTTTTGGCCTTACCAATGCACCTTCAACATTTCAAGGTTTGATGAATTCCATTTTCAAACCATTCCTTAGAAAATTTGTGTTAGTATTTTTTGATGATATACTAATCTACATAAAGTCTTGGAAGGATCATGTTGAACATGTTGACAGGGTCCTACAACTATTGGAGGAGAAACAATTGTATCTCATGAAGGCGTTAAGGTAGACCCTAGCAAAATTAAAGCCATTAAGGAATGGAAAACCCCCACATCCATAAAGCATCTGCAAGGATTTCTTGGGTTGACAAGGTATTATCGCAAGTTTGTTAAGAATTATGGGAGAATAGCAGCACCTCTAACAACATTATTGAAGAAAGATGCATTTTCATGGATTCCAGAAGCAACAAAGGCCTTCGAACATGTTAAAGAGGCAATGTGCCAAGAACCGCTCTTAGCTACACCAGACTTCACAAAAACCTTTATTATGGAATGTGATGCTTCAGGAAATGGAATTGGTGCTATTTTAATGCAAGATGAAAGACCCATTGCTTTTGAAAGTCTTCTAATCAAGGGAAAGTTTTTACACAAAGTTATTTATGAGAAGGAAATGTTGGCAATACTCCATGCACTTAAGAAATGGCGACCCTACCTAATGGGAAGACACTTCAAGGTAAAAACGGATCATGATAGCCTTAAATACTTTTTAGAACAAATATTATCCTCTGAAGAGCAACAAAAGTGGGTCGCAAAGATGTTGGGTTATGACATTTTTAAATCATCTACAGAAAAGGGAAGCAAAATATGGTGGCAAATGCACTCTCAAGAAAGGATGAGGATGTGGAAGCATTTTTGTGCACCATTTCTATTCTCCAACCAGATTGGAAAACGAAGCAAGGGAGGAATGGAACAATGACGAAGAAGTGTGGGCACTTATTCGAAAGTTACAACAAGATTCCAGTACGTCTGATACAATTAGCTAGAAAAATGATTCGTTATGGTACAAAGATTGCTTATACCTCTGTAAGAATTTCCAACTAAAACAAAAGATTCTTATGGAATTGCACACTTCTTTCTTAGGAGGGCACTCAGGATTTTTAAAAACATACCACAAGGTTAAGAAGGAATTTTTTTGGGATGGATTTAAATCAGATATTCAAAAGTTTATGGCAGAATGTTTGGTTTGCCGACAAAATAAAGTTGAAACAATTAAGATACCGGGTCTATTACAACCTTTATCCATTCCAAGCCAACGTTTGGAGGAGGTTTCAATGGATTTTATCATAGGTTTACCCAAGTCTAAGGGAAAGAGTGTCATCATGGTGGTAGTTGATAGACTTACCAAGTATGCACACTTTTGTGCATTATCACATCCATTTAAAGCCAGTACAGTTTCTACTGCATTTATGGAAACAATTCAAAAGCTACATGGAAACCCAAAGATTATTGTAAGTGACAGAGATCCAATTTTCACTGAAAATTTTTGGACAGAATTATTTTCTTGCCTTGGTACTCAATTAGCTCATAGCTCATCTTATCATTCTCAATCTAATGGGAAAACTGAGATAGTAAACAAATGTTTGGAAGGATATCTTCGTTGCTTTGTATCTGATAAATAGACATAATGGGTCAAATGGTTTCCTCTGGCTGAATGGTGGTATAACACTTCCTTCCATACAACAACAAAAATGACCCCATTTATGGCACTTTATGGATATCAGCCACCATCCATCACATCATATTTAAGAGGAAATTCTAAGGTTCAAGCAGCGGAACATCACGTCGAACATCAACAACAAGTCCGCCAAGTCTTAAAGGATAACCTCGTGTTGGCACAGAATAGAATGAAACAACAGGCAGATCAACATCACAGTGAAAGAAGTTTTGATGTAGGTGATTGGGTATTCCTATGGCTACAACCATATAATAAAATGTCCCTCAAGCAAGCTAAGAAGGATAATAAATTATCACCAAAGTATTATGGTATGTACAAGGTGTAGCAAAAGATTGGTGGTATGGCATACAAATTGGAGCTTTTTGCAGCTTCTCGATTGCACCTAGTTTTCCATGTTTCATGTTTAAAGAAGGTTATAGGCGACAAGCTCCCAGTTCAAACATTATTGGTAGAACTTTACGAGGAAGGAAAAATTATATTGGAACTGGAAGTAGTCACAAAGACAAGAACTCGACAGCTATGAAATTGATCAATTTCGGAGTATCTTATCAAGTGGAAGAACTTATCCGCTAAACATTCCACATGGGAGGATGAGAATTTTATACAGAAGCATCCAAAACTACTCAAGTGTTGAGGACAACACTTTTTTGAAGGAGAGGGGCATGTTGGGTCCCTATAATACTAGTGATTACCCCATTACTATTGTAGTTTTATCCCTTATTAATATTTTTGTGCCCCTAATGTCCCCATATTGTTATTACTGTGCCCCATAGAATCCCTCTATTGTTATTTTTGTGGCTTTATATTATTATTGTTAGGTCGGCTGGGTTATATTGTACTCCTTAGACTCTTATATATAGAAAGGAGGTTTTTTCATTTGAATCATTGAAGAATTGTTCATTTATGTAATGTAAAGGAGGTTGCCCCCTTGAAGAAGCTAAATTCTAAGGCATTGATCTATCTTTTCTATCTTTTTGTGAGCTGGTTTCATAACAAAATCCCTTTCTCCTAATTTAAGCTTTGATCTAGTTAGCATTCAACAACAAAATCTAGCACAAGCTTGTCTAACCTTAGTAATCTAGAGCTCTGATACCACTTGATCTGGAATTTATCTAGGACAAAGAATTAAGGTATTACAGACTCATGTGCATTGATGTGCCTATGTTACTTTATGCAATGGATCGATCAGATTGTGAAATACATAGACACTAAGGTAGTTAGAGAAAACATAACAAGAAAATCATATAAACACAACAATTTTAATAAGGAGTTCACCCATGCTCCTGGGCTACGTTTCCTAGTCCAACCTTCAGTGGTGTCCTCTCTATTATGTTTTCGAAGCAGAGTTTTTACAACAGTGAGCTCAATTTGAGTCTCACTCAACAGATATGAATTAGTAGGATTAGAGTACACAGGCTCTCCTTACTGAAACATGACCTCTACTGGTCACAGTAGTATGAGCCTAATCCGAGACTCGTACATGACAGGCCTATGCTGAGGAGCTCGCTTGAACCTCTCAGGCTTTCTCTGGAGTACACAGACTCTCTAACTCTCTCTGGCTCTGTCTGGCTCGATGCTGCCTTCAAGTCAGCTCGACTTCTTCTCTATGTTCTTTTCTCTTAGCTTCTGCATTTAACTAACTCTCCTTTGTGTGTTCTCTGCTTCTGTCAGTTCATGGCTTTAAATCCAATCTGCTTTCTGTTGGTTGATTTCCGCTTCCCGGCGTTCTAGTTCTTCTGCCGCTATCCATTTGAATTCCCCTTTTCTACGTCATCATCACTATGTAATTCTTCACAAGGAGGTGGCCACCTATTCCATACGAACTGAGTGTCAATTCTCTTGGAAACATTTGAATGACCATTATTTTTGTTTGCTCCAAGATTGCCCACGAAACACGAATCTTTTTCCAACTCATCGTCCACGTCAGACTTTAAATCCCATGTAATCTTTCTTTATAACCTTGTCAAATCTGGTCATTTATCGGGACGCGCCTCCACTGTTGATCTGGGCCCCCCAAATCCTATGGTCATTGTTCATATCGGGCAGGTAAGTAGCATGATGTTTACCCGTATGATGTGAGCGGTTTTCTCTCTCTTCCACCAAATGTGTGTCGCTCAATCTGTGGCATCGGGTGGGACTCGGTTGAAACTTCTTACCGCCTCTAAGCCTTCCGATATCCTGCCAGTTTTGTGGAATCTCGCTTTATGGAACCGAATCAATTACTTTTTCGCATTTCATATTCATTTCGGGTTTGGGCACTCAAGGCTTTCCTTCACTGCGGGACGCCTTGTGATATGCGATTAGGAAACTACCCCCGTTTCTTGAATTAGCCTCTGGTTCTGCCAATTTGCACCAGCGCACGTTACCATGGGCCAACGGCCTGCACGCTCGACCAAGGGTCCTCGTTGCTCTGTGCTGATTACAAATTACAACTGTCATGAGGATTCCTTCTGATAACTTGATCTTTCTAAGACTTGAATCTTTTGACATAACTTGAAAGAGTTTATAGAAACTTAAAGAGTGTCTAGGATCCAATTCAAATCAAGTTTTGACTGCAATCTATGGTCACAATATTCTCTTGAAAGAAAAGGAACTTGATAGTAATTGACTCGCTAGTTCATACAAAAATTATTGGAAACACATTTTATAGAAATATTTATGTATCCTTGGAATGGAACACTATATCCTACAAATGAAAGAAAATATGGCAATAAAATAAAAAACCAAAATCTTCTCCCTTTTTTCTGACAGAAAGTTGGGTCATCAAACTTTACAACTCTCTAATGGATGGGCCTCTCAAGGAGACCATGGAGCTTTTGACCAATCTATTTTGCATAGTTGTTTGGAAAAGTGAAAATCGAGGAATGTGTGTCCTATTACTTTTCTAATATCATGAAAACCCATATATTAAAATTTATTTTTAAAGGTTTCCAGATTTTTTGTTATAGGGTATATTTCTTTGAAGCAATGAGTACATAAATGTACTGTGTTTTTTGTTGGGAAATTAAATTTAGCCATTTAAATGAAGATAATTATTGATCTTTCAATTATTCTTTTCCTTAGGTGATGCAAAGTAAAATGAACAAGAGAAATTATATTTCTGCAATATGTGCATCTGATCAATTTGTGGGAATTTGGAAAATTGTTGCTATCATATGTTGCATCAAACACCATAACTGGTATCGCCATAGAATATGCTAAGGAAACTCAAAATTTTGATTGTTAAATTCTTATTTAATTCTATATGAAATTAGTTTGAGAGAGGAAACTTCATTTTGGTGCTTCATGGAAATGGTCAGAACTTTTCTTGTTAAATTCATAGTTAATCTACCTCTCTCTTTGTCCATGAATGTGTGGATTCCTTCGGATCATATGGATTTATTTAAACTTCTAAGTTTCAATGCCACAGATTTTTTACTTTCGTTTTGATCCTTATTCTATTAATGATTCCACATCTTTGTTTCTTTTTCATGATTCTTGGATTCACACTTTCTGCTTGTGCTTATGTCTGTTCAAATTGCTTGGCATTAAAATGTTGCAGTCCAATTTGAAATTCAACATTCTAGATGTGGTCTTTTTTATGTTACAAGTGGCACTGAAACTAGTTTCTTTGTAGATTAGATGTTAAATGAGACCCAAGCTACAATGTTGCTCCCTGATAGTGGAAATCCCTTAAACGCTATCTTTATAAAACCTGCAGGTTTTTCTCAACAAACCCCATGTGTTTCACTTATAATATCTCATTTATCTCCATACCAAGGACATATTTTCTCTTCAAACTTCTGGCGGGACTTTTGAAGTGGGTACTCCTCCCATATCCTTGGCTGGAAGCCCAAACCATCACCAACTAATTCGTAAGTTACAAGCTAATAAGGCATCCTTGTTCTGCCAATTATGGTTTTATTTACATTTCATTTGAATGTTGAGGTTGCGTGACAAGAAAATATTTATAATTTTAATTCTTATATTAGATGCTACAATGCCCCTGATTCCCAGCTTTCAATAGCACATTTTCCTCTATGCTACAACTTACTTAGCCCAAAGATAACCCACTTTACCAGTCAACATTGGCATTGAATTTGATCCACCAATATCCATAATGTAATAATACAATATTTTCTACTCAACGAATTATTGCCTCATAAATTCCATGACTTAGGTTATTTACACTATTTTTATTCATAACACTGAAATCTAAGTAAACTAGAAATTTGTTAGCAAAGCATTCTCTTAAACTCTCAACACTTTCAGTACAGAAATTAAGCATAGCAAATAATTTCAATAACCAAATAAGACATTAATATAAGCATATATTTTTATCAATCTATGCATTTATCCCTTCAACTTCTTGATCTCCAAGCTCAAATCAAACTGAATCTGAATGGGAAAAAAAAATATTTTTCAAGCTAGTAAAACACATACTATCCAACTTACTACAAAGTGCATATTGATTCCCTAGTACATGCCATGCAGCATGACTGCCATGTTTTTATTGGGTGATTTTCATAACTTGGATGCATTGATGAACAAGCCTAAGTTCCCCTTCAAGTCTATGTTCTTACCTAACTTGTACAAAAAATATGAAGAGAAAGAGAGTGCCCTTAATAGCATGCTACCACTCGGATTAAAGTGGTATAGGTGAGAAAGATTACCTATAATGTAAGGAATATTGCTTGAAAACATGTTGTTCTCCAAATTGAAAGAGCTTAGATTCAAAAGTTTTCCATAAGCCACAAGTATTAAACCTGAGCACCCAGAACTAGCAAGTCTAAGCTCGTAAGCTTTCTCAACTTTCCAATTTGAATAGGAAGTGGAGAAAATATTAGATTCTTATCTATTATGAAGTACTAGAGGCTTTGTAAAGTTTCAAGTGAAGGAGGGAATCTACCTGTAATCTTATTTTTGTTGAGAGTTATGAACTCTAATTTTTTCAAGTTCACAAGATTTGCAGGAATGTGGCTTGTGGGGGAATTAGAGTTCAAATACAACTTCTACAATGTCCTCCGATTTATAAGGGATTCCATAATGGGTCCTCTAATATTGTTGTAGCTTAAATCAAGCCCCAACAAGTTGCTTAAAATACCCATTCCCTGAGGGATTTGTGCCTTGAAATAATTATAACTAAAATCTAAAATTAAGTGCATGAGACTATTTAGCCTCCACACATCTGGTAGGAGGTTCCCATGAAGATTTTTCTAAGGGTATAAACACTTGTAATCCCCTCAAGCTGCCAAAATCCCTAGGAATTTCACCAGTCATACCCTTGTTAGTGCGCCAGTTCAACTGCTCCAAATTGGGGCCAACTTACAAAAACCCAAAGGAATTGTGATGTTCTCATGCATGAAACAATAGAGAATAAAGAGTTATTGAAAATATGAGAGCTTAAAAACTAAAATTAGAAAGAAAGTATTTTTCTTGAATGAAGGATTAGGTTTATACCGAAAATTAAGCCTAGAAACATGCAAGAAATTGTTGTTCCCTTGTTTTCACTCGAAGCCCTGCCATGTTCCTTTTACATAGGGACATGGATAGGTTTTTCTCCATTTTTATCTGTAGACATAGATTCCATTACTTCAAATAGAGCTTATGTTTCCTTAGGATTCATCTTAGCATTAGAGACCTATTAATCTACCTAGCCTCCATGATTTTTATGATGTGCTTCCCCATGAATTCTTACGAGTAACAAAAAAACATGCTCACAATGCATTTAGAAGGATACATTGAATGTGGCAGAGAGAATAGATATACCAATCTGAGAAAAAAATCTAGTGCCTATAACGTGTTGTGTGAATTGGGATGTTAGAAAGCATTGGATATGTGTTTACGTATTGTGAGGAGGTGATAGAGAATCCCAATGATATTTGGAGGGAAACTTCAAAACTAATTAGTGTGTATCTTCCTATGATGCAAGGGTTGTCTATGGAAGAAGCAAGACTAATGACTCTTTAATCAAATAAATTAAAAAAATAAATCTTTTATCATATTTTTTACATATTTTTTGTATGAAATGAATCTTATGGGACTCCTGGTCTAAATTATGGTCATACTAAAACAAAATAATCACCAAAAATATTATACAACAAATATTATTTGTGGATTATCTTGCAAGTTGCAAATAACTTATTCATAGAGTTGCATTTGGCCTTGTCATTGCTCTTAATTTATAGTGGGTCTATCTTTCAGACACCACATGTCAAGATTTTATGTTCTCGTGCTTTTATTTTCTTAAACAATATGTCTATATAGGAGTTTTATTGAAGTATGCTTTAATAACTACAAATGGAAGATATTTGTTGTTGTTGTTTTATCTAGTAAGTTGTATTTCTTCTAATGTGTTTTGTGAATTCCAACAACTGTGAGCATGAAGTTGTTGGAGAAGGAGAGAGTCTTGCAAAAGGTACATGTAACACTAACAACATAACGAGGTTATCATGGGCATTGGTACATTCATGATGTATTACAAATGTTAAAAGAGGGATAACAATGTTGGAAGGTAGGTGATTGTTCTTAGCTTAAATTTCTCTAGGATTCAAAGCGACGAACTATTGCTAGGCTTTTCACCTAATGTTTTGCAACAATCTACTTTTCATAAAGTCAACTTGCTGGAAGCATTCTTATGTCTATGGTCTAGATCTAGACAAAGCCTTTTGATTCTCTTAATCTCTATGAAGTCTGCAGTTCCCTTTTTTATATTATTTTTTCTTTATGAAGGCATGCATCATATATTACCTTATTACGAAGAAATATACATCAAGTGATACATAAGAGTAGAACTAAATACTCTAAGAAGTGGCTAAACACACATCCCCTCCTCATATATGCAGAGAGTGGTGGTATGACAACCTTCTATGCCATATCTAGAGAGATTCTATCTTTGGTAAAGATTCTTATCTCAGCAGAGAACTGAATTTCTAGTGCAGAGGGCTGACCAAAGTGATGCAACCATTCCCACAAGTATGGGGTCCCTCAGCAAGTCTCAAAAGATAAACTTGACAGTTTCAGACTTGGTTTATTGTAAAACCATTTCCAATCCTTCCAAATTCATCCTTGAGCATTCAGATAAATCTTGAAGAAAATAGATCAAGGTAGAATCTTGCATAACTCAAAAAATGCTTCTTTCTTTGCAATAACAATTGTTACGATTTATTCACCATTCTCTGCTTTAACCAAAATCCATATTTTCCCATAAATACTAATATTATTTCTTGTAAATGGAAACATCTAGATGAATTTCCCTAGCAAATCTGGGTCATTTATTGTCCTAATGAACTCCCAATGTGACTTGGATACTTTAATCATGCGATCCGAATCCTTTTGAGAATAACTAAACCTATGAGGTTGAAATCTCTAGCTCCTCCTACTTCATCCTTCGTCCTAAAAGTGGTTTTTATACTACACACATGATCAACATTTCTAATATTGCATGAAATTAGAATCTTCCAAGGGCCTTCCCCTCCAATGGTTCTTATATTTTTTCAACTATATGGACTATTACGTAACTCAAATATCAGTTACAAGTTTATAATCAAGAACCATTTTCATTCATGCTATGTTTTCCTAATGGAAACTCCTCACAATTCATCTATTTATCTTTAGCCAACCATCGACGGAGTAAAGGAAGTAATAGTAGAATTAGATTTCTATTGTCGAACTTCTGTTAACTATGCTAAGGTTCCAATTAGTGGAGGATCTCTACAAGACATTTTTTGGAGTTCACTTTGAAATCTACATAGCATCCATCTCCACTAGTTAACTAGCAACACATCATATGAAATCAGTCTAGAAATCCATCTTCACAATTGTGAGTGCTTCTCTCTTACCCACAACATTACTTGTTGCTTGAGAAAAATTGTCAAGGCACTACATTGTTCTTTCAACTAAATATTTTGTAAAATTTGGCTTCAGTGCAGAGCCAATAAAGTGCATATTGAGAATTTAGCTCTCTAACAAGGAATATTTCCCTATTTTGACCTTGAATGTGTGTTTCTTCATTACGGAGCAACCTACAAATTCTTCCCACTTCCTCATTATTATTGTGACAGTAATCCCCCCGAGAATAATCTGTTTAAGAAAGAATAGAGTTCTAACTTAATTTTCTTGAAAGCTTTCATAATAGAAGACTTTGTAGAATAACATAATGGGTGGCACTCCATACCAAATATTCCCTTCCTTCTCTATAAGAATCCCTTGTATTCCATGATATTAAGCTAATAAATCCTGAAGAACCTTAGTGTCTAGTCTTATGCCAATTCTATCTTTATCTTATTCCACCATATTGAAACCTCCTTTCATAATGCACTCAATAGTAGGAATAAATTATAGTATGTAGCTTTGAAATTGCATCTAACTTATGGAATCATTAGTTGCATAAATTGAGCAAAGAGGCCAAACTATTCATGAAATCTCCACAATCCAATGACATGTTGGAAATAGGTCTCTATATTTATAATATGAGCTATTAACCAAGGACAAAGTCTATAAATAGAAGAAAACCCAACCCAACAGAATTGATGGATTTCCAAAGATCATTTTCCTTCCCCAGAGATACATGGATTTTGAACAAACTAGGAAAAAAATATGGCATTTTTTGCACTCTTTTGTCAATTGTTATAGCTACCCAACCATGAGGAGACACTTACATGATAGAATCATCATCTCTTATGTTGAACATTTACATTTGAAAGTATTATTGTTTCTAAATTGTTTTAAGTTACTGTCTCGATCATGCTCAATAAGAGATGACCTTTTTTAGTGTCTCCTTTATTATTGTCTCGATCATGTTCATTAATAGATGACTTTTTTCATCATATGTAGAAGATAAGACTACACTAGAAGAACAACTATTATGGCAACATATACCTTGATCATGTGATATAACCTTAGATCTAGACCACCTTGATAAGCATGCCTTGAATCATAGTTCGAACTAGGTCTCAGCCTAGTTGTTTCTCCCAGCCAACATCTTGATCTATAAAGAATGATTTTGAGGCATCTCTAGGTCTCATCATAAACTCATAATCATATAGAGTGCCATAGCATCAATATAGTAGATCTTCACATCTTTTCTAGGTCTCATCATAGACTTCTTGGGAAGGCGTAGCATAGCTCTATATCTCTTCTAGGACTCGTCCTAAAAGGACTCAATGGTAGAGATATATTTGTACTTCACTACTCCTTTCTGCATCAAGTAATGAAAGTGGTGATACTTGATGCTAGTATGCCTTATCTTGTGATAGAGCACTAGATTCTCATATTGCTTCTCAAAACAAAAAAACGATCAATTTCTTCAAAATTCCTTGCACGTGCTACCATACACCCTGTGTTAGTAGAACTAGGTGCCACAAAACACTAATTCTTCTCATCATAGGAGAGCCAAAAGTAGCCACTAGTTGTTCTTTTTATATCATCAATAATTCTAAGTTAATTAGAGAATCTTTGCAACCCAATTGGTTGTATGCACATGATGATCATAGGCCTGCAACAGAATCTTGATATCATTCTTCCCTTGACCAATGGAAACTTTAGACTTCCAATTCCAAATAAGGAATTAACCCAAGATTCTTCTTATCTAATTCAACAACTAGCTTTTTAACTCATGAGTCTAACACATAGAGAAGTATATTCCCAAGTTCATCCATCATGACCTTGATATGGAGGTTGGAATTAGTTTTATCGAGCCTTGATAATTATACATAATGGGACTAGGGTTTTCAGAAACAATTTACCCTGGGAATTAACCCATAAGCATTAGAAAGTGTCTTATATCCAAACCCTAGATCCATAGAAACCCTAGAATCATAGTCCCAAGGTTGTATCAATAAACCCTAGATTTTTCTTATTCTAACACACTTAGGTTTAATAACCCTAAAATTATAAACCCTAGATATTCAACCTAGGTATTTAATTTTGATTATCCAAAACCATAGGGCTTTGTGAAGAAATGCAGTCTTGAAACCCTAGATCCTCGCAAGAAAAATATACATTATACAACAAAATCAATATTTCAACTTTATCACACGAAGTACTTTTATCAAAAGTTCCAATTAGTGGATTTTAATGAGGAGTTCCAATTGGTTACAATCATGGTAGTTTTGGTGAAGTGGTAAATCACATGGGTCAAGGAGGCTTATCTTGTTTAATTTCCTTGATTAGAAATCTTATTTTTTCCTTAATTTATAGGTCATGGTATGAGGATCTTTTAAATCTTTTATGGTTGAGAAGAGTGTTTTTGGAAATGGCTTCATTATACTTTCTATTTTCTCCAAAAATTAAAGTGCATAGGCATGGAAAGGCTTTATTGGGACACTTTTTGATTTTTGGTGTCTATGATTGGTATTAAAAGATGGAGAAAAATTAAAATAATTTAATTTAAATGGTCATGTCGTCCCAACACAAGGAGACGTGACCCTTGGGCACACCTAGACCACTATAAATACAATCTTGGCCTCCTGTAATTGGAAACCAATTCGAATCAGTAAAATACGCCTGTTTTCTATTCACTTGTGCGAAGGAGGAGGAGGATAAGTAGACCGAAGTCTTTTGATGTTTGAGCAGCATTGACCACTGTTTGACCAAAAATCTGAGACTCTTTGACTGAAGTTTTGAGGTTATTTTGAGCAATTTTTATAAGTCTTTAACCAAGTTTGTAATGGGTAGTTTGATTGCATTTCTAAGGTAGTTTTCCAAGATTAGTTATGGGAAGTTTGACCAAGTCACTGTGCTAACTAGGTTTGACCCGTGAGATTATTTTTGGTTTTTTTGACCTAATTTGACTTATGAATATAACATTTTACTTTGCTAAACTAAAGAATTTCTACTAGAAAATATAGTTGGGTTTTCTTTCGAGGTTGCGTTTCGCAGGTGAAACATTTATGTCTACTTGTGTGCATGGTTGTCTCTTCATGATCCTACTATCATTCTTGCATTACTGTTGATATTTTCTATGTATAGTTTCTTAATGATGTATGTGAAATAAGTAAACTTGATTAAAGAAATCCTTGGAAGTAATTATCATATTAGAAGATCAGAATTCACTTAAGAAAATCGACAAGACTCATGTAGTTTATGTATCTTATTTTTAGCAAAGAGATAGTGTGCATGACTTGGTGTAGATTTATACTTGATTTATTTTGACTTATGGTCCTTTTATTGCCTCTTTCTCCCTTATCGGGAGGAGCCATATTGATCATATTTCACTTTCTTCTTTTATTGATAGCTGCAATATTTTTGTATATTCTTGTGCCTATTCTGTAAATGTGGGAGGAGTATAGTGAAGAGAGATAAGATATTATTTACTGGTGATTTTGATTGAATTCCAGTCACTTAATACTCTTTTCTTATTGGAATGATTATGGGAGTGTACAATAGAGGTATAGGTTGTTTGCATTGTGTTCACATGATTTTCTCCATAAACACTAGGGCCCAAGGCTCCTCAGAAGTGTTGGAACACCCTTGGGAGCTCTTGTAGGTGAAATTGGCATCCCCCCACAAACCTTGTACCTACTACTTTGGAGTTAAAGGGGTAACATATATTCACAAAGTATATCTCGTTGGTTTATGGTGTCTTTTGTGGTACTTTGATTTCTTGAATTGATTGATAGCAGGATGTACTCCCCTGTAGTTAATTTTTTAGTCTCTATATCTCACAAGCTTCAATTTATTTAGGCCACTAATAATTTTGTTATTTACATTTTTTTATTACTTTTATGCATGCATACTTGTCCCTTTAGGAGCAGATTTTTATGTTTTGACAACAGAGTTACACATTTCCCAAGGATAACATAAATATTTAGATGTAAATTTGCAATTTGGTTTGTTTTATTGTGTTTTTAAGTGCAGATTCTAGGTCCGTTATTTTGATCCAAAATAACAAAGAAATAGGATATTCATGGTATGCCAATGACTACACTATAATGGACCCTTAGCTCTAATTCCTGCCATAGAGATTTTATGAATGAGATCATGACCTAGGAGAGAAAAATATGAGTGAATTATGGCGAGATTTTATTATAGTTTGGCAGTGTGTTGTGGTATTTAGAGTTCACTCTTCACTCATGAACTGCATAGGGATTCCCCCAAATGGCTAGCAAGCACTAAATAAAAGTGCAGGGAGATTGTTCGAGGTGATAATGTACATTCTCAGGATACCATGTATCCCTTCTAGTTTTAGGTGTACACCGGGGGGCTTAGGCTCTATTTCTATGTGAAATGCATATTAATAACTCATGGAAACATATTTGTTTCACTATTAACTTAAGCATAAGGAGGGAGATTCACTGGTATTAGTATTTATGGATTTGTCCAATTAATCTCTCGTCACGAGTTCAAAAGAAAGTAGGAAGAATTACAAAAATCCTTTATTAGTATTGATTTCTCTTCCCAGCTAATAAGTTGTCACAAGTACAAAGGCAAGTATGAAGAATTACAAAGCCCCTCCATCAACCACCTCTCCTCTCTATTTCTTTGAGGTCATACACTAATGGTGGAATTCTAACATGAACAAGAGGATATATACTTCATAGCCTCATTTGGAAAAGCCTTTGTTGGGTGCTATGTAAAAGGAAATACCCGTGCCTCAAGGTGGAAATTATTAATAGGATAACATATATGAAATTAACAATATGCATAGAAAAAATTTGCATATCTTTGTCCATTTTTTATTTTAGAAAATTCCATTATCTATCCTTTATAAAAGGATAATTCGATAAGAGAGTAACTAAAAAGGGATGCTACAGTAAGTAAGTCATTGATTTACTACTTTACATTCTATTATTTGAATATCACTTTAGTCTCATCCAATAAGCTAGATGTAAAGACAATGAGCCAATCATTAGCTTACTACATGGTGTTTAGTATTTTCCATTACAATAAATATGAAGAAACTTCAACTACCTTGAAATTATGTGAGTGGCTCCATAAATATTGTAGGTTAACACCTTTCAAAAATTGTTATAATCTTAACTTACAAAGTTCCTTTAGTTTTGTGACCATAGCTACGTGTAACTAATTGTTGGCATTTTTCACAATCATTCCGATGTGCCTGAGATCTTTTTCTAAGGTTGTCTTCCTAAATCATCTTTCAAATGAGAATCAAAGGGAAAGTAACATTTCCCAATAACCATAGATTCATTTAGCGCACAATGGAATCTATTTAGTTTTTCATATAGGTCTCCATAAAGTTGATTTCTACGTAAGTTTTGGATATAGAATCTCTGAGGATTTTATAATATTCCTTTACTCAATCTAAGGATTTTTTTGAAGGCAGTAAAGAGCTTATTTCTTTCTTCTTTACCTTTCAACAAGGATGCAACCTTGCCAAAATGTGTAGAAACATATTCTGAAGATGATCATAAATATGGTGACGAAACAACCTGCATTTCTAACTGAATAACTACCACTGTCTTCTCATAATGAATTATTTGATGTCCAGCAAGTTGAACCTTCTATATTGAATCACATACCTCAACTTCTGTAATCACCTCAATCTCCATAGTTTTCTTTACCAATATTTATAATGCCCTTTTATCAACTTGTAGAAGAGACATTTCCTCCATATTTTTCCTCCCAACAGAGCCAATGTTTCTACTTTTTCATTTTCCCTTGATTCTCGAGATTTCCACTACTCTTCATATGTAGAAAAAACTAACAGTAGTGTCTCAAGAGCACTAAATTTGTTAGAGACTCATAATTTCTTTGCATGGATTTGATTTGCACACTTTTATATTGTGTCAATATCCTATTTTTACGAGAAATTTCTTCTTTCAAAGACTGATTCCTTTCTAAAAAAGTCCATCTCATTGTGTGATATCTCTATCAAGCCAACTTGTCAACTACTCAAGTAATCTTTGTTATCCTCTCTTATGCAAACGTCATCTTGGATCTTGCAAAAGTTATTTCCTATTGAAGCATTTTCTCTCAATTGAAAATTAGATATTTTTCCCTCAGTAGTTGAGAACCATTTTTTAGCCCATTTGTATCTTTCATCACTTGAGAGATGTCCTAAATATTCTTTATTGTGTTCAAATTCTTTAATTCTCATTTTTAGACATTCAAGCTCTAACTACATAGCCTAAATATTTTTCTCATTTAATGCTATTAGGTCCCTATAATACTAGAGGTTACCCCATTACTATTGTAGTTGTATCCCTTATTAATACTTGTGTGCCTTTATTGTCCCCATATTGTTATTACTGTGCCCCATAGAATCCCTCTATTGTTATTTTTGTGCCTTTATATTATTATTGTTAGGTCGGTTTGGTTATATTGTGACCCCTTAGACTCCTATATATAGAAAGGAAGTTTTTTCATTTGAATCATCAAAGAATTGTTCATTTATGTAATGTAAAGGAGGTTTCCCCCTCGAAGAGGCTGAATTCTAAGGCGTTAATCTATCTTTTCTATCTTTTGTGAGCTGGTTTCATAACACTTGGTATCAGAGCTTTGGATTCTAGGGTTTCGCTGCTCCAAACAGGTCATCATGGAATTTGCGCTATAACTTTTTTTCTGTGATGTTTCAGATGCTAAAAAAAACCATTTGGGTTGAAATCATTTTGAACCTTGGGTCCAAAATTCAGAGCTTTTAACACTATATTTGCAGAGACATGATATGAGGAAGTTGGCCTTTTTGCAAACTCCCGAATTACATTCCAAACAGGTGACCGGGCGAAAATAGTCATAACTTTTTTTTGAGCATCCGATTTAACTTTCGTAAGAAGTTACAGAAAGAGGATGGACTGCAGTTCCTGTGTATATTTTTCATATCCTAAGGTCAAAATAGTGACACATGGCACTTCATACAAGTTCGCTCTTCTCAAAAGGTATATAATCAGGTCATCTTGTGAGATTGTGCATAACTCTTTCTTGGAGAATATAATTTTGATTAGACTGGTGGCATTTGAAAGAGGATGCAGGGGGCTACTAAAGATGGAAATTTTAGAATTGGAAGATTTGAAATTACAGAGATACATCAGATGCAATATCAAGCTCCTACAAAGTGAAAAAAGGTGTGTAGATTTTTTTAACTTTTTACATAAGCTTGGTTTGAAAAATTAGTTTGAAGAAATTCAAAGGGCATAGTGAAGCATTATTATTGATAACTGATGCCCCGAGGAAATAATATGTAAACAACTAGTAAGAAACCTGAAAGATCTAGCATGACTCATGAAAAAGAGGAAGAAATGAAACATGATATATCAAAATTATGAGACCAAGTGCAACAAATGTCACTCGCACAAAAAACAACAGAATCTAAGATGGATGGTTTAAAGAAAGATGTAGAAGCTAAGATGAATGAAATGGAAGCTAATATGGATGATTTGAAGATAGGCATGGAATATTTGAAGACAGGCATGGAAGATTTGAAGACAGATTTGACAAAGTTTCTACAAGAAATTCTTACTAATGGTGAAAGGGTAGTAAAGGAAACTCATGATGAGAACAAAATAAATGTTAATCATGATTTCATAGACTCTAACATTGGATTAAAGAACCACCATATTCTAGAAATCGATATGAGGAAGTTTGATGGCAAGGATCCCGCAACATGGATACTATAGATGGAGCAATTTTTTGATCTCCATAATGTGGCAAACACACAAAAGGTATGTATTGCAACTTTATATTTGGAACCAAATCAGTTTGTATGGTATCGATGGCTTTGCTCTCGTAAAAAAATTGTCACTTGGGAAATTTTTACGGAAGAAATGACAACATATTATGAGGATAGAAAAAGAAACACGTTTTTTAGCTAATTCATAAGTCTCAAACAAAAGGGTCCAATGATGAATCACATTGAGGACTTCCAAAAATTGAACATAAGGGTAAAATATATTCTAGAGGAGCATAGGATTGATGTGTTCATAGGTAATTTAAAGGATAATATCCAACATGAGGTTCACCTTTGGGAACCTGATTCATTGGAGAAGGCATTCAGGTTAGCAAGAAAAATGGAAAGCAAAATTATGGCAACCAGGAAGCCTACCACTCACAACCATAAATATGGAAGTGTTGTTGCCCCTATCCTTCCACAACCTATAAGGTTGACACCACAACAATTGGAAGAAAAAAGAGCAAAAGGGCTTTGTTACAATTGTGATAGCAAATATACTAAAGGTCATAAGTGTGCTGAGAAGAAATTATTCTACATAGATTATGAAGAGGAGGAAGAAAAGGAACAAGAAATGTCAAAAGAAGAGGATATACTCCAGGAACAAACCCTAGATAAAAAATTAATGAATCCAACCATATGTTGTAATGCATTGGCTAGAATTACCACTCCTCAAACTATCAAGATAGAAGGACATATCAAGAAGAAAAATGTAATAGTGTTGATTGATTCAGGAAGTACCCACAATTTTACTCATTGTAAGATAGCAAAAGAATTGAATTTCTTCCTATATCCAGCACCAGAGTGTCAAGTGATGGTTGCAAGTGGAGGAACCATAAATTGCTCTGGGAAGTGCCATAATATCAAGCTATCCATGGGAGAATATGTATTGAATAGCCCAATTCTTTCCATTCCAATGGGAGGTGTTGATGTTGTACTAGGAGTCCAATGGCTACAATCGTTGGGTATAATAGCTTTTAATTTTCAAGAAATTTTCATGAAATTTTCTGCGGAAGGAAAGGAATTTGAATTAAGGGGTATTGTAGGGAAACTGGGAAGGATAATCAACTCTAACGGTATGACAAAGCTTATAAAAAAGGAACAACGAGGTGTAATTGCACAATTATGTGCGCTAGATGTTTCCACATCGAAATCATCTATTTTTCCAAATCTCCAAAAAGTCTTGGACAATCATTCCAAGGTATTTGAGACTCCCAAAGGTCTCCCACATATTCGTGATCATGATCATGCTATTCATTTGATTCTAGGAAGTGTTCCTCCAAACATCAGGCCGTACAGATATCCCTATGCCCAAAAGAGTGAAATTGAATGTATGGTTGCAGAAATGCTAGAGGCTGGTATAATTCAACCTAGTCAAAGTACTTTCTCTGCTCTAGTAGTATTGATGCACAATAAGGATGGATCATGGAGCATGTGTCCTAATTATAGGGAACTCAACAAGCTCACTATTAAAGATAACTTTCCCATTCCTGTCATTGATGAATTATTGGATGAATTGCATGGATCAATTTACTTCACCAAGTTCTATCGTCATTCAAGATATCATCAAATCAGAATGAAGACTGAAGACATTCCGAAAACAACATTTAGAACTCATGAGGGTCATTATGAATTTTTGGTCATGCCTTTTGGCCTTACCAATGCACCTTTTACATTTTAAGTTTTGATGAATTCCATTTTCAAACCCTTCCTTAGAAGATTTGTGTTAGTATTTTTTGATGATATACTAATCTACAGCAAGTCTTGGAAGGATCATGTTGAACATGTTGATAGGGTGCTACAACTATTGGAGGGGAAACAATTATATGAAAAAAGATCCAAATGTTTCTTTGGAGTACAAGAGGTGGAATATCTAGGTCATATTGTATCTCATGAAGGAGTTGAGGTTGACCCTAGCAAAATTAAAGCCATTAAGGAATGGAAAATCCCCACATCCATAAAACATCTACGAGGATTTCTCTGGTTGACAGGGTATTATCGAAAGTTTGTTAAGAATTATGGGAGAATAGCAGCACCTCTAACAACATTATTGAAGAAAGATGCATTTTAATGGACTCCAGAAGCAACAAAGGCCTTCGAACATCTTAAAGAGGCAATGTTCCAAGCACCGGTCTTAGCTACACTGGACTTCACAAAACCCTTTATTGTGGAATGTGATGCTTCAAGAAATGGAATTGGTGTTGTTTTAATGCAAGATGAAAGACCCATTGCTTTCGAATCATCCAATCAAGGAAAGTTTTTACACAAAGCTATTTAAGAGAAGGAAATGTTGGAAATACTACATGCACTTAAGAAATGGCGACCCTACCTAATGGGAAGAAACTTCAAGGTAAAAATGGATCATTATAGCCTTAAATGATTTTTAGAACAAAGATTATCCTCTGAAGAGCAACAAAAATGGGTCACAAAGATGTTGGGTTATGACTTTGAAATCATCTACAAAAAAGGGAAGCAAAATGTTGTGGCAAATGCACTCTCAAGAAAGGATGAGGATGTAGAAGCATTATTGTGCGACATTTCTATTATCCAACTAGATTGGATAAACGATGCAAGGGAGGAATGGAAGAATGATGAAGAATTGTGGGCAATTATTCAAAAGTTACAAGAAGATTCCAGTACATCTGATACATTTAGCTAGAAAAATGATTCATTGTGGTACAAAGATCACTTATACCTCTGTAAGAATTCCCAACTCAAACAAAAGATTCTTATGGAATTGCACACTTCTGCCTTAGAAGGGCACTCAGGATTTTTAAAAACTTACCACAAGGTTAAGAAGGAATTTTTTTGGGATGGCCTTAAATCGGATATTCAATATTGTGTGGCGGAATGTTTGGTTTTCCAAGAAAATAAAGTTGAAAAAATTAAGACCCCAGGTCTATTATAACCTTTATCCATTCCAAGCCAACGTTGGGAGGAGGTTTCAATGGATTTTATCACATGTTTACCCAAGTCTAAGGGAAAGTGTGTCATCATGGTGGTAGTTGACAGACTTACCAAGTATGCACACTTTTGTGCATTATCACATCCATTTAAAACCAGCACAGTTTCTACTGCATTTATGGAAACAATTCAAAAGCTACATGGAAACCCAAAGATTATTGTAAGTGATAGAGATCCCATTTTCACTAGAAATTTTTGGACAGAATTATTTTCTTGTCTTAGTACTGAGTTAGCTCATAACTCATCTTATCATCCTCAATCTGATGGGAAAACTGAGATAGTAAACAAATGTTTGGAAGGATATCCTCGTTGCTTTGTATCTGATAAACAGACAAAATGGGTCAAATCTTTGCCTCTAGCTGAATGGAGGTATAACACTTCCTACCATACTACAACAAAAATGACCCCATTTATGGCACTTTATGGATATCATCCACCATCCATCACATCATATTTAAGAGAAAATTACAAGGTTCAAGCAGTGGAAAATCACATTAGGCATCAACAACAAGTTCTCCAACTCTTAAAGGATAACCTTGTGTTGTCACAAAATAGAATGAAACAACAGGTAGATAAACATCGCATCAAAAGAAGTTTTGATATAAGTGACTGGGTATTCCTACGGTTACAACCATATAAACAAATGCCCCTCAAGCAAGCTAAGAAGGATAATAAATTATCACCAAAGTATTATTGTTCGTACAAAGTGTTGCAAAAGATTGGTACTATGGCATACAAATTGGAGCTTCTTGCAGCTTCTTAAGTGCACCTAGTTTTTCATGTTTCATGTCTAAACAAGGTTATAGACGACAAGCTCCCAGTTCAAACAATATTGCCAGAACTTGATGAGGAAGGAAAAATTATATTGGAATCGGAAGAAGTCACAGAAACAAGAACCGAATAGCTACAAAATCGATCAATTGTGGAGTATCTCATCAAGTGGAAGAACTTATCCGCTGAAAGTTCCACATGGGAGGATGAAAATTTTATACAGAAGCATCCAGAACTACTCAAACATTGAGGAAAACACTTTTTTTAAAGGAGAGGGGCATGTTAGGTCCCTATAATACTAGTGATTACCCCATTACTATTGTATTTGTATCCCTTATTAATATGTTTGTGCCCTTATTGTCCCCATATTGTTATTACTGTGCCCCATAGAATCCCTCTATTATTATTTTTGTGCCTTTATATTATTATTGTTAGGTCAGCTTGGTTATATTGTGACCCCTTAGACTCCTATATATAGAAAGGAGGTTTTGTCATTTGAATTGTCAAAGAATTTTTCATTTATGTAATGTAAAGGAGGTTGCCCCCTCGAAGAGGCTAAATTCTAAGGCATTCATCTATCATTTCTATATTTTGTGAGCTAGTTTCATAACAAATGCAATACTAAAGAGAATCTGTGTAACCTATCCTTGAATTAAATCTAGATTAATTTCAAACTTCTTTCTAAGAAGGTCAAGGTTATCCATTGATAATCCACATTTTCCAAGCTTGACATCCATCTCTTCAAATAGTTTTTGCACTTGTTGTTCATATTTTTACAAGGATTTAAGTTTCTCTCCAATCCATGCATGCGAGTTAGGAAGAAGTGCATCAAATTTCCCTATATTTGTTCTAGAAACCACCATTATGATTGCTTCCCTTGAGTTCCCTACATAGGTGCTTGAATCATTTTGAATTGTCAATGACTGGAGTTCATCGGATTGGTTTATTACAAAAAAAGAATCAACATTATTTTATGAGTCCTCGTTTATATTTAATGAATCCACTTGTTGAAAAAATTTCACATTCCCCTTTACCATTTCCTCATTATTGTCTATCAGGTTCTTTAGCTTGGACTTGAGATCCACTGTCTCCTGAGAGAAAAGTTTTCTCTCTTTTGTCGAATTTTCCATTTCTTGACTAGTTTTTTGTAATATTTTCCTCATCTTATCAGTATCTTTTGCAATTTCCTCATACATTTCTAGTATTTTCTCATATTCATTGCCATTTCCATAATTTTCAATTGGAGTTCATCTTATTCTTTTGTCAACAAGCTAAATATTCTATCAGAGTTGAAATTGTCATCCATGTTTTTCCCAAAGCCAAACTGCTCCTAAATACTCATTGCACCTCCCTTGTGGGTAAAAAATATACCATGATGAATTTTAGAAATCTGAATGTCCTTTTCTTCTCCTTGCTATTTCATTTCCTCAAGGCCTTCAGTTTCTTTTGTGAAAGAAGAACAAAGGGTGATCCTTGATACAATACGAAGACTTCTGGCAACGTTATGGCATATATCGCCTTTCAAAAGATCTGTATTCTAGCATGCTTCAAAGCATTTATGATATGTTGCCTTCTGCCACAACTTTAATAATAAATTTCTCTCAAATATATCTTTCTCATGCATCTTAACTAATTTTACATTCTCTTGAGACATCCTCCTAAGCAGTGTTTGAAGATTTTGAATCTCATCAATAATTTCTTGTTGCAACAGTTCCAAGTTATGCTTTAGATGCTATGATTTAACATCAGAGGAGACAAAAATAAATATTTTTGTGACATATTTCCATTATTTTATGCTCCTAGTGTTCCCCTTGTCTCCTCTTGATGTCCATCATCTTTCATGCCAAATTTCAGATATATTTTACCATCTTCCAACTCTATCCTCAGTTCATTGGAAGGATTTTTAGGCATAATCCCCATTTCTAGTTGTTCAGTCTCATTTCTCAATTCTTGATATTCTATAATGCTCCTTTTAGTTGCATTTAATTCCGTGGAAGCCTTATTTTGTACAGTGTCTTGCCATAGTTTCCTAATGCCATCCTTTTCTTGCATATCCTTCTCATACATGTCAATTAATATTTAATTCTCTTTAGTTATCTCCTATGGTTTCATTTGACACTCTGCAACATTCATTATCCTATGGATCACCTCTGGTTCTACTTTTCCATCCCCGTTGATACTAGCATGTTCCTCCAAATATGTAGTTTCAACATTGTCTTGAATTTCTTCTTCATGCCTTTGAATTAAGGTTTCACAACATACTCCATTTACCCTTGTTCCATCTTCCATGTCTAGCACATGCTCTCCACAAATGCTCTTACCTCCATAATTCCACAACATTCTTCTTGCATCATCTCTTTCTCACATTACTTTTTCATATAGCTCAAGCAGTCTTTCATTCTCTTCTGATGTATCCATAATTTCAGTAGAAGTTCTTCAATCTATTTTCTAAGATCAATAACTGTATCTTCTAATTTAGCATTTATAGCACCTATTCCATCTAGAAAGATATTTAGGAAATCATCCTTTACATACATGTCTCCCTTTCTTAAAAATTTATGATTCTTTGTTTAATTTCTTTCTCAAGTTCCTCAACTCGATTCCCGAAAAAAAGAATCAAATCTTGGATTTTTCATTCATTTCACGTGCATCTTCCTTAGCTTTCCTTATTTCATCCATTTATTGCATGGATTTCTCATACATGATAATCAATCTTTCATTATATTCAACTGATTCCTTTACCTTTTTGCGTAAATCATCAACTTCCCTAACCAAAAGAAGGTCGGTTCCCTAAGCTTTTGCTTCATGTTGACTAGATGAACTAATTGCTTCAACTAAATCTTTAAGCTCCCTTTCTATTGATAAACCATCTCTAAATCCCCTCTTTCAGCTCTAGAGTATGCATTACAAAGTTCAACTATACTCCTCCATCAACATATGAAAGCTTCATTTTATCAAAATGGATCATCAAATCATCAACACGACTTTCCAAATTTTCTTTGGCTTCTAGGGAGAAGCACAATTTATTACGAAGAGCTTCTCCTTCCATTTGATACATATCAACTTATCTACGAAGAAATATTTTCTCCTCACTGATGGAAAAAAGCTTTGCTTCTAATGATTCCCTCTAGTTCATAAGGTTCAGGTCCTACTCATGAATAAGCTTCCAATCCAAATCTTCGAGTAACTAATCTCGTAATACAACTATATGTTATCACATTTTCTCTATATCTCCACCCTCATAAGATTCTTAGTACCTTCTTAGTTATTCCATGAAAATTATATTTTCCATTGCAAACCTTATCACCTCAAGATTGTGATTGAGATGGTTACTTAGAATTTGTAGCACCTCCATTAACACATTATTCTCTCCTAAGAGGTGTGCTTCCACATACATCTTGTCTAAAGAAACTTCCTCTAGTCTCTTAATTTTGTGTTCTTGAAAATATAGCATCATCTTTCCACATGGTGCATCTTTCTCACATTTTTTAACTAAAAGTTTTAGTTGTTCATTGTCAGCAGCAATTTCCTTCATTGTTGTTTCTAAATATTCCTCCCTTTTCATGGCTTCTATAAGTGCATATTCCAAATCTCTTTTGTGAAGAGCCTTGTTATGACCAAGTAGTGGGCTTGCTAGAGATTTCATATCCCATGCTTATGGTCATAGAGAGCTCAGTAGGGCCATGCTTCCATAGTTATCTTCTTGAGTGGGAGACACTCCTTTGACTTGACCATGCAAATGACTAACTTCTTCTTTGAACTGTTGAATCTTCATATTCAAAGTTATAACATATCCTATAGCATCTTCATTTATAGAAAGGACAATCTTGTTGAAAGAGCGGAGAGAGAGATATGGGTATCTATCCTTCACAAGTTCAAATATATTGATGGTGAGGCTTTGAATAATCCCTCCAAGAGAATCAAAATATAAACTCTGGAATTCGTGCTATCTTTTAACTATATGTGAATGTTCTCCTTTTAGGAGTATTTTTTTTTTCTTGGTGGTCAGTTAGTGTCATGCATAAAATCCAATTATCTATCTGGACTTTGATCGTAGAGGGATCAATGCACAATCTAATTATTTGTCTTTCATAAATTTCTCTCTAATTTGCTTGGCTTAATATTCTGAGGAACCTTTCATTTGATTTGGAAAGCAAGGAAGGGTTTTTATGCAGTGATTAACCTAAGGAGAAATTCAGTGGCACCACGGTTTCTCTAAGATAGTTTAGGGAAGCAAACACATTATTTTGGGCTGCATGAAGTTCTTTGGTTGTAGTGTAAACTTGATAAGGATAATGGTTTTGCATATTTATGTGGTGTGGTTTTTGAGAAACTGAATTCGGATATTCCACAGTCTTCATCTTTAATCTATCGATGTTTCAAGTCTAGACCAAGACTCATCATCAGGAATGATTTACAAAGAAGAGGAGCGGGAGCCATAAATATGGTGAGGTGAATTTTCAAGTTGGGAAGCCGACGCTTCTAAATGATTTTAATTTTAATTTTATTATTATTATTATTATTATTATTATTATTATTATTATTATTGTTAATACATTTACTCCTAATATTTAATTGTTTTAATAAATTATTAAAATTGCTTTGAATTTCTCCCTTTATATTCTTAGTTTTAATTATAATGATTTTTTTAATTTTTATTCTAATTAAATACAATTCTTCATGTTTATAAATTGATTTTGTTATTTTTGAATTATTGCTTAATTTAATGTTATTAGTTTGTTTATTCAACTAATGTAATAGGTATATTTACTTTACTCTAAATTTTTATTAATCATTAAGTTTTTTATTTGTCTATGTTTTTTAAGGGAGAGGGGTTTAGTAAATTGTTTTTTAATACTTTGATTATTAATTAGTTTAAGTTTATGTAATTAGTTTGTTTCTAGGTTTTCTTTAAAATTATTATGTTTTTAGGTTTATTATTTTATTTTAATAAGTTTTTATTTTGATTTTTTTATTTTATTTAATTAATTTTAATAGTTTAATTTGTAAGGGATTAATTCTAATAGTTTAATTTGTAGTTTAGATTGTTACCTCAACTAATGTAATAGGTTTATTTATTTTTGTTTATTTTTAATTAAGTTTTTATTTATCTATGTTTTAAGGGAGAGGTGTTTGAGCAAATTGTTTCTTTTAATACTTTGATCAGGGCAACAATGGAGCAGTAATTTGGCACATAGGTCTAGCTGAGGTAGTTTTAGGGAAACAAAGTTGGTAAGGGCAACAAAGTTGATATGGGCAACAATAACATTTTCTATGGTTGTAGATTCATCCAAAGTTGGTATGGGCAACAATAAACTTTTCTGTGGTTGCAGATTCATCCAAAGAAGAGATCTAGGAAACAACTTGTCCTTAAGAACACTACTAAACCTTAACTTGTGGTTGTGTAATATTTTAGTTCTCAAATTTCCCTAATGTGCATTACACACAAATTGTGTTAAAAGTTTGTTAGAAAAAACTAAGATGGTTGGTTGTAACGAAACATCTACACCTATAGAGGTTGACTTGAAGTTATTAACCACACTTTACTCTAAACTAGCAAATGCATCTTTGTATAAACAATTGATATGGAGTTTGATTTATTTGACAACCATTAAATGGGATTTCGCAAATAAAATTTCTGAATTTATTACAACTACCAAGGTTGATCATTAAGTGAAAATGAAGAGAATTTAGACATATGTGAATGGTACTTTAGAGTATAGAATCAATCACATTATATGTTAGATGAGAGGCTTTCTAACTTGGAGGGTAAATATATTTGGTCACTGAGTAAGGTATTTTATCATATCATTAGAAACCAATGAAATCATTTCTTTCCTCTACTAAAACAAAATATAAGGTAACAATCATTGTAGCTTGTAATATGGTTTGGCTTAGTAGGATACTTGCAAGTCACACAAAAGTGTGATACTACACTTCACAAGGATAAGTAGAGCACTTCAAAAATCATAAATAATATTTTTTTTTTAAGGAGTGGACAAAGCATATGGAAGTGTATTGCTATTGTATTCAAACATTCTAGATAGCTTCCATATTTTGGAAATATTTCAGAATATGATAAACATGAATGAGGTCAAACAATTGACTTCACTCTTGTCTTTTAGATTGATAGAATTTGAAACCAATTTAAGTTAAGCTATTATATTTGATAGTTGGTGGAGAATTAAGAAACAAAACTACAATATTGTGCAATTATTGTAATAAAATTGTTATGTAACTAGCTCACAAAATAGACGAAAAGATGGATCAACAACTTCAAAATCATCCTCTTTGAGGGGGAAACCTCCTTTACATTACACAAACGAACAAGTATTGGATGGTACAAATGAAAAAGCCTCCTTTCTATATATAGGAGTTGAAGGGGTCACAATACAATCAAAGCTGACATAACAATAATAATATAAGGACACAAAAATAATAATAGTGGGCTTCTATGGGGCACAATAATAAAAATATGGGGATAATAGGGGAAGAATAATAACAATAAGGGCTACAATGACAATAGTAATGTGGGAATCACTAGTATTATAGGGACCTAAATTGATCCATGAAATTCATCCAATAATTCATCAATGACAGGAATGGGAAGTTTATCTTTAATAGTGAGCTTGTTGAGCTCCCTATAATATGGACACGTGCACCATGATCCATCCTTCTTGTGCACCAATATTAATGGAGTAGAGAAAGAACTTTGACTGGGTTGAATTATACTAGCCTCTAGGATTTCTACAACCACACATTCAATTTCACTCTTTTGGGCATAGGGATGTCTGTAAGGCCTGATGTTTGCAGGAACACTTTGTGGAATTGTGGTGAAGTAAAATTATAAGTGCAGACACAAACGAATTCCTCTAGCCCGATAATGGGTCTAGCCACAAAATATACAATCTATGGAAGATGTTCTTATATTAGAATCAATCAAGAGGGCCTACCCCTTGGTCGCTTATCTTGCTTGATGAAGTCCTCGCTTGCTCACTCCAACAATCTCTCACTTCCTTCTTCAAGCTCCCGACACAAGTAAACAACAACAACACACAAACATAATAATAGACAAATTTCAATTCAACATACTTAATGAGTCAAGAAGCATTAAGACATGAATATGTAATATTACAAAACATGTATGAAATCAATCGATATTTGCATATATTAATATTCAAAGAAAGATTACAACCATTCCTCTTGACATCATAGTATTCATCTGACAAGGCCAGGTTCCCACGCACTTCTGCTAGCACTTCATGATGGCTTCAAAAAAAAATAGTTCAAAGACTCTTCCATTTAGGCTTCACTCCAAACCAAACACACTTCACCCTCACACAACTAGATGGCCACAACTAGTAATAGCTTGCTTGTCTAATTCTAATTTTCACACTAGTCACTAGTTTGTGCTTGGGAAGAAGGGAGGTTTATATAGGAAAAATGGATGGGAGATGGATCATCTTCTCATGGGAGAAGGACTTATCCCTTGAGGTAGTTCCATCATTATAGGGGAAAGGAGCCCAAACTGTCATCCTCGACCCCATCCAGCCAAACCATTTACCAGACTTCTGTTACAAAGCTTCTAGAGATGGAAGCTTCAACTCTAATTTAAAAAAATTCCATAACAGGACCAATGTGACTGGAACACAGCTCAGTCACACCAATCGTTGTGGGGAATAATGCTAATTTCTGCACAATGACGTGGGGGAGACAAAGGCCATCAACACTGGTCTTGTAAATTGGGTAAAATAGAATTTTCAGCGGAAATGATGCAAAAGGGAAATGATCCTCTCATGAAGAGGGACATAATGGGAGTTTCTCCATGAGGGATAAGCATGCGAGGTTCATTGTAGAGGTCCTCCAGGATCAAGGAACATGGACTATAGGGACAACGAAAAAATGTTGTGTAACAGATGCACCCTAAAGCGTGAAGGCTGAACCGGAGTGAGGGATGAAATGTTTTATAAATCAGTGCAGGGAACCGGTCTACCATTGGAAAACCTACAAGAAAGTACAGATACATATACATAAACTGAGATCTCTGTCAAATGATACATGAATCGTGGCATGGACATAGCCATCCAGAGAATGATCATATAAATGGATCCAATTATGGGCACATTCATCCATCAAAGAGGATCATAATGAAACCAAGGTATGGTCGCAACCATCCAATAATGAAAAATATCACATATGATAACTCATTGTTTGGTTGCAGCTAACCATCTGATAGAGACATGCATATCATCATAATCATGTCACACCACTTCGCAACTTGGACTTTCATGATCTGAGTCTAGGGTCTAGCGCTCCAACACGACCCAATTAAAGTACAGATCCTAGCATGCGAATAGATGTGTTGACGTCGAACATGCTAGAAATTTACTTGATTACCAGTCAATGTTGTAAATTGTTAACAAGCACGAGAGAAGCCACCAATAATGACAATGGCCCTCAAGGTACTATTAGCACAATCCATGGAATGTGAGTATAGGAACTAAAGTAAAACACCCGTGAAATCACTCAATCGAAAGCCAATGATGTGAACTTGTCATCGAGTACAAAGAACTTGCCATTGAGGCATTCAAGCTCTAAGGTACTGGAAGGGAGTCTCTCGATCAACTCCCTGGATAATGAGTTGATGTTGACAGAAAGTGACCATGTCAAAGGAGGGTCATAATGAATCCCACATCATCGACGCAAGACGAGAGGATGCAAAATGATTTTGGATGATACAGAGAAACAGAGGTAAGTGTAACTGCAGAAGGACAACTCTTGAACATATCGGCGACTCAAATGGAAGTTTGGCAGCTTTTGGATCCACAGGATCGGTGGTCATGGTGACATAGAAAATATCAGATGAAAGGAAAAAATGAACGGCCCAAACCCAGGGAGGTCAACGATGTAAAGGAAGATGTGCCAACCCGGCATGAAGCAAAGAGTGTCATGTTGGAGAGTGAGTTGTCGACATGACTCGATAGATTTCCAAATTCCGCCCCCCACCATTTCTGGCGAGTACCCCAATTATTTTTTAATCACAAGCATGAATGGGATAACATATGCTTGCACTGTAAGTTCATCCTTCAGACGAATCTGACCTAGTAAGTTTAACAATCCCTAGGAAGGAGAAGCTCATGTTTGTCATGGTGACGAATCTGATGTTGTTTAATAGTTTAACGAGTTCGACAAAGGTGTAACTTGGTACCTTTTTCATGTTTAGAGAGTTTGAAAAAGACATGTAAAATAAAACTCCACATGGTCCCTTTACATACATTTGTGTCTCTCAAGCCCGAAAAGGTAGAAAACAATACTTGAGAGAACCGCTTGACCATTTCAGTCAAGGAGTACCTTTTCGTAAATAATGCCTCCCAGCCCGAAAAAGGGATAAACTTATACTGGGTGCATGACATTTCGCATCTGTTAATGAGTTTGAAATGACAAGTGCTCGACCATATTTTCATTTCTAAAGGGTCGGAAAAGAGTTGAAAGAGGACCCCCCATTTTTATTCTCTTTAACGAGTGAAAAAGGGAAAAATACTCGGAAATATTTTCATATGGGTTTAACGAGTCAAGAAAAGAGCTAAAATATGACTCATCGCCATTGTCAAACATCCATCACCTGTCACTGCACAAGCAAGGCAAAGTGTATTATCGATTCCTTGACTGAGTTTTATCCTCCTATGCCACGCGATGGGCGGATGGCCCGCTGGAGTCGTTTGATGCCTAGGATATTTTCATGGATAAAACGACAAAAAGTCATCATAGAGGACTGGCCATACAATGGAACTGATTTCCACGGAGACCTAGATATTCGCTTGCCAGATGGGGAGGACTTTGACGATGAAGGTAAAAACGAAACCAAATTTTTTATTTTTATGTTTTTTTTAATTGTTTTTAGTATATGCATGCTTATAACATTGCTCTTGTATATGCAGATGTTGGAGTAGAGCGGCCAGCTGGGATGTCCTCGATAGCCAGGCACTATCCCCATCCTATTGATGTTGTCGCCCTGTTGGGGGGAAAAGTATCTAATGCAGAATGCCTCTATCCCACTCTGAAGGTGATAGTACTCCAGCAACAACTGAATGCAAAGCTATTCAAAGTTTCTTCTTTATGAGATGAGAGAGGGAAGGAAAGGATGATCTACTAACCGTTATCTTGCGCTAATAGTCGATCTAGTCTTCACTCCTTGCCGCTTGCTCCTAGCTCCTTGCCCTTTCACCGGCCCAGCTACACACAGATCCTGTAAAAGCACAAGAAAAGGAAACTACAAGAAGCATACATCCATAATCGATTATAGGATGAGCATAAATCAAATATACAAGCATCCATTCATCATAAAGACACATGCATATAGAAGAACCTCAAATACTTTATTGATAATAGAAGTAAAGTTCTGAGAGAGTTACAACCACAATGGGCCCAATCCAGCAACACCTCCCAGCTAAAAGAAATCTCCTCTTCACCTCCTTCAAGCAAAACACCCAATAGCTCTATACACAAACCAACAGCACTTCCTTACTTGCACAAAATTCCAGCCTCCTTAGACCTCATGAGAGAGCTCTATATATAGGGTTTTGGAGAAAGGATGAGTCATCTTGAGACTGGCCTGAAGCTGACTTGTGTCCTCTCCCACTTTAGTTAATCTTCAGTTCTTGAGTCCACTTGGAGAATCTTGCTACCACTTGGAGATCAAGACTCTCTTACTCATCACTAGGCGAATTCCTTGACCCAAGTGTCACTTTGGAAGCTTCCTGGGCAGTTGACACCTTGCAGAATGACTGTGCCACTTGGCCAATCTCGCCCAGTGCAGGTAGCCTTCATTAGTTTTGACCTTCAGCACAGGTACAAGGAGGAGCAGTTGACATTCAGCGCAGATGCTCAGTGGAGCAGCTGACATGATCCAGAAATAGCCTGTTTTTGAGTGTTTTTGGGTGGAGAACTGATTCTCAGTGCTGTGGTTTCCAGACCTTGTTCCTCTAAGGGTAAGAACAACATGTTTAGGGACTTTGGATCCCTCAGATTATTGACATTTCATGCTCCATGCTGTTAGGCACAAAAATGTCTATAACAGTTGCCCCCTAAAGTATGAGGTCGTTTACAGGGTGAAATGCTTTATTAGGAGGATCCGAAGTTCTTCAATCGCTGAGAGGTGCCCTGCAATAAATTACAATACAATACATTATTTTTCATTCTGCTTTCATGATCTAGCTGAGGCGGGCATTCCCATGCTCAGCTTTATAAATTCATTTTGGTACACATAACAGACGACCGTCTGATGATAGACTGATAATTCTCTGCTGAAATTATCATCCTTTGAGTAGGATGATCATCTGCTGCAATAGTGTACATATCCAATGTCTTTATATTTCCTGAATATATATCGCAGCCCGGATGGATGAAACTAGATCCGGGGTCTTCAATCTCGTTCGATCTTCACTCTAAGTACAAGTCGATCCATGTGAGAATTGCGCTGAAGTCGAACATGGAAAGACATCGCTTGATTACCGGTCAATAATGTAAACCGTTAACGAGCGCGAGAGGAATCACCAATAATGACAATGACCCTCAAGGTACTACAGTACAATTCACGTGGTGTGAATAAAGGACTTGGCGTCGAACACCACGCAAAATCTTCTGGTCGAAGGTCATTGATGTATACCTGTCGCCGGAAGTGAGAAACTTGCCATTGAGGCATGCAAGCTTCAAAGTACTGGGGGAGTGTTCCTAGATCAACTTCTTGGATAATGAGCTGAAGTCGACAAGAAGCGATCCGTCAAAGGAGGGCCTTAATGAATCCCACATCAGTGACACGGAACGGAGCTAATGACTTTAGTGGAGGTGAAAACAATCTGTGAAATATGATTTAGGGTGGCGATCATGGGTGGATGAAGGATAATGTATGGCAGTGGATGGGACATGGTTGACTCTTTCTGAACACATCTCTTGAACATATAACGACACTGATGTGATGGATCGGTAGCATTACCCCAAATACGAATGGTTTGGCGAAGACCATGGTGATGAGACCGGTGAATGAAACAACCCAACCCGATGTGATACGGAGGACAAAGTGTCATGTTCAAGAGCGACTTGCTACCATCAAAGCTTTGAGGTTCTCCCAATTTTTCCCCAGTCATTTCTGACCAGTACCTCTTTATTTTTGTCAAGCTTGAGGAGGATAACATATGCTTGTTCTATAACCTGCCCTTCGGGCAAGCCCATCGCTATGTTTTAACGAGCCTAGCGATAGGGAAACTCGTTCTCGTCTAAAGACAAGTTCGTCGCTATTTAATCATTTTATCGAGTCTAGCGACAAAGACAACTCGGTCCTTTTCATTTTTAGAGAGTCTGAAAAGGTACAGAAAGTTAACTCCACAATTCCTTTTTTGTCATCTAATCCCTTAAGTCCGAAAAAGTATAAAACAATACAGAAGGGATGAGTTTTCGATTACTTTAACGAGCCGAATAAAACAAGCGCTCGACCTTTTTGTGCAATAATCCCTCAAGTCCAAAAAGATTAAAATCTAGAGGAGGGATAGCTCTTCCGGTCCTTTTAACGAGCTAGAAGGCCAAAACTCGGCAAACTTTTCATATTTTACGAGTCAGATGAAAAGAGCTCAAAGAAGACTCCTCTTTTGAGGAACGAGTGATAAACAGGGATATCAGTAGATTCCAGGTGCAGGTTGGAATTTTCCAATCACGGCAGTGTCACAAGGATGGCTAAGTGGAATCACTCTTCGCAGTTGTTCCTCAAAATGGGTAAACAATCATATGGAGGTGAACGATAGGCCAAATGGAATGGAGGTGGCGGGTGCAAACACGACCAAGGCTTTTATGGCTAATAAATTTACGATCACAATGGTTATTTACCGGAATAGGTTCTTTTTTTAGATAAAAATGAGCTTAAACTCTGGAGGAAACATTGCTCACTGCTTTTATTTATTTTTTAACGAGCATGAAGACCGCGTTAAAACTGCTCGGATCTTGCGTTTATTTTTTAACGAGCATGAACTTTATGCTAAAACTGCTCGATATACCAGTCATAAGATAAGAATGTCTCCTGAAAGATCCCATTTTTTATAGAGCTTGCGCCTTACCAAAGCTATGCTCCCTCTCATCCTTTCTTTATGTAAGTTAGGAAACGATCAATGACCGCTCTTTGCTTACACTCCAAAAGGTTTGCATGCCCCTGGGTATAAGGTACAATTTCAAGGCTGCCCCTACTTATCCTTCAAAACTTTCGTTTTGATGGGTGAGGCTTGCCTCTTTCAGGTTATCCAAAAAAAATGGTTTTATTTGCTGCCGCAAATGAAACTCTTTCTTCGGCGATGTCTATCATTAGGTTACTCAAAGATGGTTACTACTTGTTGCAGCAAAGGAATCCCTTTCTTTGGAGGCTGCCCCTACTTATCCTCTAAAACATTAGTTTTAATGGGTGAGGCTTGCCTTTTACCCAAAGATGGTTACCATTTGCTGCCGCAATAGAATCTCTTTCCTTGGTAGCCTACTTGTTTAGGCAAAGGTGAATGACTAGAAATCATCAAACACATAACTTTGACAAAAGAATCTTGTTCTAGAACAACCCCTTTTCCTTCCATGGACGGGGTACGGACTAGTCATATTCTTTCGCGGAAATTCTACTTTATACCCAAGGTTTCCTCTGCTCGAAGCAGACCAGGATGCATGCCCCCTGGGTTCCAGTTCTATCTTTCCGAATCACTTGCATTCATCGGGAAGGAGGACTGGGGGTGGAGACATTTCTTGGGTGAATAGACCATTGAGGATTGGTATTTGACTATTTGCGATGCGTGATCCCGGAAATGAAAGTTGGTCTACGAGCTTAACCACCCTTCCTTCGTGTGGAAAACACATTACTCTAAAGAGTGAGGAGACTATAGCTCCCATGCAATATATATAGTCTCGTCCAAGGAGTAGGTTATAATCCAAGGGTCCTTAAACGACCATCACGTTCAAATTAACGGTCTTCCCTTAACAGGCACATTGGGGAGGATCCCTAATGGTCGATTGGTTCCTTTATCAAAGCCCGAGAGATTTCTTATTTCAGGGAAAAGCGCCGGAGAACCCAGTGCTTTCCAAGCAACAGAGGAAAGGATACTCACATATGCCCCTTCATCAATGATAGTTCCAGCCATCACCATTCTATAAATTTGGACTATGATTCTGAATGGTATACTGGCTGGTAACCGGGGTCTGCCTAGTTGGTTCCAATCAAAGGACACAACCAGGTTGCTTGGTGGTGGGACCGAATATACGGCCAGATACGACCCTAACGATGTTCCTTCCTGCGATAAAGGAATGGGCGCATTGCCCTAATGCTCATCAGAATCTGTGTTGATGAAAAGAATCTGGATGGTGTCATCCTTATTCTCTTCCGTGAGGGTGTCATTTGAAGATGAATCTTCAGTGACGGTGTCATTTGAGGATGAAACCTCTGAAGGAGGAACCGGGTCAACTGCCGTATCGACCTTTAGACTTTCGTCTGGTCTGGATTCAGTAGGTTCATTTTCAATGACTGACGCTTCAGCTGACCACTTGAGCGGGCCAGCTGTATTCTCAACCAACGAAGGACTTGGCACGAGTTTTTCGTATCCAGGAGGAAGTACTACCGGAGAAACCGGACGATCTTCCAAAACTCTCTTCGCTTCATCTAAGAAGGGACAACGGTGGATGGCGTGATCGCCTTCACACAGTCTGCAGGGGGATTTTGCTCCCCCTCTTTGTCTTGAACCTTCACTTTCGCTGGTTGACGGTAAACAATCAACATGGTTATCAGAGGTTGATGCTCCCGAATTGTGCAGACGAGGGGACCCGTCCCTTAGTATCTGGGGAATACAGGGACAATCTCTATGGAAGTGGTCTCCTCTACATATGACACATGGCGATTTAGGCACAGTCTGTGTTGTGTGTGGGTTTTTGTCAGATGTCTTTTGCTTGCCCCCAGTCACCTTAGGCTCCTTCTTCTTCTTCTCTTTCTTCTTCTTTTCCTTCTTCTCCGTAGGAGCTTGGCTTTTTCCAGCTTTACCTTTTGAAGATGAAGGATTGGAGGAAGGGTTAGAGGAAGTAGAAGGCTGGTGGGAGGCTCTAGACTCACCTAACTGTTGACTCGACTGCTCAGGAACCATGGTGTTCTGAACTACACTAGTTGAGAATAGCCAAACAGGCAGGCCAATTGTCAGTCCTGGAAGCGACAATGTGGCCATGTGGGAAGCACCAACTTCTCCCCAAGAGGAGAAAGGACCAGGATTTCCATCATGTGGAGTTCCTTGGTTGGGGCGTTCCATGTTCTCAACTCAAAGATCAACGCGGGAATAGGAGGTGATTATGTTCCGTTTAAAATAAATTTTATAACGACGCTTAGACACAACTTGCTTTTTCACTTTTTAAGAGTCGAGAAAAAGCTAAACATGACTCTAGTCTCCTTCGATGTTTTAACGAGCCCGAAGTGACAAATGCTCGGATGGACTTTTTCAGTTATAGAGTTTGAAAAAGGCCAAAAGAAACTGCTCTGGAGTTCGAGGCAGAGGGTGTGCCAAACCTTTCGCAAAACCACAGAATACGTTTTACGGTACGAGTGGTCGATCTTCGTGAATGCTGTGTTCACTGCATTGCGATCAGTAGGGCGGCCGACACGGTTTCCTATGGATAAAGGCTTTGATCCTATAGGGGTCTCCCAATATATACGCGACGGTACGTGGGAGCACAAGTCCGTATTGATACTTATCGTTTCACCGTGGAGGAATCACCCAACCACTCAACGCTAAGATATCACGTTTAACGACGCCGGAACACGTCTCTAGCTTAGACCTCTAGATGTTTGCGTTATGTTTCAATGCGTTGTTATGTAAATTCAATTTATTTTAAGGTTGATCTTGTTTAGAAGTTTGCCTTTATGGATCACCACGAGATGTATAGAAACACTCCTGAATGCAATCTAAGATGATAAGCAAGCTTTTCAATCTTTCAACTTTGAAAACCTTAACTACTGAGGGAGAAGGAAGATAACACCTTTTCACACAGATCATAGAGCACACACTAATGCACTTTCCTAAATGAACATGCAAACTGTCATAATGTACATGCACAATGCAAGTATTTCTTTTCTCTTTCTTAATGTTGATGAAATGGAAAAAGAAAGCTATTGTATAACTTTGAATTCAATTTCAAGCGAAAGAAAACAAGTTAGAAATATATAAATTCAAACCATATAACGAAAGCGACAAACTCAATCAGCTATGAACAGCAAATAAACCAACTCTTAAGATCAAAACGACACTTAATCACAGGTCTAGATCTAAGAGGTCAATGCAAGACTGGTTCACTTTCGTTATGGGAAACTGTAAATGACACAAGAAATACAAAAGAACAAATACAGTTTCTTTATACAACTGAGGCGGAATAATGACAAAGGAAGATGATTTCAGATAGGCCTACTGACTGGCAACAAACAGCAAAAACAATAGTGAAAACAAGGCAAGACACAGCAGGAAACCTCAGTAACTCAAGCCAAGACTGGTCCAGCGCAGGTGTAACACTGCCTGTTTGACCTTCAGCGCAGGTAGCCCCTTCGGGAACTACGCTGAAATGCAGACTGCCTTTGTACAGCCTGCAATGAAGAACGAGACTTTCGTCCGTCTTGGTTTCCGGGTCACAGATTGCTCAAAAATTCACAGTTTTTGCTCAAATCAGAAACTATCAGTCAAGGACACACTAAGGGATGTAAAGGAGGATGAAAAGCTATCACTAAGAGCTTATTAGAGTCCTTGTGGATCAGCTCTTCAAATCATAAACTTGCCCAGAAACTGAGCTAGAGTAGCTGCCCTCTACTTTGTGTTTGATGGACTCAAACACAGTTTGATTCGGTACTCCCTTTGTTTATGAAATGAATAGCAAGAAACACAACAAACCAACAAGATACGCTCCCCAGCGGAGTCGCCAATTTGTTGGGGGGAAAGTATCTAATGCAGAATGCCTCTATCCCACTCTGAAGGTGATAGTACTCCAGCAACAACTGAATGCAAAGCTATTCAAAGTTTCTTCTTTATGAGATGAGAGAGGGAAGGAAAGGATGATCTACTAACCGTTATCTTGCGCTAATAGTCGATCCAGTCTTCACTCCTTGCCACTTGCTCCTAGCTCCTTGCCCTTTCACCGGCCCAGCTACACACAGATCCTGTAAAAGCACAAGAAAAGGAAACTACAAGAAGCATACATCCATAATCGATTATAGGATTAGCATAAATCAAATATACAAGCATCCATTCATCATAAAGACACATGCATATAGAAGAACCTCAAATACTTTATTGATAATAGAAGTAAAGTTCTGAGAGAGTTACAACCACAATGGGCCCAATCCAGCAACACCTCCCATCTGAAAGAAATCTCCTCTTCACCTCCTTCAAGCAAAACACCCTATAGCTCTATACACAAACCAACAGCACTTCCTTACTTGCACAAAATTCCAGCCTCCTTAGACCTCATGAGAGAGCTCTATATATAGGGTTTTGGAGAAAGGATGAGTCATCTTGAGACTGGCCTGAAGCTGACTTGTGTCCTCTCCCACTTTAGTTAATCTTCAGTTCTTGAGTCCACTTGGAGAATCTTGCTTCCACTTGGAGATCAAGACTCTCTTACTCATCACTAGGCGAATTCCTTGACCCAAGTGTCAGTTTGGAAGCTTCCTGGGCAGTTGACACCTTGCAGAATGACTGTGCCACTTGGCCAATCTCGCCCAGCGCAGGTAGCCTTCATTAGTTTTGACCTTCAGCGCAGGTACAAGGAGGAGCAGTTGACATTCAGCGCAGACGCTCAGTGGAGCAGCTGACATGATCCAGAAATAGCCTGTTTTTGAGTGTTTTTGGGTGGAGAACTGATTCTCAGTGCTGTGGTTTGCAGACCTTGTTCCTCTAAGGGTAAGAACAACATGTTTAGGGACTTTGGATCCCTCAGATTATTGACATTTCATGCTCCATGCTGTTAGGCACAAAAATGTCTATAACACGCTCCTTATCAGGAAGGGAGCGATAACAAGGAGGATATTGCGAGGAACCTCAAGGGGTTGACTCATGGTATCCCTAAGTATACTCAGATAGGAGACATGCCTAAGCGGTACCAGAGGCACATAGTGGGAATCTCAGATCAGATCTGCTGATTGCTGAGTCACGTAGTATGAGTCCTCTCGTGCTATCATGACCACCATGCTGGGTAGTTCTTAGGTCTAATACTCACATATTTTTTTAGGCTTGCGTGCCATGGATGTGCGAGGCCTGCAAGCCTCTGTTGTTATTATGGACATACACATTATTTTTTGGGGTTTTGATGTATCAAACATTCTCGCATATGTATATATGTTATTATTTCCTGTATCTTATGGTACAAATGGTTTGTCTTATCTTTTACATGTTTCGTAAATTTCTATCCAACATGTAATTAGCTAATGCACCTATTAATGTATTCGTGCGTTTAGGAATATGATGATATGTAATATAATCAAAATGTCTTTCCAATAGATAGATAAGGAGATACATTCATAATATTATAGGGTTCCAAATGGAATATTTCCAGTTGAGTTGAAGGACGACAAGCTGTGAATCCAGGTTGACAACCAATTCTCTAATTCCCAGAGTGATGGCTTCCGATAACAATTCGATGACCACACTATATTCAACAATGTTGTCGGTTGCACGACCTAGGCAGATGCCTCGACAATCAATCAACTCACTGTTAGGGTTGTAGATAGCCCATGCTGTGGATGATAGGTTTTGGGTACTTCGGCAAGCACCATCAGTGAAACCAACATGAGGAGCTTCAGACATCTGCAAAGCACGAAAAGCATAGTAAATAGGAGGGTTGTTTGAAAACTTTCACACAAAACCATGTTGTACAGAAATGAATCACACACTAATGTACATAAGTAACCATGCAAGATGACCTAAGCATAGTACTTTTTGAGGTAAAGCCCGTTTCGGGGCTTATCAACAGGATTTCCTTCATAACCAATAAGTTCATAGGCTCCTTTTTGTAAAACGTGTTTTACAATATAGGGCCCGTGCCACATAGGCTCAAACTTGCCTACCCCCAGCTTATCATTAGCTTGGTAATATAGCAGGATCAAATCACCCTCAAAGAAAACGTGAGGGGAGACCCACTGGTCGAAATGGGATTTGACCCATTTCTTTTGTGCTTTTATGACCAAGGCAATGAGACGACGAGTCTCGTCCAGTTGTTCTGAATATAAAAGGCGTTCCTCTTGAGGTGATGTTTCAGGGAGGACTTCAACAACTAACTTAAGTAAAGGAATCTCACATTTGGTTGGCAATGTTGCTTTCAGACCATAGACTAGTTGGAATGGTGTGAAACCAATGGTGTCCTTGGTTGAAGTTCAGTAGGCCCACATAGCTGAAAATGGATGAGATGACAATTTGAATTGGGCATCCCAATAGTGCGGTGAAGCACGGTGACCGAAACTTTGTTCACGGCTTCAACTTGGCCATTGGCCTGAGGGTAATATAGGGTCGAGCCATCATGGCACAAGCCCAATGCAGATGTCAGTTCTGCCATCACGTAATCTCTAAAATGGGAGCTATGATCTGTGACAATGGCTTGGGGTATGCTGAACCTAGAAATAACATGGTTAAAAAGGAATTGAGCTGCTGTCTTACCATCTGTTGAATATGTAGGAATCGCTTCGGCCCATTTGGTGAAGTAATCCACAACAATGATAATGTAGCCACGGCCCCTAGTTGAAAGAGGGTTACATGTCATATAATTGACGTGCCATCTGGCAAAGGGACCAATGGTAATGACGGGGTGTAGGTGAGCAGGCGGGGTGCACATCTTGCGTTGGTAGATTCGGCATTCGTGACACTTACGGATAGCAAGAATGGAGTCTTCCAAGATGGACGACCAAAAATAACTAGCGCAAAGGATTTTTTGAGTTGTAGCATAACCAGACATATGACCATCACATGCCTCGGAGTGGCAATCTTTGAGAAGTCTTTTAGCTTCCTCAATTGTGAGGCATCAGCGAAGAACAAAATTGACACTGACCTGGTATAAAGTATCACCAATAATGCTATAAGGTTGAGAATGATGTAGAATCCTTTGACGATCATCTTTGTTCAACGCGGACCAAAATGTGGAAGTTTTGAGATACACAATGATATCACCATACCATGGATCAAGGGTGCTAATCAGGAAAAGAGTCTCATCTGGGAGTTGTTCATCTACACCAACAGGGAGAGATTTGGAGGGAAGGAAACAAATCAAGTCCGCGAAAACAAGGGACTTCTTAGATTTGGTCGTAGTGAAGACGAAATCAAATTCTTGCAGGATAATGATCCATTTTGAATACTTTCCCCCCAATAATTGACGAGTCAGGATATAGGTCATAGGGTTGCATTCATAAATCACTATAGTCGTTTGTAAGATAATATAATGCTGAAAACGTTGAACAACCTGGATAGCGGCCAAAGCCAACTTCTTGACATGTGCATAATGCGTTTCAATGTCAAGGAGATTCTGACTTAGGTAGTAGATCATGTGTTCAACACCTTCGTTGTTGTCTTCAACCAACACCGTAGCTATTGTGGTAGGGGCTGCGGCTAGGCAAAGGAAGTAATCTCGATAATAGTCTAGTGGATGCAACAAAGGAGCATTTATGAGGGTAGCCTTAAGATCATCGAAAGATTTTTGGGCTATCTCATCCCATACAAAGGGTGCTTTTTGTTTGAGCAACCGGGTAAATCCTATAGCTAGCCCGGCATAGTTGGGTATAAAACGACGAAGAAAATTGGCCTTTCCCTGAAGGCTCTAGAGTTGGTGGAGTGAAGATGGAGGCAGTAAATTTACAATGGCCTCAACTTTTAGTGGATCCAAGCGAATGTTGTCCTTGGAAACGATGAAGCTGAGGAGTCATCCTCATTCCATGCAGAAAACACATTTGTGTGGATTTAACTGGATGTTATAGTGTCTGCAGCATAGAAAAATCTGCTGAAGATGGTTTGGGTGATCTTGTCGCTTACGAGAATGGGAAAGAAGGTCATCCACGTAAGGTTGGAAAATGTCATGAATATCATAAAACACATAGGACATTGCCCACTAAAATGTTGTCCCAACAATTTTTTAGGCTGAAAGGGAGCTTCTTCTATTCGAACGTACCCCATGGGTAGATAAGGGCTATCTTCTATTAGTTAGTTGGTGTGATATTGATATGGTTGTAACCAGAAAAACTATCCATAAAGGAAAATATCTCACTTCCGACACATTCATCAATGATTTGATCAATGAAGGGAGTAGGATAGTTATATTTAGGATAGGCATGATTAAGATCTCGATAATCCATGAAAATGCGGATCGTGCCTCGTTTTTTGTTCACCGAGAAGATATTGGACACCCAGTATATAAGGGGAATGGGATAAATGAATCAAGCTTTGAGAAGCTTTTTGACTTCACCCTTAATAGTAGTGGCCTTTCTAGGGTGCACCGAATGAAGTCATTGGCGAATGGGTTTTGCATCTGGATATGTTGGTATTTCATGCACCACGATGTTTGGATCAATGCCAGGAATTTCTTCGTAAGGCCACACAAACACATCACAAAATTCCTAAAAAATATGAGTATATGTCTTGATCTCATCTAGAGAACAAGATACCCCGATATGGACGTGTTCAATGACATCGGGTTTGATAGAAATGTCAATCGGCATCATGTGGGTAATATTACCTAAATTTCCTTTTGACCATACTTCATGAGTAACAATCAGTGGTGGAAATGGAGAAGAGGACTCTTCGAAAGACGTAGACATGACTATCGGGTGAGGCAGGAATGGCGAGTGATGATGGGTATCGATCCATGGTGGTTCCTCAAGAGACATGATTTCCATGATACCTTCATCAGTGAGGAAGGTCTTGGCTAAGGGGTCAGATGATTCCAAAGTTCCAAGCCAGGGGAATTGAGAATACATATCGAGAGAGGTCTTTGAGATATGAGAATCAAAGGATGCAAAGTTTGCAGTCGAAACAATTTCCACGTAATTGACTTCGGCAGGACTAAGCGGCATGATGTCACCCCAAGCATCAACCAAATCTGGCGTAGGTATGACCTAAGGCTTAGATTTGATTGACATTATGTTGACGGAGGCAACAAGAGGAGGTTGGAGAGGAAAAATCCCCGTTAAGGTAGAATATTTGAAGAGAGCTGCCTCCACACTATCAAAGGGAGCACCAGAGTGCTTGACATATGGAATGTTTCCATCAGACAAGGAAGAGGCAAAGAAATACAGCTGATCAACAGTGACAATCCTCCCTTGATGGGGAAAATAGATCACACGAAACAAAGAGGAGGCCACAACATGCATAGCATGGGTCCAACTTCAGCCGAGTAGAAGATTATAATTGAGATTGGCATCAACAATCTTTACTTCGACTTGCACTGTCTTGCCTTCCAGGGTGATGGCAAGGTTGGGTAAAACACCAAAGGGTCGTGAATTGCGCCCATCGAAAGCTTCCAAATTTTTCAGAGATTGTTTCAGTGTAGGGGAACCAACAGCCTTCTAGCACACAATTGACATGATGCAGGTAGAAGCACCTTCATCAATGACAGTGTGGTGGATGGTATTTTCATTAATGATTACCTAAATAAGAAAGGTGATCTGATGAGGGAGTCTTAGAACATGGTTCTCTAGATCAAAATAGATCCAATTAGAATTGGTGGGATCAATGCCCCCGATAGCTGACAACAAAGATTTCCATTGTGATGGGCAGCTTTGGAGTACCTTGAGAGTCGACATAGCTAACGACGCCTGAGCCAAATATTCAACAATATTGTAGTGCTGAGCAGCTCAGTTGTTGGGATTGTACAAGGATTTCTGTAGCACACCTTGAGAGGGTGGCCATGGAGCGGAATTAGGGTTAGGGCGCTCGATTTGCAAAGGGCCAAAACTTGGGGTAGAAGAAGAAGGTGGAATTTATTTTTCTTTCCCTACTATGGGAGCAGGAGTTTGATAATCCTTCGTGTTGTACCTCTGAGATAGTATTAGGTTAGTTACCAATGTTGTTTTGGGGTTTGTGGTTTTAATTTTGGAATACCAATGAATGAAGACAAATGTAAAATTGAAGTAATTAATCCTTTGGGTTATATTAATACTTCAAAAAAGGGTTGCTATAAAGCATTACATAGTGATATAAATAAAAAAATAGAGGTGAGTAGAAGATATCAAAAAATATGATATCATAGTTTCTAGACTATAAAACAGAACAATTATAAGTTGTAAAAACTTCTAAACTACGTTCCAAAGGTTCAAGGCAGTATACTTAATGCTTACACAAGATGTTGATGATTTTTTGATTAGAGGGGATTATCTACACAAAAAGTTGCATTAATCCAATCTCTTAATAGATGATCACTTCAGGAGCTTATAGGAATCAATTGAGACACAAATTGTTCCCACCTAGATATTTCTATAAGTCATAAGCATATGAAGAAAAACATAATGATTGAAAACTGGAAAAACTTACAGGATAACACAAACTATGTAAAACTAGATTCAGAATCCTCTGCTTTATATTAAGGTTCTAGAAAGACTAAGTACATCAAGTGTCTGCAAAAGCTTCCTTCAAAGTTGGCTTCCAAGTTCAAAGTAGTATTAACAGTCAAGACTTTACAAGCAATGAACTATTAATCTCGAACTCCAAACCAATAACATCTCAAGAAGAGAGTTATTTGTACAATAATAAAACTAAAAATATCTTAACACTATTTATGATTTATTCAAGGAAAGGAAAAGATCTTCATGCAAGAAGATAGGGGCAATTGTTGAACTACTTCTCGTTGTCCCCTTTTTTTCAGGTTGTGTTGGCTTCATTTGTTTGATATTTTTCCATTTATGTTTCTCTGCTGTTTGTATCCTCTTCACTAGCTATTTTCTTCATTTTGATCTTTCATCTAACTTCTTTAAACTTTATATCTCTCTTTTGACCCTGTTGAGTAGATTTGACTATGGATTTCAAGTTTTACTGTGCGTTTTTCACACTAAATCACTCATATTTGTCTTCAAACTATTATGTAGGCTTTCGTTTATAAACCTGGAACAACAGTCTTCACCTGCAAAACACAGAAACTGTTTAAGAAAAACATGGTGATAGAGGAGGTCCCCAATGGCTTTATGTGAGCTCGAAAGGATATCGGAAGGATTCTAGGGTATATCGGAGGGTAAACAATGGATTTAATGGCTGCAGAGGCATAATGGAAGTTGCGCTATGTAAAACAGGCAAAATAGAGCAAAAATTGCTTTTTATGCGTTTAATGGAAAAACAATTAACTTTTGAACTATCGGACGAAGGTGAAAAATGGTGGAAAGATTAAAAAGGTATTAATTATGGTAGGAATGGCTTAATTATGGTTAAAAATGTGATTAGTGGTTTAAGTGGAGGTTCAGGTCATTTCTTTGTTTAAATTGAAAAATGATTTAACACAAAAAACCTTCACAGATCAATATATGGCGGACTTGAAAAATATGAATTCAGGTGGATAATGACATCAGGTCTGGGTTTACATCACATATCGCAATCGGAGTTAGGTGGGGGTAGGCCCATCGCAAAGGAATGTGATAAGGGCCAAATGTGATATGGCAGTGAATTGCAATATATATTTGGTCGGGTCCGGGCTTCCATCGGATATCGGAAATCACAGTGCTGGGAGGTATATACGTCAGACAGGATGTGCGATGAGGCTAGATGCAACATGGCGGTAATATGTAATATATATATATATATATATATATATATATATATATATGCGTCAGGTCCAGGATTCCATATCGCAGTCGGGGATCACAATACATAGAGGGTTATGCTATAAGCGGGACATCGATGGAGGGCGGATGCAAAATGCAATATACTATGATATATAATGATGTCGGGTCCTGACTTCCCATCATATATCACAATCGGAGTTCGAAATGTGGGGAGGGTTATTTGTATGAAAGATTTGCGATCCCACCGATGTGATATTTTTATAAAATATATAGTTTTATAAGAAAACTAAGGGTTTTCAGGATATTTAAATAAATGGAGTTAATATATCTGTAAGGAAGTTTTTTAAGGGTTTATTGCATTAAATTAATGCTAATATGAAATATGATCGGAAAGGGAAATGCGAATAAGTATAATGCTTTTTAATGAATGATTTTACTTTTCATACAAACATTTATACTTAGGGTAAAGATATTTTTATGGGTTTTTATGTAAAAAAGGGATTTTACATGGAATTTTTACTTTTCCTAGGTAAAAAGGGCTTTGACCTTAGGAAAAGGGATTTTATGGAAATGAATGAATGTGAATGTATGAAGGGGAAATTAGTAAATATATGAATGAATGGAGATGAATGGGAAGTTAATTACTTGATCAAGTAGACCTTCATTTGCCTTGTATAATTGCCTCATGAGCATAGAAGCATGATAAATATTCATTTTGTCCAATCAACCATTAAACTTATGCAACCTTTCTATACTTACCCTTTGCCTATCCTATCATTTTTTCCTTCATGTAATGGGTGCATTTAAGCTTGCAAACCCTTTTCCCTTCTTTCTATTTAGCAAAAACAAACTATCTAATTCTACTCTTATATCAATCCAAGGGCTCAGATTAAACTGATGAGCACCTTATTATTCTCTACCTAACTACTGATCTGCCAAGATTAAATAGTTTGGCAAGATGTTTATTCTCTAACTATAACATCAAATTTAAAACATGAAGCAGTCAAGATTAAACTTGTTTGACTGTCATGGATTGTGGAATTTAGACAAGCTGCACACAATCATTATTTTGCAGAAATAGAGTAATGGCATTTAGACTTGCTCACTTTCAGAATTTATTTGTTCTCTTTTCTTTTTAATCTAACATTTTCTTTTTTCCTTGATTTTTTAGAGCATATAACCTAACATCTTTTTTGATATGGACATCATCTTCAAGATTTATTTTTCAACTAACATTTTATTCACTATTGTTATGTCCATATCCTAACTTAACATTTTTTCAAATATTCTATCTATTCAAAATCAAAAAATGCTATGACATTGGCTCCATCTGGGGACTACTTTCTCCTGTAGAATGTAGAGAACCTGCAGATCCAAGTACCTTCTCCTCGGGCTATGGATTCTTTGCTGTAAGAAAAATCACACTGACATCTTGGAAACAAAAAGAAAACCAGAATATTTACAATGAAAACTATTTCAACTTCTCAGTAGTGAATGTAATGTTTGAGAAACCTTCCATTTACAGGATAAGTGGAATATAGCCCCTCAAGATTCTGCAGCACAAAAGTGTTATTACCCTTTACTTAAATAATTGCTAAAGGTCCAAATCATAGATTGTCAAATTTGCCATGCTTTCCTTTCTCTTCTCTCCTGGCATCCCATCTTAGAACTAAATCACCTTCCTTAAATTCCTTTTCCCTGGCTCTTCTGTCAAACAGGGTCTTCATTTTATTCTGATATTTATTCAATTTGTATTGAACTTCATCTCTGTTTTCATTAAGTTCAATAATTTGATTTATTCTTCTAGAAAAAACATCAAGTTCATCTGTTGCATCCTGCAAGAATTTTAAAATAGGGAAGGACAAATTGGTAGGGAATATTGCATCTTTCTCATAAACTAACTAAAATGGAGATTTTCCAGTTGATCTCTTTGGAGTGCTTCTGTTCGCCCATAGTGCATAAATGAAATGTGAATCCTAGCTCTTCTTATGATTAGATAGAGTCTTTTTTATTACCTTTACCAGGATTTTTTTGGATGATTCTGCAAGGTCATTACCTTGAGGGTAGTATGGAGTTGAATGATGTAGCAAAATTTGATATTTCTAGAAAAGGTTAATAAATTTAACACTAGAAAAGGTTGTTGCATTATCAATGATGATCTGAGTTGAGCAACCAAATCTAGATAAGATATTCTCCTCAATAAACTTAATTACTACTGCATCAGTAGCATTTCTGACTGGAATTGCTTCCACTCATTTAGTGAAGTAGTATGTTGTAGTGAGAATCCATCTATGTTGATTACTTGAAGTGGGGTGAATTTCTCCACTAAAATCTAATCCCCATTGAGAAAAATGTTCTGAAGCTATTGATGGAACGAGTGGAAGAGCTGCTAATTTTTGTTTTCCAGTAAAAATTTGACAAGGAACACAACCTCTGAGCTTTTCCCCTACTTGTAAGAACAATGTGGGCCAATAAAATCCTCCCATAAGAATCTTGTATGCTGTTGCTCTCCAAGAATAATGTCCCCCACAAAATCCTATATGAAACTGATCAATGATTCCTTCAGCTTCTGATTCTTTTAAACATAACAAAAAAATATTTAGTGGATCTTTCTAGTATAGATTTGCATTTATAATGCAATACTTGACTAATTTCAACTTAAGGGTTTTACACTGGCTTTTAGAGAACGACGCTAGACACTCAAAATGAATCAAGAAATTTACAATATCTTGATACGAGTTTGACAAAAAGAATATTTCATCAATGTGTATAGGACTAATCTACTCTAAAGGTAGAGGTTCTTATGGATTCTCCCCTTCTGCAAGGAGAGAAGGTTCTTGTGTATTCTTCCCTTAAGGATGAAAGGAAGGTTCATGTGTATTCTTCCCTTGTATTTCTAGTACAGAATTGATTCCAAGTACTTTTTCAATTGGACTCAGCTAGATGCTTGTCTAATCCTTGACCTTTTACTAGCTTGGTAGTCTTAATAGTTAGATCAAACTCCAGAATTTGAGTGATCCATCTACTTCTTTTCCCATCAGTGTCTGGTTGGGTTAGAACAATTTTCACATCACTATTAGGAGCATAAGTAGTAATAGGTGAATGTAAGACATACATCTTGAATGACTTCCGGGCTTGAATAATGGCATAGGCTTGCTTCTCAATGATGTCATACTTCAGCTCAACATCTCTCATAACCTTGCTTAAAAAGGCTATGGGTTGGTCATGGGAATCTTCATTTTTCTGTAATAAAACAAAAGAAAGGGTTGTTTCGAAGGCAAAAGAGAAAATACTAAGTGGCTTAGTATAATCAGGGCTGGCTAAGGTGGGAGCTTCAGAGATTGCCTTTTTTATTTATTCAAATGCATTCTTAGAAGTGGGAGTCCATTTGACTTCATGGTCCTTTCAGAGAATGTTAGTTATGTCTTTTGCAATCTCTACATAACTTGGAATGAACCTCCTTAAAAAATTAATCTTGCCTAGAAAAGCTTGAATCTCCTTCTTGTTTCTAGGAAAGGTCAATGATTCAATGGTAGATACTCATTTGGGGTCAATTACTACTCCCTCCTTTGAAATAATATGGCCCAACATTTTCCTTCTTTGACAGCAAACAAGGACTTCTTAGGGTTCAATGATATTCCAAATTTTCTACACCTGTCAAAAACCTTCGTCAAGTGCTTTAAATGTTTCTGATCGGATTTAGAAAAAAACAATTATGTCATCAAGATAAATAACCACAAATTTATTTACCTGACCCATAAAAGCTATGTCCATAGCTCTCTCAAATGTTGCTCCAACATTGGTTAAGCCAAATGGCATCCTAGTGTACATGAATGTACCCCAGGGTGTAGTAAAGGCTATCTTCTCTCTATCTACTGTATCAATGTTCACCTGATTATAACCTGAAAAACCATCAAGCATAGAAAGTATTTGTGAACCTAAAACCATTTGCAGTAACTGGTCTATCTTGGGCAAAGGATAATTATCTTTTAATGATGCCTTATTCAGATTTCTAAAATCCACACAGAGTCATATTTCTCCATTTTTCTTTCTAACAAGAACTAGATTTGCAACCCAATTAGAATATATAAGAGGTAGGATGATCTCGGCATCTAAAATTTTCTTAATATCTCTTTCTAATCTTGGTAGAAGAGTTGGATTTATCCTTCTAATTTTCTGTTGATACGGTTTTGCTTCTGGCTTTAGAGGAATCTTGTGTTGTATTAACGATGTATCATAGGTCTTTAAATCAGCGTAAGTCCAGGAAAAAATGCCTTTATAATTTTGTAGCAACTTAAAATACTGAGCTTTGATTTCTAGGTCTAGAGATGTGCATAATTTGATGTTTTTAATATCCTCATCAGTTCTGACGTTAATCTCTTCCACGTCATCTTCTAAAGAAATAGACTACGGGTTTTGGAAAACATCATTTTGATCAAATAATTTTTCTAAAGGAATGAGTCCCTTTGGAATAAAATTATTAGATAATTGAATAATGTTGTGATTAGCAATTTGGGCTTTAAAATCTAAAGTATCATTCCCTTCTGTGTTTTCACTTGTTTCAGTTCTGTCATCATCAATTTGCAGAAATGAAAAGTCATCTATTACATGTAGAAACAATTTCAATTGTTCATCATCTTTGAAGATTTGGCAATGTTTCATATTATCGGGGATAGATGGCCTATATTTGACTTGTATCTGATAGAGTACATCAATACGATCAGGAATTTTAAAAGAGGAAGCAAAGATAGCTAAGGCATCTGCGTGAATATTCTAATCTTTGGGAATATGAGTCAAATTAAAAGCATCAAAAAGATTTTCAACTGAATCCCATACCTCATTTTGGTAAGACATAAGTCTACGGTGCTTGTTCTGGAAAACATTCTTTACTTGCTTAACGATAAGTTCAAAATCGGTAAAAACACTTAAATTCTGAACTTTCAAGCTTTTGGCCAATTGCAATCTTCGTATTCAACAACATTATTGGTAACTTTGAAGTCTAGTTTACATGATTGGGTTATATTTTCCTTTTCAAGTGAAATTAAAACTACTCCAACTCCTACCCCATGTTTCATGCAATAGCCATCAAAGAACAGTTTCCAAATATCGGTTTGGTTTGTTTCAGAACTTTCAACTACCTCTCCAATTTTGACTTGAGTTTTCTGTTGTTTTGAAGTGAGTTGAAAATAACCAAAGTCTTGATCTATTGCATAAATTGGATGGTTCCTTGGCTGGTCAATTTTACAAACAGTATGTATAAATCTTACCTCTCTATATAATCTTAACTTCTCTCCTCCATAAAGAGGAATAGTAGCATGTGACATGTCCATCTGTAGAGTTCCCCCTAGTTTGGCACAACAAGACCTAAAAAGAAGCATTCCAAACTTGGGAGGGATATTTGTAACAACAATATAAAGCACCACACTTTTCACTGGAATTTGGGAAAGGGTAACCGCTAAATCCTTGATCAATCTTAAACAGGGAACTCTTTTAGAATCAAAGGTGTATAGGTCATGGTAGGATTTAGTGATGTCGAGCTTCAAATGGTCCATCATGGATTTTGGCATAAGGTTGTTTGATGCTCTTAAATCAAGCATACAATTGTATAACATGGAGTCATTTGTTTTAAGAGTTACATAGAAAGGAGGAACTATCTCATCAATCATGTTTGACCTAGGGCCAAAAATTACTACTTGCTTTTCATCTTGTAGACTTATGACATCACCCTCTGCATCAACTAAGGTATTTTGAATCCATTTTTTCACTTGGCTTTTGTAGCCAGGGTTTCTAGAAAGTTCTGACAGTGGAATAGGGATCTTAACCCTCTCTAATTCCTTTTCAACATTAAATGCAGTCAAAATGCTTTTACTAGCATGGGTAGTATCAATTGATTGATCTAATGGCTGAATAAGAGTGGTTTGAGCTTCAGCCATTTTGGTACGTGGTTCAATGATCGAAATTTCCTTTGGAGGTCTCCTAGGACCAGGCCTAGGCCTGGGATCATACCTCTTGTTTAATTCTACAATTAAAAATTAAGAAAAAGCATGATATTTAGAGACCAGTGAAGCTTCGTGATTTTATTGAGCCTGATTCTGTTGCGAGAGAGGAATGATGGCTGTTTGATTGGAAGATGAATCCATATTATTAATATCTTCAGTAATTTTCATAGTATTATCATCAGGTTGTTGTTCATCTATCAGTAGAGGAGTAGGAACCTATTGATCATTGCTAGGTCTCTGAAGAATTTGTAGTGGTGGATTTCTTTTATACTGACCTTGATTTTGATTTTAGGGTCTAGCAACTATTTGTTGTATGGTCCTAGGTTGGGTCTCAATCTTTAAAATCCTATTTGATAGGATTCTAAGAGGAGATGTTATTTCATCTATTTTTGAGTCTTCTGACTTAGTCTTTGAGGAACTAGAGGCTTCTTTAATAGTTTTGATTTTTCTTTGGGCCTTTTCTTCCTTAAGTTTTAAAGAAGTTGAGACTGCCCTATTTGCTTCTACTTCTATAGAATTTGTTTGCATATCTTCAAGAGTTCTTGAAGTTCTCTCTCATAGCATAATAGAAAAGTCATCATTGAAAGCTTTGGAAAATCAAGTTGCTGCTACAGGAGGCTTACAATCAACAGGCATTTTGTGATAGAGTTTGTTGAATCTTTTGATAAAATCTGCTACTGGTTCACCGAACTTCCTTTTAAGCTCTTCAAATTCTGTGAGGAAGTAAAGAGGATCCTTTTTAACACCCAATTGATTTTAAAATATGATAGTAAGATCTTCCCAATTTCTAATGGTAGCTGCTCGTAACTTCCTAAACCAAATCCTCACATTTCCTTTAAGTGACTACACAAACAATCTCATATAAACATTTTCTTGTTCAATATTCATGTTGTCTGCAATGTCAAGAAAATGTTGGAGATGGTCCTTAGCTGAGGGACCATTTTCTCCATTGTTCTTGGGAAGATATTTTAAGTATCTAGGGGGCAATGCATCAAGGTTATTAAGTAAGACTAAGGCAGCATATCTAGACTGTACAATAGGTCGGAAAGCCATGACATTAGGTGGTGTATGAGGTAATTGTGTAGATGTAGAGGATGAAGAAGAAGAAGAGGAAGAATATGGTGATTCAGGGGTTGATGGACTAGTTGGAGGTCAAGGAGGAGATGAAGGAGGAGATCTCATAAAAGACTTCAAAGGAGTCCTAAGAACTAACTTTGGGACTTGTAAAGGAATAACTTCTTTCATTTCAAAGAGAGGATTGGAATATATAGAAAATTTCTCCTCAGATTGTTTGGGAGAAGAAACTTTAGGTCGATCTAAAATGGAAGGAAAATGATAGGTGGTAGGGGATATGAAATCTGTGGGTTTATATTCTAGTAGATTGACACCCAAATCAGAGTTAGTTTTAGGTGACCCTGATGGTAGTGTCGGTATTGGATGAGTTTCTAATGAATGGATAAGGTAGGCTGACTTGAAATCAACTCCTTTATCTAGAAGTTCAACAACCCTAGGTGATAAATGGGAGTAATCAGGATCAATTGGGATATTACTATAGGGGTCAAATGATTCTAATTCTTCAGACTGCAGGACTGAAGAGGAAGAAGAAGATGGTTGGTGTCCACTTTTAGAACTGGGTTTTCTCAGAAGCCTTCCAGGATCTGACAGAGGTTTAACTATGTCAGCTTTTGAACAAGATCTGGTTTGTTTATAAGGTGCCAGCTTGGGAGTGTGGAGTTGCCTCGGTGAATGATTTTAACCTTTCTAAACCTTTAATCACCTTTAGAGGAAATAATGAATGAATATCATTGTCCCAAGTTAGCTATAAATGAAATTCCAATCCCCGGCAATGGCGCCAGTCTGATGTTGTAACTCTGAGATAGTAGTAGGTCAGTTATCAATGCCAGAGCATCTAAAATAATTGTTTTGGAGATTTTGGTTTTAATTTTGGAAGACCAATGAGTGAAGACAAATGTAGAATTGAAGTAATTAATCCTTTGGGTTATATAATACTTTAGCAAAGGGCTGGTATAAATCATTACACAATGGTATAAATAAAAAAATAGTGGTGAGTAGAAGACAACAAAAAATATGATTATCATAGTTTCCAAACTATAAAACAGAACAATCATAAGTTGGAAAACCTTCTAAACTACGTTCCAAAGGTTCAAGGTAGTATGCTTAATGCTTACACAAGATGCTGATGATTTTTTTATTAGAGGGGACTAGCTACACATACAGTTGCATTAAACCAATCTCTTAATAGATGATCACTTCAGGAGCTTATAGGAATCAATTGAGACACAAATTGTTCCTACCTAGATATCTCTGTAAGTCATAATCATATGAAGAAAAACATAATGATTGAAAACTAGAAAAACTTACAGGATAACAAAACCTGTGTAAAAACAGATTTAGAATCCTCTGCTTTATATTAAGGTTCTAGAAAGACTGAGTACATCAAGTTTCTACAAAAGCATCCTTCAAAGGTGGCTTCTACGTTCAAAGTAGTATTAATAGTCAAGACTTTACAAGCAATGAACTATGAATCTCGAACTCCGACACAATAACATCTCAAGAAGATTATTATTTATACAATAATAAAACTGAAAATATCTTAAAATTGTTTATGATTTATTCAAGGAAAGGAAAAGTTCTTCATGCAAGAAGATAGGGGCAGCTCGAACTACTTCTCACTGTCCCCTTTTCTCAGGTTGTGCTGGCTTAATTTGTTTGATATTTTTCCATTTATGCTGCTTTATTGTTTGTATCCTCTTCGCTGGCTGTTTTCTTCATTTTGATCTTTCATCTGACTTCTTTAAACTTTATAACTCTCTTTTGACCCTGATTAGTAGATTTGACTGTGAATTTCAGGTTTTACTGTGTGTTTTTCATATTAAATCGCTCATATTTGCCTTCAAACTATTATGCAAGCTTTTATTTATAAACGTGGAACAACAGTCTTCACCTGCAAAACACAGAAGCTGTTTAAGAAAAACATGGTGACAAAGGAGGTCATCAATGGCTTTATGTGAGCTTGAAAGGATATTGGAAGGAGTGCGAGGTATATCAAAGGGTAAACAATGGCTTTAATGGCTGCAGAGGCATAATGGAGGTTGTGTTATGTAAAACATGCAAAACAGAGCAAAAATGGCTTTTTATGTGTTTAATGGAAAAACAATTAACTTTTGAACTATCGGGTGAAGGTGAACAATGGTGGAAAGAGTACGGAGGGATTAATTATGGCGGGAATGGCTTAATTATGGTTAAAAATGTGATTAGTGGTTTAAATGGAGTTTTGGGTCATTTCTTCATTTAAATCGAAAAAACGATTTAACACAAAAAACCTTCACAAATCAATATATGGTGGACTTGAAAAATATGAATTCGGGCGGATAATGACATCGGGTCCAGGTTTATATCGCATATCACAATTGGAGTTAGGTGGGGGTAGGCCCATCGCAAAGGAATGCGATAAGGGCCGGATGCGATATGGCAGTGAACTGCAATATATATTTGGTCGGGTTCGGGCTTTCATCAGATATTGGAAATTGCTTTGGTGGGAGGTATATACATCGGACGGGATGAGCGATGAGGCCGGATGCGATATGGCGGTAATATGTAATATATATATATGCGTCAAGTCCAGGCTTCCATATCGCAGTCGGGGATCACAATACACAGAGAGTTATGCTATAAGCGGGACTGCGATAGAGGGCAGATGCGAAATGAAATATATTATGATATATAATGATGTCAGGTTCAGACTTCCCATCATATATTGCAATTGAAGTTTGCAATGTGGGGAGGGTTATTTATATGAAAGACTTGTGATCCCGCAGATGTGATATTTTTATAAAATACATAGTTTTATAACAAAACTAAGGGTTTTCGGGATATTTAAATAAATGGAGTTAATATATACGGGAAGGAATATTTTTAAGGGTTTATTACATTAAATTAATGTTAATATGAAATATGATCAGAAAGGGAAATACGACTAAGTATAATGCTTTTTAATGAATGATTTGACTTTTCATATAAACATTTATACATAGGGTAAAGATATTTTTATGGGTTTTTGTGTAAAAAAGGATTTTATGGAAATGAATTAATATGAATGTATGAAGGGGAAATTAGTAAATATGTGAATGAATGGAGATGAATGGGAAGTTAATTATTTGATCAAGTAGACCTTCATTTACCTTGCATAATTTCCACATGAGCATAGAAACATGATAAATATTCATTTTGTCCAATCAACCATTAAATGTTAGGTCCCTATAATACTAGTGATTACCCCATTACTATTGTAGTTGTATCCCTTATTAATATTGTTGTGCCCCTACTGTCCCCATATTGTTATTACTGTGCCCCATAGAATCCCTCTATTGTTATTTTTGTGGCTTTATATTATTATTGTTAGGTTGGCTAGGTTATTTTGTGACTCCTTAGACTCCTATATATAGAAAGGAGGTTTTTTCATTTGAATCATCCAAGAATTGTTCATTTATGTAATGTAAAGGAGGTTTCCCCCTCGAGGAGGCTGAATTCTAAGGCGTTGATCTATCTTTTCAATCTTTTTGTGAACTGGTTTCATAACATTTGGTATCAGAACTTTGGATTCTAGGGTTTCGCTGCTCCAAATAGGTCATCATGGCATTTTTGCTATAACTTCTTTTCTGCAATGTTTCAGAAGCTTAAAAAAACCCATTTGAGATGAAATCACACTGAACCTCAGGTTTGAATTTCAATGCTTTTTGCACTATATTTGCAGAGATATGATCTGAGGAAGTTGGCCTTTTTGCAGACTCCTAAATTACATTCCAAACAGGTGACCTGGGGAAAATGGTCATAACTTTCTCTCTGAGCATCAGATTTAAATTTCATAAGAAGGTACAGAAAGAGGATGGACTATAGTTTCTTTTATATATTTTTCAGAGTCAAAGGTCGAAACAGTTACTCGTGGCACGTCTTACAAGCTCACTCTATTGAACTAGTCTATAATCAAGTCACTATGGGATATTCGACATAACTCTTCCCTGGAGAATCCAATTTGGATTAGACTGGTGGCATTGGAAAGAGGACGCAGAGGGATACCGCAGGTCACAATTTCATAACTGGATGACTCGAAATTAAAGAGATACATCAAATTCAATATTAAGCTCCTACAAAGTGAAAAAAGGTGTGTAGTTTTTTTTAATTTTTGCATAAGCTTGGTTTGAAAAATTAGTTTGAAGGAATTCAAAGGGAACAGTAAAGCATTATTATCGGTAATTGATGCCCTGAAGAAAGAAAATGCGAACACCTAGTAAGCAACCTGAAAGCTCTAGCATGAATCATGAAGAAGAGGAAGAAATGCATCATGATATATCAAAATTACGAGACCAAGTGCAACAAGTGTCACTTGCACAAAAAGTAACAAAATCTAAGATGGATGGTTTAAAGAAAGATGTAGAAGCTAAGATGGATGGTTTAAGGAAAGGCGTAGAAGCTAAGATGGATTGTTTAAAGAAATGCATAGAAGCTAAGATGAATGATGTGGAAGCTAAGATGGACGATTTGAAGATAGATTTGAAGACATGCATGGAAGATTTGAAGACAGATTTGACAAAGTTTCTACAAGAAATGCTTACTAATGGTGAAAGGGTAGTAAAGGAAACTCATGATGAGAACAAAAAAAATGTTAATCATGATTTCATAGACTCTAATGTTGGATCGAAGACCCACCATATTCCTAAAATCGATATGAGGAAGTTTGATGGCAAGGATCCCGCAACATGGATATTATAGATGGAGCAATTTTTCGATCTCAATAATGTGCAAAACACACAAAAAGTACGTACTGCAACTTTATATTTGGAACCAAATTAGTTTGTATGGTATCAATGTATTTTCTCTTGTAAACAAATTATCACTTGGGCTATTTTTACGGAAGAATTGGTAGCACATTATGAGGATACAAAAAGCAACACTTTTTTTAGCCAATTGATAAGTCTCAAACAAAAGGGTTCAATAATGGAGCACATTGAGGAGTTCCAAAAATTGAACATAAGGGTAAAAAATATTGCAGAGGAGCATAGGATTGATGTGTACATAGGGAATTTAAAGGATAATATCCAACATGATGTTCACCTCTGGGAACCTGATTCATTAGAGAAGGCATTCAGGTTAGCAAGAAAAATCGAAAGAAAAATTATGGCAACCAAGAAGCATACCACTCACAACTATAAAGATGGAAGTGTTGTTGCCCCTAGTCTTCCACAACCTATAAGGTTGACACCACAACAATTGGAAGAAAAAAGAGCAAAAGGGCTTTGTTACAGTTGTGATAGCAAATACACTAAAGGTCATAAGTGTGTTGAGAAGAAATTATTCTACATAGATTGTGGAGAGGAGGAAGAAAAGGAGCACGAAAGGCCAAAAGAAGAGGATATACTCCAGGAACAAAGCCTAGATAAAGAAGAAATGAATCCAACCATATCTTGTAATGCATTGGCTGTAATTACCACTTCTCAAACCATCAAGATAGAAGGACAAATCAAGAAGAAAAAGGTAATAGTGTTGATTGATTCAGGAAGTACCCACAATTTTATTCATTGTAAGATAGCAAAAGAATTGAATTGCTTCCTATATCCAGCACCAGTGTGTCAAGTGATGGTTGCAAATGGAGGGGCGATAAATTGCTCTAGAAAGTGCCATAATATCAAGCTATCCATGGGAGAATATGTATTGACTAGCTCAATGCTTTCCATTTCAATGGGAAGTGTTGATGTTGTACTAGGAGTCCAATGGCTACAATCCTTGGGTACAATAGCTTTTAATTTTCAAGAACTTTTCATGAAATTTTCTGTGGAAGGAAAGGAAGTTGAATTAAGTGGTATTGCAGGGAAATCCGGACAGATAATCAGCTCTAACAGTATGACAAAGCTTCTAAAAAAGGAACAAAGAGGTGTAATTGCACAATTATGTTCGCTAGCTGTTTCCACATCGGAATCATCTATTTCAACAGATCTCCAAAAAGTATTGGACAATCATTCCAAGGTATTTGAGACTCCCAAATGTCTCCCACCTATTCATGATCATGATCATGCTATTCATCTGATTCCAGGAAGTGTTCCTCCAAACATCAGGCCGTACAGATATCCCTATGCCCAAAAGAGTGAAATTGAACATATGGTTGCAGAAATGCTAGAGGCTGGTATAATTCAACCTTGTCAAAGTTCTTTCTTTGCTCCAGTAGTATTGGTGCACAAGAAGGATGGATCATGGCGAATGTGTCCAGATTATAGGGAGCTCAACAAGCTCACTATTAAAGATAAGTTTCCCATTCCTGTCATTGATGAATTACTGGATGAATTGCATGGATCAATTTACTTCACCAAGTTGGATCTTCATTCAGGATATCATCAAATCAGAATGAAGACTGAAGACATTCCAAAAACAACATTTAGAACTCATGAGGGTCATTATGAATTTTTGGTCATGCCTTTTGGCCTTACCAATGCACCTTCTACATTTCAAGGTTTGATGAATTCCATTTTCAAACCCTTCCTTAGAAAATTTGTGTTATTATTTTTTGATGATATACTAATCTACAACAAGTCTTGGAAGGATCATGTTGAACATGTTGATAGGGTGATGCAACTATTGGAGGAGAAACAATTATATGCAAAAAGATCCAAATGTTTCTTTGGAGTACAAGAGGTGGAATATCTGGGTCATATTGTATCTCATGAAGGAGTTAAGGTAGACCCTAGCAAAATTAAAGCCATTAAGGAATGGAAAATCCCCACATCCATAAAGCATCTGCGAGGATTTCTCAGGTTAACAAGGTATTATCGCATGTTTGTTAAGAATTATGGGAGAATAGCAGCACCTCTAACAACATTTGTGAAGAAAGATGCATTTTCATGGACTCCAGAAGCAACAAAGGCATTTGAACATCTTAAAGAGGCAATGTGCCAAGCACCGGTCTTAGCTACACCGGACTTCACAAAAACCTTTATTGTGGAATGTGATGCTTCAAGAAATGGAATTGGTGTTGTTTTGATGTAAGATGAAAGACCCATTGATTTTGAAAGTTGTCTAATCAAGGGAAAGTTTTTACACAAAGCTATTTATGAGAAGGAAATGTTGGAAATACTACATGCACTTAAGAAATGGTGACCCTACCTAATGGGAAGACACATCAAGGTAAAAATGGATCATGATAGCCTTAAATACTTTTTAGAACAAACATTATCCACTAAAAAGCAACAAAAGTGGGTCATAAAGATGTTGGGTTATGACTTTGAAATCATCTACAAAAAATGGAAGCAAAATGTGGTGGCAGATGCACTCTCAATAAAGGATGAGGATGTGGAAGCATTGTTGTGCACCATTTCTATTATCCAACCAGATTGGATAAACGAAGCAAGGAAGGAATGGAAGAATGATGAAGAAGTGTGGGCACTTATTCGAAAGTTACAGTAAGATTCTAGTACATCTGATACATTTAGTTGGAAAAATGATTTGTTATGGTACAAAGATCGCTTATACCTCTGTAAGAATTCCCAACTCAAACAAAAGATTCTTATGGTATTGGACACATCTCCCTTAGGAGGGCACTCAGGATTTATAAAAACTTACCATAGGGTTAAGAAGGAATTTTTTTGGGATGGCCTTAAATCGGATATTCAAAAGTTTGTGGTGGAATGTTTGGTTTTCCAACAAAATAAAGTTGAAACAATTAAGACCCTAGGTCTATTACAACCTTTATCCATTCCAAGCCAACATTGGGAGGAGGTTTCAATGGATTTTATCACAGGTTAACCCAAGTCTGAGGGAAAGAGTTTCATCATGGTGGTAGTTCACAGACTTACCAAGTATGCACACTTTTGTGCATTATCACATCCATTTAAAGCCAGTACAGTTTCTACAACATTTATGGAAACAATTCAAAAGCTACATGGAAACCCAAAGATTATTGTAAGTGATAGAGATCCCATTTTCACTGGAAATTTTTGGACATAATTATTTTCTTGTCTTGGTACTCAGTTAGCTCATAGCTCAGCTTATCATCCTCAATTTGATGGGCAAACTGAGATAGTAAACAAATGTTTGGAAGGAAATCTTCGTTGCTTTGTATATGATAAACAGACATAATGGGTCAAATGGTTGCCTCTAGATGAATGGTGATATAACACTTCCTTCCATACAACAACAAAAATGACCCCATTTATGGCACTTTATGGATACTAGCCACCATCCATCACATCATATTTAAGAGAAAATTCTAAAGTTCAAGCAGTGGAACATCACATCGAACATCAACAACAAGTCCTCTAACTCTTAAAGGATAACCTCTTGTTGGCACAGAATAGAATGAAACAACAGGCAGATCAACAACCCTGTGAAAGAAGTTTTGATGTAGGTGATTGGGTATTCCTACAGCTACAACCATATAAACAAATGTCCCTTAAGCAAGCTAAGAAGGATAATAAATTTTCACCAAAGTATTATGGTCCATACAAGGTGTTGCAAAATATTGGTACTATGGCATACAAATTGGAGCTTCCTGCATCTTCTTGAGTGCACACAGTTCTCCATGTTTCATGTTTAAAGAAGGTTATATGCGACAAGCTCCCAGTTTAAACAATATTGCCAAAACTTGATGAGGAAGGAAAAATTATATTGGAACCGGAAGCAGTTAGAGAAACAAGAACTCGATAGCTATGAAATCGATCGATTTCAGAGTATCTCATCAAGTGGAAGAATTTATCCGCTGAAGATTCCACATGGGAGGATGAGAATTTCATACAGAAGCATCCAAAACTACTCAAGCATTGAGGACAACACTTTTTTGAAGGAGAGGAGCATGTTAAGTCCCTATAATACTAGTGATTACCTGATTACTATTGTAGTTGTATCCCTTATTAATATTGTTGTTCCCTTATTGTCCCCATATTGTTATTATTGTGCCCCATAGAATCCCTCTATTGTTATTTTTGTAGCTTTATATTATTATTGTGTTGAGGCCCCGAAAATTGGGTCGACAACAAGGGGGATACCCACCCGATCGGGACCTTCGTTGGCAGCTCCTTATCCGTTTGGTATAGCGTGTCCGACTGGGGATAATGGGACCAGTTTCCCAATCTAAGGGTGTGTGTGTGTGTGCAGAGTTGGATGTTGCTGATCTAGGAATACTTAAAGCTAATCTAATTCAAAATTTTAAACTAAATCTATGCTATTGTAATCTAATGAAAAACAACACATCTAATCTATGCTAACCCGGGGTGTATCTCTTCTATTATGCGATCTAAAGAGATTTCAAACAATAACTGGTAATAAAGATCATTCAGCTATCATAACAATAGAAATCAATTAAGATGAACTACTTTGCATAAAACGTTAGGCAAAACAGTTGTGAACAACATATCTCATAATAAGTTATTCATATATCAAACATAAATAAATGGCTCCACCGTACAAAAGTGCCAAATGGTAACTCACACATTCATGCAATAACATATAAACAACTAAAATTGTATATCACTTTACGAATATAAGCAGAAATGGAAAAGAGATAAAAGTACCATTTATGACTGATCCTACTCATAAGCTTCAAGCAAAAATGATTTATCTCTACTTTTTCTAACATCTACTAAGAGTATAAAAGTGCAACATCAGTCGCAGACATCAAATGCAAACATTAATAAACCTCGATCCATCCATTCATCAAAACCTCCTCTGAGGGTGCAGAAGTGCATGTTCTGAGGACAAGTTTTTGACAAATTTCTGGACCCTTCTCCAAATGCAATGAGAAGGGTTAAAATACTACTTCCTAATTCTAATAATAGTTTGTTTACAAAATTTAGGATGCGGTTTTCAAATGGCCGTCCTTTTTCTAATCAAACAACATTCTAAATAAGACTATTTCTGAATCTGATCTTTAAAGCTGCAAGTGTTCATCATGGGCTTGAGGAGAGTCGGCTGGCTTACTTCTGCTTTGAGCTGGGCTGCGAAAACGGAATCTGTGAGTGCTGGCACTACTTTTTCGGCCGCGTTTATGATGCATTTCACAGTCATCCATTGAATATGCTACTTGACCAAGTATGCCCAGTAACACTCCCAATTTAACCTGTTTAATGCTTGGATCGCTTTTCCCTTCTCCTGCACCTTCTGCTTCCATTCTGCTTCTAGTCGTAGTTTATTTGGTAGATACCCCGAGGTGGTCTCTTCGATTAAATTTGCTCTGTGCAAATTTTGATTTACACAGTCGATAAGAATTCTTGCTTGCGTGGCCGCTGTCTCCGCTACTTGTTCGTTCTTTCCTTGGTCGCTTCCAGACCCTTTAGAATGTTCAGGTACTCCTTGCGCAATGTTAGATTTAGATCTAGAAGTGCTTGAGTTCCCACTGAGGCTAACGCTTGGAGTCCGTTCTCTGGCAGGCAGTCGCAACTTTTCTAAAGGAACACTGGCCAGTCTTCTTTCCCTGTATACCATGAATCTTTGGAAGTCATCTGGAGACAATTTTGACTGAGCTTCCCGCAAAATTTCCTGGAATGAGCTTTTATTCTGAAATAAATCATCAAATAAATATTTCTTTCCAACAAATACTTTTATTTTGACATTCGTTGTGAAATCTTGAGCAACTTCATTAGGGTCGAATGGCCTTGCCGAGAATTTAAATAATTGTAGACACGTCACATTCTCCACTTCGGCGAACGTGTGACCTACATCGAACAATGAAAAGGCCCCACAAGCTACAGGAAACTGAGGCCATATGGCCTTCTTTTTGTCTTTTAGGTCTTTAGTTAGGCCGCTTTCTGAACAGGTTTGATAAGAAATTTCTCGAGCTAGCAGTTTGTCAAGAATATACAAGGGTAGGACATGAGGAGGGACGGTGCTTCCAAATACTCTAATATAGGTGAACCATTCTTCCCCGAACCATCTTGCGACAGGGATGATATCTATCCGTGCCTCGGGTGAGCACCTCGGGGGATCTTCATCATACATCATTCTATATAAAGGTAAGATAAGTCCGTGACAAATCTGGTAGAAATGTGGGATGAACTAAGAATCCCACAGTACCTTATGATAAACATGGATAGGTAATGGGTCCTGGGTAGTCCATTTCCAACCCATAATGGGAGATTTAGACACATAACAAATAGAATCCGTAACATATGCGGATAGATAAAAAGGAGGATAGATCTTTTGAGACAAGGATCTCTTAGACCGGTAATTGATAATAGCCGTGTATAGATTATCAGAAAAGATCTTGGCCCAATCCATAATATCGGCATTTGTGGCAGCATCTATTAATGGTAACCATTCAGACGAAAACTTATTGATATCTGGCATCCCAAATAATCTACAAAGCATGGCCGCAGCAAAACAATATGGAGAGGTGAGGGAACCAGTGTTGTACATACCGTTTTTGTCTTTCTTGAGTGGTTCCTCTTTTCTGGACCAATCTTTGGTGGTCTCTGATAGGTCTGGGTTCTCCGCCACAAATTTCTTAACGAATTGTGCATTGTAAGTCGCATGCGGTTCGGGAAGATGATACATAAGCTTTAAATCTTGTGCAGCGAATGATCCGATGAGCCCTTGTCATTGAATCTTGAAATGTCTGTTTTCCATGTTTGCATTGTCAAGTATCCACTTGATCATATCTGTATATGGTAGAATTTTGGGCCTTGTTGCTATTCGATGAAGAAATGAGCATGCTAGCTCTTCTAAGGACGCTTCGGAAGAGCATTGTGAGCCCGCGACAGTAGTAACCTTCATTATTCTGGGATTCTCTTCTTCAAGTAATCTGTACATGCTTTCCCATGTTGATATCCCTGCGTCTTTGTTACAGGCTGTGTCTGTATACAAAGGCGCCATTTCCTTCGTCTTTTCCTTCGCCTCAGAGCCCTGAGCTCTATTTTTCTTTCCTATTTCTTCCTGCGTATGGTTGTGTATCGTCTTTCGCTCTCTGTTCCTGCAGTTCATCAGTGAAATGAAAATGACTGATCAAGAAAGGTGATGGGAGAGTTTTAAATGCAGCAGATATATCAAATATGCCACCTTACGTGAAGTAATTCTTTACAAAAGCACACGTCTACATTTCATTTAATAGCTGAAAACTAATCCCTTTACTATTATTAAAAGCGCATGATCTTGAGTTAGATTATGGTAAGTGGCTTTCCTTGAATAGCGTGCCCGAAGGATTCATAATGAAGTGATTTTACGATTTGCCTACGTAACATCGCAGATCGCGCCATCGCAGATTGCACCATCGCAGATCGCGCAAACACACGAATATAACATCGCAACGATCGCAACATCGTAGATCGCAAAAGTTTTATGCTTGCCAAATCTTGTCAGCTCATTTTCTGTGATATGCAATCTTGCGATCGGTGTTATCGCAGATCGGTAAATCTTGAAGTTTTTCCGTTATGAGTATTACTTTATTGCAATGCGATATATTGATTAGCATGAGAGTCTTGTATATATCGATATTATAGCGAAATGGAGGCACTTCCTATCTTTTTTGCAACGCGGTTTTAAAGATTTTTTCCTTATCATAGACTTAGGTTTTAAAATATTCAAAAGATCTTCCTAAGCTTACGATGGTAACCTTATTTTGAAGAAAGGAAACTCTTGCTTTCCCTAAATTTTAACTAAGGGTCCCCATTCATTTAGTATTTTGGACAACACTTAAATGAAAAAGGGGGGGGGGGGGGGGTTGTTGCTAGCCACAACAATTGGCAATTCACTTGGGAGAACCAGTTATCTCTGCATTTTCTATTGAATTTTTTAAACTTCCGAAACAACAAAATTTTTTTTTAGAAAATTAAACTTTATTATAAAAAGATAAAGCATATTATACTCCAAACTGTCAATGATATTTTGTTTCAACTTCTTTCTTTTTTAATTGCTTGTTTCCTCAGCTTGTCCTTGCATTTACACCAGCCATTACTTGGTCTTGTAAAGATAAAATAAAGTCTTCCCTATGTAGAAGCTTTTAAAATATGCTCCTTTGTCGCAGGTAGAGCCTCTGCTGCCAGCAGGTGTCCATAGCCTCGACAGGGTTACCTATTACCCAGTAATGATCCTTTATCCTATTTAAGGTGATCTACAACTTTCAAAGAGAAAAACAGATTGACACTTTTTCCTTTTTTATTCTTAAAGAACAATGTCTTGGTTTTGTAGCCAAATTATGACACAGTCATTCACTTGATTTACACTTTTGCTGAACAAGCTGGCTCGTGATGAGACCCCTTGTTTTGTGATTTCAATAATCTTAAGTCGTTGCCCTGTTTTGGTGGACAGTAATGGCAAAGTCAGCAAAGTTTATAATATCTGTGATTATGATAAGCCGGCTCGTGATGAGACCTCTTATTCTTTGAGATATAGTGTTTCTTGGATTGTCTCTCTAAATGCTATGATTTTCTCTAACAGGGAGGATATCATCGCTTTCCTTAAGAAAGCTCTGGACGACAATAATAGAGTTTTTTGGAAATGGCTGTTTCTACATGGAATCCTTATTTTGTTATTGATACCTTTCATTGTACTGATATAAAACAATTTCTTCACTAAGATTGCTTTCGTCAATTTTTTTGGAAGTTGAAACTAGTACCATATCTGGTTTAAAGTTTTTAACTATATCTATTAATAATAAAGATCAAGTTTCTAAAATTTTTTTGCTATTTATACAAGCAAAAGTTCAAAATCTGATAGAGAAATGGTGTCTTTAGTAAATGTCAAATGCTGTTAACCACAACAAATTTTATTAGGAAACAAAAACATTTAAAGAAATGAGAGGTTGAAATTCCCTAGGATTATGTACATAATAGGATAATCTCTTCTCTTATTTTGCCTACCAATATTTAAAAACCAAATTATCCACCTAATAACCTAGCTAAATTACTCTTACTCCTATTCTAATTATACACAGAAAAATTAACTAGGTAAAATGATATTTCCAGTGGAACCATCTTTTCATTTTTATTCCTACACGTATGTACCTTTTAAACATCAGTGTTGAGAACAAAGCTTTTCTTGGATTGTGAACATTGGATGTGAAATTAGAAAGTGTAACTTCAGTCGAAATTCTGTCTGAAATTTCTTTCTTATGAAATCTTCTGTCCAATTGGATACCTATTAGATCATAAAAATCAAGATGAATTTCTGTTATGGATTGGTGATCATGTAATAGGAAAGATGACAAGCCAGGTTGCGAATATGATTTTTCAGTTTTAATGGTCTGTAATCCATTATGCGTTAAAGTCAAGTTTTTAGCAATTTCTTGTAAAAGGAAAGTTTCCATATATAAATCACTAAATAAATCAATGAGGAATAGATAGAAATTTGTGACAAGAGATTTATCTACTAACGCGAATTGCTGGCAAGTTTCCAAAAATACTTTCTTTCGTCGATGATGCCTTTGAGGACATAGAAGTTTTTTAAGGAAGTCTGATATTGATCGATCTTGGAATTGAAAAAGTTCTATACTTCCTTGACACAATCTAGTTTTCCAAAATGGTAGCACATCTTTCGAATGTTCTTTGATAAGGTGCTCAGTATACGATAGTAATCTATCAAAAGTCTGAAAATTTAAAACACAATCCGATTTTGTACAAAATGAGTGCAAGTGAGAAAGAATGAAATGATTATCTGTACAAATAATGTTACAGCACAACTGGGATTGACTTGAAATATCTTCTTTTTCACAAGAACTGGCCAGAATTATGGGATCTGAGCAATTTCGAATTCCGTCTTGTGAATCAGAAGACAAGTTATGATTTTGAACAGGCATGGGGGTTTCCTCATGATATGAATCATAGATCGGGGTATTGTCTTGGATAGTAAAATCATGCAAATGATCCTTTACTTTGGAATGAGGATTGACTGATATGATTCTTGAATTAGAATATCTCTCATTATCTGAGCTTTGTTGAGTTACTTGAGATAAATCAACAACATCATTGTCATCAAAGTAGCTATCATAAATGATTTTACAGGTTTCCCTAGATTTCTCTTTTTGATTGAATATTTTCAGACAAGGAAGGTCAAGTGGTTCTTGTTTGAAAATGATCAAAGGATGTTCTATAGCTGTCTTTTTATCTTGAAAACCTAATGATGACTCATTTGAGTAATCCTCTGTACCTTTTGAGATATCTTTAATATTGAGAGGGGAAAAATTATCATCACTAAAAACATCAGGATAAAGAGAAAAATGCGATTCTGGAACAATGCATTTGAAAATATCATCGTGGAAAAATATTTGTTCATCAGATTCATCATAGACATTGGGCTTTAGATCATACCTTTGTGTACAGATACTTTTCGAAAGAGAATTAGATTGTTGTTCTAACCTTGGCATCTGCATTTGTTGACTTGCAATGATATTATCTGACCTTGTATCAAAGTCATCTCCTGGTTCCAAGGCAGGCTTTCCTCCATCATTCTTGCTTTCGTCTTCTTGCATTAGAGCATGCATGTCTCCTAGGCTTTGGGAACCTTCTCCATCATGAGTGATTTGTATATTCAAATTGGATTTCTCATTCATATTAGAAGAAAATGAGACACAACTTGGACTAATTTCTGCTGGATCGGACAGAGGAGGCAGGGAATGCTCAGCATAATCTGAAGATTCTTCATCCATGAGTTCACTTTCAAGATCATACTTTAGAAAATTAAGATGAAATCGCATATTAAAATCCCTAACAGATTCATCTTGTTTCCGTAGATAATCAATTTCATCATATACCTGGTCATAGTCATAACAATAAAATTTACAAATGAAAGTCTTGACGAATTGGTCCCAGCTATGAATTGAGGCAACTGGGAGGGTTCTACACCATTTTCTAGCTTCCGCCGTGAATGTAAGAGTAAAAATTCTGCATAAAATGCCTTCATCAATTCTTTGAACGTTCGGACTTGAAACTCTTTGAATAAATTGAAGAGCATGATTAAAAGCAGAAGAATTATTCTTACCATTGAATTTTACCTGAGACAAGAGTCTTACCACTTCAGGTGGAGTGTTGGAAGAGGCACGAACATGGATGAAACTCCAAATGGGAAGTTTGTGAGCAGCCATCTTAATTCAAATGTTATGGTTTTCAAACCATTCCAACAGACAATATGCTTCAGGCCCTCCTTCTAGCGCCAAATATGTTGAAGCCCCGAAAATCGGGTCGACAACAAGGGGGATACCCATCCGGTCCGGACCTTGGTTGGAAGCTCCTTATCCGTTTGGTATAGCGGGTCCGATTGGGGATAATGGGACCAGTTTCCCAATCTAAGGGTGTGTGTGTGTGTGCAGAGTTGGATGTTGCTGATCTAGGAATACTCAAAGCTAATCTATTTCAAGCTTTTAAACTAAATCTATGCTATTGTAATCTAATGAAAAACAACACATCTAATATATGCTAACCCGGGGTGTATCTCTTCTATTATGCGATCTAAAGAGATTTCAAACAATAACTGGTAATAAAGATCATTCAGCTATCATAAGAATAGAAATCAATTAAGATGAACTACTTTGCATAAAAAGTTAGGCAAAACAATTGTGAACAGCATATCGCATAATAAGTTATTCATATATCAGACATAAATAAATGGCTCCACCGTACAAAAGTGCCAAATGGTAACTCACACATTCATTCAATAACATATAAACAACTAAAACTGTATATCACTTTAAGAATATAAGTAGAAATGGCCAAGAGATAAAAGTACCATTTATGATTGATCCTACTCATAAGTTTCAAGTAAAAATGATTTATCTCTACTTGTTCTAACATTTACTAAGAGTACAAAAGTGCAACATCAGTAGCAAACATCAAATGCAAACATTAATAAACCTCGATCCATCCGTTCATCAAAACCTCCTCTGAGGGTGCAGAAGTGCATGTTCTGAGGACAAGTTTTTGACAAATTTCTGGACCCTTCTCCAAATGCAATGAGAATGGTTAAAATACTACTTCCTAATTCTAATAATAGTTTGTTTACAAAATTTAGGATGCGGTTTTCAAATGACCGTCCTTTTTCTAATCTAATTTTAAAGAAAAAAACAACATTCTAAATAAGTATATTTCTGAATCTGATCTTTAAAGCTGCAAGTGTTCATCATGGGCTTGAGGAGAGTTGGCTGGCTGACTTCTGCTTTGAGCTGGGCTACGAAAACAGAATCTATGAGAGCTGGCACTACTTTTTCGGCCGCGTTTATGATGCATTTCACAGTCGTCCATTGACTATGCGGCTTGACCAAGTATGCCCAGTAACACTCCAAATTTAACCTATTTAATGCTTGGATCGCTTTTCCCTTCTCCTGCGCCTTCTGCTTCCATTCTGCTTCCAGTCGTAGTTTATTTGGTAGATACCCCGGGGTGGTCTCTTCGATTAAATTTGCTCTGTGCAAATTTTCATTTACATAGTCGATAAGAATGCTTGCTTGCGTGGCCGCTGTCTCCGCTGCTTGTTCGTTCTTTCCTTGGTCGCTTCCAGACCCTTTAGAATGTTCAGGTACTCCTTACGCAGTGTTATATTTAGATCTGGAAGTGCTTGAGTTCCCACTGAGGCTAACGCTTGGAGTCAGTTCTCTGGCAGGCAGTCGCAGCTTTTCTAAAGGAACACTGGCCAGTCTTCTTTCCCTGTATACCATGAATCTTTGGAGGTCATTTGGAGACAATTTTGACTGACCTTCCCGCAAAATTTCCTGGAATGAGATTTTATTCTGAAATAAATCTTTCTTTCCAACGAATACTTTTATTTTGACATTCGTTGTGAAACCTTGAGCAACTTCATTAGGGTTGAATGGCCTTGCCGGGAATTTAAATAATTGTAGACATGTCACATTCTCCACTTCGGTGAACGCGTGACCTACATCAAACAATGAAAAGGCCCCACAAGCTACAGGAAACTGAGGCCATATGGCCTTCTTTTTGTCTTTTATGTCTTTAGTTAGGCTACCTTCTGAACAGGTTTGATAAGCAATTTCTCGAGCCAGCAGTTTGTCAGGAATATACAAGGGTAGGACATGAGGAGGGATGGTGCTTCCAAATACTCTAATATAGGTGAACCATTCTTCCCTGAACCATCTTGCGATGGGGATGATATCTATCCGTGCCTCAGGTGAGCACCTCGGGGGATCTTCATCATACATCATTCTATACAAGGGTAAGATAAACCTCTGACAAATCTGGTAGAAATGTGGGATGAACTGAGAATCCCACAGTACCTTATGATAAACATGGATAGGTAATGGGTCCTGGGTAGTCCATTTCCAACCCATAATGGGAAATTTAGACACATAACAAATAGAATCTATAACATATGTGGATAGATAAAAAGGAGGATAGATCCTTTGAGACAAGGATCTCTTAGACCGGTAATTGATAATAGCCGTGTATAGATTATCAGAAAAGATCTTGGCCCAATCGATAATATCGACATTTGTGGCAGCATCTTATAATGGTAACCATTCAGACGAAAAATTATTGATATCTGGCATCCCAAATAATCTACAAAGCATGGCCGCAGCAAAACAATACGGAGAGGTGAGGGAACCAGTGTTGTACATACCGTTTTTGTCTTTCTTGAGCGGTTCCTCTTCTCTGGACCAATCTTTGGTGGTCTCTGATAGGTCTGGGTTCTCCGCCACAAATTCCTTAATGAATTGTGCATTGTAAGTCGCCTGTGGTTCGGGAAGATGATACATAAGCTTTAAATCTTGTGCAGCGAATGATCCGATGAGCCCCTGTCCTTGAATCTTGAATTGTCTGTTGTCCATGTCTGCATTGTCAAGTATCCACTTGATCATATCCATATAAGGTAGAATTTTGGGCCTTGCTGCTATCCGATGAAGAAATGAGCATGCTAGCTCTTCTAAGGACGCTTCAGAAGAGCGTTGTGAGCCCGCGGCAGCAGTAACCTTCATTATTCTGGGATTCTCTTCTTCAAGTAATCTGTACATGCTTTCCCACGTCGATATCCTTGCGTCTTTGTTACAGGCTGTGTCTGTATATAAAGGCGCCATTTCCTTCGTCTTTTCCTTCACCTCATAGCCCTGAGCTCTATTTTTCTTTCCCATTTCTTCCTGCATATGGTTGTGTATCGTCTTTCGCTTTCCGTTCCTGTAGCTCACCAATGAAATGGAAATGACTGATCAAGAAAGGTGATGGGAGAGTTTTAAATGCAGCAGATATATCAAATATGCCACCTTACGTGAAGTAATTATTTACAAAAGCACGCGTCTACATTTCATTTAATAGCTGACAACTAATCCCTTTACTATCATTAAAAGTGCATGATCTTGAGTCAGATTATGGTAAGTGGCTTTCCTTGAATAGCGTGCCCGAAGGATTCATAATGAAGTGATTTTACGATTTGCCTACGTAACATCGCAGGTCACGCCATCGCAGATCGCACCATCGCAGATCGTACAAACACACGAATATAACATCGCAGCGATCGCAACATCGCAAATCGCAGAAGTTTTATGCTTGCCAAATCTTGTCACCTCATTTTCTGCGATATGCGATCTTGCGATCGGTGTTATCACAGATCGGTAAATCTTGAAGTTTTTCCGTTATGAGTATTACTTTATTGCGATGTGATATATTGCTTAGCATGAGAGTCTTGTATATACCGATATTATAGCGAAATGGAGGCACTTCCTATATTTTTTGCAACGCAGTTTTAAAGATTTTTTCCTTATCATAGACTTAGGTTTTAAAATATTCAAAAGATCTTCCTAAGCTTACGATGGTAACCTTATTTTGAAGAAAGGAAACTCTTGCTTTCCCTAAATTTTAACTAAGGGTCCCCATTCATTTAGTATTTTGGACAACACTTAAATGAAAAAGGGGCGGGGGGTTGTTGCTAGCCACAACATATTGTTAGGTCGGTTGGGTTATATTGTGACTCCTTAGACTCCTATATATAGAAAGGAGGTTTTGTCATTTGAATCATCCAATAATTGTTCATTTATGTAATGTAAATGAGGTTGCCTCCTCAAAGAGGTTGAATTCTAAGGCATTGATCTATCTTTTCTATATTTTTGTGAGTTGGTTTCATAACATTAAACTTCTGCAACCTTTCTCTACTTACCCTTTTCTTATCCTATCATTTTTTCCTTCACTTAATGGGTGCATTTAAGCTTGCAAACCGTTTTCCCTTCTTTTTATTTAACAAAAACAAACTATCTAATTCTACCCTTATATCAATCCAAGGGCTCAGATTAAACTGATGAGCACCTTATTATTCTCTACCTAACTATTGATCTACCAAGATTAAATAGTTTTTTTAGATGTTTATTCTCTAACTATAACATCAAATTTAAAACATGAAGCAGTCAAGGTTAAACTTGTTTGAATATCATGGGTTGTGGCATTTAGACTTGCTGACTTTCAGGATTTATTTCTTTTGTTTTCTTTCTAATCTAACGTTTTCTTTTTTCCTTGATTTTTTAGAGCATCGAACCTAAAATTCTCTTTCATATGGACATCATCATCAAGATTTGTTTTTCAACTAATATTTTATTCACTATTTTTATGTCCATATCCTAACTTAAATTTTTTTCAAATATTCTATCTAATCAAAACCAAAAATGCTACAACACTTCGATCGGGTAGCCACATTAATGGGTGTGCTCATCATGAACACTTGAGATCCAGAGAAAGCAGATCGGGGTTGGTCTACCATCTGAGTCTGCTGAAACAGAAAAGGCTCTTTGAGGACAACAGGGGTCTGTTTGAGCAAATAACTAACTTCAGATCGTCATGTACAATCCTTAGTATAGTGATCCTCCTCACAAATGAGGCAAGGATACCTAGGTTTTCTTTGCGAAGATTCGCCAGCAGACAATTTGGAAGGACCCTATTTCTGGGCATTAACTTTAGCTTTGCCTTTGCCTTTCTTTTTTCCTTTCGAGGATTTCTCTATTTTGGTAGATTGGATAGCATGGACCTCTTAGGTTTCACCAGGGTCTTGATGGTTTTGAGATGAACTATTGGGAGCAGTATTTGAGACTGACTTCTGTTTGGAAGAATTTTTAACAAGGGTCTAGGATAGTGAACCAATAACTCCATCAACAGGAGGGACAGCGAGTGACTTTGATGTCACAGGATCAGATGATGGTCGCGGACCATTGGGTAATAATTCATATAAGGTGCCAGACTGAGAGTAGTCCAGGTCCAAGTACTCAGCACGAGCGATGGCTTGCTCTTTAGTGATGCATCCACCCATGGCTATATCATGAGAAATTTGGGCTACAAATGATTTGGTAAACCATTTGGTAAGCTACTGATCAACTATCTAAAACATGATCAGTCAACGTCTATGTCTCCATTCATGGATATGATCAGAGATGTGTGTCGCAGTGTCTTGCTTAAGTGATGTGAGAAAATAGGTACCTGTTTCATAACAAACCAGTAGTTGAAAATGCATGATAAAGGCCATGGCTAATGAATTGAAGTCATGAAAAGTACTTCGGGGTAGATCGAGGTACCATTTTGCTGCGACACCCGTGAGGGCTCATTGGAAAATATGAAGACGAATGGAATCGTCCATATATGAGTTCGATGATCAGGAGAGGTGATATGTAATCACATGGGCCTAAGGATCTTCTTTAGCTTTTCCATTGAACTTTGAACAATCACTTGGTATATTGGTTGACACCAGAGGCTAGTCCGACAAATGAAGAATCAGATCATTCGTAAGACGCGATACGTCTGACAATTCAAGTGTAGCCAAGAAAGGTAATTAAGTGTTAAAAGGCATGGGAGGTCGATAGGTGGGCCCATAAGGAGGAGCCCATCCCTCTTGGTAAGGATTTTGATCCCACAGTGGGGGATTTTGGCCATATGGTATCTGAGGCTGTCCCATTGCGGATTACCTTGACCAAAGGGAGGATTCGGACCTTGAATACCTTGAAACTATTCATGCACAAGTTGCATATAGGAAATGTATGGGTTAAAACGCTACTGAGTCTGTTGACCTTAGACATATGGGTATGGGACCTATTGTCCTGGAACATACGGTTGTTGGGCCTGTTATCCCTGAACAAGAGGGTTTTGGACCTGCAGCCCTTGGGCATAAGGTTGATATGCTTATTGCCCTTGGATGTAGGGATTATGTACCTGGTGTCCTTGGCCAGTAGGATTCTGAACCTGTTGGCCTTAGACAAGAGGATTCTGCACCTGCTACTATAGGATTTGACCTTGAACCTGTCCCTGCAAGGGTTGCCCTTGTTGATAGGTATACAAGGGTTGATGCTAGCTAGGTTGGTTTTGCTAACCTTTCGGTTGCAAAATTTGTCCTTAGGTTTGCAGAGGTTGGCCCTGCGAGGGTATGGGTTGAGAGGTATGCAAAGCATATTGCATCTTCTGTTGTGTGGCCTACTGCAAATGTTGGAAAGGCTTACTTGTGTTTGTTGCAGGTGACCTTGCTGCAGGATATTCTACCTTTTTTGTTGCGTAGAAAGCCCTTACTGCAACAAAGGTTGCCCTTGCGGTAACAAAGGCTTCCTGGTTGTTGCAAAAGTTGTCCTTGCTATTGCAAGGGTACTTGAACAGTGCCTGAGAAATTACGGAACTAAATCTGTCCGTAGCGAGGCTGGATGTACTGCCCAGACGAGATGGTGTAAGGTTGATTAACAAATCCTTGAGAACCTTATGGAACGTAAGGATTTTTGTATTGGACCTGAGCCCCATAGGGCTGCTGATACTAAACATTGTTTGATCGAAATGGACCACCAGGATTCTGAACCTATTGGTACTGGACATTGCTTGATCTAGTAGGGTCAGCAGGGTTGTAAATAATACGAGAAAAGGGCTGGCTTATACCAAGCATGTGAGCTTGTGAGCCACTCACATTGGTGGCACCTAACACCATAGAGACATTCAGGTTCTACCGCCCAGGAGATGGCATAATTTGGCCACTGACTAACGAGATAGAGGAATTGGCAGAGACAATCTTTGAAATCGCTAGTTGCAATTAACGTGTAACTGGGATTGATGGTACAAGAGTGTTCGAGATGGTGGGTTGCACCAGGAATGAAGTAACAACTGGTTGGGAGGTCATGCTTGTGACGAACGGACCTGACATAGGTCTAACACCTGATGCCCAGACAAATTTATGGTAGAGTGACGAGGTACTTAGTGTGCTTGAAACTAAGTGCCCTAAAGACACATAACTAGGTGGAAAGCTGGTGGGAATACCTTCTGAATAATGGAAACCCTCAGGAGGGAACTGCAACTGAAATTCTTCTCCCTCAACAATGTTTGGAGTTGAGACTTCAGAATCATCTAGAGAAGTGACTGGAGCATCGCCTTCGGGTTCCATGTCTGGAAATAAACAACAACGAACAAACGAACATGCACTGGGGGATAGTTCCAAAGGAGCACCCAGTTGATCGTACGGACTGTAAGGGTGCTGTGGCGATATCTTAACAATGTCAAACATAGGGTTCGGAGGATAGATAACCAGTCCAAGTTGACCATTAGTGGTCGATGAGTTCTCTAGAATTCGAACAGGATTATCTGGAGATTCCGAGTCAAGACCAGCAAATGACCCTAAATCAAAAGGAGGTAGAGGATGAGATGATAATGGTTGAGCACTCAAAAAAATTACGAGTTCAACATTTTGGTCCTGAAATGGCTCTGATAACTCAGAAAGTGGCTCCTCGAACAATCTTTTAGATAGAGGAGAGGAAGAGGAAATGGGTGAACAAGATGGTTCAGCCACGATGACCTTGTCTTAGCCGATAGAACAAACAGCTTCAAGGGTTTAAAATGTCCTTTTAAGGGAACTCATGATTTGGTAAAAAATCTAACAGGATGTTTTGGATCGTGGCCAATCAATTATTTAAGATGCATAAAAGACTGATGTTCTTTCATTTTTTAAGAGTTGAGAAAGAAACAAAGATGACTCTATCACTTTCGATTGGAAATGAGCTCGAAAGGACAAGTGATCGAACGATCTTTTAAGTTTAGTGAGTCAAAAATATCAAATGACTACTCTGGACGATCTAGGTAAACAAGATTACCAGGCAACTGTGAACTGCAGAATACCTCCTAGTAAACCAAGAAGTATGAATAGGAAATCTCCTCGAATGTTGTGTTTGGTGTCTCATGTTCACAAGATGACTGAATCAACTTCCTAAGGATAAAAGAATTCCATCCTAGTGGGGTCTCCCGTTATATACATGATGGTACAGGGAGCACAAATTCGTGCTAGTGCTATCTAATGCCAAGGCTAATGACAACTACTAGGTTTACAGACGCCAGAACACATCTCTAGCCTAGACCATCTACTTGTGATCATTAATGTCAAATGCACCTTAGGTAAATTGAATTCATTTTAGAGTTGATCTTGAGTTAACTTTCAGTTTTAAGGTCTTAGCGATGCTACTCGAAAAACCTAAAATGAAACTAAATGGGAGAAGAGCCTTTCAATTAGATGAAATGCCTACACTAAAAAGGGTAGAAACTACTCAATCAAATAAAAACAATCAAGCAACTGAAAACGAAATGATTTTTCACTACACTTTTTTTAAAATAAACTAATGAAAAATGCATTCCAATTCCTAATTTCCTGACAAGCACTTATCTATTACTCCTTTCAAAATGAACAAATTTCTTTTCATTTTCAAATGTTGATGCAACTCTAGCTTTTAAAAGATGCGAATCATAATGATGCAACAAGCTAGAATTTCACGCTTTCTCATGAAATAATGAAACAAAATTTTGCATACAATCTTTCATTGAATTTTTTTTTCGAGACTATGAGCTCTTCAAGCAGATGAAAACATGAGAAGATCAGTTCATTTAGATTGATGAAACACCGACTTTGCCAAACACAAGACCAACAATGTAATCTACGCCCGAAAAAGACATTCAAACTAGTAAACAAAACTTTTTCAAACTTGTGGAAAATGAGGTCAAGGTCATAAGAGGGACCAAAAACAAATGCAAGGAGCAAACACACCCACAACCAGACTTGATGAGCCCACAACCTCCTGAATGGATGAATAGCCAGATGTCCGAGTGTCGTTGGCCACTCAATGACTCGATCAATCAAAGATCAAGATTACAAGCCTACAAGCAAGAAAAACCAAACGAAAAGTACCTTTCTAATCAGGGAGAAAAACAATCAAAAGGCTCACAGGGTCAAAAACACAAGAGAAGAACACAGTAGCCAAGATTGGGCTCTAGCCCTAATCCTTACTTACAGGAATCAGAGCGATTGCCTAACTAACAATAAGCACCAGAGGCAGGTTGGCACAATTGTTCCTTTGCAATCCGCATTGATCGGCATGACTATTAGCCGATTAAACACACTGTCAAAGGAAACTAAGAAAAAAAAATTCAAAACATGGAACAAATCTGCTACCATGGATTTTAGACTTAGGTGAGTAAGCAGGAGAAAAGCAATTGAATAAAAGGGAAAACGTGAAACTAGCAAAGTTCTCACAAAATCATGAAACCCAAAACAAACAAAAGGATGGGATCTCCCTAGTGGAGTCACCAATTTGTGGTGAGGTAAAATTATAAGTGCAGACACGAATGAATTCTCTAGCCCAATAATGGGTTTACACAATAGATACATCCTATGGAAGATTTCCTTAGATTAGAATCAATCAAGAGGGTCTACCTCTTGGTCGCTTATCCTGCTTGATGATGTCCTCGCTTGATCGCTCCAGCAATCTCTCACTTTCTTCTTCAAGCTCCTGAAACAAGTAAACAACAACAACTTACAAACATAATAGTAGACAAATTTCAATTTAACCTACTTAATGAGTCAAGAAGCATTAAGACACGAATATGTAATATTACAAAACATGTAGGAAATCAATTGATAGTTGCATATATTAATATTCAAAGAGATATTTCAACCATTCGTATTGACGTCGCAGTCTTCATCTGACAAGACCAGGTTCCCACACACTTTTGCTACCACTTCATGATGGCTTTAGACAATAATAATTTAAAGACTCTTCCCTTTAGGCTTCACTCCAAACCAAACACACTTCTCCCTCACACAACTAGATGGCTAGAACTAGTAATAGCTTGCTTCTCTAATTCTAATTTTCACACTAGTCACTAGTTTGTGCTTGGGAATAAGGGAGGTTTATATAAGAAAAATGGATGGGAGATGGATCCTATTCTCATCAGAGAAGGACTTATCCCTTGAGGTAGTTCCATCATTATAGGGGAAAGGAGCCCACACTGTCATCCTCGACCCCATCCGGCCAAACCATTTACCAGACTTCCGTTACGGAGCTTCTAGAGATGGAAGCTTCAGCACTAATTTAAAAAACTTTCCATAACAGGACCAACGCGGGGAATAGTGCTAATATCTACACATCGGGACAGGGGAGACAAAGGCCATCAGCGTCGAACTTGTAAATTGGGAAAAACTGAAGTTTCAGGGGAATGGTGCAAAAGGGAAATGATCTTCTCATGAAGAGGGACATAATGGGTGTTTCTCCATGAAGGTAAAGCATGCAGGGTTCACTGAAGAGGTCCTCCAGGATGAAGGAACAGGAAGTACAGGGACAGTGACAAAATGTTGCATAACAGGAATCAAATGAATAGCATGATCATGATCACGAATAGGTGGGAGGCCTTTGGGAGTCTCTAATACCTTGCAATGATTGTCCAAGGCTTTTTGGAGATTTGGAGAATTTGGTGATTTCGATGTGGGAACCTCTAGCGAACAAAATTGTGTAATTACACCTCATTGTTCTTTCTTTAGAAGCTTTTTCATTCCATTAGCACTAATTATCTTTCTCGGTTTCCCTACGATACCCCTTAATTCCACTTGCTTTACTTCTGAACAAAATTTCATGAAAAATTCTTAAAAATTAAAAGCTATTGTACCCAAGGATTGTATCCATTGAACTCCTAGTACAACATCAACACCACCCATTGGAATGGAAAGCATTGGGCTATTCAATACATATTATCCCATTGATAGCTTGATATTATGGAACATTCCAGAGAAATTTATGGTTTGTCCACTTGCAACCATCACTTGACACTCTAGTGCTAGATATAGGAAGAAATTCAATTCCTTGGCTATATTATAATGAATAAAATTATGGGTATTGCCCGAATCAATCAACACTATTACCTTTTTCTTCTTGGTATTTCCTTCTATCTTGATACTTTGAGGAGTGGTAATTCCAGCCAATTCATTACAAGATATGGTCGGATTCATTTCTTCTTTCTCTAGGGTTTTCTCCAGGTGTATATCCTCTTCTTTTGATGTTTCTTGTTCATTTTATTCCTTCTCTTCACAATCTATGTAAAATAATCTTTTCTCGGCACACTTATGACCTTTAGTGTATTTGCTATCACAACTATAACAAAGCCCATTTTCTCTTTTTTCTTCAAATTGTTGTGGTGTCAACATTGTAGGTTGTGAAAGGCTAGGGGAAACAAAACTTCCATATTTATAGTTGTGAGTGGTATGATTTCTTGTTGCCATAATCTTTCCTTCCATTTTTCTTGCCAACATGAATTCCTTCTCCAATGAATCAGGTTCCCAAAGGCGAAACTCATGTTGGATGTTATCCTTTAAATTCCTTATGAACACATCAATCCTATGCTCCTCTAGAATATATTTTACCCTTATATTCGACTTTTTGGAAGTCCTCAATGTGCTCCATCATTTAACCCTTTTATTTGAGATTTATCAATTAGCTAAAAAAGGTGTTTATTTTTGTATCCTCATAATGTGTTGCCATTTAGTCCGTAAAAATTGCCCACGTGACAATTTGTTTTTGAGAGAAAATCCATTGGTAACATACAAATTGATTTGGTTCCAAATATAAAGTTTCAATGTGTACCTTTTGTGTGTTTTGCACATTATGGAGATCAAACTATTGCTCCATCTATAGTATCTATGTTACAGGATCCTTGCCATCAAACTTCCTCATAGTGATCTTTGGAACATGGTGGGTCTTTAATCCATTGTTAGAGTCTATGAAATCATGATTAACATTGCTTTTGTTCTCCTCATGAGTTTCCTTTAGTACCCGTTCACCATTAGTAAGCATGTCTTCTAGCAGCCTTGTAAAATCCATTTTCAAATCTTCTATGTGGCCTTTAAGTTTTTGTTCTATACCATCCATCTTAGCTTCCACATCATTCATCTTAGCTTCCACGCCTCTCTTTAAACCATCCATATTAGCTTCCACACATTTATTTAAACCATTCATCGTAGCTTCCATGCCATCCATATTAGCTTCCACCCCTTTCTTTAAACCATCAATCTTCGCTTTTGTTACATTTTGTGAGAGTGAATTTTGTTGCACCTGGTCTCGTAATTTTGATATATCATGTTGCATTTCTTCCTCTTATTCATGAGTCATGCTAGATCTTTCAGGTTTCTTTTTAGGTGTTTCCATATTCTTTCATCAAGGCATCAATTAATGATAATAATGCTTCACTATTCCCTTTGAATTCCTTCAAACCAATTTTTCAACCAAACTTAAGATTTTTTTTTTTTTAAATACACACCTTTTTTCACTTTGTAGGAGCTCGATATTGAATCTATGGTATATTTTCAATTTTGGATCTCCAAGAACTAAAATTATGTCCTACGGTAGTGCTCTAAGTCCTCTTTCCAACCTCGCAAGTCTAATCAAGATTGGATTCTCTAAGGAAGAGTTATGCCAAATCTCCCATGATGACCTGATTATAGACTGGTTCAGTAGAGTGAAAATTTTTGAAGTTCCACGTGTCACTTTTTTAACCTTAGGACTTAAAACAAATACAAGGAAACTATAGGTCATCCCCTTTGGGAAACTTATTACGAAATTCAATCTAATGCTCTGAGAGAAAGTTATGACGATTTTTCCGAGGTCACCTGTTTGAGATATAATTCGGGAGCGTGCAAAAACCCTAACTTCCTTGGATCCTATCTCGAAAAATATACTAAGGAAAGATCTAAAATTTTGACTCGAGGTTCATCGTGATTTCGGCTCAAACTGGTTTTAATTTCATATCCTAAAACATTGTAGCAAACAAATTATAGAAAACATGCCATGATGACCTATTTGGAGCAACGAAACCCTAGAATCCAAAGCTTTGATACCAAATGTTATATAATGAGCTCAAAAAATAGAAGATAAGATAGATCAATGACTTTAAAATCAACCTCTTCGAGGGGAAAACCTCATTTACGTTACACAAATGAACAATTCTTGGCTGATACAAATGACAAAACCTTCTTTCCATATATAGGAGTCGAAGGGGTTACAATATAATCAAAGACGACATAAAAATAATAATATAAGGGCACAATAGTAATAATAGTGGGCTTCTATGGGGCACAATAATAGCAATATGGGTACAATAGTGGCACAATAATAACAATAAGGGCTATAATGACAATAGTAATGGGGGAATCACTACTATTATAGGGACCTAACAAAAATTGATTTTGATTTAGTTAGTTCACAATTTTGTGAATATGAATCTTTCCATAAGACTTTTCAAAATTAAATCAATTAGATATAATGGTTTAATTTGCTAGTTTGTAATTTTTGTTGCTATTATGGTAAAAAATTATATTATATATGTTTTAAATATGTTTTACCAACTATCAAAATATACACTAAAGTTTACACGTTGAAGTGTAGAGGTCCTTGATTATGAACTTAGCATACCTCTATTGGGCATTCTGTTCCTACAACGTGAAGGCATATGTTATTGGAATTATGATCCATGTGTTTTCCTCGATGGAAACTCACTTATATATGGTAACTAGATGAATCAACAAGACAGATCAGAGGTCACATAATAATGGAACACAAAGATATCAGAGGTGAGAGAATGATGGAACACAAAGATATCAGAGGTGATAGAATGATGGAACAAAATAATGGTTAAAAGTTTGACACATGAAGATTGTGTTAGTGTTGTCCTTGATAGACAACCTATTTGATAAATGGACTACTTGATAAAGATATAAAAAAGATGTGACAAAATGCATGGGAGTTGTGTTTAAAGATGTGACAAAATGCAGGGCAATTTAGAAGAATCAGTTCAGATATGACAACAACTCACATTGTAACAGGTCTATCAAGAGGTAATAGAGTAATCACACAAAAGAACAGGATGATGGGACAAAGGATTCCAAATCAGAATCAAGCAATTGAAGAAAAATAATCTTTTAATTTGTATTAAGTTGTATACATTGTTTCACCTAGTCCAAGTAGTGTATACAAGCAGTTAAACATAACAAAAAGAGTGTATACATATGCACACACTTTCACAAGAGGAAAAATGTGTATGGGATGGAAAATTAAGGTGAAACAATATGAAGGATCGATACCATGATATTAGCCCACAATATTGAGTAGAATAAAAGTTACTTGATCTCGTCTAAGAGTACCATAGTTTCTAAGTGTTGTTTTGGTTCAAGGTATTGGAAAAGGCTCCAATTATATAAGGAGGTGAAGATCAAAGTGTGAAGGAGTACAACTAATGAATATCTCATGAAGAGTTAGATCAAAATAGAATATGCATGTTATGGGTTTTTGATGCTTTTCTTGATCTGAACTAAGTATGCGTCTGAGTGTTTGATGGTGGATGAGATCTAATGATGGATCAAGATCATAAGACCTAAAATGACTTATCATTATGTGATATGATAATGGATATGATAGATCTGAGTGCTAACAAATGTTTTTTCCTTTAAATGCTATGGTATGGGTATATCTAAAGTCTATAATAGCTACGAAGTTATAAGTTATTATTTGCAAATCTATATACTAGTTTTCCTTGGTGAAGACACGTATAAACACTCATTCAGCACTTCCAAGTAGCGTATGTAGAAGAACAACTGGTTGTTCAGATATGACTGATCTATCTTATCAGTGTTGTTGTTTTACTACTGTTTGTCAATGATGTATTCATTAGATTTGAAAGTAAAACTAATTGTATAAGGATATTGAGTCTGGTTGATTGATTGATTGAGTAATAAGTGTGATATTTGTTACTATCTATTTAGAACTATGTAATATGAAAGTAAATCTTCAGAATGTCTCTGGTTTGTTCTGCTTTTGGTTTAGAAGTTTGATGATTCAATATCTTTAGAGGTATACGTAGTCTGGGTTGCATAAAGTAGCATATACATGGAGGTTGGATTCATTGACATAGCGTATACATTTTGACATATGATTTTTGAAGTTGCAGTTGATTCTGGTTGTTGATGCAGTGTTAAGAGTTCAAATCTATGTACTTGTTACAATAATATCACTGTTCCAGTTGATTGGTTGAATTTTGATTAAGTGTCATTGATTGAGTTTTTAGTGATTGATTGATTCAGTTGTGGTTGATTCAGAAATTGATGATTGGGTTATACCAGAGGTTTCAGTGATTGACTGATTCAGTTGTGGTTTATTTAGAGATTAATGATTTAGTTTCATATTTGTTGAGTTTCAATGATTATTTGATTCATTTGAGTTAGAAGTTTCAATGATTGGTTCATTTAGAAAGTGATGGTTGGGTTTCAATTGTATCAGAGATTGATGATTGGGTTTCAGTTGATTGGTTGATGCAGATGTATTTGTTGGATGTATTGCAATGGTGATTGATTTTGAGCTTCAGTGTTACTGATGGGTCTAGTAGGAAACTTTGATGAAACGTGGCCTACATATTATGTTGATGTGTACCAGGAGTATCCATTCTGAAAATTTATGAAACATTGTCCCTCAAGGAAAATAAGGGTTGGATACTTCAGTCAGGAAATCGAAGATTCCTTCCAGCAGTGGATGGTGATTAGATCAGGGGGTTGGAGGTCCCTTCCAGTAGCAGTTGGAGAACGAGTGAAGGTTTTAGCCTTCTATAGGCCGACGCCTACGTACTGGTAAACATATCAGACAGTACAAGAACTAGGGGGTTGTATCTCCCTTCTAGTAGAAGCTGGAGAACGAGAGAAGGTTGTAGGCTTCTATAGGTGGTTTCTTGCATACTGGTATGAGTCTGCACCAGTACAAGATTGTAAACAATATTTCCTTTACATTAAAAGGAAGACAGAGACAACAACAAGTGGTTTTTCTCCTGCATTAGGTTTCCACCTTAAATCTTGGTGTTCATGTGTGTTGCTTTTGTGTGATGGTTTATTTATTACAAAACATGGCTAATGTTTATATAATGGTTAATAAAGTACTAATGCACTGACTGAAGACAAACATATTATGGATTAACTAAATTGTAATTTCACTGGATATACGCTAATTGTCTTAAGAACAGTCACATACACAGGCAGGTTCCTTTCATTAAAGTAGTGTATAGAATTCAAATGGAAAAATTTATTGATTTGTAAATACTAATTCACCCCCCACCCCCCCTCTCAGTATTTTTCCCAAAAATTGGTATCAGATCAAGTCCTTTTGTAGAAGCTTGATTGCTTGAAGGAGATCTGTCCAGAAAATGGGAAAGAAGCAAAAGAAGAAAGCACCTCAGAAGAAGAATGCATCTCAAAGGAACAGTGACTGTAGGAGAGACAATTGGATATTAGGTGGAAGAAAGAATTGATATTTAGAATCACCTCATATTGAAGATGAAGAAGAAAAAAAAGTATCAAGTACTAACTTTTGGTCTTTTGGTGATACATTTCTCTATTCATGCAATATTGAAGATAATGAAAGTGATAGTGAAAGAACTGAATTTTCTCTTATGGGTGAAAGTGAAAGATATTTAATAGAGACAGAAGTTAAAAGACTCACTGATAAAATTAGAGATCAACAAGATCTATTTGAAAAAGGGGAGTGTACCTTCAAAGAAGAAGTTACTAGGTTAAACGCTCAGTTGGAGGAAGGAAACAATGTAAGGAAGCAGTACAAGGAGAAGGAAGATCAATGTCAAAGGTTGCAGGATGAAGTGACATCATTGAGAAATGAAGTAAATGAAAAGGATACAAAAATCAATAAACTTAAAGATAGATATAGTTATTATGAAAGTCTTGAAGCTGAGGTCATCTCTCTAAAAGAAGATCTTGAAAATTCAAATAAGCAGAATGAAGAACTACCTCAAGCAAATGAAGAACAAGAAAATTAGATTCTCAAATTAAAAAAAAAAATGGAAGAAGGAAGAAAAGCTGAAGAAATCATGAAGAAGTAGTATCTAGAAAAGGAAGAGCAATATCAGGTTGAGGGAAATATCCTAAAAGGTAAATTAGAAGAAAAGGATAAAATTTTATGATTTCAAGACAGTACTAAGATTTTGGATAATATTATTAGCAGTCAAAGGTCTCCTGCCATCAAATCTGGTCTTGGTTTTCATGAAACTATTAAAGGTGAAACTAGCTCACAAACTGAGGCAAGGAACTCTAATGCAAAATATGAAATTCTTAACAAGGAGATAAGAGGTCAACCCCATCAACAACCAAGAAAAGAAAGTCTTCAAATAAAATTATTTACTCCTAACTATGGACTTGTTAATCGATTATTTCCTCTAATGAATAATGTTGAATGTTTTAGATGTCATAATTTTGGACATGTTGCAGCCATATGCAGAAGTATATTGTTTCAAGCTAATAACCATCTCACAGAAAGATCATCAGCTTCTAGGTACTTTAAGGGATATTGTTTTTCTTGCAATATGTTTGGTCACAAATCCATTGATTGATATAGAAGGAATATAAAACATAAAATATATTATGCTTGTAACAAGTTTGGGCATATAGAAAAAGAATCCAGGGACAATCCTAAGGATTTCCATAGACAATATGGTAAGAAATCAAATAAGCATATTTATATCAGAAAGTCTGAAAAAGATGAATCCATTGAGAATCAAGAAAAGGAAGGTCAGATAAGGTGTGATATTGCTCTCTGCTCATTTTAAGACAAAGATGATAGTGGATGTGCTCATCACATGACTGGAGACAAGAAAAAATTGGATTCTCTGATAAACAACCATCATGATAATGATATTCCTGGAACTAATGCTTCAACAAAAGTTCTAGGACTAGGTACAATAAGAACACACTCAGGAGGAACTGAAAGTATGAAATTTCAGTTTTCTAATTCTCATACACAAATATTATGAATACAAGTAGCGTATATATATGTTATTTTGAAACTACACAATTGCGTATATGTTGGTTTGATGAAGAAGCAGTGGGAGAGACTCAAAAAATGGGTCTAGTATGGTTTAGTCAATTATCAATTGTCTTCTCTATTTTTATGGTTGATGATTAGAGTCTTTGGATGTTATTTAGAAGTGATATTGAACCACATAAGTTGTTGATGACTTGATGTATAACTTGTTGATGATGATGCATTGATGATTCTTACTGATATATGCAATGATCAGTTCTGACAGTGAAAAGTTGGCACAGGTTTAGGGGGAGAATATGCTATTCATTGTTGGCATTATGTTTAGAAGTATTTCGTACATAATGATTCTTATCAATGGTGAGGATGCTTATGTTGTTGAAGTGTTTAAATGATACATAATGTTATGTTGTGATCATGGCTTGCCTATGATGAAATCTCAGATGATACTTATATTTCTTGGGCCACATAGTTGTTATTCAAAGCAGATTTACGCATGATTCAGATGATTCTTTTGATGATGCATATAGTACATGTGTTATGTTGCCTACAAAGTGATCTTCATAAGTTCAAGGAGAAGAACAAAGTTTGAGTACACATCTTCATTATTTGATGATGTTAAGTATGATGCTCTCATCATTCTTTCAAAGATGCATAAATTTCATATGGTGCAGTAATGGGTGAGGATTCCTATAGCTCTTGGATCTCACATGGTATATTGGTTGAGAATTTGATCTTGATGATATGAATAAAGTTTTACCGTGAGGTCATGATTTTCTTTTCTCATTGATGAGAAGCTAGATACATAGTATGCTGGATACATGGGTGATTACTTAAGTTGCATATTGGTAAATATTGTTGATTGGCTAAGAGAATGGTGTTATTGCAGGTTTCATGAAGACATATCTATTTGAAGACATGGATATTCAGAGACATTCCTTACTTAGTCACATAATGATGATGACTTCTTAATTTATGATGATAGGTTTGATTCTCACATATGTTGATTATCATGGTTAATGCTTATCAGATGTGGGATATTGGAAAAATCCCTAGTGAAGATACATTGTTTGATATATTGAGGGTTCTTGTGGAAAGATCATGCAGTTCTTTTTACGATAATGATGTTATGGTCATAGATAATGACTATCGTGGTTTCACATATATGATATGATGTGAATGATTTTGTGTTACTGCTTGGAGATATGAAATATGCTTAGTTGATTGATGCAAGGCTATGTTAAGGATTTTTCTACAAAGGAAAAAGAGAAAGTTGATCTTAAAAAGGTTAAGAGGATGAGTTGATATCTATATGCAACATACTTAGTCACAGGTTGATGATATTAAAGCTACATTGACATATCTTGTGAACTAATGGACATATACTGGTTGTTATTCTTGATGCTGTTGACAGATGCTTATGGTGCATATAATATATGGTGTACGATAATTGCTGATAATTATCATGATATTCTTTAGGTCTTTGGTCTTTTTTATAAAATTCATGTATATCATTTGATGTAAAGGTCATGTAAATACCCAAGATGCAATAATTGTCATATTCAGTCATGTATGGACTTTTGAGATCATGTCAAATTTGTATCCCCACTTGGTTGGGAGATTGATGCATGTATGAGTCATTAGTGATAGCAAGGTTATACTCACATAGTTGAGTTATAGAGTCATGTTATTATTTCAAAAATATTTCTGCAGACTCTGCATATTCTCAGGAGGAGCATGGATGGTATAGTGCATCTCATCATGTACTAAGTGGGAGTTTGATTAGAGAATTCAACATGTGCCTAGGGGGAGCATGATTAGTGTTCATATTCAGTCATTCAGATATGGAAGTCTTCATTTAACATTGGTCAACCCTTTTCCCTTGATGTCAAAGGGGGGAAGTAGTTTGGTGTTTGGAGAGTAGCTTGATGTTTTGAAAATCTTAGTGGTTGTCTTGATGTTATTCATAGGTTGTAGTGGCCAAATACCAAAGTGGTTTCCATCAAGTCCAAAAGGGGAGATTGGTGGCATTATGTTGCATGTGTTTTCCTTGATGGCAACTCACTTGTATATGGTAACTAGATGAATCTACAGGATAGATCATAGGTGATAGAATAATGGAACACAGAGATATCAAAGGTCACATAATGATGGCACACAGAAATATCATAGGTGATAGTATGATGGAACGAAATAATGGTTAAAGCTTTGATACATGAAGATTGATTTAGTGTTTTCCTTGATAGACAACCTATTTGATGAATGGACTACTTAATAAATATATAAACAGGATGTGACAAAATGCCTAGCAGTTGTGTTTACAGATGTGACAAAATGTAGGGCATTTCAAAAGAATTAGTTCAAAAATGATCACAAATCACATTGTAACAGGTCTATTAAGAGGTAGTAGAGTAATGGCACAAAAGAACAAGATGATGGGACAAAATATTTCTAATCAGAATAAAGAATTTGTAGCAAAAAAATGTTTTAAGTTGTATTAAGTTCTATACATTGTTTCACCTAGTCCAAGTAGCGTATACAAGTAGGTACACAGAACAAAAAGAGAGTATACGTATGCACGCACTTTCACAAGAAGAAAAGTGTGTATGGGATGGAAAATTAAGGTTGAAGAATACCAAGGGTCCATACCATGGTATTAGCCCGCAATATTGAGCCAAATAATGGTTACTTGATCTTGTCTAAGAATACCATAGGTTCTAAGTGTTGTTTTGGTCCGACGTATTGAAAAATGCTCTAAGTATATAAGGAGGCGAGGATAAAAGTGTGAAGGAGTACAAGTAATGAATATCTGATGAAGAGTTAGATCAAAAGAAAATATGCATGTTATGGGTTTTTTATGCAGCTTTGCTTGAACTGAACTAAGTATGCACTTGAGTGTTTGATGTTGGATGATATCTAATGATGGATCAGGATCATAAGACCTGAAATGACTTATCATTATGTGATCTGATAATGGATAGGCTAGATCTGAGTGCTAAAAAATGTTTTTTCCTTTAAATGCTATGATATGGGTATATCTAAAGTCTGGAATAGTTGTGAAGTTATAAATTATTATTTGTAGATCTATACTCTGATACGACTTGGTGAAGGCACGTATACATGCAGGTTTGACACTTCCAGGTAGCGTATGTAGAAGAAAAGCTGGTTGTTAAGAGATGATCGATCTATCTAATAAGTGTTGTTGTTTTTTTATTGTTTTCCAATGATGTCTTCATTAGATCTGAAATTAAAACTAATTGTATAATGAGAATGAGCTTGGTTGATTGATTGAGTAAGAAGGGTGATATTTGATGCTATCTGTTTAGAACTCTGTAATATGAAAGAAGATCTTCATAATGTCTTTGGTTAGTTCATTTTTTGTTTCAGAAGTTTGATGATTCGATATCCTTAGAGGTATATGCAGGTTGGGTTGCATAAAGTAGCGTATACATGCAGGTTGGCTTCATTGAAGTAGCGTATACATTCTGACATATTATTTTTGAAGTTGGAGTTGATTTTGTTTATTGATGTATTGTTATGAGTTCAGATGTATGTACTGGTTATAGTGATCTAACTGTTTAAGTTGATTGGTTGAATTTTCATTAAGTGTCGTTGATTGATTTTTTAGCGATTGATTGATTCAATTATGGTTGATTCAGAAATTGATGAGTGGGTTATGTTAGAGGTTTCAGTGATTGATTGATTCAGTTGTGGTTGATTCAAATATTGATGATATATTTTTAGAGTTGATGAGTTTTAGTGATTATTTGATTCATTTGAGTTAGAAGTTTCAATGATTGGTTGATTCAGAAAGTGATGATTGGGTTTCATTTATATCAGAGATTGATGATTGGGTTTCAATTGATTGGTTGATGCATATGTATTTCATGGATGTATTGCAGTGGTGATTGATTTTGAGCTTCAATGTTACTGATGGGTCCATTATGAAAATTTGATGAAACACGACCTACATATTGTGTTGATCTGTACAAGGAGTATCTAGTTTAAAAATTTATGAAACGTGTTCCCTAGAGGATACTAAGGGTTGGAGCCTTCAATGAGGAGGTCGAAGTTTCCTGCCAATAGTGGTTGGTGATTAGATCAGGGGGTTAGAGCTCCCTTCCAGTAGTAGTTGGAGAATGATTGAAGGTTGTAGCCTTGTGTATGCCAGTGCCTACGTACTGGTAAACATATGAGCCAGTACAAGGGCTAGGGGTTTGTAGCTCCCTTCTAGTAGAAGCTGGAGAGAGAGAGGGAGAAGATTGTAGCCTTATGTAGGTGGGTGCCTGCGTACTGGTATGATTTTGCACCAGTACAAGACTGTAAACAATATCTTATTTATATTAAAAGGAAGACAAAGAAAACAATAGTAGGTGGTTTCTCTCCCGCATTGGGTTTCCACCTTAAATATTAGTGTTCATGTGTGTTTATTATGTGTGATGATTTATTTATTACAACACATGGTTAATGTTTATCTAATGGTTAATAAAGTACTAATGCACTGGCCGAAGACAAACATATGATGGATTAACTAAATTGTAAGTTCACTGGATATACGCTAATTGTCTTAAGAATAGTCATGTACACGTGCATGTTCCTTTCACTAAAGTTGCGTATAGAATTTAGATGGAAATATTTATTTGTTTGTAAATGCTGATTCACCCCCCCCCCCTCTCCAGCTCAATATTTTTCGCAACATATGCATATGTACACATAGAAGCATGAATACCTAGATGCCTCAATGAGTTGTATTATTTTTTACTCTTTAAATAAAAGCCATGTTTTCTTACTTACAAGATCTATCATGGTAGGGAGGATTTTAGAAAAAAATACAAAGAGGATAATGTTGATGCCAAAGGGGTATGCTAGATTCAAAACCCATAGTTGTTATAGACATTTTTGGGCCCTACAAGCCCAAGCATGAAATGTCCATAAACCAAGGGCTCCAAAGTCCCTAAAAGTGTTGTTCTAACCCCTAAAGGAACAAGGTCAACAGATTACAACATCTCCCAGAAGTTCTCCATGAGAAACTGCTCAGAATTGGTCAAAACAGGATCATTGCAGCTGCTCCATTGGCTAAGTGCGTTGCATCTCACCCAAATACACTGTGAGGGTGCGTTGCATTTCAAAAGTCCCTTCTGTGGGGTGCGATGGGTGAGAAATGAAAAATGGCAGTGTCATTGCGTGAGGTGGAGAGGCAATGAAAGCTTCCAGAATCTTCTCCTATGACACTTGCCTCACTGAATTCGACCAACGATGAGTAAGAGGCCCTCAGTCTCCAAGTGGAAGCAAGAACTATCAGAGAGAAGACACTAATCAAATCACAAGATGACTCATCCCCCTTACAAATATCTATATATGGATCCCTCATCCCAGAGATCCAGAGGCTAGAATTTTGCATATTGTAAGGAATTGCTGTTGGTTTTCTGAGACAAACATAAGATTGTTGGGTGATCTAAGCTTTGTTTGAGGTGAAGAGGGGCTTCTTTGCTGGGAGGTTGATGCTGGGTCGGAACAACCAGTTGTAACTCCTCTCGGCTCTTTTCTTGTTTATCAATAAAAGCTATTTGAGTTTTCCTCCATGCTTTTGTGTTATTGATGCTTGTTACATTTGTATGGTCAATTTACATCTGACCCTAGATTGTTTATGATTATAGATCCATGTCTTTGTATAGTGCTATGCTTCTGTGATCTTACAGGTACTTTGTGAAGTTGGGCGTGCAAGGGAGCAGGTAGCTGTGGACTATCAAAGAAGAGAGGGATCAAATCAAGAGATTAGCGCAAGACAGAGGTTGGTCTTTCTGTTCCTCTCTATCTATAATTCATAAAGGAAAAACAAAAGTATCTTTTCTCTGTTTGTTTCTAAGGCAGCTGTCACACCTTAGTGGGATAGAGCAGTTCTGAATAGACACTTTTCCTTGTAACAAAATGGCGACTCAGCTGGGGACTTAATTAGTTTGTTTGTTTATCATTCTTTGTTGTTTGTTTCATAAACTTACAAGTAGCATTCAAACTGCATTTGCCATAACAAATGCAAAGTAGACAACTACTGCTTCAATCCATCTATTGGATCTGTTTATGATTTAAACAACTGATTCACAAACTATCTGATTTCCCTTGTGATAGCTCTTAGATCCTCCTTAGATCTACCCCTGATTGTTGCATTACTAATTGCTTTTTACTCAGCCAAAACCCAAGAACTGAACTGCAAACTATGACCCGGAACCCGAACAGAGTCTCGTTTCTGGCCCAGCGCAGGTACTGTTCAGAGATTCTGAATTTCAGCGCACTTCCCAAGTGGACAACCTGCGTTGCATTTCAGATTCTCTGTGTTACAGGTGCGCTGATCAGACTAGCTCTGTGCAGTTGTGGCTTCTGTGGTTCATTCTTTCCAGTTCTACTCTTGAATTTTGCTACCTGTGATCAGTATATGTCTGTTTGAAACCCCTTTTCCTTGTTGTTATTCCACCTCCTTTGTACAAAAGAACTGTAGATGTTTTTGTGTGTTTTTTGAGTCATTTACAGTCCTCCTTTGCAAAAGTAGCGTAATCGTACTGTCGTCCTTTGATTTGAAACTGTCACAAGTGTCGATTTCAATCGTAGGAAAGAGTTTGATTGCTATTGATGGTCGATTATCCTATTGCTATTGCTTTTGGTCTGAATTTGTAATTTTCTAGTGTCAAGAACAAGTATTCATTTCAAAATCGTAAGGTGTTGTAATCATCTCCATTTTTTGATTTCGAAAAGAAGCTTGTTGATATTTGTCACTTGAAAAGAAATTTAGATTTGTGCATCAACTTTCTTTTTAGCATTCATATACTAAGAAAGTCGAAAACAAATACATGCATGTGCATTTGCATATAGACAGTCTGATTGGCTTGATTTAGGAAAGTGCATTTAGAGTGTGCTCTTTGCTCTTTGTGAAAAGGTTCCGTCTTTATTTTCCCTAGTAGCTAGGATTTTCATTGCATAAAAGAGATAAAAAGTTTGTTTATCATCTTAGATTGCATTTTAGGAATTACATCTACATCTCGTGGTGAACCCGAAAGGGAAACTTCATAAACAAGATCAACTTAAAATAAATTCAATGAATCTAACAACGCTTTGGAACTTAACGCACAACATCTAGAAGTCTAGGCTAGAGACGTATTCCGACGTCGTAAAGCCTGGTAACTGTTGTTCTCACTGATGGTTGGGTGATTCCTCCACTTTGAGACGATAAGTGCCAGTACAGACTTATGCTCCCACGTACCGTCGAGTATATTTTGGGAGACCCCAATGGGCTTAATCCTTTTATCCATAGGAAGCCGTGTCTGTCGCCCTATCGATCGCAATGCACTGAACACAACATTCGGGAAGATTTACTGCCGTACCATAAAAAGTATTCTGTAGTTTTGCGATTGGTTTGGTAATCCCTCTACCTAGATTTCCAGAGCAGTCCCTTTCATTCCTTTTCAGACTCCTTAACGGAAAAGGTCCATCTGAGCACTTGTCACTTCAGAGTCATTAAAAATCGAAGGAGACTAGAGTCATCTTTTGTTTTTTCTGGACTCTTAAAAACTGAAAAAACAAGTTGTGTCAAAGCGTCTAAAATTTATTTTAAACGGAATATTCATTACCCTTTCCTGCGTTGATCTTGGGTTGAGAAAATGGAGTCCACCAACCAAGGAATTCCCCTTGGAGGAAATCCTAGTCCTTTCTCCTCTTGGGGAGATGTTGGTGCACCCCATATGGCCACATTGTCGCTTCCAGGACTGACAATTGGTTTGCCTGTATGGCTCTTCTCAACCTCTGTCATTCAGAACACCACAATTCCTGAACAATCGAATCAGCAACTAGACGAGTCCAGAGTTACCCACCAACCTTCTACTTCCTCAAATTCTTCCTCTCCTCCTTCCTCTTCGCTTGATGGGGCTGGTAAAGCCAAAATTCAAGTGCCTAAGGAAAATAAGAAGAAAGAGAAGAAGAAGAAGGAGCCAAAAGCGAATGGGGGAAATGAGTGTCGTCTAGCGAAAATCCACACACTGCACCGACCCGGCCTAAATCGCCATGTGTCATTTGCAAGGGAGACCACTATCACAGAGATTGTCCTTGCATCCCTCGGATCTTAAGGGACTAGTCTCCTCGTTTGCAAAACCCGGTGTCGTCAACCTCTGAGGATCATGTTGAAAACACACCGTCAACTAGTGAAAGTGAAGCCCCAGGACAAAAAGGAAAATATAGATTTCCTTATAAACTGTGCGAAGGCGATCATGCCATCCACCATTGTCCCTTCTTAGACGAAGCTAAAAGAGTTTTGGATGATCGTCCGGTTTCACTGTTACAACTTCCTCCTTGATATAAAAAACTCTTGCCGAGTCCGTCGCTAGTTGAAAATCCGGCTGGCCCGCTCAGGTGGTCGGCCGAAGCATCTATCATTGAAGATAAACCATCTGAATCCATACCAGACGAAAGTCAAAAGGTCGAGGCGGCAGTTGGCCCGGTCTTGCCTTCAGAGGTTCCACCTTGAGATAATACCGTCACTGAAGAGAACAAGGATGACACTGTCCAAATTCTTTTCATAAGCACAGACTCCAACGAACATGGGGGTAATTTACCCGTTCCTTTACCGCAGGAAGGAAGTTCGTCAGAGTCATACCCGACTGTCTATTCGGTCCCACCTCCAAGCAACCTAGTTGTCTCCTTCGACTGGAATCAACTAGGTAGACCCCGTCTACCAGCTAGTATACCATTCCAAATTATTGTTCAAATATATAGAATGGTTATGGCTGGTACCATCATAGATGAGGGGGCTTCTGTGAGTATCCTTTCCTCAATTGCTTGGAAAGCACTTGGTTCGCCATCGCTTTTGCCTGAGATGAGAAATCTGACAGGCTTTGATAAAGGAACCAGTCGACCGTTAGGGATCCTTTCCAATGTGCCCATAACATTGAGAGGGAAAACCGTTCAAATGAACGTGATGATAGTTCAAGGACCCCTGGATTACAATCTACTCCTTGGACGAGACTATATTTATTGCATGGGAGCAATTGTCTCCTCACTCTTTAGAGTAATGTGTTTTCCACACGAAGGAAGAGTGGTCAAGATCGTGGACCAGCTTTCATTTCCCGGATCATACAGAGCAAATAGTCAAATACCATCCCTAAATGGTCTTTTCATGCAAGAAATGTCTCAATCTCCAGTCCGTCCACCCGATGAGCGCGAGTGATTCGGGGGGACATGACTGAAACCCAGGGGGCATGCGCCCTGGTCTGCTTCGGTAGGAAAACTTCGGGTATAGGGTAGGTTTCCGCGAGAGAATATGACCTCTGTATTCCCATCCATGATTGGAAGAGGGAGTTGGACTGGAATAAGATCCTCTTGTCAAAGTTATGTGGGTTGGCGGGCATCGCCGCTCACCTTTGTTTATTTCGGTAGACATCGCCGGAGAAGTGTTTTGTTTACGTGCTAAATAGAACAATCTTTGGGTAGCCTGAAAGAGGTATAGCTTTCCTGATAAAACAAATGTTTTGTCAGCTCGAATAGAAGGTGACCTTGAAACTCTGTTTTATACCCGGGGGCATGCAAGCCTTTTGGCGTGCAAGCGAAGAGTGACTATTTATTTTTTAAATTTGTAGGACCTCTAACCCTTTAAAATCGTAGGATTGGTCATTTCCTAACTTGCATAAAGAAAGGATGTGGGGCAAAACTCTAAAAGTTGCCATTTTATATGAGACATTCTTATCACACGACTGGATTAATCAAGCAGTTTTAGCACAAAGTTCAAGCTCGTTAAAAAATAAACATAAGCCATGAGCAAATGTTTCCCTCTGTGTTTAAGCTCGTTAAAAAATGAACTATTCCCCGGTAAATAACCATCGTGAATGTAGTACTTCAGCCGTTAAAGCCTTGGTTGTGTTTGCACCGCCACCTCCACTTTTTCATTGGCCGATCATTCACCTCCATTTGATTGTTTAACCATTTTGAGGAACAGCTGTGAAGAGTGATTTCACTATCCATCCTTGTGACACTGCCGTGATTGGAAAATTCCAAACCTTACCTGGAATCTGCTGCTACCCGTTTTATCACTCGTTCCTCAAAAGACGAGTCTCCTTTAAGCTCTTTTCAACTGACTCATAAAATATGAAAAGATTGTTGAGCCATTGGCCTCTCCAGCTTGTTAAAGGGACAGGAAGTGCTATCCCTCCTCTAGATTTTAATCTTTTTGGACTTGAGGGATTATTACACAAAAAGATCGAGCGCTTGTTTTGTTCGGCTCATTAAAAGTATCGAAAATTCATCCCTTCTGTATTGTTTTATACTTTTTCGGACTTAAGGGATTAGATGACGAAAAAGGAATTTTGGAGTTACCTTTAAGTCCCTTTTCAGACTCTCTAAAATTGAAAAGGACCGAGTTATCTTTGTCGTTAAACTCGTTAAAAAGAATAATAGCGACAAACTTGTCTTTAGGCGAGAACGAGTTTCACTATCGCTAGGCTTGTTAAAACATAGCGATGGGTTTGCCCGAAGGGAAAGTTATAGAACAAGCATATGTTATCCTCCTCAAGCTTGACAAAAATAAAGAGGTACTAGTCAGCAATGACTGGGGAAAATTGGGAAGAAAACTCAAAGAAACTTTGTTGGTAGCAAGTCGCTCTTGAACATGACACTTCCACTCTGTGTCCGAGTTGGGTTGGGTTGTTTCATTCACTGGTCACATCACCATGGTCACGCCATACCATCCACATTTGGGGTTAATGCTACCAATCATGTTCAAGAGAATTCATTCAGAGAATTCACCTATGTCTCACCCACTACCATACATTATACTCCATTCTTTCATAATCGCCACCCTGAACCTTATATCACCAGATCGTTTTCACCTCCATTAAAATCATTTGCTCTATTCCGTGTCATTGATGTGGGATTCATTAAGGCCCTCCTGTGATGGATCACTTCTTGTCAACATCAACTCATTATCCAAGAAGTTGATCTAGGAACACCCCATTCAGTACTTTGAAGCTTGCATGCCTCAATGGCAAGTTTCTCACTTCCGGCGACAGGTTTACATCAATGGCCTTCGACCGAAAGATTTTGCGTGGTGTACGACGCCAAGTCCTTTATTCACACCACGTGAATTGTACTGCAGTACCTTGAGGGTCATTATCATTATCGGTGATTCCTCTCGTGCTTTTTAATAGTTTACATCATTGACTGGTAATCAAGCGATGTCTTTCCATGTTCGACTTCAGAACATTTCTCACATGGATCGACTTGTACTTTGAGTGAATATCGGACGAGATTGAAGACCCCGGATCTAGTTTCATCCATCTGGGCTGCGATATATATTTAGGAAAATAAAGACATTAAATGTACATCATTGCTGCACAGATAATCATCCACTCAAAAGGATGATGGCTCTATCAGAATCATCAGTCTACACTCAGACGATTGTCTGTCCTATGTACATGAAAATGAGTTTATAAAGCTGAGCATGGGAATGCCCACCTCAGCTAGATCATGAGAATATTATGAAGATAATGTATTGTATTGTATCTTATTACAGGTCTCCTCCCAGCATTGAAAGAACTTCGGATCCTCATAATAAAGCATTTCACCCGACACTAAAAGATTAACGGCCTCATACTTTAGGGGGCAACTGTTATAGATATTTTTGGGCCCTACAACCCCAAGCATGAAATGTCCATAAACCAAGGGCTCCTAAGTCCCTAAAAGTGTTGTTCTAACCCCTAAAGGAACAAGGTCAACAGATTACAACTTCTCCCAGAAGTTCTCCATGAGAAACTGCTCAGAATTGGTCAAAACAGGATCATTGCAGCTGCTCCACTGGCTAAGTGCGTTGCATCTCACCCAAATACACTATGAGGGTGCGTTTCATTTCAAAAGTCCCTTCTATGGGGTGCTATGGGCGAGAAATGACAAATGGCAGTGTCATTCTGCGAGGTGGAGAGGCAATGGAAGCTTCCAGAATCTTCTCCTATGACACTTGCCTCATTGAATTCGACCAACGATGAGTAAGAGGCCCTTAGTCTCCAAGTGGAAGCAAGAACTATTAGAGAGAAGACACTAATCAAATCAAAAGCTGACTCATCCCCCTTACAGATATCTATATATGGATCCCTCATTCCAGAGATCTAGAGGCTAGAATTTTGCATATTGTAAGGAATTGTTGTTGGTTTTCTGAGACAAACATCAGAATGTTGGGTGATCTAAGCTTTGTTTGAGGTGAAGAGGGGCTTCTTTGCTGGGAGGTTGATGCTGGGTCGGAACAACCGGTTGTAACTCCTCTTGGCTCTTTTCTTCTTTATCAATAAAAGCTATTTGAGTTTTCCTCCATGCTTTTGTGTTATTGATGCTTGTTACAATTGTATGGTCAATTTACATCTGACCCTAGATTGTTTATGATTATAGATCCATGTCTTTGTATAGTGCTATGCTTCTGTGATCTTACAGGTACTTTGTGAAGCTGGGCGTGCAAGGGAGCAGGTAGCTGTGGACTATCAAAGAAGAGAGGGATCAAATCAAGAGATTAGCGCAAGATAGAGGTTGGTCTTTCTGTTCCTCTGTATCTATAATTCATAAAGGAAAAACAAAAGTAGCTTTTCTCTGTTTGTTTCTAAGGCAGCTGTCACACCTTAGTGGGATAGAGCAGTTCTAAATAGACACTTTTCCCTGTAACAATAGCTATAAGTTATATTTTTGTTACATGATATGTCGTTTATATACATAGAAACTATGGTAAAGTTAGTCTTGTTGGCAATGATTTGATGGATTCTTTGATGCTTTCATTGGTTTTTAATGATAGGTTAAAAACCATAATTTATGAAGGCTCATACATTAAATATGGAATATAAGGTTGCCACGACTAAATATCTTGAAGAAGTTTGACTAGTTTTCTTATATTCTGTTTTAATGTGAAGATTATGCATTTAAGTTTTTTTGTTGGATGCTTATTATAAAATTTCATGCGCAATGATCTCGTTTTTGTTGATCTTTTGGAACCATAGACAATTCATTTGTATCATATCTATCTTGTAGGCTAATGAAGAGGTTGACTCTACAAAAGTTGGCAAAATTGACATGGTTGGTGTAACATCTTTTAAAGCTTCTACATGCACCTTTTATGACCATCTTATTCTTATGATGACTTGTAATATGATTATGAAATAGCTGTACTTCAGGCTATTGAATTTTCATATTAGGACTACTTTCATGAACTAGCAGATTCCAATAATTATACCTCTGAGGATTACACATCTGAGTACTAGTCAACAATAGATTTTTCAACAAACTGCCCATGATCATTATTTTCCCTGATGATGACTCATGATCATTACACAGTGCTTAGTCATAGTAAATTAAACATTACGAACCATTAATAGATATATATTTGAGATAGATAGGTGCAACAGGTGCTACTAATTTTTTTTTCATGTTTGTTGTTACATTTTTGGGGATGTCAGTGTCATGAAATATCCTCACCAGATGGAAATATGGTATTCTCAATGAATTAATATCATAGTGTACATAGTTAATGTTTTCTATTGCTAAAATTATACTTACATGAAAAGATCATATCCGAGTTTCACATTGATATAAAATATGGAAAACATGGAGGTTCTTTTGCACACACACACACACACACACACACATATGCATATGCATATTCATATGCATATGCATATGGATATACATATACATATACATATACATATACATATACATATACATATACATATACATATACATATACATATACATATACATATACATATATATATATATATATATATATATATATATATGTTTGTGTCAAGAGGTATTACAAAAACTCATTATTTCAATCTATTTTCTTCCTAATCAAAATTTTCATTGTATAGAATAATGTTGTGTTTATATGCATATGCATATGCATATACATATACATATACATATACATATACATATACATATACATATATATATACATATACATATACATATACATATACATATACATATATATATATATATATATGTTTGTGTCAAGAGGTATTACAAAAACTCATTCTTTCAATCTATTTTCTTCCTAATCAGAATTTTCATTGTATAGAATAATGTTGTCTTTATATGTACATTGTATTGTGAATTATGTATTGTATAAGGTAATATTATTAGTCTCTACATTTAATTTTTATCACCAACTTGATATAGTTGTCAGGTCAACCATCCAGTAATAAAATAACACATGTATTAATCTTATGTAGTCTTGTAATGTTAGTCTTTCAAATATAATAGAAAACCTAGATGACGTGATGAGTTTGAAATAATTAAAAGATTTAACAAGATAATAATTTGTGATATTCTATGTTTCTAGAAGAGCCACAACAACTACAAAAACAATGACATTGCAATCTTGTGGCTCTTGTTTAGTAAACAAATTACCAAGACTTTACAAAGTTTTATAATTGATTAAAAGTTGTAGAATTTACAATTTATAAAGTTTAAAGGTCTGGATTTTTAAAGTCTAATTCTTTCAAGTGTGTTAGCTCAATGGAAGAGCACATGCTTTATAGTAGGAGGTTGGTGGTTCGATTCCATCGTTCCTTGAAATAGTGACGGTCACTATCCACCATTAAAATCATTATTCATGACAGACCTTGAATATCACCATAACACCTATAGTTTTCATGATGCCACCTTTGGTGACATTCCATTTTTTGCTGACAGAGGCTAAGATCTGTCATCATTGCTGATATGAAATGGTGACAATCATTATCCATAATTATAAATCATTATTGGTGACAGACCTTAAATGTGACCACAACACCTATACTTTTGGCGATGCTACCTTTGTTGACTTTCAATTTTTGGTGATAGAGGCTCTTTAGACCATCACCAATGAGCTTATGGTGACATTTTTTGACCCTCACCAATGCCCTTTTTTCTTTTAGTGTATCATTGATTAATTCATATAATATATTAAAGCTTTTATGTCCCACCATTATTTATTAATTCATATATATTGTGGAATATAATAAAATGGTTGTCTAGAATAAGAAGGATATCTCTCTTCTACACGACTGAATTAATATTAATTTGGTTGTATACTTTACTATTAGAATTATTACTTTTTCTTTACAGGGACAATGTATTATTGTGCTGAGCATTGGTATTAGAATTTAATCTTTGCACACGACGGGGTGCATTTCGAAATTAACGTTAAGATATTAGTGTTAATATGCTATTATTATCATGTTCCATTGTGTGGAGCTTTAAATGTACAGAATATGGGGTATGTTTGTTGGTTTCCAAAACAAATGTAATACTTTTACACATTTCCTAGTCTTATGTTTATGGAGGACGAGGTATGTGCAGGAAAGTGGGGAATATTATTATGTTTTTTTGTGTAGAGTACAAAGTGTGAGCGGGGGAGAATTTACATAGGACGGGGTATTTGTATTATATTGGAAGCATATTTGTTTTCTAATGGTGATAAAAAAACTCGGAAATGAGTTATTTGCGGGAGAAAAGAGGGTTTCATGACTGATCTAATTGTGTTTTTTCCCTGAACAGGGTATGTGTGGGAAACTTCATTGTGTAGATCCTTGGCTACATGGAATGATTAATATTTTTAATTTCTATTGATGTTAATCTGTGAGAGGGAAGGTGGGACTCTAGACAGGTCATTGAGTGGAGATACTATTACAAATTTCCTATATCCACCCCTCCCCCATTTACCCAATTTCATCGGTTTTCTATGGTAAACCTGAGATGACAAGTTACTATGACATGACCCAACCTCCAAGATCTAGCTATGGAAGTGGAGCCAACAACTGATAACTCACAAACATTCCTCAAGGCTTACAAGACACTTAGGGGCCAAAGAACCACCATAGGTGACCCAACCCTAATTTGGGGCTACTATTCAATGACCTAGACTACGAACACCACTCTTGACACTGCTTGCATGCAGTTGAAGGGGTCCAACCATACCCACAATCCTTGCTCGAAGTGGTTGTGAACTAACTTGCTTAGTTCATTTCCTGTGACCCCTAGATCTGAGCCAAAACTCTAGGCCAGCGTCTAGAACCCTGCCTAGAACTACCTAAAACTTCTTAAAATAATAAGTAACATACGGAAAATTCTAAACATACAATACTTGAACAATAACTTGACCTAACCAAGCCTAACCATGACAGTCATTTCAGCAAACATATGGCGAACATGTAAGCTACAAGTCATGAATGCATATCTGGTCACAAGATTCTCAAACTTATTTGAGAATGACTAAGAAGGTATAATGCCATCAAATAATAGTTGCAATAACATTTGTTAGTTGATGCATTCATCAACCATTCATACATTCATCAAAACATCTCAAGAGCCATAAGTAATATACATCAAATAACAAACATGTAACTAGCATAGAAGCCATGAAAACATATCCATAATATCACCAACATAATCTCTGCAAATATACATGAATCACAATAGAGTAATAGCTCTAATTAACATACGAAAATACTAACCAAGTAAGGGACTTCCACATACCACCTGACCATATATTGTGTTGAACCAAATCTCTCTTTCATTCGATCACCCCTACACCATATTACAAGCATGAATGTGGGATTTCATTTGATAAACCAAAAAAATCAAAGGAGGCTTCCATAGGCCATCCACCAAAACCCTCAACCACAGTCGTTTTACCTCCATGGTCGGACATCATTAACACCAACCAAATCGATCTCTACCTATGTTTTCTAGGGCTCCAAGAACCAGTAACTCAACCCACAACCTTCCAAGGCTCTAAAGAATTTGTCCAATATGACTCTAGGGAATAGTATATTAACCCATAAAGGACTCCATATTTTTTGTCCCAACCTAGGCTCCAAGACTACTAACTTAACCCAAGTTGTTCTAGGGCTTTTAGAGCATTTTTTCCAACCCACAAGCATAAGGAATTATGAGTACCAACTAGAAAAAAAGAAAGTGGTAAAACCTAGAAGACTATGACTATCCAGGAAATGGATTGGCAAGGCTAAAATGACTATCAATCTAGGAAAATTTCCATGCGAATGACAACACATAACCAAAAAATCACATGCATATACCATGCAGCCATAAATCAACAAGGAAATCATACATGCAATTTGTTACCTGCAAATCAACCTAGTTGTAATTATTGATCCACCCATTCCCTTGTGCTTTCCTACTTTCCTTTTTCCTTGTTTCTCCAATCCAAGAGAAAACTAGAGTGCTCCAAGCACGATCCAAGAATGTTTAGTATGCAATATTATGAGAGAATGAGAGAATAGAAGAGAACTCCAAAACTGAACTAGCAAAAAGTTGTGAATTGATAATCAGAAGTATTTTTATCATTGAGGCCTCTATTTCCTTCATTTTTCTTCAATTTCCCTCACATGAAAATGTGTGACCCTTCATCTCCCTTTTCTCCTATTTTTCTTTATTTTATAAATAAAATGCCAAATAGTGCCACTTTTCATTTACCAATACCTTTTCTAATTTCCATAGCCATTTATTAAGCTCTAATGATACACATCACTATATTTACCCAACCTTAAGATTGGAATATGTGTCTCATGACCATTATCTTATTTTTTATTTACATAGGAAATCAACTAGGGGTTGTTACATTTAGAGATCAAATATTGCATGAAAGTTTACAGAGGACTCGGTATATAGTTGTTCAAAGCTTTTACTGTGCGGAGTACATGGTATGTGTGGGAGAGAAGTTGTGTAGAGATTTTGATTTTTTAGCTATGAATCTTTGCTGAATGATTAATTTTGGTGAATTCCATTGTCTAAGGTGGTGCACAGGGAATTGTTAAAATATTTATGATAATATTTGAGATTTGTTTTGCAAAAAGTGGATAATTGGGTTATACTGGATGCATATGTGTCTTATATTAATGATACAAATATGGGAAACGGGTTATGTGCAGGAGGTGGGGGTTTTGCAGGTGCTTTGATTGTGTTTTATTTCTAAGGGAATTTATGTTAGAATTTAATATTTGTGTACAATGGAGTTTGTGTGGATCTTTTATTATTTTATTTATTAACCCCCATAGGAAAAAAGTTAATGAAAACTAAGAACTATGTAAATTTCTACATATCCTCGATATCAGAAGTGACGTGAGCTTCATTTACTTGTCGCCTAATCTAAGAAGGGGGGAACGTTGACTATTTTCCATATTTATGATATATTGCATAATACATTTTTTATTTTCAATTGAGCCTAAAATACATCTCCAATTTATGTTTTTGTGTGATAGAACTATGCAGGATGAGAAGTGAATACGGAAGTATGAAATTTTTCCATAGAAATATTGCATTTGTTATTTTGTATAATCATTTTTTGGCATAAATCATAAAACAAAGGCTCTAAGTTTTATGAGGCTTTTGTTATATATTTTTAATAATAATAATAATAATAATAATAAAAAGAAATAACCTTTTCTTTAGCCTATGAATCCTAAATCAAATGTTCTAAATTTTATAAAGTTATTGTGGCATAATTTTAACATGTAACATGTTGGTAGTTGCGTTGGTCGGGTGTTGATCGTGCATTCTTTTTTTGGGGATGCTTTCTTGTGATTGCAATGATTTCACTTGTTATTAGAATTAATACTCCTATTTAGAGAATTGTGCGTTCAACTTGTTCGTGTAAGAGTTGTAAAATATCTGCTTCTTAAAACATATACATATTTTATGATATTCATATCAAGTACATTATGTCTCGTTTTTTGTTGACTCTATATCTCATTCATATAGAATATTTTTAGGCAAATCACTTATATCTATATCATTTTACTTGTTTTCATATACATTGTTTATGTTTTTCTTGTCGCTAAGCAATGTTCATAGTGAAACTAAATTACTTTTTTTTTTTAAACGTAATGGCTAAAGCAACAGTAAACAAGCATGTTTGAAGCATGATTGTTAAAGAATTGATGGATAAGTGTTCATTTCTTATAGAAAGAAATGGTCCAAATGCATTACCAAGGCATCATAATCTAGTTCATTCAAACACTTTTGCATATGAGGTGGGACATTGGATATTCGATAGTATGCGAACTCTATCACATTTTAGATACAATCAACAAAACTGCGTGAAGGAACAATAGAACATTTCAGTAATTTTTTACATCAAGGGATGACCAAATCCATACTATCTTATGAATGTGAATTGAATATAGATGCATTGATATATATGCATGGTGTAGACATCCGGGACGTTTACTTGGAAAGGATGACAAATCAGCTTCACATACTATTGTGGTGAAGGAAAGAGGACTTTGGGGAGACATATTTTGTATAAATTGGTTATCAAATTGGATAAAAATTCCCATAAGGATTTGGTTAAAGACAACAATGAAAACTATTTGCAATTTAATTCAGATTTGTGTGAAGAAAGTTATGACATATTATTCCATGAAGAGTATTCAATTTCCAAACATTTTGAGCCACTCATCTGCAAGAAAAATCATTCGATTTGATCTTATCATGAACCTATAATAAATATAATAACAAACGAATAAAAAAAACTTGGATGGATGAAAATAGATAAAAGCATGGGGAGTTCTATGGTTAAGATATTTTTCAGATTTAGGAATATTTATGCTGAAATCTATTTTGAAACAATATCCCAGTTGATGGAGAATGATTATGATGTTTATTTTTTATAATGCATAGTTTCATAGACTCTTTGCAACACAATAATGCATAATGATTTATTTTCATTAAGCTATATAGAAAAATACATGGAAAAAAAAAGCAGCTAAGAGATTTCTCAGAATAGGAAATCGGAAAGGATGTATTATACAAATAGAAATTGCATATGAAAAAGGAAAGATAAACAATAGTGTTTTTGTTTATTACCACATACGATATAGTTTCAACATAACTATATGCATATGGTCTACTAATAGTCTGGCTATTTGGTCTGAATTTCGTGCATTCCAAGAAGACGAACCGATATTCCATATTATGAAATTTGGTATGGTTTTAAGCCATTTGAATTATGAACCTCTCAAATAAATATTGCAATAAAAAAAAACATTCCATGTACTATTGAAATAGTTAACGAAAAGAAATTTATAGAAAAATTCAATGAAAAACATAGCAACATTAGTACGTCAAACTTCAAAAACATCGATGTCAATGATAATTGCATAGAAATTTATACAAAATTTGTCAATGCGAATAAGAAATCACAACTATCAATGCATAGAATAAAAGACATAAAAGAAACAAGGACGTTTTCGAAACAAATGTTCCTAGAAACTTATGAAAGTCATTAGATACTAGCTCTAAGAACATTAACATTGATGAAAATATTATGGAACTTAATACAAAGTATCTCAATAGAGGTAAAAGATCATATTCTTGATTGCGTGAACTCAAAAAATACATGAGAAACAAAAATGTAATCAAAATAAGACATATTACTAGAGGATCGGAACAACAAAAGTCAATAAAAGATAGCATATTTGTTAATGAACAAAAACTACCATCACATTTATTTGATTACACAATGGAGACATTAGTTGAAAAATAATATTTTAAGAAAATACAAGATGTTCCTATTTATTACTGTGCAATTTTCTATCAAAATATTGTTTAAAAGAGATTTCATCCAAATAAAAATTAGCGATGTGTCAAAAAATAAATGCATATGAAAAAGATGTAGAAAGGCACTAGACAATGACAAGTTATCAAATTTGTAGTTCCCAAATGAATTAGCCATAATAGAAAAATTTCTATAGTAAAAGAACTTTATGGATTAGGTGACCAATTGATATCATTATGATTACATTTTTTGCAAATATGAGAACTTAGACATCGTTTTAGAAAACCAAAATTGACATTGATTGGTGGAATAGTCAATGTACCTACTAACATATCTCAAATTCAAATTGCACTCCTTGGTGACATACACGAATCTAGTACTATGGTCATCGCAATTAAAAGATGTTTAGTTTTAAAAATCATATTTGTTGTTGGGAAAATATGTGTTCATAAAGTCATGAGGGCATTGATATGATTGTGTAAAAATCCAATCTATAGACCATCGAATGTCAAAATAAATGAAAAATGGAAACAAGTTTCTGATCAAAAAAAGATGCATATGCATGTGAGACAGATGCAGAAACATAAAGTTGTGAAGATAATGATTATTATGATGAAGATACAGTGACAAAGACAATGTTACATGGATATAGAGATTCATATAGTATTTATGATCTTTAGAATAATCAAATAGACGTTGCTTCTGGTGAAGGCTATAAGCCTTTGGGCATATTCAAAGATAAGTATTCAAAACATATGAGATTCCCCACACTGTTTTACCAAAAAAAAATGATTATAAATTGTTATAAGAAACTTTATATATCACGATATTGCTAAGTCAATAGTTTTGCATCAAGATCATGATTTTGTGTGTCATATAACAAATTTGTTTAATAAAATAGTGTGAAATATGCTCAATGATGTATTTAGTTGTGTTTGGAACTTTAACAGAAAAGGGTAGTTAAAAGGAAAAAAATAGTAGCTAAATACATTAAAAAAATGCTACTTTGAAACGCATTCTTGCATCAAACATTGTCTATATGGATCTTAGGAAAATACAAACATTGTGAGACTATTTTTCATATTTGCACAAGAAATTATATGCAATGATCTAATAATTAGGTCCACCCATTTTCCTTGTTTCGTTTAGTAGTGTTAAACACATATGGGAGCCTTTAGTAAAGGCTTTGCAACAAATACACTAACCAAAAAACCGTCTACTGAAATGATGTAGATGAAGGTGATACTGATACCTTGATAAGAAATGACCCCATCATGCATGTATGGTAATACAGAAGTGGAATGAAAGCTCTACATTAGTTAATTTCACATGCGTCCAAGTACTTTGGTGATATCATTGACTATTTATTTGTAACAAAATTCCAAAATTGAGGAAGCCAACATGAACATGGATTGATGGATATCGAAATTCAAAACTTCGTTGGCAGGTACTTGTGCTGTGATTCAATCAAACTGCCTATAAATTTGAAAAATTTCCAACATCATCATCAAACAAGAACTTGTATAAGAGGAAATTAGATGCATTGTAGGTTCAATTTTTTGATACTGCCAATGCCAAGAACATGAATACTTGAGCATATGGAATTCGATAATGCAAAGACAAAAGTGAATGCAAGAATGATATTTGATGCATTAGAGCATATGAAACATCATGAGACATATACATTTGATAATTTTCTGGAAAAAATAGGTATAGAAAAATTTGATCATATCCATGTAATTCGGTGTACTCTGAGATGAAGAACAATTTTGTTGAAAACATAACTAGTGGCAATTTGGACTAATGGCTTTACTCAACATATTCCATTAATCTAGCGCATAAATACTAATGCTGAATTTGTACTTGATTAATATGCTACAAATACTTATTATAGTCCATAGATGACAAAGCTAGATAAAAAAATGACGTGATGTTTAAATATGTGCGAAGAAAGTGTCAAAAAGACATGGTTGATGTCATCGAAATAATTGTAAGACTAGGAAATGATTTATTTAACTCACAACAAATGTTTGCACAACAAGTTGTATATATAGTGTTGATAATGCCATTGAATAGTAGTTTAAGAAAATGTATATTTATTTATACTTCAATAATATATGATCAATTTTTTTTACTAAAGAAAACAAGAGACATGCATGGAAAAATTTCGGGGCTAATATTCGTAGGCAGGCTAATTTTCAATTCTTTTTCAAAAAAAAAGATCCACCAAAATTTTACATTAGAAAATGATTTTACCTTAACAATTGCCAAATTTTATATAGAATAATATAAAATCATTAGAAATAAAAATATTTCTACAAACAAATGACCAAATATTTTACAGTTTGCATTTTAGGGACTAGTAAGATTTGCCAAGGTTTCTAAACTTTAAGATAAACTTCCATCCTTAAAATTCTTCCCGGAGACATGGAACGTGCCCTGAATGATTATGAAAACATAGCATGTTTATCAATTATTGATTTCTATTTGCAAAGACTAAAAAACATAGAAAATGTATGTTTAGAAAAATTTGCATTCTATCATAGATTGCAAGGAGAAACAAGAGGAAATGTTGACAAACCATATGTTATAAGGTACATAAAGTATAACAAACATATTGATTTTGATAGCTATTAGAGAGAACAGTTGATGTTGTCTGTCCCATATCATAGAGATGAAAATGTATTTATGGAACTATATTCAAGTTGGAAGAATACATGTTTATTATTTGAGAGAACCATAAAATGTAATGAGTGAAAATTCACCAAAAAAACAATGGAAAAGTGGACAAATATTGATTACATAGTTACCAAGCTTGAAAACAAAGAGAGTGAATTGTACAAAATAAATTTTTCTGCTTGTGACAAAATGGAAAATGAAAAACGTTATCGAAATTTCAATATCAAATAAGATATACTATATTTGCAAAAGGCTAAAACTAAAAAATCAATTGCTAAGAGATCTTATGGAGTTCTAAAGCAGTGACAAGTGTTACAAGAAACATAATTCTATAGAATCATGAGAATGCTTAATCGAGAATAGGCAAGAATAGTGAAAGAAATAGTTGATGACAAGAAAAAATTCCAAATGATCCATTGTATGTACTTGTAATAGGTGGTGGAAGGGTTGGAAAGATCTTTAGTGTTAAAGAAATATTCCAATCTCTAGTCCGCTTATACAATAACATGTTTGGATATGACCCATGTCAATTAAAAGGAATCGTCATAGCATACACAAGGAAAGAAACATTCAATACAGGTGGTATAACGCTGCATTATGAATTCTATTTACCACTTAACAAATTGGAATATCGTTTTCTTAAAGGTGAAATATTAGAAACATTGACAAAGCATTGTGAATGACTTCATATTATGCTAATAGATGAAGTGTCTTTGAGAGGTTCAACATTATTATACCATGTCGAAAAACGCTTGTACAAACTTAAGCATACTTTGTTGGCTTATTTCGGAAATATTGATGTCATATTTTCAAGTGACTTGTTCCAAGAACAACCAATAAAATGTTCTATGATTTTTGAGCAACTAATTTTAGCGGGCGAAAAACTAGTATACACCTTCTGGAAAGAGAAAGTCAAATGCTATGAATTACACACAACAATGCGTAAAATAGATAACAAGTTCATTGAAATTGTTAAGAAATTTCAATTAAATCAAATAACTGATGAATGCATAAACTATATAAATGATAAGTGCTACAAACCTACCCTAATGGATCCATTGTTTCGATATCTATTTTACAGAAACAAAGATGTACAAAAGAATAATGAAAAAATGTTGTCACATTTAAATGAAGAGCTAATCCTTATTGATGTAATTAACAAATATCACAATAAAAGATTAGGATTTGTTGCATATGAGAAGAAAATCATGTTACCGTCGAGAATACTTGTCAAATGCAATGTTCTTGTTGAACTATATTTAGGGAACTATAATTGTTATGAAACCAGCTCAAAAAGATAGAAAATATAGATCAATGACTTCAAAATCAGTCTTGTCGAGGTGGCAACCTCTTTTACATTACATAAATGAACATTATTGGATGATACAAATGGAAAAGCCTCATTTCTATATATAGGAGTCTAAGGGGTCACAATATAATCAAAGCTGACATAACAATAATACCCAGTCGCCTACATTAACACTTGTTTAATTGTGTTGTTGATCTGCCTGTTTTTTCATTCTATTCTGTGCTAAAGTGAGGTTATCCTTTAAGTGTTGGAGAAATTGTTGTTTTTGACGGTCTACCTTAACACCTTCATGAGATACATTATGACCCAAATATTACACCTCTTGTACTGCAAAGAAACATTTGGAGGCTTTTGCATATAATTGTTTCTCATCCAATAGTCTTAACACTCTATCAACATGTTGAATATGATCCATACAAGACTTGTTGTAGATTAGTATATCATAAAAAAATACTAACACAAATTTCCTAAGGAAGGGTTTGAAAATGGAATTCATCAAACATTGAAATGTAGAAGGTTTATAGGTAAGGCAAAAAGCATGACCAAAAATTCAAAACGACCCTCATGAGTTATAAATGTTGTTTTTGGAATGTCTTCAATATTCATTCTTATTTGATGATCTCCTTCATAAAGTTCGAACTTGCTGAAGTAAATTTCTCCATGCAATTCATCCAATAATTCAGTAATGAGAGGAATGGGGAATTTATCTTTAATAGTGAGCTTGTTGAGCTCCCTATAATCCATACACATGTGCCATGTACATCCTTCTTGTACACCAATACTACTAGAGCTGAGAAAGAACATTGACTAGGTTGAATTATACCAGCCTTTAGCATTTCTGCAACCATATATTCAATTTCACTCTTTTGTGCATAGGGATATCTGTAAGACCTGATGTTTTGAGGAACACTTCTTGGAATCAAATGAATAGCATGATCATGATCATGAATGGGTGGGCAGCCTTTGGGAGTCCCAAATACCTTGGAATGATTGTCCAAGACTTTTTGGAGCTCTGGAGAAATAGATGATTTCGTTGTAGGAAGCTCTAATGAACATAATTGCACGATTACGCCACATTATTCTTTCTTTAGAAAAAATTTCATGCAATAAGAGCTGATTATCTTTCCCGATTTCCATGCGATATCGCTCAATTCAACTTCCTTTCGTTCTGAAAAAAATTTCAAGAAAAGTTCTTGAAATTTAAAAGTTATCATACCCAAAGATTGTCGCCATTGGACTCTGAGTACAAAATCAACACCACCCATTGGAATGGAAAGAATTGGACTATTCAACACATATTCTCCCATGGATATCTTGATATTATGGAACTTTCCAAAACAATTTATGGTTATTCCATTTGCAACCATCACTTGAGACTCTGGTGCTGGATATAGGAAGCAATTCAATTCCTTTGCTATCTTACACTGAATAAATTATGGGCACTGCCCAAATCAATCAACACTATTACCTTTTTCTTCTTGATATGTGATGATAGTTTGAGGAGTGGTTATTCCGATCAATGCATTACAAGATGTGGCCAGATTCATTACTTCTTTCTCTAGGCATTGTTCCTAGTGTGTATCCTCTTCTTTTGATGTTTCTTGTTCCTTTTCTTCTTCCTGTTCACAATCTATGTAAAATAATTTCTTCTCGGCACACTTATGGCCTTTAGTGTATTTATTATCACAATTATAACAAAGCCCTTTTTCTCTTTTTTCTTCCAATTGTTGTGGTGTTAACCTTGTAGGTTGTGGAAGGCTAGGGGAAACAACACTTCCATCTTTAGAGTTGTGATTGGTAGGCTTCCTTGTTGCCATAATTTTTCTTTTAATTTTTCTTGCCAACCTAAATGCCTCCTCTAATGAATCAGGTTCCCGAAGGTGAACCTCATGTTGTATGTTTTCATTTAATGTCCCTATGAACACATAAATCCTATGCTCCTCCGTATTATGTTTTACCCTTATATTCAATTTTTGGAAGTCCTCAATGTGCTGCACCATTGAACCTTTTTGTTTGAGATTTATCAATTGGCTAAAAAATGTGTTGCTTTTTGTATCCTCATAATGTGCTATAATTTCTTCCGTAAAAATTTCCCAAGTGACAATTTGTCTACAAGATAAAAACCATTGATACCATACAAATTGATTGGGTTCAAATATAAAGTTGTGATGCATACCTTTTGTGTGTTTTTCACATTATGGAGATCGAAATATTGCTCCATATATAGTATCCATGTTATGGGATCCTTGCCATCAAACTTGCTCATATCGATCATTGGAATGTGATGGGTCTTTATTCCAATGTTAGAGTCTATGAAATCATGATTGACATTTCTTTTGTTGTCATCATGAGTTTTCTGTACTACCTTTTCGCCATTAGGAAGCCTTTCTTGTAGCAGCTTTTTCAAACCTTCCTTCAAACCTTTCCCATCTTTCTTCAAATCTTCAATGTTTTCATTCTTTGAATCATGATTAACATTTCTTTTGTTCACATTATGTGTTTTCTCTACTACCTTTTCACCATTAGGAAGCCTTTCATGTAGTAAATTTCTCAAACCTTCCCTCCAACATTCCATATCTCTCTTCCAATATTCAATGTTGTCTTTCATACCATCTATGTTATCTTCCATATCTTTCTTTAAACCATCCATCTTAGCTTCAGTTACATTTTGTGAGAGTGAATCTTTTTGCACTTGGTCTCGTAATTTTGATATATCATGTTGCATTTATTCCTCTTCTTCATGAGTCATGTTAGCGCTTTCAGGTTGCTTACTAGGTGTTTCCATTTTCTTTCTCTAGGGAATAAATTAATGATAATTATTCTTCATTATGCCCTTTGAATTTCTTCAAACTATTTCTTCAAACCAAACTTATGCAAAATTTAAAAAAAAAAAAACTACACACCTTTTCTCACTTTGTAGGAGATCAATATTTAATCTGATATATCCCTGAAATTTTGGATCTCCAAGGTATGAAATTGCAAATTATGGTATCCCTCTAAGTTCTATTTCCAATGCCACCAGTCTAATTTAAATTGGATTCTACAAGAAAGTGTTATGCCCAATCTCCCAAGACGACCTGACTATGCACGTTTTTAGTAGAGAATACTTGTATGAATAGCCACATGTCACCGTTTCAACCTTCGTACCTCACAATGATGAAAATAAAACTATAGCCAATCCTCTTTCTTTAACATCTTACAAAATTTTAATCTGATACTCAGAGTGAAAGTTATCATGATTTTCCCAAGGTCACCTGTTTGGGATGTAATTCGGGAGCCCACACAAACCCTGACTTCCTTGGATCATATCTCTGCAAATATAGTGAGACAAGATCTAAAATGTGGACCCAAGCTTCATCAAGTGTTTGCATCAAATGGATTTTAATTTCATAGTCTGAAGCTTTGTAGAAAAATAATTATAGCGAAAATTCCATGATCACTTGTTTGTGATGGAATTCTGGAGCTTGTCAAAACACTAACGTCCTCAGATCATATCTCCGAAACTATAGCGAGACAATATCCAAAATTCATACCTGAGGTTAAGAACGATTTCAGCTCAAATGGGTTGTTTTTCTAGCTTCTAAAACTTCGCAGAGAAAAAATTGTAGTGAAAATTCCGTGATGGCTTGTTTGGAGTAGCGAAACCCTAGAATCCAAAGATCTGATACCAAATCTTGTGAAACCAACTCAAAAAGATAGAAAAGATAGATGAACGACTTCAAAATAAGCCTCTTCAAGGGGGAAGCCTCCTTTACATTACACAAATGAACAATTATTGGATGATACAAATGACAATACCTCCTTTCTATATATAGGAGTCTAGGTGGTCCCAATATAATCAGAGTCTACATAACAATAATATTGTAGGGGAACAACAATAACAATAGTGGGCTTCTATGGGGCACAATAATAACAACATGGGGACTACGTGGGTACAGCCATACAATAATGGAGTTGCACTAATAACAATAAGGGGCTACACTAGTAGTATATGGACGTAACAATAATACAAAATATGGTCTCGCTAATGGCATTGATGGGATATGTAAAAAATATATGAAAACTAACAATAATGTTGATCTCCCATGGATAGATTTTGTAAATATAGATATCAAAAAAATTCAAAGAAGAAAGTATCATGAACTATATGATGAAATTGTTTCATCTGATTGGACTTCAATATTGCATGTTTCTATTGACATGTAATAACAAGAGCTTTACAACTATAGTGCGCAAGAACTTTCTAATATAGCTATCTTGTGCTAGAAAAATCCGTTGATCATTAGGTTAAACTTTGAATGGAATTGCATTTGATCCAAGTGGCATATCAACAAATGGATTAGTTTATACAACATTTCCACCCGTTAGAATGATGGAATTGTTGTATATTCTTCAAAGAATAACATAAAAAATATTTTGTGTAAATAAGAAAGTATTATAAGAAATGAAACACTTGAGAACTGAAGCACCATGGAAATTACGGTACATAGAGAAGTCAATAGAAAATGTAAATACTTTAATGATTACATGTTTAAATATGAAAATTGTACGTTCTCATGTGAATGACCTTGTGCATGATGCAGATTGAATGAATGCTATGATTTCATGTATCTAAGAAACACATTTAAAACATCCACCATCTAATACTGCATTTCATAAATTCAATTTCAACATATCAAATTATCTTCATGGAGTACTTACTTGTATACAAGAGAACATAGACATTGTATTAATGAAAAAAAATTGCAATAACATAATCAAACTTGTTTTGTTGGAAGTATATTTCCAATATCGAATATGCACAATAAATGTATTTGTGGCAGCACTTATACCTGATTCTGTAATCATTGAAAACATAAAAAAAGGCACAATTTTCATTTGGTGATTTCATGTTTACACTTATTGGATATTTCAATATCCACATTAATTAAAATAATAATAGAAGTAATCAACTATTAGAATATATGTGGTTTGAGAAATTCCAAAAAATAACAAGGAATTTTATTTCTGGGAAAAGAACAATTATTTTTCACATTTCGACAAATTTCCCTCTTCAGCAATGTCATTCTCATGTTTCACATTTGTACTAGAGTGACCATGATGCATTACATGATTCATTACACTTGGAGTAATTGAAAGATTGAAAAATCCATATATATATATATATACACACACACACACACACATATATATATATATATGAAAGCAATAAAGTTCATAAGAAATTGTAAGTGCAGTATAGGACACTTTTGTAAATTTTAGATATTTTCGTGTAGGCAGTAACCATAGATTTATTTATTTGTTATCAATCGTAGTCCAAAATGAATAAATAATTAATGCTATTGTTAATGTTAATGAACAAACATTTCCTTTAGATGTGCAATTGCAGGAAGAAATCATAGAAGTTGAGAAAGAGATATTCTATCAAAGTGTTAAATTCCAAATAACAGTTGTTCCTATAAAACATTGGATAAGGAAAAGTTAAAGAAAATTGTTTGAAGAAGGTGTAATTTCTGAAAATAATCAATAGTTAAGAAATAAGGACGCATGATTTTACATAGTGTAAGTTTCAGCCCATTTTAGACCACCACCAATGGCCCACATGGGCCCAACTTGTAATTTTCGCCCAGCATTTACCTTGCAGTGTTTATTTTTTTGTTTAGTAGTAATCAAACATTCATAATTTTTATATATGTTACTCCCAATTCATTTAATCTCTTAATGCAGGTTTTTCACTTTTCATTACAAATGGATTTTTCATAGAATGTTTGGAAGATTCCAATTAATTCACTTTTGGGCCTAAGTATAAATGATTTCATAAACCCTTTAGATATCGAATGATATTTTCTATATCCAAAATTACCGAGATGGAATACATATCTAATTTTTGTATGCTATTTTCTATTTTTTTCTTCTGCTTTTTTCTTTTCTGGCACATAGCTTTGTTTGAGAGTCACATTGTCACTTATTACATGTACTTAATTAGTTATCATATTTTTTCCACAATGTAGAGGCACAAAGTTAAAGACGCAAAAGAACTGAAAAGGAAACTATGAATATGCTAGTGAACAACGATATCAAAATTTGAATTATACACCTTTTTAAAAAACTCATCTCTCTATGAAAATTACAATACAATTTACCAATTTTTTGAACAATTCCAACATAATGGCTCTTTTGTTAATAGAAATGAACATAATGGCTCTTTCATTAATAACTATTTGGTTGTTGAAAATTTGTTTTGACTTTGATGTTTATTTTAATCATAGCTATGGTAATTACAATTTTAATTTGAATACAAATGTTGTTATATGAATGAAATATTTTAGTTTGTTATAAAACATAGTAAAGTGCATTTTTACTTTGAATATGTTCATGTAGCTTTGACCAATCTTTCCAATTTGATTTTTTCTCTTATTTATAGGACTAGAAAAATTGAACATTAACAAATTGTTTTAACAAACAACTAAAATTGATATCTAATACCTGAAATCATTATGTATTTTATGTGGTGAAATCTCTGGTTTCAACTCTCTGTCCCTCATCCCACCTTTTTTTTTTTGCAAATAAACTGTAACTGCATTAATCTTGTTATCATTGAGAAAATAAAATGTGAAATGACATTCAACTACTATTGATTTTAATGATATGAAATGAGGTTTAACTACTCTAGGGGAACATGTTTTATTAATATGCTAGATCACATTCTATTTTGATTAACCAAAGCTCTCATATCAATAAATACAAGTTTTTTGTTTGGAATTTATCCAAATAAGTAACGTGTACTTAGGACATACCATGTAAAATTCTTTTACAATTTACTAATTTTGGATTAGATAGTTGCACATTTGGCCATTGTTCTCATATTATTCAACATTAACCGAACTTAGTTCTTCATACAATATATGAAATCATTTTGTATCTTGTTTGACAAAATCTTTGCTTTCAACTCTCTAGCACTCCTCTCTTGTCTCGCCATCATTTTTGCAAAATAACTTGTAACTACGTTAATCTTGTCATAATTTGTAGGAATTTATAGGGTAAGTTCCTCAGAAAGAATACCAAAAGGACACCGCTCACAACCAGATCTCAAATCAATACACCAATATTTTTGACGTGGTTAAAACCCTCAAAGTGCAAGGAGGGAAACAGTCCACGGCCTGTCCCAACGTGGGTACTACAGGCAATTTATTAATCAAAGAATGAAAATTTACATAAGCTTCTCTCATGCACGAATTACCCGAACAATGACCCTCCATGCGCTTTAAATAGAACTCATGGACCAATCGGGTGTCAAGCCACGGATCAAGTGTCGGTAATACCGAGGTGAGAGTGAACCGTCGGATCACTACATATCGTGACCGTCGGATTGTAAGTTACAAAATGTACAACGGTAAAGAAACACACTTTACCTAACTCTAACCTAACTCTGTACTAGACCAAGTTGAACTTAACTATATCCTATGTGTCGGAATATCCTAACATCCCCCCTTAAGAACAACTTGGGATAGGATTGAAGGATTTACAAATATGACACAATAGGAGAAGGAAGGAGGCACTAGAGCCTATCCCCCCTTAGTGACAACTTCCTGAACTCCAAGCATATATCGAAGTTTAGTGAACTTCGCCTCTGTGAGAGCCTTTGTGAAGATGTCTGCAACCTGATCATCTGTTGGACAATATTGCACTTCAAGAACATGGTCATGAATGAGCTTTCTGATGAAGTGCATGTGTAGTTCAATGTGTTTGCTACGCTGATGCTGGACTGGATCTTTGCATAGCTGAATGGCACTTTGATTATCACACCAAAGTGTGGTTGGATGCTGCTGCTCAAAGCCAAACTCTGATAGGATCTGACGAAGCCACAAGGCTTCCTTACTAGCTTCCACGGCACCACGATACTCTGCTTCTGCTGACGAAAGAGAAATGGCAGCCTGTTTCTTACAAGCCCATGTAATAGGTCCTGAACCAAGAGTGAAGACATAACCGGCAGTAGACTTCCGATCATCAGGGTCACCAGCCCAATCAGGATCAGTGAAACCAACTAACAGAGGAGCTGCTTTGGCACTGTAATGAATCCCAAACTGTACTGTACCTCGAACATAACGAAGTATTCTTTTAGCTGCTTTCCAATGACTTTCACGGGGGTTTTGCGTAAAACGAGCAACAAGGCCAACAGCAAAGGAAAGATCAGGACGAGTATGGGTTAAATACAAGAGTTTTCCGACAAGTTGACGGTATAAGGTAGCATCAACTTCAGGAGAAGTACAAGAGACTGAAAGTTTGACTCCAGACTGAAAGGGAGAAGGGGCTGGCTTACAGTCTTCCATGTGAAAATGACGAAGAATATCACAAGCATACTTGGACTGGGAAAGGAAAATACCCTCCTGGGATTGCAAGACTTGAAGACCGAGAAAATAGTGTAAGTGTCCAAAGTCTGTCATTTCAAATTTCTTTTTAAGGCTGGACTTCACATGGTTTATAAGGTTGGGATCACTACCAGTAAGAATAAGATCATCAACATAAAGAACAAGGATGATAAGAGAGTTGCCCACTTTCTTGGTGTAGACAGTATTGTCAGAATGACACCTAGAAAAGCCAGATTCTAAAAGAAAGCTATCCATTTTGGCATACCAAGCCCGAGGAGCTTGCTTGAGGCCATAAAGGGATTTCTTAAGTCGACAAACAAGGCTGGAGTCTGTTTGTATGAAGCCAATGGGTTGTTCCATATAGATTTCTTCCTGCAAGTCCCCATGCAAGAAGGCAGATTTAACATCCATCTGATGGACTTCCCATTTTAAAGAGGCAGCAAGGGAAAGAACAAGGCGGATAGAGTTCATTTTGGCAACAGGGGAGAAGGTTTTAGTGTAGTCAATGCCTTCAACCTGTGAAAAGCCCTTAGCAACGAGACGAGCTTTATGTTTATCAACTTTCCCATCTGGTCCATACTTGGTTCTGTAAACCCATTTACATCTAACAAGTTTGCGTCCCTTAGGTAGAGGAACAAGATCCCATGTATCATTTGTCATCAATGAATGATATTCTTCATTCATAGCTGCTTCCCAATGTGGATGGCCTGAAGCTTCTGCAAAAGTGTCAGGATCATGATTTACTGGAGCTTGAGCCAGTAAAGAAGAGGCTCTTTCAAACTGAGAACGTGTACGTCGCTGATCTGTAGGATCACCGGCAAGATCACCTGCTGCATCCCGAGTAGCACGGACCCATCGTGGAAGTTGAGGATCCTGAGAAGGTGGGGGAGGATTATCATCCTCGCTTTCATCATCTGAAGAAGAAATGTTTTCAAAGGTAGAAGAGATAGGAAGAGGTGGCACATCCGCCGGACTAGGCTCACAGGCCGATTTATTTTCATCAAACTTTACATCTCTTCTAATGATAACATTTTTGGACTTAAATGGAATAAGTCTATAACCTTTTACATCTTCAGAATATCCAACAAAAGTACATTTCTCACTCTTAGGTTCTAAAGCTTTATGCTTTTCATCTGGAATATGGGCCCATGCTTCACTTCCAAACACACGAAAGTGACTTACATCTGGTTTAATGGAACTCCAAGCTTCTTCTGGAGTGATATTCTCTAGAATCTTAGTAGGAGTGCGATTGATTATATAATTTGCACAATTAATTGCTTCGGCCCAAAAACTAAGACTGAGTCCTTTAGATTGCAGCATACAATTAGCCATTTCCTTTAAGGTGCGATTTTTCCTTTCAGCTACACCGTTTTGTTGTGGAGTGTATGGAACAGTATGTTACATTTGAATTCCATTTTCGGTGCAAAAGTTGATGAATGTGTTTTTAACATATTCTCCACCATTATCAGTTCTTAGCTTAAGAATTTGATGTCCAGATTGTTTTTCAACAAAGGCTTTGAAGGCCAAAAAGGTGTTAAATACTTCGCTCTTGAGTTTTAAGAAGTATACCCAAGTGCGTCTGGAGAAATCATCAATGAAAGTTAAGAAGTACTTGCAGCCAGAGAATGAAGCAACAGGAAGAGGACCACATAAATCACTGTGCACAAGCTGTAAAGGGGCTGAGGCGTGCCAAGAGGCACGTTTTTCAAAACTGTCCCGATGATGTTTTCCGAGTACACATCCGGAACAAACACCATCTCTGCAAGATACCATAGGAAGACCTGTCACCATATTTTCTTTACATAGATGCTGAAGGGAGCGATAGTTTAAGTGACCAAATCGCTCATGCCAAAGTTTGCTCACTTCATCATTATGAGCAATAAATACTGAGGGAAGATTTGATGACCCAAAGTTGTGAAACTTATACAACCTTTTGGAATCATCAGCAAGACCAGTAGCTAGAATCTGTTTAGGATCTTTTAGATCCTTGATTACAACATCATGAGGTGAAAATTCAACAATTTTACCTTCACCTGAATGAGTTATCTGATAGACAGATAGGAGGTTGCAGGATAAGGTTGGAACACATAATACATCATTAAACTGACCATTGTCTAGATGAACAGTTCCAGTCCCTACAACATGAAGAGATCTATCATAACCAACATATATATTTTTGGTGTTACAATCATTTAAAGAAGAAAACATGGCTTGGTTTTTGGCCATGTGACAAGAGGCTCCAGAATCAATGAGCCACTCATGAGAATGAGAAGAAGAAGAAGATACATTTAATGCATAACCAGACTGAGATGATTGACAATGACATGCAGAAAGTGCCATTCCGGAAGTTGAAGTTGAAGTTGAAGTAGGCTCCACATGGATGTTATGTTTCTTCATTCTGGCTTCCAAGGCTTCCATCTTCTTAAAGCATTTAGATTCTAAGTGGCCATCTCGATTACAAAAGTTACAATGTCTATCAGTCTTCTTCCATTTGTTTTTATTGGTCTTATCATTTTGCTGAAATGATCTTTCATTTTGAGGCTGAGATGGTTTAGGACCATTCTTTTGAGGATATGACTTCTTAGGATTCTTTGAATTTGGTTGCTGCTGGGCGGCTAACGCTTTTGTGGAAGAGTTTCCAAGATTAAGAAGACCAAGGTGTAAGAGTTTTTCTTGTTCTCTTATTAAGGAATCACAAAAGGAGTCAAAGGAAGGGGCCTTGTATTCTTGTCCTTGACAAATGAAAGCTTCCCTTGTAGAATGGAAGGTGGAAACAAATACAGAGTAGGCTGGTCCCAACTTAGTAAGGATGGAATAAATAAGGTTACCATCTTCTTTCTTAACTTTAACACCTTCCAAAAGATATCTAAGGGTCTTGAATTTGGACAAGAAATCTTCAATGCAAGAAAAATTATTAGGATCCAAAGTAAGCAGCTCATTTTCAAGTTGATGGGCTCTAATTTCATTTTTAATCTTAAAAACTTTAGCGAGTTTTTCTAATGCTTCATGAGGAGTCTCAAGTTCTGCAATGTGGAATCTAAGATCAGGAGAAATAGACATCCCTATCAAACCACGTGCTTGATCTTGTCTATTTTCCCATTTTGCAGCCTTGTCTTCATCTTTTGGTTTCTTCTCTTGGTCTGTGGCTATTCTGTAGAGACCTTTACTTCTAAGTAAATCTTCCATGTAGGCTACCCATTGGAAGTAGTTAGTGCTGTCAAGAATGACTTGGCATGGACTTTCCATTTTTTTGGAAAAAAAACTGAAGCTGAAGATGCTGAAAGTAAGTGTTCCAATGGATAGATCTCGAAAAAATAGGCGGTTTTAAAAAAAACGGCTCTGAAAAAGGCTTCCGGATGAAGAAGTTATGGCTTTTTAAAAAAAATTGTTGAAGTTGCCGGCAAAGTGCGCGAATGTGCGGGAATGAAAAAATCCGCCCCCACAAAATGGAGACTTGAACCCAAGACCTCTAGTCTCTTAAAATAGCTTTGAACCAATTTATCTATACAAAAAATTTGAGAGAGAGAGAGAGAGATAGAGAGAGAGAGAGAGAGAGAGGGGGGGGGGCCTTGGTTTGCGTGCTTGCCTTGAGAAAGCTCTTTTTCCCTACAAAACACAAAACACAAAACCCAACACGAATATGCAAAGAAAAACGAACCTTGCGGCTCGAAGTTAGCTTTAGCCAAAAAACTAGAAATTTAAAAAAAAAATCTCAAAGTTAGCTTTAGCCGAAAAACTAAATATTTTTCTCAATGTTTCTGATTTTCCGAGATCACACTAAGGTGCAGGGAAAAGAGCATACGCATGAGAAAAAATCCTTCCTTTCTGTTTCTGATTTGCCCAGATCGCACAGAGTCGCAGGGCAAAGAGCATACGCAGAAATGAAAGGTATAGATTCGGTTTTAAAAAAAAGGGCTAAATAAACCGAAACCGAAATAAGCAGAGAGAAAATAACAGTAAACTGCAAAAAAACACTGTATACCTCCCGATCTGAAAAATGACGCAGCTAGGGCTACCGGAAACCTTTTCGCGTGAAACGAAAGGGGTTCCTCACTGGAACAGATGCTCCGAACGCAACAGAGCAGTCCTCTCGGCCCGAAAGCAGTCAGAAACAGCAGATCTAGGAAATGACAGCCGCATGCAGTTCTACCGGCTTCAGATTTGGATCACCAACGGACGCGGCCCTCAAATAGCTCTGATACCATGTAGGAATTTACAGGGTAAGTTCCTCAGAAAGAATACCAAAAGGACACCGCTCACAACTAGATCTCAAATCAATACACCAGTATTTTTGACTTGGTTAAAACCCTCAAAGTGCAAGGAGGGAAACAGTCCACGACCTGTCCCAACGTGGGTACTACAGGCAATTTATTAATCAAAAAATGAAAATTTACATAAGATTCTCTCATGCACAAATTACCCGAACAATGACCCTCCATGTGCTTTAAATAGAACTCATGGACCAATCGGGTGTCAAGCCACGGATCAAGTGTCGGTAATACCGAGGTGAGAGTGAACCGTCGGATCACTACATATCGTGACCGTCGGATTGTAAGTTACAAAATGTACAACGGTAAAGAAACACACTTTACCTAACTCTATACTAGACCAAGTTGAACTTAACTATATCCTATGTGTCGGAATATCCTAACATAATTGAGCAGATCATTTGTGAAATTACATTCAACTACTATCGATTTTAATGATATGAAATTCCATTTAGCTATTCCATGGTAGCTTTCTTTATTAATATGCTAGATCTCATTCAATTTTTTTTAATGAGAGATCTCCTATCGATAAATACAAGTTGTTTTTCTGGCATTTACTGTAACATGCACACAGGACATTGACTGCATAAAATTGTTTTATTATTTACTAATTAAGGATTATGTAATTGCACATTTGGTGGTTGTATTCAAGTTATTCGACATTAACCGAAATTAGTATAGAAAAAATCATTTTATAAAGTTCCTTTCCACAAAGTGGAAAGGAAATTACAATTTTAGAGTTACAGTTTATCATCTTTTCTTCTTTGCAAATTTTTTGATTTCCTATAATATAAGCATGATGAGAATAATAGAATTGACTACTAGTCCCAACAACTAAAAAAAAATATATGTCGATAGCCCATCCATGTTGAAGCTCTATAGTAAACTGTTTAAGAAAATAGATAAATTATGCTAATTAGATTTTGTAATGGTTACAACACGAGCCTTACAGAAAGAAGATTTCCTATTGATAAATATCATTATCAAGCTCAGTTTGCAAAACATTTCTATTCCAAATGATTAAGACATTAAAAATTCTGAAAGTGAACATTGTAACTATAATTGACATCATAACAAAGATATGTTTCATTAGCAATTCTGAAACTGAAAATTGTAGCTATAATTAACATTGTAACTAAGAGATGTCTGTCAACATTTGAAATTGTAGCATATACAAATCTATTTATGTTTATGAATATGCATTTTTTCCTTTTCGCACATGCTTACTTCGAACAATGCGTTTTGCACAACCATTTTTGCATAACTTTCATCACATAACTATTTTACATAGTTGCAAAATATGATGATAAATAATAATAATGAAAATGCATCTGTTCATAATTGCATTGAAAATTAATAATCCACAAAAATATCTCGATATTTCATTGTACTAACCTTTTCACTTTGCATAGTCAACAAATAATAAAATAATCACTGATTTTGTATATGCACAACCACTTCTACACAATTTTTTTAGAAAGCTAACACTAAACAATAGTTCACAACTAACAACTCAAAAGAAAATACCATGCATATCCATATTTCATCCTCATTTGAGCACTGTGTAATAGAAATGAGTGTTAGAATATTCACTTGACAAATATTCTAGGCTACCAACAACAACTATAATATAAAGGGTCACATCAACATTAATGGCAATAACACTTCTAGCCAAATCTCATAGGTTTTTTTATAATCAGGAATGGCTCAATCGAATGCAAAATACTTGTCTTTTAAAACTAATATATACCTGAATTCATGAAATAAATATCAAAAAGGGCATTTTATCAGGTCAATAGATACGATGTTATCAATATCTTTGCAACTAATTGTGATAATGTCATTGCATGTGAGTTTACTAAATGAATATTAATAGCAGTAATTGGAATTGATTAATTTCTCTATGCTAAGTGCGAATATCAAATCCTTTCAACAGTTCATATGTTACTTGCTATTATTATCTTGATTACGAAACACAATATGTCATAAACACAAACATTAATTTCACTAAAAACTGCTACAATATGAAACACTAAAATTGATAATTGAGATTTAATATTGGATATATATTTCATCATTCCAAACTTGCTCCCTATGTCCAAAGAGAAGTTCGATAGGTGTTTAGACAAAAAAATCTAGAATGAAAAGTACTTAGCACATAAAAAATATTTTCATTTAAGAGCATAAGAGCATAAACTCAAAGTTAATTAATAATAATATGTGAGTACTCTATGAGCTCTTGTCTGGAGAAACCTCACTCAAAGTTAATTAATAATAATATGTGAGTACTCTATGAGCTCTTGTCTGGAGAAACCTCAAAATGTAGAGGTTTATGTTCCTTGTTTCATACACTATTGTTTTGTACATATTTTTGTAATATCAATTATTTAATAATAACATTGAATGTAATGAATTTGGTATTCACCAGAAGCTATACGAAGATGTCTTTATTCTTCTGATATTAACAGATGACTTAGGTTACGTTCAAAGGAAGCATGTGTAGGGGACAAATGCACATGCAAATTTCTTTTGTTGTGTCCACCAAATAACTTCATTAAATACCAGAGTATCTAATTGGAAATGGTTATGCATATCTGAAAACAAATAAAAAATAAAAAAATAAGAAATATACACCTTTCTTTAACAACATGGTTTGATGTCAATAAAATAATTTTAATAATAATAATAATAATTAACTGTATATGATCACAATGAGCTAATATTTATTTTATTTCTTACAACGCTTCTATTTAGTACACATATATTGAGAACATTAATACAATTTTATTTTATTTCTTACAACGCTTCTATTTAGTACACATATATTGAGAACATTAATACAATAAGAATTTCCAAAGTAAGAAGGAAAATATGTTTTGAATTTCATGATTTATTTTACCATCTACCACTAACGCTCAGTTTGAAATTTTCATTTGTTATTTATTGAAAGTGTTAAACATGTCAATAAATCTAGAAATTAGATCTAAATGTAATAACGGGTAAAACAAATCGCAGTGAGGACTTCTGGCATTGCACTGTCAATCATGATGAATGGCTTTACTAAATGACAATCATTTTAAGAAATTATGAGAAAATTTATACACATCTAGCTATAATGTCTTATGACAATTACCTTTGTACTGTGATCTTCAAAATCGTGTATTAGAGTGTTCATAAATTGAGTTTTCTTTACTATTTTTCATATTACAATATCAAAATAAATCAAATCATCAATGATTTAGTGCTGGGGAACAATTCAGTAACTAAATATAGTCATGATAGAAATAGCTAAAGACATTTACGCTTAATATCTAATTATGATTTTTTACAGTTGATATTTTCAAAGCCAATTGTGATAATTGTCATAAGATTTTTTATCATTGCGTATATTTATTTATGCATTTCGAAAACTAGTATGATTGTTAAGTTGTATAAAATTTTCAACTCAGAATCATGAATCAAGGAAATCGTTGACAATTTTTTGGTAATTTAAGCAAGAAAATGAACCAGAAACCTTTCAAAATGTAATGTCGATAGACAACAACTTTATATTGTATCACAAATTTATGTTTGTATGCCATGTATTTCAATTATATGAAATCAATAAAAGGTTATGCACTAAGTCGATAAGATGGTTTTCCATTACTGTTACACATTTCCATTACTTCCCGTAAACGTTGGATTTGTTATTTACAATTTCTATTTGTCAGCAATGTCATATGTGGTAGTTTCCATGTGAAGAATAACAATAGATGGTAATTGGGGCTGCAACAAAAAATTGTGAAACTACTGGACATTGGAAACACGAATAAGTAGTAGATAAACAAAGAAAGTTATTTGCACTTATATAATCAATCAAGTGCTACATGGATCTACCAATGGAAAAAAAGAGAAACATAGACATTTGCATTAGCAAATACTTTCCTGGTCTCACATTTCTACAAATTCAACATTATTCAATAATTCATTCTCTCAATTACTTAGGTTCTTTGACAATTTTTTCTACAAAGTTTTTTTTTAGAATTGTTTAGGGATTTGTATTCGCTCATTTCACAATCTATGAAGATAGTAACTTTAGAAAACATTTTACACATTAAGCAGTCATTGCATTGTATAAATTTACTATTTCCTTTTCTTTTTTCTCTCATATTTGCATTTTCTTTGTTCTAATAACCTAAATTGCATCTAAACAAAGAACTAATGAAATTTTTTCATGTCATAATGTGTAAGAAAATAGTGCACATAGTTCAAAATATGTTTACACAACACATAGAATAATGTGTAAGAAAATAGTGCACATAGTTCAAAATATGTTTACACAACACATAGTTTATTGAATTTGCAGAAAATAAAGTATTCATTATCAACAATGGATTCCCAAAGGGTAGTTGAAGCAAGACATATATAAAAATCCCTGAGTGTTGTGCAACGGTCTCCACCTTCTACACCTATTGCTAGTGCAGCGTCATTCAAGATTCAAGGAAAGAGGAAAAATCCTAGTTATGGAAAAGTAGATATTGGTGAATCAAAAAATTATCGAGATGAGAAAGATAATTTTCATGAATTCTTTCCAAATCAAATGCATACAATGCAAACATCGAAGTTCAAAACTATCATGAATAGAGAAAGCTTTGAAGAGGTTGTATATGTGAAATGTGATAATAGTGAACCACCTAACTCTATTGATACTCATTATTTAGAATAGAATAAGAAAATAATGAAACAAATTGAAGAAGAGGACATTGTTTACGATGAACATCTTGTCACATTGAAAAATGAAAAATATGACCGGAAGCACAAAAAATTGAAAGTTGAAAAGGTTAAAATTGAAAATAAAAATAGAATTGATCTTAAATGGGTGGATATTGATTTGTCTAGTGTTGACATGATGGGGCTCATGGTATTTCAAGAATCTACCAATGTTGCAAATAGTCAAAATGTTATCAACGTGCTTGAAAAAAAAAAATACTAAAATATAAATTAAAAGAACTACTAAACATTACAAATCTAGTTCCTCTGTTCATGACTCTATTGTCAAGTTTTGTTGTTGCACTACTTCAACCATTTAAAAAGGCTACAAAACTGCTTAATGTAGTGAAGGCATATATACTCAAAAATTTATGCCAAATATTAGAAATTATTGATGATGCATGGCAAGTAGTTTTTGATTTAACGTGCTTGTGAGAGCAACTAACAATATTTATGAACTTGGTTAACAATAATCTTACCTAAGACAAGATGATATTTGTTCTGAATGTATTAAATGCATTTACTCAGAGGCTACTACTCCCTAATTTCAAAAAGTAAAATAAACAGCTACCAGATAATGAATGAGTGAAGCAATTTGAAGTTGGATGGGGGAAGAGTCAATGTACTTGAGAATATTAATTATTCTTATAGTGACCTATGAAAATGGATATGTAATGCATATATCAGGGAAATGGACATTATAAAAGGCTTAAGCGGTATGCGTATGTTCCATGATTTTTAGTTAATTTGAAAGAATAGGCTAAAAACTAAATTGGAGGAGAAAAAGGGAAAGAAAATGATAGCAGACTTTGATAGCATTACAAATTTTACTAAAGAACATATTGGCACATGGAGAATTACTTTTTCCAAGGTCAATAAGAAGAACGATAGGTGAGTTGTCGAGGTGCAAGAAGAAGGTATGGAAATTGAAATATAAATTTTCACTGAAAACGTGAAAATGGAAATTACAGTTGCCCCTAACAGAGACTACATTGAAAAAACAGTGAAAATGTTTCTAGAACAAGTTGTCAGCTCATAATACATGTTAAATTTTTTCGGTTTTTGGCTACATATGTCATTCAAGCAAGCGGTACACCAATTCCCACTACAATAAATCCATCTACTTTACAATTTTCTTTGGATAATTCATATTCTATTCAGCAATTTTGCATTTTTAGTTTATGTTTTGAATATGATGTCGTGGGAATCTAGCATATCAGTACAGTCATTGACATTTTATTTTGACTATAATTCTTACTAAATCCTTTTCTATATCAATGTTACCATGGTGTTTTCTATAACTTTGCAAAAAATTATTTTATCTTTTATATTACATACATTGTTATGTTATTATTTTAAAAGAAATTTGACATACGGAAATGTTTTGACATCTTAGGCATATATATTTTATTTTTTTGATAATAAAATACTGATACAATGTGTCTATACCTCCACAAATTTGATTCTGCATAGTAATAAACTCTGTTTCTGACACACCCTTTCTTAATTAATTATGTTTGTGACACTCCCTTTTTGCACACAACGAAATAACTTTTGATATTACAACTATGATGTTGAATTTCACTTGCTAATTTTGGGTTATTTATTTTCTTATATGAAGTTCTTATTCTACAAAGGTTACAAGTAAAAGTTTCATTGTACAGACCAAGTTTCTTGTGCACAGTGAAATCTTTACACAAGCCATACTGTATCAGGAGAAATTTAATAGTAGTAGCAATAATATTGGAAATCGATGTATATTGGACATATACCACTTAATTATAGAATTCTGGCACACTAGTTTCATACTTGCACAGATTTCATTCAGTAGAATAATTAATTAATTATGTTTATGATGCATCATTTTCTACCTATAATGAAATAACTATATGTGTTATATAGTTCCTTGTACACAAATAATTAATTAATTATGTTTATGACGCATCATTTTCTACCTATAGTGAAATCACTATATGTGTTATATAGTTCCTTGTACACAAATTGATCTACACGAAATATTTTGCTTTTAGAACTATTTTGTTGTATTGATTTTATGATAACATTTTTTATTTGTATCCGTACACATTTTTTGAAACTTTCTTTTATCCTCTAATACTAAAACATTACCAATAAAATATTTTAGTACAGGTTGTAGACAACGAGACAATGAACCTTTTCCGCAGTTCGCTAAACAAAGTTTTTGGTTAATGAAATGTGCTTCGTGCTCCTACTCATCAGAAATAGTAGAAATAATTCACATAACCTAAACTTGTCACAATCGTGTCTAGAAAATAATTGAAATTTCGATACAATTTTTTAGAAAAATGGGCACAATTTTTTTTTCAAAATCATATTGTAGTTGTTAAACTACATGATTTTTTCCTAGCAAAGTAGAGGTTGATAATGCTAAATTTTATACCTCTTTTCATTTCAGGTACATATTAGTATTTTTCATGTGAAATGTGCTTTATGAATAAACAACCATTTAAAAACAACAAAGCAGACGTTGCCGAGAAATAATGAAAATAGTTTAAAAATCAAATATCGAAATTAAAAATTCAGTCACTTAATGTATGAAACGAATTAAATGTGAATCTATTCTAGTAATGACAACTAGCTTTTGATCTGTCATCAATCACATCCAATACCATATGGATGTCAATGTAGAGGTAATAACATTTACATTCCCAATTACATGTCAATTCGTCTATTCGTCTATTTCGCCAAAAAGATGCCGAACTGTTAATGCCATTATACTGTCTATGAAAATGGTGAAACCACATTCCGCAAAATAAAAGTGTTTTGTTTTTTGTGTTTCTTCTTCTTCTCCATTCTTCTGCTTCTACATAACTGAATTTTGCAATTTTGCTTCTTTTCCATATGCAGTATACATCTCTCACATTGATTAGAATTACTAGCAAAAATTCAACTATAAAATTCAACTATAAAATTATCATTATATATTGTTTTCTTCCCATTAGTAAACTTTATTATTAAATAATATCATTTAATTAATAAAGTTCATAACAAAACAAGTTTATATATATAGGATGAGTTATATAAATACTTAATTATATAGATGAATTCGTTCCTTGCAAAGACTTGACACATGCACAACCACTTCGGTACAAATAGTTTTGTATCGAGTAATGTTTAACTAATATTCATTTAGAATTGACTGTTTTAACTTTTATGACTTGCAACATAAGCTTTAATCCGGATTTCACAAAACAAAAAGATTCCCATAATAAAATAGATTTCTATGTTCAGTAGGTTTTATTTAAAAACTCACTATCTTTAAGCAAACGAATTGTATATGTCTATAAGCAAATTACTCAAAACGAAAATATGAAACCTTTTCACAATGCTTCAAAAAACGAATTGCATAGTTCAATTAATTATTAGTATTTATTATTATGATCATATGTTGTTATGAAAATATTTCACTCCATGCATCTCCCCCTACATTACAGAAACTCCTATCCTAATTAAAGATGACTACAACAAAATAGTAACACATTCTAGCCCAACAAGCCTCAATAGTTATCAACAAGGTGAATTGTATTCAGATTCCAATGTTAATCACAACCGATGCGATAGATACAACTTCACATATAAAACATAATCTAAGATTTATTGAAATAACTGGTAAAACATTTAAGTATTATAATAGAGTAAACACAAATGACATTTAATGATTATTCATTACATAATTATTTAGGATTTATCTCATTTTGATTCCATTCATCTGAGATAGTATAATCAAAAGTGCATGCAGTAATATGCTTGTGTGGTAGATACATGGAAGTGTGGAAGGATTTGTGCAAGGATTGTTAAAATGGTAAAAATTCAAGTTTCTTTTTTAATTATTTCTAGTTGTACAGAATAATCCAACGAGGTTACTGAGTACAAATATATGTATCAGAAAAATTATGCAAAGATGACTATGTGTGTGCAAATCTTATGTAATGTTGGACATAATTGACTGTAACTGTAGTTGCGAGGAGAAATTTGTTCTAAAGTGCGTATGATATCTATACAATAAAATCTTGAGATTTTTTTGCATGCTTGCAATAAGTAAAATTTATTTTTAAAAGCAGTGAGGAGAAATTTGTTCAAGTGCGTATGATATCTATACAATAAAATCTTGAGATTTTTTTGCATGCTTGAAATAAGTAAAATTTATTTTTAAAAGCATCAATTCCGAATAGATTGTTGTGCTAAAAGAGATCCAATGTGAAGAGATTCGCACAATGAGTAGAAGTTCCACATATTAAACTTGCTTCCAAATAGTAATTTTTCGTGGTTTCTATTTGCTTACATGAAACTTGAAATGAAGTTTTTCACAAGAGACAACGACTTTGTTTAAATACAATATCCATATGAAGGAGGCAATCAACTGGCGCAGAAAAAGTTGTGCAGACAAAGTTGTGTGGAAGTGCTTCTTAAGCGCAGACAATGAAAACTTTAGATATTTTTTCATAACTGTAATAAGTAAACGTTATTTATAAAAAACGTCAATTCTAAAGAGATTATTATTTAGAAAGAGGTTCAATATAAGGAGGTCCACAAAATGAGCTTAACTTTCGCACACTAAACATCCTTCCACAAAGTAATCTTCCTTTCTTTCTATCTCCTTCCATGAAACTCGGTTTATTTATTTTTGTCAGCTAAATTGTATCATACATGAAAGTGAAAACACTGAAAAATAGTGTACTCTAAGGGGTGTCGAATTAGAAATAGTAGTATCTACTCTACGACAACTTATGACCAATACCATGCAGATAAAATAAATTTTATTGATATATTGAGCAATTTTGAGAAGCATGGAACATTTACAATATACCGTCTAAACATAGTTGTATGTATACACTAACATGTTTATTTTTTTTACGTTGTTAAGAAAATTAGAAAGTGCATACTGTTCATTCATTACATTTACAAGAATCCTAACAACTCTTTTGCTTTACTGGACATTTACGATCTGATTTCACATCATGAATAAATATACTATACTCATGCAAACAAGATTAGCAATCTACTGATCAAAGAAGCAAGACGATTTTTTCTACCAATACAAATGCCACTATGAAATTTTACATAGACGTAATCCAATGGACTATTTTTTTGACTATATGTTTTATACTATGTGGTGTACTATGTGGTGTTTTATTTTTTGGTCCCCATTATTATTTTTTTACATTATTTTCTTGATTTATCAAATTTACAATTCTATAGCTATTAAATCAATCTAAGTTCCTTATGTTCCCATTTTTTACATTATTTTCTTAATTTATCAGATTTACAAGTTCTATAACTACTAAATCAATCTAAGTTCGTTATGTTCCTATTTTCGGTGACATTGCTTGACAATAACGACTTTCTTTGTTTACTTTCTTTCTTTCTAAATAGAATCGCAATTTTCCAAAGAAAATTGTAAAGTAAATGGACTTGTAACAAAAATTGGCATCCCTCTTCCTTAAATGAAATCAATTTTCTAAATAGAATCACAATTGTCCAAAGAAAATTGTAAAGTAAATGGACTTGTAACAAAAATTGGCATCCCTCTTCCATAAATGAAATCTGCAAATTGCAAAGAGCTCTGATTTTAGAACTATGAATTTTTGTAGAGGTAGGGGTATTCGCGAGGGAGGAGAGAGGTTGAACATATGTTGAATTAATATTATTATGTGTGAGAGAGATGGGTTTCTTTGGATTGAAAATATTGTGATACTGATGAAAGATGCAGTAATTGGTATCATTTCATTGTGTAGAAAAGTATGTATTTTTCATAGACAGGGGTGCTAAATAAACTGTGTAACAAATGTGTGGAAGGCTTTGTATTTTTAAATTATTATCTAGGAACATTTTTTCCATTAATGGAAATAGTTGTAAGAAGGTGCTTGTGTGAAGCTAGATGTAGATGCGGTTTCAGGACAATATTATGTTAATTCTTCTTCAATGATGTGAGAATTTATGTGGTTGTAGGTTGTTTACATAGGCTTGACGGGGTGTGGGGTATGGTTCAACAAATGTCAAATTAATATTGTTGTGTTTGCTTGTACATTGTATAGAGTATGTGCGGGATATTCGAGGTATTTTGCATAGATAATATTGATAAAATCCTCTAATTTCAATTCCTGTGAAGTAAACATGTTGTTGAGTATAACAAATGTGTAGAAGGATTTGTCCTTTCAAATTGTTATTTAGTATAGAAGTAGTTGTATGAAGGCGTTTATGTGAAGCTAATTTTTTATAGGTATTATGGGCAGAGTTTTCAATGTCAATTAAGGGCGTTATTGATTACAGAAGAAACTTTGCAGACAAAGCTATGCAAAGGTTGTTGTGTGTGTGGATGGTATGCTAAAGTTTTGTTCAAAGTTTACTAAGATAATAAATATACAAATCTCTTTTTTAATTGTTATTTACGGATGTATTTCACAACGTATAATCATTAATTATTATCAATTTAAAATTTAGTTGTTTGGAGGTTTCATGTGCAGAGTTTCAAATTTCAATTAAGGGAATTATTGAGTATGGAAGTAGCTATGTGGACAAGTTTGTGCAGAATTTTTTGTACATGTGCAGATTTTATACAAAAGCTTTATGCAAATTTTACTAAGATAATAAATATAAAAATATATTTTTAAAATCTTATTTAGAGACATATTTGAAAACATATAATAATTAATTAATATCTATTTTCAATGTTAATGACTGAAGATGTTATTGACTAGGGAAGTAGTTGTGTAGACAAATTTGTGTAGAGATGGTCATGCAGAGGTTATGCAGAGAAAAAATTCTTGTGCCAAATGAGGGAAGTGCAAAGGGGTCTTTTAATTGTAATGTGTTTTGATATTAGTTTTATAATTGATATATTTTGTGAGATGAAAAAGTGCATACAATGAAACCTTGAAAGCTTTTTACATGTAATGGATTCTGTTGTTTAGAGGTAGCTTCTGCAGAGAACAAATGCTTCCTACCTAGGATATTTGGGTCCCACCTTTATTATTATTAGTTTCAAATGTCAATGACTTATGAAATCTAGATGGCAGTTTTATATTTGTACCATTATTGAGACGTAAAATACTCGGAAATGGTGATTTTAAGGGAAACTAGATTGCAGATATTTGAAATAGCTAGTATAGTGAGAGGAAAAACGTTATTTGCAATGAAAGAGAAAATAATGGGGCATGTATCATTCAATCTTTTCAAATTTCATTTGTTGTATTACATAAATTTCTATCTTTGAAAGTGTGCATGAACAATAGTAGTAGTGCAGAAGTGTGCATGAACAATAGTAGTAGTGCAGAGATACAAAAGTTGTACAATACTACAAGGTTCTAAGCCAATTTATGTTTCGTAGTTTCCTATTCGCATTTGGAAATATTGCAAGTTCTTGGTTCGCTAATATTTTCTCCATAATACTCTGCAACCTATGATTAATGAGTTTCTACAAGAACAAAAATAGTCGTGTGAAGCTAGCTACTTGGAGGTATCATGTGCGGGGTTTGGAATGTTAATGACTGATCAAAGGGTGTTGTCACGTGCAAAAATCTCTATGCGCACGAAGTTTTTCGAAGTTGGCTACATAGGCGATGGTGCTAAATAAACCATGTGCTTTGTATTTTGTAATTATTATTTAGGAACATTGTTTGCAAGTACAGACCTTTTAGCATAAATACAAAAATATATTCAAAAATATGAATATCAAGAATAATATTGTATAAGTTAATTGTTTACTAAAATATTATCAATAAAATCCTTTAGTAGAAGAGATAGATACAAAAATATATTCAAAAATATGAATATCACTAATAATATTAATTGTTTACTAAAATATTATCAATAAAATCCTTTAATAGAAGAGATAGATGAAACAAAATGTGAATGAAATGCAGGCTTCTCCGTAAGATAGAGTTAGAGTTACGAATCCAGATACATCATGTAAGGAAGAAGTTGTTGAGCCCTCATTGTGTGGAACAAGCATCAGATGAGACACAAATGTACATGAAATACAAAAATCTCCACACAAATATAAAACAATATTAATAAATAAGAATATCACCAATAATATCATATACATCAATCGTTTATGAAAGTATTAGTAATAAAATCCTTTAGTGGATGAAATGTGGACCTCTCTGCACAATAAAGCTACGTGTTCAGATATAGCATGTACTGAAAAAGCTATATATTCATCGTTTTGCACAACAAGCATTCCGGAACAAGAAAGTTTGATGAAATACAAACCTCTCTGAAGAAATAGAAAAAGGTGTTCATTATAGAGAGTTGTAAAAGTTAAATTTTACGAGAGTCAACTCCAAAGAGATTATTGTGTGGAAAGAAAGTGAATGTGAAGAAGACGACACAATGAGTTGAACTTCCTCATGTTAATCATCTTTGTTTGCTTTCTTCTTACCTATATAATTTGTGCGGAAATGATTAGTATGGAAGCATGTGTAAAATAATTATAAAATACCGAACCCATGCTATTTTAATCAATTAATTAACAATAGAAACAAGGAATATACTATTTTCATTATCTTTGTTTATTATGTATGAATAAGATTCAATTTGAATTCATTAAATTAAAACACATTTTCGAATTTACAAAGTAATTAAAAAAGTTTGTTTTTGATATATTTTTTTCATTAATATTATTATTGAATGTTTTTCAAATTAACCACTTTTATTACGCTTTCCTTCCACGGATTAGAGGGGATTTTCATCACTCTTGTAATTTTATATAGTGTAGGCTTACCAAGTGAGCTATTTCATTTTAAAAGACTTTTTTGGTTTAATTAATTTTATTAAAAACATCCCAACATGTTTGGAATTACTCCTAAAACACATTTGGAATTACTCATAAATCACACGAAAACTATGTGGATTGGAAGATGGGATTTTCCTCATTCTTGTAATTTTATATAACGTAGGCTTACCAAGTGAGCTATCTCATTTTAAAAGAATTTTTTTGTTTAATTAATTTTATAAAAAACATCCCATGAAATTACTCATAAATCACATGAAAGCTATGTTCAAACTAATTTAAGTTTTTTTTTAATTAATATTAATTATATTAATTTTTTTTTTTTTTTAAATTGATGATGATACTATTTAACGTCCACTAAAATCAACGTCATTTATCGAACTTTAAGAAAATAAGAAATTAGTTGCTACAAAAGTTTGGATAATTTTAAGATAACATGTAATGAGTTAAGTTGGAGAATGAAAGTAAGGCTCAACCAACTTAACTAAAAAGATAAGAACAGACTAACCAGTAGCAATATTGAGAGTTAAGCAAGCCACTGATTCAAACATTCTTTAATTTTTTATTTATATAGTGTAAAAAAAAATTCCTAAAAAACTTTATTATTTTGTTAACTTAATAAATGAAAAACTTTGATAATATAAAAAAAAAAAAATCAAAATTAAAATAATTAAAAATATATATATTTTAAATATGTTATATAATTTTACATATTTAAAATATATTATACAATTTTATAATATAATATGATATATATATTTTTCCCCTCGAACAAAACAAATAACATAGAGGAAATATGTTTATTTTCCTCTGTTTATGTATTGATTCGGAAAAGGAAGGGTATATTATTTTTTTAAACGAATATATTACAGTATATTTAAAACAAAAATTTATACTTAAAAATAAATAAAATCATAATAATTAATATGGTTAGTGTTATTAATAAAATTTTATTATAAAATAAATACATATTTTTATTTTAAAATTTTAAACACAAATATATATGAATCGTCTTACATTAAAATATTTTGATGTTAATTATATTGAAAATAAACAAATAAATAACTTAAAGTGTATTCAAAATCAAAATTTGTATTTATAATATAAATAGCTATATCATGATTTTAATAATATTAATAAATTATATTCGAAAAAATTAAATTTTGAACATTTCTAAAATATAACTAAAAAATAATGTTATACGACGCGGTCCTAAAATAAATATGCGTAACTACATTTTAATTTTAATTTATCTAATTATCAAGGGAATTTATGATTCCTTGAATGGATGAGATCGAAATGACATGTATATTTATTCAAAAAGTCATGTATAAAAATAATAATAATAAATTATTAGAAAATTAACTGTTTAACTTTCTTAATATAAAAGTTTAATTTTCGTTTACTTTATTAAATCAAATCTTAAAATGTTATATACTAATTGCATCCAAAATAATCTAGATAGATACAACAAAACTTAAATATTACTAAATTGAATTTGAAAAAATAAAAATAAAAATAAAATATAATATAAATATATAATAAAAATATATATTATAAAACATTATTTTATAATAAATAAATTTAAACTTATTTTAGTTTCAACTCTTTTTGGTATGAAAATAATTTATCATTTTCACTATGAATGCTATTCAAAATAAATGTATATGTATATGATAAAAATATATGTAAAAATATAATATTGTAAAATTTTATTATAAAATACTTAAATATAAATATATTTCAATTTTAAATAAAAAACATTGATCCTTCCCTATAAAGAAAAGATGGAAAGCATGATTAAAAAAAAAAGGCTATACTAATTCAAATCAGTATCTCTTAGATTGATGACAATAGAAAAGTATAAAGGTGAAAGGGGGATAACGATTGAGGTTCATGATGATACCGACAGTTACTATTTTCACATCACCGTTGTTTTCTTTTGACAGTAAGTAACGATGACAACCTAATATTTGGGAATATTATGAGTTCACTGATAACCCGCCAACAAAGTAGACAAACACTGCACGCTTCGCAACAATTTCTCCATTGAAGAAAATGACGGGAAAATGGGAATCACGAGATAGACGGCATTTCCACACGAGAGAAAGACCGATGGAATCACCCCAGCTCCGTGTGTTTACTAATGACCAATTCTGGTTTTGATTTGACTGTTTCATTTGTCAACACACAATTCACGGGAAGATCTCAGTTTCAAGTAAAGTAAGATCGATGGCAGGTTTAACATTTTCCATTTGGAAGTATTATAAGTAATTCTGGAATATTTTGGAAATTTGAGTTCTATTATTTATTTTAAAACAATTCGAAAATTTAATACATCTTCACATTTCTGCAATATTTTCAAATTCGTAATAAAATTAAAAATAAAATAGTGTTTTAGAGGATCACATTTTCAAATAATTTCTTTACCATGATAGTGGTATATAAGTGAAATTGATAATGACCGTTATTATAATTATGTTAATGATGGTTAAACCCTACCAAGATCACATATTGTTTATGAGAACCTAAAGAAAGAAATTATTTCATAATTTTTGGAAATTTATTTTTATATTAAAAAAATATTAATAGTGTAATAAATATTTTGAAATTTAAATTTAATTAGAGTATATTTGATTATAATAACTTTTATAATAATATTGTAGATTTAAAACAAGTTACATTACATTATAAATTGTTTAATAAATTAGTTATTTATTTATTTATTTTATTTTAGTATACGTTATTTTTATAATTTTTAATCATTTTAGCATGTTCATTACACTTATCCAATTACAAATTACAGATTAATAGATTATTTGTTTTTGTTTTTATCTAATTACATAAGTCTTGAGATGATTGCACATTAATATATAGTTTTAGTAACTACTACCAAAAAAATATCTAAACTATCAAAATTAATTAAATAAGTTACCTTACTTTTACCCACAAAATTTCCCAATCAACTTTACAACTTATAAACATTGATAAATTACATATTCAAGATAAGCCAATCATTAATATTAAATCTCTTTACTGTGTTTACGAATAAATCCTAACCTTTTAAAATATATATATATATATATTCAAAGTTCATTGCGAAGGCCACAGGATACATCGCATTGGCTCGCCAAAATAGTGAAGAAAAAATGGAATAAAGAAGGATAAACCATGATTTGTTATGCATAATTAAATAATTTTAATGGTTAAACCCTCAAATTTAACCTCTAAAATATTTTCCCTGGGCAATATTCAAATTTCAAATTTGATGGATATGAAATTTCATAAGATCCTAAAATTTGCAATGTATTTGAATTTTAAATAGGAGTTGTTTATAAGTGAGATTTTTGAATTTGGTAAAAAGAAATATAGTCAAATATTGAATTGTATTGTTTAAATTGATTTTTTAATTATATATAAATTTAATATTTTCAAAAGCCATATCGCATTTCAATTATTTTAATTATGAAAAAATCACTCATCAAACTTATTATTTCAATAAAATAAATAAAAAAACTTTTCAAAACATCTCATATATAAACAACTCATTTATATATCTTAAAAATATTATAATGAAATTTAATAAATTAATATTAAAACATAAAATTGCGAAATAAATATATAGTTATGAAATAAATGCTATATACTTTTAGATAAACACTAATTTTAAATTTAGCCATAAACGTATATCCCATTTACTTAATGCTACTGCTAGCAGTATGTCTTTCTCTTTTTCCAGTGTTTCTTAATTCAAAGGCAGATTGTTGAGCATTCCGTTCTCCTTATTCCTTAATTCGAAACCAGATTAGTGAGCGTTTCTTTCTGCATGTCTGTTTCGCAACGACAATTCATATTGGAACCGTTTATGACGATACTCATAATCGTGAATGATTCATTCTATGTAACTATTCATGAGAATTTTTTTTACATTGTTGAACGATGCATTTCGCAGTATCTTCACCGAAGTTGGATACAATACAGGATGAGTCATAAATTAAGGATAACTATAAGAATAAGTTTTTAATTATTTCGAAAAATGTGTATATTTCATTATTACTTTAGGATAAACTGTATTAGGTTGTTATTTTATAAGAAATTACAATAATGCAAGGTTTAAGAATGTTATTTCTTCCAAGTTAATATTATATAATTTAATTGTGGAATGTTTTTTATTTCAATTTAAGGTGGATGAGGATGTGCTGATTTTTTTATTTTTATTTTTTAATTGTGGGATTAGATTGATTCATTTAAATTCCTAGGGATTTGAGATTATTCCAATTCTAATAAGTTCCTTAATATTATTTATAAAATTCATTTATATATAAGAAAAATTTATTTAGCAAAATGGTCTATTACTTTTAATACAATTTAAAAATTAAAATCATGCCACATGGCTCTCCACCCACCAATTCACAAAAAAAATTATATTTGTGTCACGTGGCTCCCCAACCAACAATTTACTAGGGATTTGAGATTATTTCAATTCTAATAACTTCCTTCATGATAAGTTTCTCATTTTTATTTATAACATTTATTTATAATTTATTTTTTTCCTCAATTTTTTTTTTGTAAGCGAGTGTGGGACCTTTACATTTTTTTCTGATTTTTTATTACATCAATCACCTTTTTTCCTCAAATTAAATTTGACTCATAACCTTTTTATAGATGGTTAATTAGGTAAATGTGTTCATTAGTAAGACATTCTTCTTGTTGCAATAGTTTTTTTTGTTATCTTTATGAAGCCTTAGACTATATCAAACACATTAATATTTTTAATGTGATTGCAGTACTAGTAATATTATATAATAAAAAGAAGTGTAATTCTACCTTGTTTATATATATATATATATATATATATATATATATATATATATATATATATATATATATATATATATATATATATATATAGATATGATTTTAATTATTTTTTTACAATATATGTGATTTGTAAATTTTTATATTCTTGAAATAGACTAAATATGTGATATACAATAAAACATTTCACCTTGAATTATAAATAAAATATTTTAGTTTCTATATCATATAACACAAATTTCTACCAATTTTGTATAAAAAAATAATTATAAAAAAAAATTATATCTTTCATCATTAAAATTTTTAAATTGAGGGTTTTGTGATCCATATCAAGTTTATGGGAAAAAATATTTCGACGTAAATCACATGATAGTACATTTGTGGACACATTTCGAACCAACGAGTGTGGTTCATCATTAGGACAAGTTGAAGAATCAAATCATGGCTACATCTTAAATAAGGAGAGTAGAATTTCCAACGTCTAGGTTTGAAAGTGTTTCAAAAGAAAACACGTACGGAGCAATATCTTCATGCCAGTTCCCATCATTTCTCGGCTCAAAATTTGGGTGTTCTCAACACCCTCACTACTCATGCCCTAAGGATCTCGGATGAAAAGAGCTTTGAGAAAGAGAAATCCCATCTCCTTAATGTCTTTGTTGAGAATGGTTATAGCAGACACCTTGGTCAGAAAGCTTTCCTTAAAGCTTCCAGAAATTCGGTGGTTAAAAAAGAACATAAAGAACGAATCCCAGGGGTCCATCTTCCTTTTGTTCAAGGGACCACTGATAAGATTGTGAAGATTCTTAGGAAGCATAATATTCCCTCGACCTTTAGACCCCTTAACACCATTCGTAAATCCCTCCGCTCAGTGAAGGATCCTATCGACCCTATGGACATGAAGGGTGTCTATATTATTTTTTGTTCCTGTGGGACCACCTAAATTGGTGAGACTCAACGCTCTATTAATCAAAGGATTAATGGGCACGTAGCTAACCTAAAAAATAGGAGAACCAAATCTTCCACATTAGCAGAGCATTGGAGAAGACCAAACATCATGTTTGTATTGAGGAGGCCAATGTTATTACTACAGTTACGCAATTCCATCACTAGAAATTTAGGGAAGCCATTGAGATTGAATGAAGGCCTATCAATCTCAATAGAGACGACGGATGGAAGAATAGTAGTTGCTAGATTCCTGCCCTCTCTTCCTAATCGTTTCTTCCCTTTCCCTCCTCCATCCCTCTATTGATAGTTTGTTCTAAAAAAATTCCCTTGTTACCCTTAGCCTGCTTTCTTCGGCCTTCATTTTATCCTCTTAAATATATCTACCTTGAATTCTTTTATTTATCTGTTTTTTTATTTTTTCAGTCATTTTCATAACTATCTAAATAGATTAAATTATCTAACATTTAATATTTATACAACTTTACCAATAGATTCATATTAATGAGTTACCCTTCCTTTAATAATAATACTATTATATTAATAATACATTAAATCCTTACTATCACTAATTTTCCCCCTAACCATTAATAATTAGAATAATACTATAAGTAGAATATAATAATAATTAATATTATTATTTTTTATTAATATTACTAATAATATATATTAAATATTACCTTTTCTTAACTAATCCAAATGATATAGTATATATAATATAATGAGAATCAAAATTATATTAGTTATTACTAAATCCTTACTATTTACTAATATCCCTAGAACTCGTAGTACGTATTCCCAATATTAAATTCATACTAATTAGTTACACATGTCATCATTAATAAGATTAATAATATAACATTATTATAAGAATAATATAACATTAATTACTATTAGTTTGGTTAATATCTAATATTTTCAAATAATAACTATGCTTAACTAATTAATGAAATATATTAAAATTATTCTTACATTTACTAATATCTCTGGATCTATTAATATTGGAATGATAATTTAACTAATAATATATTAATAATTATTATATCAATAATCAATATTATTCTAGTTAATAATAAATCCTTACACACTAATCTATAAGTGTTTTACTAATTAATTTATATTAAATAGTTACCCAAATCATTAATAATAAGAATAATTCTATTATGTTAATATAATATTAAGATTATTTTAACAATTCAAGTTAACAATTTTATCACATTCCCTAGATTTTTTATTCATAATTGGTTAATTTTTACTTAAAATAAAAATTAAAATAAGATTATGTTGGACACCTAATCCTAAAGGGTTAGTGTGGAAGCCGAAAAGACTAAGCAGTCCAAGAGACCTTGGGATCTGAAACCCAAGAGTCACATATTTGTACTATAAATGTATATCTATTGTTAATAAAAAATGAACTCACATGATTTATCTTTCCTACTCTATGTTTTCCATGTGTGTTTAACATGGTATCAGAGCGGGCGTATTCCTGCCGTGCATAATTTCTTTGAACCATTTGTTTTATGGTTTCTGCCATCACTTATGAATATTTTCTCAGCTAGAATTTAGCTGCCACCTCTTGCATATACCTGCGCTGCTCCTCCATATTCCTTTATCTGCGTTTTGTCTGCCTGACCAGCGCTGTCCAAGATAAGCTTTGTGCGCTTTCTGCCATAACCGTTGTCTGCTATTCGCTGCCACCCCTGTCTATCAGGTCTACTTCTTACATGCACCAAGCGGTTTCAGAAAGTTAACTCTCTGCCATTTCTTCAGAAGTCTGACTCTGTCCCTCTGTTAATTTTCCTGGTATAGCCTCCCACGCTTCTCCACTTTCATGCTTTGCCGCGTTCTTTTCCCAGAATATTGCATTGGTGTGGTCTTTCATTGGTGTGGTCTGACATGAAGCGTTTTGAACCGAAGCGATTTGAAACGTTTTGAACCTGTATGTTCTTCATGTTGGTGGAGTAGAGGTATCTGTGCCATTTTTACAAGAGAAGGATATTCCAGCTGAATTTCTTGGAGAAGAAAAATTTGCAAATCAAGGAGCATCTGCATCAGCTGAATTAGGCACTGCAGCTAAAAAGGCTGGAAGTTCAAGTGCACCTGCATCAACTTCTGGTCCTGCACAAGTACATTGTACACAGGGATCGGATCATGAAGCAAAGATTGCGAAGCTGGTAGAGCTTGGTTTTGATCGTGCATCAGTGATTCAAGCACTCAATCTCTTTAACGGAAATGAAGAGCAGGCGGCGGGTTTCGTATTTGGGGGTTGACTACAGGAACCATCACTTTAACTGATGCCGTGTGACCAGCTGATGAATATCAAAGCTGCTGATCATATTTATCTATGGCAGTTCCAGTAATATATTGTAAACTTATGCAATTTTATTGTCTGATGGTTGATCAGCAACTATTGTGGCAATTTATTTATCATGGTGGTCAGACCGTCTGAAAGAGCTTGGGTGATGCCTTCGTATTATTCAGTTTCTTGTGTTTGTCAGCGTCCGCTGTGCTAACGGGGCATAGCATATATGACGGCATTGGCAGGGAAACTAAATTAAGGACATGTTGCAAATTTGGAAACTCATGTAACCACTGTGCAGCAGCGGCAAAGCGGCTAGCTTGTTGAATTTCCATTCAAAGATGCGATGGTGATAATCGGTTTCGTGTTTGCTATTCGGCTTGCAAATCATATAATGCAGCTTGTGGTGCCCGTCTTGACTGTTGTACGTGACTCGTGGAGGAGACCGGGCTTGCCGTGAAGGAGATACCGCCCATATATATGTGCACTTGATATTGCCCAGGATCGATGAGTAGAAAATTTGGGTATTTATACACTCTTTTTCTCTGAAATCAAGACCAGCTATTGTAAGTAGCTGTGTATGTTGAGGAGCTCGGCAAGTGGATGAAAACTAGCTCGGATATATCTCCTCTCATTGAGACAGTTTCGACAAAAGAAGATTGTAGCGGCAACGTTTATCTGAGAATGCACTAGCAATTGCAAAGGGAGGCTTCAAAATCCACAGGATGATCAATACTTCATGGCGTCAGGCTCATATAAATTGATGCAGGAGTGTAAAAAAAGCCCCATGAAACTCCACTAAGCCTTTCACATGTGGTGCCTCACATAGTGTTCGAATCTCATTTAATAGCTGGTGCCGTTTTTCCTTCTCAAAAGTATTTATTTTCTTCAGTACTAAAATCCGATGTGTTGGTATATGAATAGCCCTTTGGACAACACTACTTGCACCACGTCCAATGACACCAAATATGCACATCTCATACGAAGAACACTGATATGTTTTCTCATTCGTATCATATTCATCAATACCTGCTAAGGTGCGCTTTTGTAAGCCAAGTTCATTAATATCTCCACACGAATTACTCAAAAAGTGTAAAGTTCCACCCGCTGTTACCTTATATGAAGTACAGGAATCAACAGAGATGTCAGGACGGAAACTCTGCCCAGAGTTGAACAGTGGCATAGATGCATCAAAATATACATAGGCTATTCTCCATCTTCATGAGGGTTGTAACACAAACTTCAGTGATGTATTGATCTGTTTGGAGTTATTAGTTCATCAGTCTCTAATAATCTCTTGAGCAAATCTTCACTGAAATATTAGTTGTTCATCTGCTTCCAATCTCTGTTATTATTCGAGTTGATATATCAGAGGTATATGTAATCCATTCATGTAGTTGAAGTTCAAATTTCAAAGAAGGAAGAAGTCATTTAGTTGTGCATCCATACAAAGCGTATCTTGGTATACCTGAGCATTTTAAGGGTGAAACATATCTATTGTATCTGTGTTGGAAGGACTTTGAGCCTCTCATTCTTGCTGGACACAAATCTGTTAGTGATTGGCTAAATTCTTAGCTGGAATTAGTTGAGTGCCTTTTTCAAACTGATATTCTTAATTTTTTGAAATCTTCAATAGCTGGGGTTTGTCTAGACTTGCTGAGTGTTCATTTCTTTGTTGAGACAATGGCTAGATTTCATGATGTATTAGAGTTACTGAATACAGTAATACACTCCACTATTGGTGGGAAGGTAAATGTTACCAAAGACACTCTTTGTGACATTCAGACCTGCCTACATGATGCAAAAGAAAAGATCGACTTTTTGTAGCTTGAATCACAGCTACAGCAAGAAGAGCTACACCATTCTGAACCTGTTTCTGTTCAAAACATTGAGACAACCACCCATCAGCCGCATGTTAATAATGGTACAGTTCATTCAAATAAAGCAGCAGTTGTATACGCAGATGCAGAAACTCAGTCTGCACTTCCCAAGCCCATCATCAGACCTTGGGAACAGCTTGTCCACAACAAGCACAGAACTGGTCTTGGATATGACAAGGACTTGTCCTTTCATATTCCAGACTACTCAAAGCCCATTCAGTTTCAGAGTGCTGGACTCATTCATGACAGTTCACCTGCTCCTCATGACAGTGCACCTACTCCTCATGACAGTTTAGCTTCAGCTGTTCCAGACTCTGCCCCTCTTCCACAACAACAACAACAACAGATCGTGAAATGCCAACACTGTGACCGAGTTGGCCATTTGAAAGATCACTGTTTTGATCTTCATCCATGTAAGCACTGTCATAAAACCACTCATTCTTCAAACAGATGCTTCAAAAACAAACGTCCTGCAAGAACAAAGATTCATCTTGGATGGATCGCTTCTTGGAAATGGGCATCAACAGCCAAGAAGATATTCCAAACACATGTCAGAACTTGTTCCAGAGTATTGAACAGTCTTGCAGTTGTGTTTTCTCCATCTTCTCACCTTGTATCTGATAGGGGGGGAATGATGGTCATCTACAAGCTTCAAAGTCACATCAAGCGAGCCTGAGCCACAACCTGCCACACCAGTTTCAGAGTTGTAGCCAGAGACAAAGATGCCCCTGAACATGCCTTCAGTTGGCAATCTGGGACACTTCCTCTAGCAGAAGACTCCATCTTCTTGCCAGTTTTGGAAGAGTTCCAGGAATCAGAGAGTTGTTGGTCATCCTTAAACCATCACAGATTAAGAACACTTCCTCTAGCAGAAGAGTCCAGCTTCTTGCCAGTTTTGGAAGAGTTCGAGGAATTGCATTAAGCATTCCAGAGTTGTTGGTCATCCTTAAACCATCACAGGTGAGACCTCCCTTTTATGGTTGAAGGTTTCCCTCTTTAAAACAATAGGATCACTTCCTCTAGCAGAAAACTTCAGTTTCTTGCCAGTTTTGGAAGAGTTCCGGGAACTGCACTAAGCGTTCCAGTGTTGGTGGTCATCCTTAAACCACTGCCCTTTATACCAACATTTCATATAGCACATTCAGCCTAGTGTTGTCATGCATTTTTTGCACATTTTGTATTACAGATCTCTTCTTGGACTCATACATAACCCTTCGGATTAAGGGGGGGAATGTTGGACACCTAATCCTAAAGGGTTAGTGTGGAAGCCGAAAAGACTAAGCAGTCCAAGAGACCTTGGGATCTGAAACCCAAGAGTCACATATTTGTACTATAAATGTATATCTATTGTTAATAAAAAATGAACTCACATGATTTATCTTTCCTACTCTATGTTTTCCATGTGTGTTTAACAGATTACTTTTAACATAACAATATTATTTTAATTAAATAGTCAAATATAGCCATTTCTAGGTCAATTATACTCGTTTGCCCTGTCAAGTCTAATATAGCCATTTTTCAGTCAAACATAGCCGTTGGAAAGTTTGCTCTCCCTATTTAAGATGTAGTCATGATCTGATTCTTCAACTTGTCTTGACTATGAACCACACTCCTTGGTTTAAAACGCGTCCACAAATGTTCTATCATGTGATTTACGCTGAAATATTTTTTCTCATAAAATCATTAAAATCATTAATCCATTATGGTAAATTTTCTTATATTATCAATTTTATATATAAAAAAAGAGATATATATATATATATAATTGATTAAAAGAAATTATATATTTCATCATTAAAATTATTAATTCATTTATTATATTATCAATTTTATATATAAAAAAAAATTATATATTTATATATTTATTTATTTTAGCAACTCATTCATTTTTCAAATCTAGACGCATGATCAGAGAATGGTAATTGAAAATAAAAAATATTATATATTTCAATATTACAACTATTAATTCATTTATGCAAATCTGGTTACATTTCTGTGAATATTTTGCAATCTAACACCAAAGTTCGGTTTTTATTCTTCAATTTCCTTTTACATTCTTCAATACCATTTTACAACATTATGTGTATCTTCTTCCTTCTCCAACATTATATTTATCCTTTTTCTAGAATATGGATAATTTGTGTATCTTCCTTCTCCAATACTATATGTATGTTTTTTCCAGAATACGGATAATTTTATTTCTAAAGAGTTTCTGGGATGGTACAATTCTTTATTATCACTTGCTACAAAACCTTTTTTTAAGGTGTTTTCAAGATGCTATGAATTCCTATTTTGATTAATTACTAGTTTATTTTTTATTTTTTTTATCATGTTAGGGATTTTAGCATGATCATTATTATTTTAGCATGATCAATATAACTTAAAATATTTAAATTGGAAAAAAAATTCAATAATTATTGCAAAAATTATTTTTGAAACATTTAATTAGAACATGAACTTGAAAGTCTTATTGTAGCCATTGGTCTATGTGGATAACTTCCATGATTTTTTCTGGCTTAATTTTTAGATGCAGTTGCGATATTTATGTGATCAATTTTATACTTTTGGATGCAGTTGCAATATTTATGCAATCAATTATATATGTGTGTGTGTGTGTGTTTTGTCATTGTTAAGATTCATAAGAAAATCAACCAAAATTAAAATCTTTGAAAATTTAACCAATTAATCATATTAAAAATGGACAGGAACAAAATGTAAATAAATATACTTACAAGAGTTAATGCACACTATTATTTATGTTTTTTTAGCACTTTAATAAGTAGGAATAAAAATGTAAATATGCATATTTGTGGTTACTACCCACCAAAATTTATACAATTCCTTTCATGCAACTCCTTGCCCCTTAGTTGACAATTATTTTTTCCACTTCATATATAAATTTGAAATTTTTATGAAAGCATAATTTCCACTAAATGACAGGGACTAAGCTACCCTCATCATTCTATGCATTTGAAATTTTTATGAAAGCACAATTTCCACTTAAATAGTAAAAACTAAAGTACCATGGTCATCTAATGCATTTTGGTCATTGAAAAGAGAAACTGATTTTTTTAAATATGTTGTACTAACTATCACATAAATGACCTAAGTACTACATGAGAATAACTATAGGTTATAATAGGGTTGTTCTTATAAATTAGTCCCAGAACATACATTTTGAGGATTTCTTTTAACGTATGTGCTTGCGGAATCAGAGGTTTTATCATTGCAAAAGGTGACGGCATATCAAATTCTAGTCCACATTTTTTTTTAAGAATTACATATATAGAGAGTACATATACAATTTTGATATTATCTATCCTTAATATATCACAAAATCTAAATTATTAGATGATCAAATATGTAATTGCAACTATACCTATCCAAATACACCAAATAGGTGAGGAAGAGCAGATGTCAATGTCATGTCAAATTTGGCACATGCGAAGGATTGAAGGGCTTCGCATATGTGTAAGGACATATATCTTGTTATCTATAAATTCCTTCCATGCATATCGTTTATGCGATTCGAATTCGGATGGTGTATTTGTAAAATTTTTTGTTGGTAATATGTAATATGTATTTGGATAAAAATTATTTTTATATTAAATTTATATTTATTTATTAGTATGGAAACTATTTTATCTTTTTGCCAAAGGGAAACCATCTTATTTTTTTATGAGATTAAAATAATATTGTTATATGTTTTTATACTATTATACATTTTTTAAGGATTGAAAAATATTTTTTTTATGAGATTAAAATAATATTGTTATATGTTTTTATACTATTATACATTTTTTTTAAGGATTGAAAAATATTTGTATTTAATTTATAGACATTGCTAATTCTTTTTAGAAAATGCACACTATAAACCCAGGTCATCCATTTCATCACCAAATCCAAAAATATAGGGAAATATTAGTTGTTCAATAGCACAAATTTTAAAGATTATCTTACTCCTCGAACTCTTAAAATTGACTGCATTCCACATATTATTAATGATTTTCATATTGTTGTCATAAATGTTATTGGTGCATCTCATTGTCATTCATAATTTGACATATCATCACTTACTAAAATTCAATTTCCATAGTTGAGTGAAGTTTTTAAAGTTCTATTTATTTGTTTATTTCAATTAATATTATATTTTTTTTCCCTCCCATTAATATTAAAGAGTTCTTATATAAATAGGTTTGGATTTATAATATTATCAATGAATTTTGTGAGTTGTTATTAGTCTTTACTAATGTATATGAATAGTGTTTATTTAATATCCATTTGAATATATTATTATGATTTTGAACACAATTTATTTTAATATTTATTCCTACTTTCTAAATATTTTATTGTTAATTAATAATTTATAATAGTTTATATAACTAATTGTATTATATTATTTTTTTTATCAATTAATATTATTAATTATTATCATTTTAGATATATTAACTTTTTATTAAATAATAATTGTATAAAAATCATCCTTAAAATTATATATATATATATATAGATACATTTAAACATTTTTTTAAATTGAAAATTATTTGGCAAGACTACAATGCATGCAAACCTAGTTTTAATAGCAATAAACCTATATTTTCTAAAACAAGATTGCAATAAATCTTATAGCATTTAATTATTTCATTTTTGTAAGTGTAATTTTCTTTTATAAGTGTGTTTATCTTACCCATCTGAATTATGGATTCAATTTTAACTAGCTAACATTTTAAAATTTATATGGTTCTATTTTAAATATGGATCTACCAAGAATAAAGAAGGATCAAATATTTTTCCATGTAAATGCTTTTTAGAATTTTAAATTTGAAAAATAAAAATAAAATTATCCCTAATAGATCTATCTCTTTATATGTATACACATCTCTCTTATTAATCTTAGTAAAAAGATATATATATATATATATATATATATATATATATATATAGATATACACACACACACATCTCCCTCTTATGAATTTTAGTAGAAAGTACTGATACCTTTTATTTTATCTTTAACTTTATATTATTTTTTCTTTGGTCATCGAATGCTTTATTATATACAATGTTAAAATATTTCATTTTAGTTTATTTTATTTCTATATATAGATGTATATGAAGTTGCTATAGACATAAATTAGTTAATTTATATCTTCAAATAATTTAATTAAATCTCGTGTTGAAATATTTTTATGACATTGGGTTGTAGTATTAATAACAAATCAATTGACGATATTTAATTTGGGATTATTGATATTTTATGATGCTTTTAATTATAACTAAACATGCATATTCATTTTTACTTTTTATTATAGCCAATATTGATTTTCTATTTAGAAAACATTTTATTTTTATTTTTAATGGAACGAACGTCAACTTCACATTGAGCATAATGGAATCACACATCTGCCTAATATTGAAATGAAAAATTCCACTCTAAACACAAAAAAATTATCACATATCTATATTATATCTATCTTAAACATCATCCAATCCAATATGCAACTCATCGAGATAAAAAAAATTGTACCCATCCATTAAAAATTATAGAAATGATTATTAATTACATCATATGGAATCCCTAAAATTAATCCATTATTATTATAATCATCCTTATTAACCTAATATATAGATAAGCTACGTACGTGAGTTCATGGACCACCTCATTTTTTTATTTTTCCTACTCTCCTACATCTTCATCATCTTCATGAACATTTTATTCTATAATATAGATTACAAGCCCTCATCTTGCATCAAATTCAATAAGACTTGACATACCTTCTCTACATAACAACTATGAATAAACAATATACTCAAATTGACATATCGAGAAATAAGAATATTCAATTAACCTATACATGGTAGCATTAATCATAATATATCCATCATCATGGTCCATCATCATGGTCAATATTAGCCCTTTCACCACCATTTGGCAACAATTTGTGTAAGTTGTGATATTTTTCATGTTCCAAATACTCAAAGTATCATAAGAAAGCCGAATTAGATGCCATGTATAAAAATATAAGGATGGAGCACAACTCCAATATAGATAAATGGTATGATCTCAAGGAAGGATATATGAGGTAAAATGTATATCAACTAACCCAAAGGAGGGGAATATATGAAGTTAAATGTACATGTAATTTTATATGTAATAGAGTTGGACTAATAATGAAGAGGCCACATGTGCAATGTGTAAATACTTATATATAGAGATCATGATGTTATTATTGAGGATATATAATTTATATGTATGAAGGTTTTTGAGTATTTGGAGGAGGCTATCCTATTGATCGAGTTATTTAAGAAAGCCGAATTAGATGCCATGTATAAAAATATAAGGATGGAGCACAACTCCAATATAGATAAATGGTATGATCTCAAGGAAGGATATATGAGGTAAAATGTATATCAACTAACCCAAAGGAGGGAATATATGAAGTTAAATGTACATGTAATTTTATATGTAATAGAGTTGGACTAATAATGAAGAGGCCACATGTGCAATGTGTAAATACTTATATATAGAGATCATGATGTTATTATTGAGGATATATAATTTATATGTATGAAGGTTTTTGAGTATTTGGAGGAGGCTATCCTATTGATCGAGTTATTTTGTAGCTTATCTCTTTATCTATATTGGTGTTTCACTCCATCCCATATTGTTCTACAAAGTGTACTTTTGGTTTCTTATGACAATTCAAGTATTTGACCATAAAACATTTCATGAAATCAACATGAAAGGAAATCTATAATATGGTTGAGAGGTAATACAATTAAAAAATTTTAAATAAGAGAAGAGAATAAGGAATAGGATAAGAGTATTTAGCATTAAACTATAACAAAAAAAACTAATAGCAATATTAAAAGGTATAATGTGATTCAATTTTCTACAAAAGAAGTGAGTCAATGCTCATGCAATTATGTTAGGCCTAAATACATGTAAAGAATGAGAGAACATTCTCTAATTAGCCAAGTGTTCTTTCATGGAGGGGATAATGAATTTATAAAACAAGTGAAGTAATCTAGTTCATATAAAATACAACCTACGCCCCAAGTATTTCTTCAAAAATAGGAAACTAACTCTTAGAAAATAAGATATAATCCCCCACTTTAAGAATAACTTAGGGGAGTATGATGCATGAAACTATTGAGCCCTAAAAATATGAAGCCATGTTACATACTTGAGTAAAATCCTCCAAAACCCCGCCCTTGCCCTGCCAACGAAAATGAAGACATGTATCTTTCACTTCCAAGTGAGCTTGTAACTTTGAAAAAATATACTCAATTAAGGATTTGTAGAAATGTCTACAATTTGTTTTATTATTGGACAATATTACATATCACTGCATTAACCAATAATCAACCTCCACATGTAATGCATATCAATCTCAATGTGTTTGGTCCTTTAATGCTAAAAATATCTAGATATTGGGATGGTACTATGATTATCATACAATATAACTATACCACGGTGACGTTCAACACCAAATTGAATGAGAATATGCTTCAACCAAATGTCTTGTGTTTATATGTCCACTGCACCTCTATACTTTTCATTTGTAGTTTGGTAAGTAATGGTTGATTGATTCTTACTCAACCAAGAAATATGACCTAAGGCAAGATATAATACACAACTACAAGAGGCCTTGTGTTCTAGGCCTTTACTAGCCCAATTAGAATCTATGTCTGTAAGTAAATCAAGAGTAACAATTGTGCATAATGTATCTAAAAACTATGAATACCCTTAACACTATGGTGAAACCTTTTTGTGGATTTCCAATCTAGTTTATAAGGCTCCCGCATGTATTTTGAAACCACTTCTATGACATAAGATATGTTATCTCTATTGTTGGTGACATAGGAAAAACTCCCAACCAATTTTCTATATTGCTTACTATCCAACAAAGTGTGGTACTACCATTCTCAAGCTTGAATCATGAATGTAAATGTGTTCTAATGGAATTAGAATTAGTGGTCTAAAGCCTAGTGAGCATATCTAATAAGTATTTAGATTGTGCCATTTTTTATTCTCTAATTATATTGAGTTATTTCAGTAGCAAGAATGTATAGTCCCAAAATAATACCAGTAAATGTATCATATAAGAAATATTTAACCATAACACAAAATAATTTTGAACTTTCTAAGTCTTCTAAATAAAGAACTATCAACCAGATATATTCAATTGTGAAAGAACACAAACATTAGTATTTGAATTAGAGTGAGATAAACCTTGGGATATTAAGAAGGAAACCATATTTACATACTAGCCACATAATTCCTACTCTAAGGAATATATTTTTTATTTTTTTTCAAACAAGAAATGGAGCCTTATTTACATACTAGCCACATAATTCCTACCTTAGGGAATATATATTTTATTTTTTTTTCAAACAAGAAATGGAGCCTTGATATACCCATATCGCTTTTCCATATAAATATCCTCCTCCTTAAAAACCTTAGGAAGAAATTCAATCTTCGCATTGATATGATAGATCTCTTAACGTTAAGCCACTGATATGATAGATCTCTTAACATTAAGCTACTATAATCTTGAGCACAAAATCCAATGAATCTATATTGGAAAGAGGAGAAATGGTCTCATTATAATCTATGCCCTATACTCATGAGAAACTTTTTCTTACAAGTATGCTATGCAGGTAATCATAAGTCCACCTACTACAATGTTTTCTTTATAAATCCATTTTCACAAAGTAATCTTCCTACCCAGAGCAAGGGGAACAGACTCACATGTTTAATCTTCATTAGAGACCAATACTCCGCATTCATAGAAACCTTACAATATGATTTTTTCACAAGACTATGGATGTGAAAACAAAACCATGCAATATTGGATGAACGTAAAACGATTTGTTGTTGTGAGTTCCTGTGGAGCTCCTTGAAACTATGTGCTGGTTCCCCCATATCTATTGTATCACCAACAAGATCACCTGCAACTTAAAGAATTTATTATGCCTAAAAGTAAAATACCTATATCTAAATAAGTTAAGATAAATCTTACATTTATAAATGGGAAATGTTAATAAAATCAATCTTAATCTTTTCAATATCGACATCTAACTCTCATATTCCTAGTTTAATTAGAGTTACATTCCCTAAAACATGGGAGGATTTATATACCCTACAATGGCCCCAACCATACAAAGTTGTTCAATATATGTTCTGTTATAAAATAACATCGATAAGAATCAAATACATTAGAATAATTTACTTGTGATTTTCCAAACATTTTACGTCTTATAGATGTGTAGGCATATTAAAACAATATGTCTTTCATAATGCATGTATGTTTGTAGCACCTACACTTTAGTTGAATTTTCTTTATCTAACCAGGCTTATGTTATTTGAATGTTATCTTTTGTGGAATTATGTTAAGGATACATTGTATGCATGACGTTTGACAAGATACATCTATTTATATATATTTATAATGAAATTGAATATTTGTTATATAAGGTAATTGCAAATGTTTATAAAATTAGTTTCATATTTTAAATATCTAATATTTTATAACAATATGTTTTTATTTTTGGAATGATAAATAAGATAATTTTAAAAAATATCTTTTTTATTTTTTCTTGTGTAACTTTGAATTTATTGGACATCTCCGCACCAGTTTATATATTATATTAAGTATGTACAAAAATAATATTAAAAAAAACAATTTTCATACTTTTCTCTACAATTTTTATGTGGTGATGATTGATTTTCCAAATTCATTGTAAAAATATCTCAAAACATCAAAATTTTCGCTTTAATATTTATATGAAAAGAATCATATGAGAAGATATTATGAATATTTCTAATTATATCTTAAAATCATTAGAAATGTATCTGAAAGCAAGGATTTCCATTTTTTATATCTATTTCAAAAATAACATATCATACGTAACATTGTGATTATGCATCAGTGAATTTTATTTAAGATGTATAATGTGAAAATATCTTTTAAGTTTTAAAAAATAAAAGAATAAGAAAATATTTATGATCTCACCCTTTTTTTTTAAATTCGTGCGGGGGCGGGAGTATTTCTCTTTTTTTTTTATTAGGAATTGCTTAAAAAATGTTGTGGAAGCTTGAACTACTAAATTTCGAAATTTCAAGAAGTTCCTATATTAGGGGAATTTTTTTCTCCATTCTATTTCTCTCTTTCGATTCAATATTGAGAAACATATTTTGAAGAATTTAAATCTTTTACAAATGAAATGATGCTTATATATTCTAAGAATAAATAACTTGGCAGTTGATCATATGGAAAATATAGGTGTTATGTTGAACAAAAGGGATATGGTTTGATGAAGAGAAAAGAGATATTCCCCACTTTCCTAACCTTTCCATCCATCATCCAATAATCTCTAAAAAAGTGGTTCTCCCTCACTTTCCTAACCTTTCCATCCATCATCCAATCATCACTAAAATGGTGGTTCTCCCAACATGAAGCTAGGAGAATCCACAAGTCCCATTTCAGATCTTTAATAAATAGATGTTTCTCGCATATTGATAGACCATATTATCAATCATCTAAATATAAGGTGAATTCAATTCTGTTGTATTTTATCATGGGAAGTTTTAAAGAAGAGTTGAGATATAATATGGAATTTTTTGGACGAGACCTACTAGATTCGATGGGAATTGATGGACAGTTGGGGCTTGATAATCTATAGCCCTTCTCCAGAATATGTGTAGATCATGTCAAATCCATTGGCAACTGGATGATGGTGTTAATGCGGTTGCTTTGTGTTTATTACTATACGAGGGAGTTATGCTTGGTATGCCACCCCAAGATAAAGAAATTATGGTGAGATACGTTTTATGATGGAGATGAGGCTACACATGTTTTTTCTAAGGGAGGAACTCTCAATTTTTGATCCCATGGGTAGTTTTGCACTTTTAGTTAAGGATGCCAAGGGAAGGATTGGATGCTTGGTGCGTGTTTCTACTCATAGTTGTCGAATAGTAGTTTCAGGGTGAAGGTAAATTTTCTATTAGACATTGTCTTACAGTTTGAGTCTGTGTGTTTATGCTATAGAGATATAAGATTGGGTTGTGTTTTTTGCATGCTTCTCCTTTGTTCCACGAGGTCTTGAGACTTTGTAATATTGAATTTGATAAGTGTGGTATAGTGCATTTTAGGTCTCCCCATTGGGAATGGTTATTTCTTGTTATTTGGTTTGAGAATGTGTTAAACAACTCTCATTTTTGGTCATAGTTTAAATTGTATTAAATTTTTTGAATAGAACTATGGATTTAGATTATATATGCATAGGCCCTCATGCTCTTAGTAATTTTTTCTTGTTTTCATCTTGGACATGCAACTTTGGGATTAGTAAAAGAGGGAATACCCTATGTAATAGCTAGAGGAAGTTATTTCAGGCGAAGACTTGTATAATCCTTGAAGGACTTCTTGAATATTAGTTAATACATTTTTATTACATTATTGAATTAAGAAATTTCTTTGTTTCTCTGAAAGCTAATTTTTTCTTTAATCCCTCTTCTTTGAATTTTTCATAGTTGGTTTGAATGTTATTTTAACTATTTTGGAATTTGTTTAGTCTCTGGTGTTTTCTGTTTAGCGGAGAAATTAGCGGTAGGTTTATGACTTTGGAGAATGTTGTCCAAACACTTGGCGGGGATCTTTTATAATTCCCTTTGATGTACAATCGTAATGAACCACAAGAGATATATCAGCTCATTTCGTCTCCAGCATATTAAGAATATTTAGAAATATGACGGTTGTAAAATTCCTAGGTAATTGGGAAATGAAATTTGATACTTTGTTGAAAAAATTAAACCTCATAAGTCAGTGATCATGGGGTTTGGGAAATGAAATTTGATACTTTGTTGAAAAAATTAAACCTCATAAGTAAGTGATCATGGGGTTCATCATTGAATGTGCAAGATAAATGGTGCTAGGTATAAGACTTAACTAACATAAAACAAATATAGGATCAAATAAAATTGAACCAAGAGAGGGATCCTCGTGCGAACTAGTAAAATTGAATGTATTAATGAATTGTAGATTTTTCTTTCTACTAGTTGTGTTTTAGGGATTATACCAGTGGATAAATTTTGAAGAATTCACGTTCCTTAAAGGGATCTTATATGTAAAAAATGTGATGTAGGATAGGAGGATTATTAATCTTACGTTCATGTCCTATGAAAAATATTAGTAAGTTTGTAATCAATCTGCCCTCTATAAAATAGGTTGAATAATAAAAAATATTCATATATATATATATATATATATATATATGGAGCATTTGATATTCCTTAATATATATTAAGTCAAGAATATACAAAATAAACAATTCACTATGTTTTAGTGAAGATCCATTTTAATTTCAAAATTGCTAGATATTGAGAAAAATTAGATTTCGTGAAATGTATTTATTATTTTTTAAATTTCATGTATCAATTTAATATAAAAATATTTTATCTAATTGAAATATTTCATTTATAACTAATACTTTATTCATTTTTTTCTTCAAACTTATGCTCCTTCTCTTTTTAGTGAAATCTTTATGATTCCTATGAAGCAAAAGTGAATAAAGAAACTACTCATTACACTATTATTAATATTTCTTATCTAAATCATTTTTTTAAAATCATTTTCCTATAAATCATTTTTTTTCATAGATTAATATTTATTAAATATTACTTTTCTATTCAGCATAGATCATTAAATAAATTGTATATCTCTAAATATATGATCTTCTCATTGTAGTTTTTATGATATATGTTATTAAAATATGAATAAAGAAGGTCCAAGAGTTTTAGAATAAATGATGATTGGTGTATTGTTAGATCACTCCCTCATATAAAAGATACTAGTTTAAAATTCTGTGCGATCCAAACATGTTAAAGGATGGTGAAAGATATTGGTTTAAAATTCTGTGGGATCCAATCATGTTAAAGGATGACTACGTCTAGTACAATCTCCTAGTAATTTTAACAACCTAAATACCAATGGATCATTATTTCTCAAGCTATCAATCAAACCTGATATAATTCACCTTGACATCCAGGAAAGCTATAAAAAAATATTTCATATGCATTGGTTCATATACATTGGTCTCCAACATATTGGCAGTGTTTGGAATTATGACACACAATTCTCGGGTAATGAAATTAAACATGATATGCATTGGTCTCCAACATATTGACCGTGTTTGGAATTATGACACAAAATTCTCCGGTAATGAAATTTGATAATGAAATAAAACATCATCAACAATAATATCAATCGGTTGTCCTCCAACATTGATGTCATCATGGAGTTCATTCGCGAGGAAAAATTTAGCACCTAAATGATGATATTTATCACCTGAAAAGTCGAATGGAGGATTTCGTACATGAAAGAAATTTACAATGTTAATGGCCCTAGGTAGAAGACTCAACTAATATCATGAAATTAGATGATCAAAGGAAATTGGTACATGAAAGAAAAAAATGTGAAGGTTGAATGGACCTTGGTAAAAGAATCAACTAACATTATAGAGTTAGAGTATCAATGCAAAGGGTGGAGCTTTCGCCTAATTAGTGAATTTGAAATTTTTTTTGTTGGGTATGTTTATAGAGTATATTAATGGGTAAATTTTAAATAACTATCTTTTGTTTAAAAAACATTATAGGTAAAAAAATTAATACGAGATAGGAAAATTTTAATGGTCAAATCAATGTCCTCAAAATAAGGTTTAATAAATTTGCAATCAATTTATATATACAATAACCCCTAGTTTTAATTAATACAAAACTCAAAATTACTTTTGAAAAAAAAAAAAAATTCTATCAAAAGATTTCACACATTTCACTATGTGTGAAGGAACACCATATTTAACTCTAAAATTATAACGCATTTAAGGGGATTAAATCCTTTAAAATTGAGATCATTGAAATTTGAAATTAAAATATATTTATTATTTTTTATATAGAAAGTATGAATTTTATAATAAAATTATTTTATATAATTAAAATATTTCATTTATCACTAAAGTTAAAATCAATTTTTTTATTTTTATCTTGTACAAGCTTATGTTTTTCTCAGTGTAATCTTTATTATCTCTATGAATAAAAAGTGAATAAACAAAGTTCCCTTTACACTCTTATTGATATTTTAATTATTTATTTTTAAATCTTAAAGGTTTACTTTCAAATATTTAAATCCATCTTTATGGAAGTATGCTTTTCTATTGCAGGCTTCTTATTAATATATTTTTTTAAATGGTTGCTTTTTAAATTATTTTTCTTTTTAAATTAATACTTATTATTATTATTATTTTCAGACGAATTATAAATAGAATTATATGTCTCTAAATATATTTTCTTCTCATTACAATCTTAATATTTATTAAATGTTATTTTACATATATTTTTTTATAATTTTATTACATTAATCACATATTTATATAAATGGAATAAATGATAAATATTTATAGACATGGATCCATTTTAAATATTAAAACATTTTTCTTTATAAAATATTTCAAATTCCTAAAATTAAATAGTTATATAAATTAGTTAAATTATAATTTTATTTAAAAATAAATTATTATTAATATCATTTCAAGAATTAATATATGATTTAAACATATGTACAGTTTTTATATTAAAATAGAGATTCTAACCTATAAATATGTATGATTTAAACATATATACAATTTTTATATTGCAATAGAGATTCTAACCTATAAATATGTTTATTACAATATCAAGGCTCAATATTATGGCTTATTAATAATGCAAATCAAACAATTATAATTAGATTCATATCATATTTATTTTAAATGAATTATTTGAAATAAAAAGGTGTAAAGGTCATATTACCTTTGAGATAACTTTCAACCATTGGTTTGTGAATATTATTATGAATATTATGAAATGTGAATATTATTATGAATATTCTGAAATATTTCAGGGAGGTTAAATTCTTACTCCTCATCTAATAATTATTAATATTTAAATTAAATGCTGAAAACCTTTTTTAAAATAAATAGATTTATTAATGTAATAAATAAAATCCCTCGTGTCAATATGTCCTCTAAGGGACAACTTTCACACAAAAAATTACTATTTTACATGTCATAAATAACAAAACCAATTAAATACATTTTGATTTTTTTTTGTGAAGTAGTATGAGCTCTTAGAAGATTAAATGCTTGGAAGATTAAATGAGCCTTTACCTGTGACTTGAGAAAGTAAGACCTCATGCGGAATCGTAAGCCAGAGTAGCCCTTAACATGGTTAGATTTTTCCTACAAATTTTTGAACTTATAACCTTCACATCACAAAGTAACTTAGTAGTACACCCATTACTATCTACGAATGCATGAACTCCTACACATAGAACGACCCAGCGTGCGAGTGCTGCACCCTGTGCAACTCAATTCGTCTCATCTGGCTATCCTAGTCAATACATGAAATCTAACTAGGTAGCGCTCTCTCTATCCAATGGGCCAGGGTAACCTAATAGTGCTGCCAACCCTATCTGTGTACGCCCAAAGAGTGTTGCTCTCACGCCCCCAATGTGCACCCATTACTATTTATCCTCCCCTATCCCCTACGTGAAAAATTTTAAAATATATTTATAATAATCTTTCTTCCATATTAATTTCTCTTAAGAATCATAATAATAATACACTAAAAATATTCATAGATTTAATAAAAATCATGTTGTAAATGGTTTAAATACGTTTTTTCCTTAATTTAATTATAAACTATCAAAATTATTTATAGATAATAATTTCTTTCATAGTGTTATATTTTAAATATATCGTTTCAATTTTTAATACAACATAATATATTAGTGCCCTAACAATTTTATATTTATTTCTTCATTCACAAAAGATATTATTTGTTTCAAATAAGGTTTTTTTTTAGCACGGATGATAAAAAAAAACATTTTTATATATATGAAAATGAAATTATGATAATTTGAAAAATATATTAATTTTAAATTTTTATTATAAATTAAAAAAAAAATTATAAATTTATTTTAATCTTCAACTTAAAATTTTTAAATATCTATTAAATTAATTCTTTATTTCTTTTAATATTTTCTAATATTTTTAATTTTATATATATATAGTTATTTTAAAGTTAACAATTAAATGAGACCAATTTATTTATTTATTTAGTTTAATTATGAAAATTATAATTATAAAATATTATAACACTATTTTAAAATAAATAAATAAATACAAATACATTTTAATTTTTTTTTTTTAATGCATAAAACATATCATTCTCATCATGAATCACATTCATATATTTATTTAATGAAAATATTTAAAAAATATATTTTTACGAAGAAAAATTATCGAACAGTTAAATTTAAAAATATCGTAACCTTAAGTATAGATCCAATTGAAAAGAAACCTATATTAATTTAATAAAACAATGTCACTTTAAATCCGTATCTCGAAGATTGAAGACCATAGAAAATTATAAAAGTGAAAGGGGAATAACAAGTCCCCTGCGGTGCATGATGATACTGACAATTACTAATTTCTGACCACGGTTGTTTTCGCAACGATGACAGGGGCGAACAGTGGAAAAGCTATGAAAACAAATATTTGGGAATATTATTAAAAGAATTTTGGTTCAACCAGAAGCAGCCAACAAAGTAGACAAAAACTGCACGCCTCGGAAAACTTCTTCATTGAAGAAAATGACGGGGAAATGGGAATCGCAGAGATAGACGGTACTTCCATGGAATGATCCCACTTCCGTGTCTTTACTTATGGCCAATTCTGGTTTCGTTTTCATTCGTTCGTTTGTGAACACACACTTTATGGGAAGATCTCACATTCAGGTAAAAAAAAATCAATGTCATTTTCTACATTTTCAGGTTTGCAGTAATATAGGTTTTGTCATTTAACTTGTAAATCTGGTATATTTTTTAATATTTCAGAAATACAAGGCATATTCAGTTTTTATGAATATTCCGAAATTTGCATTTGAGTTAAGAATATCTTTTTCTACTAAATAGTATTTATAAAGAGAATCATGTATATTTATATGAGGTTGATAATAAGTGTTATTATAGTGATTGTGATTATGATGAAAGCTCAGCAAAATGGAATATGATTATATTAGAATTATATATATATATATATATATATATATAATATATATATAGAAAGTTTCCAAAATTATGATAATTTTTAAATTAAATGAAAAGCGTATGTTTTGAAATTTAAATAATAAATTTTAAATATAAAAAAATCAAGATTTCACTAAAATAATTATTTCCTAAATTTTAGCAAAATTCCAACCAAAACCTCTAAAAATATAATAGTTAAACCACCCCATAAAAATTGTAAAAACTCCATACTTAGGCTACCCGATGCGTTACATTTCACAGCGTGAAATTGGCGAGTTTCATTGTCAACCTAATGGTAAGAAAAACGGAATCAAGAAGACTAAACCGTGGATAAATAGGCCTATCAGAATATATTTTGCGTGCAAAAATAGGTAAAGAAAAAACAACATTCTACCTTTAAAATTTTGTCATTTCAAAATATGTAGAAAACTTTACAAACTGCGAAATTTCCAAATTATTCTGAAATATGTAATCCAATTACTCTTTTTGAAATCTATAGTCCAATTATGTTACATTTAAGTGTGCCAAACTTTCTGTAATAAAATTTTAATAAATTAAAAAAAAATATAAAGTTATGCACAAATAATATACACCTAAGAACAATGAAATAAATACTATATACTTCTGGATATACATTGTGTTTTCCCTTTAATTTCTATGGATGCGTATCCAATATACATTTCTATCAACTCTACTTATATTTCTCTAATTGTAAAAGGTTCAAAGGAAAACTCCTTTTGTGACTGCCAATCTCTTTTTCTAATCTAGTGTACAAATTAATTACAAAGATCATAGATAACAGGATTAAGCTCCACTAGTTGAGAACGTGTTTCCAAATCAATTTGGGTTGTTTTTGTTGATAGGAAAATTCTCAATGCCATACACATTGATCGAGAATTCATTTATTCTATTAAAACAAAAAACAAAAGGCCCGTGTGCTGAAGATGGACCTCAATAAAGCTTTCAACAAAGTCAATTTGTCCTTTGTTAGATATGTTTTTCTTCAAATTGGGCTGGGCTTGGATGCCACAAACTAAATCATGGGTTGTGTAATTTCAACCAATTTCTCCTGGATCAGCCTCCGAGGAATTCACTATCTCTGAAGGACTCAGACATGGATGTGCTCTATCACCCTGGTTGTTTTTGCTAATGATGGAAGGATTAAGTCTTTTACTTCAAAGCAGTCACATAAAGGTCTAACAATAGCAAATAAACTTTTCATCACCCTTTTGTTCATGGATGATTATTGTCATCAAATATCTTGGCTATTTTTATGAAGCCAAATAATTCTCATAAAGAGGGTTGAATGTGATTGATCGAAAGAGTGTTACAACTAGCAAAAAAAATTCTAGTTAAATCTGTATTGGAAAATATTCTAGTTTAATGCGTAGCTTTATCAAAGATTCCCATTGTCATCCTCAAATGTTCAGATTTCTATAGAATGGGAAAAGTAGCAAACAAGGTTTTCATCTAGAAATTTGGACTTCTCTTTCAACTCCAAAAAATCAGGGATGTTGGGGATTCCAAAATCTTAATTGGTTTGCAAAATCCCTAGTCATGAAAAATTTATGTAGAGGCCTATTTGGTGGAGATCTTTGGATCTTGGTTTTAAAAGAAAAGTATCTAAATAGGTTGTGAGTGGTGGATTGGCTCATAAAATAGGCAAGGAAAGTTGATAGAAAAGATTATGTTGTAGAGAAAGCTCTCACGGATGCTTTGGTCTCTCTTCAATTGGTTAGCTTGGAAGGTTGGGATGGAAGTTTAGATAGTCCTCCAAAACGTCCCTTCATATAGGGTCTTGGTTTACTATTAGAAATTATCAAATTAATTGATATGAGTTGATAAACTCCAAAAGGCTATTCTACCTGTGCAATATAAAAAAATTCACTCTCAGTAGATCTCTTCAGATTATTGCATCACCTCGACAGAGCTAGGATTGGTGGCTCCTTTAACTTTAGAATGGAACTCTTTTATAAAGGTGATAAACTTCAATAAAGTGAGACTTTGAAATTCAAAATACAAGCTCGATTGGAGCTTGGATGTGAAATATGGCAAGTTATCAAATCGCCTCGCTTATAAAATGATTTCTCCCTAGATGGTGGAACAACCTCATATGGAAGTGCCATGTACCAAAAAAGTTAAAGAGTTTCACTTGGATGGTCCTCAATAATAAAATTTTACCCTAGGATAACCTAGTAAAAAGTGGCTTCATGGGACTAAATGATAGTTGTCTTTGAAACCATAATGAAGAATTGATAGACCATCTTTTTCTAAATTGTATTACTTGAAAGAAAATTTGGTCATTGGTCCCTCCAAATTATGAACATTGGAGAAAATTTGATCGAGAACTCTTTTGAGGATATGCTCCTTTTATGGGTGAAGAAATTCGAGTATATCCAAGCTCTCCCTATTTTTGTGGCTTGGCTGGGGGCATCTCACTACTTAGAAACAAAGTTATTTTCAGAAATGCAATTATTTCCATCATTCCTCAAGTCTCAAATATCATATCTCTTGACAAGGATTATTTACCTTTCCAAAAAACCAAATCATGGAGACCTACTCCTTTCCCTGTCATATCCAACAATCTTCTTGTAGGGGTTTTTGATGGAGCTGCACAAGACAATTTTTATGGAAGTGAAAGGTTGATAAAGATGATATATTTGAAACCAAGACAATTCTTATGGAAGTGAAAGGTTGATAAAGATGATGTATTTGAAACCAATTGACTTCAAAATTGGAATTAGTCCTAACCGGAACACCAAAACTGAGCTGATTGTTGTTTGGTCCTGATGTCATTACCGAAGCACAAAAATATAAACAACAACCAAATTTTTGGCAATTCAAAATGTGTCATTGACAATTAAGAGAGAGTGTAGTATGATGTCCTAATCTTAATATCTTGTAAAAACAAAATAGTGGAATTGAGAGAACACTTTCCGGTCATCTCCATTGGGCATATCTACCGGGAATTTAACAATGTGGACCCTGGATACATATCATTTGAAGAATTGGAGGGGAGCTTTATTCTTGAATCTCACTCTCTTCAATTAGCATTTATATTCTAATTTTTTGTATTCTTGCAGGTGTTATGCTGCATTCGTAGAGCACCAAACAAATTTATTGCCAAGGTTTCAGGACAGTTTTGTTCTAGACAGTTTTATCTCTCTATCCTTTTAATTTTCAGAATTACATGTCGCTAACAGTTCTAGTTTTATAGCCATTTTTCCTACCTCTAAAGTGAAATCCTTTGGAGAATTTTCAGAAATCTGCTTTAGCTGAATGTAAGCAAGTCAGAACTATATTAGCAAGTCAATTTCATTCAGTAAAGAGAAAATGTTTTCCTACTGTAAAAGTAGTAAAAATTGATACAGCCAAATTGTACTTGAAAAAAATCTATTAAAATAACTCAAAAATATAAACATAAATAAATAAATAAATCCGGAGTACCATATTGAATAAAAAGATAAATAATCGAATATACATTTTTATTGGATTGCTGCGAAACACAAATTATTTATGTGCGTCGTAAATTCATTGTCATGATGTAGTACAGTATTGTTAGAATTAAGTCTTCCTGTAGCTTTCCACTGTTCCTTAAATCAAAGGCAGTTTGTTGAGCATTTCTTTCTCCTTGCTCATTAATTCGAAAGCAGATTCATTTTGCTGGTCTTTCTCCCAACGACATTTCACATTAGAATTATTTATAAACTAGTCATGAGCTTTGTTATTACCTTGGTTGACGACTTGTATTGGACAGTATGTTCATAGATGTTGGATGCAATACAGAAGAAGTTATGAAGTAGGGATAATCATAATGATGAATGTTATATATATATATATAGAGAGAGAGAGTTAGTGTTTAATTTGGAAGAACAATTTACATGAGCATGGTTTAAAAATTTGAATTTTAGAATGTTCTTTTAAACGACATTCAGAATGCTGTACATTTTATAAGAATAAATTATAATAGTATAAGGTGTTTTTCCAAATGGATACGTGTTAAAAGAGAAGAATTAAACCAATAATAATTATATATTAAGTTTTAAATATAGTTGTTATGAAGGTGTGTTATGTTTTTTATTTTTAAAATTATTTTAATGTAAGTTTTAAATTAAATATTTAAATATTTATTTTAATTATTATATTTTAATATTAATGTTATATACATTTAAAATGAATTATTATTATTTTAAAATAAAATATCTCAATTTTCATTAACTTGATGTATAAAGATAAAAAAAATGATTAGGATAATAAAAAAATCAATTGCATTCTAAGAACAATGAGATGTGTATTTCTCCCCATGAGGTCGTTAGATTATGGGAATTTGGGGATTGCCACTCCATGAATCCTCTTAGCATCTTGTGAGTTATATCATAACAGCTAGGTTGCATGCACCCTCATGTAAACCCGAAGCCATTACAGGGTGGCAATTAATGATGTTAAGGATGGTCATTTCATTCACTAGTGATTTGTACTAGAGGAGCGGCTTATGGTATGTCCGAAAACAACATATGTTTCAAGCTCAAATGGGAAGGAGGGTGAATGATAGTTTCTATAATTGTGTGCCGAGGTGCGGGAATAAGTATGAGGGGAGGGTTCCTTGGCCGAGCCCAATGACGATAGGGGGAATTCTAAGAGGAATTTTCATTGTGTGACAAAGTGAGCGGAAATTCTAATGAGAGGGTAATTGGAAACATGGAATTAAGTTGTTTGATTGAATGATTTTGGAGGAATGATCAGACTCTATTATTTATGCAAGATCTTTGAATTTGATCACAGAGTTGTGGGTTATCCATACCATGTAGAAATCTTTAAGCATGACTATTCAATTTGTGCTAGTTAATTTAATGTTAAAAGAATCTAGTTTTGATGTGCATATCTTGGAGGAGTGGTTGTTTGGCAAGAGGAGTTTTGGTTTGCACTTATTGTCTGCATTAATTAAGGTGGCTAGTATTTTTGTTTGTCAGGGAGCAGGGAATTCTAACCATAGACGCTTAAGTGTTGCAAGTATTTTAAACTCTAGTTGCTCATGGGTTTAGTGTTTTTTGAAAAGAGAGAGGCCTAGTTGGGTGGTTATTATTATGGCCTCAGAATCCTCAACATTTTTTGCACAACAGGTTAAGCTTATTTCACCCCTCTTAGAGAGGTTGGCGGATGTAATGTTCATGCGGACTAGACTAGGGAGCAGTGAAGTGACAGTTATATTTCAAACTTGCGTGCTTTATGTGGTGGCTTGCAGGGTTCTCTCTTGTGAGGGCCTTTTTCTTTTGGAGAAGGGGAAATATGTGGCCCCAAGCATAAAGAAGGGGGATCCCTAGCTATTTGATTGGCATAGTTTGTATAATAAATATCTCTTCTTTCTCAGGCAATAAATTGAGTAGTGGGTGTTCAATATGCCTCCTCACCAAGACCGGATGCGACGAGGAATCGAAGCGAGGGGTTTTCATGTGTGGAAGCAACAAAATGATTAGGGTCATGAAGAAATTGTGGACCTGCCATCCTTTCTACCATTTACCTCAGTAGTAAGTGCCTCATCATGAGAAGACAATGTTAGTATTATTTCACAGTTGAGTATTTCCTTTGATTAGCTCAAACAGGCCCGACAAGATGATAACAATGACATCATAGATTTCAAGAATCACATTCAACAAAAAATGTGGGAGATGCATAATAGACTGGTCAGTCTCCAAAGAGGGTAGTGACGCATCCAAGTCAAGCTTTACCATATGGAAACTGGATTAACTCACATCGAGCGACACATTTACTATGAATTAAAATCTCTGTCATCCCTAGGCATGGGTCTTGATCATCCTAGCCTGATAAATTTCAAAGGTTTCTAATTATAGTTGGTTGTTTCTTACTCTTATGGGATTTTTGGCACTTTTTTCTTGTTAGTTTCTATAAATACTTGTTATTTTGGAAATTTTCTATGTATCTAGGTATGCATCTATTGCTAAATAAATCTAGTAAGAGTAAGGCCAATAAGTTTTCGAGAAAATTTAACATATGGTATTAACATGTATTAATAATAAAAATAATTTCAAACTGCACTATAAAATAAAATACACAACTTTCATAAAGTATTTCAATATATATATATATATATATATATATATATATATATATATATAACAAAAATATTCTAATGTGGATAATGTGGGTTTATTTATTTGGAGGAGGAAAGTGAGAGAAAATGAGCAAAAGATATTAGAAAATTGATTTGGAATACCTCATTCCAGAGCTTTTCTTTTTATTCACACTTACATAAATAAGGTCACCATATGTTTTGAAAGAATTAGTTTAAGTTAACTTCTTATTCCAAACAAAGGCATAAGAAGACTTAAGAAAAGGCTTGGGGATTCATGTGCCACATCGATCCTCATGTTTTCCACCATACACTCATTATATGTTTGTAGAACTTTACATAACCTTGCAAAAAAATGAACTTATTACATTATCATATCTAATACATAAAATTACCAATGGGTTGTGGCCAATTTCTATGGTTTTATTCTTGTATAGAACCATATTATCCTATTAAATTCATAGTTACCTCTTGGAATTCCTTAGCCCAAGGTTTATAATGTAACATTACTTCACTAACCAAGGTGTGTACCCCTACAACTTCATGGACTAATGTAGTTTCAACACTTCACATTGGTTATGTGGTCTCTCAGGAAATCAATGGCGGTGATTAAGTTTTTATTCAATGGTAGGCAATATTTCTTTGCTAGTTAGGGTAACCACCCTCGCCCCTCTTTGGTATTTGCTGTCCCACATTTTGGAATGTCTATAGCCAAATATTTTCTTGTTAGCTAGGAGTGAACGGCTTTCTCTACTAATTTGACCATGAAATGAATGACTCCATGACACTCTTTTCAACCACAAATCCTATTCCTTCCAGTATCAGTTGAACACTCGGTGGATTCATGTATCTCTAGTGGAAGACCACTCCACCCTTGGTATTTTTTACATTTTTTTATTTTTATTTTTATTTTTTTATTGAACATGAAATATTCTATCATAATTTGCTTGACTAATGTTGTTAAGGGTTTGACCATATTACAAGGCAGGGTTCATATTTTCCTTGGAGTGCAAAGTAGATTTTCCTTTGACAAGGGAGATCCCCTTTCTTGCTAAAATTTTCCTCTTTCAACTCTCTAGATGGGATTCTAAGATGATGAATGTTGCAACTACAGTCGTTTTCTTGAATGTTTTTAAAATTTTTGTTACTCGTCTATAATTTGTCTAATTATCTAAAACCATGGAATAATTTCTACATTATAAGCTTACTGTTGGTATTTACTTTACAATTTGTTCATAAACCTCTTCTATGTGTTCTCAAGTTCAAGATTTGTTCACCAGTTCTCATTATTTCGAGAGATATGGTGCAGAAATGGATGATATTTTATTATTCCTTTATATTACTTGCCAAATCCATAAGTTTTCTCTTGTCTTGATGGTTAATTACCCTTTTTATTGGCTAGTTCATGTATTGTCGAGGTTCAAGTCATGGTTGCTTGCAACTTAACCCTGATAGGTAATTTAAGTGGTTCCTTTCATTTTCTTATATGGGTGAATTGTGATTTTCATGAAAACTGCCTCACTCCCATGCTAATTGCATTTTTTAATTTATTTCAGGTTATTTTATATTTGTTAGCTAGAGATTACAAGTAGAGTGTTAGATTTTTATATCAACTTTCTACTTCTAAGTAGTTGATGAAAATACTTAATTATCCCCAATGACATTTACTTTGGTTTTAGGAAAATTTGTATGGATCAGTGACCATAGGCTCACACTTAGCTATTGTCAGATTATAAACCTATTCCTTCTCTTGTTAATATTGTATCCTTAACTTGGACTAGGTTTCTGTGTATTTTGTTATGTGTAACAATGAGGTTGGACACATAGTATAGGTCCCTTATGAGCTCAAAAATGTAATTTTGTTACTATCTTTTTGGGAAAATTGAATACATTTAATACTCACATGTATTTTAAATTCCTTCTTGTTAGTGGAATTTATTTTTTCTTCAAAGTTTTCCTTTTAATTTATTTAATAACTAGAAGCATGCACAACATTTATATACTTATTTTTTGAGATGAGGGTTTTCTTTCGGTAGACAAATCTGATTTTTGAATGTCTTTGAATAAATCTCTATTTATCATGATTACTACTTTTCTATTCACAACATAGTTATGCAACTTTATAAATATAGCATGTAAACTATAATGATATGTTTAGGCTTTACTTTTATTTTTTATTGTACATTATCTGGTTTGGGTCCTAACACCCTTGTAACCCTTATATATATATATATATATATATATATATATATATATATATATATATATATATATATATATATATATATGCATATTCATATCTTTTAAATTCAAGGGAATTATTTATGTACAAGGGATAGCGTAAATGACTCTTGGATTTCAGGTTTCTATTCTTTTATTTCCTTGAAGAACTCTTGTTTGACAAGGATTGCATGGCGATTAAGGATTAACCCAAGAAATTGTTCTTAGTGTTGACCCATACTCTTACTAAATATGTCACATATATATTAATTTGGACAATTATAAATATATGTAACCTGTATGAAATGTATTATAATTTATCTTTTGCTAGCACTGATTTTTCGTACACTTCCTCCTTGCAACATTTGAATATTTTTCCTTCTTTACCTTCTAACATTCATAGACAACCAATTTTATATTAACAGCCATAGTAATTTCATATATTATTCTACACGACTTTCATGTAAAAAAAGTCAAAGAAAAAGTTAAAGAAAACTCAAACTTCCTATCCGTTGATAACCCAAAGTTAATAAACTATTGAAACTCATATGCTCAACATAGATTCACAAGTAACGTAAATACCTTTTTGTATTTCTCTTGAAAATACAATAACATCTACCATGATCCTACTAGTCAATGAACTATTAATCTCAATGATTCCCTCCAATCCTTAGGTTTTTCCCTTCAAGAAACAAATTAGTAATTTTCATAATTTCATGGCCTCATCCTTGACAACATCCTACCAAAAGTGGCCAAGTTATTTTTCTATGGAGTTCAAATGTTTATAACCTAGTAGAACCTCATTTTCTTTCTATATTTCCTTTCTCTCCTACAAGTTTTTTTATGAAAACTTGTTACACTCATGACATTCCTCTCCAGTCATGATAATTCTCATGGTAGGGAAATCGTCTCTTAGGTTGGATGGTCTTTCTCTTTTTGTGGAACTGTCCTTTCTTGGAAAATAACTTATTAAAACTATTTACTGACAATTTGGGGCTTATTACACACATTATGGATCCTCTTGTATTTTCAAATATACAAATAAGTGAAACAATATTGATTTATAATAATATATTAACATATTTCATCCAAATTTAATTGTGTCTCCACACCAATACTTACATAGTATTTGGAGGTAAATATAGATAATAATATTCACTAAAATGTAATTTCACTAGGGGTATCACATATTCCCCTCTTTATTTAAACTTTGTCCTTAGTGTTTCTTCGACCTTTATAACTTCTAGAAAATGAAAGAAATTATTATCTCATTATTATTGTATTTTCCAAGTAGACTTCTCATTTCTAAAGGGATTCTTTATCACTTAAACCTAACAATGGTTCAATTCTAGAGTAAATCTCACTACAGTTTCAAATTCATCTTCAGTTCAAGCATGTGTGTATACATGCTAAGAAGACATTGTGAATTTTCATTCATGCACCCAACAAGGGTTAGAATATTAATATAGGAACATCATCAATAGTAATTAACAACAATATATTATCTTGGACATTTATCAAATGGATATTCTAGGTGACATGGAATCTATTAAATGACTTCATTATAAAGTTCAAACATGAGAATCAGGAATACCATTTTATACCGTTGACAGTAATATTTTTAAGGATCAATTACTTACCTTGCCACTCATGATGGCTCACAACTGATGACCTGTCATATCATACAACATCTTTGTGCTTTTGTCATGATTCCACAATATCAAACATAAATTAGCCATGCATTGTTAGAGTTTAGAACAACTTCCTATATATGCCACTTTAGTGTTTATTATCACTATATTTTTTTCAAGTGGACTCAATCATGTACATTTTAGTTATTATGTAACTTTTTTTTTCCCTTTCCTCCATTTATTTTATGTGTAATTTTTTATCATGGTTTTCCATCTCGAGTTAAGTTTCTTATTCAAATCATCTTCTAGAGATCCTTATTCTTTTTCCTTCTCACACCCAACAAACCTTCAATACCCAACCACAAAAAGGGAAATAAAAAAAAAACCACCATAACAAAAAGAAGGGAAAAACAAGAACCATTATGGCCATGCTCAAATTCATCAAAAGACAAGAAGAAAATTGCAACAAAAAAGTGATGTCAAACATAATCCCCCTGATAGAACTTGTTTGTGAATTTATTAGAACTCACTTCCTAGAGTTTCCATTCATCTATACTCTACAAATTATTGGTTAAGGTGTCCAAATATTATATGAGCTTCCCTTTGTCCAACAACAATTGGTTATTTTCCCCTTGCACTCCTATGCATATCAGGTGTCTCATCACAAGTCAGTCAATATATTTTTCTTAAACATAATCAGTTCCTCCTCTACTCTTGTAAGCACATATTCATATTATGAATTTAATCAACATTAAACTATACTTCAATTTTCTTATAATGAAAGAGTCATAATAAATATTTTTAAAATACTTATCTAGAGAACCATTGACTAGTAGCATACTGCTACTTAGTGCACGTACTATGTTGGCACAATATGCATCTCAAAAGCCATAGATGTCCCTTGTGCCAATTTACCATCAACACCCTCCTTTACATAATATTATTTTCTTAAGATTCCATACAACAATTTCATTGGCTCCTTAACTAGTTCTCCACTTGTCTTGGTCACATATTTACCATTATCGAGTATTGATCTACTAATTCATGATATGACAATGAAATTATTGGAATCTCCATGCACGTTCATTATTATATGCAACTAAAATTTCATTATTGTATATATAATTTTGAAGGCTTTTAAGGAAAATAAATCAAACTGGAAAAAGCCAGGTTGAGATATTTCACCTTCATAGTTATGGTTGCATTGTCATCTTTAAAATTTCCTTGTCATGTTTTAGTGTAGACAAACTTAATTCTATTATGTTTTGAAAATGTTAATGAAACCTTATAAAAATCTACAAAATGAGTTTGCAACATCATAAATATCCTAATGCACCCCACATCTTTCAAGTATATGTCAATCAAGGTTTAATTTGACCTTTTCAGGGTCCAAGGCAATCCTTTAGGGAATTTATATATTCTGAAGATCAAATTTGGTCTTAATTAATTCACACTTAGTGATTTTGGCATAAATCCAATATTTTTTGTGAGTATTGGTAGCACAATTCCTAAGTTCTTTCATGTTTATCTGGTATCTTGGAGTATCTAAGATGTCATTATCTTCTCATTTTCAATTTGACAGTCTCAAATGATTTATATGCTTTGTTTCTTCCAAGAATAATTTTCTTTCTTACATGAAATATTATGATATACTATCTCAATATTCCAACATTTTGGTGTTTTTGAATATGAAATTTTAACTATAAATTTCTCTGCAACATACAATTTCTTGTCTTCCCACGTTTCTTTTTCTTTGAAAATATTGCTAGCCATGCTATGTGCCACAATTACCAACTCATTATGGTGTAAATATTCCAAGAAATACCCATCATACAATTACATACTTTAATATTTAAGCTATGGAACAATTGATCTTTGTGATTCCTTAATATCAAAAAGATTTGTCTTGAACCTAAAAGTGTAAAATGGTAGAAACTTATACTGTTATACAAAAGATTCATTACAAATTTCAAATGTTTTCAAATGGCATTAGCTTACTACAATTCTTTATTATAATGGTTTGTACTCAGAGTCTTATCTATTCTACATTTGTAATAGGTTTTTCTGTGGCTGCCCTCATGAGGAGACATTCTAGTTAAGAATACTTCTTAACTCATTAAGTCCTTTATAATTATCTTTGGTAATGAAACCTAAGGCATACTTGTTCCATCAATATGTTACCACATTTGACATACTCATATCCGAGTTATGTTGTTAATATATGTTTTCTTTTTCATAAGTACAATGTTTCATGTTCCATATGATGTATATTTTTAATGCTATTAACATCCATCGTGTCATTTTTTTAATAGGACTTGGGTGGTAAGGATACCAACAATTACTTCTAACAACTCAAGATAAATCCAATTGATTGATATTTTTTTATATAGGTGTTTTGTATATCTACATAAGTTTTAACAAAATTTATCAGTGAGTATGTCTAGATTGGCACTCTGAGTACACCATATATTTTAGTTTGTTTAATATAGGCTTCTCAACCCCATTTAATCAATTTTCATGTTGGTATAGACATACCTTAACAATATCTTATATAGCCTTTATTTCAGGTATATACTCTATGTTTTTCTTCAATTCTATTATAAATACCTGATTAATTTATTTATAGCGAAGCTTCCCAAACCTTATTAATATATACAATTTAATTTGTTCTCATGACTATATAAACATGTAGTTCCTATAAATCATTCTACCTCCATATTTATTCTGAATATCTTTCCTTTGAATTGTTATATTATTTATGCTTGATTTTTAGAAACTCTATGTTTCATAGCATTGTTTTAAGCTCCATCCTCTTGTGTCTTACCTCTCATGATCATACACGATTACTCTTCCATTAGAGTTAGTAATTTATATGTTACTAGTAAGTATTTTCCTCATCTCTATTGTTTCATTAGTTATATCCTTCTCTAAGACAATTGGTAAAAAATCCAATGCTTGGGAGAATTTATAAGAAAACTATGCACTAGGAGGTATTCTTATACCCATAAATTAAGTAATCTCCATGAGTATCTACCATAACGTTTATGTAGTGCATGCTTAGCACCGAGAGTACCTTCATAGAATTTTCCCATCTCCCTCCATGAAAACCTTTAGTAGATATCTAATATAAGAAATCTATGTATGTCAGTCATGTAAGTTATGTAACAAAAAAAACTTTTGTGGAAATTAAAAATATCTCACAATTATTAATTGTACAACCAATTATTAGCCTTATCAATCATGTGCAAGCCTTTTTCATATAAATAGGTAACCATTATGCAATTAATTTCAAAATTTCCAGAAATAATTTCATATGCAACACCCTGACTTATATCTTGAACATATATGCTTGTTATTCCTAACTATTTAATAGAGTAATATATGTAAATTTATTTTAGAATTCTATACAAATACCCATTTCCAAACTCAGCTATCCAAGTACTTTCTCAATTCCACATATTACGAACTTCTTTTTTCTACTCACTATTCAAAAAATAAGAGATATAATTTATTAGTTAACATGTATTGCTACTAAATTAATTTTATCGGACGCTTGCATTCCCATATGTCCAATATACCTATTCCTATAAGTAAAGGCATTTCAACAATAATTAATTAGTATTTAAACATATCCCACATAACCTTTACTGCATAACATAAAAATTTAGTTAGTTACTTATAATGTAAGAAACTCTTGAATTTCTTAATTTTATCTATGGTCAAGCTCATAGGCCATTGTATTGTAACGTATTACTTTTATAACATATCGTAATATGCCTAATTATAAATAAATTTTTATCACTTTTATATTGTCCACACTTATATCAATAATTTCACGATATATTTTTAATAATTATTTTCAATTTATCTTATAATTCCAATTCCTCCTCCTCCTCCTCCTCCTCCTCACTTTTATGTTGCTCACACTTACATAAATAAGTTCACGATATATTTTTAATAATTATTTTCAATTTATCTTATAACTCCTCCTCCTCCACTGCCTCGTCCTCCTCAAAGTCTCAATGGATTCATTGATTGCGGGTGAAAAACCACTCCACCCCAGGTATTTTAGACACAAATGGAAGGTATTTTCTAGTTCCCTTCTATTACTTACGGAAGCCCTAAGTTTCTGACTATCTTGATGCTTAATTAGCCTTTTTATTGACAGGTTCACATACTATCTAGGTTTAATTCCTCCTCCTCCTCCTCCTCCTCCTCCTCCTCGAAGTCTCAATGGATTCATTGATTACGAGTGAAAAACCACTCCACCCCAGGTATTTTAGACACAAATGGAAGGTATTTTTTAGTTCCCTTCTATTACTTACGGAAGCCCTAAGTTTCTGACTATCTTGATGCTTAATTAGCCTTTTTTTTGACAACTTCACATACTATCTAGGTTCAATTCATGGTTTGATGCATCTTAACCATCTCAGGCAATTTAAGTGATTTTTTTTTTTTTTTTTTTATGGATGCATTCTAATTTTCCTGAATTCAACCTCACTCCCATGCTAATTACATTTTCTAAATTATTGTAGGTTATTTTTCATTTGTTATTTTGAGATTAGAAGAAGATAATTAGGGCTTTCATATCTAATTTCTACTTCTAGGTACCCAAAGAAAATACTTAGCCTCAGTGACATTTTTTTTTTGAAGACAATTTGTATGGCTTTGTGACCATAGGTCCACAACTAGATACTATCAATTTATAGATTGGTTCTTTCTCTCGTTAAGATTTCACCCTTCACGTGAGACTTGGGTTTCTGTCTATTTTTATATATGCAATAGTGATCTTGGACATACATCATGGAAAATTTTAGCGGCTAATGTTCGCCCAGTGGGCTAATTTTCCATGATTTTTCCACAAAAAGGATTCGCCAATTTCCAATTTTATAAAAGACGATTCGCCCAAATTTTAGAATATAAAATTATTTTACCTTAAAAATCGCCAACATTATATAGGGACTATATATAAAATAATTATAAATTTGAATAATTTTACAAATATATCGATAAATATTTATAATTTGCATATTAGGGATTAGTGAGTTTCGCCATTGTTTTAAACTTCAAGAAAATTTTCCATCCTTAAAATTTTCCTTGACATACATTTTAAGTCCTTCGTGATCTTGAAATTGTAATTTTTTTATTAATTCATTGGGAAGAATGGACATACATTTTAGATTCTTTGTCATCTTGAAATTGTAATTTTTTTATTAGCTCATTGGGAAGAATGGATACTGTTGATAGTGGCATGTGTTTTAAATTCTTTCTTGTTAGTGCCATTTAATTTTTCTTCTAGTTTTTTATTTATGAATTACAAAGATGCATGCCTCTTTTGTACTTACTTTTGACATGAGGGTTCTATTTCCACGTGTATGAGTTTCAAATATCTTTGTACAAATATTTATTTAGTATGCTTACTATTTTCTTTTTCGTAAGATAGTTATGCAGGTTCATAAATATAACATGCAAATTTTTTGATTCTATGTCTAAGATTTTCTTTTCTAGTTTAATTTGAGAAACCGAATGTATACCAAAAAATATACAATGAATTAAATTAAACACATATATAAATACATTAATTATTGGTTGAATATAGAAATTATACCTTAACCACATAGTCGATTAGTTGAGAAAATATCTCAACCAAACACCAAAGTAGGAGCTATATTAGTTGGACTAAATATCTCAAATCCAACTAACTAAAAATTACATTTATGATGAGGAATCTCATTCAATGTGCACAAGACAAGTAGGAGTTACATCTCCAAGTCTCTTCCTTAATGAGTACTTGTCTTTGCTCTTCTTTTATGAAATGTCTTCATTATCTTCTTCAAAAATATTCAAAATCACATACAGTGAACTCCATCAAACTCTCTCATAACCCTTGTAAATCCATTGTAAAGGTGTAGTTGACAAGTTGGATTCCCAAGTTTCACTCTCAAACTTTGGAATCATAGATCTCCTAAATTTAATTACTAAACAATGTCCCAATTTGTTGTATAACCTCATGAAAAGACCACTTCATCTTCAAAAAATGAGGGATCATTCCCTAGATACACAACTCCCAAACTATCTGAAAAACCATCTGTATCAAGTTTTTCTTCCAGATATCTCGTAATATAGTTGGTTCAAACCCAATCAATGACTAGTTTACAATAGCCGAAGAACTAGTCATTATATAGACAAGGTTCCATCTACTAAGATACATGGGTAGTCATTCTATAGATAAGCTTCCATCTATCGAGATACATGGGTCTCAACCATTGTACTTGCTAGTTGTATAGAAAAGTCATATAGATACAAAATTTATTTAGAGTCAAGTTTACAAAATGACCTCCTTATCTAATTTTGAAATTTATCATCACTGAATTTATAACCAAACTTCTAATAATTTATAGGTATATTATTAATCAATATCGTTGCTCGAATCATATTGTTGAGTGTGAAATGCATTGACATATTGATCGGTCCATCAGATGAAAAATGATACTTCCTTTTTGGTCATCCAAAATAGCCAGTTCTACACCATGGCCCCACTATTTATTATTATGGATCATCTTTGTAGAGAATCCAAATCTTATTTTTCCACATTTTAAGAGGTGAATTATCATGGGAGAGATCGTATGCAACTAATCATAAAAGAAAACTACAAATTATTCTATCAATAATAAAATAGCATAGATATATCCATGTAATCTGCAACATGTCAAAAAATTATAATATTATAATATAGATCTACAGATCCACGCAGTATTGATCTCCAAGAAATTTTGTTCCAGTACCACAATTATGTAAAATATTCATGCACAATCTATGTTAGATCTACTTAGACTTATTCTCACACAAACCTGGATAAAATTTTAGCATCAGTCTGAAAGGTATGTTTCTAAGCCATCCATAATTTTTGAAAGGTCATCATGAACAAAAATTTTATACTCCCTAGTGAATGCTTGGTCCCCAATATCACAGTGTGTTATTTTCCTTCCTCAATAGTCTTTAAAATTGTATTGTGAATTTGATTTTCTCTCTTGTTTTCCTAGATGCAAAAGCATAACAATAACACTAAAAAACAATGACTTCCTTCAATGAGTTGCGATGAGTTCAAGGTTTTATGTTCCATGGGCTTATACTTTGTGTGTAATCACCTCCAATGTACTTTCCACCAAATCTACAATAGCTCTGCAAGAATATTAAAGTGACCATGTATGTACCCACATATTGTAGGAAGGCATGGAAACCATAGCAACCTTGATAATTGAAGGTTGTTGTACACATTCCAATGAACAACTCAACACTCAAACAAGCTACATACATACACCTAAACTAATCTATTTTTACCAAAAATTAATCTCACCTCTCTAACAAATACTTAGGCTCTCCCTTAAGGGAGTTGCCCACTAAGGCACTGGCTCTGATACAAATTTGAGAAACCAATTGCATTACAAAAGATCTGCTTTTCATTATATTAAACAAATATGTAAATAAATCAATTATTTGTTGAAGAAATAAACTCTATCTTAACCACACAATCAATTAGTTGGGAAAATATCTTACCAAACACCAAAATAGGAGCTATATGAGTTGGACTAAATCTCTTAGACATAACTAATTAAAAATTACATTTCTAATGAGAAATATCATTCAATTCTCACAAGACAACTAGGAGTTACATCTCCATATCGCGATAGATTGTACAACTGTCTTTGTTAGAACCAACCTACCAGCCAGGTTCAAGGCTTTGAAGGTCCACTTTTTTACTCTGCCCTCCAAATTATTAAGAACCAGTTCCCAGATACTCTTGTGCATAGCTGGTTGTAAGAGGAACTCCTAAATACTTTGAGGGGAGGGAATGTCTTTGGAAGCCAAGAATTATGGAGATATTTCTCTGAATAGAAATGTTAGTATTTAAGAAAAATATTTTTGACTTAGAGGGATTGACTTCCATACCTGTAGCCATGGAAAAATCCTTTAGGATTATATTGTAGGCAGAAGCCTCTTTGACTGTGGGGATACCTTGTAGCAAGGTATCATCAACAAATTGTTGGTGAGTCAAAGTTAGACCATTCTCAGATGATTAAAGACCCTTGATTTTGCGCATGGCCTTGGTATGCTTGATGGACCGACCAAGTCCTTCCGTCATGAGAATGAAGAGAAAGGGGGAGAGCGGGTCTCCTTGCCTAAGGCCTCTAGAGGAAGTGAAGATCTCCGAGGGAGATCCATTCACCAGAATTGAAAATCTGGAAGAAGTCGCTAGCGCCATGACCCATCTGACCCAGTTGTGATCCAACCCAAAAGATGTGAGAACCTTCTTGATGTAAATCCAATTCACCTTGTCATATGCTTTGGCAATATCCAATTGCATGATCATCCCCTATTGCCTTTTGTTGGTAAGCATGTGAACCACCTCATGGCTTGAATAATGTTATCTAAAATTTGTCTACCCTCCACATAACCTGATTGTTCCTCTGACACTAAAGAAGGAAGGAGAGGTTTGAGTCTATTAGCCAATACCTTGGATATTATCTTGTAAACCACATTACATAAAGCTATTGGTTTGAACTTACCTGCAGTATGAGCTGAGTCGTTTTTGGGGATCAGTGAAATGAAGGAGGTGTTCAGGGCTTTCAAGATAGTTTTGCTACCCCTGGAATCCTCCACCACATTCACAATATCTTGTTTGATAATATTCCAACATGCTTTAAGAAAATCCACATTGAAACCATTCGGGCCTGGTGCTTGCATTCTGCATGCCTTTGAGAACCTCACTGGCCTCCTCTTCAATAACTGATCTATTGAGGTTCAAATTGTCCTCTCTAGACACCAGCATAGGGATATGCCTTGTTATTTCCCTGATGGATTGATCCCTGTAAGGATTGTTTTCCCAAGTTATCTTTCGGAAATGTTGAACAAGCATAGCTTCAATATCCTTATTAGTGTTCTGAAACTCCTCCTCCTCATCCTTTATCGTAGCGATTCTATTGTGAGCTCAATAAGCCATAGTGGATCTATGGAAAAATCTTGTATTCCGCTCTCCTTCCTTGAGCCATTGAACTCTAGACTTTTGTCTCCAAAATATTTCCTCTTGTTTGCATAACTTTTCCCATTCTTGATGGTATTTATCAGCCTGATTAATTTTGACTTTGTCGAAGCCATCTTTGATTAGTGCCTGGTTGAGTTCCTGAATTTTGTTTTCCACTAATTTTTTATCCACAAAAATGTTACCGAAATCCTTCTTGCTCCATTCTTTAAGTCTAAACTTAATGTGTTTTAGTATTTTATGAAGGAGGTACATTTTTTATCCTTGGAATTGCAAGTCCTCAGACCACCATTTTTCAATCTTACTGATGAAATCCTAGTGGGAGAGCTAGATATTTTTGAATCTGAAGGGTCTATTCCTGGGAGAATCCATACCCTTGATTTGCAATTGGATCGGCCAGTGATCTGAACCTCCAAAGGGAAGAAATCTTGTTGTTATTTCTTTATTTATGAGCATGAGCTCCTCTAATATCATAAACCTTTCTATATTTGAGGCTACCAGTGCCTCACCTCCTCTTTTGTTGTTCCATGTAAAAAGGCCATTGCCCGATTCTAGATCAACCATTTTCATATTATCAGTGAATGATTGGAATGCTAGGGAGTCTTTGTTTAGTGCTCTGGTACCTCCTTTTTTTCCGAAAGAGATTTGATCATGTTGAAATCCCCTCCCATGATCCAAGGAATTCCAGCCTGTCTATTCCTGAGGTCAATAAGGGATTCTAGAAATTTGAGTTTATCATCTATTCTTTGAGGACCGTAAACATTTGTGACCAGGAATGTTTCTGAAACCCCTACTGGTTGAATGACCACTGATAAGTAATTTCTAGATGCCTCTGCATCAATTATGATGACCCTTTGGGGGTTCCAAAGAGTGAGAATGCCCCCCGCCGTGTTCTCAGCTTTAACCTCTAGAAAAACAAATCTATTGAGCTATTTGCTATTAATTAGTCTTATTTTCTGAATGGAACATTTCGTTTCCTGAATGAAGATCATATCCAACATATCCGGTTTCATTCTATAACTAAGAATTGTTTTTTTTGTTTTACTACCTAAACCTCTGATATTCCAAGATGTGAACTTCATATTTAAAGATTTGTAAAGGATTAACTGGTTAGGTCTTTCATCTTACTCGAGTCTATCATTAACTTTCCAAACTCCATCAAAAGCTCCTTCTACTTTTTCCTGCCCCTCTTCTTGCCTGCATTTCTAGTAGCTAATCCTGGAGTTGATTTCATTGTTTTCACACCTCTGTTCTCCTGCTTGTCAGTGGTTTTTCCTTTACCTAACTCCCTTTCCTATGTTTTCCATAAAAACAATTGATGTATTCTGTTGCAATCATCTTGAGGTAATGAATCTATCCCTCCCGTGGTTCCCTGCATCAAGAACCCTTCCAGATCTAGGTGTTCCTTATCTATAATTTCCTGAAGTTCCTGGTCCTCCAGATCTGTTTCACTCTGGGTCATTTCCTGATCCATTTCTAGTTCTGTTTCACTCATCATAGTCTCTTTCTTATTACCAATCTCGTGTTGGGTTGTCGTTCTCTTCCTTCTCCTTTTCATTAGGGCCTTCCTCCATATTTTGGTCTTCATTTGTCATTTCTTCATTCTCTTCCAGTACTTGAAACCTATTATGACTGGTCTTTTTCCCTTCATTGCGTTGTTGCTTTGGTCCTTTTTTGCCTCCTTTTCCTCTACTTGCACTTTTTGAAAGCTTTCTGTGTCCATCATTGTATTAGTGTTGCTCTTGTTGTCTGCTTTACTAAGAGGGCAGTCTCTGAGCAAGTGTCCATGTTCGCGGCATTTACGGCATCTGAATAGGATATGCTCATAATCCACAGTTTGCACCCATTCCTCATAAAAAACTTCCAGGATAATTTCATCTGAAAGAGCTCCTGATAGATCCATTTCTACACAAATCCTAGCATAGGAAGTGTATTTACCCCTTCTAGTGGCTTCTGAAGCTTTGACAAAACGACCTAGTTTGTTACTTATGGCAGTAAGCGATTCAGTTTACCAGTAATCGAGAGGTAAGGAATAAAGTCTTACCCAGACAGGGACCGAGGTGAAAGTCTCCCACTCTGGAACGAAGTTCATCATCCAAGGCTGCATATAGAGGCCAACTACTACATAAAAGTAGGGTCCTCTTTTGAATGTTCTGTCTTTATCTTCGATGTTTGTGAACACCACTGTAAAAAATCCCTTTGACCTAAGATGGAGATCAATGCTTCCTTTGGGTTTGTAGTGATATTTGATCCATGTCTATAAAGCCTTTTTAGTGGGCCATAATCCCATGAATTTGCAGATTATGGCGTAAGTCCCCATGTGTTCCCTGTGCACCTGTAGTGCAGGATCATTTAACACAACTCTAGGAGTGATCTCCATTTTGGTTCTGCATGGTCCCTTGTATTTATTATCTCCTGTTCCCTGGCTTTTGTCTTCTTCCTTCTTGTCCGTAGTGCTGCTATTTTCATTGGAACTCACCCCATCTGACCTCTTTTCATTATTTCTCTTTTCTTCTTCCGCAAATCCTCTAACATTACCTAGTGGTGACTTGCCTTTACTCGCAATGGCTTCCTCGTAGGAGGGAGTGGAGCTCCCTCCTCTGCAACCCTCCATCAGGAGCAAGCTTTGCACCTCTCTGAAACCCTAGCTCCATGTCTCCCTCCATTCCCTCAACTTCGACTCAAAAAAAATAAAGAAGTTAATATTAAAAATCATTAATTCCATTTAATAAATATAGATTAATCTATATAAAAAATTTTATTAAAAAATAATAATAATAAATAAATGAATAATAATTAAAAAAAATTATAAAATAAAAAATAAAAATAAAAAAATAATTATTAAATAATATCTCTCCATTTATTTTTTAATAATTAAAACAAAATATAAAAAAATAAAAATAAAAATAAATAAATAATTATTAAAGAGTGTATCCCTCCCTTTCAAGAAGATATGTAATTTCCTTTATGGTTAAAATAGATCTCTGTCAGATATATACAATCAACGGAAATCTAATATAAGAGTGATTGTGTAATTTTTTTAAGATTGAGCCACCTTTCACAAACAAATGTATAAAATTGAAAAAAGTGATTACACTAAAAATAAAAATATTTCAAAACCCTCTGCAATAAATTTAAATGAAAGTTTTCGTTGGTCTTTCTTTGCATTTCCCTATAAGTCATCCTTATACTAGATTCTTCTCTCTTAGTTCGAAGTGAAAGATTACAGTGAAGAAACAAGGAAGGCTGCATCGCAGCTAGTCCCTGCACATAGTTCGGATAGTTTTTTATCTAGCCCACAGCATGATATGGAATGGAATGATACTGTTAATCTTGCTACAACAACAAGGTGGTTCAAATTCCTCAGTGCCTCTGAGTTACCGAATAGTTTGTATGAGTGGGAGACTGAGAGAAATGATAGAGTGCAAGGATGACGTGGGTTTCGATGCTGAAGAACCTTTAATATCAGATTTCATGGACAGAAGCAGCATCAAAGAATGTCTTCATATTCTTCCCGAACTTCCTCTAGAGACCATGTGGCTGGATGACTGGTTTGATTATCATGATTGTATTCAAGGCTTTACGAATCAACAGAATTATGATGAAACTCACCCATTGGACTGCTGCGATGATACAACCATACGCAGGTTTGATTCTATTTATATACTGTTGGAGATAATTACTCTCGGTCAGCATGTAGTCTCAGGCAGTTTACTTACAATCTAAATTTAGGAAGTGTCAATCATGCTAGAGTTCTAATTTAGTCATGCTAGTGCTTCAGTCATGCATGCATGTGTGAGTTAATATTAACATTGGTATCTATTTTAGTTATATTTAATTATATAGCTTCAAGAAATTGAATCAATGCAATTTACTTACTAATTAGCAACTCATACGATTCATACTGTACTGTGTAATTATGTATTTTGAGTACATAGCTTCCAGCAATTGAATCAATGCAAGTTACATACTGACTGGCAACTCATACCCACGGTGTAACTATGTTACTGTGTAGTTTCTTGCTCTGTCTACTTATCATATACAAGCATATACAGTAGTAGTAGCAATTTGTATTTTTCCTATGAATTCCTTGAACTTCACTAACTTATCTGATAGCATTGCTGGGACTCAATCTTCGTGCAGTGAACTAGGTTCAGAGAATCCAGAGAGTGCAAGAGTTTCAAGAGCCCAGCTTGGGAGTAAGGAGGGAAACATTTTGCAGCCATAAGCAGCTCAAGCTTTAGAAATCCATGAATATCTGATTTATTACTAAAGAGACAATTGCTTTGTTAAGATCACTTGGCATTTTAAATAAAAAAGAATGAAGAGAAGGTTTTAGAGTTTGAAATGTGCCTCTTCGAGTATTTTAATAGCTAACTTTCAGGTATATTATGAAAATTTATTCGTTTATTGCTACAGCGGTTAGTTTAGATAAACTGATTTAATCTTCATTTATAGAAACGGAGTTCGAGTTTTATATTGTACAAGAAAGCAGAGTTCTTGTTACTATTAACTTTGGATTTCTTGCGGCCTTTTTTATTATTTAAAATATGCACTTGTAACTTTAGTTGATACTTACGATAAAAGGCCTGCTTATGAATTATTGGTTTGCATAGTTATTGTAGCGCATACACAATGTATATAAACACATGATTAGAGAACGGCAAAACATATACATAAACACTAAAAACATACCTTTATAAGAGTATATAAAAGACATAATATACATAATCATAAGAATAAAAATAAACAGTAAAGGAATTAGCTCATAAATGTCGCCCCATTTTGAATAGCTTCGAAAATAAAGAAGACAACAAATAACGTGTGCAGGCATGATGTGCTTTACACATGGATGGAAAACAAGCACACAGACACGTAAAGAAGACACGTAAAGAAGAGGAGCGGCGACAAAATGACACATATCCCCTCGCTCCTCCACACGTTCAATTGCTCTGCGGTAATGGATGGAGCCAGACACAGAAAACTGCTCAGGGCCGGAGGCGAAGGTCAGGAGCTCCGGTCAGGAAAGCGGAATGATAGAGAGATCGGTATCAACAAGCCTTTCCTGGTAGCGACGGAAGATAGGTCACGTGCACGAGAACGGTATAGCAAATGCGACTGAAAGAGTGGAAATTAGAAAGAACAGGTAAAGTTGCTGAAACTGAGCTTAATTCACGCTTAATTCACGCTATCAAGGCCGATCTGATTCAATCTTGGGGTATCTAACATGTTCAATTGCTCTGCAATAATGGATGGAGCGCGACACAAAAAACTGTTGCTCTGCGAAAACAGGTTTGAACTCTGCCTTTTTCTACATTGCCTAAAGTTTCAGTTGACAAATTGTAACATAATGCTAATATGAACAAGGGATAGATTGAGCTTGTTAATTTTGTATTAAAATTATGCAATGGTATTGAACTTAATTATTAAATTTTAATGTACATAAATACACCACTGTAAAAACATGTCATCGTTAGCAATGTAAATATCACATGAAACCCAGCTAAGCTAAAATCTGGTCAAATTGTTCTCATTTGCCAACAGAATTTTTATTAAATTTTGCGATTGTCATCTGTGCGGCCTTCACTGTACCGCATAAGGTTTTTACAGGTTTCTAAATTGACTGGTAACTTCATAAAAATGCATAACTAATCGAAATTTTCATACAGTGAAGCAGAAATCGCAGGATTTTAACCTGGTAAAGCATTTTGTATCCTGTTTGGAGCACTGCTGCAATGGAAAATCAGCTTCCAGCCCGACTGGACTCCATTATTATGCAGAAGGCTTCATCAGACTAGCAGCGAACCAGTTCGAAATCAGAATTAATTAGCTGAATGGACTTTCAGAATTAATTAGCTGAATGGACTTACTGGTATAGCAGGTAGGAGAATGGACGAGTCGGCTCCTGTTCAGCTAAAACTCCCAGGCTCGCTGCTGCTTCAAAGTTCAGGTATGCTAGACAGTCTTAGTTGCCAAATTTCCCTGCATCAAATCATAACACATTAGTTTCACTTTGATGTCTTTTACATGCATGGAATTTTGATAAGCTTCCCTGCGCAGGCCACAGGTTGTCACGAAGGAAGAATGCTTACATTAATAGCCAGCCAGTCTTACCCTTTCATTTATTTATGCCTGGAGCGCAGGGCCGATGAGCTTAGGTACTATAGAAGCCACAATGACCAAAATACCGTGGCAGGCGTACATGTAACGATGGCGCATGAGCTTGCAGGTGTACGGCGGTGCTACATGAGGTGGCAAGCATACAGCGTGCTGTAGCAGGGTACATACAATAGCAGTGGTATTAATCTCTAACATTAAACGCTAGAGGATTAATGCTAGCATTACTTCATGCACGAGTGAACAGCAGCTTGTTGTAATTACCTGTACTCCGCCTATAACCTATGCTTTTTTGCCTCTAGCCTCGGGAAGAGGCCAAATAACACGGTGAATTATTATATACGAAAAAACTTTGGATATACTCCCTCAACCGGCGATAAGAAGCAGGTCACAAGCAGGTGAATTAATGTTAACATCGCTCGGAACGATTACTATAGTCCCTGGCCATTGCCAGATGGCAGGGACTAATAAGATCCGCGATGGAGTAGGACATATGATTATATAAATAATTACTATTTTCTCATGACCGCTATGTTTTCATGAGAATTATGATGCCATGAGATAGCAAGGGAAAAGTTATGGAAGCAAAGTTATGGTGATAGTATTTTAATCTACACATAGGTTATAAGAAAGTTCCAGCCACCAAGAAGTAGACAAAAGGCGCACGTTTGCGAATAAGTTGTGAATCAAGGAAAGTTACGGGAAAATGGGGGTCACAATTATAACCATCGCTTCCTCAAGTTACGATGGAATGACGCAATTACCATGTATGCTCCATTCTGGTTTTCTTTTCACACTTTCATTTCCGACCACGGATTTCTTTTGAAGGTCCCATATTCAAATAAATGTCAGGTTCAACTGCATTAGATTGACACTGATATGCTTTTATCCTACCCCGTTCCTTGTAGAATAAATTTTATTCAGGCCCACAGTAATGGACGGCTTGCCCTAATATTACATCAGGGAGTGGGGTGATAATGAAATTACAGTCCTGTATATGGCAATGAACTCATTTTTTAAATATTATTTTTTCCAAATTCACACGATTTAGTCCAAGTTAAACTATAATTTCAAAATAGTTGTTTTACCAATTAAATAAAATTATGGATGTGAACAAAATTCTCACCGCATTTGAAGAAAAAATGAAAGAGATTATCTGTTTATTAATTTACTAATAAACGCACATGTCGATACTTGAGAAAATTTAGAAACAACCAACTCTTTATGGGAGGAAAGCTTGATACCAATTTTTTTTTATGGGAGGAAAGCTTGATATCAATGTAACTTAGGTTAAACATGGAAGGAGGGGTGGTTTACTTTTGAAAGACTGGTAATTGTTGATATCATCAGCATTTTAAAGGAAATATAGTTTTCAATTTTTTTTATTTTTTTTTTATGTCTTTTCCTTGGATGATGACCACCGCCAAGGGGACAAAATGCTTTATGGTATGGTCCATAATATATATGGCAACAAGATGTTGTGCCCTCACAATCTAAGAGTTGAGTTGTAAGAGTCGAGTTGAATGCAGTGGGAATTTTTTAATTTCGGAAGTATTTTGTTAGAAAGATCCCAAGGATTATTTCAATAGAAATATATGTGAATGTTTATAATTAAACTCTTTTTTTTAATTATTTAATTTGTTATAAATGTTTAAAAGGTTCGAAATATTTAAAAATAGTAAATGCTAAAAATATAGTAAAAAATTAACAGACCTATATTGGTATTTTAGTAACAGCAAAAATTAGTAGACCTATATTGGTATTTTAGTAACAGCAATAATATTAGGATTCAAATTTAGAAACAATGAGATTATACAAAGTATTACCTTTTTTTAAAAGGAATTTCCTCCATAAAAAATCACTTGATAATCGACCTAACCAAAGAACTGGGAAATTTTTTTAATCAAATAGATGTCTCATTTTTTCCTAACATATAAATGCACTGCTATGAAGTAGGAGGTGAATATAATTTAAATCAACACATAATGACATATTTTAAATATGGAAATGTAGATAATTGAGTTATAGTTCTTGTTTCGCCACATTTAAACTAGAGATTAGATAATTGAACTATAATTCTGGTCTCACCATATAAACACTACAGATAGGAGAATCCTTGAAGATATTATAAGTGGTAGAATTATATTTCACTACATTTCTAAAAGATATCTTAGTGCTTACAATTACTCTTATTAAAAAAATTGATTTTTCTTTATAATCAAATTTAAGAGTTAAGTATTTATTAATAAGGTAAATCTTCCTATTGATACCCTCCTCATAAATATGGTAATAGCAATTTTGATATTATAAATAATCTCAACTTTAATCTATTGATTTATGCTTTTATCGACAATATCCACAATATAGCTATTAAAATTCACTCATTTATATCAAAATTTATTTTAAAAAAATTTATGATAATTTTAATTTTTTTATTTTTTTTTAATAATCGAAACTTACACCAAATAGGTTAGGTGAAGTAGCTCAATTACCCATCGCGTTGATAGCGACAACTTTGGTCCATAAATGTTCCAGTAAATGAAAAAAAAATATATCAAATAAGTATCAGCGGAAAAAAAGCTACGCCAAATAATTGTAATGAAATACTTTCTCGATGCATTAAATCTTTAAGATAAAAAAAGATTCCATATAACATTTCGGCATACAAGCTTATGTCAAAAACTATCCCATGTATCAAAGAAATTATCTCATACACTTATTTTCTTATATATTTTTCATATAAAAGACTTGTCAGATATGGAAGAAATTTTGTTATGTACTTATTAGTCCCTGCACATAGCAGGGATTATTGCGATCGATAAGCATTGATTTATTATTTAATATATTATCACTTATTAAGAAAATATTTTGTTTAATAAATTTTTATTTCGACTTTTTATTGCAGGCTTGAGTGTATAATTGCTTGACTGTATAATTTTCTTAAAATTTAGGATAAATAGTTCACAGTTGTTTGGACCTCTTATTGCCAGTTCGATTGTATGTTTTTCCTAAAATTTAGGATAACCAGTTCTAAGTATGCTAATGGCTAGGTCTCCAGGCTAGTCTTAATTCGTCCATGTCTGCGTTCATCTGAGAAGATTGTCTATTTGTGTTCCCCTATAAAAAGGTTTTTGGTGTGCCCTGTCAGAGGACTAATAAGTCCCCTCTTGCAGCTCCTTTTGGCCAGCCTCATCCGAAGACAACCCCGCTAATACGTTGATGATTCACCACCACCAGGCCCACTTCCATAGCGAAGAGGAAGTAAAATCATACTTGTTGGTAAGCGAATTATATAATGCTAGTTTCAATACATTCTCAGATCTCGATTTCTCCATTTTTCTCTATGTTTTCCACCATGGATTTTACACCTCGGCAGGGATAGGATACTCTAAAAGGCCACTGTTATTTTCTTTGGATCGGTCATGAATTTGTGGGTTGAGATTGTCCCAGAAATGGGCAGAGGATGAAATAGACACTTGGGTTGTATGCATCTCGTGTGTGGTACATAGCTTGTTTTTTTCTGTCAAAATTAGTCTTCTGTGGCACGTAGGTTGTGTTTTTTTTTATAAATTAGTTATTCTAAATTAGGTGTGTTGTCTGTTTTATTTCTTCATTTCATTAAAGGTGACAAACACTTCCCTACCCACAGATATGATAAGAGACACACAAAGATTGCATGTTGTCGATGTGTCTAGGTGTCTGTGTTCTCAGTCCAGGTGTTTGTGCTCTCATTATTGAGGAGAAATGTCATCATAAGGCTCGTACCCATATATTTCTACCCGTTATGTAATTATGCAATTCTATTCGTTCTAGCTTTAAATAGGGTTTTCGATGTCTCTATTACCACTATTGATTTGTTTAAATGCTTCGTCAAAATAGCCCATGATCAGAAGTCGTTAAAATCAATCCAGTTGAATTGTTTGTATGCAACACGGCAAAAAAACGAAATTTAGGATCTCAACGAGGATTCAAAAGCTGAAGACAAGTTCTAGGACACTTAGGGATTTTCTTAATTGCTATAATTTTTAGCAGAGATCCTTTGCATACTCGAGTCTAAGGATTTGCACGCAACGTTATTACAGTATTTCCTGAATGCCTGGCCGCAAAGACTAATTATTCAGCATTTGGCTTCAAGGATCAGAATTTGAGCTGAAATTAGGAAAAATAAGGAGTGTTCACTTTTTTTTTGCAATGTTCGCAGAGATTCAAGGACGAGAATCAATGGATCTTACGTGGCTGAAAACTATGCCATTCGGTGGTGTATGTCTTGAACTATGTTACATTCTGGGTAGACATTTCATACTTCCATTGCCTTCCAATGTCGTTGTTAATGCCTTACCTCCTTATGAATGATGCAAAAAACAAAATTCATGAAATCGAGAAGTTTGCAAAAGTTATGGGGGACTTTAAAATTTTACAATTCACATTCCTTTATTCCCTACAGTTACAGTAAATTCTTTAGATCTAATCCTTAGATTTAATCCAAAACATGGAATTCACGTGGTCTTTGGTCTTCGAATATCATGAAGGAAGAAAACTTTATATAAAAGTAATTGTCCTACTTTGTACAATATGTTGTTTAAAGTAACGGGTTTTAACTTAGCTTTGTTTGCTCGTGTTTTTTGGTTGTAATTCAATTGGGCGGATTTAAGTTTGGTGAAATCAAGTTAATTGGTGTTAAATAGCATATCAGATTTATCTCATTCCAAATGAAAATTAAGAAAAGGGAAGAAGGGGGTTTGTCATCACTAATATTTGTTGGAATGATAATTTTAAACTGCTGGGCGCTGACAGTTGAGCAACGACCCAGCTTATTCAGAAAACAGCGATTGGACTTTCCCTGCGATGCGATCTGATCGCACATCGCACTTTCCCTCGTCACCCTTCGCTGCATGCTTGTATTATCTGCGATGCGATATTTGCGATGCGATATCGCAGATCGCATGATTTAAAGGTTATAGAGGCGGTGGCACATCCTCTCTCTTCTTGCGATGCGATGGTGTGATAAGCCATGCATTAAATTCAAATAGGATATTTTGAGCCGTGTAATTAATGATATTTACTAGGGTTGGTAAATGTAGGTGAAATCTTAAATTTTATTATTTTTATTTTCACGGAAGTAAGGGAAAAGCAACACGTATTGTAAAAGATATTTTTGTGTTGTTCAATATAAAAAGAATGCAAGAGAAGAGACGAGTGGAGCAAGAAGAGTTCTTTCTTCTCTGCAACTCACAGCAATGCTGAAGATATAACTTTCTGAGATAGTGGAATCAGATTCTGGAACTGAAGTTCCTGTTGTAAATCTCTCTGAGTCGAGGAAGACAATTCTGTAACAGTTTTATTATTATTTTATATGATTAAGATCCTGGATAAAACCAGAGCGTTGTTCTCTGTGATATTTTTTTTTGTGTTTGAAATGAACAGAAATTTTCTAACATTGTATCAGAGCTAGTCTAGGCACTCAGTGAGTAAAAAAAAAAAAACAGAGCTTGTTTTTCACTGTAGGCGCTGTAAGAAGCTTATTGAGCAGATTCTTTCTAGCAGAGAAATTTTTTGCTTGTTTTTTTTTTTGGTCAGTATCTCTTCTTTATTTACACAGGTAAAGATGGCAGATGCTGGAATAGGTTTGACAAATCCCCAACTGCCATAGTTTAATGGGAAAAATTATAGTTATTGGTGCATAACAATGAAAGCATTCTTTGCTTCTCAAGGAATATGGGAGCTGGTTGAAACTGGCTATGCTGAACTTGCAGATGCAACAGCGTTGGCTGCTTTGACAGCAGCAGAAAGAGACCAGTTGAAGAGTGACAAGAAGAAGGATGCCAAAGCCCTCTTTTTCCTCTTCCAATCAGTACATGAAAGTGTTTTTCTGCGGATTGCAGCAGCAACAAAATCCAAGGAGGCATGGGATATTCTCAAAACTTCCTATGAAGGCATGGAGAAGGTGAAGACTACAAACTTGTAGATGTTGAGAAGAGACTTTGAAAATCTCAGCATGAAGGAATCTGATACAATAGATTCATTCTTCACTTAGGTTATTGGCTTGATAACCCAGATAAGGTCTCATGGTGAGATTCTTGAAGAAAGAAGGATTATAGAGAAAATCTTGAGATGTTTACCCTCAAGGTTTGAATCTATTGTAGTAGCAATAGAAGAAACAAAAGATCTCTCACAGTTCACGGTAGATGAGCTGAGTGCTTCATTTTTGTCTCATGAACATAGACTGAGTAGAGGAACAAATTCCTCACTTGAGCAAGCACTCAAGACTCAGATGTCTTTTGGCCAAAGAAGAGGTCGAGGCAGAACAAACAACAGAGGTCGTGGAAGAAGCCAAAATAGAGGCAGAAATTATCTTGCAAGCACAAGCGGAAGGAGCTACAATCAGAACCAAGATGAAGGTTCAAGCAAACAACAAGCTCATGGACAAAGGTATGATAAATCCCAAGTCCAATGTCATTATTGCAAGAAATATGGGCACTATGCAAATGAATGTAGGAAAAGGCAAAGTGACATGAATAATAGGCAGAATGCTAATTTTGCAAATGAAGAAGATAATAACCCAAAGAACGTGATGTTAACATGTAACATAACACAAGACAAACAAGAAGATTTTTGGTTCTTAGACTCAGGTTGTAGTAATCACATTACTGGAAATATTGCAATGTTTGCCAATCTGGATGAAAATGTGAAATCTGAGGTAACAACAGGGACTGATGATACGATATCTGTCAAGGGTAAGGGCAGAGTCAGTATTCGAGCAAAAAGTGGAGAACAGATGATTGTGCCAGATGTATACTATGTACCTGGTCTGAAATGTAATCTTTTGAGCATTGGACAGCTCATTAACAAAGGTTACAATGTGTTCTTCAAAGATGATTTGTGTACAATCAGAGACATACCTCCAAGTAAGAAGATCATTGCACAGGTGCAGATGACCAGCAATAGAATGTTTCCTCTCAAACTCAGGGCAGATTTGAAGGAAGGCACAACTATTGCGGCTGTAACACAAGAAGTCTTTCAGGAACAACTGAAAGATGTGAATTGGTTGTGGCATTTGAGATTTGGACATCTCAATTTCGGAGGCCTGATTTTGTTGCACAGAAAGGGAATGGTAAAGGGATTACCATTGATCGAGAAACCGGACAGCCTGTGTGAAGGCTGCATCTTGGGCAAGCAACACAAAGAAAGCTTTCCAGCAGGAAAGAGTATAAGAGAAAAAGCACCATTGGAAATTATTCACTCCGATGTGTGTGGACCGATGCAAACACCATCATTTTCCGGAAATAAATATGTTTTAACTTTCATTGATGATTACACCAGAAAGACATGGGTGTATATGCTGAAACAGAAGAGTGAAGTGTTTGAGAAATTCCGCCACTTCAAAACTCTTGTTGAAAAGTAGTGTGGGCATTATATCAAAGTGCTCAGAACAGATAGAGGAGGAGAGTACATCTCCAAAGACTTTTTGCGTTTTTGCAGAGAGAATGGCATACAAAAACAGTTCACCGCAAGGTATACACCTCAGCAAAACGGAGTTGCTGAAAGAAAGAATAGGACCATTCTTGACATGGTCAGAAGTATGCTGAAGGCAAAACACTTGCCGCATGAGTATTGGGCAGAAGTTGTTACTTGCGCAGTTTACATCTTGAATAGATGCCCAACTAAAGCTGTCATGAACAGAATACCAGAAGAGGCATGGAGTGGTAAAAAGCAAACTATCACTCACATGAGAGTATTCGGTTGTGTGGCATATGCACATGTACTGGATCAGCTAAGAAAGAAGCTTGATAGTAAGGGGGAGAAGTGTGTCTTTATTGGCTATTGTGATGAGTCAAAAGCATACAAACTCTATAATCCATCCACCAAGAAATTGATAGTAAGCAGAGATGTGCAGTTCATTGAAGATGAAGCTTGGGATGGAAGTTTAGAAAAGACAGTGAATGTGAAGACAATTGTGTCTCATGAAGAAGAAGAGGAAGGGACAGCAGCAAATAATCCTTCCTTGGTGGCTCCTCCTCCACCACAGCAAGTACAGCAAATGACACCACAAACTGGAATTCGAACAGCCTTAAGAAGTCAAGGAAGTGCTTCTCCAAGCACACCACAGGGATCAGATATACCCTCAAGTTCGGATGGAACTCCAAGTACACCAAGAAGACCAAGATTCAGAAATCTGAATGAGATTTATGAACAAGGAGAGGTAAGTAACAATACCGGTCTGAATTCATTATTCGCTTTATATTTTCATGTTGATGACCCAGTCCATTTTGAAGATGTTGTAAATGAAGATAAATGGATTGAAGCAATGAATGAAGAAATTGGTGCAATTGAGAAAAATAAAACATGGGAGTTAGTGGACCTCCCTGTAGGCAAAGATGCCATTGGAGTTAAGTGGGCCTATAAGACCAAAAGCAATGCTGAAGGCAAGATTGACAGACACAAAGAAAGACTTGTTGTGAAAGGCTACAAGTAGCAACAAGGCAAAGACTATGATGAAACCTTTGCACCAGTAGCAAGGATGGAAACAGTCAGAACAGTGTTGTCTATTGCAGCACAACACAAATGGAAGATTTATCAGATGGATGTTAAATTTGCATTCCTGAATGGGATATTAAAAGAAGAGGTTTACATTGATCAACCTCCAGGCTATGAAGTTGAAGGCCAAGAGCATAAAGTTTGTAAACTGAAAAAGGCTCTTTATGGGCTGAAACAAGCTCCAAGAGCATGGTACAGCAAAATAGATGCTTACCTGATTGAGAATGGGTTTGACAAGTGTGATGGTGAACCCACACTCTACATAAAGGAGAATGACGGTAAGATTCTTATCGTTGTTCTATATGTAGATGATTTGATTTTTACAAGCAATGATGCTTCTCTCATTGCTGATTTTAAAGCAGTCATGAAAAGTGAATTTGAAATGACTGACTTGGGCTTCTTAAGATATTTTCTTGGAATTGAAGTAGACCAAAGTGAAAATGGCATTTTCATTTCTCAAGATAAATATGTAGAAGCAGTGTTAAAGAGATTTAACATGCAGAACAGCAAAGCAGCTGTGACTCCAACTGTAATGGGGCGGAAATTGACCAAAGAAGACAGCAGCAAATATTTTGATCCAAAACTATACAAGAGCATAGTTGGCAGCCTTATGTACTTGACTGCAACTAGGCCCGACATTATGCGCGCTGTGAGTTTAATTTCCATATTTATGGAAAGACCGAAAGAGACTCATTGGCAGGCAGCCAAGAGGATTCTAAGGTATGTGAATGGAACGAAGGGGTTTGGTGTTTTATACTCCTCTTCTGAAAGTTTCATGTTGATAGGTTACACTGACAGTGATTGGGCTGGAAGTGTTGATGATAGGAAAAGCACATCAGGATATGTGTTTCATATGGCATCGGGAGCCATCTCATGGGCTTCCAAGAAGCAACCAGTCGTAGCTTTGTCAACAGCAGAGGCAGAGTACGTGGCAGAAACAACAGCAGCATGCCAAGCAGTGTGGCTGAGAAGAGTTCTCAGAGATTTGTGTCATGAACAAGAAAAGGGCACAACCATTTTCTGTGACAATAGCTCAGCAATAGCATTGTCTAAAAATTTTGTTTTTCATAAAAGGACAAAGCACATAGACACCAAATTTCACTTCATACGTGAAATGGTTAACAATGGTGAGATTGTTTTGTAGCACTGCAGTACAGAAGATCAGCTAGCTGACATCCTGACAAAACCATTGGCAAAGAAAAGCTTTGATCATTTCAGGAAATGCCTGGGTATGCAGAATAAACCCAGCAATTAAAATTAAGGGGGAGTGTTGGAATGATAATTTTAAACTACCAGGAGCTGACAGTTGAGCAGCGACCCAGCTTTTTCAGAAAACAACGATTGGACTTTCCCTGCGATGCGATATTTGCGATGCGATCGCAGATCGCATCGATTTAAAGGTTATAGAGGCGGTGGCACATCCTCTCTCTTCTTGCGATTCAATGGTGTGATAAGCCATGCATTAAATTCAAATAGGATATTTTGAGCCGTGTAATTAATGATATTTACTAGGGTTGGTAAATGTAGGTGAAATCTTAAATTTTATTATTTTTATTTTCACGGAAGTAAGGGAAAAGCAACACGTATTGTAAAATATATTTTTGTGTTGTTCAATATAAAAAGAATGCAAGAGCAGAGACGAGTGGAGCAAGAAGAGTTCTTTCTTCTCTGCAACGCACATCAGTGCTGAATATATAACTTTCTGAGATAGTGGAATCAGATTCTGGAATTGAAGTTCCTGTTGTAAATCCCTCTGAGTCGAGGAAGACAATTCTGTAACAGTTTTATTATTATTTTATATGATTAAGATCCTGGATAAAACCAGAGCGTTGTTCTCTGTGATATTTTTTTGTGTGTTTGAAATGAACAAAAATTTTCAACAATATTTTCAAAGATGATATATGTTTTGTACAGCATGACGATTGGAAACAATGCTTAAAATTTGGTTTCCTGACTTAAAATAGTTCCTTGTTTTACTGTTGCCAGGGAATGATGAGTTGTGTTGTTCGAAAACTACCTATTGGACATTTTGTAAAACTAACAACATGAATAAGGTCATTATTTTTTAAATTGAGGTTCAGATGATATTCGAGATTTGGTTCGAGATTTGGTTATGCACGAAGGATTCAACTAGGAACTTCGTGATAGCACACTTTGTCTAACAATTCAATTTATAATTATAATGTAAATATTTATTCCAACTTATTTCCGAAATTGAGTAGTTTATAAGCTTAAAAAAAAAATACCAACAGGAATACCAGGAGTGCTAAAGCACCCATACGAGACTAGAAAAGGACAAAAATAAAAGAATGTTTAGGAAGTACTAGAGTCAACTTTAGGAAAAAGCAGCAAGAGGTTACCAAAAGTGAAACCATAATACATAAGGAATGTTAGAACATCTCTATGAAAAAGTGAAAAGTAAAATAAGGCTTTAAAGATATATAATCAACTTAGATTGATTTTAATCACATATCTTAGTACGAGTGAGATCAACGTAGATTGATTTTAATCACACACATAAGGAGCATTGAGAAGGATCCAAACAAAAATAGATATAATTATCTCGAGCATCCTACCAGGGGAAATTAGTTCATTATTAGTACATTCCTTGGCTCGAGATTAGTGCAATCTTGGGGGACTATTACCAACCAAGGGACATGGTTGCTCTAAACCTTGCACATATAGTTTATTAATAGTATATTCCTTGGCTCAAGATTAGTGCAAGCTTGGGGGACTATTACCAACCAAGGGACATGGTTGCTCTAAACCTTGCACAAATAGTGAGGACAGGACTCCCAAGGGTGAGGATAGGACTCCCAGGGGTGACCTTGTGCAAAAGGAAGCAAAGTACATAGTCCAGATTATGTTCTAGTTTATCTTTCATATAATGCTATATCCCAAGCTTCTTGCATTTTTCCTTTGAATGTTAGGAGAACAGTTACTAGCGGAGCTTGAATGACTCTTAGTCTTTATATTTTAGATTTTGGGTCCATTTCAATGAACTTTGTAGTTCCCTTTCAAATCTATACTTAGATTTTAGATCAGGGTAGTACTTCATGTATTTCCTCTTACTTTTTGTCACCTCCTTTATTTAGGAGCTAGATTTCTACTCTCATTTTTTATCAATATATGACAGAAAAACGCTACCATGTGTAAGACAGAATAGACAAAGCATAATAGACAAAGCACAGTTTAAAAATTATGGTAAACTTATTTTTAATAGAGCACAAAAACACTAGTAACATTACTTATGGTAAACCTACTTTTATTTTTAACAGAGCACAAAAAATCTGGTAAACTTATTTTTGGTAAACTTATTTTTAACATATAAAAAAACAAAAAAAAAACTCAGGAAAACTTATTTATGGTAAACTTACTTTTAACTTAACACAGAAACTCTCGTAAACTTATTTTTAATGTTTATTAGTGCCAATCCACGATGGTTATCTTCTTGTAATACAATTGTAGAAAATTTGTTGACAAATGTTGTTTGCTTGACTCTGTGTTGCTAGGTTCTCGTCTTTCCAGTGCCAATTTTTGTCCAGGAACAAATAGAACTCCTGCAAAAATATGAAATATAGAGTTCATAGCCAAGGCGTAGAGTTAATAGGCAGTTCACTGATTGAAAAAATACATTGTCAGGTGATGTTCCCAATAGTCTCTTGTCAAAATGGGCAGGGATTGCCACTGCTTTCCATCCTTGTTTGAAAATTAATTCATCAAACGCTAACAAACATCTTCGTTGCAGATATCAAAACTATAAGAAACTGTACGCAACCACTTTCATAATAATTAATCAAAAATACCTGCTAATAATGAAGGTATCCGCATATAGGTGTATGTGATTCTTATTTGATTCTTACAGTCGTTCACACTTGATTCTTATAGTATAGATCGATGTTCAACCTGAGTCTCAGTACAATCTCCATCATCCAAACAATTGACCCAACTTTATTATCAAACAAGTGACCGTAGCTTGTTTTGATCTTCCACGGATGCATACAAATACATATATATATATATATATATATATATATATATATATATATATATATATATATATATATATATATATATATAAATGCACAGTCATGAAATCCAATGTGCGATTAATATTTAAAATTAACTAATTTCAAACTCAAATACATATGCATGGCTTCACTATTAATGATCACAACACATTATTCAATAGACTCATGTTTTCAATATTTTTTGGAAAATAACCTCACATGAAAATTCATGGAGTTACAAATATTTTACACAAATAACCCATGGATAACTATCCAAGTTATTGTTCCATATTCCTCATTAACCATTAGATACAATCTTCATCATTACATAGAGTAACATCAGTAAGAAATAATGACTTACAAAATCATTCGCTGTCGTTGTAACATATTATCATAAACTTTATGAGGTACCCTTGTATCATTTCCAATTTCCATGCTTTTTTTTAAATAGGTTAATTAACCACATACTTCATAATGTAATATTCATGTCATGGAAGAAATCAACATCATCAAATTGGAACAATGAGCAATCACATCATTGAACATCGATATACCCTAGAAACCTGATGAGGTGAAAACTAGCAAACATTTAATTTTATTACTAAACACTTTTGATGGTGTTCATGCCTCATTCAATGGTTATAAGGGAGTCCATCCCTTGACCATTGTCATAAAATATTACAAATAATATCATCTAAAAAATAACATAACTCATTATAAGCTATTGCACTCATCATGACATCATATACCCACAAACCCTTGAGCATTGTGTCTTTGGGGCATAGTTCTTGCTATCATTGGATTATCATGTAACTCACACTACCCCAATATGCATAGACCACTAAATTATTTCCTTCCATAACAATAAACATAATCCATTTTTATATGTCGCAACCTTTTCCTACAATAGGTATTCACAACAAACTTGACATCATGTTGAGATCAAAAGGTTATTAGACAAATCATTATAGTGATGCTTCAACATATATTAATGTACATCCATAACAAAAAAATGAGGACATGCCTTCTTCACATGCATTAATAAAATAATACAAGATGTCTATAAATAAATACTGCATCAACCATTATTCCCCTTACACACACACACATTATTTCTCTTCTCCAAATGAAGCACTACGTTATTAGTCCCTGCCTGGGACTCTTAGCGATCGATTGTGCGTTGACGGCGTATTAATCTCCTGTTTGACCAAAAATATTGCTGTGCATCACAACTTTAACCAAAGTTTTCATATTAGAAAATAATATAAAATTTATTATGTAATTTTTGATTGGACAACAAAGTTGAGGGTCTTATTGCGGGCTTCGCAGCTTTCAAGACATTATGTTCGGGGTAAAAATAAGATATCCAAAGTTTTCAGAGATGAAAAGTTTTTGTTATCCAAAGTTTCCTCATATTGCCGAGCTGAACATTTTATCAAAAGCACAACTTAGTTTGTCCTAAGTTTTTGGTACCTGTTCTCCGTGTCCTGCATGCAGTGTCCTGCATCCTGCAAGTGCCAGCTGTTTGCATATGCAGAGGCATCCATGATGGTATACAAATACCCTGTCTGGACTCTGGAGTAAGTTCAGAGCAGAGAATGTGGAGCAGCTAGTTTGAGGAGCAGAGGAGCAGAGAGCGTCGAGCGGAGCTTTACCTTTACAACTTGTAAGTTCCATTTTACAATGACTTAATATTACTTTCCACGATTACAGCAGTTCCACCATTACAGTAGTTGTTTTTTTTCATGCCATTTCTTTGGTTTGGCTTCGGCTCACAATACTACCCTTCCATTACAGACAGACAACCTCTTTGCCTATGAACAGAAGCTCAAATTCTTAGGCTTCGGTGCTATGCTCTGCAACACTTTCAACATTTACTTCTTTCTTTCGACCTTCATGATTCTGTTGCCCTCTGATCGGTGTCATGGTGCGCACAGGCTTCTTTTCCGGCTGGGCTTTGGATTGGTGAGGTATTTTTGACGTACTATCCTTGAATTGTTAACCCTATCTGTTTTCACTATGACATCAATATGATGTTTAGGGTTTATGTTACAGGAATGGAAACTTGTGGCTGCTCCCATTCCAAAATGTGTACATGCGTCTCGCTCGGCTCTTCCTTTCTTTACATTGCTCAGGTTCTGCACACAGTGAAAGGTATGTTCAAATTTCAACAATTTAATGATCTAGAATAAAAATAGAGCAAAAAAATATATTTATAGCTTTTATTTCCTGTATACTTGCAAAAGATTCACACGGGATAAATTACTTTGTTATCGAAGAAGTGTTACAGAGTACGCTGAGAAATGTTTCTTGTTTTACCTCGGATGCAGGTCAGCTGGGAAAGAGCAGATCATGAGCTTTGAGAAACTGTTGTGGTAGCCAATACCCATATTTTGTGCAAATTCTCTTTTAAGTCTAGCGTAATCCCACCATTTTCCTAGCCTTGTAGTTTGTTGCATGGCATAGTAGAACCACACCTCATTTCCAAACACTTGTGTCGCCAATGATAGGAGTCTTTGCCGCTACTCGATCCAAGTAGGTGTGGATGGGCCCCTCTCGTGCTGTAGGTGCTGAGCAAGAGTTTATTTGGGCATGTACTTGTAGATGAGTATGGGCTCTCCATTCTCAAGACAGTAGCCCATTAGACACACCAGGTTTGGATGTTCCACAGATGACAGAAGCTTTATTTCGTTCATCATCTGTTCGATTCCATGGGTGTCGATATGTCTGATCATTTTTACGGCCACGGGACAGTCGCCTTTGAGTTTCCTGGCATAGACCATTCCAAACGCACCATTTCCCAATCTTTCTTCTTCGGAGAAGCCCTTTGTAGCCTTCTCCAGCTCCTTGTATGTGAAAATTGGGATTCTGAAGGATCCACTGTTGGCCGAGAGGAGTTTCTTTCAGCTTCTCCTCCTTTCGTTTGCCAGAGCCTTCTTCTTGAAGAAACAATATAGCAGGACTATCACCACCACCAATGTCGCCCTGCAATTAACCATAGCTCCGTGGAACGGTAAAAAAAATGAGACTTGCATGCAAGAGGCTAACAAATATAATTAAGATCGAAGCTCTGTAATGGATATTTTCCTTACCTCCGAGGTAATCAAGCTCAAAATCGAGAGACTCCAAGTAGTCACGTAGTCACGTGGCATCCTCCATGTCTTGCATGGTTGTTTTGGGGAACTGAATAGTAAGGCGCGTGGCCTTCATGTGGGGTCCACATTACTTTTGTCACTTACAATCTTTGCATGGCTTACAAGTGCCTCACCGTGAATCCAAGGGCGATTACCCCAGGCTTATGGAATGAAATTCAAGCCAAGAAGGCAGCATTAACATAAAACACTGCATTCCCTTAAATTAGTTGTGGTGCAGCTATAATGGTTAGTAAATGTAAACAACAATAAAATGTTACTATAAAAATGGTTAAATAGTAAATCAAGAAAGGGCTTATTATTACTACTTGGTAAAATATCTATGACCATTAGAGTGGATCAAAAGACGAGAAAGCCTTATTATAAATTGAGTCGTAATGCCATGAAGTATTGTATTTTTATGTGGTTATTATTTATTTATGGTGTGCAATCCCAAATGATACCAAGATCCTTGTCAACAATGGTGCTGATCTTCATGTAGGCACTGCTAATTCAAGCTCACCAGGAAAAGAACAAGCATAGACATGCAAAAGATTGACATGAGATAAACTACTTACTCTGTTAACGAATCGAGTTATTCTCTTCTTCAGATAGATGGGATCTCCCAGTGAACCTCTTTGCCTCTAAAGCACGCCGCTCTCCAGTTCACTCTGAAACGAGACCCCTCATCCACTCCTGAAACATGAAACTTACTCACTCACCAACAACCCTAGTTTCACATCACCGCCTAGCGGGATCAAGTGTTCGATGGAGAAAGCCAGGTTCTAGCTAGATGTGGTCTACTTCCTGGTCTATTGGTTGTCATCTTTCATCTACTAGTTGTCTGCCCAATACCCAAGCAATCGTGGTTAAGCTTATACTCCTAATTTTGCATGGCCAAAATGCAGTCAGAGGAAATCTATATGGCTAAAATACAACCTGAGCACCTCTAGAAATCAGGGAAAAAACCAAATCAATATGCAAATGGTTTTGTAGTTGATTCTGTCATGAGAATTAAAGCCGAATGCCACGTACAAATGCAAGGTCTGGGAATATGCAAATGGTTTGACATTTTGATTCAATCATGGGAATTAGAGTTGATTACCACTTACAAATGCGAGCTCTTGAGGATGCCACCTGGTTTCTAGTCAGAACAACTTGTAAAAATTACATGGAAAATAGAAAATAGTGAATAGCGGTGCCAACACGTCAGAACTTCCGTGCAAATGTCATTTACATTTTCCTTTTTTTATTATATTATCCTGATGGCTGCAAGAGCATCCAGAACAGAGAATCAAGATGCCATTGATGCAAAAATTGTTGGGATGCTTGCGGATCCTAAGGAGGCAAGTATTTTTTTTATGTCATCATATTAAATTTTAGTTGATAAGCAGGCCTATGCTTATTTTACTGATTTGTATCTTTTGTTGTGGGTTTTAATATCCATGGATGTAAAAGGCGCGGGAAGGCATTCAAGAGGTCCATTTTCTTCCTTTTAATCCAACTGACAAGAGGATAGCTCTCACTTATATTGACAATGAAGGGAAAATGCATTGAGTTAGTAAAGGTGCTCCAGAGCAGGTATTGTTCTTTGGATGTTTGACCTTCTTCATTAGGCTTGGTAATGGGCTGTCTTGTTTAGAAAGTGCTTCAAAACTTATTTGTACACATTCTATTAAAACTGAAATGACCAAATACTTTCTGCTAGATTCTTAACCTCGCACATAATAAGCCAGAAATTGAGCGGCGAGTTCATACAGTTATTGACATGTTTGCTGAACGAGGACTTTGCTCTCTTGTAGTTGCATATCAGGTTAATAATATGGCTTCTTTTGCTTTATCTGCGGGCTGAATCATCCCAGTAAGTTCTTCTTGTTGATTATGTATATCTTTATAGCTATCTCAAAATGTTTGCAGGAAGTTCCAGAGGGCAGGAAGGAGAGTCCAGGAGGGCCCTGGCATTTTATTGGATTGATGCCTCTTTTTGATCCCCCACGCCATGACAGTGCTGAAACAATTAGAAGGGCTCTTAATCTTGGTGTAAATGTCAAAACGATCACAAGTATGGTGAGGTTATGGTGTCATCAGTTTCACTACTATTTTTGTAATGCAGCGAGCTGACATTTAACTATTTACTTGCAAATGTTCATCAGGAGATCAATTAGCTATTGCCAAGGAGACAGGTCACCGACTGGGCATGGGTACAAACATGTATCCATCATCCTCTTTACTAGGTCAGGACAAAGATGAATCAATTGCAGCTTTGCCAGTTGATGAACTGATAGAGAAGGCTGATGGTTTTGCTGGTGTTTTCCCTGGTGAGCAACAATTATCTTTTACTTCTGTGTTTTTTCTTGGGAGTCCCACTCAATTCTTTATATTTCCAACTCCCTTCTCTCTTGGTTATGGAACTTTATGCTTCATGGTTTATATTATAACTATTATTTTGCAGGTGGAAATGTTTATCTCAGATACTTTTATTTTTTCATTTCCTTAATTAGTGTTTGATTCCATATCCTTCCTGATTTTGACTGGTCATTGCAGAGCATAAGTACGAGATTGTTAAACGATTGCAGGCTAGAAAGCACATATGTGGAATGACTGGCGATAGTGTTAATGATGCGCCTGCGCTAAAGAAGGCAGACATAGGAATTGTTGTTGCTGATGCAACTGATGCAGCAAGAAGTGCTTCTGACATAGTCCAGTCAAGAAACTGGCCCCATAGCTATTTTGTTACCATGTAATATTTGCATCCACTGTGAAATGATTTACGGCTGAGAGTACCTGCCTGCCTTGAGCAACTTATATGAATTATTGTTTTTAAGGTTTAAAGATCAAGAATGTTTATTTGTGGTTGAGCATTTTTGAAAGGGTTGAAAGGGCTAAATTCGATCGCTTTGTATCTCCAAACCCTATTCCTAAATGATTTTGTGCATTTCTGTTTAGCATCTTCATTCAAATAAAGCTTCTTTAAGTTCATAATGGTTCTTGTCATACCTGGACAGATGGATCCAAATGGTCGCTGCTCTGCAGCATGTAGGCCAGTCAAGAAACTGGCCCCATAGCTATTTTTTTACTATGTAATATTTGCATCCACTGTGAAATGATTTACGGCTGAGAGTACCTGCCTGCCTTGAGCGACTTATATGAATTACTAGTTTTAAGGTTTAAAGATCGATTTATATGAATTATTGGTTTTAAGATTTAAAGATATTTTTCAGTCTAGGCAATTAATTTTTCACTCAAGATTGAACAGAATGTTCATTTGTGCTTGAGCATTATTGAAAGGGATGAATTTGATCACTTTGTATCTCCAAACCCTGTTCCTAAATGATTTTGTGCATTTCTGTTTAGCATCTTCATTCAAATAAAGCTTCTTTAAGTTCATAATGGTTTCATTTATGTTGTTTGAAAATGGCAGGAGCCCCCCCACCTCCAACATAGGCGAAAAAAGCATACATATAGCCCTTTCAATCTTGCTTGGTATCACGGGAATTGAATGCTCAAGCGTTAGGAAGAAAAGTGAAGTAATAAAAGGATTGAATGGCAGGCCATTTATTCCTTGACCTTTGCCTCCCATCCTCTCCAGACTTGTGACAATTTCCGCCAGGCCAACTTTTCCAAGTTCTGCAATTCAGTCCAACTCCTGCTTGATGCAATCCATTTGTTGTTATCTAACTCGCAATGTGCCTGTAGACCCCGGCAGGGACTACCGCCACGGCAATGGCTCCTTGTTTATATTCCTTACTAACATCTTAAATTTGATCTTTGTGCATGTAAGTATATATCCTAAGTGAAACTAATCTTTCAGTTATGAAATTATGTTTTACTTTCCATAACAACTAATACACTAGATATTATTCTTTTGCATGTGAATAAATGTTCTTTTCTAGATACTATGCTTGTCCATTCAACTCCATGTTCTATCCTACAACATATCCACAATTTTCTTCCAAAGTAGAACTAATTACAATAAATATAGTACATGAAAATAAATTCCCTATTCCAAAATAGAGTTAACACCTTAGTAATTATTTCTTTCTTGCAACCACTTATTCATTAATATGATAACCATTCTTTTTCATAAACACACATCTCCCTTTTTGAAAAGACGCTAAATACATCTTGCATGAAAATGCATAATCTTTTCCATAAAAGAATTAACAATTCATATAATATATATTCTTTCCCAATCATATGAACATAATAGCCATATTCCCTTCGTGAAAATTAATAGCATGGTTATTGTCTTATGCACCTCTACAGATATTATTTTCCAAAATAATTTATATTATATATTTTTTCCATGCACATTTCTTTTCAAATAATCCAACATCATAGTTGTACATTTCATAGATGCAAAGATCATAGTTCCTTTCAATATATCCAACACAACATTTCTATATTACATACAAGTGAACAACATAATTCTTTTCAAAAAATATTAAATGTAATAGTTCTATTTTTGTGCACATTTCTCATTAAGAAAATTTTCCTTATATTTTCTTAATCAAATCCCACATGACTTGTTAAATCGATTTGTGCAAGAAACATGTGTTCTTTTAACATAGTCATCATTCCTTGTACTCATACAAACCCACAATATTTCTGAAAACAAACATGGGTTCCTTTCTATATGCAGATGTTTCATAAGAAAGTTTCGAGGAAACTAATATGGGTTCTTATCGTTTAACATAGTCATCATTCCTTGTACGCATACAAACCCACAATATTTGTGAAAACAAACATGGGTTCCTTTTTATATGCAGATGTTTCATAAGAAAGTATCCAGGAAACTAATATGGGTTCTTATCGTTTAATGCACAAGATTCGTTCCTTTCTATATGCAGATGTTTCATAAGAAAGTATCCAGGAAACTAATATGGGTTCTTATCGTTTAATGCACAAGATTCGTAGATAGACTTTAAGAAAATAATCTTGACTTTTATTGTTTCATGCAGTGGAATTTCTATGTGTTCCTTTCCAAAATATTTGGATAATTAATCACCTTATACCATGGATTCCTTTTCCAAGGAAACAACGTGGCCAATCTTATTATGCAAATGTTGTTAATGTGGAATCTTTTTGTGCATATAGATATAACATTTTTGAAGGCATCTAACAAAATAACTATTCTTGTTTGCAGGTTTGCATTCGATTCTAAGAAATAAGACAATAAATATATTTATTTTCCAACAAATAACACAATAATTATTTATTTTTATGCAATATATATGTTTTACTAAAAGATCTAGAAAAATAATCTCTTCTTTTATGGGTAGAGATACACACTTCTTTTATTAAGAAAAAAATGGTCGTAATAGCTATTATATAGATACTCTTTTCAAGAAAAACATTTGTCAAAATAGCTATTATCTATGTGCAGTTCACATATATGTAAACAATATATCATAAAACATATCATTTTGTGCATGAACACAATCATTTTCAAGTAAAATAGTCAATATAATTGCACGCCTAAACAAATATTCCTTTCTTCCAGAAATTAGCAAGGTAAAAACTTATTTTTTTTCAAACTAAACAAGTCTACTTCTCATGAAATCTTCTCAATAAGTTTTTCTCTATTTGTGAGGTTCACATGCAATTTTTTTCAAGAAATCGACCTGGCTACTTAGCATTGAATAGACAAGAGTCATGCATAATCCTTTTTAAGTGAATTAAAAGGTTATTTATCTTTCACACATAACATTCACCTGCAATAGTTCTAAGAAAGGATTATTACTTAATATTTTTACACACCAACCCCTGCAAACCTTTCAATAAATTTGCGTAATATCTATTTTTCTTGTATGCAAATAGCTTATTTCTTTTAAAGAAACATCAAACACATTAGTTATATTTCGTACATGCACATAAAAATTTTGTTTCACCTGCAATACTTCTAAGAAAGGATTAATTACTTAATATTTTTACACACCAACCCCCGCAAACCTTTCAATAAATTTGCATAATATCTATTTTTCTTGTATGCAAATAGCTTATTTCTTTTAAAGAAACATCAAACACATTAGTTATATTTCGTACATGCACATAAAAATTTTGTTTTTTTTGTTTTTTTTTTCCAATAGCTATTTCCTTTTTGTTTATGTGAACACCTTCTCTTTTACCATGAAAAGCTAATGCAACTAGCTATTGTTTTCTCTACATCTGAATATATTTTCTTTTCTAAATAATATAACTATTTTATGTCTACAATAATCAATACCTCATCATTTAAAAGTCTATAAAAATAAACACTTTCAAAGGGTCGAATATCATTCACACATTGAAAAGATAGAAGCTACGAGATAAATTAAGAACCAATTAGGCATTTCCTTCTACATTACAACTTGCCTCACCAAGGCTATTATGGGTTACTTGAGTATCTATAACTGCTTACATTGTTGAAGATGTAGCAAGAAAATATAGTTTGGACTTTTCGTTGTTAAATTAGATTAAGATTCAAATTTCAATTTCAGCAGAATACTTTGAGGTACTTAACTGATGGGACACAACTCTTGTTACTCATGTATAGAATTAGAGTTACCCTGTTGAGATTGGAGTTCAAGGGAATTATACTATAAGTTGTAAACTATTCCAAGTTGTATAGGTCATGCATGCAATTAGAGAAGGACCTATCGAAATTGCTCACTTCCTAGGTGAGAAATTCTTAGAAAACATGGGCAATTCACGAAGGAAACAACATAAGGAAATCGGAAGTTTGAGGCTCAAAATTTTGTCTAAGTATTTTCCACATTTTGTTAGTCAGGAAAATGATAGAAGATACAGGTGAAGGTTGAGTTGAAGGTTGAGCAGAGCATATTGTAGTCATCCAGATTCTTTGATTAATGCAATATAGATAATAAGGGGTTTTGAGCAATTCCTTTCCCCTAGATAAATATTTATGTATGTGTGTTGAATCTTGATTCAGGTTAATGATTTTTTTTCTCAATCATGAATTTAATTCCATCGATTAGTAGAGTAGCTCCTAGTCTTGTGATTTATAAAATTCCATGAGTAGTTTAGAACCTACACATTAATTTCTACATGGTATCAAAGCCAGATCCACAGTAGAGAAGAGATTTCGAATTTTTCATTGTAGGAGGTTCGAATTTGAAGATAGATGTTAAAGGTTTTCTTTGGGACTAAGAAGATAGCTTTCAATGGACTTAGGCTCAAGTATACATTGTAAGGAACAATAAATTTTATGACATGGAATATTTCAATGGAGGCAATATTGGATGATAATGGGCTTCTAGAATACATCAAGACAGATGTATCAAAATCCCCAACATCTCATGTCCATGATCTTGCTCAGTGGAAGAAAGATGTGACTAAAGTGACGAGGATCATATTGGAAGGAATTTGGGATCATATTGTCTCAAATATTCATTAAAGTGACTCCATTCGTGATGTGGAAAGAATTAATAGATTCATTTGATAAAAATAGTGACCATAGGAAGTTGGCATCCAAGGACAAGATTGGAAGTATAAAGATGTGAAATAATGAAACAATTATGCATTACCTAAGAAAGTTTACACAGTGTCATGATGAACTTGGCAGGGTCGGTGTTACTATCCCTGAAGAATATCTGGTAGCTTTAACCCTCTTGGGTCTTCCCAAGAGTTGTCATAGTTATCAAGATTTGGTAAATGGTAGAGATGAACTACCATGCTAGGAGCGGTTATGGTCTGATCTAGTGTAGGAAGAAATAAAGCAGAGCAACAAAGATGATACTTCATCAAAGGGAAAAGATGAAGAGAATTGTGCCTTAGATGGAAAGACAAAGAGAAAGAAAGGGAATAAATCCCAATCCAAAGCATAATCTGGCCAAGGGGGAAAGAAGAAAAAGTTGTCCAAAATCAAGTTATTTCACTATCATGAACTGGGACACTATGCCATTAAATATCCACATAAAAAGGAAAGCAAGAAGATTGTAGGAGGAGAAATGAGTGAAGCCTTGCCTTCATAGTTTCAAATTGATTTTACCCTCATTTAATGCATGGAGAGCACAATCATGGCTAGTGTGTTTTATCTCGAAAGTGGTGCCTCATTCCACATGATGGGAAACAAAGAATTTTTCAATGACTTGGAGGAGAAGGATCTCCATATGCACATCGTGATGGTATATGATGGAAGCTATAGAGTGACCAACATTGGTATAATTACTTTTCATGAGTCTGGCTCCCCTCTTAGGATCAATGATTTGCTGTATGTCCTAGGTCTAAGGAAGAATCTAGTATTTGTCACGGCGTTGGAAGATTGTGGATACGATGTAATATTCATAAAAGGTAAGGTTCGGATTGAAGAACCTCTACAAATTAGATGTGGAAGATTATGTAGCATTGAGCACAAATGCAGAGAAGGTGAAAAGTTGATTTGTCATCAAATTATGGCATAGAAGACTTGGTCATTTACATCATGGAACTTTGAAGATCATGCAGTATATTTCTATAGGATTCCCTAAATGAGCACTAGAGCAGCGAGACACATGCAAAGGGTGTACTCTAGGGAAGTACACAAAATCCACCTTCAATGATCGAGACAACAAGGTGTATGCAATCCTTGAAAGGATCAACTCTAATGTATGTGGATATTTCTTGACAACCTCCACTTCCAAGCATAGGTATTATGTTATATTTGTAGATTATTTCAGATGGAAGTGTTTGATCTACTTCATGCATAAGAAAAACTAGGCATTCCCCAAATTTGTTGAGTTTAAAGCACTTATTGAGAAAGATACTGGCATGAAAGTGAAGTTTCTCAGGAGCGATAATGATGGTGAGTACGTGTCGAATGAGTTTACAAATATTTGTGCAAAGGAATTCTCCGAGAGTTGATAGCACCTCACAAACGACAAATGAAATGGGTGGCTAAGAGGAATAACAAAAGTATTGTGGGAGTAGTACAGTTTATGTTACATGACCAAGCCTACATCTACACTTGTGGGTTGAAGCATGGAACAAAAAATTCTATTTGTAGGACATGAGTCCTCACCGAATTCTTTGCATGAGTAGACTAGAGGAAATGTTTTCAAGGAAGAAACAAGATGTATCACACTTCAGGATCATTGGATCATCAATTTAATACCATGTTTCCATGGAAGCAAGGAAAAAAGAAGATTCAACAACAAAGTTTGGCATATTTTTGGCATACATATATACACCTCACAACTATTGGGTGTTCTTACCATCCCTCAGGATGTCATTGGTTAGAAGGGATGTGAAATTTGATGAGGATAAGGCAATGAGGTGCTCTCTTGAGAGGGAGCTTCAGTTGTAGCCTGATCAAGATATTTTGTCTCAAATGAAAGACCCTCAGGAAGTTGTGGAGAAGCTAGAAGAAGAGTAGTAGACAGTGGAGACATCCACTCAAGCAAAGACATCTAGAGGAGGAAGGAAGTGAAGCAGGGAAGCTGATAGATTATTTTAGGATGGTAGAGATAGAGCCATCCTTATTCGGGGAAGTTGTACAACAACTAGTATGGGTTGATGATATGTTAGAGGAATATGATTCCATTGTCAGAAATAATGTTTGCAAAGTGGTCTCAAGACCAGTAAATGAATCAGTGGTTGGTTTGATATGACTTTACAAGGTAAAGCATGCAACATGTGGGAGAGTAGAGAAAGAAAAGGCTAGAGTTTTTGCCAAGGGGTTCTCTCAGGTGAAGGGATTAACTATGAGGCGACCTTTGCTTCAGTACAAAGGTACTCATCCTTTAGGTCAATTCTAGCACTATAAACGCAAATGGGGTGGAAGATCCACCAGATAGAAGTGAAGACAACATTCCTCAGTGAATTTATTGAGGAAGAGGTGGATACCTCAAAAAGGGCCACAAGATAGAATACTTGGAATGTTTTAATCATCATAATTTATTTTTTTCAATTGCATTATACAATATATGCATAGTTTTTTCAACCATATATATGCATATTTACCTTAGAATATTTTACTTGACATGAGCATTAAAATCCATTAAAATATTTTATTTATGGACTACCTTGTTTATATTATGTTTTTTCCTACTAATATATTTTTAGATACACGTTAGTATTACATAAGTCTTTATATTGAAATATTTTATTCACAATATGAACTGAATTTTTTTATTCAAATAATTTATTTTTAAAATGTATAAGAGTTATACATATTACTTATACTAAAAATGAAAATATAAATTTTTATTATTTTCAATTACTTTAATCTCTTTTTATAGTTAATATAAAATTATATTATTTTACATTAAAATGAATATTTTATTTATGGCCGACAAAATTATTTTTACTACATCAAGATGTAATATCAACAACATATCATAGGCACATAATGCTTTTATATGAACTAGCTAAACATATATATTGGTTTTTTTTTTTTTAATTATAGTTATTATTATTTATTTAGACAACATGTTATTTTTATTTGAAGAAGAATACATGGAAAGTTGATTTTGAGAATTGAAGGAACTACATATTTAGCTCATGCTCAGCTATAAATTTTATATTATTATTTTATCTTGAGAATGGAAGTTATATCATGGCATAAGTATTTTAATGTCTATTAAGTCTTCCAATTATTTAGTTTAAATTTTAGAACTTTATTTTATGTTGAGAATGGAGTTGTATCATGGCATAAATGTTTTAACGTCAATCAAATATTCCAAATCATTTAGTTTATATGGTTGTACTAGTTTTATATTGATGTTCAACAAAAGTATAAAAAAAAAATATGTAATCCTATAGGGAGGAATTTATAAATGCAAGGAAGTTAATATTAAAAATCACTAATTCCATTCCATAAAGATGGATTAATCTACCACTTTTCTATAAGGAGATTTGTATAAAATAAATAAATAATGATAAAAGAAGATTTCTATAGTCAAGTCCCACTAGCCCAACCTGTTTGGAATATGCCTCATGAACATACCTCGTTAGCAAGGCAACCCACCTCATCAGCAAGGCTACCCAGGATGAAACTTCACTGAGACCCAATCTGTGTGTGGTGGCATAAGCTCTGTGTGATCCTCTAAGTCGCGGTTTCCACAGGCCAAGCCTCGAGTAACACAACTTGACAAAAAAAATATCTATAAAAAATAAAGAAATAAAAAATGATTAAAATGTTTTAAACGTTTTTAAATAATAGTGTGAGAGAAGATTAATGATGTATTGTAGAGATAAAAATTATGTATGTATATATATTCTGGAAATGAACAATAAGAAAAGACTTAGTCTACCAAATTCATTTGTTATTAGGAAGTATTATTTATTTTATATTTATTTACTTGTTTAATAGATGATTTAATTTAGAATTCATTTTTCTATTAAGATTAGGGTTTGATTAGTTATTAAGGTTGTCATAGAGAATTATTAGTGTTTTAAATTATTTGGTATGTTGACTTTCGATTTTAAATTTTGAACTAACTAATGTATTTAATTACAATAATATCATCTTATTTTAATGGATTAAAGTATATGATTTTTAAATTATTTTAAATATATGATTTTTTTATTAAATTTTTTATTTTTATTTAGCATTAAAATAATTTGTAATCTTGATTTAATGATCTAAGATTAGGGTTTGAGAGTATGAAATTTGTGTTATCTATTTGGTTTATTTAATAGGATGATCCTTAGTTTAATTATTAATATGACTAATTTATTATGTTAATTCTTAAACATAATTTTGAAACATTTTAATAGTGTGTCGTTTAATACAAGAAAGTTATGTAATTTCCTTCATGGTTAAGATGGAGTGCTTTGGAGTGCGCTGTCACAGGTATGAGATCCATTTGAAGTACGGATCTAACATGAGCCTAGAGCGATCAACTTTCTTTAAGTGCAAATTATTTTAGAGGGCGAAATACAATGTCTTATTTTCGATTGTTTAAATTGTATTTTTGTATTCACACTTTTTTTTACTTCTAATTAGTTTAAAGTATATTCATTTTTTTAATTACAGTGGATATTATTTTTCTATTTAGAACATAGATTTTAATTTTTTTTTTAAGAGTAAGGAAAGACGGACAGACTTACAAGGGCAGTACAGATGGACAAACTTACACATCCCGTCATATTAGGTTATAGAATAAGTTTATCTATTCAAAAATCAATAAACATAAGATAAATTGTATAATATAAAATAAATTGTGTAATTTTTTAAGATATAAAATGAATGTAAATCCTTGTTAAGCCTAAATCTATCCTAGGTAAAGAAGAATCAAAACCTTTTATATAAAAAAAATGAAAATGATGACCATAAAATTATTTCAAATCTCTCTGCAATAAATTTATATGAAAATTTTCATTTGTCTTTCATTGCATTTCCATATAAGCCGTCCTTATACTAGATTCTTCTCTCCTAGTTGGAAGTGAAAGATTACAGCGAAGAAATAAGATCCGTAATGGAGTGGGAGTTATCATGATTATATAAATAATTACTATTTTCTCATGAGCGCTATCTCTTCATGAGAATTATGATGTAATGAGATAGCGATGGAAGCAAAGTGTGGTAATAATATGTTAATTTACACATATGTTATAAGAAAGTTCCAGCCACAAGCAAGTACACAAAAGGCGCACCCTTGCGAATAAGCTGTGAATCAAAGAAAGAAAGTTACGGAAAATGGTAGTCAGGTTTGGGTTCGAATTCGAATTCGATTACAATTAAGTTTGATTAGAGTTTGAATTTTTCGATGAGATTTTAATAAGGTTCGCTATTAGGTTCGTTCATGTATATAATTTTAAAAATATATATATAATAATTAAAATTACATATATCTTTTATATTCATTTATAATTAATATATATTTATAATAGTAGAGTTTAGGCTTCTGTGATCCATATCAAGTTTACAGAAAAAATTTCGGGGAAGATCACATGAGACATCATTTGTCGACGCGTTTCGAACCAACCAGTGTGGTTCATCGTCAGGACAAGTTGAAGAAACAGATCGAGCTTAGCATGTTAAATAGTCTGAGCAGAGACTCCAACGGCTAAATCTACCAACGGCTAATTTTGACCTACCGTCCATAGGTAAATACTATTCATAATTTAATATTATTATTATTAATAAATTATTCATCAATTATTATAAAATATATATATCATATAGTTGAGGTCAATTTTTTTTTATTAAACGGTTAGTTAGAAAAGGTAAATTATTTGATTTAATAATATAAGTAATTATTTATACTTAATATTATATTGGTAAAATAGCCTTGATAATAATATATTATTAATATTAGTAGTGAAAATATTATTATTAATTTAATATTATTAATATTAATATTATTATTTATGGAAAAAAGTTAAATTAGGTAAGATATATTCATAAATTATTTAGTTTATTTATCTAAATTATTTATTAATAATTATATATATATATATATATATATATATATATATTTATTAATGATCTTAGATAAAGTTAAGTAAAATAAAAAATAAAAGAATTTAATTAATTAAATTAAATTAAATTAAATTAAATAAATAAATAAATAAATTAAATAATTAATCAATTAATTAAAAATAAATAAATAAATAAATAAAATAAAAGAAATAAAATATATATCACGACAAGTTGAAGATTTTGATTAGGTACCTTAAAAAATGCTACCCGGGACCAGTCCTTTAAATAAATTAATATTAAAAATAATGAAAAATATATAATAGTTATGTTCAATTATTACCTAAAAATAATTCATGTTAAAAGTTGGTTAAGGACAAATAACTAAAAATCATATCTAAGGGGAAAAATTACCCTAGAGGGGATAGTCCCTCAAATAATAATAAATAATTAAAATTATTTTTAAAATAAATAAACAGCTCAATTAGTAAAAATAATTTATAAAAATAGTTAGTTAGAGATAAATAATTAAAAATTATATCTAGGGGAAAATATTTCTCATAGAGTGACCAATCCCTATTAATAAAACTTATATGATAATAGTTAGTAATGGTAATAGTTAAATAAACATAAATAATAAAAAATTATATTGAAATAAATTATATGAAAATTATATTAAAATTAAAATATAATTAAAATTATATTTAAAATCAAATTATATTAAAATTATATTATTAAATTATATTAAAATCATGTTATAATAATTAAAATTATATTACCCTAGGGGACCAACCCTCTAAAATAACATGATTTAATTCAAAAAATTAAAATTTTTAAGTTAAATTAGTAATTCAAAATACTTCGTGATAATATTTATTTACAAATTAATTAATAAAAATAAGAAGGAATTAGAAACCGGACCATTAAAATATATATGTATATATAAAAATATATAGAAGAATAAATAAATAAATAAAGAAAAATAATTAAATAAATACATAAATAAATAAAATAAAAATAATTAAAATAATAATAATAATAAAAATAAAAATAAAAAAAAGACTAGGTCGAGAGTGTTGGGACCAACACCGACTGATTTTCCAGCCATCATTTCTATTGAGATTACTCGGCCTCTTTTCAATTTCAAGCGCCTCCCTAATTTCGGCCTCTTTTCAATCTCAAGGGCCTCCCATATATTTATAATTTTTATCATATACTATATCAATAAATTTATAATTTTCCATAAATATAAATTATATTATCTTATAATATTTAAAATAACAATACCCTAATTTCGTTAATGTAATATAATTTAAAATATATTAAAAATAATTCTTGTAAAAATATATAATTTTTAAATTATGTTAACTTATCTTTATTATTTTTTTTTCCACTTACTGATTCACGGATACCCGGGTCACTGGGTAGCCGCTCTGTCCAGGGTTTTAAACACTGAGTGGACGCCACCCGAAGGGCATCAACACCCCCCGTCCAGGGTTTTAAACACTGAGTGGACGCCACCCGAAGGGCATCAACACCCCTCGGCCTATTTACTGACCTAATCCCAAAAGCTTTCGGGATTCGACCCTGTGACCTCCCATTGGCGAGGCACTTGATTTGACCGATTGAGGAACACCCCTCGGCCTATTTACTGACCTAACCCCAAGAGCTTTCGGGATTCGACCCTGTGACCTCCCATTGGCCAGGCACTTGATTTGACCGATTGAGCTAACTCTTGGGGCTAACTTATCTTTATTATAATAGTAATAATAATAATAATAATAAATATATATTAGCCCATTAGCCCATTGTAATGCCTCATATAAGCTGAGTTCAATACATTGTAATGTGTTAACATATTGTATTCCCTGTAATACATGTACGTTGAGTTCAATACTACTTATAGAATTATAACAATGTTGACACCTTAAAATATGATGCTTTTAACACATTATAATGTATGTACGCAGATTTAGACACTGCGTATATTATAATACTTGTAAAATTATAATAATGTCAATGCGTTAACAAAAGAATTTGAACCATGACTCGGAAATCAAGCACAAGCTCACTGGGAGATTGGGACGATTAAGTAGAATACTCTACAAGTTAGGACACAGCAGCAGGAACCGAACCTTCTCGAACCTAAACCTTAGGGTAATAACAATATGAATGTCGTTATAATAATAATGCACGCAGCAGGAACCGAACCTTCTCGAACCTAAACGAACCTTAAGAATTTTTTTGAAATTCGACGAATGTCGGACCTCAACCTTTAGGTTCGACGAACCCTGTGACAATTATAACCATCGCTTCCTCAAGTTACGATGGAATGACGCCATTACCATGTATGCTCCATTCAGGTTTTCTTTTACACACTTTCATTTCCGACCAGACTTATTTTGAAGGCCCAATAGTCAAATAAATGTCACGTTCAACTGCATTAGATTGACACTAATATGCGTTTTAGGTTACACCGTTCCTTGCGGCATACATTTTATTCAGGCTCACAGTAACGGATGGCGTGCCCTAATAGGAGTGGGATTGATTATTTTTTCTAAATCCACGCTATTTAGTCCATGTTAAAGTATAATTTCATAAATAGTAGTCTTATCAATTAAATTAAAGTTATTGATGTGAACAAAGTTGTCACCTAATGTGAAGAAAAAATGAAAGAGATTATCTGCTTATTAAGTTACTAATAAACGAACATGTCGATCTGATTGTGCTCACCTTAACATAAGCCATGAACATCGATGCAGAGGCTCAGAAGGATTTGTGCTGCAAGGGGGTCGATCTACAGCAACAGAAATAGAAGGGGCCAAGGATTAAATGGGTAGGCAATGATCTGGTTACCCTTTTTCCTGTTTTATTCGTTTATAGCATTTTCATGTCCTTGATGCTTAGACATTACTTTTTTTTAAAGCGAAGAATCACCATGAAATTGAGTATCAGACAGCCAAATAGTTCTGTTTATAATACAGCTTTCCTGTAGGTTCAGTTATCCATGCACGCCCTCAATTCACTAGTTCATCTTCCCATTAAGTTAGGTAAGGGCAGGGAAGGCAAATTATTTTTTAAGAGATTCATTAGAAAAAAAAAGGGAATATGTGCACATCCATGAATTTTAACAATCAAATAGTTCCTTATCTCGTAAATGAAAGATCTCACACAGAGATTTATAATGATAATATTTTAACACTTATCTCATTGTTATGACCTTCCAAGTTCTTCAATTACATTTGTATGGAACAATTCTCCTAACATCAATACTGATTTATTACATCCTGAAGAAAAGAAGATTCTTAATATTAAGACTCTTTAATGTGAATACATATAAGCTAGGTTAGCTTTTCAATTGGATCTTTGAACCGTGGTAGCGTAAACTCAGATCCACTATATTCTAATTTCGATACAGACCGACTGTTTAAGTTATTTTTATGCAAAACATAATTTTTTGACTTATCGAAGACCATCTTATATTTATGATGTCCCCAAACTTATGCAGCATGTTTCTGGAAGTGCGAAACTCCCTCAGAGTGTAGAAGGGAGTCCTTATTGATACTGTTCTATGTTAACAGAGAAATTAGGTTTTCAATTCTACAGGCTGATATATACCAGCTTCTATCTGTTGTAGGTTGGGTTTATTGCATCGGTATAAATATCTCATGTGGAGCTTGAATAATAAATAGAAAAAAATTTAAAGATATTTATAAAATGGAACGAAAATTATATTCACAATAATATAATATGTGAATAAAATTATATAATAAATATTTATATTTTGACTTTTCTGAAAAATAATTATTAATTTCTTAATTTTTTTCTTTTTCAGCTTTCATAATAATTCAGAATAACAAATTATAAAATTTTCAGAGTAACTAATTATAAATTTTAAGATAATATATAATGATTCATATAAATTTTATAAAATAACTAATTATATTATAAAGATATTATATAAAATATAAGAAATTAATTATTTGGCCCTATCACATCAATCACCTCACCTGTAAGAAGCCTATTTCTTCTAAAGAAGTTTTAGAAACAACCAATTCCTTATTGGAGGAAAGTGTCCTTCAGTGTAAATTAGGTTCAAGCTTGAAGTTTTAGAAACAACCAAGAAATTATGGGGACAAAGCGCGATGTCAATGTAACTTAGGTTAAACCTTGAAGGAGAGGTGCATTTCGTTTTAAACCATTGCAATTGTTGTTCCTAGTTTCAATCACCAGCATTTTAAAGGAAATACAAACTTTTCACTTAAGAAATACAAACTTTTTACTAATTTTTTTTTTTCTTTCCTTGGGTGATGACCATCGCCAAGGGAACAAAAAGTTAGAAACAACCAAGAAATTATGGGGACAAAGCGCGATGTCAATGTAACTTAGGTTAAACCTTGAAGGAGAGGTGGATTTCGTTTTAAACCATTGCAATTGTTGTTCCTAGTTTCAATCACCAGCATTTTAAAGGAAATACAAACTTTTCACTTAAGAAATACAAACTTTTTACTAATTTTTTTTTTCTTTCCTTGGGTGATGACCATCGCCAAGGGAACAAAAAGTTTTATGTCATGATAGATAACATATATCGCAAGAAGTTGTTGAGCCCTCCCAATATCAAAGTTGAGTTGAATACATTGAGAATTATTTAATTTTAAAAGTATTTTGATGGAAAGATCCTAAGGTTTATTTCAACAAAATATATGTGAATGCTTATAATTATACTGAAGTTTTCTCAGTATTAAAAAAATCAGTATTAAATTTGTTAGAAGTGTCTAAAATTTTTTATTAAAAAACATTAAATACTAGAAATTTAATAAAAAATTAACAATTTTACATTGCCATTTTAGTAAATAAAGATAATATTAGAATTAGAATTAAAATTTGGAAATAATGGAGCTATACAAAATATTATATTTTTCCAAAATAAAATTTAGGGAAAAACCTATTTGATAATCAACATATCAAAGAATTGGGAATTTTTATTTTTTTTACCAAACAAATGTCTTATATTTCTTTGTACATGACATATAAATTCACTGATATGAAATAGGAGGTTAATACAACTTAAATCAACACACTATGACATATTTTAAATATAGAAATGTAGATAGTTGAGCTATATTTCTTGTTCTGCCACATAGACGCTAGAGATTAGATAGTTAATCTATAGTTCTTGTTTCACCAGTTTTTCCACATAGACACTAGATATTAGATAATTAAGTTATAGTTCTTGTTTCAACATATAGACATTAGAGATAGGAGAATTATTGAAGATTTTAGGGGTGGTAGAATTATATTTCACTAGATTTCTAAACGATATTTTTGTGCTTACAATTATTCATATTAATCAAATAATTGATTTTTTTGCGATAATCAAATTTAAAAGTGGATATTTATTATTAAGGTAATCAATTTGTTGAGATAAATCCTTCTATTCATTATTTTCATAAAAAATGTGCTAAGTGGCAATAGCAATTTTGATTTTATGAATACTTTCAACTTTAATCTATCAATTTCTGCTTTTATGGGCAATATAGGTATTGAAATTCACTCATTTACATCAAAATTAAAAAAAATATATAAAATATAAAAGTGGAAATCTTTTTTTTTTTCAAAATCTACACTAAATAACTCACTTGAACCTATCAGCCATGTTAGTGAGAACTTTGGTAACTAGATGTTCATGGTTCAGTAGATTAAAAAAAAATCAAATATATATGAGTCTAAAAGAACTACACTAAATAATAATTATAGTGAAATACTTTCTTCACTGCAACGAAATTATTCTTTTAAACTTTTTTCCATAAAGTAATGGTTTATCACACACTTGGGCATACAAGATTGTGTCAAAAACCATCCCAGGTATCAAAGAAACCATCTTATATACTTATTTTGTTATATATTTTTTATATAAAAGACTTGCCACATATTGAGGAAATTTTGTTATGTACTTATTTGGAAATCCTTCCATCAAACACTAACAAACATCGTTCCAAAACTATATCGAAAATGTCACAGCCACCTTCATAATAACGTATTTGACAGCCACCTTTCCGGAAATCTACCTACCAATAATGAAGGTATCCATATAGGTGTATCTGATTCGTACAGTAGACCACACTTGAGTCTATAGATCAATTCTGGGCCTGAGTCAGGGCACAATTTTCGTCACCCAAACAATTGACCCAGCTTCTTTATCAAACAAGTGACCCTAGCTTGTTTTGATCTTCATGGGAGGCATACAAATACAGATATAAATTAAAAAAAAAAAAAATTCATGTAGTTAATAAATTCAAAAATAACATATATATTTTAAATAATAATAAATAAAACGGATGTATATCAGTGAAACCCAATTTGAGATTAATCTTTAGAAGTCCCTAATTTTTAACTGAAATACATATGCATGGCTTCACTATCAACGGTCATAACACATTATTCAATAGATTTAAGACTTCAATCCTCTTAATATCTGAAATTTGAATTTGTTAAATACATTCTCTTCCACAAACGAGTAAGGTTTCTGTTTCGAATCCTAAAATCTCCTTTTCGGTTAAAATTTAAACATAAAAATATAATAATTTCGCATAGCCGCTCAAACATATCCGAAAATCAATTCAAGCAACCACCGGACAAGCGTGGGAAGCAACATATTTTCGTACTCCATTGTTTAGATCAGAGGGTTCTATAGCCATTGTTAGGATCATTGAAAAAAATTCTCTTTTTTATTGGAATTGCGATATAATTTTAATTGGATTTTAATATATATTTTTCTAAATTATATTGTCAGTGAATAAATAAATTAAATATTTTGAAAATTATAATATTTTGAAAATTATTAAAACATTTAAATTCGACAAACTTAATTGTCTATATTTTCAATTTCAATCATTTTTAATTAAATTTTCGTTAAATTTATTAAAAAATAAAAATAAAAAATCTTAGAAGACTATTATTATTATTATTATTATTATTATTATTATTATGAATTTCCCTGGCCAACAGCAAACTTTTGTATCGTGAATTGCATCAAGCTAATGTGTCATCTAAATAACCTTCTAATTCCATTATTCACGGATGTCACTTCATATCCAACACAACCACAAACAGGACATCGTTTTTGCACCCTTACATTTGAGGATGTCGTTGCTTCTAATTCCATTATTTATGGATGTATTTTTACCCAATATAATTAGAAACATTATTATTGCTTAATATTGACTTTATTTATGGATATATTAGTACTCGGCATCATTAGAGCAGTATTATTTTTTCCAGTATTAGCTTTATATTTCAAGGTATGATTGTTGAGAAATAGTGATAGAATATTTCAGTTGTATTTTGAAGGTAATTTCATTTCTCTTCACAGCTAGGTTTTTAGATCTAATTTTTTGTGGTTAGATCTAGATTTAGGCGGCTAGGTTCAGATCTAATCTTCTGCGGCCAGATCTAGATCTAATCTTATCTTCTGCCTTATTTTTCTGCCACTGGGTTTTACGGGCAAGTAAAATATGGCTCCCAGCTTCGCAAAAATAGCTAGTGGCTCATCCGCCTCTCGAGGGCAATCTCCTGCCCATATCGTAAGTGAAGCCGCAGCTCCCACTATCCAAGTGGTCTAGGCCTCACTCGATGAAGCTTTGAAGTTTTCCGAGAGTGCCCTAATCTGCGGGTTCAATGGTTTTTGGCCGCGACTGACAGCACTCCATAATTGGATCTCGGAGGTATGGAAGCCTGTTATTTTTTATGAAATTAATATCTACCCCTGTGCTAGGGGTTTCTTTATAGTAGATTTTGAAAATCTTGAAAGCAGACAATGTATTCTAGATTTCGTCCCTTGGTTTTGGGAAAAATCAGGCCTATTCATGAAGCCATGGAACCCATCATTCGATCCCTCTATAGCAGTGATAATCTCAGCACCAGTTTGGGTGAGATTGCCAAGCCTACCCTTGCATCTCTGGAATCTCTCCTCGCTAAAAGCCATCGGAAATGCAATTGGGAAATTTTACTGCAAATGCCCAGAAACAGAGGAATATGCCAGAACCACCTATGTACACATCTGTGTGGAAATGGACTTTAGCGCCAGATTCCCAGCTGAAATAAACCTAACAAGTAAAGACTATGTGTGGAACCATAAACTTGATTATGAAAGTGTCCTCTTCAGATGTTGATCCTGCTTTGAGACACGGCATCTAGCCAAAAATTGCCCAAAACCCTTTGAGAAAATTTTTTCTAGAAAAAACTACCACAGATCTACATGGTGGGAAGGAGCACAAAAAGAACACTACACTGTCATCAAAGAAGAATATTCTAGAGAAAACTCTGAATCACAAGAAATCAGGGAAGAAAGAAGCAGCTCTCAAGACAACCAAGGAGAAAGCCCACCCCAACAAATCAACAGTTATGAGGATTCGAATACCGCACAAAATAAATCTTCATTTAATAGCAAAGCAGATCTCCTAGACCAAACTTCTTCTCCGACTATCTTCAAAAGAACGAACACAATAGATCGCGAAGCTAAGACACCAATGTCCCAAGAACCAGAAGAGATGAAGGAGATGCAAGATAAAGGAAGTTGGAAGATCGTAGAGAAAAAAAAGAAAGCTACAACACCAATCTCACCAAGAAAGATGAGGAGCCATATAATTAAAAATTAAGAAAATTGTAGGTCTGTTAGACCAATTTGGTCTCAGTGGACGTTAACCATCATCATCATCATCAAAAGATGAGGTGAAGGTAGGGGTTAACCATCATCATCATCATCATCATCATCGTCATCATCATCATCAAAAGATGAGGTGAAGGTAGGGGTGGGGTCCGAGAGAAATAGTAAGCTAAATATATTAGAGATATTGAATGTAAAAGTGGAGAAAATATTGCTTAAAATATAATATATTTTTTTCAATATTATTCATTTAATATTTGTCTTTATCTTTATATTTTATTAATATTTCTCTTTATCTTCACTATTTATGTTTTACTCCATGTAAAGGGAGTAAGTAAAGTAAAATATTTGTTAAAACTTATAAAGATGGTGATAAATAGAAATATAAAATATCCGAAATATTGAATAACCAATAGAATTGTGGATAAAAGTGGGGTGGGGAAATATTCATTAAAACATAAGGAAACATATAAAAAATAAATAAAAATTACTAAATAAATAAAAAATATTTGGAAAACGTATTAATTTTTGTTTAACATTTCCTCGCACCCACTTCACTTATAAAAAAAAAAATAACTTTCATTAATTAATCTTTTCAATAAATTTAAAATCAAATAGATGTTATTTATAACTTACTGTTCAAAATATGAAGGATGACAGTTGTCAAACTCGTCTTTATAAGTGATTGTTACAAATACAACTTATGGCACTTATCTTGTCAAATTGATAGTGAGAACAATGGATTCAAGAAAGGAAGTGTGGATAAATAGATCTTCATCAGCCAACCAACATTTTTCAATAAAACAATTTTATTTTTTAAATAATTAGTGTAGTTGTCGATTTATTTTTGTTGTTGTTATTGATATACTTTTGTTATAAGTTTCATTTCTAGAGATTTGGATTTTTAATTTTATTGTTTACCTCATATTTTATATTACAACAATTACCAATTAATTTTTTATTTTAGTTTTTGTAGTTACTAATTTATATATATATATATATATATATATATATATATATATTTAAATAAATTTGTCATTTTTTTTAAGTCAAGAAAATGACATTTACATTTATTTATTATATATTTTTTTATTTTTTAATAACATTCACTTATTTTTTATATAAATTTTATTTTAATTCTAAATTAAAATTATATAATTTTTTTTTAATTAATTTTTTTAACAAAATAGTTCCTTCTGATTCATATGTATAGATAAACAAAAAAATTAGTAACTTCACGTTAAACATGGAAACAATTACATAAAAAAATATTATTTAAATATTTTGTTTATTTCAAAATTTTGTTATATATCAATATAACATTAAAATAAAATCAAAAAGGATAAATTGGGAATATTTAATATCATTAGATTTAATAGATCACAAGTTAAAACAAGTCCGACTACAAATATATAATACATTAAAATAAAATCAAAATATATAATACATTAAAATAAAATCAAAAGCATAAATTGGGAATATTTTATATCTTTATATTTAATAGCTTACGAGTTAAAACCAGTCCGAGAGGGCAGCAAGAATTTTTGGTATATATCAATTGAACTCTGAATTTTTGTTATATATGAATATAACTCTATTTTAACGAGAAATATATGACATTAAATAAAATCAAAAGCATAAATGGGGAATATTTTATATTTTTATATTTAATAGATTACTAGTTAAAACAAGTTCGTTGTCACGTTACCATAGAGAACCTACAAGTAAAAATTTTTTTTAACAATATTACCTTACACATTTGCTGTTACCGTCACATTCTACGGTAATCATTACTTTGTAAACCTCACAACTCCAACCATAATCTAAGTATATCTTAAGACATTAACGCACATTAATACATCGAGGTTTTGTTTACGCTTTAGCATAATTATATGTACAACTATTGACCTGACCACACATATGGTCCACGGTATAACTTTGCAATGTTTAACAATATGCGTTTACATGAGTTGGTAATACGAATTTACAACTGGCACTGTCATTCAATGTTTTATTTATGGTAACTGGATATCCATATCCCGAGACATCTGAATGTTGCGATAGCATGTCCGGCCCTGCCATCGATCCACCTGGTTAAACTGATGTCGTCCATCTGGATGGATCGACGGCTAGACGGTAAGCTGCCATGTGCTCGGCCTGTCACCTTGGGCTTGCCATTTCCGCACCAAACATTTCTCGAGGTTCACCGGCTATCGAACGGTGTTGATGAGCTCGCTGCAGATCCACGGCTCCGGTTGTGCCACGAAACGGTAAAAGAGCTGGAGTTATTTATATGTCGGTTTTCAAGTTCTCGGCTCTAGTTATTTTCATTTCATTATGCTGCTGTGCAGCTGCAGCACCACAACCTCTCAGCGCTGCTCTGCGTTTTCCCTGATCTTCCAAGGACCACAGGCATGTAGTCATGGGTTCCAGGTTCGGCCTTCTTCATCGTTGAAGTTACTGGTTCTGCAAGGCTTTGCTAATACAGGTATTATTGTTTTTCGTTGACTGGGTTACAGACTTCTAATGCTACGCCAGGGTTTTTGTTTAATACTTCGACTATGACTGTGTGCAGGTGGTTCATCGTCATCCTCTCAGAAACAATGGATCTCCCTTTTCGCCGGTTAACCCAACACCGGGTAAGGATTCGAACACTTGTGTCTATTCACCTGTGAGTTATCAGGGTTTGGCTAAACTATTATTCCCTTGGCAGGGATGCCGGATTTGTTCATTTCTCCTCTGTACAAGCTCAGAACTCCTCTGCTAAGAGGCATAATAGTCTCAGTTTGTTGTACCCATAATTTATTAGTCTATTATACTATTACATAGCTATATGCTGGTTCTTTTGAACGCAACCACTATTTTAATAATAAGTTTGTGACTCCGAACCGTAAGGGTTTTGACTTTTCTGTTTGACAATGGTAAAAACATGATACAGGCGCACCGATATTTCTGTAGGTTCAATTTTGTTACATAATGTATCTCTCTGGTTGATTACCCTTTCGAATATGAATTATTGACGGTTTCCAATGTTGAAATATATATATACATTCATGCGCAGAGAATAATGTTATGGTTTTTCTTTAATGTTAATGAATAAGTTTGAATACCGTATTATTCCGGCTTGGTGCCTCGACCAGCTAAGCGTATGCTGTGGCTCGGCTCGAGGGGGTTCACCAAAGCGGAGATTTGCTTTTAAGACCGGCCGAGGTTGCATGTAACTACAGTTACCATGCCCCTGCCTCGACGTTCACGCTTATAATCCCATTTTATTAACAGTGGATGAATATTGTTTTTCTCTGTCATGCAATACAATTATGTTCACGTATATCTAAAGGTTATCTCGTAATCGTACTTCTTTTCGTAATCTCTGAAGTTCTTATGGTTCGGTTGGCCGGGAATAAGGTATTGCAATACTGGAATTTATTGTTTGCTCCACTGGTTATAACGATAGCACTGCTGTTCTTTTAATTTGCTTGGCCGCGAGTCTTTCTAGATTCATTCTTGAATGTGTATTAGAGTATCGGGATTTTACTATAATTCATTATCGCAGAGAACGACTGTACATTTCTTGCCCTTCTAAGTGCTTATATATGTTCTTGATTTTTTGCTAAATGCTTGTATACGTTCTTGTTTTTACATATAAATGAGGGTTCTTGCCATCCATTTCTGGATAGGTTATTTAACTGCTACAGAAGTTATTATAAACCCTTTTATCTTGTTTCCTACGATTTCTTTAAGGCACCACGCAAACGTAGGTTCTGTTGCTATTTCTCATGCAGACTTAGAGTTCTTCCTTCAGATTGTATATTCAGTTCCGCTACTACACTTGATTTTGTTTCTATATTTCACACAGAATGCCATATTTGTTTTCATAATACTGTTTAAGGAGAATAGGCAGATAGCCGTCAACTTATTTCACTTTTCTTAGTACAGTACAGTACAGTAAACATTTTAACAGATGTATAAGTAATAAGCCATACCTGCTTATCTGCCAAACCTATTTGTAATGCTTGTCAATCCACCCGTCCGTAGGAAGAGTTCTTCTTTGACCTTCCACCCCCAAGCACTTGCAAGTCCTTCTCGACCGCAATTACACTGGTCTCGCCAGTAAACGCTATCTGATCCTAACCAGACATAGCGTACACAGGAAAATTATTTTCCTCTTATGCCATCTGATCCTAACCAGACATAGCATGAATATTTTCTCTCCTCTCTGCCATCTGATCCTAACCAGACTTGGCAATCTTTTTCCCCTTTTTCCTCTGGGGCCTCAACTACCTCCAGAAGGTAGTTAGGGTTCCATTGTAACTGCTTTCACAGTTACTAACCATGATTACACATAGGCTCCATTCAAATGATGCAATCACAATTGTTTTTTAATTAACATAAAATTAATAACAGAGTTATATATATTATTTCAAATAAAGTCTTTGTTCATAATTACTTTTACTATTTACTAACATTAACTTTTCACGAGGGATGTTACATCTCCCGCTCCTGAAAGTCTACATCGTCCCGATGTTGTTGTTCATTCAAAAACAGTCTGGGATAAGTATCCTTCATCATTTGTTCATCCTCCCAGGTGGCCTCTTCAGGCCCAAAGTGCTGCCACTGCACTTTAACCTGGCTGATGACCCTTTTCCGCAGCTCGACTCTTCTTTGATCTAATATGTTCACTGGTTCGACCAGGAACTCTCCTTCCGGTTCCCCTGAAACACATGACAATCAGATCAGCTGCTTACTAGTATTCTAATTCAGTTTACATTATTTAACAGTCTTCCCTTACCTGTATGTCTTGCCAACTTATTATATGCCTAGGGTCATAAACATATCTCTTTAAAACTAATACATGGAATACATTGTGAACCCGAATATGGCTGGGTAGGGCGAGTTGGTAAGCTACCGGCCCTACTTGTGCCAGTATTTGGAATGGTCCACAAAAACGCGGTGCCAATTTGGCACAAGCATTCCATTGGAAGGTGCTTTTTCTAGCTCGAATTCTGATGTACACATGTTCTCCCACTTGGTACTCTTTAAATGTTCTCTTCCGATCTGCAAAATTCTTCTGCCTGTCCTGTGCCATCTTTAGATTAGCTCGAACTTTCTTCACCATAACTTCCATTTCCTCCCACATCTCAGGGCCCAGCAAGAGTTTGTCCTCCGGTCCACCCCAACTGGAGGGTGTGCGGCATTTCCGGCCGTAAAGTACCTCGAATGGGCTCATCTTCAAGGATGAGTGATAACCATTGTTATAGGGAAATTCCACTAGGTGTAAATACTCCTCCCATCACGTAGGTTGCTGCATCACATAAGACCTCAGCATGTCCTCCACTACTTGATTCACCCGCTCAGTCTGTTCGTTAGTTTGCGGATGATATGCGGTGCTGAAGTTCAATTGAGTTCCTAGACCTTCAAATAAGGTCCTCCAAAAAACTGAGGTAAACTTAACGTCACGGTCAGATATTATTACTTTCGGCAGCCCGTGAAGTTTAAATATATTTTGCATAAAAATGTTTGCGATTTGAGCTGCACGATAAGTGGATTGAACTGGTATGAAGTGTGCTGACTTGCTGAGTTTATCCACTACAACCATTATAGAATCATTGTTCTTCTTGGATTTCAGCAACCCGGTAATAAAATCCATGGTTATGGTCTCCCATTTCCATTCTGGTATGGGTATTGGCTGTAGTAATCCTGCAGGGTGCTGATGTTCAACCTTCACCTGTTGACACTCCAAACAGCGTGCCAGGTATTCTACAACATCCTTCTTCATGCCTGGCCTGTAATATTCCTTCCTTAGCGAGGTGATTAATTTCTGGTAACCAGGATGTCCTGCATAAGGACTTCTGTGATTTTCATCCAGAATGTTTTCTTTAATACAACTCTGATTGGGTATGTAAATCTTCTTCTGATAACACAAGATTCTGGCTGCATTCAAGGTATAACCTTGTTGTATTGAACAGGTATCTGAATTCTGTACCAAATGCTTCTTTCGCAAATAAATCTGATCTTGCGCCGCAGCCTCCTCAATCTCTTTGTCAAGGGTGGACCATCCTTGACTAATACCGATCTCATAAATGCAATGCACTTTTTGGCTCAGTGCATCGGCTACTCTGTTCTCCTTTCCCTTTAGGTGTTTAATTTCGAAATCAAAGTTTCCCAAAAAGTCCACCCATCTTGCTTGTCTTGCGTTTAAAGTCGGCTGACTAAAGTAGCTAGTCAAGCTGTGGTGATCTGTCATAAGTAGAAATTTTCTGCCCACTAAGTAATGGCGCCACATTTTTAAAGCATGAATCACCGCAGTTAATTCCAGGTCATAGGCAGAATATTTCTGCTCGTGTTCCTTTAACTTCCTGGATTCATATGCAATCACTTTACCTTCCTACATTAGAGCTCCACCCACGCCTTCCTTACTAGCATCTGTGCAGACTACATACTCCTTTTCGGGATCTGCCACACACAACACAGGTGCAGTGGTGAGTAAATGTTTGAGCTGTTCGAAACTACGTTGACAGTCTGCTGTCCATTTAAACACTTTTCCCTTCTTTTGCAACGAGGTAATAGGGTAGGCCGCTCTAGAAAAACCTTCTACAAACCGCCGGTAATATCCAGCCAGCCCCATGAAGGATCGAATATCTGCCACATCCTTGGGTGTAGGCCACTCTATTATAGTTTTAATCTTTTCGGGGTCTATAGCTATACCTTCCTTCGTAATAATGTGGCCCAAATACTGGATCTGTTCTTTATAAAAATCACATTTGCTGAATTTTCCATATAACTGGTGCTCCCATAATGTCTGTAACACTATCCTCAAATGTTCCTCATGCTCCTTAATATTCCGGGAGTATATAAGTATGTCATCAATGAAGATCAATACAAATTTGTCTAAATATTGATGAAATACACTGTTCATCAAACACATGAATGTCGCAGGTGCATTAGTTAATCCAAAAGGCAGTACCACAAACTCGTAGTGTCCGTAACGAGTACGAAAAGCTGTCTTGGCTATGTCCTCATCTTTGATTCTGATTTGATGGTAACCCGATCTTAAATCGATCTTTGAGAAGATTTTCGCCCCTTTTACCTGATCAAACAGCTCGTCAATGCGGGGTAGTGGATATCTGTTTTTAACTGTCAGTTTATTCAGCTGTCTATAGTCTATACACATTCGCAGAGTCCCATCTTTTTTCCTCACAAATAGCACAGGAGCTCCCCAAGGAGAGACACTGGGGCGGATGTACTTCTTTTCCAGCAGCTCTTGCAGTTGCATTTTTAACTCAGTTAACTCCGGTACACTCATCCGATAGGGTGCTCGGGACACTGGGGCTGCTCCAGGTATCAGCTCAATGGTGAAGTCTAAATCCCTTTTGGGCGGCAGTCCTGGAATTTCTTCAGGAAATACATCTGCAAAATCTTGCATTATTGGTATATCTTTAACAGTTGCAACCTTATCCACAGAATCTGCGAACCCCACTTGTACTGCATAAATCTGGCACTTCTTCCAGATACACTTAACCAGCTGTGATGCCGTGATCGGCCGAATCTGCACTGGCTTCTGGATGCCTTGAATCTCTTTTCCCACGCCCAGTTCATCTCGGTAAGAGACTGTTTTTGTTTTACAATTAATTACAGACCACCGCCGTTCCAACCAATCCATTCCTATCAGCACATCATAGGAACCAAGAGGGAGTACATTTAACTCAGTTGTTATTGTTTGGCCAGCTAACCTTAATGGACAGTTGCTGACTTTGGTTAGTACTCATCTTTTGGCCCCAGTGGCCAGCTGTACTAGCCAAGGGCTCTTAAATTTAGTGGTTTGCAAACCACAGCTTTCCACAACTTTGGGACTTATATAACTTAAAGTAGCTCCTGGATCTACTAAAATAGAAACAGTTCGATCAAAGATTTTACCTTCAAATTCTATCATTGTTGGTTGGTAATCAGCTTGTCAATCCTCCAGTGCTGCATTTATTCTGGGCATAGATCGAGCCACATCTCCTACTGTTGAAGCTTCATAGATCTGGGACAACTAATCGCTGTCCTTCCATGAGGGCAGTTTCTAATATAATGGGGTCCGCCACAACCCCAACATTGAACAGGTGGCTGAGCTGAGCCTTCGTTGTCCAATCTAACTTGCTGTTCACTATATTTGGATTCTGCAGGAGGCTTGAATCTGTTCTGATTTTTAGTCGGATTTTTAGTATTGGCTCCTTTCGAAAATCCTTTTTGAAAACTACTGCGTGCTCCCTTACTTCCCATAGGCATTTTACTGCTCCACTTATCTGTCCAACGCTTCCCAGAATTTTCTCCTTTTGATTTGTTTTGCTGATAACACAGTCTTGCCTTCCGAATTGCTTCATCCATTGTCCTCGGATTATCGAACTCTATCCTTTCTCGCATTGTCAGAGGTAGGCTACTCACAAATATTTGTACTTTAGCCTTCTCCTCTCGAATATAGGGCACGTAACGAAGCAGGGATGTGAATTTAGTTACGAACTCATCAATGGTCTGCTGTCCAAGCCACAGATCATGAAATTCTCGCGCTTTTTCATCATAAAAGTGTTCTGTCAGATACTTCTCCTTGAAATATCTTTGAGACATTTCCCAGGTCACCTCTTGTTCACTTACTCCCTGCACCATCTTGACCTCCTCCCACCATAGCGTGGCTTTGGCCTGCAGCTGAAATATAGCCAGCCTTGCCTTAAGATGATGATCATATTCATACACTTGAAAATACTTATTCATATTAATTAGCCATGCCTTTGCAGCTTCTTCTGATTCCCCATCGAAATGAGGTGGTTTAATCTTCCAAAATTCCCCTTGTAGTTCCATTCGGGGTCTTTTTGAGGTTTGATATTCGGAAGCATTGACAGACTTCTCTCCTCGCGTCTCTACTCTGTCCTTTGTTTCTTCTTGTTCAGTATGATAGCTCTGTTCATCTTTTACTCGTGGCTGTTCGGGCCTCGGATGTGACTGCTGTTGATGTTGCTTATCGGATAAGCTTTTCAGAATCCTCTCCTGTTCTACATTTAATCTTGCGTTATCCGCACGCAGCCGGTCCATTTCATCCTTTAGCTCCTGAACTGTCCTCAATAGCGTCGAGTCAGTATTGCGGCCTGCTGCTCCCAATTGTACCCAAAGCTCAGGATTTCCCTGAGGTTGTCCCATGATATCCGGTGGCTCCAGATTTTCATAAGGAGCACTATTTGCTCTCCTCATTCTGCTACTACCTACTTAAGAATAACTCATTAAACAGATATAATTTATCTTTGGCGTATTTTGAACTTTTATCATGATACTATTTATATTTATGTTACTGTAATTTTGAAATTTTCCCAAAGGTCACAGAGTTGTAAACCTTGGCCTCTGATACCAAATTGTAACGTTGCCATAGAGAACCTACAAGTAAATTTTTTTTTTAACAATATTACCTTACACATTTGCTGTTACCGTCACATTCTACGGTAATCATTACTTTGTAAAACTCACAACTCCAACCATAATCTAAGTATATCTTAAGACATTAACACACATTAATACATCGAGGTTCTGTTTACGCATTAGCATAATTATATGTACAACTATTGACCTGACCACACATATGGTCCACGGTATAACTTTGCAATGTTTAACAATATGCGTTTACATGAGTTGGTAATACGAATTTACAGCTGGCACTGGCATTCAATGTTTTATTTATGGTAACTGGATATCCATATCCCGAGACATCTGAATGTTGCGATAGCATGTCCGGCCCTGGCATCGATCCACCTGGTTAAACTGATGTCGTCCATCTGGATGGATCGACGGCTAGACGGTAAGCTGCCATGTGCTCGGCCTGTCACCTTGGGCTTGCCATTTCCGCGCCAAACATTTCTCGAGGTTCACCGGCTATCGAACGGTGTTGATGAGCTCGCTGCAGATCCACGGCTCCGGTTGTGCCACGAAACGGTAAAAGAGCTGGAGTTATTTATATGTCGGTTTTCAAGTTCTCGGCTCTAGTTATTTTCATTTCATTATGCTGCTGTGCAGCTGCAGCACCGCAACCTCTCAGCGCTGCTCTGCGTTTTCCCTGATCTTCCAAGGACCACAGGCATGCAGTCATGGGTTCCAGGTTCGGCCTTCTTCATCGTTGAAGTTACTGGTTCTGCAAGGCTTTGCTAATACAGGTATTATTGTTCTTCGTTGACTCGGTTACAGACTTCTAATGCTACGCCAGGGTTTTTGTTTAATACTTCGACTATGACTGTGTGCAGGTGGTTCATCGTCATCCTCTCAGGAACAAGGGATCTCCCTTTTCGCCGGTTAACCCAACACCGGGTAAGGATTCGAACACTTGTGTCTATTCACCTGTGAGTTATCAGGGTTTGGCTAAACTATTATTCCCTTGGCAGGGATGCCGGATTTGTTCATTTCTCCTCTGTACAAGCTTGGAACTCCTCTGCTAAGAGGCATAATAGTCTCAGTTTGTTGTACCCATAATTTATTAGTCTGTTATACTGTTACATAGCTATATGCTGGTTCTTTTGAACGCAGCCACTATTTTAATAATAAGTTTGTGACTCCGAACCATAAGGGTTTCGACTTTTCTGTTTGACAATGGTAGAAACATGATACAGGCGCACCGATATTTCTGTAGGTTCAGTTGTGTTACAGAATGTATCTCTCTGGTTGATTGCCCTTTCGAATATGAATTATTGACGGTTTCCAATGTTGAAATATATATATACATTCATGTGCAGAGAATACTGTTATGGTTTTTTTTTAATGTTAATGAATAAGTTTGAATACCGTATTATTCCGGCTTGGTGCCTCGACCAGCTAAGCGTATGCTGCGGCTCGGCTCGAGGGGGTTCACCAAAGCGGAGATTTGCTTTTAAGACCGGCCGAGGTTGCATGTAACTACAGTTACCTTGCCCCTGCCTCGATGTTCACGCTTATAATCCCATTTTATTAACAGCGGATGAATATTGTTTTTCTCTGTCATGCAATACAATTATGTTCACGTATATCTAAAGGTTATCTCGTAATCGTACTTCTTTTCGTAATCTCTGAAGTTCTTATGGTTCGGTTGGCCGGGAATAAGGTATTGCAATACTGGAATTTATTGTTTGCTCCACTGGTTATAACGATAGCACTGCTGTTCTTTTAATTTGCTTGGCCGCGAGTCTTTCTAGATTCATTCTTGAATGTGTATTAGAGTATCGGGATTTTACTATAATTCATTATCGCAGAGAACGACTGTACATTTCTTGCCCTTCTAAGTGCTTATATATGTTCTTGCTTTTTTGCTAAATGCTTGTATACGTTCTTGTTTTCACATATAAATGAGGGTTCTTGCCATCCATTTCTAGATAGGTTATTTAACTGCTACAGAAGTTATTATAAACCCTTTTATCGTGTTTCCTACGATTTCTTTAAGGCACCATGCAAACGTAGGTTCTGTTGCTATTTCTCATGCAGACTTAGAGTTCTTCCTTCAGATTGTATATTCAGTTTCGCTACTACAGTTGATTCTGTTTCTATATTTCACACAGAATGCCATATTTGTTTTCATAATACTGTTTAAGGAGAATAGGCAGATAACCGTCAACTTATTTCACTTTTCTTAGTACAGTACAGTACAGTAAACATTTTAACAGATGTATAAGTAATAAGCCATACCTGCTTATCTGCCAAACCTATTTGTAATGCTTTTCAATCCACCCGTCCGTAGGAAGAGTTCTTCTTTGACCTTCCACCCCCAAGCACTTGCAAGTCCTTCTCGACCGCAATTACACTGGTCTCGCCAATAAACGCTATCTGATCCTAACCAGACATAGCGTACATAGGAAAATTCTTTTCCTCTTATGCCATCTGATCCTAACCAGACATAGCATGAATATTTTCTCTCCTCTGTGCCATCTGATCCTAACCAGACTTGGCAATCTTTTTCCCCTTTTTCCTCTGGGGCCTCAACTACCTCCAGAAGGTAGTTAGGGTTCCATTGTAACTGCTTTCACAGTTACTAACCATGATTACACATAGGCTCCATTCAAATGATGCAAACACAATTGTTTTTTAATTAACATAAAATTAATAACAGAGTTATATATATTATTTCAAATAAAGTCTTTGTTCATAATTACTTTTACTATTTACTAACATTAACTTTTCACGAGGGATGTTACATTCGTTCAACAGAGTATGAAGTGGAAAAATTATTTTCATACTAACGTATATGGTTTAACAAGTTCGTTCAACAAAGTATGAAGTAAAAAAATTATTTTCATACTAAGGGATATGGAGTTGCATAAATTTTTAGTAGGTAGTAACCACTATTAAATTATATATTTATACTTTTACTCTATGTTAAATAATTGAAGAAAGCATAAATAATGATAGATAGTAAGTATATTTATTTCCATCTTGTGTCTATTTATTTTTAACAAAAATACTTGCTTAAGTTATGGTGGAGTATAATTAATGATAAATATGTCATTTACATCAATATGAATTATTTTCAGCTATTTTCATTATGAAGTTTAAAAATAAAAAATCAATAGCACAAATATTTAAAATTCATGCTCTAAATATTGCAACTACATCCATAAATTATGGGAAAGAATCTCATACAGGTATCCACATGAGGCAAAAGCTGCAATAAGACCTTCAAATTTATTTTCCAATTAAAAAAAAGTTGAAAACTAAATATTTGTTTTTCAAAATAAAACAATATAACTTTCTAAAACAAACTGAAAAATAAATATTTATTTTTCAAACTTAAATATTATATCTAGAATTAGGATATCAGTCATTACTATCCTAATGATACTAAAAAAAAACTAATATCGCATTTGTTTATTTTATTTAACTTCAATCCCTATTTAAGTAGATTTAGTGTACTCATTTAAAAATATATCATCACTCAAACTTTTCTACCTAATCATTAAAATTTATAAATTAAAATTTATTATATGAATGTATATATATACGAATCATAAAATATTTTTATAATTATAAAAGATAAATTCATTTTATATATATATATATATATTTCATTTTAATTTTAAAACCAAATAAAATAGATCTGAGAAATAAGAATATATATATATATATATATATATATATATATATATATATATATATATATATATATATATTCTTATTTCTCATATCTATTTCATTTGGTCTCACTAAACGACTATATAAATAAATTTAGGTTGTTCGTTTTGAAATACATAATCCTTTGGGCCTATCCGCTATATCATTTAAAATATTTGAATTTCCGCGTTGAAAGAAAATTGTATTTTATAATAATACTTGATGAGTGTGTGAACTGAATCATAAAGAATAATATTTCTATTTTTTATTTAATAAAATATTTTACAGCTATTTTAATAATGAATATTATTTTATATAAGATTTTAAAATGATGGATGGAAAAGCTAATTACCTTTATTATTATAATTTAAAATATCGATGATAAAATATTTATTTAGAATTAATATTATAATATTTTTTTTTTTAACTTTTTGGGAGAGTTGGATGAGGGGCACAGTGGATCGATGTTATGCTCAGGGTACTATGATATGGAATAGTGGGTGGCTGGACAGCTACCCTCACATATACCTCCCCATATGAAAGATGGTGAGGTTTTTAATGCTCTCAAGTATTGGTACCGGTGGTGAGGTTGTTTAATGCTTTCAAGTATATATTGGCACTTGGAACGATACATAGGCAAGATTTTTGGGTTTAATGTGGATGGTTTGGAATGACTTGTTGAATTGGCATAGGCTCCATATGACTTTTCAGATAGTGCCTCATGATTTGGGTGGTCATGCGGGATTCATTCCGAGCTAGAAACATAGATGTAGTTGGCATAATCTATCCTCTCTGGCGTTGTACTCACGGGTATGTTTAAACTGTTATTTTTGTGAATGCCTTGCTTCTTGTATTTTTTTGGTGTCTCACAAAAATGTTAATGGATTTCTTTCCGGCGGTCTTTTAGATTGAAAAATAACCCTCCTATGAAGTATGCAGTACAAGGGGCAGATTTTTCATTGGCTTGTATGGGATTTTGTGGCCTATAATTAGAACGTGTTCTATTTATTTTAATAACGTGTCACCCTTGCTGCACATGCAACCTGGGAATTTTCTCTTAATCACGGTTTGAATCTCTTGCATATGGGTAATCGTCTCTTGTGCTACTTCTTAGAGGAACCCTCTCACTGGCTTGAAATGGGGAGGGTTTACGAGGGTATTCATGTGCCTAGATATTGTGTCCCATTTATGGGTTTATTATGACTATCGGGTTGTTACTAGTGGATTATATGATCGAACACATGTCATTGCGGCAGGGAAAGCTCAGTTTCATTGATGTAATGTTTATTATTCTACTGTATATTGTTGTCTAACTCCAGCAGAGTTGTGCCTTCACCAAGTCTATGGGAACCCTCTATTGGGTCATCTTCTAGTTAGTTTACTTGTAGCATGGTCAAGGTCTCCAGTGGTCGATGTTTTTGTTTTTGAGAATACTTTTCAACCTTATCCTTCTAACTCGTAGCAACATCAAATGGCTCAGCCTGCCTTAAACATGGGGGAAATGCGATGGGTGGTCGTGGCTGTAGTGATAGATAGGATCGTGGTCATGGAAGAAATCAATCACAACCTCATCCAGCTAAAAATCTGGGCATAGAAATAAAAATGACTTAATCCTAGAAGTAGCCTGGTCTTACCAGACTAATATAGATCCCCAATCCCATCATATTATCTCGGGGTGGAAGAATGAATTGAAGTAGTAAAAAGAAGCCAATGATCTGGAACTAGATGAATCGCAGGCTCTCGTCCCTGAACTAGGCCATTATATAGGTTGATACACCCAGTTCTAGTAGACCCTCTATCTTTTTTGGATGATGAAAAATCTCTTTGAAAAAACTCTAAAAACCACCTATCTAGGAACTTCAAAATCAACTACAGAATTACAGGAAGTCTACAGGGAATTCCAACCCTTTCAACAACAAAATTCTCATCTAAGATTGGGTCGAGTACTACTATTGGACCCCTGTGTACATCACAATATATAGCACCTAACACTCCTTTGTGAGAATAATTTCCTCAACTATTTGAAAATCATCCCCTACATTTTTCTCTAAATCAGATCCAGTAGTTGGGGTTTGGTCACCGACGTACAGATCTAACCCAACGGTTGGGCTTCTACTGCTGCCATATAGTTTAGATTCAATAGTCGGGAATTTTAATAGCACAAACCAGGCTCTTGTGCAGGGAGGGTTTTGGCTGTTATTTTCCAAATCATATTTTCATAGAACATTTTACAGTTTTGATACTTTGCGGTTTCTGTTATGACAATCCAACCCTGATTTTCATAGGATATTTGGTAGTATCAAGCATTTTGGACTTAGGCCACTATAGTATTCACCAGCAGTGATTAAAAATCCTTTCAGAAAAAAAAGAAAAAAATAAAAATAAATAAATAAATAAATAAAATAAATAAATAAAATAAAATAAAATTAAAATAAAATAAAATAAATAAATAAATAAATAAAATAAAATAAAATAAAAAATTGGGGCCATCGCAACACGATTATAAGAGACCTAACCCATAAGGCTCTGACGTTGAGCTAATAGCAGTGGTACCATTCACTTGTAAGCCTCCAATTTTCACGCGGTCACATTTTTTTCCCAAAACAACTTCAAGTGATCCACATCACTAGAATATTGAGCTTGCCCTCTTTCAAACCATACTACTCTTAAGTAAGCTCAAAATTTGACTAGGGCTAGTGTATGCATAGTACTAGGTCTCAAGTTATGGATGCAAAGAAAGTCAAATCCCTCGAGAAAAAACTCAATGACTTTCAGGCATCCTTTAAAGACAAATTCACACAAGTATTGGAATCCCAGAAGACCTCTCGCAAATTCATGAGGGAAGAACACAATTTGTATGCAAACAAAGAAGGAGAATCAGGCCATCACATTCATTTCCATGGATGTCACCAATATTCGACCCACTAGACATGCAAGTTGGACATGTACAAATTTTATGGATCTAATGTGGTACTATGGGTGGCACAAATGGAAAAATATTTCCACCTTAATAATATATGGGATGATGACACTAAGTTACATGGGAGAGCTCTTTACATGGACCAACAACGATGGTAGTGGTGGAAATGGAATAAAAAATTCTATCTAGGGAGGCCAAACTGGACCATGATCTCAAAAACTATTTGTGACCGTTTTGATCAGAAATCTCACTTTCTAGGTCATCTCATTGAGGTCATGAAAATGGTTACAGTATAGGACCACATTGTAGCCCTTCAACAATTGGTCATCTAGACTGAAGGACTAGGAGATGCCTTTTAGTTGGAATATTTCATATATGGCCCAAAGGAATCCATCCAAGCCCATTTCTAAATGCATCACCCAACTAATTATTTGGAAGCATGCAACAAGGCCTTAGAAGTAGAAGTCGCTTTAAATTCACAATCCAATCATCTAAATTTAATCACAAGGGCATGTCCCTCCTTGGCTACAGGCCCCACCCAAACACTTAAGGTTCAAAGGTTGTCACCAACAAAAATGACCCAAAGAAGGAAACAAGGACTCTGTTACTACTATGATGACAAATACTCTCGGGGGCATAAATGCACGGAACAAATTTTTTTTTGAATCGATGCTATTGAAAACAACTCCACTGATAAAGCTTCATCCACTAAAATTCCTGAGGAAGAGGAGGGTGATCCCCTAATGTCCCCATTCATTGATTCTACAACTATGTAGGTTGAGCCGCTTATCTCACTCCATGCATTGGCCGACATTTCTTCTGCTAGTACTCTCAAGATATAAGGTTTTCTTAAACATAACCTAGTAGTGTTGTTGATTGATAGTGGAAACACACATAACTTTGTCCATAAGAAAGTAGAAAAAGTCGTTCATTGTTTTCTCAGTGTGGTATCTAATTTCCAAGCTCTTATTTTTTATGGGGTTAACATGAAATGTTAAGGATGCTGTGAAAATATTAAGATTCAAATTAGGGGTTATCACCTCGAAACCCACATGTTTTCTATTGAAATGGGCGGTTGTGACATTGTTTTGGGTGTTGAATGGCTCTAGACACTGGGCCCTATCACAATGGAAGTTCAAGGGTTATATATGAAATTTAAGTAGAACAACCACAATCATACACTGTGGGGACTCCAAACATGTTCTCCTACTATCGTCAGCTCGCATCGAATGGAGAATATTTTAAAAGAGGTCCATCATGGGGGATTAGCACAACTTAATGTCATCCATGCCACTGAATCCACTCCTCCTAAAATTCATCCTCATATGCAACAAGTATTATATCACCAACAATAGGTATTTGACAAACCTAAGTAGCTCCCACCCCCTAAGGGTGAACATGATCATAGCATCCCTTTTCTCCTTGGTACCTAGTCTCCAAATGTACACCCCTATCGATATACTTGTGCATAAAATAATAAAATTGAAAAAATCATCAAGGAAGTCATCGAATTCGTTGTTATTCATCCCAATACCAGCCCTTATTCATCTCCAGTGATCATGATTTTAAAGAAAGACAATGAATGGTCAATGTGTCTTGACTTTAGGGCCCCTAACAAGCTCACTATCAAGGAAAATTTTACTATTCCAATAGTTGAAAATATCCTTAAAGAAATACATGGTGCCAATTTTTTTACCAATCTAGATATTCACTAGGGCTATCAACAAATCCCGATAAAGGAATTTGACATTCTTCTAAGCTCATGAAAGCCATTATGAATTCCTGGTAATGCCCTTTGGTCTCTGTAATGCCCCATCCACTTTTCAGATCCTCATGAACCACCTTACGAAACCATGTCTGTTATAGACATTTTTGTGCCTCGCGCCATGGAGCATGAAATGTCAATAATTACAGGGATCCTCAGTCCCTAAACATGTTGTTCTTACCCCTAAAAGAACAAGGTCATCAAACAACAGCACTTCCAATCAGTTCTCCACCTGAAAACACTTCAAAACAGGCTTATTTTGGATCATGTCAGTTGCTCCACTGAGCTTCTGCGCTGGAATGCAACTGTCCCTCCTTGTACCTGCGCTGGAAGTCAAAATTAATGAAGGCTACCTGCGCTGGGCGAGATTGGCCAAGTGGCACAGTCATTCTGCAAGATGTCAACTGCCCAGGAAGCTTCCAAACTGACACTTGGTTCATGAGATTCGCCCTGTGATGAGTAAGAGGTACTTGATCACCATGTGTAAGCAAGGATCTCCAAGTGGACTCAAGAACTGAAGATTAACTGAAGAGGGAGAGGACACTAGTCAGCTCTATGCCAGCCTCAAGCTGACTCATCCTCTCTTCTTCTCTCCTATATATAGAGCTCTTCTAGGAGGTCTAAGGAGGCTAGAATTTTGTATAAGCAAGGAGGTGCTGTTGGTATACTGCTAGGATTATTGGGTGATTGTTTTACTAGAGGTGAAGAAGAGAGTTCTTGCTGCCGAGGAGGTGCTGCTGGATTGGGGCCAACATCATTGGTTGTAACTTCCTCTGGAACCCTGTTACTTTCTATCAATAAAGTTTGCATGTTCTTCTATATACTTGTTTTACATAGATGCTTTTGTGTTTACATGTATATTTGATGCAACCTAATCCATGCTTCAATTATGATTGCTTGTATCTCGTAGTTTGCTCCCTTTTGTTGTGCAGATTCTGTGTGTAGCTGGATCGGCTTGGAGAGTAAAGAGCTGGGAACGGGATACAAAGCGAGAAGGACAAGGATCGACTAAGCGCAAGACACCAGGTTGGTTGATCCTCTTTCTATTCTCTCTGTGCTTTCATAAAGATGAACATGAAAACTTTGTCATTCAGTTGTTGCTAAAGTCTGTCACCTTTAGAAAGGGTTAGTGTCATCCGCATCGGATACTTTTCCCCACAACAATGTCTCAGAAAATTCATCCTCGTGTTTTTTTATCACATTCCAATCTACAACATAACTTGGGAGAAACACCTTCAACATGTTTACTAGGTATTGCAACTCCTCCAAGCTCACAAATTATTTGTTAAACTATCCAATTATTCCTTTAGCATGGAAGAGGTAGAGTATTTGGAACAAATTGTGGGTTGTTAAGGAGTGAGGGTTGATCCAAAATAGATTTAGGAAATGAATAATTGGACCTAACCAAAAACCTTGAAGAGTTTGAGGGGATTCTTGGGTCTCACGGGCTACTATCACAAATTTTTCAGTGATTATGGATGCATTTCCCAGACCCTCACTAATCTTCTCAAGAAAAATTCATTTCTTTGGATTGACATAGCTCATAAGGTCTTCTTGGCTCTCAAATGGGCCATGTGCTCCACTCGTGTATTGGCCTTACCATACTTCACACAACCTCTTTTGATTGAATGTCATTCTTTAGGTACGAGCATTGGTGCAATACTAATGCAAGAACGTAGACCATTGGATTTCACCAGTCAACAACTCAGTGGAAGAAATCTGGGTCAATCTATATATGACAAATAAATGTTTTCCATATTACATGCAGTAGACACTTGGCATCCATACTTATTGGGGTGTCATTTCCGAATCCACATTGACCATCATAACCTAAAATATTTCCTAGAGCATCATCTATAATTTCCACAACAAATAAATGACTCACAAAAATGTCGGGATATCATTATGACATAATTTACAAGAAGGGGCGTGACCATGTAGTGGTTGACTCCTTATCGTGCCAATTTTAGGAAGAGGGAACCCCGTTATCTCACTCTCTCTATCCATACCATATTAGATTGAAGCAATTAGTCATTAATGGTTCTCCCACCCCTCTTTTTCCCAACTCATTAACAGATTACAAAAAGATCCTAATTCCTTAAAGGATTACTCTTGGAAGCATGAGGTTCTTCACTATAAGGACCAGGTAGTGTTATCCCTAACCTCCACCCTCAAACCCTACATCTTGGAAGAGTTTCAGTCCTCTCAAGTTCTTGGACATTCAAGCTATCATAAGACATGCACGAGCATGTCGTTCTTTCTTTTGGACCAGCATGAAGCATGAGATTCTTACTTTTGTAGCTATATGTGAAGTATTCCATTGCCACAAAGGGGAAATGATCAAGCTACAGGGAACCTTAACACCCTTTCCACTCCCTACTTCTATCCAGATAAATATTTCCATGGATTTCATTATAGGTCTCCTAATGTCAGGAAACAAATCACTCATCATGGCAGTTGTTCAGACCTTCTAAATATACTCATTTTTGTTCTCTAAATAACTGATTTACCCCAAAATTGGTGGCTCAGGTTTTCATGGACAAAATATTCAAACGACATCGCATGTTGACTTCCATTGTTTCTAATGGAGGCCTCACTTTCACCAAGAAAAATCTATACGAACTTTTCCCACTATAGGGCATGAAAATCCAACTGATTATAGCTTATCATCCTCAAATCGATGGTCAAATAGAAGAATTCAACAAATTTTTAGAGACCTATCTATGGTGCTTCATTTTAGACAAGAAACATTAATGGTTACAATGGTTTCCTTTTGCTAAATGGTGGTATAACACTAACTATCATGAAACCACAAAGATGATGCCATATGAGGTAGTGTATGGAGAAATACCACCTTCACCAACTTCTTATATCCCTCGATCATCCAAAGTACAACAAGTTGATCATCTCCTACAAAATTGTGCCTCCATGATCTCTCATCTCAAAGATAATCTACAGTAAGCTTAGAATCAAATGAAGCAATAGGCTGACCAACCCCATTCAAAGATGTCATTTCAAGTAGGCGACTAGGTTTCCTTATGGCTCAAATATTATAAGCATACATTTATCAAAGAAAAGGGATACCAAAAATTAGCCCCAAAATTCTATGGGCCTTATCAGGTAATTTAGTGGATAGGACCAATAACTTACAAAGTGGCCCTACTACTTCAAAAATACACCTAGTATTCCATGTATCCTACTACAATAAATTTGTGGGGAACAATTGCAGGTTTTAGACAAGTCTAGCAGAATTAGATGAGGAAGGTTCACTTTGGCTCCAACCTAACTAGTTCCTCGCTACTCATGAAAGAAATATCCATGACTGCATGATAAAGCAATTCCTCATTAAGTGTACGAACACCTCTCTAGAATATGTGACATGGGAACCAACCACTATTCTTTAATAGTTCTCATAGCTTCATCCTTGAGGACAAGGCTTCTTTTGATGGGGGAGGGCATGTTAGGGTCCAAACCTAGATCCTTTGTTTATGTAATAAGCCCAAGTGGTATTATTAGATTCATAGTTAGTTAGTTGATAAAGTAAGTCTCGTAAGTGGTGTTGGGTGCAGTTTTTGAGAGTATCTTAAACACCTCTTTACCTATTTTTGATAATTTTCTCTTTAAACCTATGTTCTACAATATTTTTTCACGCCTCCTACTCTTCCCTGTGACATACCCAGAAGTGCCGGAAACATGACCATTATACAGTATACTCATCCATGTATAAACCTCAAAACCCTCCTAAGACTTCGTTTTGAAAATGTCTTGAGCTTTCCCTGAAGAAATAGCTCTTAAAACCCTAAAATGAGAGTCATTACTCTTATGAGGCTTAAAACAATGATGGTCACTTGTTGCCTTGTGTACTACCCAATATTCAATCTCACTATTCCATCGCATACTCATGATTATCCCAAGAAGGTAATTTTCCGAAAGGAGATGAGAAGCTTCGTGATCTAGAAGCTTCCAGAGCAGCGAGCTGGAAGTGGTTTTGTATAGATGAGGTCGAATCCTCCCAATTTGACCTCTTTGTCTTATCGCTATGAGCTAATTCCTTGAGATGTGGGCCTAATCCTATATTTGGATAAGTCCTAACTCCCTCACCCACCCTATAAATTCCTCCCCTCCAATTCCCAAATGGTTGGTCTATGTCTATTTGCACCCCTATGCTAAGCTTGTGCCTAGAGGCTATTCATTAGACTTGGAGAAGGAGTGATTGGAGAGATTTTTGGATTGGACTTGGATTACCACTCAAGGAGAGACTTTCAACATCAAGGATTTGGTTGTAAGCTTCCCTTTATTCCTTAAATAATATACAACTACTGATTCATCTTCCCAAAATATATATGTTCATGTATTTATTAGCTTGACATTCCGTGATCAGTTAAGTAGGTTCTTATTTGATTTGCTATTGGTTTTGGCATGCTTTTTTGTCACTTGATCACTTTTGAAGATACATAAATGTTGAGAGAAGCAGGAACAAGTCCATGACACAAGCGGTTTGAGGCCCTCAACAAAGGAAAGTAGAATAGCATTAGAATGAGGTAGGTTATCTCTTTCATTCTACTTTTCAATTATAACCTAGGAAGATGTCTAGTTGATTGTCACTTCAGTTGCTAGACCCACTCATTGGGCTAGAGGGATCGTCTTTGTCATTAGAGAGGATTAACATTGTCAAAAAAATGGTGACTCTACTCGGGAGCCTATGACCCTTTCCTTCCCTTTCTTCACCTTGTCTTTTGATGAGTTTGGTCAACCATTCATTATTAGACTTCATTTCTTATCTATAGTCAGTTTCGCTTTCTAGTAGATGCTTGAAGGTTGTTGATTTGTGTTTTCCTTGAATACTTTGTGTTTTTTCTTTTCTTTTCTCGACCATCATGGTTTTTATCTTGACAGTCGGGATGATATGATGGTTTTGTTGATTACAATAGCGATGTTCACTAATTTCCTCTTGACATTTGTAATGATTGCAGAAGATTAAGAAATTTCATTTTGTCTTCTTATTTTCAGTTTTGTTTACCTTCTCCTAGTGATTTAGCAATGTGATCTTGGTTAACTCTCTTATTTTCTGATTGCAATCACCTTTGAATTTGGTTTCAGTGTGCTTGATGTTTGATTAGCATTTTAGGGCTTCTAGGTCTTGTAGGTCAACCTTTGTCCACTTGTTGGTCTTCTCATCAGAGATCAGATATCAATTGCCTGCGTTAAAGAGTCTTTGTGTGTTCAGACATCCTTTTCAGATCACTTTTGGTTCTTGTTTCTTAAGTTGTCTTCATAAGTAGATATTGTGAAATTCACTTAATCCATTTGACAAACAATAGATTACGAATTGATTGTCTCATTTGAATCAAAAGGAAGTGTTTCCTTTGAATTTTGTCTTTCGAAAAGTGAAAGTGAAAGTGTCAATCTTTTCATAGTTTTCGAAGAATTTTGAGTTGCATTAAAATCATTAATGGGAAAGGGATTTTCATATTTGTTGGCTTTCTTTCATTCTGTTTTACTTTTGCACTAGATTACATTCTTTGCATTTTGAAAAATAGAAAAAAGTCATCATTATATCTTAAGGTATTTTTTCTTTAAGGTTTGTTTTAGCATTGCATTTTCTTATCATATGAAAGATTGGATTTCATATTTTTCATTTAGCATTTGGATATTGTCAAGGATGCACTTTTTCATTTGGTTTGATGCATGATTTGAGTGATCTTCTTCCCTACATATATATATTTCATCGAATTGAAGGATTTCATTTCATCATCTAGTTTTCATTTTAGGAATAGGTAACATTGTTAACACCTTGAAATTGAAACATAATTCCAAGATCAACATTTAAATCTATCAATTAATCTAAGGAGAATTTGAAACATTAATGTTAATATTTAGTGGTCTTGGTTAGAGATGTGTTCCGACATCTTTAAAATTTAGTAGTTGTCATTCACTTCGGCATTAGATAGTGCTAGCATGGAATTGTGCTCTTCGTACCATCGCATATATAAAGGGATACCCCCGTAGGTTGCAAACCTTTATCAATGGGAAGTCGAGTGTGTTGCCTTGTAAACGTGATACATTGAACACAACATTCAGGGAGATTGCCTGCACATGTGTCAAGCCCTTGGTAAGTTTATTTGTTGAGGTGTATCTTGCAGTTCGCGGTTACTTGGTACTCCTTTTTACGTAGATTCACCTGAGAAGTCATTTGTATCTTTTCCGACTCTTCAAATTTGAAAATATCATTGAGAAAATTGTCCTTTCAAGCTCACTAAATCATTGAAAGCAATTAGAGTCACCTTTTTGTCCTTTTCTCGAATCTTAAAAGATGAAAATGAAAAGTTTTTTTTCTAAAAGAAACTACCCACGATAAACATGTCAAACCCAAGCAGTTGCTTCTTGGACCAATATTTAGTAATTCCATGTTAATTTCAATATTGTTAAAATCCCTAAACAAATCTCCTTTCCTTTTTTCTTTTGAGAGGAACTCATTTTGGTTGAACAATTGAGTTCGTCTCATAGTTCCCCTTCATTATCTGATACTGAAGGGTCCTCTCAAGGAGTTCATCTGAAACTTCCTCAGTCATTTGAGAATTAAGGTTCTGAACTTGGAATTATTCCAAGCATCTAACCTTTGTCTTCTTGTCCACCTCCATCAAATTCATGGTCGCCTCAAGAATCTAATCCAAATACCTCTTATAATCCTATTCAGATCCCTGAGAGTATGCAGACTTCTGAGAGTCCATAGAGGCTTGTTGTCTATTCGTTGAATCCGTTGTTCTATTCTGTTGTGATATCTCCTCAACGTCCTTGCGGTTCCTACAATTGGCCTAATATTCCATTGGATTTATCTCCTTGTACATTTCAGGTTCCTCGTCACCAGTTGTTTCCATCTATGGAGTCAGAAGGTGAAATCCCAACCTCTTCTCTGGGTCATTCAGAAGTTTCCGCTACCCATACTCCTCATGTCGATGACGAGAAAGGATATGAATTTCCTCTAGAATGATATCCTTATATAGGAAGAGTCTCGTCCCTCACCTTTCATAAAACTAGTGGACCCATGTTGCGACATGGTTATACTACCTTAGCTCAGTTAGTTTCGAGTACTCCTAGTGCATCATCATCAAAACCCCATTTGTTCTTCCAATGCTATGCCTACATCAGGTCTGTTCATTGCGAACACGACCTCTTGAACTTATGTATAAACTATTGTCACCTTAGTTCTTGTTAAACCTACCATTCTGTCATAGCCTATCTCATTGTTTCAACTAACTCTTCCGATACAATCTACTATTTTAGTTCATGTTTTAGTAAGTTCTTCTACCCCTCCATCAAGTGGATAGAATGTACCATTGCTTAGGGGACAAGATCCAAATACTCCTCTTATGTCAGGCGAAACTAATGTGAGTGGATTACAAGCTTACATGGTCCGAGTTAATCAACATTATTATGGTAGTATTGCTAACCCTGCTAGTCCATCTAGGTCAAGTAACGTCCAATATTAGTAGCCTTATATGGCTTAGATTCTACTCCAATAGGCTTATGTCCCATATGGTTCACAAGCCTTGATTAATATGTCTTATATTCCTCAAGTAGTAGCTTATGTCCAGCCTAGTGAATCTGTTATTTCTGGTGGATACACCGAGAGTCAATTCAGGAACTATCAATACCCTCAGGGTATAACCCAAGGAACTATCCAGCTACCCTTGCAACGATAAGGAAAACCATTACAACATCAAGGGAAACCTACATAGTAGAAAGGGAAATATTTGCAATAGCAAGGGAAAATTTTGCAGTAGGAAGGGCAAGAATTACAGTTCCAGTGGCAAGGGAAACTATTACAGCAACATGGGCAACATTTTACATAGTCATAGCAACCTTTACAACTGTAAACTCAGGCTTTTCAGCATTCTACCCAACCTTTGTTCTCACAAATCCAACCTTTGCAGCAGCAAGGTCAACCTTTACAATAGCAAAGTCATCCTTTGCAGCAACGAGTTCAACCTTGGTAGTATCAAGCATTATATGCATATCAACAAGGTCAGCCTTTGCAAGATCAAGGTCAACCCCTGCAAGAGCATGGCCAATCTCCTTATGTCCAAGGTCAATAGGTTCAGTAACCTTATAACTCGTATGTCGCATACAATGCTTATCAACGACTTATGGTAGGACAATATCAAGGCTACCTTAGACAAATTCCATCTTATGGTCAAGGTAACCCTCAGTGGGGATAAAATCAAGTCCCGTATGGACAAAATCCTCCACTGTGGGGGAAAACTCCTTACCAGCAAGGATGGACTCCACAATTTGGGTCTCCTCAAAGGCCCTATATGCCATTTAACACACAATTTCCTTTCTTGGCTATGTTGGAGTTGCTCGATGTCTCGAGGCTCATGAATGATCCCATTCTTCATTTGCCTTACTAGCCTCTAGTTCCAGTGAAAATTTCAAGTGATTTCCCCAAGTTTGAGGGAAAAGCTAAGGAGGACCCGCAAGTCCATGTGATGACATATCACCTTTGGTGCTTCTCCAATTTGTATGTCGATGATTCTATCCATCTTTGACTCTTTCAAAAACCTCTCACAAGTACTCCTGCTAAATCGTATATCGAGTTGCCTCGAGGTACCTACGGTGACTTCAACTCTCTGGATATGGCCTTCCTCACTCATTTCCAATTGTCGGTTTGATATGAAACTGGCACTCATTTTCTTACATCCCTTAAGAAATACACCATGACTCACATCTCCGATCATAGCCATGAATGGAGACGACACTGCCTCATTAAGTTTGAGATTGCTGATGAGTTATTGATAAAATGGTTGAGAAAATCATTCATTATAACGATTGCTAAGGACATAGCTATGGGTGGATGTGTTACTGAAGAGAAAGCTATCGCTTATGCTCAATATTTAGACTTGGTCTTTTCACAATATGGTACATTGTATGAGATGTTACCTGATGTTTCGAGACCATCATCGGATCTAACAGCATCAAAGTCTCCTGACCAACCTTAGTCCTCTGCTTCCTTAGGTTCCCAAGTGTTCATGATGCAAGATTCATCACATATCTCGACCGCTAATAAAACTAAGGACTATCAAACCACACCTAAGCAGATGGTGGAGAAAGAAGTTACTGATACTCCTTCTACTTCTACCGCATCCAGTTCTAGTCTTCTCCATATTGAGTGCCCTATCAGTGAGTCCATCATCCGACCACCTCCCAAAGGTGTTCTTCGGGAATCATCTTTTAATCCGAATCCCAGAGCTATGAAAGATTGCAATATTCTTGAGGATCTAGCTCAGGCACCTTCAGTGATGTTTGCCTTGTAGGTTCTCCAATCCTGTACAACATCGCAGAAGTCACTATTGTCTGATATAGGTGTTATTGATCCTTCTCATTCGAGTCTAATTACCTTCGATATTGAGAACCACGTGCCTCATATTCCTCATCATATTTATTTTTTGATACATGTTCTTATCAAAGGAAAAACGATCCATCAAATTGTCATTGATGAAGGTGTCTCTACTTGCATCATGTATGTATTGTGTTTGAAGGCCATTGTCTCTCCTACTCTTAACCAGTCCCTGAACACCTTGGAAGCATTTGGTGGCAAAGGTTCATGTCCTTACGGTATTCTCACAAGGTTTCTAATTACCTTAGAACGAAATATTCTTCAATTAGAAATAGAAGTTGTAGATGCAAATCTCAAATACAACCTTCTTCTTGGGTGAAGCTAGACCCACGCTATGTTTTGTGTGGTGTCTTCTTTGTTCTGCATGCTTCGTTTTCCCCATGAAGGAAAAATTGTCATTGTTGATCAACTATCCTTATTTTCTTCTGGTTCATCAAAAAACAACGTCCCTTATGTGGGAAATACTGAGATTCCTTATGAGACTGTGGGGGAAGGTATCTTCAAAGACTTTGCTTTAATGGGTGTTTTTTCTCTCCCACCTTTGAATGTTCATTCAGTCAATATGATCTCAGTCTCTATGTATCCTTGGATTACCCATACCACAGATCAAAATTATTTATTTGGTGATGCTATGCCTTTAAGTCCATTAGAGAAAAATTATCAATAGATTGTCTTGGCTCCAATGGTTTCTTCAGAAACTCATATTGTTTTCAGTATGAACATCAACACTTATATGCCATCTCCTTGGCTTGGTTCATGGGATTATCCAGATCCTTCGAATGATACATTCCCCATCGAGGAGAGTATTCTTGAGGCCATGTCTCTGGATGAAACTCCATGGAATGGTCTACATCATCATTCTACATTTCTTCCTGGCCTCCATGAGATACCTTCCTATCTTGAAGCGTTTGTTTCTCAATTTCCCAAGCCTCCACTTCAGACACCTATCCTCATGAATGAAGTCTTGTCAGAGGGTAATATGGGAAAGATCACTACTACTATGCCTCTTGACATTTCCATTAAAACTGGAATTGTCGATAACATTCATATCGGGGTTTCCTATTCTCCAGATGAGATCATGATTTATACTCAAGCTTTTAAAGAGTTTCGGGACCTCTTCACTTGATCATACAAGGAAATGCCTGGTATCGATCTAGAAATAGTGGTGCATGAGATTCCAACTTATCATGGTGCTAAGCTTGTTCGACAACGGCTTGACCCTATGCACCCTCTAAAGGTTGCTACTATCAAAGTGGAAGTGGAGAATCTTTTAAAAGCAGGTTTTATTTATCCTATTTCGTTGATGGATTGGGTGTCCAATATCATCCCTATGGCCAAAAATTAGGGCATGATTCATGTCTGTTTTGATTGCCCTGATATCAATCAAACATGTCCCAAGGACAATTATCCCACTCCATTTATTGATCAAATGATTGACAAATGCACTGGGAGTGATAATTTCTCGTTCATGGATGGTCTTTTTGGCTATAGCCAGATTAACATTTCACATGTTGATCAACATAAAACGACCTTTATCTATCCCTGGAGTATTTTCACTTACAAAAATCTTCCTTTCGGCTTGAAGAATGCTGGTGCTACCTTCCAAAGAGAAATGTCTTATGCATTCCACGACATTCGACACATTGTTCTACCATACCTCGATGAATTACCAGTTCATTTCGCTAAGCATTGTGACCATCTGGATCACTTAAGATCCATGTTTTTATGATGTTGGTATTATAATATCTATCTTAATCCACACAAGTATGTGTTTTGCATTGAGTTTGTTCGGCTCTTGTGTTTTGTGGTGTCTCGTGAAGGTATCTAGATTGAACCTTTGAAACTTGAGGCCATTGTCAATTTACCCCCCCACATCATTCCTACAATTACAGAGCCTATAGGGAAAGGCTAATTTTTTTCTGTTGATTTGTCCCTAATTACGCCAAAATCACCAGGGGTTTTACTCGCTTACTTAAGAAGGGGATCCTTTTTATTTGGGATGAAGTTTACCAGAAATCCTTCGATGCTTTAAAAGACACACTGATTGGTGCTCCTTTACTTCATCCCCCTAATTATCGACGTGATTACTTCCTATACTTGGCTGCAACTAATACCGCTATTGCTATGGTGTTAGTTTAGGATGACGATGGTGGAAAGGAGCACGTGGTTTACTATTTGAGCCAAAATCTTCTCAATACTGAGTCTCAATATTCCCATGTCAAGAAAATTTCCTTGGTGGCAGTTGATGTCATCCAAATATTTCGATACTATATGCTCTTAAGAAAAACCACAGTGATTTATGATTTCAACCCCATGACTTATACACTGACCCGTCAGTTAATCGGGGGGAAATACTCCAAATGGATTGTAATCATGCAGAAGTTTTATTTGGAATTTACTGCTACCAAATCAAAGAAATCGGTTGTCTTTGCTGAGTTGATCTGCGCTCTTTCGTCTGCAAGTACTTCAACAAATTTTACTAAGCAGATACCTGATGAAACTTTGTTTCTGATTAGAACTCTTGACCCATGGTATGGAGATATTATCATTTATCTCTAAAACTAAACCTTCCAATTTGAGGTGTCTCGATCTGACTGACGCTACATTCGGCATCAGTCCCAAAACTATCGGATCCTCCGTGATACATTGTATCGAGTTTGCATGGACTCTTTTGTTCTCAGGTGTCTCACCCTAGAAGGGGCTGAGAAGGTATTAAATGATTGCCACTCTGGTGCCTGTGGAGGTCATATGTTTGGATATGCCATTTCTCAAAAAATCCTCCCCACTATTATTTCTAGCCTTCTATCTTTAAAGATTGCATTCTAGTTGTCCAAAAATGGCATGAATCCCATATTTTCAACCACAAGAAGTGCACCCCACCCACACCCCTACACCCAGTAATAATTGTTGGCCCATTTTCCAAATGGGGAACTTATTTTAGGACATGTAACCCTTGCTCAGTGAGGTGGCATGGTTATATAATCGTCGCCATTGACTATTTTACTAAATGTGCCAAGGCGATGCCTACATACAATGCTGACGGTATTAGTGCTTCTCAATTCCCTTTTAACCATGTCATAGCAAGTTTTGGTGTTCCTCAAGCTATCATGACTAATCATGGATCACATTTTCATCAGCACATGATGGCAGAGCTAACTTCTCAGTTGGGCCTTCAACATGATAGCTCAACTCCTTATTATGCACAAGACAATGGCCAAGTTGAGGTAGTTAATAAAGTTTTGATTACTATTCTTCAACGTACCATTGGGAAGCACAAAAAGGATTGGGATTTGATGTTATTCTCGGCTCTTTGGGCTAAGAAAAATTCTGCTAAGAAGACTATTGGATCCACTCCATTCCAGTTGGTGTATGGTTTAGAGGCAACTCTTCCAATCGAATGGGAAATCCCCTCACTTAAACTAGCTATCTAACTTCTTCCAAATACCTCACTTGAAGAGGAAAGACTATTGTATCTTGAGAGGCTTAACGAGACTCGTCACATTGCTATGATGGTCATTGAAGCTCAAACGAAACGGGTCAAATCTCATTTTGACCAAACTATTTCTCTTCATACTTTTGCTGAAGGTGACTTGGTCCTTCTTTATGATAAAGCCAATGATAAATTGGGAGCAAAAAAGTTCGAACCCATGTGGCATGGGCCCTACATTGTCAAGTGGGTCTCATAAAAAGGTGCCTACGATCTTTGTGACTATGAGAGAAATGCATTATCACAGCCCCATAATGGGTTGTATCTGAAAAAGTATTATGTATGAAATTTGTGTAATAACTTTTGTACATTAGTGTGTTAATTCGTTAGTGTGCATTTTTTATTTTTGGTTTGTTTGTTTTCTTTGCAGACATGTGTTTTTCTTCTTATCCCATGTTCCACTTGGTCTGCAGATGTCATCAAGCCATTACATTGGTTTTGCTGATGGTGCTTGTCGTAGCACACGAAATCTATCTTCTGCAACATGGGTACTCTATGACCCTAATGGCAAACTGATTAACTTACAAGGTATCTTCCCTGGTCAAGCAACCAATGATATTGCTAAATGTAGTGTAGTTATTGAACTCTTGTGAAAAGAAGTTGCTCTTGGCATTAGGAATTTAGTTGTCAAGCTGGATTCGCAGCTCATTGTGTTATAATTAAACAATCATTACTTAGTGAGAAATCCACGAATATTTTGTATGTATCTACGTGTTATATTGCTGGAATGAAATTTTGATTTCATTACATATCAACATACTCCATGTAATTTAAATACATTAACATATGCATTAGCAAATTTTTTTCTTGATAGGAATTTGCATCATTTATAAAACTGATCATGTTATGGACACATAAGTAGGAAGCAAAACATGCATATATATATATATATATATATATATATATCAGAGTGTTTACATCAAAAATATTAAAAAATAAAGTGTTCCAAGACACTTGGATTTACAAGCCTGCAAAATGTGTAAAAATACCTAGATAAACTATCAGCATGCAGAGTGCTTATGATAGCATGAGACCACTCTGATCACTCAGCCAAACAACTGACGTAATCTCATAGAGACTCCCATTGTGTGTCTCTACTAACATAGTCAAACATCGTCAACAGTGGCATATTCTAGGACTTTATGAGTTATCGCCTCCAAATTGTGCTCCATCTCAGCTAAGGGGTCTGCCCCTTCTTCATTGTCTTCGCCCACTATCTGATGTGCAACTCACCGTGCTATTGGCAACATGCTTGGTGCTATCTCCAGTCCCACATCTGCACATTTATCTTAGGTTAAGTCTCAGTTTACACTTTTACAAAAATCATAAAACTATAAAAAATCCAAAAAAAAAAAATTTACTTGCGTCGGTCCATTGTTCTCCTTGTGGCAGAGGAAGATCTGGATCCCACCTGAAATCCATGCCAGCATAAGTGTAGTCTTTAACTACAAGTAGTTGGCATTCTAGCAAAATGAAAACTTATGGTGTCTAATGCATATGATGACCCGTTCCTCCTCGAGGCATGAGTTAACTCCATTGCACGAGTCTTAGATATTGGGGAGTAGGATCTGGTACCTCGGCTCACTGATACCAGAATAAGTGCATTCGCTCTAAAAAGAAGGTCACCAATATCAAACCGAACCTGAATTTCTTTAGGTGTCCATGCTTCCCCTTGGTGAATTGTCATTTCATGTTTGCTAAAAGGCCTCCACACTAGTTGAATACAGTGGGGGTCAAACATACGATAGCATATTGGAACTTGGATTTTCAAGACTCATGCAAGGCTTGTGTGCTGGCTACATGCGCCATAGTGAATAAAATCATTCTCAAGACGAGGTTGTCGGTAATTTCCGAAAGGTCATTTCAGCACCGGGACAATACCGTTGCACTAGACTCCTTATACTATTACCCCCTTGGTGAGATCCAAAGAGTTGCACCGCTTCCCCTTGTCAGGAGAATCCCATGATGAAGTAGATATCCATCTCCTCAAGTTCTAGTTCCTAGCCTTTTATTATGAAGATATCTCAATCTACATCCTAGAGATTGATCAAAAAGGGTAGCAATTCCATTTGATCCCTTAACCCTATGGTTCTGAAGAATTTTAGCAGCCTGCAATTCCTCAGAGATTTTATACATTTAGGACCTTGAGTGGCTTGGAAATCTTTAGCCTCATGGCCTTTTTATTTACATTCCAAGACCATTTTCTCCCTCAAAACATCATTTAAACATCAATCAATGTTTTTTTCATGCATTGAAATCATCATTTTTTGCTTTAAAAGAGGATTTTGTTTCCAAAATATTTGCGTCATTGGCATCGCACTTGTTTTTACAAACAGTGTGATGGCATCGCGTGAGCCTTTGGGCTTGAGAGTGATCAACATGGGTTAAACGACCATACCCACGATGGTCATCGGTGACCTAAAAATTTGAAATCCTCCCATATAGCATAAAAATCACCGTTTAAAATGCATAAAAAGGTGATAAAATGCAAGAGTGGGGATGATCCTCTTACCTGTTGCAGATGGTTCGTGAAATGGTACACTAGAAAATGAAGACAATTAGGGCACAAAATGAAATTTTAGAGGTTACTATTTTAAAATGGTAAAAATTAAAATTACTTTTGGCTCTTTATAAGTTTTGCAAGTAATTTTTGTCAATATTTTCATAATGTTTTAATATTTTCTCTTGATATCAGTGATCAATGTGTTTCTTGTGCAGTGATAGGTACCTTTAAAGTGAAAAGTGATCATCATTGATTGATTCTTGCCATTTTTATTTCATCTCTTCTTTCGAATCATTAAATAAATGAAAAAGGAACCCCCCTAGAGTCATCTTTGAGTTCTTTTTTGGCTCTTGCAAATTGAAAAGATTGTCGAGTACTTTTTGTTTTGAACTCGTTAAAGTAAATGAATCGACATCACCTCAGTATACATTTACCCCTTTTCTGGGCTGAGATTGATTATTTATGAAAAAGGTACACCTTGATTGACATGGTCAAGAGGTCCCCTTGGATATTGTTTTCTACCTTTTTGGGAATTGAGGGAAAAATTATGAAAAGGGACAGGATGGAGTTTCCTTTTTCATTTCTTTTTCAAACTCTCTAAATATGAAAAAGATGCCGAGTTATTCTTAAGTCGAACTTGTTAAAATTTTACGACGAAATACTTGTCACCACGATGAGACCGAGCTTCTCCTCCCTAGGGCTCGTAAAGCTTAATGGGATGGATTGATTTGAAGAATGAACTTACATGACAAGCATATTCTATCCCCTTCAATCTTGTGATAAAAATAGTTGGTGTACTCGATAGAAATAGTGGGGGAAAATGAAGATGATACATCCTTTGTATAGGAAGCACGACGCTTTTGAACATGACACCCTTATGCTCTCATGTCAGATTTGGGATGTCTTCACTCAGTCACTTGTCCTCCCAGGTTTGGGTGATCCAATTTTCCTCTCATTTGACTATTCTAATCTATCATCATGACCTTTAGTCTTATGTCGAGTCATATGCTACCACACTCTGGAGTTGTGTCGCCTATTTTCAAGAGAGGTAAAATCTGCAGTTATTTACCTATACATTGTTTGAGTCATCAATATAGTCCTGAATATTATTCCATTTTATTCCTTGTTTCATGTCAATCTTGTGAGATTCATCATTTCCCTCCTTCGACGAGTCACTTCCTATCAAATTCAGCTCATTATCAAGGAATATGACCTAGAAACTCCCTTTCAGTACCTTAGAGTTGGCATTTCCTAATGGCCAATTCTTCACATCCAATGACAGGTCTTCATTATTGGATCTCGATCGGCTGATTCCATGAGTGTTTGACTTCAGCTTCATTATCACATTCATGGACTATACTATTGTACCTAAGAGCCATTTTCATTATTGGTGGTTCCTCTCGTACATGTTAATGGTCTACATCATTAGCCATAATTAGGTTGCTTTCTAGCATGTTCTACCTCAACACATTTATTCTCATGTTATGATTTGTACATTGATCGGGTCGATATGGAGTGCAAGAACTAAGTTTTGTCTATTATGACTCAGGTTGCATGGATTTATAAGTCACTCATTATTGCATACATGTTTCCTCTATACGGATTGCTATGACCATACTCTGGGACTTTATATTTATGATGATCCTCATTATCTGGATGGTTGCTACCATACCATGGATCTTTTCATATAGTCTTCATCATTTGGATGGCTGCATCCATGCCATGGATTCATGTCTTCATCTCAAATATGTATATGTATATGTGTCCTTGATTTTCAGGTCTCTTGATAATGCGTGTCGTCGTCCTTGTAGGATCTCGTAAATCATCTCAACCATCACTCCTCACTCTGTCATCATGATTTAGGGGGCATATGTTATACAATATTTTGTCATGCCTCTTGCACTTCCCTATGACATACCTTGAAGTGCCCAAAACATGACCATTATATAGTATACTCATCCATGTATATAGCTCAGCTCCCTCCTAAGACATTCTTTGGAAAATGTCTTAAGCTTTCCCTGAAGAAATAGCTCTTAAAACCCTAAAATGAGAATCATCGCTCTTATGAGGATTAAAATAGCGATGGTCACTTGTTCCACTGTGTTTAACCCATGTTGTCATTGCTATGTTCTATTTCATACCTACGATGATCCCAGAAACATAATTTTCCCAAAGGAGATGAGAAGCTTCATGATTTAGAAGCTTCCAAAGCGGCGAGCTGGAAGTGGTTTCACATAGATGAGGTGGAATCCTCCCAATTTTACCTTTTTGTCTTATCCCCATGAGCTATCTCCTTGATATGTGGGCCTAATCCTATTTTTGGAGAAGTCCTAGCTCCCTCTCCCAACCTATAAATTCCTCCCCTTCAATTCCCCAATGGTTGGTCTATGTTTATTTGCACCCTATCTTGAGCTTGTGCCTAGCTATTATTCATTAGACTTGGAGAAGGAGTGGTTGGAGAGTTTCTTGGCTTGGACTTGGATAACCACTCAAGCAGATCCTTTCAACATCAAGGCTTTGGTTGTAAGATTCCCTTTATTCCTTAAATAATATACAATTGTTGGTTGATCTTCCCAAAATATATATGTTCATGTATTTATTAGCTTGACATTCCTTGATCAGTTAAGTAGGTTGTTATTGAATTTTCTATCAGTTTTGGCATGCTTTGTTGTCTCTTGATCATTTGTGTAGGTACATAAATGCTGAGAGAAGTAGGAACAAGTCCGTGATACAAGTGGTTCGAGGCCCTCAACAAAGGAAATCAGAATAACGTCAGAACGAGGTAGGTTATCTGTTTCGTTCTACTTTTAAATTATAACGTAGGAAGATGTCTATTTGATTGTCACCTCAGTTGCTAGACCCACTCATTGGGGTAGAGTGATCGTCTCTATCTACATAGAGGATTAACCTTGTCAAAAACCTATGAAGTTTATGTCACAGATACCACTTTCCCTGGCTATAAGAGAAATCCTTTTTGCGACATATTATTTTTACATTTTCTATTTAATATTGAATGAAGTGATGTATTTTGGGGATAACTAATGAAGGTAATTGTGGAAGAGGTATTCTGGTTATTTTTATTTTAGGTGTTTCCCATATACTAATTACTAAGGGATGAACAACTGTTATTGTTACTTGTTGTTACACTCTGAATATTTGTTGTTACATTCCATAGTTTTGTTGTTACACCTAGAGGATGTTGTTACATTGCAACTACCAAAGACTATGGTTGCCATCTTAAAAGACAATTGTTGAGAATCATGAAATTATCTATGGGTGATTAAAGGACAAGCGGTTATGATTGTAGAAGATGGTGTAATTTTTATGGGTATTTTCTCTGGAAACTATTTGTAATAATTTCTATTTTACTCTTAATATTCATTAGCATGAGAATCATGAGATTCTCATCACTAATCTATTCCCTAATTTCTGGGCCTTATAAAACTTTATAAAAAGGGTTCGATTCCATAAAAAGGGATGACAATACAGGAACAATATTTCCATTTTGATCTTGTAACTTTCATTCATTTTCTAATAAAGAACACATCTAGTGATGTTTACACAGATCTTGCCTTAAGTTTTTATCTAGTTTTCGTTCTATCCCTACACCCAGCTAGGGAAGAAGGGCCCCCCTCATTAGAAAGAATCACAGTTGTAGTATATTAATTTGTGTTATTTATTTTAAGTGTGGATTTATTACTATCGGTGTATAAATTGTAGCACAAATGCACTTACTTTTTCATATTTGATTACATGTTATTACATAGGAATTGTTAGAACTACAATGTTTACTCAGCTGATGCATTTTCATTAATAATGTGCAGTGTGAGCCTTTGCTTTGAGAAAGACATGAAATGTGATGAGTGGATTTCATTCATGTATAATGTCTTTTTAATTTCTACATGAGTGCATTAATTTTTTGAATTGCGTTCAATGACATTTCTTTCATTTATTTTCTTTGTTGTTATGTATTGGCACAAATAGTGCAGACACCTTTGAAATAAAAAGACTTACCCTAGTTGACAGTTAAATTTTTGTAGTTTAGTCAAATTAAAAAGTTATTAAATTGTCTCAACATTTTGGTGTCGTTTCCTAGGAAGAAACTTGAGGATACAGTCAACCAGTGTGTTTCTGTTAGTATAATGTTTCTAGTGCATAGGTGTTGGGCGGTAAGACCATAGGTAAGAACCTACACGTCGCTCTAACATACCTAAGTAGGCTCACGACTATGATCATTAGAAAACTTAGGGTGTGTAAACACTTTTTGAATTTTCTTTTTAGAAGTGTCCTCAGTTTTACAAACATTAAGAACCTATGCATTTCTCTAACATACCTGAGCAAGCTCACCACTATAAAATTTGAGGCACTTGGAGTGTGAAATAATTACACATAGATTCCATGTGTAGGTTGTATGAATAAAAGAGACACAAAACATAGTAACTCTAATAAATATACAGTAAAAAGGTTATAAAAGGAACAAGAAAAGCATAGATTTAGGGAGGAAAACATTCATTCAGGAATTAATCTCAAAAGAAGAGATAGAACAATAATATTCACAGAGGGATACAAGGAAAAAAGGACAACAAAAAGTTGCTACCCCCATATTAAGGTCAGAAGTATCTGGCTCCTCTTTTTAACGACCTCATTACCCTCAAACTAGTATACATACTCCCAAAACTATAGATTCAATTTGAGAAGAACAAGGAGAAACTAATAGCCAAGACTGTGGATTCGAAGGCCAAGGGGGAACGAGTGGGAAGAACCAAGAGACAAAATTTGAAGAAAAATATTTTAAGTATCAATACCCAGATTCAGGTAGTGCAGTGAAACAGTTAGCCCCAGAGCAACCTAAACAATCATCGCAAGAATCTTCATCCACAGGAAACCCACCTGATTAGTCTTTGGGAGGAGACTCATCAAAACAAAGATTAGGATAATCTACAATTGGAGACAACAATAACAATAACAATGATGAGACAGATGCCATTGTTACCACCTTTGAATTTCCAATAGGTGATATAAGGGGTGTAGCTCCCATGAAAAACATTCCTTTATCATCCCTTCCATCTTTTTAAGGATTGACTGTAGAAGATCCTAATAATTTTTTGTTTGAATTTGATGTTATGTGTAGTACCTATGACTATACTTTGGATGATCAAAAGCTGAAATTGTTCCCTGCTACTCTAAAGGGAGAAGCATTGAGATGGTTCATGGGACTGGGCTCTACTACTATTCGAACATGGGGAGACATGAAAACCACATTTTTGTCAAAATATCAGGACTATTGTCGGACCAGGGACTTGAGGGAAGAAATATTTAGGATGACACAGAAGGAAGAAGAAATCCTGGAGGATTATATGGAATGATTCCACTATAATCTACAAAGATCTAAACATAGTGATTTGGATTTGGAAATATTGAAAACTATATTCATACGGAGAATGAGAGATATCTGCCTTGATTCATTGAATCCACTTGGGAAAGGAGATATATCTTAGCAATCACTTCTAGAGATAATAAAACTCTGCTTAAGATGCTCAAGAGGATCATCTAAAGGAAGAAGTATGGTATGGGATGCCTTTGATAGAATACGAAAATATGCAATGGATGTGTGACTAGAGCCGAGATATGAAATATGTTAGAAAATCTTAAGACTGGTCTCCTTAGTACCTTATCTGCCCAATTAACAACAACGCACGTGAAAAAGGCACAGGATGAAGCTGATAAAGATTTGTCTATGTTTTGCCTAAATTTAAAGAGAAACATTCCTTGAGGGAATGTAGAGTCAATAGCATTACCTTGTGCAATATTTGTGATCTGGAGCATTCTACGGGCAATTGTCAAGAGATTCCTAGACTAAAAATAGTGCTCAAGGAATCAAGTGAGGAAGTTCAGGCCTCCTACTACATTGGGTCTAGAAAGCCTTGGCAACCGCAACCATCATGTATGTCTCAAGCTTTTTCTTTTAATCCATGGAATAATGTATATAATGCTCAACAATTTTGATGGAACTACTCCTCTCCCCATCCAACTTAATTTCCTTCACCATGTAACCAATCCTCTCCCTCTCCACCTTTCCAATACCCTCCATCTCATACATATCCTTGGCCCCAAAATTGGAGAGGAAATTCCTTAGGCACATCCCCTCTTGCATTATCGATGCAAGATTAATTACAGTTGTCACCACTCTCAATGCCTGCTGCTATACCTCCCATACAACCCCAATTACCTATACAACCTAATTCTAGCCAAAATAACACGGCAGCTCATTCTTTAAAGCCTCCCACTTCCTTCAAAAACTACTACATTACTCTCGTTGAATGCAATGAAATCCATCTACAATAAGGAAAGGTATTAAAAACCTCTCCTGTTATTACTGAAGAAGATTGCGAATCTCCTAAGGATGATCTTGTGGAATCTAATGGAACTACTACAACAGGTCAAAGTGATGTTGCTACACCTGTAACATCTAATCCAAATAATGTTGCTACATATGTATCAGTCGACCTAACTGTTATAATAACTAAGAACCCCCCATAGCCACAAATATTATTAGAAAAATATGATCATTTCACAACTTGAATTTGATTTTCTCAGAGAGTTAAAAAATCTACACATAAGGATTCCCCTGCTGCAAGCTATCAAGGATGTTCTCATCTATGCAAAAACAATAATGGGCATGTGTGTTGTAAAACCTAGAAGAAAGCTTAAGGACCCTATCACTATCCATGTGATGGGGAAATTATTAGAGTTAATGACTGGTCAGTCTCCGTTGACTAAATATAACGATAAAGGGAATCCTACAATTATTGTTTATATTGATGAGATGCCCATCCAAAATACACAAATTGATTTAGGGGCGACAATCAACGTCGTGACTAAAGAAGTATTTACCACCCTAGGATTGCATAGGCTCAGACAAACACCTTTAGTACTAGAATTAGTAGACATGCCTCGTGTTAAACTTCAAGGGGTGTTAGAATACATAGTTATTATAGTGAATTGCTAGAGGTATGCCACATACTTTCTTATTTTATAGACCAAATAAAACCTCAAGGGGTATCCCCTGATTTTAAGAAGGTCATGGTTAGCCACAGTGAATGCATTTATAGGTTGTAGGTCAGGATTTATGACAATTGCAGATGGCCAGGCTACAAAGAACCTCAACCGTTATCCCCTTGCAAAATGAAGTAAGGATTTGGGAAATCCCTTGTGGGATGAACTCAGACATGAATCTAAAAACTCCCAACCACTTCTTACCCTCGGTAAATCCTAGTAATTTAGGGATGAGACAAAAGATGATATTATAAATGTTTTATCAGTATTCCTCTTTTCTTATTTCTATTTAGGAATCGGAGGAGGAAGATGTTGTGGAAGACTTGAGAGTTGAAAATATGAAGACCACTTTGAACATCAAGAGAAGCTTAGTTGAAATAGAACCAAGTAGAAATCTGAATTTTAATGTGAACCTAACTTTCGAACAAAACAAAATGTCGTTACAGTTGTTACAAGAGTATAAAAAGGTGTTCACGTGGGATTACACATATATGAAAGGAATCCATCATAGCCTATACACTCACCATATATATTTATAAGAGGGTTGCAATCCAGTTACGCAGCCACAACAACGTACGAACCCACCACTTAAAGAGATAGTAAAATAAGAATTGCAGAAACTCATAAATGCTAATTTCATTTATCCAATTCTGATAGTCAGTGGGTATCCCCATTTTTCATCACTCCTAAAAATAATGGCAAGTGCAAAGTTTGTGTAGAATATTGAGAACTGAACAAGGCCACCCAAAAGGACCATTTCCCATCGCCATTCATAGATAAGGTGCTTGATACATTGTTTGGAAAGAAATTGTTTTCATTTATAAACACATTTAGTTGTTACAACCAGATACAAATTGCCCCAGAAGATCAGGATAAAACCACCTTTACCTGCCCTTGGGGAGCTTTGCATACAGAGTTCTTCCTTTTGGACTTTGTAATGCGCCAGCAAATTACCAAAGGGCCATATTGGGGATATTATTATATTTGTGAAATGAATGTCTAGAGGTATTCATGGATGAATTTACACCTTATGGTGATGCCTTTGAAACAACATTAGTTAATATTGAAAAGGTACTGGAACGATGCATACAAAATAATGTCTCTTTAAGTACTAAAAAGGTTCACATGATGGAATGAAGGAATTGTGCTAGGATATTTTATCTCTGCTAATGGAATTAAAGTGGACCCTCCTAAGATAGAGGCAATTTTGAAAATTTCAGTTCCCAAAATGTAAAAGGAGGTACGTAGTTATTTGGGACATGCAAGGTATTATAGAAGGTTTATAGAATTTTTTTCAAGAATTGCATTCCCTTTATCTTATATTCTTATTAAAGACATGGAATTCTTTTGGCTAAGGAAATGTGAGAAGACCTTTACAAAATTAAAAACTATGTACCACCAGCCCATGTTTTGCGAAGACCAAACTGGATTCTTCTATTACATATAGCCACCCATGCATCAGATATTGTTGTGGGATCTATGTTGGTTCAGATAGAGGATAGAAAGCCAAATGATATCTACTACATAAGCAAGAATTTCACTCCAGCTAAACTAAACTACATGGTGACAAAAAATATTTTCCTGCAGTAGTGCATTCTATCAACAAATTTTGACACTACATACGGGATATCAAGTGTTTGTGCATACTAACCACTCAAACATTCTTTTTTTAATGAATAAATGAGTCACTAATTGTAGGGTTACATGTTGGTTATTATTCTTACAAGAATTTGATATAACAATCGTAGATAAACCTAGTGGGAAAGATAATGCAGTGGTTGGTTTTCTTTGTAGGTTGACTATTGATAATGAATGCATGCCTCTTGAAGATTGTTTTCCTGATGAATATCTCTTTGCTATTTCAGCTCACTCACAATGGTATATAGACATAGTTGATTATTTTTCTGCATGAAGATTCCCGCAACACCGATCCTCAAAAGAAAAGAAAAGAATTATTTAGAAAAGTGCAATATATTATTGGATCGAAGAACATCTCTATCAAACTCGGTCGGATCATCAGATTAAGCATTGTGTGAGGGTGGAAGAAATATTTGATATCCTTAAAGGTTGTCATGAAGAGACATGTAGGGGGAACTTTATAAATAAAAGGATAGGGTATAAGGTCATTTCAACAGGGTACTATTGGCCCTCTATATTTCAATATGCAAAGAAGTTTGTGAAGGGATGTGAGAGTTTTCAGAGAATGGGTCAACCGCTCCAGTCAGATGAGATGTTGTTACACACTCAGATAGGTTTGGAGCCATTTCAGAAGTGGGCCTTGGACCCTATAGGGCCAATTAATCCTTCATCTTAACAAAATTCCTACATCTTGGTTTACATAGATTATGTCACAATGTGGGTGGAAGAAAAGGCACTACCCAGAGCCATAGAACATGTTGTTTCAAAATTTTTGTTTGAAGACATTTTTGTTCGCTATGGGATACCTTAGGAAATAGTGATAGATTGAGGACTGCAATTCACATCTCATTTGATCTAGAATCCAGTTTAGAAATATAAAATATGTCATAGGATTACTTCACCTTATCATCCATGGGAAAATGGCTAAGTGGAAAGCACCAATAAGGGCATTGAGGAATTCTTACCAAGATTGCGGCTAGCCACCAGAGGAACTAGACTAATAAACTTCCACAGGCACTGTGGGTGTATAGGACTACATGGAGGAACACTACAAGATTCTCACCATACAAATTAGTGTATGGTAAAACTCCTTTATTTCCCATATAGATCGAAATAAATACACTCATAATACCACTACAAGTGAACCTAGATTTGGCTATAGCACAGAAACAATAGTTGAATAAGATAAATGAACTTGATGAGAAGAGGTTGGATTCCATTCGATAAACATATATCATCCAACAGTAGTGGGCTAAGTGGCACAACAAATTCATAAAAAATAAGGTGTTTCAAAAAGGATATTGGGCTCTACTATATAATTCGCGATTTAAGGACTTCAAGGGGAAGCTCTGCACCAGATGGCTAGGTCCTTATGAAGTTGATACAATATTTGTCAATGGGACTGTGAATTTAGTCACCATCGATAGTGACAGGACACCATTACTTTCTAATGGGCATTGTCTTCAGTTATATCATAAACCAACTTCAAGGGATTCATTTGTCAACATTGTGTTGGGAATCTAACCTTCAAATTATAAGTGCAGGCGAAAATTCTACCGCGCTGCCAATTTTTAAAATTTTCAATAAGTGTAACAACTGAAAACAAACTCTTTTTAGTGGCTAATACATACAAATATATATAAAAAATGAAAAAATTAATACAGAAAAAGAAAATAATAAAAAATATATAAATAAAAAAATATGTTTGTGAAAGCCTCTTTTGGTGGCACAAGTAGATAATGGTAATAGTCAAAAAGCACTATGTCTCTGTTGTTACACATGTTTTCCTTGTAACAACATAATCTACTTCATATATTTTATCCTATGTTGTTATATATAAGCTTAATGTTTTTCTTCTTATTTTAAAAGTTTTTACAATACTTTCAAAAGTATTGTAAATAAGAGTTTTACTATAAAGAGTAGTACTAGAAATTACATTTGTTGTTACACCTATAGCATCTAACAATTTGCAGCAGCAAAATGGGCACAACTATCCATTTCAATAAATGATATCACAGTATGCTGCTACCGAAATAAATGACATAATCAGTACATTGCCGGTGGAATCAATAACATCACCAGTACTTTTCAACCACATTGGTAGGTCATTTCAAAAGGTATATGAATTTTAATTTATTCAATGATTATGGAAATTAATATGATTTTTTGTTTAGCAGCTGAGGATGGTCGTCGCATTAAAACTCAGGGGAGGGTGAATCATTTCGTGATTTCTAATTTAACGAGTGACACACCTTGTAATCATTAGGAAATCTTGCAATCATTATCATATTTTTATGTTAATCATACCATTGGTTTAAATTACATTTAATACATATTTCCACAACCCTAGATTAATAATCAGACAATAATGCATAACGTATGACCCTGTTATGATCCAACATCTTTGCCTTTATTGCCTCGATATCTATCCCAACGAAGCAATGCATCTTCATTTCCCAAAATTATGACAGAGCAAGTAGACAAAGTACAAAGGGTATTGTCTAAAGCAGAGATGGCGGGAGAAATGGTAAGGAACGAGCCTAATTCCATAGAGGAATTGGATAATTTGAAGCATATGTCTACCGCTATGAAGGTTTCTTTGCATCTGGAAAACAAGTCAAAACCCTCATTAATGCTCCCAAAGAAGTTGGGGTAGTGGAGGAGCAAGGGAAGCCCTATGGAAGAAAAATCAAGAAAAGGTCACCAGAAAAGCCAATAGGTGTGAAAACACCGAAAAGGAGGGTAAAAGTTAGCACCCAACTAGAACCCCCACCTCTGTCGAAAAAGAGGTCAAGAAAGCATGAGGACACAAGGAACAAAAAGAAAGAGGAACAATCCAAGCAAGAAGAGGTTCCTTCCTTAGGTAAGAACAAGACCCAAACCCTACATCGTAAAATTAAAGAGTTAGAAAAATAAAATAAATAATTAAGGAATAAAATAGAGGATAATAAAGTGGAAACAAGGGTTCCAGGTCTTGATACTCTAGCAGAGGTTGTTGAAAAAATGACAACTGCAACTACACCAGGTTCTATATGTACAACATGTTCTAAGAATTTAGAAACAACAAGGTATAAATTTTGTGTTTCAAGTACTATCTCAGAAGAAACCAAAACAAAACACTGGGAGGCTGTTACATAAGAACCCATTGATGATTCTATTGTTGCACAAGAACCAGTAGCTAAAACAGAGCATCCCATGGTGTTTGACCTAGAAACTGAAACACAAGAACCTATTGATGACATTGTTGTTACACAAGAACCAATAGTTGAGGAAGAGGTTCCCCAGGAAGAAAAGGTAAGAGTTGATTTGCAAGAATATGTTGATGAAGCTACTGTTACATAAGAACCAATTGCCAAAGAAGAACAACTTGAATCACGAGATGCTGTTACACCCCATACCATTGTTGTGTGTGAGATAATACGAGATTTTGAGGCAAGGTGGTGTTCAAAGAAACTTTTGCTAATATCAAAGTTACAAAAATGGAAGCAACTGATATTGTCATTGCAAAAGGGAGTGATTTCCTTGTAGGAACATAAAAACGTCATATATACTCTCAAAGAATAGTGGGCCAAAGTGAAGTTGAAAGAATAATGGACAAAGTGGGAAAGAAAGAAAATTCAGAAGGAGAAGAAAGAAAATATCCAACAGTTACAACAAAAAGTTGAGAAATTAATAAATGACAAAGATAAACTATATACACTCACCCTGAACCTTTTAGGGTGCAGAAGGCTTTCCCCATCTTATCCAATATTTCTGTGGGAGATGTTTTATCTTTTTCAATTAAAAGTTGTCTATGAGAATAGACCCTATGAGGGTAATTCTACCTGAAATTTCTTAAATGTTTTTCATGCATGTGATTTTGACAAGCAAAGCTTGTTGTGTGAGCTTTTTCTATATAGCATGATTTTTGAATATGCTAGCATGAACGTGATTGTACAAAACTTCTCCTATATGGGGGACTTGCAGTTGCATGCCTTCATCTCCTTCATGAGAAATCAAGTGGAGTGGCATCTTTCCATGAAGTCATGTGACACAAATGAGGAGAAGGTAGCCTTCTGGATAAGAGAAGAACTAGGCATGGCCATTGAAATGAGGTGCGATTTTAGAATGTTTTTTAGTACTCCTAATATGGTGGAACAATCAGCCCTCTATAGAAGGAGGGTTGTTGGATTTTGCCTCAACATCTTTACACAACTGAAAAGTCAACAATTGATTAGGTACCTAAAACATATAGAGGCTAGTGGTGCAAGTCTGCAGGAGCGTGATCCTTTTGGGTTTCCTAGTGTTGTGGTTGTTGTTACATGAGTCCCGAAATATTCCTGAATTATGAAATCAATGGGGTCTTCCTGGATAGGAAATAAACTTAAGTATCCCTTGATCTGCTTCCAGTCGAAGACTATCAACCCCATTACCAATTGTTTGATTATGAGGATGAATCATGGCTGCATCACCTTATCACTACTCAAGGTTACAGATCAATTAAAAAATATATTGTTGGTGCTTATAGTTTGACAGATTTACATTGGCGATACAACAACAGTACCTAAAGATTTTGCATGAGGACATGTAGTGGCTTTAGTTGGGGGGAGATGTTGGGTGTCATTTTAGATCATATCATAGACACCTCTTTCCGTATTTGTGATCATTTATCTTTAAACCTATGAAATTTACATCACAAATACCACTTTCCCTGGCTATAAGAGAAATCCTTTATCGAACATATTGTTTTTCCATTTTTGGTTTAATATCAAATGAAGTGATGTCTTTTTGGGATGAATAACAAAGTTAATTGTGGAAGATGCCTTCTGGTTATTTTTCTTTCAAGTGTTGCCCATATACTAAGGAATAAGTGTTGAACAGTTGTTGTTGTTACTTTCTATTAAACTATGAATATATTCTATTACGTTACAAACTTTTGTTGTTACACCTGGAGGATGTTCTTACACCTTCACTACCAAAGACTGTGGTTTCTTTCTTAAAATATAGTTGTTGAGAATTATGAAATTATCTATGGGTAGTTAAAGGATCTGAGTGGTTCTGATTGTAGAAGATGGTGTCATTTTGATAGGTATTTTATTTGGAAAGTGTTTGTAACAATTTCTATTTTACTCTTAGTATTTATCAGCATGCGAATCGTGAGATTCCCATGACCGATATGTTACCTAATTTTTGGGGCTTGTAAAAGTTTATTAAAAGGGTTCGGTTCATTGAAAAGGAATAGAAACATATGAATAGTATCGACATTTTGATCTTGTAAATTTTAGTTATTTTCTAATACAAAACACATCTGTTGATGCTTACACAGATCTCGTGTTGAGTTTTTAACCAGTTTTCATTCTATCCCTGCACCCTACCAAGGAGGAAGGGACCTCCTCTTTAGCAGGGATAATAGTAGTAGTAGATTAATTGTTTTTCTTTCTTTTAAGAGTGGATTTATTACCATTTTTCTATAAATTGTAGTGCAAATTCACTTTTGTTTTCAGATTTGATTACATGGTATTAAACAGGATTTTCTAGAACTACAATGTTTAATCAACTAGTTCATTTTCATTAATAATGTCTGGCACGCCTATTCTTTGAGAAAAACATGAAGTTTGATGAGTGGAGTTCATTCCCGTAGAATGTATTTTCAATTTTTGCATGAGTTCTTTAAGTTCTGCAATTGCGTTCAATGAATTTTCTTTCATTTCTTTCCCTTACTGTTATGTATTGACATGGATAATGTAGACACCTTTGAAATCATAAGACTTACCTTGGTTGAAAATTAAATGATTATGTTTTAGTCAAATTAAAATGTGATTACATGGTCTCAACAAGCGATTATCTGCATTAATAATAACTGTAAGTGGTTGACCCCCATTACAGAAGAAGGACCACGATTAGTTATAAATGGGTCATAGTTAATAAATAAAGTTTTTAACCTATGTTATGCAAGGGACCACTAGTAGTTAGGGTTTTGGATGTCATGAAGCTATTAATAGTCTTATTTAGTAAGGGAAGAAGTAGTGAGTTTTATTCTAATTGGGCTCCACTCTGTTCTAGGTTTGCCGCTTAAAGAGGCAAACTAAAATTCTATTCTGCATTTGAATAATAAAATATCTTTGTAGATTTTCCTATTTCATGTGATATTTTTGTGTTTCTAGCGATATTGTTTTCTATTTCTAGAATTTTGTTATTCTCGTAGGTCAAGTGCATAACATCTTCTTCCTCGAAAATCTCCTCTTGCTAACGATTTCTCTTGATCATAGTCACTACTTCATTATTTTGTGTGTTTTGGAAATCTTCCTCAATGATTTTTCTATCATATGTTTTCTATTTTTCATCACCCTTTTCCTCTCTATCTACATTTCCTTGCCAATTTCTCTTCCACCTTGAGAGCTACATAGTATCCTTCTTCACTAGTTATTAAAGTAAAAATAATTGTTTCATATTACATTTCCTATCTTAAACAATTAACATATCTGGCTATATTTTCAATGCCTTATTTTACATGACCAATCATTATCTTATAAAATTTTGATGTGTCCTCTTTCACAAACATTGTCCTTTTTTAGTTTTTTTCATTTGTCTAAAGAGATTTAGCTAATAATATTGTGGTATAAATTTACCTTTTAATTTTACAACCATTTTGTCCAAACTAGTTAGCTTATTGATTTTGTTCCATTACTCTACCTACATATTGTCCCATAACAATAAGGCATGTCCCTTCAATCTGGTAACTGCAAATTTCCCCTTCTTCTCCTTAGTTACATTCTCATAGAAAAACATATATCCATGGCATTGATCTAATTCATAACTTATCCCACAATTGAGTTACTTTCTTAAAAACTTAATTGTTCTTCGTATAGTGGTGCCTTCAATATTGGTTTCTTTCTTAATCCTCCAATTATCTTGATCATTCTTTCTTCTTGAGTTTCTTCTTCAATATTCGCTTCTTGTTTTGAGGGATCTTCTCGATTGTTGATGTTTCTAGTGTTGAAACCTCTCCTTTGTCTCACCTCCATTACATCTAGTATTTCTTAATTTCTTCTTATGTCTTCGAGTAAGATTTGGTTGGTTTATGGTCTTCCTCAACCAATTCTTGCTCCTCTATATCATCTACTTCTATGCACCATATTTTACAAAATTTGACTTACAAACAATTTATCTTAGAATTTTTTTTAACTTAGAAATATGTTAATTGAACTTATTATTAATACAATGAGGCATGTAATTATATTAATTTCCCTATTAGACGAAAAACAATTGGTAATTGATCTGGTCATACATAACATATAATATGTAGGAACTAATCGATTTTCAACATGTGGTATAACTTCCTTGAAACACCTCTAGGAAAGAATTAGTTATGCCTATTACAATTCAATAAAAAAAATTAATTTTAGAGAATGGTTGACATAGTCCAGGTCATCAAATTGTTTGTTACACCAAATTTAGCTCACATTATTGAATCCTCCAAAGAATAAAACACACAACAAAATAATATAGAAAAATAATATGCAACTAACTAATGTTTCCTTTTAATATCAAAAACTTGATGAGAATATAGTTCACAAGTAAGGCATATTCTTTTATTATAAAAAAATAAAACTAATCCATTGGTTGAGCACTCTAAGAATTGACAATAAGGATTTCCCCAACGTGGTTCCAATCAGAAAATTAATTTGAAAGTGAAGGAAAGCTATTATTTCCCCTAGATTAGAAATTTGGCACTTCCCCACAATGTAATATTTTCAACAGTAATGAGAATAATGTGTCATGAGTATTCTAATGCATATATTCGTCTTTTGCAAAAGCCACCTTATGGGCCCAATTGAACATTTACTTAACTTTGATAAAGTCTACCACCATGCTATTGTTGTAGTTTCCTAGTCTATGATCTGAAAATGTTCTAGCCTCACGATCCGTAATAACATGGTCAACCTGTTGCTCCAATTATTGTATCTTATCCACCATGTCATTGAGCCTTTGTTTCACCTATACTATAAAATGAGAGTATGTTTTTAAGAGGATTGTGTGCACCACCAATAGTTTATTTCCACAATGGTTTGATGAGATACTACTAGATTTTCAATATACCTACTTTGATACCAAAATTATGACACCCAGACAAGAAATCCACATTAAAAAGTAAATTTTAGGCATAACACAATGAATTTATCACAAAACAAAATTTTATTTAATTAGGAGTCTTTGGACTTTCCTTTTTTTCCCAATAAATGAATTAATCCTTATTTATTCTTTGTGTAGGAAGTTCTCTATTTCCCAAGACATAATTTCTCTCCTATATATTTCGAGGAAGGTGAGGGGAATCCTCTCAAAACTAGGTACCTATCCTAACTACATTCTAAATAAATTCAATTAGTTTTGATTACATATTTTTTCTATGATTTTACATAATATAGTATTTTATAGGCAATTATTAGCCTTAGAAAAAATTAAAAGCATATAATTTAATAATGCAAGATTCTCCTGCATCATCTCCTGGTATTGCACATGTCACAAAATTTTTTTATTCCATGGTGTTTTGGGAATACACCAATGCCCAATTTCACTATGCTCATGAGAGTTAATTATAATCTTGGCAATGTTCTTTTTCTTGTTAAGCCTAGTCAAGATAGGGAGACAATTTTCCTCTTCAAGATTGGTGTTGATCGCTTTCTTATCATACCGTAGTCTCCCTTTTCCATCTAGCTTTATATTTCCAAACTATTTCTACTTAAATTTTGAAGTAATAATATTTTTAATATTATCTAAATTCTACAAGATGAATTCCCCATTGGTTTAGACAAGACTGGGCATCCTTATCTTGTCCTCACTGAGTTGAAGGTGGGTGTTTTGGCTAGATTTAGAAGGAATTTTAGTAAAAAATTTAACATCCATGTTTTATAACTTCTTCTTATACATAAGATACCTAGTCATAGCCACACTTTCATTTGAGGGAAGTCTTGATTGATTTGGGAGATTAAGGTAGGGAGTATTTCCTTTAGAATAATTTTGGATTTGTTCAATATTCCTCTTTGAATCTTTCGATAGACTACAACCCAAAATCTCACATCCATATAAAATAACAAGAGTGTCAGGATTCTTAAACAGGAGCTTCTTTTTATCCCAAGTCCAAGGATCTATTGACTTAGAATTATTTTCAAGCCCATACTACACTTTCCAACCTCAATTTAATATTTTATCAATGTTATAATTCCAATTGAGCTTATGATCGATATCAAATCCTAGATATTTGTATGAAGGAACTTCCTCCAAGGAGTTTGTTTCATAAATGAAAGTATCATAAGTGAATTTTTCGATTTAAATATAACGACTTTAGTTCTGTCAGCATTTACAATTATATTTATCATGGAAGATTCTATGTTTCCTTCCAAGATCATAATGGTTCCTTTCCAAAATAACATATTGTTAGCATAAAGAAGAAAATTTATAACCAGACTAGTGATCATGAGGCCAATACAACCTACATCTTCCAAACACTCATCTAGCTTATCAATGTATATGCCAAAAAGGGTAGGAGATAAATAACTCCCTTTCTTGACTCTAATATTTCATTTAATTCCCTTTCATTAGCCCTCATTGGGTCCTAAACTTCAAAATAAAATATTTACACAACCTTGTCACAACAACCCTCAACGCCATAGGAACTATAATATCTTCTGGCCTCTTCCATAGCAATGTTCTAGGAATGATGTCAGAAGGTTTTTTAAAATAAAAATAAAAATAAAAATAATAGATCAATTTTAATATTATAGAATTCATATGCAATTATCCTAAAATTAACAAAATGGTCCATAATTGAATGATATTTCTTAAACCCAGTGATGAGAAATCGAGGGACAACTAGAGTATATGATTTCTCTTACTTTGATAAGTTCTTGTGATGTATTTTTACTTAAATTGTTTTCTTCTTCAACTCAATTGTTATTAGTATTATCTTAATCAAATAACTACCAAACCATAAAGAAAAATAAGACAAAGGACACAAGATATAGGCTATCAACCAGGGCCAAAACCTCTCCAACTGAGATGAAAACCCACAAGAATTATTCTCTTCTTATAGAAATTAAAGTGATGAATTCCAAGGCCTATGACCCTTGACCAAGACCCTTGATGACCAAATCAAACCTTTCTTTCATTCCAATAAGTTCTGCAGTTTCGATTCCCGGTAGCCTCTTTTGCAACTTCAACCTTCCCAATGAATTCTGCTGCAAATTTGACCTCCCAGTGAATTCTTCTAGAACTTTGACATGCCCAAAAACATCTTCCGTAAATTTTAGCTTCCAAACAAATTCATTTGGAACTTCAACCTACCCAGCAAATTCTTCTGGAAATTTGATCCGCCCAACAAATTATTATAGAAATTCAACCTCCCCAGTGATTCTTCTGCAACTTCAACCTAGCATTTTTCTAGCACTTTGTCTTGCCAAAAAACTCTTCAATACTTGTATAAACCTTAACATAGGGAGAGAGAGAGAGAGAGAGAGAGAGAGAGAGAGAGAGAGAGAGAGTCCCACAAATTTGATCTTTCTCTTCTTCTTCTTCTTCATCCTTTTCTAGCTTCTATCTTTAGGAGATCGAATTTCCTTGAGACGGTTTCCAAATGAGGTTGAGTTCCTTCTTATTTATAGGGTTTTGAGGGGTTTAAATTTCTATATTTAGGCTAACTTGTCCATTCATGTAGGCCAAATTGATATTTTCACCATGACAATGTCTTTGAAGGTCTTTTGACTCTATTTTGACTTGAATAAATTATTTTTGGACTATGTAACATGCCCAAACAAGTCTTACATACATGACAATGAATTTCTTGAATTGTTGACATAATGACAAGCCCTAGAATCTCTCAATGGAATCTTTACCTATAAAGTAAATTTCCTTGGGAATGAAACCCATGCCTCAAGAATAAAACTAATGAATTTATTGATACAATCATGATTACATATGTCATTATGAAAACTGAACCTAATGACATATTTCAACACTCCATTTTAACTAGGGAGGTTTTCATAATCCATACATGGTACTTGTACATTCTCAATATGAAGAATATCATAAGAAGAGTCAGATTGATAACCCCTATGTTTAGCATGATACCAACCAACATTGTCACATAGGAAGGCCTTGACTAATAACTATATCTCTCCATAAGGTTAGGGCACAATGTTAGTGAGCCAAATCACTGATAAACACCATCATCATTGTCTCTAAAGGAGCATACCCAACTTGGGTGTTCATATAGTATGTCCTTCTAGGACTATTCTTATCTTGGATTCCCAATTGTAAAATAATATTGGTTCTCGACGATTAATCATACCTTATATGCACTATGTCATCCTTAAAGAGTATCGGAAGTCAAATGCTTACCCAATCATCCAATATTTCCTTACAAAGTGAACATAATAATGTTGTGTATTTCTCTCTCTCTTACCTAGAGAAGATATACCCATTCCTATAAAAGGAATGTAAACAAGTTCCCTCTTATTCAAGGACTTTCCCAAGCTCCCTCTTAACCAGGGACTTGTTCCCAATAAAACATTTCTTCTCTTTGGTGGAGATCATGGGACCTTTAGCTTCTTAAAGAGCTCCTTCTTTCAATGTCATGAATTTCATCAATTTATTATGGAGCCATCATTAGTCATAGGGCTTCATCCATCCATAACTTTCCTTCATGAACCATATCAGTCACATCATCCTTCTCTTCATTGGAAAGTGATCTTCTAGTCCACATATGGATTTTTTTTTTATTGCTACCTCTTTCAAGTCATGTTTCCTTCAATATATTTCATCTAATGACATGAGTGCTATTTTTATATTACATCTACAACTCTCTCTCTGGTAGCCCTGTATCAACCCATCCAAATGTTGTACAAAAATATAAAATGAGTATCAAATCAACGTTACGTTTTGTGATGGATTTTCATCATGACATCTACTTGCTTGAAACATCCCGTACATTCATAAACACATCTCCAAGACTTTCAAGTTTCAAGGGTGTCTTTTCTTTACAAACTTCATCAGAGTCTTCATACATTTTCCATGGAGATGTCATACTAGTTCCTTATAGGCATCAGAAATTGATTCCTTTTATTATGTGACCATAATTGCATATTTCATGATCTCTTCTTTCTTTCTTCACATATTGCTTCTTAGGAACTTTAATCCATAGTTCCTTTATCTCTTTCAACCACCTCATATTTCATGTGAGGAAATATTATGTTGATTTCATCTTGTCAATATGTGAACCATGCCTTCAAGCATCTTTCCAAGGAAGATATCCCCTTTTTGTTCAATCATTCTCATGAGGTAGAGCATTCATCCATGTTGTATAAAACTATATGATGACATGACTTATTTATGAAATATATACATACCTCTTTTATTACTTTTTTCATCTAGACATCCTTCGGCAGCTTCGTTTCCTTGATTGAAAGCACTTAAATCATCTTGACATGTTGCACTTGTTTGTCATCATACTATCATACTTCTAAACAATGGATTCCACACATGGTGAAATGATCAGTGAGACACTTACTTCTTCCAAGAGAGGTGTGTTGGGGAAAATACTGAGCGAGGGGGTGGGGTGAATTAGTGTTTTAAAACTCACTTAAACTTTTCTTTTCTTACACATATTTATGTATGCAACTATAATGAAGAAAACCTATGTATGTATGCGATTATTATGGAAACAACTAGTGTATATCCAGTTAACTAAATTTTCAGTTAATAAATCATATATTTAACTTCAACCATTGTATCAATACTTCATTTGGAATCAATTAAATAGTAACCATGTGCACTAAGAACTATCACACATAATCAACAAATCAACACACATGAACACCAAGATTTTTATGTGGAAAGCCAATATGGGAAAAACCCACCACTATTATCATCTTTGTCTTTATCTATTATGATAAAGAAAACATCTTAAAATATTGTACTAGCACACCCTCATACCAACATGAAGGCATCCACATGCAAAAGGCTACAACCTTCACTCCTTCTTCAGCATACACTGGAAAGGAGTTCCAACACCCTGATCTCATTTACTAATACCCAACAGAAGGGAACTCCTACCCCTTGATATGATTTACCAGCTACAACTGGAAGGAAGCTCTGTCTCCCTCACTGAAGTCTCTAACCCTCAGCACCACCCTGTACTGTGTTTCATAAATTTTCACAATGGATCCACTTGATACAAAACATCACAACTTGTAGGGAACGTTTCATCAAATTTTCAAACTGGACCCACTACCATCATTTAATCCCAATGTGATATATCAAAATTGAAATTGATCACTACAACAAATCACTCAATCATTAAACCAACTAAATTGACCAATCAATAAGCCAAATGAGATCCAAATCAATCAACTTATTCTCGAACAACCAAAATAGTTAGATCACTCTAACTGGAATACCAATATTGAACCCAAAACCTACATCAACTCACTAAACTAACTAAAAACCATGATCAATAAAATGTCAGAATAAATATGCTACTTTTCTTTACCAAACCCGTGTGTATACGTGACTTCCATTAATCACACATGTCTACAGATCTCAAAACATTGAACCCTAAAATTGAATCACTGCCATTCTGAAACAAACACTAAGTTACACCCTGAACCACTGAAATACTCTTAAATAATCATATAACCATCACAAATATTCAATCACATACATCTAGCAGCATAGTCACTCTTCAATAAATCAATTCAACTTCAATCATGATTGTTAAACCTAGATCATCAAGTAATATCTCATTGATAGGTGGCAGAAACAAAGCAAGATTGAAATTAGACTGATTAGACACGTTATTCATCAACACCCTAGCTTATATACGTGCTTTCTACAAAACACTTTTGCATGCATACACGCTTTTCATGAATCAAACTCACGTATGGATCTATCCAAAGTGAAGAATTGATACACGACTTACCAACATTAAACTTGTCTATGCACGCATCTTTCAGGTTATCAAACCTGAGTATAGATCTGAAATTATTGAATTATAGCTTTGTCACATATTATACCTTCAGAAAAAAACCATCTCTCAACATAAAACATGTGTCAGACATAAATATTACAATCAAATCAATCCATTATCAATATAGTCATTTCAGATCCATTAGATCATATCCATCAGCAAATGCTCAGTGCATACTTAGTTTTAGATTAAACAATTGATTAATAGCACATTACATGTACTCTTACTTCATATCTAACTATTAAATATTCCTCACTTGCACACACAAACTACTTTGATATTCATATCCTTATGTAGCTTAGCCCATATCCAATACCATAGGTCAAAACCACACTGTTGTTGATGGTATTCTTTGACAAGATCAAATATTTGTTTTTGTTCTTAATACTATGGTTCAATACCATGGTAAAAACCCTCTGTAATTATAATACCATGGTGTGGAAACTTTACATGTTTCTTCTTCTTCATACCTACATGTTTACATGGGTTTTCTTCACAGAACCTGTGTGTACCTATCAAAACATCCCCTTAAGAATTCCTTTGTCTTTGAACTACTATTCCTTTGTCGAAATTCTCTATCATATGTAGACACATCTTATTCAGATCTTCATCAAGTAGGTTTCCATCAAAATACAACTCATCAAGTAGGTTACCATCAAGGACAACACATTCATCATAATGCCAACAATCTCACCCTTTGGACTTGATGGAAACTTAAGCACCAAGTTATTCTCTTCCTTTGACATAAAGTGAAAAGGGTTGACAAATCTTGAATGATTTCTAATCTTCCTTTTTTGACATGAGAATTGTAGATTTGATCTGTTGAGTATGAATACTAAATACGGATCATTCTCCCCCATAGCACATGGTAATTTTTTTGAAGATATACAAAGAAGTAAACAACTCTGTGACTCAACCAGACATGACATTTCCTATCACTAATGACTCATGCTTAAATTGATCACCCAACACAATGGGGGTTACAAATTATATCACATGCCCAAAAATATGGGTTGACCATAATAGTCCATACATGACTAAATTTTACATTGATTTATAACATAGTTCTTTACATGACCTTTACATCAAGAGAGAGAGAGATACGACAGTTATAACGAAAACAAAAGACTTCAATAAGACCATGATATTCATCAGTAACTATCATTCACCATATGGCATCGAAACCATAAGAATTTGTTAGAATCAACATGAACACCAACATGCACATTTTCATCACAAATCTACAAGATAATACAATGTAGCTTTAATATCATCAACCTATGACCAAGTACGTAGCATAATGTTTTGCAAGGAGATGTTCTGTAAACTCATCCTCTTGACCTCATCAAGTCTAACTTGCTCTTTCCCTTAATAGGAAGAGCCTCAATGCATGTTCATCAAAGCATAAAAACATATATTTTCATGCATTAACCAAGCATATGCCATGTCCCCAAGTATCATTCAATAGATATAGCAGTAAAATATCAATAATCATATCTTCACAAAAACATTTGCATCATATAATGTACATGTATCTTGTGTAAGCACCATACGCACCGTCCATGACAACAGCATCATCATAAAATAGTCATAACAAGGTCTACATGTTATTTCCACAAAAATCCCCAACATATCATACATGTATCATCACTAGAGAGTTTTCTATCATCCAACATCTGATAAACATCAACCATAATTAGCAACTCATGCATCATCATTCAAGATCTTCAAAAACATAAGTGACATCGCCATTGATAAGCATCATTATGTGCCAAGGAGTTATAAAGCAAGCATAATGCCAACAACTCATTATTAGAAGAATATAAAATTCTCCCCTCAACTTGTTCCAACTATTCACGGTGACACTTAATCATATCATCTCATATATTAGTAAGAACATCAAAGTATCTTCATCAATTGGTTATCCATCAAGACATCAACAACTTATAAAAGCCAAAACAACTTATGAATGGCATCAATAGACTGTAGCCATCAATCATCAGAACAAGAAAGCCACGTAATAATTTTTTGAAGCATATCAATGCCTTTTCATGAGTCTGTCCCACTTTTCTTCATCGTAGCAAAACATACATTACTGTTTAGATCAAAACTCACGTCTATACGTGGATTGTCTTCATACGATCCGCTTACATAAGGTCAAATACAAAAAATTCATAAATTTAGCTCCCCCTGAGCTTATATTGTATGTACCTATTCACCATTACTACACCAAATGCAATGTTAATAATATAAGAAACATGAATATCAAAATAACCATGGGAATCATCATCAAGGAAAAACATGTATTGCTGCCCCTAATACTATACATCATGAATCCTAAGGGCCTAATAATCATCTTTTTCTATTATGAGGTCATGTACCTCACATCAATTTTGCAAACTCTATTATAAGTTGTCTTTTAAGAATATTGGATTGCAATGGGCACCATCTTCCTTTACTCTGAGTCTGAATCCTCCTTATATCTTTGACAATTTAGTTCTTTAAGAACATATAATATTTCTGGGTTTCTATATCCTCCTGCTATGACCCTTCTAGATTCTTCATGTACAGATTTGCATTTGGTTGATGTAAACATAATTTCATTTCCTTTATATGCCATTTGACCTACACTTAGAATATTTTTCTTTAGCCCTTGAACTAATAAATTATCAACTTCTCCTCTATGTTTATTAATTTTTGGCTTTACCCTTTCCCAGAACTTTTTTTGGAGCATTGTTTCCAAGAATAACATTACAATATTGGTTTTTATTGAGAGACTACATCTTACTCTTATCTTGAGTAATGTGATGAGAGAATTTGTTATCTATGTACCATTTATCTTCTTCTTCAAATGAGTAGAGAGCAAGACCACATCTTATTTGTTCTTCTTATTTCTTCTTATTATGAGAAATATTTGTGGATCCAACTTTTTTAGGTCTTCTAACATCAATATTATTATGTGGTTGCTTGTCATGTTGTATCAGGAAATCCATAGATTTGTTCCTGCATTCTTTTGCTACATGCCAAAACTTGTTAAAAGCATAACATATTATATGTGAAGATGAACATAATATTTCTGTTTCACATTCCTTCTATTGCAATCACTCACTTGGTGACGAAATATATTGCAAGTAAAACAATTTCCCTTAAAGAATCTTGAATACCTGGAAGCTGATGATCCTTTTCTGAAGTGGTTATTTTCTTGAGATTTAAAGAGTCTACTTCTTTAATTGGTTGCAATGTGTCCATTATTATGAAATATAAAACATTCAACATTATTGATCAGAGGATGGAATCGATTAAAATTACGAGTAAATAATTTTCTTTGAAGATTCACTTTCCTTGATTTTTTATCACGTTGACTTCTTATCTCTTTGTTGAGAATTTCAAGTTTTGCATTGTTACCATTTAAATTCCTTGCCTCATCTTGTGAGCTATATTCTCCTTCAACAATTTCGTGAAAACCAAGACCATATTTGATGGCAGGAGACCTTTGACTACAAAGAATGCTATCCAAAATCTTAGTACTATCTTGAAATATCAAATGTTTATCCTTTTCTTCTAATTTTCCTTTTAGAATGTTTACCTCAAACTCCATTCTTTGATATTGGCTTTCCTTCTCTAGATGTTGCTTCTTCATACCTTCTTTATCCCTTCCTCCTTCTTCTACTTTCTCCTTTAATTTTAAAATCTCTTATTTCAGCCCATTTTCTTGTTCTTCAAATTCTTGAAGTAGTTATTCAATCCACTTATCTGATTTTCCAAGGTCTGCTCTTAGAGAGAGGATCTCAGCTTCAAGACCTTCACAATATTGTTTATATTCCATGGTAGCATTTACTAATTTAGTATGATCCTTGTTATCATATGCCTACAACTTATCTTTAAAATTAACAATCTTTTTCAAAGAAAGATCAAGTTCTGTTATAAGATCAAAAACTTCTTCTAACCTGTCTTCTTCTGAATCAACAATTCCATCTGATATAAAAAAGGTTGTTACATTTTTTGACACATTGTTAGGGATAGGACTACCTGGTAGTTCCCATGATGAAGAATCTTCCTTTGGGATTTATTCATGGATTTCTTTTAGCTTATCCCACACTTGGTTCGAAATTGTATAATGCATAACCTTGTTTAATGTTGAATCAGATATGCTATAAAATATGTCACTAAAAGCCTTACTATTTTTTTTCACTTCCTTGTTTGATGGAGGAACCTTGGTGTAGCCATTTCATACTAGATACCAAGCATCAAGACTCATTAGATTATACTTCATCCTTTCTTTCCATTGTTTATAATTACCTTCTCTTAGAATAGGCACATTAGCATTTTCTATTGTTTCTAACTTGCCTTGACCTTCTACTTCTAGAGGCATCATTTTTTAATCTCTTCTATTTAGAGTTCTTACTTTCACTTTTATCCATGAGTGCAAGTTCAATTGTGTCATCCTTGCTATCATTATTGCATAGACAAGGAAATGGACCACGGTTAGAACAAAAGCCCACACCTAATAATTCTTTGTTATCGTCTTATTCTTTCTTGAACAATAGAAAGTCGGGTGCTCCAAAACTTGAATATTTTCTGACATTTCTAACTGTCATTGCATCTGATATATCATTGTCACAGTTTTCTGAATCCCTTCTTTGAGAAATATTCTTGTTTCCCATCATCTTGATGGATCAACTTTAAGCGATCAAGCTTCTTCTGAAGGACCTAGCCTGATAACAATTTTTGGTAAAAATACTGAGAGGTGGTGGGGGGTGAATCAATATTTTAAAACTCACTAAAAAATTCATGTTCTTATATAGATTTTTGTACATGACTATAATGAAGAAAACTTGCATGTGTAAACAATTGTTATGCAGACAAATAGAATAAATCTAGTTAACTAACTTTCCAGTTAATAAATCATCTATTTAACTTGAAACGGTGTATCAATACTTCATTAGGCTTTAATTAAATAGTTACCATATGTAGTAAGAACCATCACACATAAGAAACACATCAACATACATGAACATCGGGATTTTTAGTGGGAATCCCAATGTGTGAAAAAACTTACATTGTTGTCATCTTTGTCTTTATCTTTTATTATAAAGAAAACATATTACAATGTTGTACTGGCACAGTCTCTATTATGAACATAACTTATGTAAACATAGATAAAATTAGATAATAAATAATAAACATAAGAATATAAATATAATAATAAATAAAGAGTAAATTAGTTAATGGTTAGTTAGTTAATAGTGAAACAGCATGTCTGAGAGACATGCCTCTTCGTGAAAGAGTACTTAGCTACCTATATATAAAGGGTCCTCATTTTAATTTGTAATAATCTTACATGAATTATTTATACAATATACAATTTACATTACTGTCCTACATTAGATGTCCTTGTCCACGAAGTAATTTTAATATTTCCATTGCATATACGACTTTTGGTATCAGAGTCATGTCTTATCTGGCCTTCGGCAATCAACCTTAGCCAACATTGTTGTCGTCAAATTGAATCATTTCACTACCAAGTCTTGGAGATTCTCCATTCCACCAGATTCATCATCAAGCCTTTGGCCATTAAAAAAAAGAATGAAAACAAATTCAAAAATCAGGAAAATATATATCTATATCTATCTATATATATATATATATATATATATATATATATATATATATATATATATATATATATATACAAAAAATATCAAACATCAAATAAAAAAATTTAAAAAAAGAATATATATATATAATAAAAAAAGAAAAAAGAAAAAAATAGAAACTATATAAGAAACAATATCTATATATATATATAAAGAATTATAGTTCAAAAAAAAAAATCCCAGAAAAAATTGGGTCGCCAAAACGACCAACCAACCACCTATGCACGCAACCAGCTGCAACGCTTTTAAACTCCTCTTCATCCCACTTTTCTAATGCCTCACTCTTCCTCCGCTAGCCTAACCACATTCATGTGTTGACTGTCACACCTGCAACCACTCAACACGTCCTATAGTAATCACCTCCACACACCCTATGACATCTTGACTGAACCCATAATCATCATTACACTAATGGAATTCGTTTCCTTCCCCCAAAAACCTTGTGCATTCACTGACCTGCAAAACCATAATACCTTCCCCTCGCCTCTGTTTCGCTCCACTGATATGCTATCAAATGCTGAAACATAATCGTTCGCACAGAATAAAGAATTTGATTACATGGTTAATCGTTGCATCAAGTGGTGTGACCTTCTGGTCATCGGGTCACCAAATCCGATATAATTTTTTAATTATATTACATAGTATTAAGTTAAGCCATATAATTAAATTAATCTATATATATATATATATATATATATATATATATATATATATATATATATATATATAATTAATTAATTAATTACTTAAAAAAAAAGCCTAAGGTCGATAAAAATGGAGTCTAGATAAAAAATGAAGGCCAGAAGAATTTTAGAAATTTCACGTAATTATGCTTCAGTGCTATTTAAAATTATATGGTGTGTTGCAGGTAAATATGTCATTATTTCCATGTCCCCTACTAAAGGTGAAAATTATATAACGCATAAAATCGCAAACTAGTTGGTGATTCTAGAGTAAAATATAATTTAAAAATGAGACTATTTTGGCAACAAAAAATATTACATAACCAATTTATAGTTAAACATTAAGGATTATACATTTGTATCACAATTCTCAGTTCAAACCTTATGGAGTTGTCAAGGTGACATTATTTTAGGTTTACCCTGGATGGAAACCCTAGGTTCCTTCATCTTCAATACAAAAAGAAGTTTTTGACATTTTCTTATGAAAAGTAAAAAATAAAACTACAAGATGTTATCGTGAAACCAAATTCAATAACACCAGAAGACATTGAAGACATTTCAAAAGTAACATTTCAAGGGGATAAAATATGCAAAATGAAATTGACAAAATCATTGCAGGTAAAAATGGAGAATTCTTGTGACTTAAGAATCATAGTGAAAAATTACTAACACAAATTAAAAATCTTAAGAATGACAATAATTCATTAAAAGACAAGTTAGAGAAACCTACTCAAGAAGTATCGAAGTATCCAGACGTAACAGTTTAGATTGAAGATAAGGGAACTAATACTAATCCAATCGATATCGCAACTCAAGATGAGAAGCTTGAAGGAAAAAATAAAGCTAACTCAGAAAATAAGGAATTATTAAATCTCAAAAATCATAACCACAATCTTCTCAAATAGATTAAAAAACTTAAGGACAATAAGAAATCATTGACGAATAGGTTCAAAAAAAATTTCACAAAAGAAGCATCAAAATCGCTAGATGTATTAATCCAAGTTAGGGTAGAAGAAACAAACATCGATGCCACTAATCTCATAGTTCAGGCAAATCCAAATCCTACTAAATAGATAATGTACTCAGATATTTTTGTTCAAACGACGGATGCCCCAAATGAGGATTCAGTAGTTAAGTCAACATCAACAAGGCCTGAGCAAATCAGGAAACTGCCATAAAATTTTTTAAGGAGGTTCAAACAAGAAATTTTTTTTATCTACATCTAAAGCACAAGAGTGGATACCTTAATCAATCTACAAATATATATCACGAAGAACATAAAAAAACCTATGTTCCGAAGAATATTGATGCGAGAAGAATCTAGTCACCTTATCTACATCTGAAGAACAAGAGTAGACACCTTAATCAATCTACAAATATATATCATGCAGAACATAAAAGAACCTATGTTCCAAAGAATATTGAAGTGAGCACAATATGGTCATTCAATAATTATTCACCGCACATCTCCAAGGATCAAAGGATTCCCTGGAAGATTAATCTAGGATGGTTCGATCCATTTTCAGTACTATAATTTTTTCTATCGCTCATAACATCATATCATCTTGTATCAAAAAAGATGAAAGCTCATAAATAAGAAGATATTTCTAACAATAGAAGACATCTAATCCTTCATCACTAAGCGCCGAGGACAAAGATTTTTGAAGGAGAAGGGAATGTTTTGAACATAAATTATGTAAAAATAGATAATAAATATATAATAAATAATAATCATAATAATATAGATAGAATAATAAATACAAAGTAAATTAACTAATGGTTAGTTAGTTAATAATGAAAAGGCATGTCTTAGAGACATGCCTATTACTGAAAGAGTACTTACCTAGCTATATATACATGACCCTAATTTTCATTTGTAATCATATTACATGAATTATTTATATAATATACAATTTACAATTACCGTCCTACAATGGATGTCTTTGTCTATGAAATATTTTAAATATTTTTGTTGCGTATAAATCTTGGTCGTTACATACTCATACCATCATGTAGGCACCCACCTGCAGAATGCTACAACCTTCTATCATTCTCCAACACCCACTAGAAGGGAGCTCCAACCCACTCATCTCGTTTATCAGCACCCACCAGAGGGTAGCTCCTACCCCGTGATTTGATTTACCATCTACCACTGCAAGGGAGCTCTCACTCCCTTACTAAAGGTTCCAGCCCTCAACACCACTTTGGACAATGTTTCATAAATTTTCACACTGGATCCACTTGATACAAAACATCACAATTTTTTGGCCAATTTTTATCAAATTTTAAAAATGGACCCACTACCATAATTTAAGCCTAATATGAAATATCGAAACTAAAATTGATCACTCCAACAAATCACTCAATTGTTAAACTAACTTAGCCAACCAATAACTGATCCAACTAAGACCCAAATCAATGAACATATTCTCTAACAACACAAGAAGTTAGATCACTATAACCATAATACCAATATTGAACCCAAACACTCCATCAACTCATTCAACTAACTAAAAACCCTAATCAATAAAATGTCAAAATTTATACAGTACTTTACTTTAGCAAGTCCGTGTCTATACATGACTTCCTTGAAGCATACCTGCTTACAGATCTCAAAACGTTGAACCCTGAAACTGAATCATTGTCATTCTGAAAAAAAAACATTGAGTTACACCCTGAACCACTAAATTACTCTGAAATAAATATAGTACCATCACAAATATTCAATCCCATACATCTAACATCATAATCACTCGTCAATCAATCAATTCAACTTCAAACATTATTGTTAAACCTAAATCATCATGTAAGACTTCATTGACAGACAACAAAAACACAACAAGACTGATTAGACTGATCAAATATCTAATCAACAAAACCCTATTTATATGCGCACTTTCCACTAAAAACTTCTGCGTGTATACGTGCTTTTCAGGAATCAATCCCACGTATGGATCTCTCCAAAGTGAAGAATCGATATGCAACTTACCTCATTAAACCCATGTATGTACATGTCTTTGATTTTATCAAACCAGTGTATAGATATGAAATTATTGTCTTATAGCATTGATGCACATCAGGCCTTCAGAAAAAATCCATCTCTCGACATAAAACATGTGTCAGGCATAAATAATATAGATGAAATCAATCCATTATCATTATAGTAAATTCAAATCTATTGGATCTCATCCATCATCAAGTTTCTGGGTGCATACTTATTTTCAGATCAAATAGTTCATTAATATCCCATTACATGCAAACTTTGTTCATATCTAACTATGAAATCATCATCACTTGTACACACAAAGTATTTTGATCTTGATTTCCTTATATAGTTTGTCTATTATCTAATCCCATAGGTCAAAACCACACTGATGGCAATGGTATTCTTTGACGAGATCAAATTGTTGGCATTATGGCACAGGTTTGGAGTTATGGCACAGGTGTTCTTCTTGATGGAAACTCTCTTTGGTAACAGATCTCAGTTCAGGCTTTCAGAGTGAAGGAAAAGACATATACGCAGGTTCATCTAGACGAAGACATGTATACACGCGGGTTAGACATTTCAAAGTCGCGTGTGCGTATACATGCATTTTCATGCAAGGAAAAGCACATATATGTTGGAGAACTTACCTTTGGTCCATGGTAGTTAGTCCTTGATATTTGAACCTATGGTTTTGGACCATGGTACCTCGTCAGACGTGTTGATCCCAAGTATTGGGTCCGTGGTATTGGTTTATTATGGTTTTGGACCATGGTATTGTGGAAGGCCTAAAACTATAAAAGAGGAAGGAGATCATGTGGCAAGCAATGATCTGAATTGTTATTGAATATCTGATAAAGTGCTAGATCTGGAATACTGGTAATTGGGTTATGGTGCAGATCTAGATCTGAATGAAGGAGGAACCTTAGCGCAAAGAGATGGATAAGTTCTATTGATGGATCATAATCCTTAAGCTTGAATGATAGTATCTTTTTGATCTGTTATATGTGGCGCTTGCTTGATCTATAAAACTGATAATCTGGGTTAATTAGTGTTTGAATATCTGAAAGAGCGAATTATCCTTCATAGATCTGTATGCAGGTTTAGTGAAGCGAAGGCGCGTATACATGCTGGCTCAGTGAAATAAAACAACGTATATGCATGTTGTCCCATACACAGAAGCGTATGCACGCAAGTTTCGGGCTATTAAAGTAGCGTATATATTTTGAGTTATGATCTTCCTGCTTTTGTTTATTGCTGCAGTGTTCTGGGTTCAGATTTGGTGTGTGGTTACTCTTACTGTGATCTGGGTACAGTCGTCAGAGAAGTGTTTATTTTTATTCAGTTTTGATTGGTGAAAAGTTGATTGGTTGATGCAGAAATTCTTGATGTTTGATTGATGCTATTTGTGGATCCAGTCTGAAAATTCATGAAACGTGGTCCCTGAAGGAAAGAGAAGGTTGTAGCCCTCTGTAGGCCAACATCTACGTACTAGTATCTTGGCTAGTGCAAGAGCTAAGGGGGTTGTATCTCCCTTCTAGGAGAAGCTGGAAAATGAGAGAGGGTTGTAGCTCTCTGCAGGTTGCAGCCTGCGTACTGGTAAAGGACTGCACCAGTACAATTGTAAAAAGAAGTTTATAATTAAAGAGAAGATAGAGACGAATTGCAGCAGGTGGTTTTCACCCACATTGGGTTTCCACCTTATATCTTGTGTTCTTGTGTGCGATTGTCTTTCTGCTCTGTTTTACTGTTTCTGGTTACTGGTTATCTGATTCTCAAACACAGATTAATAATCATCATCAGAAAGATAAAGTCATTTAAAAGTTTGCATTGTATATGGTGGTTTCCTTCTGCATAATTACGTATATACGTGGTTTTAATTAACTGAAGTAGCATATATCATTTAATTTTGAAAAAGGAATAGTTGACTTGATAATAATGATTCACCCCCCCTCTCAGTATTATTTCCAACAATTGGTATCAGAGCTAGGTCCTTCAGAAGAAGCTTGATCGCTTGAAGGAAGATCTTTCATCATGAGCAACTATGAGAGGGAAGCATAAATCAGGCCACCAATTTTTGATGGGACAAACTTCGTATATTGGAAGGTAAGAGTTACTGCCTATCTTCAATCTCTTGGTACAGAAGTCTGGGATATCATAGAAACATGGTATACTTTTCCATCAGCAACTCCTACAGATCCAGCTGAGAAGAAGAAATATGAAACAAATGCAAAAGTAGTCAATACTCTATTAGGATGCCTATCACAATCAAAATTTGTCAAGGTTATGCAGTATAAATCCGCTAAAGAAATATGGGACAAGATTGTTCTGAGCTATGAAGGAGATGATCAGGTAAAACAAGCAAAACTTCAAACCCTCATAATTCAGTATGAAAATCTCAGAATGTACAATGACGAAACTGTGGCTAACTATTTTCTTCATGTAGATGAGATTGTTAATTGTATGAAAAATTTGGGTGAAGAAATAAAAGAGGCTATTGTGGTTGAAAAAGTTATAAGATCTTTGTCCCCTAGGTTTGAATCTAAAGTTTCTGCAATAGAAGAAAAGGAGAATCTACAAAACCTTAAAATGTCACAGCTGCATGGAATTCTAACTGCTTATGAAATGAGGAAAGGAGGTCCATCAGACAGGAGAGAAGCTACCTTCAAGGCTTTAGGCAAAGGAGAGCACTATGAGTTAGGACACATGTCAGAAGAAGAAGAAGAATAAAATTTTGTCAGAAATCTTCAACGGGGTACTGGATGATTCTGAGGTAAGTTACCTTTCAAATGCTTTGCTTGTGGAAGAGTCGGTCACTATGCTGCCAAGTGTCCTCATAAGGATAAGATTGACAAAGGGAAGGAACCTGTTAGATGGAACAAGAAACAGAATGCAACTAAGAAAAGTTACTACACTCATGAAGACAGTGATGGCCTATCAAATAGTGACGAAGATGAACGAGGTAAAGATTATAAACTTTTAATGGCCTTTGAAGATGATGATTACATGGATGCTATAGATGCAGATGATTTTTATGAAGAGATTTCTCGACTCAAAACATGTTTAGAAGAAAAAAATATGATCATTGATACTCTGCAATTCCAACTTCATGAAAAATAAAAATCCCTTGAGAAGTTAGAATGTGAAATTATTGGCCTTAGAAAAGAAATTGAGAAAAAAAAGGCTCTTAATCTTAAATTTGTTAAAGGATCTGAAACTCTGGATGAGATTATAAATGTACAACGTTCTCCACTAATCAAGACAGGTCTGGGTTATAATGGAGAAACATCTCAAGCATCCACCTCAAAGAGTTATCTTGATGCCGCAAGGAGGAATGAGCAAAAGCCCAATGGAGATCACCAAGTAAAGCAGGGACGAAATACATCAAGAACAAACAAAGACTACCAGGTAAACCAGGGGCAATCCATCTTAAGGGTGAACAAAAGCTACAACCAACCAGAGGTAAAAACTTCTCAATTTGGTTCAAGAATGGATGACAATAGAAATTACAATCATTTGGCTGGTAGATTTGATAATCCTAGAAGTTTCTTCAATGGAAAATGTTTCTGTTGCCATAATTTTGGTCACAAAGCAGCTCAATGTGTTGCCTATAAGACAATCATGACTAGAGAAGCTCAAAAACAAAGAAGTATGACTGGGATTGCGAAAAGGACCTATAGCAACTTTTCGGCCCTTGAAAATGAAATTGAATGTTCTATTTGTAATAACTTCGGTCATGAAGATTCTGAATGCAGGATCAGGTTTCGACAGACAAAGGAACAAGCCTCAAGCACTAGAACATGGAGAATAAAGGAACCACAACCAGAAAGATGTGGGATATCCTTTTATGCAGAAGGACAATAAAATCTATGGTACATCGTCAGTGGATGTTCGAAGCATATGACAGGTGATAAAGAAAAACTTGAATCATATACTGCTTTAGAAAAGGGAAAGAAAGTTTCTTTTGGAAACGATACCCTTGCAGCCATAGAAGGAAAAGGCACTACTCAGTTGAAAGAAAAGGTCAAAGCTAGAAATGTTTTGTATGTTTATGGCTTGAAGCATAATCTACTGATTGTCAGTCAGATGTGCGATCAAGGAACCGAGGTAATATTTTGATCAAATGGATGTAGTGTTCGTGATCTTGATATAGCAAAAACAGTGATCAAAGGTAGAAGAACTCCAAATAATTTATACATATTTGAAGAAGGACAACAACAATGCTATTTGAGCAAGGATGATGAACATTGGTTATGGCACCAGAGGTTGGGGCATCTAAGCTTTTCACAAATAAGGAAAGCATGAAAATACCTGGCAGTTCGTGGTCTTCTAGATATCAAAATTCCAGACATGTCAGTTTGGTAAGCAAACCAGAACTAACTTCCTTGAGAAGGAAGGATCAGCTAGCAGGCCTCTTGAGATAGTCCATACAGATGTATGTGGTCCATTTAGGACAAGGTCACCTCGAGGAGAAGAATACTTTATATTATTCATTGATGACTTCTCCAGGATGGTTTGATTAGGACTTATGAAGCACAAAGACGAAGCTTTCGAAAAATTCAAATCCTTCAAGGCCTTGGCTGAAAATGAATTAGATCACAAAATTAAGTGCCTCAGGTCCGACAAAGGTGGGGAATTTACCTCAAATGAATTTTTCGATTTCTGTGAAGAACACGGAATAAGAAGGGAATCCTCTACAGCTAGGACTCCTCAGCAAAATGGAGTGGTGGAAAGGATGAACAAAACGGTTCAACAAATGGCTCGTGCTATGCTTGATGAATCTGGAACTCCCGCAACCTTCTGGGGTGAAGCTACATTTGCTGCTGTTGTTATTCTTAACAAAACAAATGTTCGAGTGAATAGCACTCAAACTCCTCATGAGCTCTGGTATGGTGAGTCTCCTTCGGTAAATCATTTCAAAAATTTTGGAAGCAAATGCTATATTAAGAACAATGATGAACAGCTTGGCAAACTTGAACCTAGAGCAGATGAAGGCATTCTCCTTGGTTATTCTCCCCACAGCAAGGCATATAAGTGTTATAAGAAAAGGCTTGGAAGAATTGTTGACAACATTGATGAAAAAGGATACATTCCTAGGCAAGTAAATTAAGAAAATATCAAAGAGGATGAAGACTACTCTCCAAATCAGACTGATGATGAAGAAGAACCCCAAGAGGCACCAGAGGAACAGATCAGGACAGAAGAGAAGACTCCATCCAGGTACGTTCAGAAGACTCATCCAGAATCTCAGATTTTGGGGCAGAAAAAGGCAGGTGTACAAACAAGAAGAACAATTGCAGAAGCCGCAAGCTATTTGGCATTGATCTCCTCCACTGAGCCACAAAATGTAAAAGAGGCATGCAAAGATGAATGCTGGGTCAAGGCAATGGATGAAGAACTTGAGCAGATTGAAAAGAACAACACTTGGGAGTTGGTTCCTAGACCAAAAGATAAGAATGTCATAGGGACAAAATGGATCTTTAAAAATAAGTTGAATGGAAATGGAGAAGTAATCAGAAACAAGGCCAGAATTGTGTGTAAAGGGTATGCTCAACAAGAAGGAATAGACTTTGAAGAAACTTTTGCTACGGTTGCTAGACTTGAGGCCATCCGAATGTTCCTTGCTCTCTCAAGCTTTCAAAATTTCAAAGTATTTCAAATGGACGTGAAATCAGCCTTTCTGAATGGAGACTTAGAACAAGAAGTGTACATTGAGCAACCAGATGGTTTCATTCTTGGGAATGATCCAAATCTTGTATGCAGACTAAAAAATTCTCTCTATGGTATTAAATAGGTTCCAACGGCTTGGTACTACCGTTTGGACAAATATCTTCATCAACAAGGTTTTTCAAAAGGATCAGCAGATAGCAATCTCTATATAAAAATTGAAAAGGACAAATTGCTAATACTTGTTGTGTATGTAGATGATATTATCTTTGGAAGCAATGAAGAAGCTATGAGTCAAAGCTTTGCCTTGGTGATGCAGAAAGAATTTGAAATGTCCTTTCTTGGAGAACTAACATACTTTCTTGGATTGCAAATCCAAAAAAAATGAAGGCGGTATCTTCTTGTCTCAAACCAAGTACCTCAAGCAGATTCTGAAGAAGTATGGCATGGAAGATTCAAAACCAGTATGTACCCCCATGGTTACAGGATGCAGCCTCAGTGCAAATGAGGAATCAGCAGTAGTGCATCAACCAACCTATAGATCTGTGATTAGAAGTCTACTATATTTGATAGGTACCTGACCAAACATCATGCATGCAGTGGGAATAGCTGGAAGATTTCAGGCAAATCCAAAGGAAACTCATCTTCAGGCAGTGAAGAGAATTTTCAAGTATCTTCAAGGAACTCAAAACTATGGCTTATGGTATCCTAGAGATACAGATCTCACTCTTCATGCTTATATAGATGCAGATTGGGCTGGAAGCATGGATGACAGGAAGAGCACAAGTGGTGGTGCATTCTTTATGGGTTCCAGATTAGTATCTTGGTTCAGTAAGAAACAGAGTTCGATTGCTTTATCTACAGCTGACGCGGAATATGTGGCTGCTGCATCTTATTGCACTCAACTTCTTTGGATGATGCAAACCTTGCAGGACTTTCAAATCACTTGTACACCACCTATCTCAATCTTATGTGATAATACAAGTGCAATCAGCATTTCAAAGAACCCAGTCATGCATTCAAAGACCAAGCACATACCAATCAAGTATCACTTTCTCTGGGAACAAGTGTTGGAACAAAAGGTTAAATTGGAGTGTGTTCCTTCTAGGGAACAAGTTGCTGATATTCTCACCAAACTACTGCCCAAGGAGACATTTGAATACCTCAGACAGAATTTGGGAGTAGTTGATGCATCATCTTGTTATTAAAGCTTGTCTGTTTTAGAGAAAAATGGGTGTACGCGAGTTTCATGAGGAGGATCTGCGTACATACGCCGCTTTGTGCAGAGACAGACTCGTATATGGAGGTTTGATGGATATCAGTAGGGATAGGCTTCGGTTGAAGATATTCTGATATGGGTCTGACTGAGACCATCCAGCAGATGTTCAGGGGGAGCAGATAATCTTCTAATAATGCATTGTTGGCATTATCTTAGAAGCTTTTGGTTCTAGATCACAGCTGTTGTTGGTTTCAGGTGGAACAAAGGCAGAGGGAGAATAGAAGGAAATCTTGATTGCTGATCTGCATGGTGATTGACAGATGCTGCTGCTATCAGTTATTGGTGACTTTCATAAGTCTTGTTCTAGATATTTCGTCTCTATGTCATGTATCTCTTTTGTGGTATCTCTTTTATGGTGTCAAGGTCATGTAACGGGCTATTTTGGTTTCCCCACTTGGTTGGGTTGATGATCCCCACTTGGTTGGGTGATGGATGTATATATTGAGTCTTTTGGTGATAGGAAGGTCTTTTATCATGTATAAGTCATGGTTCTTCTTGAAGAACATCTTTTGCAGATCTTGCCTACAGTCAGGGGGAGCATGGTCAGCACAACAGGGCAGAATTTTCAGCATGTACTCAGGGGGAGCACAACCCTTTGCCCTTGATGACAAAGGTGGAGAATGACTTTGAAGATTTTGGGTTGCCATCAAGTCCAAAGGGGGAGATTGTTGGCATTATGGCACAGGTGTTGTTCTTGATGGCAACTCTCTTTGGTAATAGATTGATGAGCCCCAAAAATGGATAATTATTTGGGCTCAATCAACCTCATAATTCAACTTAATCCACCATTCTCATTATTTTATTGCATGTTTTTTATTATATTTATGCTAATAGAGTGAATTGGGTTAGTCATTATGCCAACAAGTCTAATGGGTGCTTTGCGTAGTCTGTTTGGTCAATTTGGAGACAAAATCAAGGGGTTTAATGAGCACTTGGCAGCCAAATTCGTGGAAGAACAAGAGAGAGGATTTGTAGGAAGGTGTCCCCTTCATTTATGGGCCCTTACCTCGAATTCTCCACCATCAGCTCAGAGTTCAAGGGCCACCAAATCAATTATCCAAGGGCAGCCAAGCAAGTCAAGTAAGACTGCTGTTAATTGCAAGTTTTGGGCAACCGAGTCCCTAAAGTTTAGGAGGATTGTTGGGGTCCTCAATTTGTATAAATAAGAAGGCTTAGGGCCTCATTTTGGGTTAGCCAGTAGTTAGTCAATTTGTATTCATTTTGTAGTCATTTTGTAGTTCGATTTTTAGGCAGTAGATTAGCTTTGCTTTCAACACATTTTCAAGTTCTCCTTGTGGACAGTTTTTGGAATGTAAAATTTCTTTTTATCAATAAAGATCTATCCGGCTTTGCACCAGCTCTAAATCTCTCTTGGGAGGCTGTATCTCTTGGGGTTGGGCCCATCTCAAGTGCCCAAAACCTCCTTTGTTTACTTTCATGTGTCTTTCTTGCATTCTTAGAATAAAATCAGCTATTTAGATTTAAATCTTGTTTTGTTATTTAGGTTGTTTTTGATGAGTAAAATAGCTTTTCATGCTCAGATTTAGTTGATAGGTTGTTAACAGAAAAATCTTCAAGAAAAGGGCCAACAAACATCTGTCGTTTCACCTCTCCCTAGGTGGGATCAGGAGCTATGACTAGGATGACTTTGCTGCCCACAAAAACACTGATTTTTCTTTGCCATGCAATCACTGGTGTTTGATTTTCATGAGTAGAAGTTGGTTACAAGTTCAGAATTTCGTTTTCTTAGTTGCATGAGTTAAAATACAAGGTTTCATTGTAGGTCACACTTCTGTTCCTTCTCTTTACTGACAACTAGCAAATTAGGTCAACGTAACTAGGTCTTTAAATTTACAAGTCTTTGTTGGTTCAGATTGGAAAAACGACTTGCAGAGCACCTGTACCACTCCTTCATCTGCTTATTCTCCATCAGCACCATCCACTCCACCCTCTACTTAGAATCCTTACATCACGTTTGCCACATTTGCTCACATAACCCTAGTTTTTGTACATCATTGTTTAAGCCTTCTTTGAGCCAACTTAGTTATCTACACCTTCTCACCACTCCATCCACCAGTCCCTGGGCCACTTCAGACCCTTATCCTACCTCCATATCCATTCATGCATCTTTCCTCACTCACCCATCCTCCAAAATCCAATTTTAAAACATCCGGTAGAAATTTCTGAACATCCTCTAGAAATTCCTGAAACATCCTGTAGAACCCCTGCAGACTTCCTGTAGAAGCTCACGAATGAGGTTTCTTGGTAGCCAAACTCTGTGAAACTCTATGAAATGTTGTTAGGGACCCCTTAGGCCCTCTCTGAACCTTCCCGACCTCTTCCAAGCATTTCCTCTCGCCAATCCACCTATGCACAGTCAAAAACAGTTAAATTGTATGCATGATAATTGTGACAACTTATTCAAAAATACAAAAAGATTTTTTTTTTCAGATAGTGATAACTTAGACACATGCATTTTACCTTCTTAGAAGTCAATGACATCTCTTTCAGTAGCTTGCATCCTCTTTTTCACATCAGTAGGGCTAGCTATTAAAATTAGGGTTTTCTAGGGTTTGCATTTCCTTTCCGCTTTCCAGTTTCTTTCTGCCAGTAAATTAGCCCCTTTGAGTTAGCTTTCATTCATCAGTTAAAAGGCTTCTTCTAAGAGCTCATAGAAGTTGGCTTAAGCTCCTAGCGGACTTGTGCCAACTGACCAAGTGACAGCTGCGGCAAGAGCTAGTACTTGTGCATACAGCACCATCGCTTCCAAGTTTGTTACGAACTACCGGGTTAATAAAATTAAAGAAGGGAGTTCCAGGAGTTGCTGCATTATTGCTGAAATACTGGAGCCCACCATCTTTTTTGCATCGTTTCCGGGGAAGCGTCAGAGTATTGGTGATTGCCGCCTTTCTTCTATTTTCCTACTCTTGCCTTTTGCTAAATAGTTTATTTCGTTTCCATTTCTGTAATTTCATTTCTGCAAAAGTAAAGTAGATATTTCCTACTTTCATAGATTAGCATTTCAATTCCGCAATTTCGTTTCTGCAAGCATAGATTATCATTTCAATTTCGCAAAAGGAGCCACTGAATCACTCTACTATATGAACCAAAGGCGGCCACATGGACCTAGATCTTACCAGCATGAACTACAAGGGACATCCGAGACCTATTATGACCCCTATCAAGCCACTTTCATGCCTTCTTGGGGTCCCCCTGCTCTTCCTTCCTGGTCCACACCCCCTCCTTGGTCGGATCCATCTCCATATTATGCCCAACCAGCTGCTCATTCATTTCACTCTTATGCTCAGCCACAGCCTCAGTGGAATGCACCTCATCAGGGGTGGAGGCCCCAATACAACACTCCTCCCGCTTCTTTTCCTCCACCACCTGCTCATCCACAACCATTGCCTCCTGCTCCACCAAGGCAACCCCTAGTGCCTGCCCAACCATAACCCCATCCACATCCATCTCAAATATACACCCCCACTCAACTACTCATACCACCATTCCCAAACCTGCCCATTGGAGTAGCTCAACACAATTGCAAAGCTGAGGCACAACATGTCCAAACAACTCCTCTTGAGCTCAATGATCTTCACCATAGCTCAAGAAGAGCATTGCAAAAAAGAGATCATCTTGAAAGCATTGAAGGATCACATCTAGCAAAAGAAGATTCAAGAGAGGGGATCAAAGAACAATGGGTTGCACTTGATGAAGAGAAGAGATGAGAATCAGAGATCAAGAGAGTTCCCTCATGGTTACCATCAAATCCTCCATGTACTCAAGAGAAAGATCAACAAAAAAAGGAAGATGAGAAGGTCATGATAGAAGGTGACATGAAGAATGATCCAGATCAGCAAAAGGACCAAGGATATCAGAGCTATATTGAGATATGGTTTCAGACGGTCACTAAGTTGCAGCGGTACTATCTTCCTCAGCTATGTTTGATCCCTTCAAAGTCAAATCATTTGGTCTCTGAAATCCGGATACCTGTCAAAGCATGCATTTCGAGCCTTCACATCATCTTGTCTCTAATCTCGATGTGCACATGGCTCCATTGGAAGTATTCTTACACTTGAAGATGATTTTGTTTTTCAAGTAGGGTAGGGTAGAGAAAAAAAATAAAAAATAAAAATAAAAGAGAAAAAATGAAAATAAGAAGAAAATAAAAATCTAAGGTGAAAACCTCCTCGGAGGCGCCTTAGATTGGCTCATTGATTGAAAACCTCCATGAGGCGGTCAATGGGTTGGGAAAAAAGAGAAAAGAGAATAATATCTCTGGGTGAAAACCTCCCTTGGAGGCGCCCAGGGCAGGCAATTAGGGTGAAAACCTCCATGAGGTGCCCTAGTTGTTTTTCAAGAAAAAAGAGAAAAAGACAAATAAAAATAAACCTAATTTCCATTGGATAATTTCAGGTTGCAAGAAGGACATTGCAAGTCAGGAGGATCACTCAAAACAAAGACAAAGGAAATTTTGTGCCTTCTACAGGAAGTTCTGTATTTCTATAGGAAGCATCCTGTAGAACCTTCAAGCAAGCCAGATTCGATTTTGGAAGGGAATCTAAAGCTTGGAATCTATTGTTTATGCCTGCAAGCATCCATTTTTCCATTATTCACCCTTTTCCATCATTTTTTCCATGTCATTGTGCTTCTTTCCTCAAAACTGTGTTTTCTACAGGAAGTTCCTGTAGAAATTACAAGAAGTTAAAAATGGATTGCAAAAAAAGTAGTTTGGTGAACATGGTAGCTTCCTCAAGGGTTCAAAAGTCCTCCTGCACTTTTCAAACTCCTCCTCCATCATCTCCATGTTGCAAATAATACTAAGAGGGGGGGTGAATCAGTATTATCTAATTCTTTTAATAAATCTTCCTTATTTGTTCTTTGAATTAGTTTTGCATGTCAGTACCATAAAATAATGAGCATGAACAAAGAAAACAGATAGTCACACCAAAGAACACAAGACGTAAGGTGGAAACCCAATGTGGGTGAAAACCACCTGCTGCAATATGTCTCTATCTTCTTTCAAATTAGAAACTCCTTTTACAATGGTTTTGTACTGATGCAGTCCTTTACCAGTACGCAGGCTGCAACCTGCGGAGAGCTACAACTCTCTCTCTCTCGTTTTCCAGTCTCTCCTGGAAGGGAGCTACAACCCCCTACTTCTTTTCATAAAGCATCAAATAATCATCAAGTACATAAAAGTTACAGTCCACTACAGTTATCAGATCAGCAATAACAGAACTAACCCAGAACACCTTATCAACAGCAAAATTCAGTCAATAGAACATTTAAGACAGATACGCAGTTTTCCCTTCTGTGCCCTGCGTCGCTACGCAGTTCACCTTCTCCTTTCCTGCGTATACCCGCAGGGATCCTTCTGCCGAACTGCGTGCCCACGCACTGTTCCTTGAACCGCGCTACGTATTATTACTGCAGGTACGCACCCAGAGACATTATCGCGCTGCGTACTGTTACTGCAGGGACGCACCCAAAAATACTATCGCGCCGCGTACTTTTACTATGCAGACGCACCTGAACCTTAGTCGCTCTGTGTACCGACACAGATCTCCTTCTTCTGCTCTGCGTACCAACGCAGGTCTCCTGTTTCTGCTCTGCGTACCGACGCAGATCTCCTGTTTCTGCACTGCGTACCCACGCAGTTCTTTTGTTTCTGCACTGCGTACCCACGCAGTTCTTCTGTTAAACACCTTCGGCCTTCTGATTAGGGCCAAGTAGGCAGTCCACCAGAGTGGCACAGTTGCTCAGATCTGATCATGCGCTCGAGAGATCACCCTTCACAGATTCGCCTTCAACTTCCTTTTCATATAGATCAAGCTTTTAAGACCATAACCCAATATTTCAGATCTAAAGATATTCAATTGCAAACGATGCTTAGCCAAGTGATCTCCTTTGCTTTATATAGGCAAGCTCCTCCTAAAATCATGGAACAATACCACGAGCCGACACCATAATAACCCAATACCGTCGGCTAAATACCAAGAGTAAAACATAAGAAACCCCACGTGTGCTTTTCTCTGCCTTGAAATGTGTGCACTGGGGGGATGCACCTCTTGAACGGCTGGCCTGCGTATCTGGATGCGGTCCCTGCATGGTGTACCTGCGGGTACGCACCTTCTGAACTGATTTCCTGCGTACTTCTTGATTTTCAACAAAATGAGAGCCTTGCCATGGGAGTTTCCATCAAGTACAACATCTGTAACATATAGCAATACCAGAAACATAATGCCAAGAATCTCCCCCTTTGGACTTGATGGCAACCTCACAAACTTCAGCTTCATTCTCGCCCTTTGACATCAAGGGCAAAGGGGTATGCTCCCCCTAAGATCATGCTCCCCCTGAAAATGAACTAGATCTGCAACAAAGAACCATAATCCACCATGAAAGAGATAGAGACATATTGCAGCTATTTCCAAGATCTCCTTCTGACCATCCTCCATAATGCCAACAATGCATTATATGCTCCCCCTGAACTTGTACCATCAATTAGAAAAGGTTCAACAATAAGATGATGCATCAACAACCCCCAGCTTTTGCCTGAGGTATTCAAAAGTGTCCCTGGGCAATGGTTTGGTGAGAATATCAGCAACTTGTTCCTTAGAAGGAACATACTCCAACTTGACCTTCTGTTCAAGTACTTGTTCCCGGAGAAAATGGTACTTGATTGGTATGTGCTTGGTTTTCGAATGCATAACAAGATTCTTTGAGATGCTGATTGCACTTGTGTTATCACATAAGATGGGAATTGGTGGTGTACAAGTGATTTGAAAATCCTGCAAAGTCTGCATCATCCAAAGAAGTTGGGTGCAACAAGATGCAGCAGCAACATATTCCGCTTCAGCTGTAGACAAGGCAATTGAACTCTGTTTCTTGCTGAACCAAGGTACCAGTCTGGGACCCATAAAGAACGCACCACCACTTGTGCTTTTCCTGTCATCCACACTTCTGGCCCAATCTGCATCTGCATAAGCATGAAGTGTAAGATCTGTATCTCTAGGATACCATAAGCCATAATTTTGAGTCCCTTGAAGATATTTGAAAATTCTCTTCACTGCCTGAAGATGAGTCTCCTTCGGATTTGCCTGAAATCTTCCAACTATTCCAACTGCATGCATGATGTCCGGTCGGGTACCTGTCAAATAAAGTAAACTTCCAATCATAGATCTGTAGGTTGGTTGATGTACTGCTACAGATTCATCATTTGCACTAAGGCTACATCTTGTGACCATGGGTGTACATACTGGTTTTGCATCTTCCATACCATATTTCTTCAAAATCTGTTTGAGATACTTGGTTTGAGATAAAAAGATTCCTCCTTCCTTTTGTTGGATTTGCAAACCAAGGAAATATGTCAGTTCTCCTAGCAAGGACATTTCAAATTCTTTCTGCATGACTAAGGCAAAGCTTTGACTCATAGCTTCTTCATTGCTCCCAAAAATAATGTCATCTACATACACAACAAGTATTAGCAATTTGTCATTTTCAACTTTTATATAAAGATTGCTATCTGCCGATCCTTTTGAAAAACCTTGTTGATGAAGATATTTGTCCAAACGGTAGTACCAAGCCCTTGGAGCTTGTTTGAGACCATAGAGAGCGTTTTTCAATCTGCATACAAGATTTGGATCATTTCCAAGAATGAACCCATCTGGCTGTTCAATGTACACTTCTTCTTCCAAATCTCCATTTAGAAAGGCTGATTTCACGTCCATTTGAAATACTTTGAAGTTTTGAAAACTTGAGAGAGCAAGGAACATTCGGATGGCCTCAAGTCTTGCAACAGGAGCAAAGGTTTCTTCAAAGTCTACTGCTTCTTGCTGCGCATACCCTTTACAAACAAGTCTGGCTTTGTTTCTAATTACTTCTCCATTTTCATTCAATTTGTTTTTGAAGACCCATTTTGTCCCCATAACATTCTTATCTTTTGGTCTAGGAACCAGCTCCCAAGTGTTGTTCTTTTCGATCTGCTCAAGTTCTTCATCCATTGCTTTCACCCAACATTCATCTTTGCATGCCTCTTTCACATTTTGTGGTTCAGTAGAGGAGAGTAATGCCAAATAGCTTGACGCTTCTGCAACTGTTCTTCTTGTTTGTACACCTGCTTCTTTCTGCCCCATAGTCTGAGATTCTGGATGATTCTTCTGGACATATCTGGATGGAGTCTTTTCTTCTATTCTTGTTTGCTCCTCTGGTTCTTCTTGAGGTTCTTCTTCTTCATCATTCTGTCGTTGGGGGTAGCCTTCATCTTCTTCGATGTCTTCATGATGTACTTGCCTAGGAATGTATCCCTTCTCATCAACCACTACATCAATGCTGTCAACAATTCTGCCAAGTCTTTTATTGTAGCATTTGTATGCTTTGCTATGTGGAGAGTAACCAAGAAGAATGCCTTCATCTGCTCTAGGTTCAAGTTTGCCAAGCTGCTCATCAGTATTCTTGATATAGCATTTGCTCCCAAAGATTTTGAAGTGCTTTACCGAAGGAGTCCTACCACTCCAGAGCTCATGAGGAGTTTGAGTGCTGTTCACTCGGACATTTGTTTTGTTGAGAATAACAACCGCAGCATGTGCAGCTTCACCCTAGAAAGTTGCGGGAGTTCCTGACTCATCAAGCATAGCACGAGCCATTTGTTGGACTGTTCTGTTCATTCTTTCCACAACTCCATTTTGCTGAGGAGTTCTTGCTGTAGAGAATTCTCTTCTTATCCCATGTTCTTCACAGAAATCGAAAAATTCATTTGAAGTAAATTCCCCACCTCTGTCGGATCTGAGGCACTTAATTTTGTGACCTGATTCATTTTCAACCAAGGCTTTGAAGGATTTGAATTTTTCGAATGCTTCATCTTTGTGCTTCATAAGTCCTAACCAGACAAACCTGGAGAAATCGTCAATGAATAATATCAAGTATTCTTCTCCTCGAGGTGTTCTTTTCCTGAAAGGACCGCAGGTATCTGTATGTACTAGCTCAAGAGGCATGCTAGCTGATCCTTCTTTCTCTAGAAAGTTAGTTCTGGTTTGTTTTCCAAACTGACATGATTTGCATACGGTGTTGTCAGGAATTTTGATATCTGGAAGATCGCGAACTGCCTGATATTTGCAAGCTTTCCTTATTTGTGAAAATCTTAGATGTCCCAACCTCCGGTGCCATAACCAGTGCTCATCATCCTTGCTCATATAGCATTGTTGTTGTCCTTCTTCAAATATGTACAGATTATTTGGAGTTCTTTTGCCTTTGATCACTGTTTTACCTGTATCAAGATCACGAACAAGACATCCATTTGATCTGAATATGACCTCGGTTCTTTGATCACACATCTGGCTGACACTTAGAAGATTATGCTTCAATCCATCAACATACAAAACATTTCCAGCCTTGACCTTTTCTTTTAACTGAGCAATGCCTTTTCCTTTTATAGTTGCAGGAGTATCATTTCCAAAAGAGACTTTCTTTCCTTTTTCTAGAGCAGAATATGACTCAAGTTTTTCTTTATCACCTGTCATATGCTTCGAACATCCACTGTCAATGTACCATAGATTTTCCTGTCCCTCTGCATAAAATGCTATCCCACATCTTTCTGTTTGTGGTTCCTTTATTCTCCATGTTTTGGTGCTTGGGGCTTGTTCCTTTTTCTGCTGAAACCTGCTCCTGCATTCAGAGTCTTCATGACCAAAGTTATTGCAAATAGAACATTCAACTTCATTTTCAAGAACCGAAAAGTTGTTATAGGTCCTTTTTGTAATCCCGGTCATACTTCTTTGTTTTTGAGCTTCCCTAGTCATGATTGTTTTATATGCAACACATTGAGCTGCTTTGTGACCAAAGTTATGGCAAGAAAAGCATTGTCCATTGAAGAAACTTCTGCGGTTATCGAATCTACCAGCCAATTGATAATTTCTATTGTCATCTATTCTTAAACCAAATTGAGAAGATTTTACCTATGGCTAGTTGTAGCTTTTGTTCACCCTCAAGATGGATTGCCCTTGATAGTTTCTGTTTGTAATTCGTCCCTGCTTTACCTGATGATCTTCATTGTGCTTTTGCTCATTTCTTCTTGCTGCATCAAGATAACTTTTTGAGGTGGATGCTTGAGAAGTTTCTCCATTATAGCCCAGACCTGTCTTGTTTAGTGGAGACCGCTGCACATTGATAATCTCATCCAAAGTTTCAGATCCTTTGACAAACTTGAGATTAATAGATTTTGTTTTCTCAATCTCTTTTCTAAGACCAACAATTTCACCTTCTAATTTTTCAAGATTTTTTTCCTTTTCATCAATTTGAAATTGTAGAGTATCAATGATCATGTTCTTTTCTTCTATACATCTCTTGAGTCTAGTAATTTCATCATAAAGGTTATCCACATCTATAGCATCCATATAATCATCATCTTCAAATGCCATTAACAACTTATATTCATTACCTTGTTCATCTTCATCATTGTTTGATAGACCATCACTATCTTCATGAGTGTAGTAGCTTTTCTTATTTGCGTTATGTTTCTTGTTCCATCTAGCATGTTCTTTTCCTTTATCCTTATAAGGACATTTTGCAGCATAATGACCTACTCTTCCACAAGCAAAGCATTTAAAAGGTAACTTACCTCTGAACCTTCCAGAACCCCTTTGAAGATTTCTGACAAAATTTGATTCTTCTTCCTCTTCTTCTGGGACGTGGCTTGCTTCATAATAATCTCCTTTGCCTGATGCCTTGAAAGCAGCTTCTCTTCTGTCTGATGGACCTCCCTTTCTCATTTCATAAGCAGTTAGAATTCCATGTAGCTGAGACATAGTAAGAATTCGTAGATTTTCTTTTTCTTCTATTGCAGATACTTTAGATTCAAACTTGGGGGACAATGATCTTAGAACCTTTTCAACCACAATAGCCTCTTTTATTTCTTCACCCAAATTTTTCATACAATTAACAACCTCATCTACTCGAAGAAAATAGTTAGCCACACTTTCATCATTATACATTTTGAGAGTCTCATACTGAATTCTGAGAGTTTGAAGTTTAGCACGCTTTACCTGTTCATCTCCTTCATAGCTCGTGACAATTTTGTCCCATATCTCTTTTGCAGATTTATAGTGCATTACCTTCATGAATTCTGATTTAGATATACATCCTAATAGAGTACTGACTGCTTTCGCATTTGTTTCATACTTCTTTTTCTCGGCTGCATCTGTAGGAGTAGCTGAAGGAAAAGCGTAGCCTGTCTTTACGATGTCCCAAACTTCTGTACCAAGAGATTGAAGATAGGCAGTGACTCTTACCTTCCAATAATTGAAGTTTGTCCCATCAAAAACCGGTGGCCTGATTGATGCTTCTCTCTCGTAGTTTCTCATGATGAACGATCTACCTTCAAGCGATCAAGCTTCTCTGAAGGACCTGCTCTGATACCAATTGTTGCAAATAATACTGAGAGGGGGGGTGAATCAGTATTATCTAATTTTTTTAATAAATCTTCCTTATTTATTCTTTGAATTAGTTTTGCATGTCAGTACCATAAAATAATGAGCATGAACAAAGAAAACAGATAGTCACACCAAAGAACACAAGATGTAAGGTGGAAACCCAATGTGGGTGAAAACCACCTGCTGCAATATGTCTCTATCTTCTTTGAAATTAGAAACTCCTTTTACAATGGTTTTGTACTGGTGCAGTCCTTTACCAGTACGCAGGCTGCAACCTGCGAAGAGCTACAACTCTCTCTCTCTCTCGTTTTCCAGTCTCTCCTGGAAGGGAGCTACAACCCCCTAATTCCTTTCATAAAGCATCAAATGATCATCAAGTACATAAAAGTTACATTCCACTACAGTTATCAGATCAGCAATAACAGAACTAACCCAGAACACCTTATCAACAGAAAAATTCAGTCAACAGAACGTTTAAGACAGATACGCAGTTTTCCCTTCTGTGCCCTGCGTCGCTACGCAGTTCACCTTCTGCTTTCCCGTGTATACCCACAGGGATCCTTCTGCCGAACTGCGTGCCCACGCACTGTTCCTTGAACCGCGCTGCGTATTATTACTGCAGGTACGCACCCAGAGACATTATCGCGCCGCGTACTATTACTGCAGGGACGCACCCAAAAATACTATTGCGCCGCGTACTTTTACTATGCGGACGCACCTGAACCTTAGTCGCTCTGCGTACCAACGCAGATCTCCTTCTTCTGCTCTGCGTACCGACGCAGGTCTCCTATTTCTGCTCTGCGTACCGACGCAGATCTCCTGTTTCTGCACTGCGTACCCACGCAGTTCTTCTGTTTCTGCACTGCGTACCCACGTAGTTCTTCTGTTAAACACCTGCGGCCTTTTGATTAGGGCCAAGTAGGCAGTCCAGCAGAGTGGCACAGTTGCTCAGATTTGATCATGCGCTCGAGAGATCACCCTTCACAGATTCGCCTTCAACTTCCTTTTCATATAGATCAAGCTTTTAAGACCATAACCCAATATTTCAGATCTAAAGATATTCAATTGCAAAAGATGCTTAGCCAAGTGATCTCCTTTGCTTTATATAGGCAAGCTCCTCCTAAAATCATGGAACAATACCACGAGCTGACACCATAATAACCCAATACCGTCGGCTAAATACCAAGAGTAAAACATAAGAAACCCCACGTGTGCTTTTCTCTGCCTTGAAATGTGTGCACTGGGGGGACGCACCTCCTGAACGGCTGGCCTGCGCATCTGGACGCAGTCCCTGCATGGTGTACCTGCGGGTACGCACCTTCTGAACTGATTTCCTGCGTACTTCTTGATTTTCAACAAAATGAGAGCCTTGCCACGGGAGTTGCCATCAAGTACAACATCTGTAAAATATAGCGATACCAGAAACATAATGCCAACACTCCATGCTTGCATCACAACCCAAGCTCAGTTTTTCTTACCATGCAAAAACTTGCAGAATGCTTTGAAGAAAAAATACATAGAATAGAATTTGTTTTTGCCCTAATGTGAAAACCATGCATCCATTTGAAAAACCATTTTACAGGGAATTGTATAGGGATGATGGCAACATGCCCGAGCAGTTTCAGCCTATCCCGATGCACGGTTTCCAAGAAATCAGCCTCTATAACCTTTAGCAATTTTTGCATTTTCTCCATATCCGTGCATCTGTTTCAAAACCTATTTCATGGGGAGATGCATATTAGTGATAGTAACCTACCCAAGCAGTTTCAGCCAATTCCGATGCATGGTTTCCGAGAAATTGATCTCTGAAATCTTCAGCCGTTTTCCATTTTTTTCGAAATCTGTGCCTACATTGATCTCAATTTTGCTATGGGAGGTGCATCATGACGATAGGAACATGCTCAACAAGTTTCAGATCGATCCGATCTATTGTTCGGGAGCAATGGCAAAAAAAAGTTTCGGTCTTGAGAAAATTTAGCAGCAGCAGCTTGAGGGTGCAGATCTGAACGTGGAAACGAACTCCTACAACTTAGATCCAGCTAGAGGATACCTGCACAAGAAAACAACCAGGAATCAGCAGCCAAGCCACATGCAACCACAAAAACCAGTGCAGGCAGCAAATGACAGGCCATAACACCTCACAGCAGCCATTCGACTTCCAGGTACGTGACTGAAACTCATTCCTCTGATTGCATGAATGTAATTTGGAAACTGCATGAGCAATGAGATGGTCGGGATTAAAAAAATCAGTGGCCAGCTAACTGGCCACCGTCATCCAGTTCAATAGCACTCGGTGGGTGAGTGAGACACGTGCGCTCAGCCATCTCAGGAGGAAATCAGAAAACAGGTAGTGATGACCAGTTAAACCTCAGCGTGATTGATGGACGAGATTACAAGCAGAAAACAAACAGTAAGCACTGCAGGGGACCAACAGTCTGCATGGGGCCAACGTTCAGTTGGCCAGCTCACCCTCCATCAACGGAAATCTCCATAAAACATCCGATCGAACTCTCACCACTGTTGTTTCCAGTTTATCATCGTCCTTGCAGCTGTAACTTCACTCCCCCACCACAAATCACGCCACAGTTAAATGATGCTCGACTGACTCTCACCACCCGCTGATTAATTTGCACTTGCAACATTCTTAGCTGAAAGATGCGTCCTCCGCTCCCACCATTGGTTAACCTATCATCCTCCACTGAGTTTTTCATCCTGTTCAAATTTCTCCCGCATACCAAGATCATTCAGAGGCGCTGAGACATCCTACAGAACCCGGCCAACACTCTACAGAAAGGCGTTCTACAGGATAGTACAGCAAAGCCTTCCAGAGTAGAGAAGCCTGAGTTTTTCTTCATCCAGTTGGAGCTTGAAGAAAGGTAGGCTCGAAAACACCATTCCCATGCATGATATTTTGGAAGGTGGTAAATTAAACCGTTTGGAGTAGGGGAATTCGAAGCAAGTCTGCCCGTGAGTAAAAAAATAGCAGCTACCTGTGTGATACATGGAGTTTTTCCAGTTGGTTCTACGTCACATTCTCCTCCATGGTTCTTGTTAACAAATTCTTCTTATAGAAACGATAAACCGATGTAAGACTCACCTGTGCACATATAAACTACTTTTTTTTGTGACTGTTATATGGTTAGTGTGAAAATTAGCTCTGCACTCTGTCTGTGAGGGCTTAATTCATTTTGAAAAGTTGAGTTTTGGGCAGCAACAGTATTATAACCAAAGAATTGGTGAAAGGGGAGATACAAACAATGGAGAAATCTTGTCCTGGGAGTCAAGGAGGAAAACCATATCAGAATTTCCCTTCTGATCAGAGCACAAGCCAAAACAGAGCATTATATCCAAATTCTGGCCGAGGAACTCACTTCATCCAGCAATGAGGAAAGGGAGCATATTGAGGCAGAGAAGAAAACTAAGGGTAAGGAAGCTAAGGGGAAGAAAACCTAGGGCAAGCCATCACAGGAAAAGCCACAGGAAAAGCAAAGAGGAAAAGCAGGAAAGAAAAAGAAGGAAGAAACAGAGAGGAAAAAAAAACAAGTTTAATCCCTGGAAATTGTTGCAGGTTGCAAAAACACCATGTGGAAAGGGGGCCTCCCAACAGAAGCAGAAGGGTCCCTACCAAGTTCCCAGGCATCCTCTCATCCATCCCCTCCATGAAAAATCATTTTTTCCGGGTTCGGACATAATCTAGTAATGGTTCAACCTTCTACAGGAAGTTCTGTATTTCCACCAGAAACATCCTGTAGAGCCTTTGGGCAGGCCAGAATCGATTATGGAGAGGGATTTGAAGCTTGAAGTCTATTGAGGAGGCATGCAACCACTCTTTTATTCCATCCTCCATTGGTTTCATCTCCTTTCACCACCATTGCCGCCATCTGATTGAATATACTTGCACAATCATACCAAAGCTGAGAATTCTCTAGGAAAAGGAGCAGGCAGTGGGAAGAAGCAAAGAGAAAAGCATGGTTTCATGATCAAGAAGAGGACATCACTTCAGAAACTTGGCATGACAGGGAGGCCACCAGGGCCATCAAAGATGAGGAGATAGATTAGTTGCTCAGAGGATGAGCAACACTTTCAGTAGGGGGGTGATGATGAGCCCCAAAAATGGATAATTATTTGGGCTCAATCAACCTCCTAATTCGGCTTAATCCACCATTCTCATTAGTTTATCGCATGTTTTTTATTATATTTATGCTAATAGAGTGAATTGGGTTAGTCATTATGCCAACAATTCTAATGGGTGCTTTGTGTAGTCTGTTTGGTCAATTTGGAGACAAAATCAAGGGGTTTAATGAGCACTTGGCAGCCAAATTCGTGGGAGAACAAGAGAGAGGATTTGTAGGAAGGTGTCCCCTTCATTTATGGGCCCTTACCTCGAACTCTCCACCATCAGCTCAGAGTTCAAGGGCCACCAAATCAATTATCCAAGGGCAGCCAAGCAAGTCCAGTAGGACTGCTGTTAACTGCAAGTTTTGGGCAGCCGAGTCCCTAAAGTTTAGGAGGACTGTTGGGATCCTCAATTTGTATAAATAAGAAGGCTTAGGGCCTCATTTTGGGTTAGCCAGTAGTTAGTCAATTTGTATTCATTTTGTAGTCATTTTGTAGTTCGATTTTTAGGCAGTACATTAGCTTTGCTTTCAACACATTTTCAAGTTATCCTTGTGGATAGTTTTTGGAATGTAACATTTCTTTTGATCAATAAAGATGAATACGGCTTTGCACCAGCTATAAATCTCTCTTAGGAGGCTGTATCTCTTGGGGTTGGGCCCATATCAAGCGCCCAGTACCTCCTTTGTTTACTTTCATGTGTCTTTGCTGCATTCTTAGAATTAAATCTGCTATTTAGATTTAAATCTTGTTTTGTTATTTAGGTTGTTTTTGATGAGTAAAATAGCTTTTCATGCTTATATTTAGTTGATAGGTTGTTAACAAAAAAATCTTCAACAAAAGGGACAACAAACATCTGTGGTTTCACCTCTCCCTAGGTGGGACCACGAGCTGTGACTAGGATGACTTTGCCGCCCACAAAAACACTGATTTTGCTTTGCCATGCAATCACTAGTGTTTGATTTTCATGAGTAGAAGTTGGTTACAAGTTCAGACTTTTGTTTTCTTAGTTGCATGAGTTAAAATACAGGGTTTCATTGCAGGTCACACTTCTGTTCATTCTCTTTACTGACAACTAGCAAATTAGGTCAACGTAACTAGGTCTTTAAATTTACAATTCTTTGTTGGTTGAGATTGGAAAAAAAAATTGCAGAGCACCTGTACCACTCCTTCATCTGCTTATTCTCCATTAGCACCATCCACTCCACCCTCTACTTAGAATCCTTACCTCACATTTGCCACATTTGCTCACATAACCCTAGTTTTTGTACATCATTGTTTAAGCCTTCTTTGAGCCAACTTAGTTATCTACCCCTTCTCACCACTCCATCCACTAGTCCCTGGGCCACTTCAGACCCCTATCCTACCTCCATATCCATTCATGCATATTCCCTCACTCACCCATCCTCCAGAATCCAATTTTAAAACATCCTGTAGAAATTTCTGAACATCCTGTAGAAATTCCTGAAACATCCTGTAGAACCCCTGCAGACTTCCTGTAGAAGCTCACGAATGAGGTTTCTTGATAGCCAAAATTTGTGAAACTCTCTAGAAGGGTGTTAGGGACCCCTTAGGCCCTCTCTGAAGCTTCTCGACCTCTTCCAAGCATTTCCTCTCGCCAATCCACCTCTGCACAGTCAAAAACAGTTAAATTGTATGCATGATAATTGTGACAACTTATTCAAAAATACAAAAAGATGTTTTCTTTAGATAGTGATAACTTAGACACATGCATTTTACCTTCCTAGAAGTCAATTGCATCTCTTTCAGTAGCTTGCATCCTCTTTTTCGCATCAGTAGGGTTAGCTGGTAAAATTAGGGTTTGCTAGGGTTTGCATTTCCTCTCCGCTTTCCAGTTTCTTTCTACAAGTAAATTATCCCCTTTGAGTTAGCTTCCATTCATCAGTTAAAAGGCTTCTTCTAAGAGCTCATAGAAGTTGGCTTAAGCTCCTAGCGGACTTGTGCCAACTAACCAAGTGACAACTGCAGCAAGAGCTAGTACTTGTGCATACAGCACCGTCACTTCCAAGTTTGTTACGAACTACTGGGTTGATAAAATTAAAGAAGGGAGTTCCAGGAGTTGCAACATTATTACTGCAATACTGGAGCCCACCACAAATCTCATTTCAGGCTTTCAGAATGAAGGAGAAGACATATACACAGGTTCATCTAGACGAAGATGCGTATACACGCGAGTTAGACGTTTCAAACGCGCGTGTGCATATACATGCACTTTCATCCAAGGAAAAGCGCATATATGTTGGAGACCTTACCTTTGGTCCATGGTAGTTAGTTCTTGGTATTTGAAGCTATGGTTTTGGACCATGGTACCTCATCAGACTTGTTGATCCCAAGTATTGGGTCTGTGGTATTGGTTTATTATGGTTTTGGACTGTGGTATTATGGAAGGCCTAAAACTATAAAAGAGGAAGGAGATCATGCGGCAAGCAATGATCTGAATTGTTATTGAATATCTGATAAAGTGATAGATCTGGAATACTGGTAATTGGATTATGGTGCAGATCTGGATCTGAATGAAGGAGGAACCTTAGCGCAAAGAGATGGATAAGTTCTATTGATGGATCATAATCGTTAAGGTTGAATGACAGTATCTTTTTGATCTGTTATATGTGGCGCTTGCTTGATCTATAAAACTAATAATCTGGGTTAATTAGTGTTTGAATATCTAAAAGAGCGAATTATCCTTTATAGATCTGTACGTAGGTTCAGTGAAGCGAAGGCGCATATACACGCTGGCTCAGTGAAGTAAAACAGTGTATACGCATGTTTTTCCATACGCAGAAGTGTATGCACGTAGGTTTCAGGCTATTAAAGTAGCGTATATATTTTGAGTTGTGATCTTGATGCTTTTGTTTATTGCTGCAGTGTTTTGGGTTCAGATTTGGTGTGTGGTTACTGTTACTATGATCTGGGTACAGTCGTCAGAGAAGTGTTTATTTTGATTGAATTTTGATTGGTGAAAAGGTGATTGGTTGATGCAGAAATTCTTGATGTTTGATTGATGCTATTTGTGGATCCAGTCTGGAAATTCATGAAACGTGGTCCCTGAAGGAAAGGGAAGTTTGTAACCTTCTGTAGGCCAGCACCTACGTACTAGTATCTTGGCTAGTGCAAGAGCTAAGGGGGTTGTAGCTCCCTTCCAGGAGAAGCTGGAAAACGACAGAGGGTTGTAGCTCTCTGCAGGTTGTAGCCTACGTACTAGTAAAGGACTGCACCAGTACAATTGTAAAAATAAGTTTCTAATTAAAGAGAAGATAGAGACGAATTGCAGCAGGTGGTTTTCACCCACATTGGGTTTCCAGCTTATATCTTGTGTTCTTGTGTGTGATTGTCTTTCTGCTCTGTTTTACTATTTCTGGTTACTGGTTATTTGATTCTCAAACACAGATTAATAATCATCATCAGAAAGATAAATTCATTTAAAAGTTTGCATTGTATACGTTGGTTACCTTCTTCATAATTGCGTATATATGTGGATTTAATTAACTGAAGTAGCGTATATCATTTGATTTTGAAAAAGGAATATTTGACCTGATAATACTGATTCACCCCCCCTCTCAGTATTATTTCCAACACAAATATCTATTGTTGGGCTCAATACTCTGGGTCAACATCATGGTAAATACCTTTGGTAATTGGAATACCATCGTGAAAAAACTCTATGTGCCTTTTCTTCTTCATACCCATGTGTGTACGTGATGTTTCATCACAGAACCCATGTGTACCTATCAAAACATCCCCTTCAACATTCTTTTGTCTTTGCACTACTATTCCTTTATCCAAATTCTTTGTCATATGTAGACACATCCTGTTGACATATTCACCAAGTAGGTTTCCATCAAAATACAACTCATCAAGTAGGTTTCCATCAAGGACAACACATTACTCATAATGCCAACAAGGTGAACCTTCTAATGAGATTCCAATGGAGGATTTTGATTATCCTCATTTGACAAAATCTCCTTTCTCATGATGATGACATATGATGAATTCCTTCTATCATGATATATGAATTTCTATCATCTATATGCATTACGTGTGATTTCAATGAAGTTACTAAGAGTTACTTCCTTTATATGATGATTTTTACATCCATGCAAACTTCTACTTCAACTATGCTTTTGAAGCCTCTACAATGAGGTCTTGCTTCAATCGTACGCTTCTACCATGATTCCGTATCCTAATATGATGCATTATATCATACTTTCGATGATTCCTATCATGATAGCTATCTTTCACGAAAACTAAAAAAAACATAATGAAGGAGATTATCTGAGTCGTAGTAGAGTACTTTCACTTCCTCCATTTATTTCTTATTTTCAACTTCTTCCACTTCTTTGGTGATATGGGCTTCTTCCCTTCCTCTTTCATTGTTGTCCTTAAGTTTAGGAAATTTTCTCTTGCAGTTTGCATATTCATGACATTCATAGCATTGGATCATCGACATATCCTTCCTATTCTTTTTCAAAGGACAAAATTTTCCAAACTTTCCTTTCCTCCTAGCCATGGAAACAAATGCTTGAACTTGCTTGTTTGGTCCTACATCGCTTTTTTCCTTCAACTTGGTTTCTTCAATTTTACACAATGACCAAAGTTCATTAAATGGGGTAGCTTCCTTATTTCCATAGATGCTTGATGTAAATTTGCCCCATTCCTCTTGTTGTGCATTGAGCACCATAGTGGTCATCTCTTTATCGGAAATTATTTCTCACAATTATTTTAGTTGGTCTCTTATTTATGATACCCTCAAAAAGTATGAGGTTATTCCATATTCCTTTCAGATCTTCATTTTGTATAGCTCTATTATCAAATATATTAGTTCTCCACTAGTACTTATGGAGAATAATTCTACTAGCTTCTCATATATTTCTTTTTATGTCTATAATTTTGAAACATATGGTATGAGAGGATCATTGATGGATTCTATAAGGATCCTTTGATCCATAATTTATCCTTTCATATATTTGGCTAGGGCTTGAGCTTTTTATTCTCGATATTTACTAATTTAATCCTTAACATGCTCAATGGATTCATTTTCTATGAGGATCAGATATGTCGTCTTCTTCCATGCAAGAAAGTTTGATGACCCTACTAGCTTGTCGCTTTCCTTGAAAAATGATGTCATTTTAGAGAATTCAAGCATATATGTAAACATACTTACTTGTGAATATACTCCTTGATGACAATATCTTCAACTTGGTGCCTTCTTTATTTTGATGACGGTGTTGTTAATAGAAGATGTCTTCTTGATGAATATGTATCCCTTCAAAAGTGATCCCAGGAGAGGGAGATCACCTTAATTCCTTGATGATGATGAAAACACCTCTTCTTGTTTCCCTTGGAAAAATAGACTTCATGATGCTTCAATGATTTGTCCTTATTTAAGTGGAGGTGGGATCCTTGAGATATTTTCTTTGTGATAATGATGTGAGCTTCTCAATACTTATTGAAGTGTATACCCCTTCTTTGGATGAGCTAGGGTTCTGAGGTCTTATTTCTTTCAGATGTGATGATCCTTGAGATGAATGATCCTTCTTGATGATATTCTAGTGCTTCAACCCTCGAGTTTCCTTCTTAAAGTTTCCTTTCCTTGTCTTGTCGCCTTAGCTTTGATACCATGTTGATAAATATAGGGGAAACTAGAGTATATGATTTCTCTTACTTTGATAACTATTTCTGATGTGTTTTTACTTAAATTTATTTTCTTCTTTCACTTGCTTATTATTAGTATTCTCTTCGTCAAACAACTACCAAAGAATAAAAAACAATAAGACAAAGAACACAAGATATAGGTGATTACTCATGGCCAAAACATCTCCAATTAAAGGGAAAACCCACAAGAATCTTCTCTTCTTATAGAACTTCAATTGAAAAATTCCAAGATCTATGACCCTTAACCAAGACCCTCACGGATCAAGTCAAACCTTTCTTGGTTTCCAACAACTTCTTGAATTTTCATTCCCAGTAGCAACTTTGACCTTCCAAAAACATTCTTCTCCAACTTTGACCTACCTAGAAAACTATTCTATGACTTCAACCTACGCAGTAAATTATTTTTCAACTTTGACCTGCTCAGAAAATTATTCTTGAACTTTGACCTGCCAGAATTTTTTTTTTTAGAACTTTGACTTTCCCAACAAATTCTTTCGCAAATTTGACCTTCCGTGCAAATTCTTATGGAACTTTTACCTAACAATTTTCCAACACTTTGACTCATCTAACAAATCTTCAATACTTTGACTTGCCCAACAATTGTAGAAACCTTAACATAGAAGAGAGAGAGATAGAGAGACAGAGAGAAATACCCATAGCTTCAATCTTTCCCTTCTTATTCTTCTTCTTCCTTTTCAATATTCTATCTTGAGGAGATCAAACTTTCTTGAGAGTGTGTCAAAATGAGGTCAAGTTCGTTCTTATTTATATGCCTTTGAGGGGTATGAATTCCTATCTTTAAGCTGGCTTGTCCCCTCATGCACACTGACTTGGTATTTGCACCATGAAAATGTCTTAGAGTGTCTTTTAACTCTACTTTGACTCAAATACATTTTTTTTACAATATGTAACATCCCCAAATTGGTCTTACATATGTGACAATAACTTTCTTGACTTAAAAGACATACTGACAAGCCCTAGAAGGTCTCAATGGGAGTTTGACCTGTAAAATAATTTTTCGTGAGTATGAAACTCGTTCCTAAAGAATGAAAATAATAAATTTATTTTTTCATTACAACAAATACATAAAATCATGATTATGTATGTCATTATAATGACTGAACCTAGTTACATATTTCAACACCCGGCTTGGTCATTGGATATTTTATAATGGATTTCAAGCCAATGGCTAATCCTCCTTTTGAGAAATAAGCCTGTACATCTTAGCTAAAATGTGATTAATCATAATGGTCTTATAATTACAAGGAATGGTGTTATCCCCACATTTAAAGATATGCATAATAAGGCTTTCCATCCAATGCTTAGGGAAGAATTACCTCACTACTAAATTTACGAGTTTTTGTATAAGCGGGATGAGGGCAGATTCTCCTTATTTAAAATTTACGTTTGGTAGCCTTTAATATCCTTAGATTTCCCATTAGAAATTTGCTTAACCCCAACATCAAATTCTTTCAAAAAAGTTATATCATCCTCTCTAGGGGCATTCAAAATTGTCTCCATGATATTTGGTGATTCGTAGAGGTTTTAAAGGTATATATTCCAGTTCCTAAAGAGAATTAAAAGGTTTTCTTTACTCTCACAAATCATAATTTTCCTCCAAAACTTTCTAGGATAAGATGTAGAGAGTTGCAGTGATTGTGCTTGCTTTCTAATTATATAACATCTTATCTTTCTTTCAATTTGTATATATTTTTCTTATCAAGGCTTAAGGTTTCATTACAAGTATCCCTAATTGTTTTATTATCAAACCAAGGGTTGGTGGTTCTATTATTCTTTTTATTGACACCTTCATACAAAAATTACTAATGGTAGTACAAAGGGTTGCAGTAAAATTATCATAAAGTTTTTCAATGTTATCCTAATAATTTAAGAGGTGTAGATCCAAAATTAAATCCCCTAATAAGAGAACCATTTTACTCTTATAAAATAGCAGGTGGCTTGCACTCGCCCAATTCTCATGAATGTGCTTGTTTTGCATGTAAAAAATTTATAGTTAACGTTAAAGTTCCAGGATCATAGTAAGGCTCATGGTCAATTAAGAGGTCAAAGTTTACAATTTGGTTGGAAACAGGGATATCAAATATTACATAATCTACAACATTACTTCTAATCCCGTGAATGCAAGTCATTTCGTTCGAGACTGTCCACGTGAGTACACCATTTCAAATTATAATGTCTTTATAACTATGCAATTTAACTAACTTAGTATCAAATAAATTTTCAGCTGGGTATTCATAGTTCATTTTGAATCTACTGTCTAAATCAATGTCCTCATTGAGATAGAGAGTATTAGAGTATGAATCATTACTGAAAAGAGTAGCTTGGATATATGCAGTTCTAGTACTAAAGTATATTAACAAGATTATATTATATTCATTCCTTCGACTATGAATATCCTTATTTAAGGCATTATAATGGAAATTATTGTCTTGTGTTTTTTTTATAATAAAAGGTGGAGTTGATAGGTGTGAAATAACAAATTGCGATATAAATCCTATTAGTGTTGATGTCATTGATTTTGGTCCAGATGTACCACTTGAGGGGGTTTATCTTATGAAGGTGAGTATGATGAGAGATACTCTTTTTTATATAATAGACTCTTCCTCTAATTTCCCTACAAAAGGATTTCTTATTCTAAGTTGACCAAAGAATGAGTCCATTTATGTGAGGGACCCTAGAATCATCATGCTCCCAAATTTCAACTAAAAATATAATATTAATTTCACTCAAGCTCAAACTTAACATAGGACCTTTAAGCCATAGAAAGCCTTGAAAATTCTAAAAAAGGATCTAGAGTGTTCCAAATTCCTATTTATTATTCTCCTTGTGGTCTCTATCCCTAATAATAACTTTTCTATTTCTAATGATTTATTGGTTTCCTTCCCTTCTAACTTCTTTTGAATCTCCTTCCTTAATTCAGATTTACTTATTGTGATGAAGTCCTTGTTATAAAGATTTTTTTCCCTTTTAGGTTTGTTGAATTATTGAGTATGGAAAAATTATGGTCACTACAACTTATGCTAACACAGATCAATCTATCATAATGTTCAAGTATCTTTCACAACTTTCTTGCTTCTATGAGATCATTTGTTTCAATTTGTGACTTATTTTTTAGTTCTTCTTTTACTATTACTAATGTTTCTTCATATTTCTTTTCCTTTATACCAACAATTATAATTTTCATGTCACTTTTATTGCAATGATAATTTAGCTCAATTAGCTTGTTCATTACCTTTTGATGGGTTTGATGTCTTATGTATTATCTTGACAACTTACAACAATATTGTTGGACATGGGATCCCCCCAAGACATGTTTTTGGGCTTCAAGCCAAAGATTTGACTAAGTCCATTGTAAAGAATCCACAATTTGCCCAGAGCACGAAGTTGTAATGGAGTCATAGGGTTGTCTACCCTTACTTTTCTAAATGTAGTGTCGGCTTGAGAGATCTACCCATGGTTCGCGGACCATGGGATTTTATAAATATAGCAGGGCTCTAAGTGTAAAAGAAACAACAAGGATAGAAAGAATTCAATCCATGAAGCATTGAGTCGAAGTGCAGAGTTGTGCCTTTAGGTTGTAGAATAGGAGAAGGCTCTACAGCTGAGAGCACATAGGCCTAGTCCTCTGCAGCTAACTGTGCAGACCCCTGCAGCTGAGTGCGTAGGGCAGGTTGAGTCTATAACCATTAGAAGCACTAATAAAGAGAAGTTTTACAATATTTCTATGTATCTTTTCCTATTTTATGCATTGAAGTATATTGGGTATGAATTGCAAGTTTACTGTTTATTTACTGTGTGAACTTATATAAATGTGTCGAGTAAGTGAATATAATATAAGGTATCTGTTTATGTGAAGATAACTAATTGTTATAAGAAGTTAAGTAAGATCCATAGTGTGACTTGAGGAAATAGTGCAGATCGCTGCTCTAGCAGTGCGAAAGCCCCACCTCCCCTGGTTAAGGCTGCGCGAAGGAAAATATAATGTGGTGTGAAGGCCATGTGGGTCAAGGAAGTGCGCAATGTAACCTGCGCGAAGGTATTCACAGTTGAACTAAATCAACCCCTCAGACATCTCAAGGGTGTAGAAACCTGGTTCTGGAATCCCCCCATACTACTTCGGGTGAGACCTCAGTTCGCACTCCGCAGACTACTGCCGAAAGGGCCAGTAGTACAAAGATTTTTTTGGCTAGTTAAACTTTGAACTTGGGTCAGGCCCCAACAAGCCAAAAACGGTTATGTTTCCAGGATTAGAATCTGCATAGAGATGTCGGATGCCATATCATTGGAATCCAACTAAGAAAGCATTTGAAGGTTGGATGGACAGGAGGATTCACGAGTTCGCAGTGTAGGAGAAGAGGAATCTGTGACTCTCAAAAGAAGAGTGGTTAGACTACTACCTATAGAAAGAGATCCACAAAATGTTCTTCACATCTTTCCCTACTGAGTTGTACAAGTGGATCATCAAATTAGTTGATAAGGAAGAAAGGTGCAAGCTCGACATTCCTAGTGTGTGGACCCCAGAGTTGGTGTGCAGATTGGAAGTATCAAAGGATAAGATCACACACACTGTTGATCACTAGCTCGATCAAATTATAAGAGGATTCATTACTGAGTTCGTGGTAGATACTTCAGTCAACTATAGTGAGGCAGAGCGATGCTTCCTCAAAGGACTGTGAGGTAAGTATGTTAAGTCCCTAGAAACTTGGATTAAAATTCTACTATGTGAAAAGTGGATTATGCATATACATTGATGTTCAGGGCTACGTGAAGTGGGAAAATTTACAGAAATGAAGGTAGTGTAGAACTAGAAACTAGCCCCTTTATTTCACCTGTGCAAGGGGATGAGGAGGAGATTGCGAAGGTCTCACCAAGAAGTGCAATCAATTTGATAAGCCAGAGGATTCCATGCATACCACCCACACCCACACCACCACTAGTTTCACCGCCTTCACCCCCATCTTCGGCCATACCACCTTTGCCACCACCGCGAGTCAACATGGCAAGCGCGATAAGGTTGTTAGTGTTCATGGGAGAAGGATATGAAGATGCAGACTAGTTTTGGTTTTTGATAAAAGATGTATGGGAGGTGCAGGGGGTTATGGATGAAAATATAAAGAAAGCAACGTTGGTTAGAGCTCTATAGGATCATGCACTGACTTGGTATATTAAGCATTCTAATGAAAATCCGAATGTGTCGATCGCGGATATCCAAATTGCGTTGAATAGAGAATTTAGCAAAACAAAGTCAAAGGTGCAGTCGACCATTAGGTTCAAGGAGATCACAATGCTACTAGGTGAGACCCCCTGGGATTTAGATCAAATATTGTAGTGCAAAATTCATGAAGCTAATATGACCTTGACGGATGGGCAGCACCATGAATGGTTTGTAGCATCTCTAACGACACATTTGAGGAATGCGCTGTCACAACAAAGGTTAAAAACACAGGTAGAGGCCTTGGAGATTGCGATGAGGCTGCATGAGACCCTCATATAGGATCCTAACCTGGGAGTTTAGCAGATCCACGTGTAGTTGAAAAATTTATGCCTTGAGATGTAGAGTTTGAAACAGGATAGGACAGCTTGCCCGGAAGTGCGCGAAGAGGTAATGTGTGTTAAATGTAAGGGTCAGGGTCATGATAAGGACCACTGCCTAGTGTTCACAAATTACCTCATGGGAGGAGGATCAATGCCATTAAGACCAGTGCCACAAGCAGGACCTAATGCGGTGCTTGCTTTGTGGTGCATGATTTGTCAAATAGGAGGAAAGCATTCTATGGACAACTGCCATTTATTGCAGAAGTCTATGCAGAATTCGTAGCAGTTGTTCTGTAATTTCTATAGATCGGTGGGACATGATGAGTGCACCTGTATAAGATATCAGTTGATGATGGATAGGACTTCTACCTACAGAGTTCAGGCCAAAACATGACACCTTGACTAAAATGCAGGAGTGGCGCGAACTGAATTTCAGAGGCGCGGACAAGGCCAAGGTGGAGGAGGACCTGGAAGAGGTCGCGGATAGCTGATATGTTACAATTTCACGAGGCCAGGACATTATGCCAGTGATTGTACGAATCCAATGTGTCCATCATGTCTATATTGTACCTTGTTTGATCATGGGACGAAGGATTGTCCCACACTGATAGGGAGGTTGCATGACAAGGGAGTGCTCCAACCTCCCCCGACTTAGAACCTACAAATGGTGAGGTATGAGCCACCCGAGGAAGACCCTAACATGAACATTGTGTTTCGAAGTGGAATTACGACAGGGGATGATAAAGGCAGGCAGTCGAAAGATAGTACTTTGGTTCACAAGGCTCCGACGAAAGAACCAGAGTTTGTTTGGAGTGCGGTAAGGAAACCTTCATGGAAGCTAGGAAGAGCTTCACTAATGCCTCCACTTCTGGAAGCAAAGACAGAAAGGAGCCAGAAATGGACCCATTAATGCTCACGACATTCTTAGAAACATGCATGAAGCTACTATGTGATAGCAAGGCTATAAAGGGATTGTAGGAAATCATAAATAGATGTGTTGGGACTGCAACATGAGAACCACGTGTAGTCCAAAAGATTGGAAAGCATGTGACGAGGACTGGAAGAGAAATGAGAGTGAATGCACATATTGGAGAATATGAGATGGACCAAGTGATTCTAGATATAGGATCAGATTCAAATGTTCTGACAAAGCAGACATGGGAGCGCATGGGAAGGCCTATGCTATAATGGTCTCCTATCCAGCTCTGAATGGTAAACCAAGAAAAGGTCATACCTATGGGGAGATTACAGGGAATCACTGTGGATATTGAAGGGGAAAGTGCACTAGCAGACTTTGAAGTGATAACAATTGTGGATGACAGCAATCCCTACCTCGTGCTATTATAGATTTTGCCACTGAAATGAAATGGGTGATAAATTTGAACAAGTGCATGATGATTTTTGAGAAAAAGTCTCCACGCGTAGTCGTACCTTTGGACCCTACAGAAGGATCACGGTACATGAAGCCAGTGTGTGACTATGAAAGTGATGAAGACTTAGACTGCATCTACAAGATAACCATGCGAGAGCAAGACTGGGTAAATCCCATTGCAGATGGACGAATCTCATGGGAGGATGAAAGCTCCTGTACAACGGATTCTGATGAGGAAATAGAGTGATGGAAGAACCAGTTACACGAGGTGACCACATTGAACTATAATATAATGACAAGATCATTGCATTACGTATCAATAAAAGTAAGGGATCTACCTACTTATGATGGGTTAAGTGAGGTAGATGCTTTCCTGAATAGATTTGAAAGAGACAAGCTAGAACAACAACCTTTTGAGGCTTTGAAATGGGTACTACACACTATGCCTATGAGGTGGTGGGGTACACAACAAGGAATCTTTAAGAATTGGCATGAACGCAGGAGAATGATGTGCATGCATTTTGGGAAGCCTCAGATGCATCTAACATACAAGAATGATGGACGGGATGATCCGCACATGCATTTGTCCAGGTGGGTACAGGCATATGGTAAACAACCTGTGCAGATGTACATGGCCTTCACTTGGGAACACGGTCAACAAGAAGGTGTTGGCAAGGCAATTGTGTGAATGGTCCCTCTAGTTGGGACGACAATGTCTAGAAAGAACGAGTGTGCTGAAGGTTACCCATGTAGAAGCCTTTAACAAAGTGTGTGAAGCATTGAACATGGTATATAATGCGTAGCGGAGTGATTGGGACTTGCATGTATAAGTAGTTCGATGGGCTTATAGGACAATGTGAAAGAAATTAATGGGGAGACACCTTCTAGGGTGGCCTATGGAGCAAACACTATAGTCCTAATAGAGTATAGTATGCCTACTCTGTGCATAGCAGCGTCGATAGATATGACAGTTCGTGGAGCCTTGGAAGAAGGGACCACACAGTTGAATGAAATAGAATGCTTGAGACCCGAGAAAGAAATATGACATGGTGATCTTAGGCTCCAAGAACTCATGAAAGAAAGGGTGTGATTAAGGGAGAAAAGCACTCTGATAGATGCGGAAGTCAAGAAGCTTAAGGAAGAAATAAATAAGGATTTTCTCTATAAGAAAACCAGGGTGATAAAACAGGTTGCGCACGATTATGTTGATGAATTTGGGGACTACCACCGAGAGTTGATTAGTTTGATGCCTTGAATTGGATTGTATATTACTAGAAGGATCACCCATGGTGGCGTGATGCACAAGGTAAAGTGCATGACGTGGATAGCAAAAAGAAAAGGTGGATTTTCTCCAGGAAAGGTGACGGATGACTGGTTGGAACCCTACACAGGTGGCGCAACCACCTGACTAGCCGAGGGAAGTACAGTCTTAGCACTCTCAGTAGTTGAAAAGAGGCTTGGGACTATAAACTACTCTACCTGAGAGTTGCGCAATGTTGGGGGTGTGCATAGAAGCAAAGTGTCACAAGGTCTGCAGTGATGCAAGGGGGGATTCACTGCCGCATGGGTTGGCTGGAAAGTGACTGTTGTAGTCACTATTCATGATGTGATGCTTGACTTGAGACCAAATGGAGTGGGCAACAGGCATTTAAGATGATATTTACGGGTAATATTTGGGAAAATCTGCCGCCAAGAGAGCATTAATAGACTAGATTTGGGGGGAATAGTCGAATTAAAATTCAAAAGGCGCTATAAAATACAAAGGACTGCCCAACAAACAACATTTGGTCATTTTTGAATTGAGCTATCATGCACCCTGAGTATTTTGAATCGAGACCTATTTATCGTCTGGAGAGCATTGTTTGAGCCCCTGATTGAATGGTTGAAATATTTCTCGATGAATAGGATGGAGGCATCTGAAGAAGCCAGGGAAATCGTAAAGATGACAAGAAGAAGCCGTGGAGGCCATGACCATAGAAGATGCCCCTGAGAGCATTAGGATTGTTGTGGAAATCCCTAAATCACCACGCATGGCGAGACCAAAGAAAGACAAATAGCTAATGATTCTGGTGCGTGTGTCCCCCCGAAATCCGCTGCGAACTAGATTAACAATGGAGGAAAAAGGGAAAGTGGTTAACCTGGAAACCAATGAGGAGGAAGAAGACCTGAATGATATCATAATTGAAGAGGATGAGGACGAGGGCATGAAGAAAGAAATTGAAGACGCAGTCCCTCTAACTAAGCTTCCCATGTATGTCCCTTTGCAGAAGGGGAAGGCGAAGGTGCCCAACAACCTCAATGAGAGCAAGAGGTCTCTATAGACTCCACTCCTCCCACATGATATCATATTTGAAGGAATGCACTTGGGAAAGGGGTCGAGCTTAAAATTCAAAGACTGAGATCTCACTGACCATGAGAAATTCCCTCACTTAGTGAACACGCATCTCATGAAGCCAAAGAAACACACCGTGGCAGGAGTCATAGAGCTAGAGCTGTACAGGTGATTACGCGAAGTCAAAAAGGTAGGGTTGTTGAACCTGCTCTGGGTGACGCATTACCATCGTGCCCCAGTGAATATCTTTGTCATCAGGCAGTTGCTCTGCCTGGTGCATGGTGGGTGTTTATGGCTGGAAGAGCCCATCCCCATCATGAACCACCTAATCCATCGAGCTACTTGACTCCCATGTCAAGGCCAAGATCCCGCAGACATTTCGGAGGGGAAGAGCAGTGATTTGGCCATCGCGGAGGCCATGAAAAAGAAATACAAGCTGGAGAGGAAAAAGAGGGATTATGCGATCTCCAGTATCAACAACAAAGCAGTTAGTGGCGACTGACATACTGGCAGGTAAGGTCATGTGAAAGTACCATGTGGACAAGGCGCCTCCGCTAGTGGTGACACTTGCTGAACAGTGCGCAGAAGGGGTCCAGTTTAACTGATCCGAATTCTTGTGCAAGGAGTTCCTGGAGAATTTCCATAAGGCACAGGAACAAGGAAAAACTTTCCACTCTACATGGCTTCTGCTGTCCATATTGCTGGTGGTTGAGGAATTGTTGGAGGACAACTAGTTCCCTAGAATTGCAATGGATCTCCCAGAGGCTGCGAGGTACACTTCGCTATGGGCCACTAAGGACGCAAATCGGATCCACGATAGTAAAATATTCTGGGTGTTCATGGAGATGAACATCAAAATGGGGATTAACCATAAGCCGTGGTTATCAGCCACTATCTACAATAGCTTGTAAAGTTTTGCAGAGTTTAAAGTGGACTTTCATCACATCCACCTCAGAGCAGGAAAGGACCCTACAAAGAAGTGGAACAAACTACGTTATAAGGCCACAGATGATGTGACCTTTGATGTACTTGATACGTGGCCACCAGAGTGGCGCGCTCTAGACATCTCTACACTGGAAAGCTCTGTTGTGCAGAAAAAGAAGGAGGAGGAAAAACTCCATGTGTCGCAGTTAGCAGAAAATTGAAGGAAAGAAGTAGCAGCAGCAAAGGCGCAGGAGGCGTGAGACGCTGCGTAGGCAACAACAAAAAAGAAAAAGGCCGCAAGAGCAACACAAAGGGCATCAAAGAAGGAGCGTCAGGGCCACAAGCCACCTTCACCTAAGTAGGAGCAAGAGATAGAAACAGAGGTAGAGCAAGGAGGCACGGACCCCCAAGCAGCATCAACACAATTGAAGTACCAACACCCGAGTGAGTGGATGGGGCCGCACAAGAAGGTAAAAGCGTCTAATCTATCTATTGACCTGATCGCCCTTACTGATGGGGATCTGCATGATATAGGAGAGACAGTGCGCGACGTCACCATAGAGGCCCTCAGAACTTTGCAGAGGAGAATCAGATTGTGTTGGGGGCCCTTCAAGCATAGATTCAAGAGTTGAAGGTGTGCACTCATGTTGGTACCCTCTCGACTAGCCTCACAATAGGAAAAGCCGCAGCTGAGGAAATGTTGCACACTTATACAACCAACATAATAGTGCTACCAGAAGGGGCATTGGTTACAACAAATGAGGCCGACTGTCCTACAGTTACTACATTGAAGGGGATAGGGATCAACATGGCTACGCTCCCTCGGGAGATGCTCTATGTTCTGCAGGATGGGATTACTGCAGAACTACGGGCTAGGGAGAGTCGCGCACTATAGGTGTTGAGTGAACAAAAGATCAACATGGAGAAATTGAGCTTGAAATGTGACGAGGTCATGTCTCATAATAGGTAGATGGTATAGGAAATTGAAGAAGCCTCCTAGATGGTCCCTAAGCTAGCCATCCTAGTAGAAGCACCAATAGAGGCACACATCAAGAGATTAGCAGCAGGACTACGAGGCACAAGTAGAAATGGCTAAGGTTTAGTTGCATCAAGAGATTAGCAGTAGGAGTATGAGGCACAAGAAGAAATGGCTAAGGTTCAGCTGGAGCTGAACCTTCAGATCGCAGAGCTGTGGTTGAAGGCATAGCCTTCAACTGCTCTAGAGGTAAGGGAACAACGTACCAACGCCATTACATCAAGACTGTAGGAGATTAGCAGTGTAGTAAGGGACTGCACCAAAATGTTGGAAGAATCATTCAAGGTCCTCACAAATCTGCAGGAGGACCCAAACATATAGTGCTTAGAAATAGAGGCGCATGCACTACAAAATCAGTATGACAATGTCAAAGGGACCGTGAAAATGGTGGCCCTCACTTAGAGGCTCATGCTAATGCAATAGGCCAAAGCGCTTAAATAGCAAGTAGACATAGCATGACATAAAGAAGCAATTTTGAAGGCACATTTTTAGCCTCGGATCAATGAGGCCTTCATAATCACAACAAAAATTGAAGGCAAGCTTGCACAGATGCAGGGGATGCAGGAACAGATACAGGGGAGCAATTCCAACACCACGGTCTTGGAACAATGCATCCAAGAGATACAACAGGCATCTGCTCAGTGCGCTGCTGACCTTATAGCAGTCCGAGCAGAGTCGGGAGGTGATGCAGGGGAATATAGCACCCTTAGTCAAAGGGAGGAATCCAGAGCAGAGAAAAGAGGAGGACGTGGACCAAGGGAGAAAAATAGGGAAAAATATGTTTCAAAACAAATTTAAAGATGGAATGGATAAGTCTATTGGAGACTTGTTATTATTGTAAACTGCCATGCATGCATGTACCAAGAGTTTTAGGGCTTTTGTAAGAGGAAATCATGGAGAAATTTATCGGATCCTTCCATGATCTGATCCAACACTTCTTATATATACGAACCTACGCGTTCAAGAGGGATATAGGATAGTAGATAGACAAGATGTATTTGAGAGGAGAACTGCTGCTAAGGCTGAAATGCCTTAGAAATTGTAGCTGTGCTATGTTAATCTAATACATGTGTGTTTTAGTGTTGATTGTGCACTGCATGTATTTCCTATATTTATGTGTGTTAATGGCTTGTAATCCAATGTTTATATGTATGTGTCGAGGATTTAATTCGCAGATTGAGAATGCGTTGATCAATCATCAACCACAGTAGGATCGATAGCGATCCAAGGAAATATCATTATTTGTGGAGCTATCATGTGTTAACAGTGTATGGCAGAACCAATGTTTAATATAAATCCATCAAAAACAAATTAGAATAGAGCAAAGGAAGAATAGATGCAGCAATACACAGGAACTGTTAGATTTGGAAGATCAACAGTTCGAGTCAAGTCACATGGCAGGACCATTATATCGCATCGGCGAAAGTCCCTTGGAACAATATTGAAACTAGTTGTTGAGGCATTGCAATTGCAATGGACGATTAATCGGAAAAAGTCAGATCCTAAGCCTAGATTGATAGCCCTGATGCGATCGGTGATCACACATCAGAGAGGCCAAGGTAGTTGTGTAGTGGCATTAGCGATGCCCGATACACCGATGAGCGATATGGTGATATCGCCGATATGCGTCGATCGACGATTAGAGGTTGGCATCAGAATAGTGTTGTGGACTAATAAAGGTGCAGAACTGATGCAGAGATAGGTGCACACTTATAGTATATGAAATTCGAAAAAGGTTTCAGGGCGAGGTTTCTTCGTTATCCCATATAGTCCTGATATATGTATTGGAAGGGGTTTAAGCCTTGAATGCCCATGTGTAATGCTCCCAATAGTAAATAAAGCCCCGATAAAGTTATAAGATGTCAGTTCAATGTAAGTCCAAAGTTTAAAGGCTTAGAGCCAAAAATTCTTTCGATAGGCTTAGTGGGCCATAACCCACAGGCCTCAAGATTGATTTGTTAAGGAAAAGGGATTTTGGTTAACCCTAAAAATCTCATTTCCATCATTTTGGAACCAATTGAGCACACCTTGCTTTAGGTTGCTACAAATCTTCTCACCTACAGCTATCGTTCTTTGTACGATAGTAGGACCATAACTCCCCAGCTCTATTAACTGTACCTCCTACTCTTCTTCTTTCTCTTTGGAATCCTTCTTTAATCTTGTACGCAAAATCTTCTTCTGCTCTGATACCAAATGATGGAAATGAGATTTTGGGGGGTAACCAAAATCCCTTTTCCTTAACAAATCAATCTTGAGGCTTGGGGGTTATGGCCCACTAAGCCTATCGGAAGCGTTTTAGGCTTTAAGCCTTTAAACCATGGACTTACACTAGACTGGCACCTTATAACTTTGTCAGGGCTTTATTTACTATCAGGAGCATTACACATGGGCGTTCGAGCCTTAAACCCCAGCCAAAACATCTATCAGGACTATACGGGATAACAAAGAAACCTTGCCCTGAAACCTTTGTTCGGATTTCATATACTATAAATCTGCACCTATCTCTATGTTAGTTCCACACCTTTATCACTCCACAACATTGTCTCAATGCCGACCTCTGATTACACAATACCTCCAATCGTCGATTGACGCATATCAACGATATCGCTCATCGGTGTATCGGCCATCGCTAATGCCACTATTCAAGTACTTTGGCCTCTGAAATCTGTGATCGTCGATCGCATCAGGGCTGTCGATCTGGGCTCCGGATTCGACGATTGCTGATTCATCGACCATCTCAATCACAATTCCTCAACAACCAGTTTCAATATTGTTCCAAGGGACTTTCGCCAATGCGATATAAAGGTCCTGCCATGCGACTTGACCCTGACGATTGATCTTCCAGATCTAACGGTTAGTATGTATTGTTGCATCTATTCTTCCTTTGCTCTATTCTCATTTGTTTTTTATGGATTTATGTTAAAGATCAGTTCTGCCATACACTGTTAACACATGATAGCTCCACATATAACGGTATTTCCCTGGGATCACCATCGATCCTATTGTGGTCGATGGTCGATCAACACATTCTCAATCTGGGAATTAAATCCTTGACACACACATATAAACGTTGGCTTCCAAGCCATTAACACACATACATATATGAAATACCTATAGCGGACAATCAACACTAAAACACACATGTATTAGATTAACACAACATAGTTATAATTTTTAAGGCATTTTAGCCTGAGTAGCAGTTCTCCTCTCGACTACATCTTGTGTATCTACTGCCCTATATCCCTCTTGAATGTGCAGGTTCATTTATATAAGAAGTGTTGGATCGGATCACGGAAGGATCCGATCAATTTCTCCATGATTTCCTCTTACAAAAGCCCTAAAGCTCTTAGTACATGCATGCATGACAGTTTACAATAATAAAAAGTCTTTGAGAGACTTATCCATTACATCTTTAAATATGTTTTAAAATAGATTTTTCCCTACTTTGCTCCCTTGGTCCACATCCTCCTCTTCTCTTCGCTTTGCATTCCTCCCTTTGACTAAGGGTGCTGGATGCTCCTGCATCAGGAGGTCTCCACGCAAAGATCTTTGTATAGATAAAGTAACTCGAGGAAAAGTCATGATGTTTGTTTTAGGGGCTTGTTGGGCATGGGATCCCCCAAAGACAAGTCTTAGGGCTTAAAGCCCAAGTTTTGATTAATTCCATTGTAAATGCTCTACGATTTGCGTGGAGCGTGAAGTTGTAATGGAGTCATAGGGTTGTCCGCCCTTACTTTTGTAAATGTAGTATCGGCTTGAGAGATATACCGACGGTTCATGGAGCATCGCATTATATACATAGAGGAGGGCTCTAAGTGTAAAAGAAACAATAAGGATAGAAGGAAAGAAATCCATGAAGCATTGAGTTGAACTGTAGAGTTGTGTCTTTCGGTTGTAAAGTAGGAGAAGGATCTGCAGCTAAGTGTGAAGAGGCCTAGTAGTCCACAGCTAAGTGCGCAAACCCCTACAGCTGAGTGCATAGGGCTGGTTGAGTGTAATTGTTGGAAGCATTAATAAGGAGAAGTTTTACCATATTTCTCTGTATCTTTTCCTATTTATGCATTGAAGTATACTGGGTATGAATTGCATGTTTACTGTTTATTTACTGCACAAACTTATATAAATGTGTTGAGTAAGTGAATATAATATAAGGTATCCTTTTATGTGAAGATAACTAACTGTTATAAGAAGTTAAGTAAGATCCATGGTGTGACTTGAGGAAATAGTGCAGATCGCTACTCCAACAGCACGAAAGCCACACAACCCCTGGTTAGGGTTGCACGAAGGCGAATATAACAGGGTGTGAAGGCCCCATAGGTCAGGGAAGTGTGTGAAGTAACCTGGGCAAAGGTATTCATAGTTGGACTAAATCAACCCCTCATACATCTCAAGGGTGTGGAAACTTGGTTCCAAAATCCACAAATACTACTTCAGGTGAGACCTCAGTCCACCCTCTGCAGACTGTTGCTGAAAGTGCCAATAGTACAGGGATTTATTTGGCTAATTAATCTTCGAACCTGGGTCAGGCCCCAACAAGCTAACATATATTATTATCTAGTCTTTAGTTCAACTCTTTATCCTTATTTCTGAAGGTGTAATTTCCTCCAATCGTTGGTTTCTTTGGGTTTACAATTTCTTGTATCTATCTTCCATTATATTTAGCTTTATCTCCAAACATAATATTATATTTTCTAACAATATGAATTTGGTTTGAATTATGGTAACTAACTCTATTTTATGTTTCATTTCTCTTTCTAAGGTTACTTTGATCAGCTTCCCCTTGCTAGGTTGAGGTTTTGACATATCTAACAAATTACTCATAATTTGTTTACAAATAAAAATAAAAAGAAAAATAAAAATGAAGAAGAAAATTGACTAATTTGTTCACAAATAAAAGTGAAAATAAAAAGGAGGAAGGAACAAAATAGATAAAGGAACTTATGCCCCTTGTTTATGAGTAATTTTGGGAATCCAACATAGGATAAAAATATCCACCACATAGTCAAATAATTGAACATCCACCGTAGATAAAATGATATCCACTATAGAATATTAGGAACATCCACCACAATGTAAAAAAATTCCATGATTGAATATTGCCAACATGCACCTCAGAGTAAAATCATTCACATTAAAATATAATAATATGTAATCGTCTTAGTAGTAAATGCAAGAATTTGTCCAATTTTTAGGGTGGACACTCCACCCATCCTCACGTACCAAAAGAAGAAGAATGATTAGAGAAGGGTGCAGCTAGGTTTATATAGATGGGAGGTTAGACAACAAGAACATTAGACATGTAATCTCATTGGTCAAGTTGGTGACTAGAAATGGTTGGAATGTCCACCCAAAACTTTGGACAAATTCTTTTAATATCTCCAAAAAAACATTTACCACTATGGTTTAGAGTGTAATCATCTTAGTTATAAAATAAATTTAATCTTACACTTTTTAAATAATATTGTAATAATGATTTTATAAACAAATTTTCATACAAAATATTTCATTTTTCTTAATTTAAAATTATTTATTTTTAAAAAGTAATTTTTTTCCCTTTTATTATTTTTATTAAAAACTATATTTTATGCTTAAATAATATTACATATTGTAGAAGAAAGTCTTTCGGATTAATCACATGGTTAGGATTTGGTCAATGTTTCAAACCTTGTCCTAAGGATGAACCACATTAGTTGGTTGTCGACCAAATCCTAACTATGTGATTAATACAAAAGACTTTCTTCTACATTATGGATCGCAAAAGTCTTAGATCTAACAATATTACTTATTACACATATTAACTAAAATTTGTAACTATATTTAATATTCTCTTACATGGATTTCAATTTTATAAAAAATTATAAATATAAAAACTACAACTATAATTTAATGATTTAGGTTTAATATTTTTTTGTTTCGAATAGAAATTATGAAACATCAAGTACACTTGATGTATAATTATTTCTGAACATTTGATTTATTATAATCTTATACTCCAGAAGCAGGTTACTAATTAATTAATATTCATATTATTATTTAATAATATTTAATTAAAAAAATATTATTATTGTTTAATGATAATTAACAATTATTATTGTTATTATTATAACTTAAAACAAAATAAAATAAAAATATTTTTATTTTTTCTAAAAACAATATTAAAATTTATTTATTTTTTAATAAAATAAGTATTTATTTATTTACATTTTATAAAAAATGAATAATAAAATATTATTATTGTTATTTTTATTATATATTTATCAACGATTTATGTCATAGATAGAAATAAAGCCTTATACGTATCTCAACCACATTTACTAAAATAAATATTGTTATTAAGATTATTATTCTTAATTAAAATTACTAATATTATTATTAAATATTTAAATTATATTAAATAATTTAAAATTAAATAATATTAAATAAAACATTATAGAGTAACTTAATATTATTTTAACATATAATATAATATTAGTATAATAATGACATATTTTAATATACAATATAATATTAATATAATAATCACAAATATATAAATATATAAGAATGTGATTCTTATTATTTATATAGTTATTAATAATCATAAATAGTTTATCTTTAAAAAATGCACATAATAATTATTAATGTGGTTGATATACACATATCTTTTTATATTTATATCAATCACATTAGAAAATGTGGTTGTATACATGATTCATATATTGTAACAAATCCACCTATTTAAACATTATATATATATATATATATATATAAAACTTAATATAAGTCACCCCAAAAATACACATTTTCGTTAAAAACATTGTCATTACTAAACTACTATGAATAACTTATAAACACCAATGACAACATCTATTGTCATACCCATACGGAAGATAAAGGAATGGGTTTTAGATACTATGAATATTTTGTTTGATGATTGTGGCGGAATTTGGTTGTACGTGACATTGATTTCAATTAAAATAAAATCATGTGTATTTAAATGTTTTAGTACATTGTTGGCCTATGCACTAAATGAAAACAGGGCATAGCCTCGATTCCCACCATAGGAGCACATGCACAATTACTGCTCTTGTTGTCCTGGTCTAGTTGGCTACCTGAAGGTCACCAATTTGTCTACATCCAAACTTTATTCTAGGGATCAGGTTCCTCCATCAATCCATAAAAAGGGTGGAGGAATGAATGGTAATGTGCCATAAAATAAAAATGTGAGTGACAGGGGTCTCTTTGTGATCCTCCTTTGCTCTTTGATGGTCCTTCTTGTTGACGTACAAATGGAAATTTCATGAAAATGGAGAGTATGCTCTCTTTATTTTTTTTTCAAGAATGAAATGGGATGGATGAACGATGAATAGATAGTGAATATGAAGTGAATGGAGGGCTTGGAGTGTTGTGGTGACCTTTTCCTTTGCAAAAATTTATTCTTTTAACCATTGTCCTCTTTCCTTGAAATCATCACCCTTCATAATTTGACTTTTTAACATTGCATGAGTGAAGGAGTGAGTTTCAATTAACTAGCTGAAGGCAACTGAGACTGCTGACGAATCCTTATCTTATAAATCTCATCTCTCATGCATTGACAACAAATTTCTTACTATAATATGCTCAAGAGAAGAGGTCAAGAATATTGCATACATGTACCTACCTGATTGTTGTTGGAGAGACACGCATGTTGCTGCTGAGTTGATGTTGATGTGCAGGTGTTGGATGGTGATGCTGATGATCCTAATTCTACTGCTAAGCTCTGGAGGAGCTTCTTTGACCTCTGGATCTCCTTTAAAACTGCTCATTGCCAATCTTGTAGGTGTTGTTCTATATCCTGTAGGTTTACAAGACATCGACTTCTTTTGTCCATATCTCTCAAATGGTAGACTGGATTGAGCTAAAACTTTTTGAGCATGTTTCCATCATCATTATACACCTCCCTATAGAAAAATTTTAGTCAATGGATGCATGAGTCTCGAGAAAAACTAAAAATGGCTGAAGGCGATTGAAGTTGATATCTTGGAAACCGTGCATTGAAATTTGCTGAAATTTCTTGGGCATGTTACCACCATCGTTATGCATCTCCCCATAAAACAACATTTTATATGGATGCACGGATATTGAGAAAATGGAAAAATGGATGAAGATGATGGAGGCCAATTTCATGGAAACTATGCACTAGAATTTGCTGAAACTGATTGAGCATGTTACCATCATCCATATGCATATCCCCCTAAAACATATTGGCAAATGGATGCCTGGTTTTCAAGTTATATCAATTTTTTTTTTTTCTCTATGTATTTTTGTATCTTATAGTAAAACAAATCATTTTGTTGTTTCTTAGGACAACAAGCAAACTGAATAGTAGAAGCTTGAGAATGATCGGTGGATGGTTAAAATAGATGAGGGTGATGGACTGGCATGGCCTTGGCCTTGTTGGAGTATTTGAGCAAAGGAGGAGAAAGTCAAAATTTGACTTCTTTAATCCATGCTTGACCAATTTTCCTTTTGGTACCAACTTTTTCTTGTTGCTTGTGGATGTTGGAGAGTACATGCATTTATCAAAGAGATGCATGGAGCAAGGATTTTTTTTTTCTATCTCTTTTCTTCTAGGCCTACTAGCCGCTTCAATGAGGTTTTCAACTAGTAGGTCTCCCTAGGTGCCTCAAAGGAGGTTTTCACCTAGGATATTTTTCTTTTTTCTCTTTTCTTTTACTTTTTTCCCAACCCATTGACCGACTCATGGAGTTTTTCAATCAATGAGCCAATCTGAGGCGCCTCAAAGGAGGTTTTCACCTGAAATTTTTAGTTGTTTCTCCTATTTTTCATTTTTTTCTACCCTACCCTACTTGAAAAATGAAATCACTTTCAAGTATAAGAATAATTCCAATGGAGCCATGTGCATATCAAGATGATAAAAAAACTGATGTGTAGGCTTGAGATGTATGCTTTGACATTTACCTGAATTTAATAGATCAAATGATGTGACTTTGATGATATCAAGCACAATTGAAGAAAAGGGTATTGTTGCAACTTAATGACTGTTTGGAACCATATTTCAATATAGTTGTGATGCTCCTAGTCCACTTGCTGATTTGGATCATTCTTCATGTCTTCTTCTAGAGTGACCTTCAAATCTTCCTCTTTTTGTTGATTTTTCTCTTGAACACATGGAGGATTTGATGGTAGCAATGAGGGAGTTCTCTCGATCTCTAATTTTGATGTCTTCTCTTCATCGATCGTAGCCCATGGTTCTGTGGTCTTCTTATTTGACTCTTCTTCTTTTCGATGTGGTCCTTCAATGATATCAAGATGATCTCTTTTTTGCAAGACTCTTCTTTAGCTATGGTGAATACCATTCATCTCAAGAGGAGATGTTTGTAAGTGTTGTACCTCAACATTGTAAGTGGGTTGAGCTACTTCAATGTGTGGATTTGGGAATGGTGGTACAGGTAGTTAAGCGAGAGTGTATATTTGAGATGGATGTGGATGGGGTTGTGGTTGTGGTGGAGTTGAATGGCAAGGATAAAATGGAGTTTGGTATTGAGGATATTGAAGAATATATTGAGGATATTGTGGATGGCTCATATAAGTTCCTTTCCAACTTTGTTTCCAATATTGGTTTTGGGTTTGAGATGGCCATTGTTACCAAGGAAAAGGTGTGTTCCAATTACTTTGAGGTGGTTGTGCATAAGCTTGAAATTGTGAATGCTCTTGCATCATGTCAGGCTAAATAGGTTGCCATGGTCCTCTGAGCGACAAAACATTGATGCATTGGAAATTGACTTGCTCAGTTGTCCTCCTGGTGAAATTCCTTCAACCTTGGTAATGAGGAGAAACATTCAACATCATGTGATTCTGCTTGGACAAAACAAACATCTTCTTTTTTCTCATTTTGTATTCTTAACATTTCTACTTGTTTGGTTAGATTGCTAAGAATTTCTGTTTTAAAGTCATCAAACAAATTTCCAAATTTAGCTTGACTTACTGATCTTCATGCTGATTCACCTACTCTTGCTTTTCCTCTTGATATGTGTTTGCATGTTTCCCAAATTTCCTCAAATGATAATTGATATACATCACCTCTACTCATGAGATTAAGGAGATCAATCCACTCATCCATAATTGTTCTAAGTAAGAGGGTTTTTAGTGTGCTAGATCCTAAATGATGTAGTTTTTCCCTCTTAACATTATACATGAACCTCTCTATTAGGTCCTATAGACTCTCATATTCTCTTTGATTCGTTCAAAATATTTATTCTTTAAGATCATGATCTTTATATTTTTCTAGGAATATATTTTCATAGCATTCCATGATCTTATTGAATTAATTCCTAAACTCATGAACCATTAAAGATCTTTATTCTTCAATTTTTACAGAAACATTCTCAATTTTTGAGCCTTTTATAAGTAACCATAAGATCTACAAACAATCTCAAATTCGAAGACAAAGGTTTCCAAAACCTCTAACCATAGACCATGAAATTTTGGAAGAAAAGATGGAGGGATGTTCTTCATGTGCACACTTCGATAAGGATCTTGAATGAGAAATCTGATAGGATCTTCCTCATTGTCATCATTTCCATCAATTTCTTCTACATTCTTCACCATCTTCTTCTTCTACCTACAAAAGTGAATGGTGATACGGCTCTTACTGCACCATGTGATCAAATGGAGGGGGGTTGGTGTTGAAGAATTTTGTTTTTGTTTTTATGATTAAATGAAAACTATAATGCAATGCAATTTTCTACTTTTGAAATTAAATATGCCTAATGAAAATATTTTTTTTTTTAAATTAAAAATAAATAAATCAACTAGGGAAGAAAACAATGCATACTTTTACACCTCCTCGGAAATGGCACCAAAAAGTGATGAGCCTTGGTATTGAAACAAGAATGTTGCAACTCCCAAGGCTACTAACTTTAATTATCAACCCAGGGTTCATACAAACTGAAGAGGTGTTTGCACTATATGTGTGGCATACAATGAGTCGTTCCTTTCCTATCATGTTGTAATGGAGTGCATGTAATGAAGTCAAATCCTAAACTAATAGCAAAAATGAAATGTTTGGAATAGAACCTTAGCCTATTGCAAGAAAGAAAGTACAAGGAAAGAGACAAAAATTCAGTGCTAAATCACACATTTCCTAATTAACTACCAAGAAACTATGCTAAATTGTCATGAACCAAATGCTACTATATAAGCATGGAAGTAAGAAGTATCAAACATCACTAATGTGCAAGTAAATGGACTGAAGTAAATTTGTTTTTGTCTTTTCTACTTTTCATGCAAAATCAAGTATGCAAAGTAATTTCCTTTGACGATGTGGCAGGAAAATTAAGGATGTTGGAGGTTGGATGGAACAGTTAGGAGATGGTTGGATGGTGTGGGAGGCCCTTGGGAGGCTTTTGGTGACTTAGTAGAGGTTTTCTCTCAATTTGGCCTCAAAACAGGCCATTTTAGGAAAACCTGTAGGATTTACTAGAAACCTATAGGATGATCCTATAGGAATTATAGTGAACCTACAGGATACAACTGAGAGAAAAATGTGAGGTGTTGGAGGCAATTGGAGGCCTAGGAAAGGTGTGTGATGGGTGGAATGGAGTGGGAAAATTCCTAGGATCACTCAGAACTTGAAACCAAAGTCGAGAGATGGATGGATTCACTCAAAAAGCTTGGAGAAGTTTCCTTTGTGAAATGATGAAATTGGTGAGGGTTTAATGACTAAGAAAATCAAAGCCAAATTGGATGGGGCAAATTTTTTAATTAATTAGGATTTCTTAGGTCCCTATTCCAAGTGGAATCACTCAGAAGGACCTATGTTAACCCATGCAAAAGAAAATAAGAAAAACATTACTAGTCGAAAATCTAGAAATTTGAGAACTAGTGAGTTAGTAAATCTAAGAAATGCCTAACCAAATCAAGTGAAAATGCAATGGGGTAATTTTTGTTATGAACTAGAATGTTTTTGTGATCTAATTCAAGTGGAATCAACTTGATTGAAGCTTCTCAGGATGCTCTAAAAATAGCAGAAACTTACTATTCTTTGCTAAAAATGAGGTCCAACAATCAAGATTTGGGAATAAGGAAACTAATCCAAGAAACTCAATGATTATTATGAACTTCCAAAGCTTTTCCAAGGATGAAATAATTCTTGTTATCCTATTAAATGACTTACATCAACCATTTAACTCAATCCTACAACAAGAAATCACTAATTCTAAATGCAGAAATAGAAAGGAATAAAAAATAGAGATGCATGTGAATAAGAAATGAAAAGAGAGAAAGAAAATGATACAAAGGGATCTAAGGATCCTAGGATGGCCAAGCCAAAGGAAACTCAGAGGCCTAATGAGGAGAACAAGGTTTAGATGCTGAACATGACACCAATCTTCATTATTTTCATCAATAGAATTACATCCATGCAAGAAAATACAATGGAGCTGCAAGAATACCAGCTCTCTCCACATTAATACTAATGAAAATATATCTAGAGGAAAATTTGACTTGGTACTTATACAAAATTATTAGGATCATTCCCCATGAATGGAGGAAGCTTTCCCCACCAAAATCTATTGATTAGTGTATCTAGTCCCCAATACTAGGAATTTGCATTAAATGGCAGCGAACACTTTCCTAGATTTTCTCAATCATTCCCTAGAGGAAAATTTGACTTGGTACTTATAAAAAATGATTAAGAGTCATTCCCCATGGATGGAGGAATTTTTCCCCACTGAAATCCCTTGATTAGTGGATCTGATCCCTTGATTAGTGGAACACATTCCTAGATTTTCTCAATCATTGGAGTTCCACAATTTGTGCCATAATTCCATAATATGATGTTGACTTATTATTTATTATTGATCCTCCAGTAGTAGGGGAAAAGTCTCTAAATTATCTCCTCCTGCAACTCTTCATAATCTGCCCAATATTCTCGTACTATTCCATAAAAAATAAATAATATTAGGCACAAATATTCAACTATTCATAAACCTTCATAATTAATATATTAAAGTTAAAAATAAATTATCAAATGCAAAAAGAGAGATTTAATGTGCTAAAGGATGGTCATAGGCCTTAATTTATGCTTAATTTAGAGACCCATCACATTTCTAGTCCATAGTGCTACCACTGCACTTTAACCTGGGTGATAACTCGTCTCCGCAGCGTTACTTCTCTCCGATCTAGTATAACCAAAGGTTTGACCAAGAACTCGCCTTCTGGTTCGACCTCAACATAGTAACAAAAGGCGTTAAGTAGTTAACCAATTTATTTAACACACACACACACACACACACACACACACACACACACACACACACAGATATATATATATATATATATATATATATATATATATACATTACCGAAATATCTTCCATTTGATTATGTGGTTAGTGTCATACACATATTTCTTATGTAGAGAAACATGAAAGACATTGTGTACATGAATGTGACTAGGTATGGCAAGTTGGTAAGCCACCGGTCCGATTCGAGCCAGGATTTGAAATGGCTCGCAATATCGGGGTGCTAATTTAGCACACCCGGCCCATTGTAAGGTGCTTTTTTGGCTCGCACTTGAATGTAGACATGATCTCATATTTGGAATGCTCAGAAACTCCTCTTCCAATCGGAAAAGTTCTTCTACCAGTCCTGAGTAGCCTTTAAATTAATCCGTACCTTTTTCACCATTTCCTCCATCTACATGTCTAGCCCTAGTAACAGCTTATCCTCAGGCCCACTCGAACTTAAAGGTGTCCTGCACTGGTGTCCATATAAAACCTCAAAGGGACTCATCTGAAGGGATGCATGGTACACATTGTTATAGGCAAACTCCTCTAGGTGTAAATAATCTTCCCATTTAGTGGGCTGCTTCATTACAGATGTTCGTAGCATGTCTTCAACAACTCAATTCACTTGCTCAGTCTATTGATCTGTTTGCAAATGGTATGATGTACTGAAGTGCAGTTGTGTGCCTAATCCTTCAAAGAGGGCTTTCCAGAAGGCTGATGTAAATTTTACATCTCGATCATAAATAATCATCTTAGGGATTCCATGCAGTTTAAAAATGTTATGCATAAAAATATTAGCAATTTGGATTGCTCTATATGTTGATTGAATAGGTATGAAATGAGCAGATTTAATCAATTTGTCCACCACCACCATGATGGAGTCATTTGTCTTTCTTGATTTAGGTAGCTCGATAATGAAGTCAATAAATATTGTTTCCCATTTCCATTCTGGGATAGGCAAAGGGTGAAGTAACCCTACTAGATGTTCATGCTCAACATTCACTTGTTGGCACTCCAAGCATTTGGCTAAGTATTCTACCACCTCATTCTTCATACCAAGACAGAAAAATTCCTTTCGTAGGGCAGAAATAATTTTTTGATATCTGGGATGGCTTGCATAAGGGATCTTATGGAATTCATCAAAAATTAGATTTTTAAGTTGTTGTTGGGTACGCAAGTATATCCTTTTCCTATAAATCAACAATTTTTCTACATTTATTTCATAACCCAATCGTTATTCATGGCTATTAGGAATTTTTTCTTACTTCCATAAATGCTTATAGGTTGAATCCTGCATGGATGATTCTTGAATCTGCTAAAAAAAGGTAGTTCATGATTCACTAAAACAAATTTGATATAAACAGTTTACCTTCCGGCTTAAAGCATCTACCACCCAGTTTTATTTTCCTTTTAAATGCTTGATTTCAAAATCAAATTCACTCAGGAAATCTTCCCAACAAGCTTGGCTTGCCTTAATTGCAGAGGTTTCTGAACACCTTGAATTTACTGTCTCTCTCCTACCTCATCTCGGTAGCTAATAGTGTTTTTTTTACAATTTATTAGGGACCATTTCTTTTCTAACCAGTCCATGCCTATCATAATGTCATATGACCCTAGGGGTAACACATTCAAATCAGCTATAATAGGTTGACCATCTAAATTTAAAGGGTAGTTACTTACTTTAACAAAACTCTTGTTTTTGCCCCTGTGGCTAGCTATACTAACCATGGGTTTTCAAATTTAACAACCTGTAATTTACATCATTCCACTACACTTGGGCTAATGTAACTTAGGTCTAGTAAAAAATAGTACCTTCAAATTCAACCATAGTTGGTTGAAACTATGCCTGATGATCTGCAAGAGCTGCGTTGACCTTAGGGATGCTTCTTCCCACTTCCCCCATAGTGGATGCTTCCTGAATTTGTGAGATATGATCTGCTCCTCTACAGTGAGGACAATTTTTGACATAATGCGGGCCTCCACATCCCCAACACTGTATAGTTAGTCTGTTAATTAATTCTGCTTCATTTTTGCCAGTTTGTTCATTTTTCTTGGTTTCTCTTGGTACCTTAAATCTGGGCTTATTCACATTTCAGTTACCTTGACCTTTACATAATCCTTTGTTGTTGGTGCCCTTATTCCCCTTCTGGCTGGGAATAAACTTATTTCCTTTCTTATCTGCCCTGTAGAAATTTTGCAAATTCTTTACAAATCTCGCTCTAAGACCATGTAGAAAATCTGGCTATATATTAACCTGATAATACAATATAAACAAAGCAAAATACTATAATCTACTTCTACTATCGATTTGTGGAAGCTTAAGATTGAGCAAGATTGAGCTGAACACATATAACCAAAAAAAGATTCAATTCACAATACACATGAAAATACTTTGGGGAAGGCCTCAGCTAAAAACCCCACTATCTATATTATCATACAAGGTGGAAATACATCAGAATTATACAAAGCCTTAGCTCTCACAGCTAGCCAGATCTCAGTACAATCCTCACAGATGCTCATAGGCAATCATGGCTTCTCACGAGCCTTCTCCTTTGCCCTTCAAGCTCCTATTTCCTTTGCACTATTCCTCTGGGATGATCTTCTCCAACCAAGTGGAAAACTGATCTCACACACTGATCTCACACCTTGTACGGACTGTGCAATCCTCAAGGAACCTTACCTTGACTACATGCATGAGTTTCCTTTATAGGAAAGCACATGTGCAACTGATAGTACACTATCCTTGACATTTAGCTGAACTCGGTCTTTCTAAAAATAGATATGAATGGGTTTTTGATGAGGGAATCTTCAGTTATCTGGAGTACACTAGTTGAGTGCATGAATGTAGAAAGAGTTCTAACTTGAATTTCTTCACCTAATTAATCTATAATGAATTAATTATTTATTTCCAAGTAGCTGGTGAGACTAAATTCGATTTTAATTCACAATTTTAATTGAAGGACAAATTAAAATTGGAATTTCTGGATTCTATTTTTATCATTTCTTGTTGCTATTTTCAACACTCCCTCTCAACAAGAAATGAATTCAACTCGATCCCGATCATGAACCTTTGGAATGTTATGCATGTAACACTTCTCTCTAGTGTTGTTGCTCCAACAACTCTAGAAATAAAAAACATCCAACCTGAATCAGTCTGATGCATCTGTCATCAAATTCTTTGATTGTTATTGCCTCTATCAACTGAAAACTTTGTGCTTCTGTTGACTCTCCCTTTCTACACTGTTGTCAATCCTCTTTGCACTCTTTGGTATCTGACTACTCTAGCCTCTATCACTTTGATCTCTGAATACATCAATCCCATTGATTCCTCTCACTACTATGTACTTTGTGCTCTCGTAGCAAGGTACGATCCATGAGATAAAACCTCTCAATGGACCTTGCCCAATTTCGGCGTTCATGGGACTATCACTTCACATCACCCCACCTCAGAACTGGAGGTATGGCTGCATGTGATTCCTTTTCCCACTTGGATCAAAGTTCACCCCTAATGGAGGTATTTGCATGAGTGGATCTCTTCACTCGGTCTCCTCTCCAATTGTGGCTCCTCCACAATTGTTGATACTTCTTCTGGGGCTGCATGTTGAGAGGTTATTTACTCTCTCTCTCAACCACCAAGTGTGTAGTATTTTCCTTGCCCCTCAAGGCTTTTCATGAATCTTGAACCTCAAGAGCATACAAGTTCTTAACTCCTGAACTGATCTGTTTCACCTGTCTCGTGGTGATGTGTCTAAGGAAAACCTTTCCCTTACAAAAAAATCACGTTGTAGCCTTTGTCCTCTAACATCGCGATTGATACCAAGTTATCCTTCAATCCAAGCACATACTTCACATCTGTCAAGGTGATAGGAGCTCCATGCTCCCTATGAAAAGCAACCATGCCCACTCCTGAAACACTATACTTTTCGTTGTCACCCATCTCTATGCGCATCTTGAGGTCTTTCTCCTCCAAGGCACTAAATAAACTTTTATCGCCGGTCATGTGGAATGAAGCTCCACTATCAAGGTACGAGACACAACCCATCATTGATGACACCATGCATGCGATGAGGTTAAATTCCATTTCGAACTGAGAGGCTAATGCCTCACCTTCTGATCCTTCTGAGGATCCCTTCTTGGAATTCTTTGATGGGAAATTAATCACATAATGACCCATCTCGTGAGAATTAAAGCATCTCACTTTATACTTGTCACACTCCTTCCCTCCATGAGAAGAATTCGATTTGGAATGGGATGCCTTCCCCTTCCATTTCCTTACCTCACTTGCTAAGACTAGATTTTCTTCATCATCATCCTTGCATGAAGAACCATCTCGTGAGCTTGTCTTGATCTCCTCCTGCATGATATCTGACCATAGTTGTTCCCAATCCAACAGTTTCTCCCTTCCATTCACATAGCACTGGTAGCTATTCCAGCTCTTTGGAAGGCCAAGGAGAGAAAGGCTCACGATATCATCATCGGCAGTAGTTATTCCCACACTGCTAAGCTCATCTCTGCAGATGGTGAGCTTGTTCAGATATGCGGAAATAGTATTTCCCTTCTCCATATTGATTCTTCGAATCTGAGTGCCAATTTCCTCTAGTCGCTACTGTTCTAGTAGAGGTCCTTCACTGTCTTCCACATTGAAAATGGAGTATGCTTCCCATGGAGACTTGAGAGAATATGGTCTCAAACTCCCTCAAGGGTGATTTGTCTCACCTTCGTCACACCCCTTTTCCAATTAGCAAACTGTTGTGCATTAGTTGAAGTTGGCTTTGGGATTCTTTATCAATGAAATCCTTTAAGCCATTGTCTTCTAATACAACCTCCATGCTATCTTTCGATGCTATGTAATTCAAGCTGCCTTCCAAGGCATACTCGAGTCTCGAGCCATAGAACGCCATTGGCCAACCTTGAAGCATGATGAGAATTTGATTTTCACCTACAACCCCAAACTTCAAACATCGAATTCTCTTCTCTATATACCGTTCACAGATCTGATAAATTTCACTCTGATACCATGTAGAAATTCTGCAAATTCTTTACAAATCTCGTTGTAAGACCATGTAGGAAATTAGACTATAGATTAACCCGATAATGCAATATAACAAAAGAAAAATACTATTCTACTTCTATTATCAATTTGTAGAAGCTTAAAGATTGAGCAAGATCGAGTTGAACGGATATAACCAGAAGAAGAATCAATGCAAAATACACATGAAAATACTTTGGGGAAAGCCTCAGCTAAAAACCCCACTATCTGTATTATCATACAAGGTGGAAATACATCAAAATTATATAAAGCCTTAGCTCTCACAGCTAGTCAGCTCTAAGTACAATCCTCACAGAAGCTCACAGGAAATCCTGGCTTCTCACAAGCCTTCTCCTCTGCCCTCCAAGCTCCTATTTCCTTGCATTGTTCCTCTGGGATGATCTTCTCCAACCAAGTGGAAAATTGATCTCACACACTGATCTCACACCCTGTATGAACTACACAATCCTCAAGGAAACTTACCTTGACTGCATGCATGAGTTTCCTTTATAGGAAAACACATGCAACTGATAGTACATTGTCCTTGACATTTAGCTCGACTGGGTCTTTCTCAACATAGACACGCATGAGTTTCTGATGAGGGAATCTTTAGTTATATGGAGTACATTAGTTGAGTGCATGACTGCAAAAATATTTCTAATTTGAATTTCTCCAACTAATTAATGCATAATGAATTAGTTAATTATTTCCAAGTAGCTGGTGAGACTAAATTCGATTTTAATTCAATGACAAATTAAAATTGGAATTTTTGGATTCTATTTCTATCATTTCTTGTTGCTATTTTCAACATGACCACCTTTTACTTATATCACCATTTGGTTTATTTTACTACTAACATATTCGTGCTTTTTGAATGACTTCGTCCATGGTTTTTGGGTTGTCAAATTCCAGCCGTTCTCTCATGAACAACGGAAGTCTGCTGACGAACTACTTACTTTGGCTTTTTCTTCATGAATATAAGGAACGTATCGCAATAATGATGTAAATTTTGTTATAAATTCATCCATGGTCATTTGGCCCAAGCAGAGATCATGGAACTCTTTTTCCTTCTCATCATAAAATCTCTCAGTTAAATATTTTTCTTTAAAGAATTTCTAGAATTTCTCCCAGGTTATGTTTTACTCATTGACCCCATGGAATGCTTTTAGTTCCTCCCACCACAATGTAGCTTTTCCTTGAAGCTAGAAAATGGCCAAACGAGCCTTAAAACTGTAATCATACTCGTACAGATGGAAATACTTGTTCATATTAATTAACCATGCTTCCACAGCCTATTCTTTCTCTCCATTAAAGAGAGGAGGCTAGATTTTATGAAACTCCCCTTGAAGTTCAATTTTATGTTTCTTATGCGTCTTATGATTGGACACATTTCCTAATTCTTCCTCTTGGTTTTCCTCTCCTTCTTTCGTTTCCATATTTTCAGTTTGGAACTCTTTTCCCCAATTTGTGTTGTTGTGCTCCAGACTGGGGACTAGTGTCTGATGATTTTTTGTCTATCCGAGAGGCTTTTTACAATCTTTTTTTGTTCCTACATCAATCTTTCATTGTCTACCTAGAGTCAGGCCATCTCACCCTTCAATTCTTGGACAATTGTCTGGATGTCTACGTTGAGATTTTGTGTATCATCGCCCAGCTGCACCTAAACCTATGTACTACCTTCCTGAAATAATGTTGGTCTCATTCCTAATATGGAATCGTGTGGTAGATTCCCAGCTCGCCTCATGCTGACTATTTGTTGCCTCTTACGTGCACAATACTGATTTTGTTATTCCTTATTCTAGAGGCCTCAGTTTTGGAACCTGAGCACTCTAATACCATATGTAACACATCCATCTATTTAAACATTATATATATATATATATATATATATATATATATATATATATATATATATATATATATATATATATATATATATATATATGTATATATATATATATATATATATATATATATATATATATATATATATATATATAACTTAATATAAGTCACCCCAAAAATACACATTTTCATTAAAAACATTGTCATTATTAAACTACTATGAATAACTTATAAGCACCAATGACAACCTCTATTGCCATACCCATACGAAAGATAAAGGAATGGATTTTAGATACTATGAATATTTTGTTTGATGATTGTGGCAGAATTTGGTTGTACGCGACATTGATTTCAATTAAAATACAATCATGTGTATTTAAATGTTTTAGTACATTGCTAGCCTGTGCACTAAATGAAAACAAGCCATAGCCTTGATTCTCGCCATAGGAGTGCATGCGCAATTACTACTCTGGCTGTCTTGGTCTAGGTGGTTGCCTGAAGGTCACCAATCTATCCACATCCAAACTTTATTCTCAGGATCAGGCTCCTCCATCGACGATTCACCATGGCTTGTTGGATCGGATGGCCCTCGAGATGTTTGTCCTTCATTTCCCAGTGGTGTGGTTTCATTTTGTCATTGTTTCATTCCAGAAATTTCGAGGGGTTGTGGCTCTACTCTGGTTTTCAGTGTTTCTTTCCGCCCACAGACTTGGTTTATTGGACTGTTTGCTCCATGTACGAGCAACTTGGTGATACTCTGATGGTTTTGAAGCTGCTTCGACACCCTAGGACTCAATCTATGGAGGCAGGGTTTGCAAAAATCTTTTCCAAAGGTAAGATCTTAAGGTTTTTCTTGCACATTCGCCTTTGTTTATCTGAGTTAGAATTATTACAGTCTTTGTTTTCTTATGCATACTCCTAACTCAAACTTCTCTGCTATGGTGTAAGGTTTGGTTCCCAGAACAGGAGTTTTGGCTTGGCGCTGTGGAAAAACCCTCCTACCAGCTTCATCATTCGAGACCAGCTCCGGGTATTCTAACTTACTTCAGATCTTTCTATGGCAAGGTCTTGTGACGAGGTTGCCAAGGCTAAATGACTGTGATATTAGATCTATATAGATTTTCAAGGCCACTGGAGCCATGACTCCACTGTTAGGGTTTTGTTTCTTTATCTTGTTTGAGGCTATAAAAACTTTACAACTTCAGCCAAATGTTGAAGGTTTTGGCACTGTGCTCAGGCCGCCATCCTTGGGTATTATACAGACATTTGGACCATTTTAAAATGAATGAATGGAGCTTATTGATACAATATTTCTTTGTTGAGATGAGGGTTTTCATATTTTAATTGCAGGGTTTTAGAATGATTTCCATATTTAATCAAACGTTGAGTTTGAAACTGAGAGTTATCAATTCTCAATTTATTTATAGCATTTTGTTTAAGTTATCGTTCTATACAGAGCTTTCTTGTGGCTCAGAATTGTATGCCTAAGTTTTCCTACACTATTTTAGTTATAGCTTGGTAATTTCTCTCAGCTTGATATGATTTAAAGAAAAAAATCTTGATGACTTCTTTAGAAGCTCGAAATGTTAAATTTTGATATCTGGGCTAAGACTATTTTTTTTTTTAAACTCCAGAAGTTGATATTTCTTATATTACATATTGATCCGTGAGCTTAGATTCTCTCTGTTATTCTCTGCTTGTAGTCATGGAGCTTTTCACAATTAAATAGCATATTTGCTATGCATCGACTAGGGTTTTACACATGGAAATGATTATGGTACAAAATCACAAAATTTCTGAATGTGCTGATCTTTAAGCATACTTGTTTTTCAGTTGTGCATTCTACATAGATCTTTCTTTACTTTATCTATCATTGTTGAAGTTCCTTCAGTTGAAAGATGAATTTAACTGCTTTTCTGATTTAGATTGAAGACTATATTAGAAGACTGATTTAGATAGAAGACTATATTAGAAGATTTACCCTATCTGGTATTGCAGTAGTATTGCTTACAAAACTTTATCATTTTCCAATTTTGCTTCTCCATCTAAGTTCTTGCTAATTTTACTAATATTCTTTCGATAGTTTCTTTCTATGAATATAATGAGGGTTTTTCCTCAGTTTTCTATTACTTACTCTACTCTTGCTTTTTAATGAAATATTTCAAAAATAAAATAAGAAACCCTAATGACATACTTCAAGAAATAGGAAACCTTTCCTATAATTCTTTCAACAATAATTCACTGATATTATCTCTTTAAATTAGCCAATCTGTAAAGCTATTGTTCTTAGATTCAGAGAATAACTTATACAAGAAATTCTTTACTTATCTGTTTACATTGTTCCAAGACTGTCTAAAACAAGACCTGCACTTTAATTTTCCTCCTTGCCCTGAGATTACCGGCTTTGGTAAATCTCCCCCCGTGCTACTTTTGATTTCAAGAGTTCTCTCTCCTCAAAGATCTTAATGTTTACCATCTGGTCTTAACCATACATAGCCATAATAGATTGTCTGACCCTTCAACACAGTCTCCTTTCATCCTTATGAGATACCCCTATCCTCTTGACCCTTTTCAGTAAAAATACTCTAAGATTTAGTTTTGGAACATATAGTAAAACAATATTTACCAATAACTGCAAAATTCATTGTTCCATTACTAAATTGCAAAAATAGTTTATAATTTAAAAATAGTAATATTCACACTAATGGGGAATATTACATATAGGTTTATCCACATATATCAACAACATTGATAAATGTAGTTGTGCTAGTCATAATCCTATTAGAAAAGCATTCACACCATAAATTTATCCAAATAATTTTAGTATAAAATTTATAAAATTCTCATTATTATGGGTTATAATTATTTAAAAAATATAAAATTTAATTTATCATTACAACGACTGCTTGATTTTGACATTATCAAAAGGATATTCGGTTTTTATCATTAAAGTATATTTTATATTCAGAAGTTATACTTTAATGATAAAAACCGAATATCCTTTTGATAACGTCAAAATCAAGCTCAGTCGTTGTAATGATAAATTAAATTTTATACTTTTCAAATAATTACAATCCATAATAATAAGAATTTTATGAATTCTATACTAAAATTGCTTGATAAATTTATGGTGTGAATGCTGCTCTAATAATGATTGGTTCATTATGGAAAACAAGGCAATTGTTAAATTCCAAGGTTCTTAACATCCAAAGCAAGTCTCGAGTCCCCTAAATTCTACACCAATAATGGTGAGGGTGTCCGGTATTTTGTCCTTTTCCACTGTATATGATTTCGACAAATGAATGGAAAGTTGTATTTTTTTTTCCATGTTAAATTTGTGCCTTGTGATGTTAAATTTGTAACCTGCTTAAATATAGTTCATGTTCATTGTAAGTTTGGATATGGGTATCAAAGTCAACTAATAATTATCTAAATTTGCTCCATAATTTATATTCTAAAAAGATAAAATTCACAAATTTGGATATGGTTATGTAACAAAATCAACTAATAATTGTTTAACTTTGTCTACGTTCATTTACATCCACAATGTCCTTAATAAAATCCTGATCGAGTTTGATTTAAAAACATTCAAGAGAATGTAACAGGAGTTAGTGCCAAATTCTAATCTAATTTAATTTAAAAACATTAGAGAATGTGACATGAGAGTTAGGTGAGGCACTAATGGATGGACAATACTTACTCTTAGTTACAAGAATATTACATGACAATACTTGCTGTGTGTTCCCCACCAGTGTCGGTTTAGCTGCAGGAATAGCGACCCAAGATATTAATGGAAAACGGTTTAACATGTATGGAATACTTAGCCACATATGATCGAAGCCTACAGTTATTTTTTACAATCAATATAGCTGAAGTCAGCAGAATTTATGGCATAGCTGATAGAAATTAATGGAAGTGCTAAAGCCAACCGCCCCAGCCATCCTATCATGCACGGTCATGTCGCATGCACGTCATGTGCGACATGTATGGAACACTTTCGACTAATGGAACACTTTCGACTCATTCTATATGTGAAATAAATGGGTCACCTAAAAATAAGTGACCATAATGACAACTGGAGAGCATGCTTTTGAATCAGGAAAAAAAGAAATTTGAGAAAACGGGAATGAGGAAGATAAATGGCGCTTCCACGTTACAGACGTTGCGATCCAGTGACGCCATTTCCATGTAATTGCTGGCACGAAATTCTCGTTTGGTTTGGTATTTCTTTTGTTTTGTGCAGACATATTCAATTATGTATTGTGATTTTAAAGGATCAATTCCAAGTAAAGAAACCATTAAAGAGAGAGTCAATGTGATATTTAATATTACTAGGTTGATAGCAATATCTTTATATTTTCCGTTGAAGTTAATTGGTTTGACATTCATAATTTTTGTAGGAATGTATCAATTTTGTATATAGAAATTTGTTTTTAGTGCACCTCCATGTTAATTTAGGATGTAATATATAATTCATAAATTCTATCAGGATTAAAATTGAGGTGAGTGACATTCAGATCGTTAGTCTCAATCATTTAAGTTACTTATTCATTACAGCTTGTCTAATTTTACAATTAGATATTTAATAGAAGTTGTCCTTACCTAACTAACTGAGCCATCTTTATATTTATTGTCGATTCTAGAAATATGCCCAAAATCAACAATCCAGTTAAATTTGGCCCGTACAATATGGACTTCAGAACTCTTGATCTAACAAGTTTCATAATTCAGTGTGCTGATTCTATATTCATGGAGAGCTAAAGGAAGTCATTGGTAGTCTTCTGTGCCGCTGATTGTTCGATTATAAGACTATGGGCTTATGTCAATGGTTGCCGACTGCTAATAAACTTCAGCAACACGCAATATATGAAGTCAATTTATAGCTCAAGTCTCAGAAACACATAACACCTATTTTTTTTCAGGTCTGAATACATCTGCAATATTTCAATTTCTAAACCTACTATAACATCTAGAAGCCTTTCAATTGGTCATTGTTTTACACTTCAAACTCTTTTGGTCACTGCAACGCAATTCCTGGTGGAGAAAATACGTGATTCAACTCACTTCTACCACAAAGCTTGAGTGGTGGAGACCTAGAGAGAACCGCATGCCTTCTTAGACCCGAATTATTGGGTAATGATGCTGGTTGGTTTCCATCGAAATTCTTTTCAAGAAAATGAGGTGACAAATTGGAGGAAAAGTATTCCACATACGATAAAGTCAGTAATGCAATTATTTCGATTGAAGAACTTCCATTAACTCTTAGATGAGGCCGTTGATTATGGGGAGCAAGAAACATACGAGAGGATAACCAACCTCCATAGTGGCTATAGGTGCCACAGTGTTAATTTGGTGCCATGAACCTAGATCCATTGGTTGTGGCCACATCAATGGTGTCAATATTTATCATGAAGATTGAACCAAAATCCCAGATAGACAACCAAGTTGTGGGACACCACGAAAGAGCTAGTCTGCAACCATAAGTGTGATTGTAACTGCAACCGCCAAGTGACAAATATAAAAGTTAGATAGCAATTCTTTTTATCCAGGCTCACTATCCAACGTGTCAATAGCGAAGATGCTCCGAAATCCAACATACCCAAGATGGTGATGTTACAAGAGTATCATTTACCAAGCTGGTCACAAAAGTTTCATACCGAGTTGCCCACCCCCTTCCACAAGAGTGCCATATATCAAATGTGAACTGAAATTCGAGATAAATAATGATCAACAAGAACTGCAAAGCTTTTTTTCGGTTATTGCAAGTCTTATATATCAAGGCAATCCAGATATAATATAGCTGGTGTGGTTAGTCGCTATTGCAAATAGTGCAAGGCTTTATCAAGAGAACCAAGATCCAATATATCATAGCCATTAATATCTCTCGATTGTTAAAAGATAATTAAAAATGGTGTAATTTTTTAAACCTGTTCTTTAAATACTGTAATTTTCTAAACTTATTCCTTTAATCAGAAATAGTGTATTTTTCTAAACATTTTTTTCTATAATTCCACTAATTTCATTTCAAAATTTTATCTTTCTATCAGCTTTATAAATGATCATTTCCATTTCAGACTGGTTTAAGAGCACTCCCTTGTTTAAGTAATAATATTACAAAATAATGGACTTTTTGTTTTCGGTAAATTAAAAATAAAATAGTGTATTTAAAAATGGAAGTCATTAAAGTAAAAGGTGTGTTAACTCCCTATCCCAATTAGAATTAGTGGATGCATATGTATATGTTTTAATCTGGTGGATTTGGTTTTATTGGTAATTCTTTTTAATCTCGTAGATGAATGTAATTTCCTTTAATGTTTTATTGGTAATTACTGGATGCGTACGTATATTTATATGCAATTCCTTTTAATCTAATGAATGGCGTTTTATTTGAGAGGATTATATTTAAGGGATTGTTTTATTTGTAATTATGATATTTAAGGGATTTTTATATCTTTTTATTTATTATTTTTAGATAATTAGTAGATTTTTTATTGATATTTATTATAGTTTTTTTCATTCTTTGAATATCATATTTAACATTTTTTAATGTGGGTTTATATACATTGTTATTTTCGAAAGTGGAGTATATATGGAAAAATGAAATTAGTACCTTACTTGAAAATAATATTTTTGTAATTTTAAATTTAAATTTATTTAAAATTATTCTTTCACATATTTTTATTTACTTTATATCAAATTTTTTTAGATAGTTTTTTCAAAATTTTAATTTAATTATCAATAATTATTACTTGGATGGTAGAGATTTAACCTCTATGGAATATCTGAAATATTCATAGTAGTATATACAAATCAAGCATTAGGGTTTATCTACAAGTTAGTTAGCTATTTTTATTAGTTTATCTCGAATTAATTAATTAAAGAAAATGTCATATCAACATTTAGTCATATTGGGTATGCCGTATTGATAAGCCATTGTATTGTCCCATGGTATTGTAACAAAATCTATTTATATGTTAGAAATTGCCATGGTTAAGAATATTATTACATATTTTTTTAAATGTATATGTGTTATTTTTTCATGAGATACATCACTTTCAAGAAAAACATTGGATTTTTATGTCTATGTAGCACCTTATATTTTAATTCCCCATTGATATTGTAATAATTATTTTAATGCACTAGTAGAAAATGAGAAATTAGTCACTAGGTGACTAAAAAAGTTAGTCACCACAACTTTTCCAAGTGAAATACTACCAAAAATGAGAAATTTTAAGCGATCGAACTAAAAACGACTAACATAAATCACTAATTTAGTCATGGGTTAAAATATGTGACTAGATAATAAGTAATGCAACTAAAAATGACTAACATAGATGACTAATTTAGTCTAAGAACAAAAATACAACTACCTAAAAAGCACTACAATAATATGAATTAGTTTTTTATGTTAGCCATCTTAATTCTGTCAAGCAATATAAACTTACAAGTGATAGGTGATTGAAAGGTTGTTAAAGATTGGTTGAAAGGTTATCCTTCCTTAAACACTTCTTCATCCTCACATGTTGTATAGGTGAGCCAAATTTGTATGATTTATCTCTAATAATTTGTAATTTTAAAAATATAATTTTTAATAAAAAAATTATTTTATGTATTTTTTTAAAATCTATTAATTGAATCTAATTGGATATAGTTCCAATTTGAAATTAATTTGAAGAGCAATTTTAATTTTTAAGACTATAATATCAAATAAAAACTACTTTAATTTCATATTAACCGACCTACATCCATCTTAAACCCGGATATATCAAGCATTGAAAGGGATCCAATCTGTTGAGGTGCAAACTTTTTTTTCTAGTGCAAAGCTTGAGGAAATGTTTGCACCTCAAGAGATTGGATCCATCTCGACACTTGATAGTTATAGGGTTAATATGGATCTAGGTTGGTTATATAATACTATATAATATCTATATTTGTATTTGTGTCTGTTTGTTATTCCTTCTCTCTATCTCACCACCCAAACATACACACACCCCCTCTCCCTCTCTTCCCCTTCTCTATTTATCTCTCTCTTCCCCTTCTCTCCATATCTATCTATATCCTTCTCTCTATTCCCTCCTTCTCTCCTCTCTCCCTCACTCTATCTCCATGACTTCCTTGTCACCCCCTCTCTCTCCACCTTTCTCCCTCTATGTTTTTCTTGTTCCCTCCCTCTCCTACCACATCCAATTCCATCTCTCTTTCCTCATCTCTATCTCCCTTCCTTTCTATCCTTTATCTCCCACCTCCCTCTATCCCCCGCCCAAAATCACTCTCCCTCTCTCTCTCTCTCTTCCATCCAACTCTATCAATATCTCCCCCATTCCTATCATTCTCCATCTCTCTCCCTTCCCCTTCTCTCTATATCTCTATCCTCTCCTCTTCTTTCTCTTCCCTCCTCTCCTCTCTCGCTCACTCTCTCTCCATATCTCCCTTGTCATTCCTCTCTCTCTCCATCTCTATCTCTCTATGTCTTCTCTCTCCCACTCCAACTCCATCTCTTTCTCCCTCTCTCTCTCCTCTATCTTTCTTCCTCTCGCTCCCTCTCTTCCACCTCACTCTCCCCCCCCCCCCCCCCCCGCCCCCATCACTTCCTCTTTCTCTCTCTGTCTACCATCGAACTTTTTCACTATCTCCCTCTGTCTCTCTGCCCCCAACTTTTTCACTATCTCCCTCCATCTCTCTGTCCCCTCCCCAACTCTTTCTTAAATTTGATCACATTGTATTGTGTTGAAGAAATTATATAAATTTTAAAATCTTAATTGGTTGTAAACTATTAAACCTATATTTTGGATCAATCATGTCAAAGAAAGTAAAATAACAAAAAACATTCAATAATCATGCAATATATTTAATGTATTATAATTAGTCAATTTGCTTGCTCTCATTCCTTGGATCCTTAGCTAAGATATATATATATATATATATATATATATAGCTATATATTTTATATATAAAGCCCTTAGTTTAATTTCTATGGGAATATTTTAAGTAGTCATGAGGATAGAGGGTTTAGATATATCTCAAATTTTAACATTTTATCTTTTAGATTCAATTAAAATAATGTTGTAAAATTAAATTAAAATAAAATATTTTTACTATGAAATAAGTCATGGTTTTTTGGCATGTGGTATTGATAAGCCATGGTATTGGCCCATGGTATGTGATAAAGCCTACTTACAAGTTATGGTAAAGTGAGAGTGAATATCCATGGTTAACAATCTTGTCATATTGTTATTAAATATTTTGATTGTGAAATATTTTATGTTTTTTGGGCATGTGGTATTGATAATCCATGGTATTGGCCCATGGTACTGTAACAAACACTATTTTTTACAAGTTAATAATATCTACCATAATGTGGGGGTCAATATCCATGGTTAAGAATCTTGTCATATTGTTATAAAATATTTTGGTTGTGAAATAAGTTATTGTTTTTGGACTTGTAGTATTGATAAGCCATGGTATTGGCCCATGGTATTGTACTAAAAAAGCCTATTCACAATTTAATAACAAAATCAAAATGTAACAAATTGAATTCTATTATTGTTATTAATTTAACTTTTTATTATTAGTTGAGGTCATATTTAAATGTTTACACTCATATTGGTTTAACTTCTTCTTCTTTTAATTTAGTGCAAAAATAACAAATTCTTATTAAAAATAAACCATTAACCCAATTGCAATTATATATTTTATTTTATATTATAAATATTTCTTTTCTTTCTCGTTTTAGTTTAGCACTGGGTTCAAATAAAATATTCACTGATTACAACATCACATTGTAGCACTGTATTTTTCTCTGCCTTGTTGATATCTACGTGGAAATGCCAGAAGAAGGAACACCATCAACGTGATTTTCAAGGGATTTGAATCACAGATGGATTTTACATGGGATCTATGGATTTCATGGGATTCGAATCTTAGATGGAGTTTTCATGGGAAACACCTTAGAAGAGCATCACCAATTAGATGGAGGAATGGCAAGGTCCTTCAGCGTGGAAATTTTGGCCATTTTTACAAGGGTATCAATTTGGACTCTGGAGAGTTTTTCCTTTTTACTTTATTTCTTTCTTATGGGTAAAATGTTTTCAGGGTTTATATGATCAAAGCATAAATTTCATCTAGATTTGAGGGTTTAATAATTATGATAATGTAGATCTTGATTGCGGCTAACAATTAATCAAAAGACAATGCACAATTAAGCATTTTTCATTTCCATATTGTACAAAGGGTTTAATGGTTATGATAATTCAGACCTTGGTTGTGGCCAACAATTCATCAAAAGAAATGGATAGGTAAGAATTTTCTATGTTTGTCAAAAGACAATGCACAAGTAAGGATTTTGTGTGTCCTTATTGTACAAAGGGTTTAGTGATTACGATAATGAAAACCTTGATTGAGGCCAAAAATTCATCAAAAGAAAATGGACAAGTAATAATTTTTCATGTCCTTATTTTACTGATCGTTTCACTCCTCCCTAACTTTTCTAGGGTCAGAATGCATGATTTTTTTTTCTTTTCGCATTTTTTTATTTCTTAATTGTTTGTGTAAAGGACTCTACCATGCCCAAATTCAAAGGTCTCGAGTGATGCAAGAAAATTTTCTGGTAGGATGCAAATACTAGACTTTCCTCAAACTTTGTTCCATGAAATTAAAATTTCTTGTAATCATGAACATAAAATCTTTTCTGTTTCATCCTTAGATTCTAATCTCAATGCCTACAGTTTTAAACCATGTTACTGTATTTTAAGTAGAATATACTTAGATCCAATAAACGTTACAACTATCCAAATCTTCTGTTAATTTTAGCTAAAAAGAAGGAACGTGAATGGATTTTATAATTTAGACTCAATGCTTACAGACAATGATTAAAAATGGAAGAACCCAAGCGGTGTGCTAAATTTTACCCACCCAAAAATTTCCAAGACCTTTGCTATTATTCTGAACCTAAACAAAGAGAGTAGAATAAGAACAGGAGCCTGGATGAGGTGGACGCTAAACTGCTTGATACTTTTCAAAAGCTGGGCATGCCCTTGACAAGAAGAACAGATTGACAAATGTTGTTGTAGATGTCGTTTTTGACAATGTTTTCATTGCTACCATGCATAGGTAGACTCTATAGGTGGTTGAGGTTATCTTTTTTTCATTATAAGAGGTAATTTAGGAGTATCTTGATCTAGTTAGGAAGTAGCTTGGCAAGGTTGTTCCTCCTGCTAATAACTATTATGCCACATTATATTTTTTTCTTTGTGATAGCTCCTTATATTAAATCCCCAAGCACACTTTGTCACCCATGGAAATATCCACTTATTTCAGGATGAATGAGATGGATACCAGGCAGTTTTAGAGGAATCTTATTGTTGTAGATGACAAGAGTTCTATGATGTGAGAGGAGTTATGTGACATATATTAAAGGATGCACTGCACCTTTTATGACACCAATCATCTCCATGCCATAGTAGTGGATCTCTATTGCACTGAGGGATAAATGATAAAGTATTCCACTCTAAATAATTGGTATGTCTGGGACGAGGAATGCAGACGTGGGATTTATAATTTTATTATGAAAAGAGGTTTGTGTGATGGAGACAAATCAAGGATTTCTTGGACTTGAGTAGAGAATGGTTTGACAATCATCTTGAAATACTTAAGCATTTTTTTGAAAGGCGGTGATGTAATTGGATAGTTCTATTATGTTGCCTTGAAAAATAATCTTCAATCGGGGGGACAAAGATGATTGATATAAGAACAAATTGCAGGAGTGGGATTGTTTCTAAAATTATATCTATAGGCAAGTCAAAGAACTACTATAGAGGATTAGTGTAGATGCAACCAAATTCTCATAATGCAAGGAATTTTTCACAGTGTGATTCGATGCTCATCAGTGACCAAGTAGTTGCAAATACTTGTCGTTACATTTAGGTACAATTTGAGTTTCATTCTAAAGACTCTAATTTTGTTTATTGATATTCCTTCCTATGTCCTTGTCTATCTTAATTTCATTGTGGTAGGATTGGAATGGGTTAAAAAATCACGCATATCATTGAGTAAAATAGACACCCACATGTCACTACATGTTATTGTGAATACTCTTTATTTTTGACACAATTAGAAGTGAGCAATATGATATTTGCACAACTAAAAATCCTAGCATGCATGATGAATCTAGTCTTAGCATGGAAATCAACACCAAGGATCATAAAATATCTATAAATCTATGACATGGAGTAAAAAACACAATAAAATATTCTATGCCAACATTGTCTATTTAGTGCAACATACTACTAATATTCCATACTTTTCAGAAATGGTGGATGTCATGAAGATGCCCTCAACTAAATTTATTGACTTGAAGATAAGATGGTCAATGCAACTATTTAGTTTAAATAGGCTAAGTTTAGGTAATTATGAAAATAACTAGAAACACCACCCGAGTTGAATTTAGGTAATTAAAAAAGGTTTGAAAATAACTAGAAACACCACCCATGTTTATTTTAAATAGGCTAGCTTTAGGTAATTAAAACAAGTTTGAAAATAACTAGAAAGACCACCCTTGCCTATTTTAAATAGGCTAAATTTAGATAATTAAAACAAGTTTGAAAATCACTAGAAGCACCACCGCTAGATTATTTTATTTCAAGTTGTACAAGATAATATTGAATAAAATTATGAGCACTTCCATTTAAATTGACCGTACATAAAATAACAAACAAGGATGTGTTTAAAAGCTATATCCACCATTAAATATAAGATATGACAAGGATGGCTCATAATTTTAAAGGTTATATCCATCACCAACTATAAGATAAGTGTTAATGAAATGAGAAAAAGTTTGTCTTGATATAATATGTAAATGTCATATTATTTATAACTCATGTATATTGTATATTATTGTGCATAGAAATATGCAAAGGGAATGAGTAACCATTTTCACACTGGTTTAAAATTTCCCCTTGGTTGGTGAAGAACCAATTCAATGCTATTTTTTGTGGGGTATTAATTTATTAACCAAAGATACAAAAAAAAAAAGAAATAGTCTCTTAAATGACTAAAAAAGGATATTTAGAATGTTATATAAAATTTACATTTCACGTAGCTATATCTACTTTGACGTTACTATAATATTCCAACTCCATTTTTTAATATAGAAGTTACATTTCATGTAGCTATAGAAGTTACATTTATGTGTTTTAGATAGATGTTACATTTTACATAGCTATATCTACCCTGACATAACTATAATATTCCAATTCCATTTTTTTCACACTTTTCAACATTTTAAAGATTTCTCTATTTTAGTGCGATTATGCAATTAAATAGTTGATATTGTTTAAGACATCTCATGTTCGCAACATTTTGAATTCTTATGTGGGATCTTGGGTAGGTTTTTGTTACTACCTTATATCATGTTTTAAGTAGATGGTGTTTTATAATTCACCCAAGAGACTTTAGGAGCAACCTTGAATTACATGCTTGTTTCCATTATACATCTAACATTTGCAACCTTTTCCACATGAAGAACCCAATAGCCCATGTTGAACATGAAGAAAGTAACTCAAAAATTGGGGAATATCAGTTATTCTATTTCCATAGGGGGACAGATCTAGAGAAGGCAATGACAACTAGCATAAATGGCTTTTGTTGGGTTGTATTTAATGAAATCCCACTAGAATTTGCTACTAAAATAAATCAATTGATGAATTTGAAGCTTGAAGGTAGCATTGAATATGTGTTGCAAGGTGTCTCTATAACACTATCTATCTACATGATTCTAGTGCCATGAGATGGTGTCTCAATAACCCTATTTTCTAGTGATGGGCTAGATGTAGATAGCTTTCTCATGTCCTATAGGTAAATTGTATCATTATATTTCTATGAACTCTCGGAATGTGTTCAAAGTTTGTCTTAGATAAGGAAATGTGTATGTACTCTTGAATTTATCTATGTTGTAATAAGATCAAGAATAAAGTTGTCATTGCAAATAATTGGGATCTACCATGTAAGTTTACTTTACTACATGAAATTCTTGGTTTGTTAGATCCCAACTAGTTAGGGTTGAATATTTTTTTTTGTAATGAGATTAAGAATAAAGTTGTCATTTTAATCATTGAAATCTAACATGTAATATTTATTCACTACATGAAATTATTTATTTGTAAGAGCCCAACTTATTAGATTATGAAGATTCCTCTTTCATGACAATATTTATGAATGCTCTATTCTTGCTGAAAGAATTACATATTACATAAAGATGGAAAATAAATGAGATGTAGTTGAATGGTTTCTGTTTTAAAATGTGTGGAGGGAGTATAAAATCATTTTCATTTGCATTCAAATATTTTGGAGCACCCACTAAAGTGCTTCACTTTCCTCCTAGTTAATTCCATTTCTACTATCCCAATCCTTCTAGAAGTCCTTCTCCAAAGTGATCCCTTAACTATATTGGAGGTAAATTGATTACTTTATTGGAACCCACGAATTACAATTTGATTACAAGAAAGGGATGAGAAAGCTTCATATTCTTCAATATATATCGCAAGTTAAAATCATCTTAAATGATTGCCTTTCTATTTAATTGATACAACAAACACTCGAGCATTTGTTAGGATTTTCAGACCCTTTTCAATGATTTTTTTTTTTTAAAGTTATGTTCTCAATTAAAGAAATTAAAGAAAAGGTGAAAATGATGCAATGGAAGGATTTTCTATTTTAGTTCCTAAGAATTCCTTGCTAATGTGAAGGGCTTGGTATTTTCTTGACTCAAGATTAGTCACATTTGACTTTGTTAAATAATGAATCCATACAGGTGAGGATCGTTTTATAGATGAGGAATGACCTGTTATAGAGTTTTGTGAACCCAACGTTTCGGACTACCAAGTGAGTCCATCATCAGGGGATGCGTCGATAGATATTCACTAGATTTTAATGATTTATCCAAAGGCATTTCCTAACTTTTTCTTTTAATTTCATTTTTGTTGTGTTTATATTGCCATCCTTGAAGTTGGTGGTCTACTATGTGTGTAATATGAAGTATTAACTACTAAGAACTCTCCAAGGTTATTTTGATGGATGACTAACTTTAAATGTCCCTACTTGACACTTTAATATTACATTATCATGGAAAGAAATTATTAATCAATATTAAAGGGAAGATGATTAACATGCAGTGTTTCTTGGCTGGTCATATAATTACTGCATTTTTCCCCCAATAATATATTTGAGGCTACCTTTTGGTTTTTACTTGTGGAGCTTCCCTTTGGTTCAAAAAGACATCGAGGATAAATGTCCATTGGATTGGCATAGGACATCATCAAAGAGGAATTCACCAAAAGTAGTAGAGGATATGGAAGCAATTGGTACAATGAGTGGATAACCACTAGAGAAACATCAAGGCACCATAATTTCTTGTGTATTTAGATTCACTCGAAATTAACTAGTCACAAAAAGTACCTTTTTTTTCCAAATATTTTCATGTATACAGAAATACTAAAAATGAAATTTCAGACTAACTAGTCAAACTAATAATTACCTCATATTCATAACTTATAAATAAATAGTGTAATGTCATTAATATTACAGGACACAACTATAGGGTCTGACTGTGCGGGGCATTGTGACAATATGTGTACATTTCTCAGCATATTATACAATCATCTCTTAGAGTGTGATATCAATCCAATGAAATGTACTCCTAGAGGTCATTGTAGGATTGAAATGTTTTCTTTCTGTGGACAAGTGGTGATGTATTTTCTTAGGCCTTAGTGTTCTTCTTCTCCAAGGTTTTGACACTACTCACAACTAGCACCCGCATTCAACCAAGTGAGATAATCATCTTGGAAAGTTGAATCATTTTGTCTCCAAAATCTAATATGATGTTGGATCAATCTCATGATCCTAAAAACATAGGTCATAATAGCGAGGAACTTTTACTGTGGTCAAAATAATATCCAAATTTAAGGAACATGAGTCTTTTAGAACAAGAAATAAGGATATTTTTAGCATTGATCCTTTTTTTCCATTTGTTTTCATAAGTTATCTATTGCTTGATACTTTTAACATGTAACTTAGTTGGTATGATTGTGCCTAGGGTTTTTTTGAAGGTTGAATACTAAGTTCCTAAGGTGTTATTTTCTATGGTGACGTTTTATTTGCTTTGTTTATATAGGTCATCTAGATGTATAGTCGCAACTATCGAATGTTGAGGTATATTTCGTCTAAGTATTCTATAGTCTACTTTATTTTATATTCAAGTATTCATCGCATTTCATGTCTTATACTCTACATTCTCTCTTATTTAATTTTCAGGAGAGGAACTCAATATTGATGGTAGAAAGCAGTAATTGAAGAAAGAGGAGAACAATAACATTGGCATGAAAAATGAAAAAAGAGATAGAGAAGAGAATTTTTCTAATGATACCCTTAGAGCCAATATATTGCATAAGACACATCATAGAAATTGATGGTCAAGCCTTCAGAGTTGGTGAATTCACTTGCAATTCTTTGTAAACATAGTGATAATGTTTTGAAATGATGAAACAATATTTCATGTGTAAATTGTAGTCCAACCGATATTAAGTTGGAAACTCATATTGTAATACTTGATATTTTATATAATAAAATTTATATGGTTGAAATTATTTTTATTTGCACTTTATATTATTTAGTTTTGTAATAAACATATGTAACTTTGTGTTATCATATTAGATAAACATTCACATTTTATGGCATTTTTTAAAATTTAGTGTAAAAAACATACTAATTAATTTATGTTAATTAATAGTGAACACATAAAATCAATCTAAAACTACTAAATTTTGACCTTTGGTAACTCTCGATAGACACATTTGTATGCCCTACCACTCTAAATACTCAGAAATGGAGAGATGCATCATTCTATGACAAAGAGTAGATAGGGATGAAATTGTCTATTGAGATTAATATCAGTTTACATAAAATCAATCTAAAACTACTAAATTAGTTGTTTATATAATGAATATGGAAATACCAAAAAAGATAAAAGACCATTGCAAATGATAAATTTATGATTAAAATCATAACTAAATTTTTCATATATATGACATTTAGTAGTTAATTTACAGTATCTTATAACTAAAATTTAGTCATATTTCTTTGGTCATTAATTAGTTTCAAATAATGACTAAAATTTGCATATATGTGACTATTAGTAGCTAATTTATAGTATCTTATAACACGACCAACATTTTGGTCATATTTATTTGGTCATTAATTGGTTTTATCGAGGATTCATATAGTAATATAATTTGTTATATATTTGGTCATTAATTGCGACAATTAATGACTAAACCAATGAAAAAGTTATGACCAAATTTATGACTAAATATACTACTAGATGGTAAAATTGAGGAAACCAATTAATGACTAAGCTAAAAATGACTAAAAGTTGGTCACATTATAAGATACTATAAATTAGCTACTATTGGTCACTGACTGAAAAATGGTCATTTATATGCAAATTTTAGTTGTTGTTTTAGTAACTAATTAGTCATTTTGTACTAGTGATGATATCTAATTGGACATGTAAATTTGTTAACTTAGTTTTCATCACTCTTGGGATGTAGAGAGACCCTACCTTGGCTTGCATTAATTGAGGACTGAGGTACACCTTTGGTAACTCTCGATAAACACATTGTTATGCCCTACCACTCTAAATGCTAAAAAATGGAGAGATGCATCATTCTATGACAAAGAGTAGAGAGGGATGAAATTTTCATCATCACCTTTTTCCTTCATCAAGGTAGAAATGATGGGTAAAATATAGAATGCATCATTTCCAAAGTCTTCAACTCAATGACGCATATGATGACTTAACAATAGTCCAACCATTAATGTTTAAGGCTAACATCTCTTAGCCCTAGGTTTTCAAATTCATCCTCATTTAGCTATGCCAAGCATATATAATGAGAACCTTCTAGGGGAGAGAGGAGGAGATAAAAATTGGGCAGTACCCTCATGTTGCAAAAATATCTCAAGAATACTTATTTGCATTGTTATGGTGAGCCTAATCATACTAAGTAAACAAGGAGGAGAAGGAACCAACTAACTACGAAAGAGATGCTCACATTTAAAGTATAATCACTAGTAGATAAATAAAAATTGGTGACTAAAAAAATCACTATAAATCACATATAAATGACTATGTTTGGTCACATGACTATTAGTTCCTAATTTACAATATCTTATCTCTATGACCAATTAGTCATACTTAACTTAGTCATCGTATGACTATCTCAATTTTATCATTTAGTAGTATATTTATTCATTAATTTGGTCATTGAATTAGTCATTAATTGCCACATTTAATGAACAAATATACTACTACATGATCACCTGAGGAAAGAAATTAATAACCAAAACATATATGACTAAAATGTTCTGTACAAGATAAGATATTGTAATTAGTTAGTAATAGTCATTTATATGCAAATTTTAGTCATCATTTGAAACTAATGAATGTCTAAAAATATATGACCAAAATGTTGGCCGCAAGATAAGATACTATAAATTAACCATTAATATTTGTTTATATACACATTTTAGTCATTGTTCATAGTCACAAACTTGTCATTTCCATAGTCTTTTATGTATTTTTTATAGTTACATATTCATTATATAAATGACTAACTTAATAGTGTATATTCCTTCTAGTTACTTTCATTAATAATAATTATAAACGACTAATTTAGTCATTGTATATTAAGTTTATTTTTTTTCATTATTAATCAACATAAATGACTTGGTATAAATTTGTAACTGTATAAAAAAATATCATATAAAATTCATGTTCATCTAATATGAAAACACTTGCTAATGATGCAAAGTCTCATAATCTAATTACAACATTAAAAAATATCATGTACACTCATAAACAATTTCAACCACAAATTTTATTATATGAAATGTCAAGTATTACAATATGAGTTTCTAACTAAATATTGACTAGGCTACAATTTACACATGAAAATATTTCTTAATCACTTTAAAACATTCCCATTATGTTTCCAATTCATTGCACATATGTCTTTTCACCTTTCAAATCATTCAATGGTTTGCTTCTAAATGTTATGTAACTGATAGCATTCACAATTCGAGAGTGTTGAGGACTAGAAGCTCCATTTTTTGGATAGTCCATGACTAAAATATTAGTTTGAACCCTTATATATGCAACAAATAGATATTCATTTAACTATTAATAATGTGATCTCATATGTTTTTTTAATTAAAATATATACTAAAACCCTGATAACTATTTGCAATATAATGAGACTATAGAACATCCTTTCCAACACATGGAAAAGTTCACAACAACAATGAGTACAAAAAATTAAATATACCTAGATAGGTTATCAAAGGTTGGATAATTATATTTTTTTAATCAGTCTTGATGCATTCAGAGTGGAAAAAATGGAGGAATAATCTCATGGGACCATTTTTACCGATAGGACCTAGTTTGTCGAAACGAGGTCTGAAACCTTCCGAGAGTTCTTTGAGGCATGAAATGAAGTTTTTTGGGGGTAAAAATTTCCCAATTTAGCCTACACCTTTTCATGTTGTTCTACACACAGAAATATTTCCAATGACACAATAAACATGTCAATCATATTCCATATGCAAAATTTATGCCACTCAGAAGTTGACCTTCATGTTTCCACACCTATAGTTTGGAAGGATTTAGCCCCAGCCCCCAATATTCATTGAAATGGGGCTAGCAAGATGTTTTTGATGTGAAGGATTCTATAATATTCTATATGGTAACTCTAGTTAAGAGTTGATGTAGTCAAACTTAATAACTAGTAGGCTATCAAGATGTGTTATAACTGGGCCACTAGGAGGAAGAGGCATTCCATTATTTTGAGAGAATTTTGTTCCATAGCTAGGAAAATATAGCCATGAGAGATAGGAGGTAGAGCACATAGCGAATATTTGGGAGTTTATTATCCCATGGGCCATAGGCATTACCTCTTTGTACTTGCAACCTTATTTTTGATACAGAGAAAGATAGTGAAACGACCTCACCTTCCAGCTAGATTTTCTCCTGAAAAGGTGTACCAAAGCATATCTTGTGTATTATGTATGCGTGAGAGATTATTTTTTCATTCTTTATTTTCCTTCTTAATTTTCATTCTCATGAATTCACTAATTACAGTTAAAGCTACAAATCTAGACAATTAAATAAACTCTAATAGTGTAAAAAAATCATAATTTTAATATATTATTATTAGATCTGGTTTGAAGAACTATCCAATGGAATATCCATGGAAGTTCATAGATCAATAGGTCGTGATCCATAACGCCTTTTGGCATATATATATTTTATTCATTTAATAATAAAATGCTTCCTTTAACAATTAATGCAATGAAACATATACAACCCATTTATACAAAAATGAAGGTTTCTTAAAGCGACTCCCACGAGAAAAACTTTCCTATCAATTAACGAACTAAATTTTGAAATAAAAAATGTGCCACAAGGCCACATCATGTGAAAATAAAATATCCATTAGGAAAGTACCATCTATAATAGAGATCATATAATAGAAAGCCTAGTTGGTTTGCACAAACATCGAAAAATTCCAAGTGATAATCAAGGTCATAACAGAAACTACTAGGGGGTATCATCATCTTTGAGACTTGGCAACAAGAGGAAAAAATAAGATCAATATATTCTAGGAAGCTACCATAAAGAAGTGGATTAATTTCCTACAATATAATCAATCCATCAATTTGCAATAACGTTAACCACAATGGCTAAAAACATTCACAATACATGTTCCTAATGGGTGGGTTGTTGTTCATAGCATGAATTATTATAAGTATACTACATAATTTTTAATGATAAATATAATCATGGCCATTGTCAGTAGTTTAATGTTCATATACCACACAATATTTTATTCAAACAAATAAGTTTCTAAAATAATAAAAAGAGCCTTAAATTGGCCCTATTGTGGCTCTTGTTGAGATTGCACATAATTTTTTGCTGTTTATGCATAATATTTTACTTAGTGTTGTTGAAAATGTTGTCCAACAAAATATTTCATTAAAATAATTAGACATTATTCCATAAAATAGGAAAAATTATCTGAATATTTCAACGACATTAACTATTGAAGAAGAAAATTTGTCATATTTGGTATAATATAGAACATTGGCTACAAAAAATGGAAAGTACAATTTCAATTTTCGTTTCTTTGCCAACATGGAAAGAAGTTTATTTGCCAAGATGATATAGTAATTGGAGTGTAGATTCTTGTTGTTTCATTTGATGATGAAATTCTTGTGTTTGTCGGTAATATGGTTGTTAATAGCCATATTTGTAATCCATCTACCTAAATATGTTATCTACAGGTTGTTGATACTAATGTTGATAATATTAATGTACATATGCACAATTATATAAGGAATAGTTACGCAATCACCCATGTTAATCCATGAATGAGTACCAAATTTAAATGTAACCTAATGTAGAAATTATTTAGTAGAAATAAAATTTAAATAATAGTAAACTTTAAATGATACAAGCACTTTTATGAGTTCCTCAAAGTAAAAATTGAATTGTGTTATTTTATTATTTTTATAGCCATGAAGAGTTTTTTTTGTTAGACAACTTTAGAGGTTCCAAATTCTTTTGATAGTTTCTACTGTTTTTCTTTAATGAGACCTAGAAGGTGTTCCAAATATATATTTTCATATTAGAAATACATGTTTTTCTTATGGGGAAAAGATGAAATGGGAAATGAAAGAAGAAAAAGGTTCTTTCCATCCTCTAACTTGCTAGATATTTGGAGAGATGAAAAAAATAGTGAAAAGAAAAAACTGTACACTCTAAAAAATTAGTAGCTTTAGCATTTAAAGTAGATATAAAGATTTTGAGATATGGTGTGATGTTTTTGATGTGCAAGATACATCTCACAAGTCATTCATTTGAAGTAAAATGACCATATTTTTCTTCTGCCAACTAAAATATACCTACTCTAGTATAATGCATGTGTGTGTGTGTGTCTAAGGTCTCAATAACTTGGTTTTAAGTGTTTATAATATTTTAGGTAATGATGCATGGAGTGCATCCTTCCTAACCATAATTTTTTTTCCCAAAGTGAAAACATCATTAAAAGTATAACCATCAACCATGAAATCAGAAAATTAATGTCTTTCTTATGTAACTGGCATATCCTATGTGTAATGACTTACCTAGTTTCCGTAGGTTACAAAAAATATTAATAGGTCATAAGGTATAAAAGGTGAAATTAACTCATTCCTTCACTAGTCCATAAGGATACCAATTCAACAGAACACATACCACTAATTCCACCACTCTCTTTTGATAAAACACTTGCAAAGTGAACGTGATTCCTTTTCATTCATTTGACATCATCCTTCTTTAAATCAACTCCACATTTTTCAAATAAGTTTCATGTCAGTCCCATCAGCTTAGGTCCAAACGAGTAAGCCTGATCAGCTTAGGACTAGATGAGTTGATGAAGCCTGAACCTGACTTCCCTACCTTCTTGGGCTGGGACCAGTTAGCCCCCTCTCGCCGACTCAGGAGGACACATGTGTTAACCAAGGAAAAGAGGCAAGACTGACTTGGTTCCCTAACCAAAAATCATGGACACCCTACCAATGGGCTACGAGTCATGTCTGCCCCCTCAAGCCCACTCATTGTATCATCAAGATGGGTGGTAACCATAACCAATGAGGTAAGGAAGTTCCCTGGTTCTCTAACATCATACGTTAAGAGATGGTATCCTAGCAAGAAATATATAGGATGCTAGGCCTTGAATCACTATGGCTCCCTAACATCATACGTTAAGAGATGGTATCCTAGCAAGAAATATATAGGATGCTAGGCCTTGAATCACTATGGTCCCATTTATGAGGGGGACCCTTCGCCTAAAAGGGGGGTCTCCCCAATTTATGTTCCCCTTTATCCCTTCAATGCCACCCATGGTGTTCAAATGCTCACAATCACACTCACACCCTATAACATCGAAGGCCTTGATTTGTCAATGGCCTTTTGTAACTTTTCAATAACATCGAAGGCCTTGATTTGTCAATGGCCTTTTCTAACTTTTCAATAACATCGAAGGCCTTTCAATGGCCTTTTCTAACTTTTCAATAACATTGAAGGCCTTTCAATGGCCTTTTCTAACTTCTTTACTATAACATCAAAGGCCTTTCAATGGCCTTTTCTAACTTCTTTGTTGCTTCTTCACTCTAATAACAGGACATCGAAGGCCTTTATTTGATGCTTCTTCACTCCCACTCCACCTTAGATCCCAGTTAGCAAGCCCATCACCTAACCCCACCCCATATAGTATGCACTTGGCCTCATCACCTACCCCACCCCACCATATATGGGGGAAATTAACGAAACCTACATAAATCAACAACTTTTCATTCAGTTTCATATTTTCATGGATATAACCATGACATTCACCTTGTTATGAGAAACAAAAAGAGAAGTATATGGTACAATTTATAACTCAGAAATAATTTAGTTGAAATGACAGATTTTAACAACCCTTATGAGGATATCAACTGCTCATCAAAGAATGGACTAATCAAAAGATATTTGAAATAAATTTCTCAAACTTCAAATAGATAATTGCTACAATAGAAAGTGGATAGAGAAAAATTCAACACAACACGAATGTAATATGCCTGCTTGTTTGTGATGTAAATATATGAACTTTTTATTAAGCTGGTGAGATAGATGTATATTGTGGGCTAGCGTGTCCATATATCTATATCTATATATATATATATAATTTCTCAAAGTTAAAATAAAAAATTACTACAATAGAGTGTGGATAGATACAAATTCAGCATAGCATAAATGTAATACCCCCCACCTATTTATGATGTAAATATATCTACCTATTATTAGAGTGGTTCGTCAGACATATATTGTGGGTTTACATTCCCATATATATATATATATATATATATATATATATATATATATATATATATATATATATATATATATATATATATATATATATATATATGTGGGGCCAGCATGCCCGGGCATATATGTCAATGTTGGTTAAGTGGTTGGAGGGTCAGGATTGTATTACAATGTAATATGTAAACATTTTAAAAATATAAAAATATTGCATGCATAGCCCACTACAGAGTAAAGATTATGGGGTACGTGCAACTCCACGGTGATAGGAAACGATGTTGGTGACAGATGTTGGCATTGAGGGAACCTAGGGCCCACGTGGCTTTAGGAGTGTCACATGTAAGAGAGATCCATGTAGTGGGGAAAGAATATATATAACTTTTCCACTAACATGGGGATTACTCATTATCAATATGATGATTTTGATGGTTATGTACCTCCTAGCTACTTGTAAAACACCATTTTGGCATAGGTTTGGGGTAAGTAGCTAGGATGCTTCTAGTTTGCCATAAGGCATCATTTGGGCACAAGTTCAGGGGAATGAGAACTATATTAATTTGATGGCCATAGGGTTCTTACAACCCTATAGTGGCATGGGTGTGGTTTGGCACCTTTGTAGTTAGCCTGGAGGGTTCCTAGAGCCCTAGAGAGAAGGAATATTGAATTGGTACATTAACGATATATGTTTTTCAATTTTTAGTTACTATTTCCCATGGAAATTGTAGCCCCAACATAGGGGTGTCCCATTGTTGAAATAGAAAAACCACGTGGCCTATAGCAGGGAAGAACATGGAGATCCCACATTTAGTGAATTCTTTTATACATCTAAGAATTATTTCTCATGTGTTGTCTTAATTTATTCATATGTGTAGTGTTGTGCCCGAAACCCTTTTTTCGGTGTTCTGAACATATGCATGCATTTATGCATATGGATATATATGCATGTTTTATGGATTTATATGCTTCCACTGATAATTGGTTAAATTCCTTGAAATTTTGATTATAGTGAATATATCAATTTACGTGAGATGCATAGTGTTTTTGTGCCATCTTTCAAGAGCATGTAATACACTATTTATTTGTCAGTTTTATTATAAACTATAACTATGCAAGTTATAAATATGTGTTTCGTCATAGTTAATTATGGTTGATAAATTTGATGTTAATGTTGAACTTAGATAATCGAATTATAGGAAAGCTCTAGTACAGAGCTAGGGATTAAAGATGATAATTCTAGACTATGAAATTCCACAGGTTTATTGATGGAATTATCAAAGAATTTAATAAATAATTTTTTTTTTTGAGTGTGTAGTCTTTGTCGACTAGTGGAAGAGGATATTACAAAGTGGCATTAGAGCCCAATTTATAGAACTGGGTATGAATTGGACGGAAAATGGAGTAGGTTAAGGAAAATACTCACATATTACAGGTTATAGGATAATTGTTTGACAAATGGATTTTCCATGAAATGCTTGAAAAAAGTCATAGTGGTAGTATGATTAAAACTAGTCAGAAAACAACTTTCAGGAGTAGGAAAGGCTCAAAGGAATCAAATTTGATGAATTGCATGGGAGAATGGAAAAAAATGATTAATTATCACCTCTAAGGGTGACAATTATCCATAGGGGTAACATTGAAAAGATCATTTCCAATTGTTTAACAAATATCTAAAAGGAACCTGGAACGTTGTGTCAATTATGTTTTTACTCAACAAAATTTAAATATTGAGAATCAAATATATGATTTTAATTTGAAAGAAATTCCATTAATATCATGGCCTTTATGAATTTACTTAATGAATTAAAACTAATTATAGATAATATGTGACAAATTGATTGATAAAATGTCATGTCGGGGTAATATCCTTAGACATCCCTTAAGCAAACCTAGTGGGTTCATAATTACATAATTAGAAAAATATTTCATTTTGGAAGTTTATATTGAGAATACTTTTATTCTTGAGTTTAATATAGAATTTGAATGTAATTTATTTGATAAATGAGGGACTGAAATATTTCTTGGAGGAACGTTAGGACTTGGGTTCAACTTCCAACAAATTAGCCAAATACCATAGTCGCAAAGCTATATTTTCAATGAAGGTGGTTGGAGTACCCATCCTATAGTTTTATTTTGATGGAAAACTTTATGCCATTATTGTTTTTGTTGAATTTTGTTTTTCATTAAATAGGTACTTGTAATATCCCTACTCAATTTTTATAAAATATTATTTTACTATATGTTTAAAATCAAGAATTTTTTAGGGTTTTCAAATGGTTTACCTTACAATTTTGAACTTACCTTATGCAGCACTATCAACCTTCTAGTGCATGGTAGTAGAAAAATCATTTTTTGTTATCTGTATCCCATTCTCAAACAATAAGTGGACATGAGATCAAATTACAATGAATGTTTTCTTTCTACATCCATCGTACAACTCTATTTTCACTACCATGTATCTCTTGCAGTTCCTATTGTGCTTGGAACCCCACCTCAGAAGGTACTATTAGAGATCAATATATGAAGTGAGCTCTCATGGATTTAATGCAAGTTCTATAAACGATCCAAATTGGATCCATAGAAGACTGTCAAAGAACCATGACTATATCAGGTCAAACAAATCTCTAAAGAATTCCAGAACAGCGATCAAAGACACCCTGAACCAGTGGCAATGGCAGCCAACGTGGAACAACGAGGACCTCAGTCAAAGCGCGCTAACCGAGGCCCATGGAGATCGCGTGGGAGGCCAAAGTACCCCCTGGGAGCCCCGAAATGGGAAAAAGAGGTTATTTTTGATGTGCGATGTTCACATCGTTGGGCGAACAAGGCTGAAATGGGGAAGCTCGAGCACTCGGTCGCATCGAGAGCCGGAGAACTGTAGGCTAAAAAGGTAAAAGTGCTAAACGTACAAACGGAGGGACCTACACTTTGGAAACCGGCAGTTTTGATCAGGGCACCCTTGAATGGTAAGAGGTTTTGGATGAGAGCAGAGTAATTCCATACACCAATTGATGCGTGGCAGGTGGATGTGAGAGAAAACCATTGTTGATTTCACACTATCGATCGAGCAAGTCAACCATGTGAGACGGGCATATGACGTCAAATCTGGAGGGCTCAGATCAGATAGTTGAGATCGTGCATGACGGAGGAAGTGGAATCAACAAGGGAATATGCCACGTTTTAGAAGGGATTTGGAATCCATTTTGACCACCACGATGGAGGAAAGATTCATTCACAACGTAACTGAAGAAATGAATCGATGAAGTATGGTGGCGCCTATTAGAGGAGGACAAGTGGCCACTCCCTGAGCGCTGATGATGACGCCGAACAGGGAACTCCAAGCATAGCTACAGAAGGTGAAGAGATAGAGGTGGAAGAGGAACCGAACAGGCATAGGGGTCGAATGGATAAAACCATGAATAGAGAAAGAAGATAGTCAGTGGAGAAGGGAAGTAAGACATCAAAAAGTCGAGAGATGAAGAAGTGGAATAGTGAACACAAAGAGTAGGACTGAACACAGAGAACGGTAAAGCAAAGCAGAAGAGACAGAGGGCTGAGCTGACCAGAGGCAGCATCGAGCACCAAAGAGCTTGAAGATTCAAGCCTTCCCATAGAGGAATCTGTCCGGGCTGAGCACCACATTGGGCTCTCCCCTGTAGACCAGAAGGTCATAGAGCTAGTAGGAAGAAGAATTCTATGTACTCAAGTGGCTTGGGGAAGCCAAGAACCACCCTACCAAGAAAAACCTGCTTCAGGAGAACTCACATCGAGTACCTGTATTGTAATTTATCTTCTTAAATGCACAATAAAATAAGGCCACCATTGAGAGTTTGACCAGAGATGTAGCCCTGGAGAACAGGGTGAACTCCTTATTAAAATTGCTTGTGTCTTTATGTATGCTTACTATATTTCTCTACTGTCTTTCCATTTTATTGTCTTTGTATTGGCAATCTGATCGATCCGTTGCTACAATAACACAGAACACACACACCAGCACATGAGTCTGTAATACCTTAGTTTAATCAATCTTTAACTGATGTCACTCATAGGGTGAATATCAGATCAAGTGGTATCAGAGTACTAGGTTGTAAGGTTAGACAAGCTTGTGTTAGTTTAGTTGTGAATCATCACAAGATCAAAGCTCGAATTAGGAGAAGGAGAGTTGGTGGAAAGTAATCCTGAAATTGGGAGAGTCTATTCTCGGAACACAACGTCAGAGGAAGGTTTTGTTGGGCTAGACCCTCAATTCATAGAGAGTTTCCTAGCTGTAAAGTCTTTGGGTGAAGAAATGTACAGAGACTTTAGAAAGCAAAAGGTTGAAGATTCATCGGGTTCTAAATAAGATAAAGAAGAATATGAGTCTTGTTGCCATGACCACTCCAAAGGAAAGGGGAAAGAGAAAAGCTTTCTCACACCTCCTACTAGCCCTGTGCATAATAAGAAAGCATCTTTGATTTGCCTATATATGATGGAGAGCTAAATGCTGCAAAGTTAGACAATTGGATTAGACAAATTGATGTGTATTGCAGGGTACAAAACATAAACTCAGATAAGAGTAAGATTTAGTTGGCAAGCCTACGCCTAGGAGGCACTGCCTTGGTTTGGTGGGAAGGCAGAACCCAAGCTGATATGAAAAGACATGGTATGACCATCTCTATCTAGAGTGACTTTGTTTCTGCAATCAAAAAGTAGTTCTATCCATTGTCCTACATGCAACAGGCCAAGATGAGTTGGCATACTCTTCGACAGTTGAAAGGGAAAAGTGTGAAAGGGTATACTCAAGAGTTCAGAAAGAGAGCATTGATATTGGGTATCTCATTAGACTCACTAGAGACTCTTTTGAAGTAAATTGGTGGTCTACATAGCTACATGAGGCATACCATCCTGATGTTTAATCCTACTAGTATAGATGAGGTATATGTACAAGCCACTCATCTAGAAGCTAAAGGAAAGAATGGAAATCTAGAAGTTGGGGGACCATCCCAACCCACTATAAGCAAGAGAAATGAGAAAATAAAGCAAAAGTGAAAAGCAAGGAAGGCTAACACTGCACAGAAAGCCAAAGCTTCATGCACTCACTATAAAAAGAAGGGGCATGATGATGAACATTGTTTGATTCTACATCCACAGCTAAGACCTAAGAAGTCTGAGGGAATGAAGAAGAAGAAAACTGTAGCTATTCAGAAAGATTTGGGGTCAGACTTGGGAGATGAAACAACTATAGCATCCACAGGTATAAAAAGTAATAATTCTGAAGCATCTACTAGTAATTCTGCTCAATCTGTTATCGATAAAGAAAATGAGAGAAAAAGGCATGAGATTTTCCATATTCGAGTTATTTCCAAAAATCAAAAGATTGATACTTTGTTTGATAGTGGCTCACAAGTAAATTTGATTTCTGAAGCAATTGTGAAGAAATTAGGATTAGCAACTACACCTCACAAAAAACCATAGCCATTAGGATGGTTGAATGATAAAGCACAACTACAAGTGACTAGACAGTGCAAAATCAAGTTTTCTTTTGGGTCAGCATTTGTAGATGAGGTTGAGTTAGACATAATTCCTTTGGATATGTGTGGAATTGTTTTAGGAAGTTCTTACTTGTATGATAGAAAGGCTATTTTCTATAGAGTTGAGAAGAAGTATCTACTTGTTGAAAATGGAATCGAATACTTTGTAAGAGCTCATAAGCTCAAGATTAATTATACTCTCATAAACTGAGGACAGATGAAAAGAATGATAAATTCCTGTAAAAAATTCTTATTGATGTTTGTAAAGGAAAAGAAACCTGATAAAACCAATGTATTTGAGGGCTGTAATGCTGAACGGCAAGCTGATATAGAAAAGGTTGTTTTAGAGTACGATGTCTTGTTTCAAGAACCTAAAGGTCTGCCACCCAAAAAGGGAATAGTACATGATATTATTTTGTAGCAAGATGTTCCTTTGCCTAACATTGGGATGTACAGGTTGTCTGCTTTAGAGAATGTTGAAATCAAGAAGCAGGTACAGGAGTTGCTCGAGAAGGGCTTCATCAGGCATAGCACATCACCATGTGGGTCATCAATCGTTTTGGTGAGAAAGAAAGATGGCACTTGGAGAATGTACATTGATTACCGAGCACTGAATAAGATAACAATCAAAAATCGTTATCCCCTTCCTCGCATAGATGATATTTTAGATCAATTGAAGGAAGTTGTTTATTTCACCAAGCTGGATTTGCACAGTGGATACCATCAGGTCAGAGTTGTAGAGCAAGATGCATGGAAGACTACTTTCAAAACGAAGTAGGGATTGTATGAATGGCTGCTTATGCCTTTTGGCTTAACTAATGCTCCTGCTACTTTCATGAGATTAATGAATGATGTACTTAGACCTTTTCTTGATGATTTTGTTATTGTGTATCTCAATCACATTTTGATTTTTAGTAAAATGTGGAAAGAACATTTAAAGCATGTTAAGCAGACATTAGATGTTTTGAAAAGCGAAAAACTTTATGTTAAACTCTCAAAATGTGAATTTGGCAAAACATCTCTAAAATACTTGGGTCATATAGTAGGGGGAGGTGACTTAAAGATAGATCCCTCTAAGTGGCAATCATTGTGAATTAGCCTAAACCTAGTTCTGCTACAGAAGTGAGAAGCTTCTTAGGAGCAGCACAATATTGGAGGAAGTTCATTTCTAACTTCTCCTCATTTGCAGCTCCTTTACATGCTTTAACATGATTGAATAAGGTGTTTCAGTGGGAAGGAAAACATCAGAAAGCCTTCGACACCTTGAAAGAGAGAATTAGTACAACACATGTACTAGCACTACCAGATCTACAAAGACCATTTGAGATCCAAACCAATGCCAGTGACTATGCCATGGAAGCAGTGTTGACACAACACAGTAAACCCATATGTTATCATTCTGAGACTTTTAATCCTGCAGTAGCTAACTATCCTACATATGATAAAGAATTGTATGCATTAGTTTAGAGTGTGAAAAAGTGGAAACATTATTTAATGGGAAAAGAGACAGTAATACATACTAATCATTAGCCACTCCAATATCTACACACTCAAACTAAGTTGCAGCAATCAAGACATTACAGGTGGATGGGTTTTCTACAACAGTTTCAGTTATTCATTAGATATAAAAAGGTCATACATAACAAGGTTGCAGACAAGTTATCTAGACCCATTATAAATGCATCTACCATACTTAAGCATAATTCGATGCTACATGAAAGCTACATAGAACAATATGCTCAGGATATGGACTTTAAAGATCTATATGCAACTTTGAGTCAAGGAAAAAGAGTAGAAGAATTGGACTATCATATGAAGGATTGACTCTTATACCATTGTGGGAAACTCTGCATTCCACAAACCGAGAGAGTAAAGATAATTAGGGAAGCACACACTTCTCTGATATCAGGTCACTTTGGGGTAAGTAAAATAGTTGCACAGCTGCAAAGGTTCTGCTATTGGCCGAAAATGAACGAGATAGTTTCTAGATATGTAAGAGGGTGTGCCATGTGTGCTAAAAGCAAGCCCAGCAACAGAAAACTAGGCTTGGACACTCCATTACCAGTTCCTTCTCACCCTTGGGAAAGTGTTTCCATGGATTTTTTTGGAGGACTACCTAAATCTAGGAAGGTCATGATTATCTATATGTTGTTGTGGATAGGTTTAGCAAAATGTGTATTTTGATACCTTGTAGTAAACATATCATAGTTGAACAAACTGCAAAATTGTTCTTTGAACATGTATGAGTTCATTTTGGATTACCCACTTCCATTGTATCTGATTGAGATACCCGATTTTTGGGGAAGTTTTGGTCGAGTCTGTGGGAACTGATGGACACCAAACTGAAGAAAATCACAGCTTTTAATCCACAAACAGATGGCCAGAAAAAATTAGTAAACAGGACAGTGATGCAATTACTGAGAGGTTATTGCAGTAAACATCCTAAGCTTTTGGATGAACACTTGTGTTATGTGCAGCATGCTTACAATAGAACAAAGCACTCTTCTACACAAATATCTCCTTTTGAGACCTTTTTTGGTTTCACACCAAGGTCTCCTTTGGATTTTGTCTTTGGTAAAGATACCATGGTTGATGGACACAGTGATGTGGACAAGGAAACTAGGTTCATTGAATAGATCCAGGAGATCCACCAGGCAGTACAGGAACAGTTGGAAAAGAGCCAAGCCAAGTATAAGGCTAGGCATGATAAGCATCGGATGGAGCATAGTTTTCAAGTTGGAGACCATGTCTAGCTGTATATCAGCAAGGACAGGATGCAAGGTGAAGGTAAAAAGCTAAAGCCTATCAGGTATGGACCTCTTAAGATACTTTAGAAGATTGGGGAAAATGCTTTTCACCTTGATTTACCAGCTTACATACACATCTACGCAGTCGTAAATGTATATTTCTTGAGATTGTTTGAACCTTCAGTGATTGAGGACCCTGAAGAGCAGAGTCAATTGCCTTCTATCGATGACCTGCTACCTGAATATCTCAATGAGTTGCAGGAAGACACAGTGCTGGACAGGAAGGTAAGGACGACATGCAGGGGAAATGTGGAGTACCTCAGGATTGGGCTCAAAGGTTCAAAGCCGAGCAACACAAATTGGATTACGATTGGACAAGTGAAGAAACAGTATGCTCACTTAGTCGATGTTTGAAAACCAACTTTTGGTGGTCCAAAAGCTTTTTCAGTGGGAAGGTCGTGATCCAAATTGGATCCATAGAATATTGTCAAAGAACCATGACTGTATCAGGTCGAACAAATCTCTAAATAATTCTAGAACAGCGATCAAAGACACCCTGAACCAGTCAGTGGAGAAGGGAAATAAGATAGCAAAAAGTCGAGAGACGAAGAAGTGGAATAGTGAACCCAGAGAGGAGGACTGAACACAGAGAAAAATAAAGCAAAGCAGAAGAGATAGAGGGCTGATCTGACCAAAGGTAGCATCAAGCACCAGAGAGCTTGAAGATTCAAGCCTTCCCATAGAGGAATCTGTCCGGGCTGAGCACCACATTGGGCTCTCCCCTGTAGACTAAAATGTCACAGAGCTGGTAGGAAGAAGCAGTATGTGTACTCAAATGGCTTGGGGAATCCAAGAACCACCCTGCCAAGCAAAACCTGCTTCAGGAGAACTCACATTGAGTCCCTGTCTTGTAATTTCTCTGCTTAAAGGCACAATACAATAATGCCACCATTGAGAGCTGGACCGGAGATGTAGCCCTAGAGAATAGGGTGAACTCCTTATTAAAATTGCTTGTGTCTTTATGTATTCTTATTGTATTTCTCTACTTTCTTTCCATTTTATTGTCTGTGTATTGGCAATCTAATTGATCTGTTGCTACAATAACACAGAACACACACACCAGTGCATGAGTCTCTAATACCTTAGTTTAATAAATCTTTAACTGATGCCACTGATAGGGTGAATATCAGATCAATAAAGGATGTTATGTGGGTACCCTACCTTCCATCATTAATTCCTTTGTATCTACTTCCTACATAGAGATACCCTACACTTCCCTGTTATTCAACCCTTAGATAACAAATAAAATAGACTTAGGTGTTTCCGAAATTTTATCTATCACTTGAGTGGGGAAAGGGAGTTATGTATATGCCTTGAGTCAAACAAATATTGCCGCATGGATTCTCTATGGTTTCCATATAATATCCATGAATTTTCTTAGTGACGAAATTTTTCAAAATAAAGGGGAAGGAATTTGAAAGTCCTGAATCTTCATGTTTTGTGGAAATTTTGAAGCATGGGGCATTGGTTGCTACATCTTCAAGAATCAGAAGCTTTAGTGGTCCGTACCGTGGTTGCAATATTCACAATTAAAGCAGGACATTAAGACTCTAGTTGCATCTAAATGGCAGAAAGAGATAAGTATCTTTACCAATTATATTGAAAGAAGATAGATATATGTTTATTTTTCCAGTTCTTTTGAAAGAATATGTGTTAATTTTTCACATAGAAAATAATTGGTTTTCTTAGAAAAGGAACATGTGGTCGCATGCATGAAAGAATTGTTATTATTCATTTGATTTCTTGAAAGAGAAACATGTGTTTGAATAAATGAAAGAATAGTTATTATGCATTTTATTTCTTCAGAAAGAAACTTGTGTTTGCATGCATGAAGAAATAGATACTATGCTTTTGAATTCTTGGAAAAGAAACATGTGTTTTGCATGCATGGAAAGAATGACTATTGTGTTAGACTTCTTAGAAATAACATATGATAATGTTTTATTTGGAGTTATGTAGGAGAAAAATAAAATATAGACATAGACATAAAAACACAAATGCAACAAAAATAAATTTTTATTTCGTTAATACCAAAGAACTGAAATATTCTTACAAGAATAATGGAAATAAACTAGCTTGGGTGATTGTAGCTTATCTCTAAAACGAGATATCGTGGCTACATGCCTCTGAAGTATGTTAAAATGAGGTTAAAGGGCCCTTTTATTATTGAACAATAAATATAAACCCTAAACAACCAAAACACTAACCTCAGTATATAGAACACCAAGTGTTTGTGGACCTTGTTGGGGTTAGTTGGGCAGTCAACTTCCCAGAGTCATAACTTGGTCATATGATCTCGGTTTGGCGCATATGATACCTTGTTGGAAATATCTCTTCATGTAATATATTATTTATAATATACCCTTACCTAGAACTATGTGCTTACTGCGTACCTAAAAAAAAGGTCATTTAGGGGGCCAGAACAACTTCAAAAGTTCAGGAGTCGAAAAACTTCTAAAAAAAAAGAAAATGCTTCTAGAATGAAGCGAAATGATGAAATTGATTGGACTTCTAGGTGAAATGGGCATGTGGCCACTAATACCCACTTGGATCAGTCCTCCCCCATTAGGAGGAAATGGTCTCCATTGCGTGCAAAGCCTCCATGAGGTGAGTAAATGTTCCATGAGGTGAGTAAATGTTTGTTGAACCTGCTCCCATGTAAACTACTTGCCTTGGTGACAGATTTGGCCTTACTTGATAACTTGATATTGTTGGATCCTCTACTGGAAAATTTTCTTCATATGTGTGTCCATGATCCTATCAGTTGTGGCTTATTAGATGTAGCTTAGGTTGATCTCTATTGGTGTCAGCTACTCAACAACGTTGGATGTGTCCAACAATGCAGGAAAGTATGGTCGCATTCATTCCACATTGAATACTAGTTGAAGGCCAAGGAATGGTAGAATGTTGAGCTCAAAGTAATTGTACCCTACATCCTTGGTGATGGTGTATGACCCATATTGAAATGGGTGAAGCTTGCAGTGAGGCCCAACAAGGCACTCCTTTTACAAATGTAACCAAACTTTGTTGCCCACATAGAACATATGTGGCACCTGATGTTGATCATGTGGCTGCTTATACTTAGCATTTTACCTATCCTTTATGTCACAAACCTACTAGCAGATGTTATAAATGTGCTAAATGAAGATGTTAAGTCTGTAAGCTTCCTACTAGACATGAGCCGAATCTTCCTAAGTAGCTGCAAATGGTATGGCCACATCAATGGGACATGGTGGTTGGAATCCTTACCCCATCTGAAAGGTGATGAGGCCAATTGAGATATGGAGAGCTCTATTATACTTTTTCTAGACATAGTGGAGACTTTAATCCCATGTGCATGGATTCTTTGAGTTGCACATGCACATAATGTGCACGATCATCCTATTGAAGACCTGTATTTGACCATCAGTTTAGGGGTGGTAGGTCATGGACTTAGTGAGCTTTGTATCCAAGATTGACCAGACCCTTGAAAAACATTTACTCAGAAACTTGTTGTCTCGATCTTAGATAATGGAATGTGGTATGCCAAAGTGTACCCGCAATTTTTCAAATAAGAGCTTAGTAGTGGCTTCTACTATGATACTCTTATTGTAGGATGCTAGAATTTTTATCTTAGAGAATCAGTAGATGACCATGAAAATGCAATTGTTGCCATGCTTATTAGAATGGAGGTCTGGCATGTAATCCATGGAGATGGAAAACTAAGTATGACTGGGAGTAGGAAGAGGAGTATATAGGCCTTGATTCTTGATTGTGAGTTTGGGAATGGAGCAACCAATGTAGGATATGATGTACTTCCCGACATCCTATCGAAGGTTCGGACAATAAAAATACTTATGCAATATTGCCACTTTTTTCTCTACTCCGAAATTTCCAACGAGCTGATTATAGTGTGCCTCCCATATTGTCTTAGCATACTATCTTGGAGGAACATAGAGGCATCCCAGGTGGCATAACAGTGCACCCTAGAGGTTAAAATATGGAATTTACTTGCCTTTTAAGAGCATCTAGTATGTGTTTCCGAATTCTGAATCGCTCTTGTAAAGATGTGACCACCCCAAATTATTGTGTCCACAAGAGTCGAGAATAATGTTTAGTTCCATAATCAGTGGTTGGTTGAGCTAGTCTTCAACGTTATTGGTGTTCCCATTCTTGTACTTGATGTTAAAATGGAATTGTTTAAGATATGTAGACAAATTTTTATGGCAATAATTTTGCAACTTTCCATGTGTCTGTATGAATTGCAAGAGTCGATGGTCTGTGTGGATGATCATTTCCTTCCCCATAATGTAATGCTGCCATTGTCGATAGACCTCCATAATGGAATACATATATTTTTCATAAGTTGGATATCTTTTTACTGTATCTGAAAGTATCTCACTGTGATATGCCACCGAATGCCCGTACTAGATACGAACTCGACCAATAGCATAGTTAGAGGTGTTTGTCCCAATTTCAAATGGTTTTTGTAGGTCTTGTAATGTGAGAACTGGTGCAAAGCCGAGGTGAATATTCAACTCGACACACACCTTCTATTGACATTCAGACCAAAATAAATTTTCTTTCACTTCACCTTGGGTGACTTGCATGAAAGGCCAAGTGATATGAGAGAATCCCAACACAAACCTGTGATACAAATTTACAACACCTAGAAAGTTATGGATCTCTGTGAGAGTAGCTAGGGCTAGCCAATCCAGAATAACTTGTAGCTTGGTTGGGTCCACATGCACACCCCACTCATCAATTATGTATCCAAGATATTGAACCTAGGTTATAACAAACATGCATTTCTCTAAATTGGCACACAATTTTTTTTGTCGTAGGGTTTGGAGGACTTGTCGGATATGGTGTATGCGCTGTTCCAAACTCCAGCTAAAGCTCAGGATAACATCTAGGTACACTAACATAAATTGGGTGGTGAAGCACCGCAAGATGTCTTCCATCATCATCATGAAGGTTGTGGGGGCATTCGTCAATCCGGAAGGCAAGACCAACCATTCGAAAAGGCCCTCCTTGGATTTGAAGGTAGTCTTCCACACATTGGAGGGTTCAATTAGAAACTACTCATAGCCAGACTTCCAATCAATCTTGCTAAAATATTCCCCCCTTTATCTGGTCCAAAAGGTCATCAATCCATGGGGTTAGATACCTATTCTGGACAGTGATCTTATTTAGTGCTCGATAGCTAGTATAGAGTCTCTAGGTGTCATCTTTCTTTTATACCAACAATATCAGGCTCTCGTAGGGTGTTGAACTTGGCCTGATGTATCGTTTTTGTAACAACTTCTAAATATCCATTTAATTTAATCATTCCCCATAATAGATCATTGGTAGATCAATGTATAGGGTAGCACCACACTCGGGGTCAAATTGATGGAGTGATTGACCTGACAGTGTAGGGGTAACCCTATGCGTGAGGTGAATATTTCCATGTACTCCTTCACAATCTTCTCCATCTATTGCTGCTATGTGGAGGAGTGCTGATTGGAGGTTGTGGATGTGGCCATATTATTCCTCTTTCCCTGAGGCAAAATCATAAGGAAGAAATATTTCCCAATCTGGGAAATGATATTACTGCATTTCGTTACAGAGATCAAAGAGATGGTGGTAGGTAGTTCTACCTTCGGTATACTATATAACTTATTTCCTAAAGAAATAATAATATTACATGATCTAGACTCATACACAACATGATGGTTCCACAAGTATGGTTTCCTTAATAATACATCACAAACTTCAAGGGGAGAAACATCACACAATACCTCATCTTTGAATATCTTGATGTTGTAGGGAAGGTGACACTACTAGCTGATGTGAAGATATCATCCTTGGTGAAGCCACCTAATGGTGTACAGTTGCAGGGGTGGTATGGTTGGTAGGAGGAAATTCTTCATGACCTCTGCTGAAATAAGGTTATTTTGGCTTTCATTGTCGACAATGAACTAGAGTGGAGAACCCTTCACCCACATCTGTGAGTGGAATAGTCACCCTGCCTCCTTTGGATCTTCAGGCTCAATATTCTGGATCTTGGTGGTGGAAATGTTGGCACTCGGCTCCACATCAATAATCTGCTTCCCTTTTTCATTACCCTTCTGGGGTTCTCACTTAGATTCAAAACATGCATATAATTTGGAAACCTTCAGCTTGGATACCAGTTAATTCTTAGTTTGACACTCACTTGTGTTGTGAGTGGGGCTCTTATGGAACATACACCATTTCCCTATGTCCTTATTTGTATTCATGGTATTGTTCTTTTCTTGCAGCTTTGACGGGTTGTCCTGGGTCAAAATTCCATGGATTTTTCCTTTGTTTTGTAGTCTGGGGGTGCCTTTCCCTTGCTTCAAATTCACATATCCAAAGTCTTTCTTATTTTGTTTAAATTTCTACTTGATCTCGACAACGTATCATTAGGAAACCCGAAGCAAAAATATATCTAAGAACTCAATCTCATCCTAGACATACTTTTGTAGACAGCCATGGTACTTTGGTATGAAATGCTACTCTATATATTTGATACCCAACTTTGTGTGAAGGGTGTGAAATATATATGTGAACTTTGACACGTATTGGTCCCTTCCTTGCTATAGTGTATTCCATTTTATGTATTTATGTTCATATCTCTCGACAACATAATATTTTTCCCTGATGGTGTCTTAGAAATAATTTTAAGTGGGGTGTAGCTGAAAACTATGAGGGTTCCCTCTCATCCTTCTATTCATAGTAGGTTTCCCACCAATCCTTGACATGGGGGATGGCTTTGAGGAGTGCAAAAGTAATATTTGCTAGATTGGAAAAGTCATCAATTGAAAAATATCCCTCCAATGGATTTAACCATATATATATAGTGTGTATGCATCTATTTGGCCTTGAAATATAGGAACTTCAAAGTTGACTTGTACCTTAAATGGAGTGGTGCCTCTAGAGTGGCTGCTCAATGAAGATGTGTCACCTATGGGTAGTCGCTGAAGGATATGGGCAAAGTTATCCATCATCATTTTCCTCTATCGCCCGAGGGCTTCCTTGAGAAATATTTTGAAAGGATATCCTGATCCCTTGTCTTTGTTTTCTTCCGCCATTGGAGGTTGTATGGTTTTGTTAGCCTGGTCTTGCAAAGGTTCAGCCAATTCGAGCCCTAACTGCTTATACCCTAACCTCATTGGGAACATGAAAAGAAAAACAAAGAAAGAAAATTCTTTGATACCATTATTATAGACTTATATAGGAACACAACATAATACAAAATAATCATAAACATAGAGATGCAAAAAAAATAAATCTTCATTTCATTAATATCAAAGAGCTGAATGATGCTTAGAAGTAGAATGGCAATAAACTAGCTCGGGCGATGGTAGCTTATCTTTGACAAGATATTTGGAAGCGACATGCCTATGAACTATGTTATATTAAGATTCAAGGGACTTTTTACTATTGAACAATAAAGGAAAACCCTAAAAAACCAAAAACTGAACCCTAAGAGATGGAACGCCAAGAGTTTGTGGGCCTCGTTGGAGTTAATTTTCTAGCAAAATTCCAAGGGTCATAACTTGTTCATATGATCTTCATATGGCGCATATGATACCTCATTGGAAACATCTCTCTCAGTACTATATTATTTGTAGTGGGCCCTTCCCTATGGCTATGAGCCTACTACATATGTAAAAAAAAAACGTCATTTAGGGGGTCAAAACAACTCTGGAACTTCAAGACCAGGAAAAATGATAAAGATAGTAAATGTTGCTATAATCAAGGAAACTAATGAAATGGGCTAGAGGTCTAGGTAGAATAGGGAGGTATCCACCAATATCCACCTGCATAAGTCCTCCCCCCTTAGGAAGCAAAGGTCCTAATTGCATGTAAAGCCTCATTAATGTGAGGAAATTTTTGTGGAACCTAGTCCCTCGTGAGCTAGTTGTCCTAGTGAAAGAGTAGGCATGCTTTGAAAACTTGATAAATATGGATCATCTACTCGAGGGTGTTCTTGATCTATGTTATCATTATCCTTCCAGTTGTGGCATGTTCGATGTAGATTGGGTGGAGCTTTGTTGGTGTCAGCTGCTTAGCAACGTTGGATGTGTCCCACAATGGGGAATGTATTGTCATAGTGGGTCCACTTTGAATACTAGGTGCATGCCAAGGAAGGGTGGAATGATGAGCTCAAAGGCATTGTCCCCTACAACCTTCGTGATCATGTATGACTGATATCAGAGTGGGTGAAGCTTGTGGTGGGGCCCAACGAAGCACTTCTTCTACATATGCAACCAAACTTTGTCGCCCACCTGGAATTTGTGTGGCACCTAATGTTGATCATGAAATTGCTTGTACTTAGCATTGGCTCTGTCCATTATGTCATGGGCCTACTTGCACATGTGTTGAATGTTCTCAATTAAGTTGATAACCCTATTTTCTTCAGACTTAACATGATATGGATCTGCATGATGGTATGGCCACATCAATGGGCCCCATTGGATGGAATCCCAACCACACATGAAAGGGGTTGTGGCTAGTTGAGATATGGAGAGCTCTATTTTTAGTTGTGCTAGACAAAAGGGAGGATTTCATCCCATGAGGATGGATGCTTTGAGTTGTACATGCGCAGAATGTACATGATCATCCTATTGATGACCTCTATTTGGCCATCACTTTGGGGTTGGAAGGTCGTGGACTTAGTTACCTCGGTATCCAGCATTGTCCAGAGGTTTGACCAAAACGTACTAAGAAAATTGTTGTCCCAATCTAATGTAATGGATTGCGGGATCCCAAATTGTACCCACAGTCATTCAAAGAAGAGCTTAAGAGTGGCTTTTGATGTTATACTCTTCTTGTAGACTGCCAGAATGGACATGTTAGAAAATTTGTTGACGACCATGAAAACATAGTCATTTCCATGCTTAGTAGAAGGAAAGCCCAACATGTAATCCATGGATATCGATTCTCAAGGCTGATTAGGAGTATCCAGAGGAGTATATAGGCATTGCTTCTTCATTTTTAGTTTGGCAATGGCTCAAGCAGTGCAAGATCTTATGTACTTCCCATCATCTTGTCGAAGGTTCAGCCAATAAAAATGATTTTCAAGCACTGCCACTAATTTCTCTACTCCAAAGTGTCCAACAAACTGACTGTATTGTTCCTCCCAAATCATCTTGGCACACTCACCTAAACGAACACATATGTGTCCCAGATGGCATAATAGTTCACCCTAGAGGTGAAAATTTGAAACTTGCTTTCCTTACAAGGGAAGGTTGTATGGGTTGTCAAATTCTAGATTTCTATTGTATATATGCATCCACCCCAAAGTCTCATGTCTACAAGAGTCGAGTATAGTGGTCAGTGCCATAATCAGTGGTATGTTGAGACAATCTGCAACATTGTTGGTGTGTGCCCTCTTGTAATTTATGTTCAAACGGAACTATCACACATATATGGAACATTTCTGATGGCTTTCGTTCTGTGACTTTACTTATGTTTAAATGAATTGTAGGCATCGATGGTCTATGTGGATGATCATTTCATTCACCATAATTTAATGCTTCCATCATCAATATACCTATACAATGGAATGCATCTCTTTCTCATAATTGCGATACTTTTGGACTGTATCTAAAAGTGTCTCACTGTTGTATGACACTAGATGCCCTTGTGTGGAAGCCCCGAAAATTGGGTCTACAACAAGGGGGATACCCACCCGGTCCGGACCTTGGTTAGCAGCTCCTTTTCTGTTTGGTATAGTTGGTCCGACTGGGTATATGGGACCAGTTTCCCAATTTATGTGTGTGTGTGTGTTGAGATTTGATATTTCGTTTCTAAAAGTTCCTAAGTGAAATGCTTTTACTTTAACTCTAATCTAATAACATGCAATTGTATTCTAATAAACAGAAATATCTAATTCTACACTAACGCGAGGTGTAATCTTTCCGTTATTCAATCTAAAATGATTTCAAATAACAATTCATTCAACTGTTATGAGAAAAGAATTCAATAGAGATAAACCACTTCGTATAAAAAGCTAGACGAAACAGTGGTGAAAAACATATCGCATAATAAGCTACTCATACATTAAGCATAAATAAATAGCTATCGCCATACAGAAGTGCCAAATGATAATTCAAGCATTCATGCATCAATATATAAACAACTGAACATAAATACCACTTTAACACAAAGGCAGAAATAGTTAAGAGATAGAAGTACCATTTATAACTAGTTCTACTCATGAGCTTCAAGCGATAATGATTTATCTCTTCTTAATCCAACATCCACTAAGAGTACAGAAGTGCAACATCAGTAGTAGATATTAAACGTAGATATCAATAAATCTTGTTCCATTCATTCATCAAAACCTCCTCGGAGGGTGCAAAAGTGCATGTTTTGAGGACAAGTTTTTGACAAATTTCATGCCCCTTCTCTAAATGCATGAGAAGGGTTTAAATAATACTAACTAAATCTAAAAATAACTTATTACAAAAATGTAGGATATGGTTTAAATGATCATCCTCATTTCAAGAAAAAATAAAGAAAAATTAATACTAACATTGAATCTAAAATTAAAACTAACAACTAACTACTTATGTATCTGTTCCTTGAAATCATAAGCGTTCAACATTTGTTTGAGAAGAGTCAGTTGGACGAATTCCGACTAACTGTCCTACAAAAATGCCATTGGCAAGAGCTGGTGCCATCTTCTCGGTAGAATTGATGATACAATTGAGAGTTATGTACTGGCTGTGTGGTTTTACCAAATATGCCCAGTAAGAATCCCAATTCAACTTAGTCAATCTTTTGAGATTCTGCCTTTTCTTGAGCCTTTTGTCTCCAGCCTGTCTATAGTTGGTGAGCTTTTGGTAGATACCCTGGAGTGGTTTTTGAGATCAGATTTTCCCTGTGCAAATTTCCATTTATGCAGTCAAGAGCCTGCAATAGTTGTAACCTCCATTATTTTCGGATTCTCTTCCTCAAGTAGACTATACATGCCTTCCCAAGTTGTAATACCAACATCTCTGTTACATGGGGTGTCTGTATATAAGGGCATCATTTCTTGATCTTCAGAACTCAGAGCTTTGCCTTTCTTTCCCATAGTATCCTGAATACTGATTTGTATAATTGTCTGTTCTTTGTTCCTGCAGTTTACAAATGAGGTGAGAATCATGATAAGGAAAAGGCGACGGGAAAGCTTTAAGTGCCGAAGACATATAAAATATACCACCTTACATGAAATGGCTCTTTGATAAGCATGAAACCCTATTTCATTAATGTTTGGCAACTAACTCATTAATTAGCATTAAAGCACATAACCAGGTCTCGGTTTATGGAAAACACTTTTTTGAACAACAAGCCCGAAAGATTTGCAATGAAGTGATTTTGTGATTTGCTTCGCAATATCATAGATCACAGATCGCAACATCGCAATATCACTCTATCACTCTATCGCTCTATCACTCTATCACAATATCGTTCTATCGCAATATCACAATATCGCTATATCGCAATATCGCAATATCGCTGGAGTGTAGCATATCACAATCACTAGTTAATGTGTTTTTCGTGAAATGTGATTTGCGATATGCACCATCGCATATCTGTAGTTTGATGTTTTTCAGCGTAAGTGATATCTGATGCATGCGATGTGATGAAGTTTCGCATCGCGATCTCACAACCTTAGAATTGCGTTTATAAGGAGGTATCCATTGTCCTTTTTGTGATTCGATATTTCTTAAGGAGTGATTTTATTCTACCTTATCATAAAACTTATGCTTTTCTAGATTTTTCATGGGTATTCTCCTAAGTTTATGAAGGTAAGTTTTATTGAGAAAGGAAATTCAAGCACTAATTGATTTTAAAAAAAAATTGACTAAGGGTCCCCACTTATTTAGTATTAGTAACAACACTAAATAATAAGGGGGGTTGTTGCTGGCCACAACACCCTGCTAGGTAGGATCTACACCAATAGCATAGTCAGAGGTGTCTATCTCAATTTCAAATGGTTGTTATAGGTTTGGTAATGTGAGAATTGGTGTAGAGTAGAGGAAATGCTTCAACTCAACAAAAACCTTTTGTTGAGATTCGTACTAAAAGAACTTTTCTTTCACTCCTCCCTTGGTGACTTGACTCAAATTCCAAGTGATATGAGATAATCCCAACATAAAAAAATAGAAATTTGCAAGACCCATAGAGCTATGGAGCTCTATTAGAGTGGTTGGGCTAGCCAATCTTGAATAACTTGTATCTTGGTTGGGTCCACATGCACACCCCTCTCATCAATTATGTACCCGAGATATTGAATCTGGGTAATACCAAGAATTCATTTCTCTAAATTAGAAATTTGTTTTATCGCAAGGTTTGGAGAACCTATCAGATATGGTGTATGTTCTCCTCCAAACTACGGCTGAAGATTAGGATGTCGTCTAGGTACACTACTATGAATGAGTTGCTGAAGGTCAATAAGATTTTTTCTATCAGCCTCATGAACGTTATAAGGGCATTCTTCAACCTGAAAGGCATCACCAACCATTCAAAAAGGCCCTCCTTGGATTTGAAGGCAGTCTTACAATAAGTTTCTCAATATTCCCATTGCATGTGCAATGTCTAATCTAGTATAGACCATCGCATACATCAAGCTACCGACTGCACTTGCATATGGAACACCGGACATGTCCTCTTCCTCTTCATGTGTCTTGGGACACTGTTCAGTAGATAATTTTACACCTACAGGAATAGGAACCATCACTAGTTTACTACCCTGCATATTAAGCCTCTATAGTATTGTCTCGACATACTTCCTCTGGTTTAACTAGAGCTTCCTCTTTGCCTGATCGCTTTTAATCTCCATGCCAAAAATATAGTTTTCACCACCAAGATCTTTCATGTCAAATTTGGAGGACAATTAGGTCTTAAAATCCTGGATGATTTCTTTGTCATTTCCATCCAACAACATATCATCTGCATACAAGACCAAATAAATAACACGGTTACTAATTAATTTAAAATACAGACCGTGATCTCCTTTTCTTCTGGTGAAGCCAAGTCCTCGTATAAATGTATCAAATTTATGATAGCACATCCTTAGTGCCTATTTTATCCCATATGGAGACTTTTTTAACTTGCATACTAGTTATTTCTTACCCTTCACTACAAAGCCTTCACGTTTCTTCATGTAGATCTCTTCTTCTAGATCCCTGTGAAGAAAGGTTGTCTTCAAATCGATTTGTTCTACCTCAAAATAAAATGTAGCAACAACAGATAAAAGTAATCTAATAGAAGCTACCTTGGCAACAAGAGAAAAAATATGACCAAAATCAAATCCCGACACCTGCGAATAACCTTTTTCTACCAATCGAGCTTTGTGTTTATCCACCTTTCCTTCAACATTCATCTTCTCCTTGAACACCCACTTGTTACCAATTGGTTTCCTTCTAGCCAGTAACTCCACCAGATCTCAAGCCTCATTTTTGTGCAAAGATGCCATTTCATCAACCATGGCCTCTTTCCAGTGTTTTCCATCCTCTGAATCTACTGCTTCCTTCACAGTTTTGGGATCATCATCAGTAATAGATAAAGAAAATTTTGAATAGAAAGAAGATGGACTATACCTTTCTAGTTGCCCTCTTTCTTGAACTGGTCTTCTCACAACTAGAGTTCGTGCTCTTTATTTTCTGATTCCTCTTCTGTTGTAGAGCCTGATTCTTCCTCCTTTAGCCCAAACTCTATCTTCTCAAGTTCCTTTGATGGGGCTTTATGTTTAATAACATATTTCACCTCTCTAAACACCACATCTTGGCTATATGCAACCTTCCTTGTTTTTGGGTTCCAAAGCTTATAGCCTTTTAAACCATCTTTATACCTAGTAAAGATGCACTTTTCAAATTTACTATCCAACTTTCTTCTTTCCTCCTTTGGAACATGTATATATGCATCACATCCAAATACCCTCAGATGTGAAAGAGATGGTTTCTTACTAGTCCACACCTCTTGTGGACTCTTATCCTCCAATGCTAATGAAGGTGATCTGTTGACCAGGTAACATGCAGTCTCCACCACCTCTTCCCAAAATTCATGTCCTAACCTGGTACCACTGAGCATGCTTCTTGCCCTTTCCATCAACAACTTGTTGATTCTTTCTGCAACTCCATTTTTCTCAGGTGTGTATGGATTAGTCTTCTACCATGCTATACCACAGTTCTCAAAGAATTCTTCACATTCCTTCTTGCAAAAATCCCCACCATTATCTGTCCTCAGAACCTTTATCTTCTTCTCTGTCTGGTTTTTCACCAGAGCTTTTAATTAATTAAACCTATCAAAGACTTCATATTTCTTCTTGAGGAAATATATCCATGTATTCCTTAGGAATTCATCTATAAGTGATACATAGTACATAGACTTACCTAGTGATGGAACCTTCACAGGTATAAACACATCATTGTGCACAAGCTCTAATATATGTTTCACCCTCTTACCATTAGAGGGGAAACTCACTCGATTCTTCTTCCCATATACACAATTTTCATAGAAATCAAAATCCACAGAGCTATTAGTCATACCTTTTACCATACCTTTACCATGAAGTATTTGAAGGCCCTTCTCTCCAATATGTCCAAGCCTTTGTGCCATAGCATGGTCTTTTGTCCAGACACCACTAGAGTTTCTGTTCCACTTTCAAGAACCACAGAAACATTGCACCCACCAATCATAGTGCTACCTTGTATCTTGTACATAGTTCCAATCAAAACTCCCCGCATCAATATCAGTGCTCCTCAAACCATCTTGAAAGTTTATTTCTCAAACATTATTTTTACACATGCATAATCCATCTTGATTAAAAAAATCATATTTCAGGATAATGTGGGAATATTCATAACACCGGGAAATATTCTAATCCTTCCACCTTGTAACTTCAAATTGATGTTTCTGCAACCAACATTTCTATCCTTCCTACCATCCGCCAAGAAGACATCACCATGATAATATTTCTCATACTCTCAGAACCACTCTCTATAGGGAGTGAATTGAAAGGATGCACCTAAGTCAATCACCCATGCCTCATGATCTACATGTGTACTTGAAGAAGAAGCCAAGTACACATCCCCACCTTCATTTGAGGTGGTTTTCACCTCAGTAGAAGGAGCATCATCAGATCCCTTTCCTTTCTTAGGAGCTTTACATTTATAGTCCCTTTTATAATGCCCTTCCTTTTCGTATTTCCATCACACCTTATATAGGTTTTCCTTGAGATTTAGATCTCCCTATAGATTTAGATATTCCACTCAAGGAATTATTTTTGTTTCTATTATGGGACCATCCTCGTACAGACAAGGCATCACCATTCTTGCTCTACATATTTTTTCGTCTCATCTCCTCCGTCAACAAGGCTAAGACTATTTCATCAAAATGTAAGGTAGTTGCATTGCTACCTATTGCAACAACCAAACTATCCCATGAATCTGGTAGAGAACACAACAAACTGATGCACTTATCTTCATCTAAAATTTTAGTATCAACATATAATAACTGGCTTATGACAGTATTAAATGTGTTCAGATGCTTTGTCACTGAGTCTCCATCTTTCATCATCACATTATACATATTTTTCCATAGGAATAGTTTATTCACCAGAGACTTAGATTGGTACAAAGTCCCTAACTTGTCCGACAAAGCCTTTGCTATATATTCTCCTGATACATTCAACAATACTAAATCTAAGACACATAGTCGTATTATGCTTTTTTCCTTCCAATCCAACTTCTTCCATGCTTCATGGGACACTTTCGATCCACTGATCTTTATGCACCAACATATCATCCATCTTGAGTTTCCACAACTCAAAACTCTAACAATTAAATCTCTCGATCTCTATCTTTCCACTACTCACCATCTTCTTTCACCACCAGAATTGATCCCATAGATCTCCCACTGAACAGGGTCTATCACAGGCTTGAGAAAAACCCCTTAGCAAAAAATGCATCCCCTTGAAGCCAAAAAAGCTCTAATAAAAAATGCAGGTTTTAACCGCGTAGAGAATATACCCACATACGAATTCTAAAAACAAAAAATAAAAAATGGTGAGAGCATAACAAATAAAAAAATATACACAGAGATTTCCCCTGGATCCCAAAACTGGGATTACTAGATTGATTTTTCATTATATTCCTTTCAATGTTACAATACATATATATATATATATATATATATATATATATATATATATATATATATATATATATATATATATATATATATATGTTGAAGCATCTAGATTCCATAAACCCTAATCCATTAACCCTGGATTATAACATAATCGTAGTTCTCTTGACTAGATCTACAAAATACCACAGAACAAAAACCATTGCACCCAAAATCATGTGTGAAAACCATGTAGAAAACCATAGGTAAGTCCACCCACCTAATATAGGGTCCAAAATAATTTTCCCCGGGTAACTGCCCTAGACCGCATAGAGGGGGGCTACCACCCCCCTCAAACCCCCTGACAAGGGGGGCTCCCACCACCCTTTTGACCTCCACATTGTGCATTGAAGGGGGAGCTTCGACCCCCCTCTAACCCTCTAATTTAACTACTAGGGCTAGTCGTGGAAAGAATATAACACAACCCAATAGGTACACTACCATGAATGAGTTGGTGAAGATCAACAAGATTTTCCATCATCATCATGAAGGTTGCGAGGGAATTCTTCAACACAAAGGCCCTCCTTCAATTTGAAGGTAGGCTTCCATACCTCAAAGGCTTTGATTGGCACCTGGTGATAACTGAACTTCAAATCAATCTTGCTAAAATATTTGGCCTCCTTGAGCTAGCCAACAAGTTCATTAATCCATGGGATTAGATACATATTCTAGATAGTGATCTTATTGAGTGCTCGAGAGTTAGTATAGTGTCTCCAATTGTCGTCCTTCCTTTTTACGAACACGATCGGGCTCCCAAAGCGATCTAAAAAGGGGACATAAAGGCTTCTTGTTAGCTTATGAGAGCCTCTCCCAATCCAAATATTAAACAATTTCCAAGATCTATGCATATGATTTATAATGTACGGAATTAAAAGAACTTGAAATAGGTGTATTCTCATGTTTCCCTTTAACTGCTTAATTTCATTAATTTTATTTTCTTAAACTAATATATAAACACACATAACAGTAAATGCAACAAATAACAAACCATAAAGACGACAAGTTTAACTAGGAGTTCACCCTGATATCTTGGGCTACACCTCCATGAGCTCTAGTCAACTCAACTAGGCTCTTTGGGATTATGGTAAACTTCTTTTACAAGTTCCACACTCAACTCCATTGGTTTACAGCTGAACCCATGGGTTTAGAATATCATCTTATCCTACTGGCTATCCATTGTTCTGCAGACAGGTTTTGGCTTCTTTGGAGTTGAATCCTTCAGTCAGTGCTTTGAGCTTCTTGAGCTTCTGGCTTCTCTGACTCCCTCAAAATTCTGCATTTCTCTCTGGAACTCCTTCTCCTGTCTTCGGCACACCTCAGACACCAGCCACAGCTTGATCATTTGATCTCTTGTTGTGCTGCAACTTCACTACAGCCTCATGGCTCTTTAGAAGTCTATTGGAGCTCCCTGGCTCTGCGGCTCTACCTCCAACCTCTGGTGGCTCTGCCTCTATCAAGCCTCTAACCTTTGGTGGCTCCTTTTGGACTGTGGCTCTACCTCCCAACCTCTAGTGGCTCGACCTCTAGCAACCTTATGTTAGCTTATTGGGGCCTAACCTAGGTTCAGAAGTGATTTAGCCAAGCAAATCCTGCACTATCGGCCCTTTCAGTAATAATCTGCGGAGTGCAGACTAAAGTCTCACCTGAGGTAGTATGGGAGGATTTTGGAACCAGGTTTCTACACCCTAGGGATGCCTTGATGAGGTATGGATGGGTCGCGAACTGATTTGTGCACAATTGTAAGGGTTACAAGATAGTTGGTTTGTAAGTGAAAAGGTGGCCAGTTAACTTGGCCACCTTCATTTAGTCAGCACATGCACAACCGGGTGTCCTCTCACAGGTGTCTACAGTCAACTCAAAGGCAAAGAATAAGTATGACAAAAAGCGATTAAACTATAAATATACAAGGTGGGAACTGATTACGATGAGTAGGAAATGATGAGGTGGTAGTGGGGACCAATGGTCCAAAAATGGCAACATACCCTTTCTGCCAGCACAACACCTCACCCTGAATCACCATAAGAGGAAATAAAACATCGTTGCCATGCATTCATGCATTTCACCTCGTTGAAAGTCCCTCACTCAAGTCTCTCTCATAACCCAGGCCACCCACTGGAAGCAAAGATCCATCGTTCACTGCACAGGAATTCCTGCAGGATATAGTCTACAGGATACACAAAGACTGTTTAGAGGATTGGCAGAGAAGAGTTCAGAATGGATATCATGGGAATTGGCCACTACAACTAGTCTATATTGGTAGGCTCTAAAGTTACATTCCCCCTTGCAAATTAATGAACTAGAGATACTCCATATTTGAGTGAATTTAGCAACCATGTGAAGGGAATTAAATACATAGTCAAATCTTTTTTACTCCTGCATTCAAAAAATTGTTTCAACCTTCTCATTATTTCCTCAAGCCTCACTAGCAAGATGATAGGAGGCTTTAATAGGAGGGAGCCCAGAAACATTGTGAGGATCCAACAACACCCCCAACTGCTTGAAATCTTCACAAGACATAATTAGATGGGGTTTTTCAAAAAATTCAAAGGCTATGATGATGAGGTAGCTCAAGAGTTTTATCTCTCCATCACTCCACACAATAGAATCCATGCTACTATTGTAATAAGCCCTCAGTATAGATCTTACCCCAGAGCTCATCAACAGGGTCACTGCACTTCCCCTAGGAATCCCATGGAGAAAAGAAGACAAAGGAGATAGATAGGTGGCAAAAAGAAAATTATTTTTAGAAGGTGAAGAACCCATTAAGGACAAAAATTCAGTAAGGAGGGAAAGTCTACCATACCCATTGAGTGAGGTAGGCTACCAACTAACCAAATACATCTCATGTGAGGGTAGATATAGTGTTGTCTATGGCTATCATTTCAGGATCCTTGAAGAATTAGGATTTGGAGTAGAAACACTCCCTCACTAGAGGCTCAACATACCATATTTCTTGCTTCAATCACTCATAGACTCAAGCATCAAAGTGAAGGAGGGGACTTCCCAACAATTAGCACACCATGGGTTGATTACGATCCTCATTGAAGATTCCCTCCAAAACCTCAGAAGCCCTATAACATGGTCAATTTTCAAAGACATGCCAGCAAAAGATGACATCAAAGCTCTCACTTATGATGTTAGTCCTACTATCAGTGAAGAGGAAGTAAAGCAGGAAGAGGAAGATACAAAGCAAGGTAGGGATGAGATGGATGAAGAAGGAGATGACACAAAAGAACATGATGAAGATGAAGAATAAGAGGGAGAAGAGAAGGAGGATGATGAAGAAATAGAGGAGGAATTTAAGGAGGAAACTCATAGAATGATGAAGATATATAAGAAGAAGAAGATAAGAAAGATAGAGAGGAAGAAGGCAATAGAACAGAGGGGAAAGAACACAATGAGGAGTCACCTATGGTGTCTCTAGAGGCCATTGAGAGAGAGGTAGCAACTACCCTCACTGCTCTCAGTGCCCCAATCAAGCAAAAAGGAAAAAGGTAGAGGCATACCCCACTTTATTTCAGGACAAGAAAGAGCACAAGAATAATACATGGGAAGCCACAAACATCAACCAAAATTCCTATTAAGATTGAAGATTCCCCTACACAAAAAGAAAAAATGACTTTCCCTATGTCCCCTATCACCTATGTAAGGAGGCCTACTACTAGATCAACTTCCTCAAAGGGTAAGGCAATCCTACAAGATCCACAACAAAATGTACAGGAGGAAAAAACAGTCCTACATGATACTCTGTTGAATCTACAAGAGGCACAAAAATTGGAAAGAAAGGTAGGGGAGTAATAGGAAGCTAAAGAGGAGGACCCAAAGACAAAGGAACCCAACCCCCGACCTAACCTGCACTCCTATTACTGGTTTATTGAACGAGGCAGGCTCATACCTCAAAAATTTGCAATCCCACTATTCATCAAACTTGAGAAGGAGAGGGTCAGAACTCACCGATGGATGCAGATCACCAAATCAAAGAGGGTCGAAGACATTGGGCACATGGAGAAAAAACTCAAAGAAATTGGCAGAGAGCTAAGTGGCTTAAGGGATAGAGAAGATATAATGAGAAATCAACTAGAGACAAAAAATGCATGGCTGAGAGGACAGCTGCAGGAAAGAGAGAACCAACTAGCATGTATGGTCAGCCTCTCCTTGGAGGAAATCCAGTGTAGGATGACAACCAAATCCTATGCTCTCTACCTCAAAGAACAATGGCAATAGTTTTAGATTAAGGTAGTAGCACAGAGGGGAACCATGCCATTTCAGGACTGCAGGCAATTTATTGATCTTTGTGATCAAAGTAAACTAGAGAATAGGGCCAAAATGGATTAATTTTATTTGCGCAACATGGCCCTCACATACATGAATGTTTGGGACCCCAATTCCAAGCTAAGAGATCTACAATTAATGGCCCTCATCAGTACCCATAATTTAATTACAAATGATCCTGAGTTAGCACCTGGATATCTTCCTGCCTAAGAGAAAGCAATTTCACATTTTGAGGACATGTTTAGGCTACTAGGAGATGGTAGTATGCATGCTTGCCTAAGGAGATGGAACACACTGCCATACAACTTAAAGATAAGAGAATATCACTCCCCTCAAAGGTTGAGAGAGGCACTCAACAAAACACCTATGTATAAGCACTCTATGCAAATGTTGAAGGTCAATTGGATAGGCCAAAAACTCAGCCCACCACTACTCTTGGGGATGCTAGAAGGGAGAAAAGGAGAAGAAGAAAAGCAGCAGTGGGAAGAGGTAGAAAATAACGTAGGCTTCTATGAACAAGAAGAGGAGACCACAACAAAGGCATGGGATGTCAGAGAGGCTACCAAAGCCATTAATGATATGGATATTGAGTAAGTGGCTCAAAGGATGAAGAACACTTTAATAGGGGGATGATGATGAACCTCATCATTGGGTAATTATATGGGCCTTAATTCACCTCCTAGCTTAGTCAAACCAACTATTCTCATAAATTATTGCATACTTTTGATTATATTTTGTTTGTGAGATGAGTTAGAGTTGGATATTTTTCCTTATGGTCTAGCGTGCATTTAATGTAGGATTAAAGAATAAAACCAAGGAATTTTGACAAAGGCCAAGGTCAAAACTCGAATGGGACAAGGGAGAGGGATTCTAGGAGATAAATCCTCCTCAATTACTACCCCTCCATTCAAATATTCCTCCATCAGCTCAGAGTGCAAACATTCAAATCATGAGGACTAGAAGGTAGCCGAGCAAGTGAAAGACAGCGCACCAGTTTATCTCGAGTATGGGAGCCAAGCCTCCCTAATTTTAAGGAAGTCACTGGAGACATTATATGTATAAGTAGAGAGGCCTAGGATCTTAGTAGGATTTGGATTTTTATTGTAAAACTCTACTCTATTTTCTTGCTGTAAGACTTGTGACAATTTTTTGAGGTAATATGTTGTTTTGGTAACAAGAATGAGTTTTGCTTTGAGCCATCACTGAGTTAACTTAGAGGGATGAAGCTCTTGGCTTAGGGCCCAACCCTAGCAGCCAAGGCTCCTCTTTATTGTACATGTATGCTAGTGAAGATTCATAGCTTAATTGTTCATTTGCTTAGTAGATGCATTTCCATTACAATAATGTAGATTAGATTGGTTGTGTCATAGTTTGCTTCCATTTGTGACTTCTTTCAAGTAGCAGATTAGCAAGGAGAAAAAGGATCACCACAAGGTTGTTAGTAGGTATCTTGGCGTCACTTCCTCTCTCTGGGACCATGACTTGAGGAAGGGACCCTTCGATAGCCCCAAAAACATAGATTTCTAGTTCTTGTATGAGCTTTCGAGTTTGTTGTCTTTGATTCAGTATTTGGTTCATGTTGCAAGGTAGATTTCATTGTCATGTTTTTCCATCTTCATTTCTACAATAAGATATCACTTATGCTTTCATTCACTTCAACAACATTCTTCATGCATAATATAGGAAATTGATTCATGCTTTTCTAGTTGATGAAAATGTATCTTGTTGCATAGTTCTTGGAAGACACACATGTTTTAAGCAGAGTAGGTACTCCAGGAGGAGACCAAGACTTCATCACCAACAGCCACCTTCCACTTCATCCACCTTAGCCATCCCTTGTTTCACCATCAACCTCACTATTTTTTCATCATTTTTCATTGAAATTCCCCTAGATACATTGAGTGAATCTATGCATCTCTTATCTTGCATATTGACTCTTGAGTGATACTATACCTTCTAACACTCCATTCCACCCATCACACACCTTTCCCAATCTTCCCAACACCTCCAACACCTCACAATTAGCTCTCAGCTATATCCTGTAGGTTTCTTGTAATTCCTACCTGATTATCCTGTAGGTTTCTAGTAAATCATGTAGGTTTTCCTGAAATGGATTGTTTTGAGGCCAAATTGATGGGAAACTTCTAGGAAGTCACAAGAAGCCTCCTAGGACCCCTCCACACCATCCAACCACTTTATAAACCTTGTATCCATCCTCAAACACCTTCCATCCACCTGTCACATCCACAAGAGAAATTAGTTTGCATACTTGATTTTGTCTAATAAAAAGCAAAAAAATGAAAGAATATTTCATTTAGTTTCTTTGCTTGCACATTAGTATTGTTTGATTCTTTCTACTTCTGCAACTTAGATAGTAGCATTTTTCTAGTGTTGATTTAGAAATTCTGCTTAGCATAGCTTCTTAAATGGTTAATTAGGGTATGGTGTGGTTTAGCTTTACATGTTTTTTTTTTTCCATTACTACAGTAGAGTAACTCGCTTAGAGTAGATTTTCCCTTCTTCCATCAAAGAATCAAGCTTCTTTTAACTCTATAGAAGTCTCGCTTGGAACCCTAGTGGTCTCCCCAACTAAACAATGACAACAGGAAGAACCATCACTTTTACTTATGCATACAACACTGTCACCTCCATGTTTGTACGAACTTCAAGTTCATTGTTGAAAATAGCAACAATAAATGCTAAAAATAGAAATGCTATAAATAGCATGTCAGGTACTAGTGTTGGAAATAGCAACAAGGAATGATAAAATAGAAATGCTAAAAATAACATTCCTATAAATAGCATTTCGGTATACATTCCAATTTTAGTTAGTCCCTAAACTAAAATTGAGAATTAAAATTCGAATTTGATCTTAGCAGCTGATTGTAAAATAATTTATTAATTCATCTTGAGTTAATTAGTTGGAGAAATTCAAGCTAGAAGTCTTTGTGAAGTCATGCAACAATTATCCCTTAAATTAAGGAAGTTATCCCTTAATTAAGGAGATAAGGATGAGTTGTATTTGAGTTGTAATTATTTAGCTCAGTTAACTGAGTTATGTTCGGTTAAATTAGTTCCAAATAGTTTCAGGAACTAATTTTGAGTTCAGTTAGTCAATGCATGCATGCATGTAACTACTACACTTCAGATAACTAAGTATTCTCTCATAAATAACTCATGCATGTCAATTCAATCAGAGACCCGGTTGAGACCAAAGGAAGGGACGACGTACTATCAGGTGGAGGATTTTTCCTATATAGGAAGCTCATCTATGTAGAAGGAATTAACTCCTTCAGGATTGCACAATTATTTTAGAGTTCAATGTTGCGTGTGAGGTGAGAATCACACAAGTTGCAACAGGAGGAGCTAGGAGAAATTGCACAAGGAAATAGGAGGCTTGGAGGATTGGAGGAAGGCATATGTTGTGTTTGTTCAGTCTATGAGTTGGATAGCTTGTGAGTTAAAGCTTTGTGTAATCCGGAGATATTGTATGATAATACAGAGATCGGGGTTTTTAGTTGAGGCTTTCCCCAGAGTATTCTTCTAAGTTTCATGTGTGATTGATTTCTTCTTCATCTATTATATGTGTTCTGTTTGATCTTGCTCAAAATCGATTAAGTTTCCACAAGTTTGGTTGTAGAAGTAGATTAAGTATTTTTTTTTAGTATGTTTCATAATTAGTTTAATCTACGGTTAAATTTCTACATGGTATCAGAGCCAAGTTGATCAAAGCAGAGAATAGTATACAAAGAAGGGAGAAGCTTGAAGTTTGATGTTCTTGATTGTAGTTACATAATCGATTACTTATCACATCTCAAAGTTCACCAATGGTGTTGAATGTCTTGAGACTCGAGTATGACCTGGATGGTAGCTTGAATTACATAGCATGGAAGGATCACATGGAGGTGATATTAGAGGACAATGGTTAGAAGGACTTCATTGATCAAGAAGTCTCGAAGCCAACAATAGGAAATGCCCAAGAATCGGTGGAATGGAAGAAATGTGTGGCGAGAGCGAGGAGGATTCTTCTGGAGGGAGTTTGAGACCATATTGTCTGGAGTCTCCATGGGAAGGAGACTCTATTTTCAATGTGGAAGACATTGAAGGATCTATATTAGAACAACAATGACTAGAGGAAGTTGGCTCTAAAGGACAAGCTTCGAAAAATCAAGTGTAAAAAGGGAAACACGATCTCTACATATCTAAATAAGCTCACCACCTACAGAGATGAGCTTGGAAGTGTGGGAATCACGATAGTCGATGATGATATGGTGAGTCTTTCTCTACTCAGTATTCCTAAGAGCTAGCATAGCCACTAGGACTCAGTTAATGGAAGAGAGAAACTGCCAGATTGGGAATGATTGTGCTCAGATCTGATGTAGGAGGAGATCAGGAGGAGAACCAGAGATCGTTCTTCATCCAAGGAGGATGAAGAAAATTTCACCTTAACGAGTAAGATAAGGAAAGGGAAGGAGAAGGATTTTCATCACAAATCGAGTTCTTCTCATGGAGGGAAGAAGATTGACAAATCTAAAGTGAGATTCTTTAATTGTCATGAGGTGGGCCATTATGCAACTAATTGTCCATTGAAGAAATCCAAGAAGGGATCCTCAGAAGGATCTGAAGGTGAGGCATTGGCCTCTTAGTTTGAATTGGATTTTGCCCTTATCGCATGCATGGTTTCATTGATGATGGGTTGTGGTTGGTTTCTTGATAGTGGAGCCTCATTCCACATGACCAACGATAAGAGTTTATTTAGTACCTTGGAGGAGGAAGACCTCATGATACTCATAGAGATGGATGACGATGAAAGGTATAGTGTTTCAGGAGTGGGCACGGTTACTTTTAAGAGGGAGCATGGAGCTTCTATCACCTTGGCAAATGTGAAGTATGTGCCAAGACTGAAGAAGAACTTGGTATCGATCGCAATGCTGGAAGACAAAGGCTATGATGTAGTCTTCAGTAAGGGAAAGGTTTTCCTTAGACACATCACCACGGGTCAAGTGGAATAGATCAGTTCACGGGTACAGAACTTATATGCTCTTGAGGTTCAGGATGCATGCAAGGCCTTGCAGAGCACGGCAACTGTTGGAGACTTGGTGGTTGAGAGGGAGAGTACATTACCTATCAACATGCAGCACCAGAAGAAGTCTCAAGAAATTGTGGAGGAGACACAATTGGTGAAGCAACTTCAGGAGGTTGTGGAGCAACCACAACTGGAGAAGCAGAGAGGAGACCGAGTGGAGGCATCCACTCATGCAGAGACCTCCAGTAGGGGGAAATTTTGAACCAAGTGGGTAGAGGTATCACATGCATCCATACCTCCAGGTGTGAGGTGGGGCGATGTAAAGTGATAGTCCCAAGAAGGCTTAAATAAGGGCAAGACCCTTGAGGTACCAATCCTCTTTGATTAGACCTTGCTACAGGAGCCCCGACAAGGAGTAGTAGGATTGGTTGAGTGGGTAGAGATAGATGCGGATGGAGTGACAGAGGAAGCTTCAACATCAGAGGAAATTTCTAGCCCAACAGGGAGGTCAGTTGGGAAATTAGTTACTTACTTCTCAGTAATTGAGTTGTAGTGTAACAGTGGGCAGCACGATGGAACATGATGAGAGGAGGTGCAGTGTGGATGCAGCATTGGGAGATAGGACTAGTAGTAGCATGGATGCAACAACAGGAATCAATGTGATTGATGCAGTCGGAGATCAGACTGATAGAGGCTAAAGTAGTCATATACTAAAGAGCACAGAGGTGCTGATACTTTTAGTCGATAGAGGCAATAGCAGTCAGAGACTTTGATGACAGATGCATCATACTGATTCAAGTTAGATATTTTTTTGTTTCTAGAGTTTCTGGAGCAACAACGCTAGGGAGAAGTTTTGCATGCAAAACATTCCAAAGGTTCAGGATCGGGTTTGAGTTGAATTCCTTTCATGTTGAGAGGGAGTGTTGAAAATAGCAACAAGAAATTATAAAAATAGAAATGCTATAAATATCATTACTATAAATAGCATTGATATAAATAGAATTTCTATAACTAGCATCTCAGGTACTAGCGTTGGAAATAGCAACAAGGAATGATGAAATAGAAATGCTAAAAATAGCATTGCTATAGATAGCATTTCGGGATACATTCCAATTTTAGTTAGTACCTAAACTAAAATTGATAATTAAAATTCAAATTTGGTCGTAGCAGTTGTTTGTAAAATAATTAATTAATTCATCTTGAGTTAATTAGTTGGACAAATTCAAGCTAGAAGTCTTTGTGAAGTCATGCACTAGTTATCCCTTAAATTAAGGAAGTTATCCCTTAATTAAGGAGATAAGGATGGGTTGTATTTGAGCTGTAATTAGTTAGTTCATTTAACTGAGTTATGTCCAGTTAAATTAGTTCCAAATAGTTTGAGGAACTAATTGTGAGTTTAGTCAGTTAATGCATGCATGCATGCAACTACTGCACTTCAGATAACTGAATATTCTCTCATAAATAACTCATGCATGTCAGTTTAGTCAGAGACCTAGTTGAGACTAAAGGAAGGGACAATGTACTATCAGTTGGAGGATTTTTCCTATATAGGAAACTCATCCATGTAGAAGGAATTAACTCCAGGATTGCACAGTTATTTCAGAGGTCAGTGTTGTGTGTGAGGTGAGAATCACACAGGTTGCAACTGGAGGGCCCAGGAGAAACTGCGGAAGGAAATAAGAGGCTTGGAGAATTGGAGGAAAGCATTTGTTGTGTCTATTCAGTCTATGAGCTGGATTAAGGGATTGTACTGAGAGTTGGATAGCTTGTGAGCTAAAGCTTTGTGTAATCCAGAGATATTTCCACTCACATGATAATACAGAGATCGGGGTTTTTAGCTAAGGCTTTCCCCAGAGTATTCTCCTATGTTTCATGTGTGATTGATTTCTTCTTCATATGTTATATGTGTTCTATTTGATCTTGCTCAAAATCGATTAAGCTTCTGCAAGTTTGATTGTAGAAGTAGATTAAGTATTTTGCTTTAGTACATTACATAATTAGTTTAATCTACTGTGAAATTCCTACATTGATAAGTAAATCTCATAGCCTAGGAGTTGCAGCATCCTTGCTCCAATACTGGCGCTCATCAGCAACATCCACCTAGATCAATATTAGCACTGGGGATTGAAGTATGAGGCTTGAGTATCACTTAGTTGGAATTTTATTCATTTATGAAGCATCTTGTGGCTTGACTCAGATCTCTCTATGGTTCTTATTCAATAAATTTATAATACTTTAAATTCTCTTTCGGTGAATTGGACTAAAGTTTGGGCACCTCAATCAAAACGAATTTAATATTTATTATGGTTCATATCTCCAGTATCCCAGTAGCTTAAATCATCTCTATAATTATATCATAGTTCCAGTCTAATCGGTACTGTCGTTGAATTACACCCTCACACTGTATTTGTGCCTCTGAGTGATGTTTGTTGGTGTCCCAAACTGCTCTATTTTTACCCCATTTCCATAAACTTTAACCTCTATTTTGTCTCTACTTAACCCTCTCATTCCTGCGCTAGTCCAAGATAATCATATATTCCTACATATTCTTTGCATTTTATAATTAAGATTTATTATGTGCTTTATTAATTACTCTATATAGATTTCATGCTTGTTAGTATCTCTTGTAACTTATGTTTAATTTCCTAAAAGTAATTGAGGAACTAAGTGTTAATTATGAGTTAGCATGATCAGTGAAAGCATATTCCTGTAGCGCCAACGATGTTGCTCCGAGATCTATGTAACAATTCAAATCCTTCCACATGGGTGTTTTGATCCATGACTCCTAGTTCGGTTGCAGGCTAAATGAGGTTGGATATCGATGGCATATAGTCAGGGATACATGCTAAGGATTGTCTATGGCCAGTGAAGTCCACATTCCTTTATAACTATTAGCCAGTTTTGTAATATTGGTTGTTAGTCCATTCGGCCGAAAGGCTTGAATAAGGAAATACTATAGTTAGTAGAATGAGGCTAAGGCTGAAAGACTGTATAAAATGTAGACTGTAGGAATAACGAAGGAGCGATCTATGTTGTAATTTCATTTGTTGTGTAATTTTGTATTGCCCTCGGCTATGGGCTAGAATTGCATCATCATGTATATTTTTTGATCAAGTAATACAAGGAACTTGCCATGTTATTCACACATTGTGTCTAACTTGTACTTTATGTGTACTTGAGTGTTGATTCATTTCGTTTCCTAAATAGGAAACGAGCTGGTTGGCTAGGGCCCAGCCAACCTAGCTCATTTACCCTTGTTCTTTTGTCATTTAAAAGGTATGTGTAAACATTCATTTGCAGTTGCATGGTTTGAATGGTTCTTGTATTTATTTCATAAGTTTTGACCTAAATTTATTTTGTAGTTAGGTGTGAACGGATCTACAATTTGGAAGTTGAATGAGCTTATTTCTTTCATGTAATTCCTTTCCTGCAATTCTTGTCTTGCTTTACTTCCGCTCGTGTCATGCAGGAACATTCTTCCTCTACCAGTGCAGGTAGTTTCGTACACTCTGATTTATTCATTTACTTCACTACACATGTTACATTTTTTCTTATCATTTTAGTTATTCTTGCAAGCAATAGTATTGTTAAATCTAGTAATCATTCTTAATATTAAGCGCGTGCTTACGAAGGATCTAAGGATGTTTATATTAATTAAGAAAGGACATTATTGTAAACACTTTATATTTGCATTACAACTGAGTTGTCGAAGCTAGCTGATGCATGCAAATTACTTTGACTACTGCTTTGATTATTCCAAATTGTTTTCACTTTATGAAGTTGACTTTCATTGCCAGGTTCAGTTAATTGAAGAATTTCTTTTCCATAGATAATTTATCTTAGAATTTAGTTTGCAATTGAAATTCTTTTCAACACATCTTTTAATTCTTTCGAGAGTAAATTGGAAACTTTGGTGAAGGAAGCTCTGTCTTGGTGCAAGAGTTGGTCTTTTGTCACTAGAACAGAGTGCTCTAAGGCTTAGAGCACCTGCATAAAAATATAAATCTTCAATAAGGAAGGTAAAATATACTTTTGTACAAAATTACTGTACCTGCACTAGTGCAAATAGACTGCAATAGTACAAGAACATGTTGTTTGTGTAGAAAGAAAATCAATTGGGAGACAAATCTTTGCAAGGGCCCACTCGTCAAGCTGTGAGACATCTATACTAGAGATAAAAATAGTATTTCATTTAAGCATTTAATATTTCTTTCAATTACTTGATTTCCTTGCAAATTATTCTTTAACATTCCAGCACTAGAGTTGTTTTGTTGTCAATTGCCTTGAAAGATTGTTTTTCATATGATTCTGCAACATCTCATTTAAGAAGTAGGATTAAGAATAGGAAAATTTCATACCACTTATGGCATTGCTTGTGCTTCGTCTCTAAGTTTATGAAACCCCCAGGTTGATAATTAAGTGTTGAGGAGTTTTCTTAAGTGCAATTCTTGCACCCAACATTTTGGCGCCGTTGCGGGGGAGGCGATTTGAATTGGTAAGAATTTTTTGTTTTTTGCAATAGGGGTAAGTATGCTATTATTTTATCCCGGCAGTGTGCTTCTATTGTTTGTAGGAATTTATAAGTGCTGAATTATTTTTGAAATTTCATCTTTTATTTGAATTTCATTTTGTCATTTTTTTAAATGAATTCGTAAAAGAGGTAGGGGTCCACAGCCCACTAGGGGCTAGATAAATACTGATAAATCTGAAGCCAAACCTCATATTGGGCCTTCTTTTGTAGGCATAAAGTCCAAACAAACTCAGACTCAACATCTAGGAACTGTCCATTTGGGCTCTGGTAGTAATAGTCTAGGTGTGACACAACCCACAAAGGGGAAGAAGGAGGCTGTTAGAACCCATAGTTAGCCTTCTCATCCTATTGAGGGTAGTTCATGTGGAAAAAAAACAAAGGAAGATCACGGAGATCATGCAGAAGGAATTGGTGAAAATAAGGTAAATGAGGAACAATCCACTTTTGGGTTCCCCATTGTGGATCCTAATACACGAGTATAAATGAAAAATATTTCACCATCAACTCTTCCTCATTTCTATGGTAAGGTACATGAATACCCAGACTCTTTCTTATTTGAGTTTGATATTTTGTGTAGAAGTTATGATTATTCATCTAATGCCCAAAAGTTAAAGTTGTTTCTTGCAACTCTCAACAACACAACACTTCGTTGGTTCATGGGACTAGGTGGAAACACTATATCTTCTTGGGAGAAAATGAAGAGAGTGTTCTTGTCAAAATATCCAGAATATTGTAAAAATAGAGATATTCAAAATGCAATATTTACTATTGTGCAAAATTATGATGAGACTCTAGAGGACTACTTGGATAGATTCATGTATATACTTTAAACGTCAAAACACAAATTTGATCCAAGTACCATTATAAAATTATTCTTACGTGGGCTTACTGATGATGCTATGAATAATTTAAATCTGTTAGGACAAGGGGATATTGCTAAAAAATCTTTTGGTCAAGTCTATGACTTGTGCAGGAAATTCTCAAGGAACCAATATAGATCTAGTAAAGGAATTCAAAATAGAAACAAGAAAATTTAATCTACTGATGCTATTATTATTCGATTAGAAAACAAAATGGACAATATGAAAATTGAAATAATGAATACGGTTAGTAAACAAATATACTCTTTCAATTTTCAGCAAAAACTAGTAGAGGAACAAGAGTCATTGCTGTTTTTTGTCCAAAATGTAGAAGAAAGCGTCTTTTTATAGATTGTCCTATTAATATTAAAGAAACTAATAAATTTCCAATTTGTCCAGAGGACCATGCCACAAAAAAGTGTCCCTCCATACCTGGGCTGAAAGCTATACTTTAGGGAGGACAACCTAGAGCTGAATCACTACATGATATAGGAGCATGAAAAACTTGCCTTAGGTAAGTGCAAGTATGGCTCCTAAACTCCACCGCGATTTTTTGGTTATAATGCACATTCATATTCCTATCATAACCCCAATCACTCTCAACATTGGCAACATGGGAACCAATATTATTATGGACAACCCTCCCAATGCTAGCAACAAGGATGGAGAAGGTCAAACCATTCACACCATTCACATCATTCATATCCTGCACATATGCAGTCATATCCTTCTACGTATGCACCTTAGCCAATGCCACAACCATCATTACCAAAACTGAGTCAGCCAATGCAACTATTATCTTTACCTCCACCATTTTGACCTTCTCAGCTGATTGCTCAAGCTTTACCCAACCCCAATAACAAAGTGGTACAAATAATTCATTCTATGAACCCACTTTCTTCGTCCACATATCAGCCTATGCTAGTTGGAGTCAATGATCTATAATTAAGAATAGGGAAGATAGTAACCTCATAAAATCAAAAACAGCCTATGGTGATTGTCAATGAGAAAGGAGAGGAGGAAACTCCTGACCATTATGAAAATGATGACACCTTTAGCCTATCCCTATACCTTCTAAGCCCTTGTCATCTTCTTCCAACCAACCTCCCTATCCAGAGAGGTTAGTTGTGGAGAAGAAAGACCCCATTCTTGAGTCTATCTTGGCTTCTGAGCTTAGGAACCTTTTCATATGGGTACCTTTGCTCCAAGCTATTAAGGAGATCCCCATCTGCACAAAAATCATTAGGGAACTCTGTCTCAAGAATCCAAGAACGAGAAGATTAGAACCAAAAACCATTCAATTTGTTGGTAGAGTAGCAGAGTTAATGACAGGGTGTATGCACATGGAGAAATATACAAACCCCAGAAACCCTGTTGTCTCTGTCCACATAGGTGATGTACTTGTCTCCAATGTACTCATATACCTAGGGGCAGCCATTAATGTTATGACAAAGAAAACCATGGATCAACTTGTATTGGTCCATGTTCTTCCTACTCACACTCTACTCAAGCTAGCCGATAGATCTAAAATCAAGCCGGAAGGGGTGTTGGAAGATGTGGTCGTTTCCCTAGACTCTTGGGAATATCCTGTAGATTTCATTGTGCTTTAGCCAAAGAATCCTATGGAAGGACATCCCTTGATCTTGGGATGACCATGGCTTTCCATGACCGATGCTTATATCGGATGTCGTTCTGGTGACATGTAGTCTTCCCATGGAGATTCTAGGAAGAAGGTCACCTTATATCCACTCGCTAGATCCATTCAGGAGCTTCGATAAAATTTATGGTTATACTACAGTAGTGATGAGGAGACTCAACCTATTTCCTTAATACATCAGAATGTTGAGTTCTCACAAGAGGGTGAAATTCAAGATTTCCTAAATAATCTAGACACAATGCCTAATTTTGAGTCATTGATTTAAATTTTTAGTCTATATATTTAGGAAAGATATGACTCTCTACCTCCCTCATCACCATCTCTAGCGACACCTCTATGTACTCTAGAGCCTGATACCACTCTTGTTGAGATTAGTCAAGGTAAATCCTTACATATTAGTTTAGACTTGAATCCTTCCTAGTAAGAGAAGCTTGTGAATTTGTTGTGAAGCCATCTTGATGCCTTTGCATGGGGCTATGAAGATATGAATGGCATCCCTCCGGAAACTTGTAAACACCATATCTATATTCGGGATGGAGCCCGACCTATTGGACAACCCCAAAGGCAAATGAACCCATCTATAAGAGATGTTTTAAAGGAAGAATTGCAAAAACTCTTAGATGTTGATTTTATCTATCCTATTTTTGATAGCCAGTGGGTCTCTCCATTGGTATTAGTCTCGAAAAAATATGGGAGATGGTGCATTTTTATTGACTACAGAGAACTGAATAAATCCACTCTCAAATATTACTTCCGCCTTCCTTTCATTGATCAGGTACTCAATACCCTTGCTGGTAAGAATTACTTTTCTTTTCTAGATGACTTTAGCAGGTATAACCAGATACAAATCGCACCCAACGATAAAAAAAAAAACCTTTTTTACATGTCCATGGGGTACATTTTCTTACTGAGTGCTTCCCTTTGGGCTATGTAATGACCCAACTACCTTTCAAAGGGTATTCTTGGCTATTTTCATTGACCTTGAGTTTGTAGAAATCTATATCGATGACTTTTATGTGTTTGGTGATTCATTTTAGGAAGCCCTCAAGAATCTAGAAAAAGTGCTTCTTCACTACCAAGAAGCTCATCTCGCCTTGAGTGACAAAAAATGCAGATTAATGTGCAAGGCAGGGGTGGTTCTTGGCCATCTTATTTCTGACAAAGGTATCCAGGTTGACCCTGCAAAAATAGAAATTATTTTGAGTCTCCCTATACCCAAAACTCAAAGGGAAGTGAGAAGTTTTCTAGGACATGTGGGCTACTATAGGAGATTCATTGAGAATTTCTCAAGGATAGCTACCCTCCTTTTCTCAACTTTTGGCTAAGGATAATGAGTTTTCTTGGTCCACAGCTTGCCAGTCCTTCGAGACATTGAAGGAAAAACTTGTCCAGACACCAGTTTTGAGAGGACCAAACTAGTCCCTGCCATTTCATATTTCCTCTAATGCCTTAGATACTGCTATTGGTGTAGATTTGGGACAAGAACAAGACAAACAATCTTATGCTATTTATTTCATTTGTAAAAACTTGTCAGCTGCTAAACTAAATTATATTGTTACTGAGAAAGAGTTTTTAGCTGTAATTTTTTCTAGTAATAAATTAAGACATTATATTATAGGATATGAAGTCTTTGTACATACTGACCATTCCACAATAATATATTTCATGAATAAACCATTAACTAATGGTAGGGTGACTAGGTGGTTATTATTGTTAGAGGAATTTAATATTACCATTATTGATAGACCAGGAAAATCGAATGTAGTAGCAAGTTAGCTTTCAAGATTAAACAATCCTAGTGAAGCAATCCCTGTTAATGATAATTTTCCTGATGAACATATTTTTTCTATGTCAACAAAATCCCCATGGTTTGCTGACATAGATAACTATTTACTCACTGGAAAATTACCACCTCACTTATCCACTCATGAAAAGCGGAATATCATATTATCTGTAGATGTGTAATAGAGGAAGAAGTTTCTGATATTTTAAAATATTCCCATGATGAACCTTGCGTGGGTAACTTTGCCGATAAGTAGACTGCATACAAAGTGTTATGAGCTGGCTATTTTTGGCCTTCCTTGTTTAAGGATGCCAAACAATATGCCAAGCGGTGTGATAGCTATGAGCGAGTTGGCCATCCTAATCAAACCAATGAAATTCCTTTATGTCCTCAGGTTATGATTGAGCCTTTTGAAAAATGGGCCATTGATTTCGTAGGACCAATAAATCCAACATCATTAAATAACAAGCATATTTGGTTTGTATAGATTTCCTTACAAAATGGGTAGAAGCTAAAGTTGTTTCTTTTGTTACTGAAAGAGTTGTTGTTGATTTTCGTTTTACTTAAATCTTTACTAGATTTGGTGTGCCTAGAGAAATTGTTTCTGACAATGCACCATAGTTTTTTTCTAATTCAGTATAGGGTGTGATGGAGCAATGCAAGATACGGCACATGAAATCCACACAGTATCATTCGCAAGAAAATCGTTAGGTGGAGTCCACAAATAAGGTGATTAAGTCCATCCTCACAAAGATGGTAAACATTCACAAAAAGGATTAGGCTGACAAATTACCAGAAGCATTGTGGGCATACCAAACCACTTGGAGAAACAACACAGGACACACACCATATGAGCTGGTGTACAGAAAACAATTCCTTTTGTCGATAGAATTCCATATTAAGACTTTCAGGACTACAGTGCAGTTGGGGCTAGATCTCTCTGAAGAACAACAATAGTGTATTCTACAATTGAATGAGTTAGATGAATTCTGAAAGGATGTTGTTTAGGAGAACATCTTGGTTCAACAACAATGCAAGTCCATTCAGAAAAATAAATTCCAACTAGTTGATTTGGCACTCCTTTATGATTCTAGATTCAAATATTTTAAAGGGAAATTCCACACATGTTGGATGGGACCCTATGAGGTGGTCAAAGTGTTTGAAAATGGAGTGGTAGAAATTAAAACTATTGATGGATGGAATCTTGTGTTCCTGGTAAATGGGCATAGATTGGAGGTATATTTTCAGCCCCTTACTAAAGGAGAATTTATGCAGCAAGTCCAACAACAATTTGAAAAGGAGATGGTAGGTGGTAACACGAACCTGTTGAAGATTTGATTCCTTCTTGTTCTTATTAAAAATAATAAAAGAAAAAAATGAAAAAAATAAAAAGTTTTTTTTTCCTATAATTATGAAAATTAGTTGATTGACATGATTGCAGAAGGATCAACCTGAAAACTAGCATGCTGGCTGGAACATCAAAATTTTAATAAAAAGGGAATTTACCTGACTTTTAGATATGCTAGCTACCACCAAGAAGAAGGTTCGAGAAACCAAGCCCTTACCCAAGTTTGGGGTAACTAGCATGGAAATTTATATCCAAGTAAACACTTAATTCCCACTGCAATTACATTTTCTAGCACCAGTGCAAACAGATTTTCAAGGTAAAAAAAAAAAAAAAACTCTACCTTTCTTCTATTTCCCGTTCCGAAAATTCCCACTATTTTATTTTCTAAAATCTCCAAAGAGTTACCTTCCTCTTTCTTCTAATAAAAATACCACACTCGATTTCGTAAAATCCATCTTCTCGACTGAATTTTTTTCCACATCCTGTTTCGTCTATCCCCCTTGGTGATATTATTCCTGGAAATCCCTGCTGTAATGTTCCTTCCCATTCTGAAAATTACAGTTTTCCCACTTATTTATTCCCTCAAAAATTGATTGCAGACTTTGATGGAGTCAATCCAGAAGGCATGCTCATGAAACACCAAAGGATGGCAAATAAAACTTTTCTTGTATATTGAGGCAATTCTTTTTCTTTCTAGATACGGAAGTGTGTTCTATCAAAATTTTTGTTTCGGTAAAATCCCTGGTGCAAGATGCATAGTGCAAGTAGTCAGTGCAAGCATGGTGCAGTGCAAGCAGGATTAGTGCAGGAATGTGGCCGACTATGGGAGCAAGTGTAAAATAAATTTCACATTGTCCATGAGCATCTTATTAAGGATGTTTTTGGAACTTCATTACCCTGCACATGAATACTGATAGATCATAGAATTATATATATTTTTAATTAATACACTGTTTTATCATTTATTGGCTTAGGAAAATTTTTAAAGTGCAAGATATATTGGGTTTTGAAATCTAATTTCTTTAATGAGTACTGAAATATGTCTTGATTAAATTATGAGGTAGACTATGGGATAGTACTAATTTTTCGATAACCTATATTCACCTCCCTTGAAACAATCTCGCATTAGTTGTTCATTGTTATTTTACCTCGTAACCCGATCATTATGACCATTGCACCATCGTCGCATAAACCCTTGCCACATCCAATCATTATTGCTCAGTTGTAGCAGGTTGATACATATCTGCATCTAATCCGAGGAATTGTTTTCATCAATGATTGGCTGGGTGGGACTGAAAATACGGAGGATGGATAAACATCTGGCATAAAGCTCTTAGCAATTATTGGTATCACTCACCGAAATCCTTTTGAGGATGTGATCGAGAATTTTGAAGTGTAATTCGAACATGGCATCAATAAGAAATGAGTCGTCGTCCTTGAAGGAGATCAAGTAGAATGTGGAATAGCGGAACAGTCTTGCACTACTGCAAAAATCAAAGTTCCTTCCATTTTTACAGAAGTTTGATGGTTTCGACATGGTTGTGGTATTGGAGTTTTCGAAGATTTTTAAAGGAGGTCGAGTCAGGGGTGTCTCATTAGAATTCAAATTCATGGAGGAGTTTATTGCACAAGCTACAGGCTTGCCAACTACAGGGGAGTAGTGGTTCAAAAAGGAGTGGCTTGGGAAGAAACGATGGCATCGTTTTGTGGTTGACAAAAACCTTAAGGCTGATTGGAAGAAGGGACTGCCGCAGAGTGCCATGATCAGGAAATGGCGAGATCTCCTGTTCATATTGCATAGATTTGATAACTGCAAGCGACATTATACACTAGCATTCGTGTATCACCTTTGGCTGTTGCTGCACTTTGAGTCGGTAAAACTTGTTAATTTGCCTTACTACCTGCTCAGAAGTCTTGAGAAAATGGTGAAGGGTGTGCAGAGTGGGAATGCAATCCAAGTCACGAATAAGCTATATCATCATGGGCTTATCACAATCCTCGTCAAGAAAGTGCTAGAAGAAAATGGAGTGACTTAAGAATCATTCCTAAAGGAGTTTCGAGTGAGGAGTGCAGGGAAGTCTGCTAGCAATAGTAAAAGCATGGAAGTATCGGGCTTCCAAATGCTACAAATGCCTCAAGAAGGTGACTAATCAGCTGAAAAGAGCTCGAGGTAAAAAGCCAAAGGTAGTAAAAGTAGGAATAGGTATTGAAGCATATGATTGAGAGTTGGCCACCCATTTTAGAAGATTGTTTGCAGAAGGTAAAATGTTGTGTGAGGACACACAACAACTTAGGGATGGGAGGATGTTGGTGTCCCAAACTTCTTTATTTTACCCCATTTCCATAAACTTTAACCTCTATTTTATCTCTACTTAACCCTCTCATTCCTGCACTAATCCAAGATAAACATCTATTCCTACATATGCTTCATATTTTATAATTAAGATTTATTAAGTGCTTTATTAATTATTTTATATAGATTTCATGCCTATTAGTATCTCTTGTAACTTATGTTTAATTTCCTAAAAGTAATTTATGAACTAAGTGTTAATTATGAGTTAGCATGACCGGTGCAGGAAGATTCTTGCACCACCAATGACGTTTCTATGAGATCTTCGTAATAGTTCAAATCCTTCCACACAGGCATTTTGATCCACAACTCCTAGTTCGGTTGCGGGCTATCTAAGGTTGGATATCAGCAGCATATAATCAAGGATACATGCCAAGGATGGTCTATGACAAGCGAAGTTCACATTCCATTATAACTATCAACCAATTTTGTAATATTGGCTGTTAGTCTGTTCAGCCGAAAATCTCGAATAAGAAAATATTGTAATTAGCAGAATGAGGCTAAGGCCGAAAGACTATATAAAATGTATACTTTAAGAAGAACTAGGGAGTGATATAAGTTTCAATTTCATTCACTATGTAATTTTGTATTGCCCTCGGCTCTGGGCTGGAATTGCACCATCATGTATATTTGCTGATCAAGTAATACAAGGAACTCGCCATGTTATTCACACATTGTGTCTAACTTATATTTTATGCATACTTGAGTGTTGATTCGTTTCATTTCCTAAACAGGAAATGATCTGGTTGTCTAGGGCGCAACCAACCTAGCTCATTTACCCTTGTGCTTTTGTCATTTAAAAGGTCTGTGTGAACATTTATTTGCAATTGCATGGTTTGAATCGTTCTTGTATTTATTTCAAAAGTTCTGAGCTAAATTTATTTTGTAGTTAAGAGTGAATGGATCCATAGTTTTGAAGTTGAATGAGCTTATTTATTTCCTGTGACTCCTTCCCTACAATTGTTGTCTTGGTTTACTTATTCTCAGGTCGTACAGGAAGATTCTTCCTGTACCAGTGCATGTAGTTTTATGCACTCTGATTTACTCATTCACCTCATATCAAATGTTACATTTTTGCTTATCATTTCAGTTATTCATGCAAGTAAGAGTATTATTAAATCCAGTAATCTTTCTTAACATTAAGAGCATACTAATGAAGGATCTAAGGATGTTTATATGAATTAAGGAAGGATGTTATTTAAACACTTTGTACTTGCATTACAACCGAGTTTCCGAAGCTATCTAGTCCATGCAAATTACTTTCACTGCTGCTTTGATTATTCTAAATTGTTTTCAATTTATGGAGTTGACTTTCATTTCCATGTTTAGTTAATTGAAGCATTTCTTTTCCATAGATAATTTATCTCAGAATTTACTTTGCAATTGAAATTATTTTCAACGTGTCTTTTAATTCTTTCAACAGTATTTGGAAACTTTGGTGAAGGGAGCTCTTTCTTAGTGCAAGAGCTAGTCTTTTTTAACAGGAACATAGTTCTCTAAGCCCTAAGGGTTATAGAACCTCCATAAAAACATAAATCTTCAGTAAGGAAGGTAAAATATACTTTTGTTTAAAAGTATTGTACCTACACTAGTGCAACTAGATTCTAATAATACAAGAACAGGTTGTTTGTGTAGAAGGAAAATCATTTGGAAAACACATATTTGCAAGGGTCCATTTGTCAAGTTGTGAGACATCTATACTGGAGATAAACATAATATTTAATTTTGGTATTTAAGATTTCTTTCAATTGTGTGAAAGTTCCTTTAATTGATTTCTTTGAAAATTATTCTTTTACACTCCAGCACTAGAGTCATTTGGGTGTCAATTTCCTTTAAAAATGGTTTTTTGTATGATTCTACAACATTTCCTTTAAGAAGTAGGATTAAGAATAGTAAAAGTTCATACAACTTCTGACATTGCCTGTGATTTGTCTCTAAGTTTATGAAACCCCTGGGTTGACAATTAAGTGTTGAGGAGTTTGCTTAAGTACAATTCCTGCACCCAACAATGTTTCTATTATAACTTTCTTCTTTAACATGAATTCTCTATGGCTAAAATCCATGGCTTGAATTGTCTTTACAAATGGTTTGATATACCTCTGTGGTGCTCTTACTAAACTCTGTAATGGCTCACAATAGTAATCTTTGTGCATTATGGCACATTTGATCTCATGTAGTAATTTTAAAATCAATTCTCTATACAGTGGTCAAAGTATACTATGATACATACTTAATAGCTCAATAATATTTCTGCTAAGGATTGCATTCTATCATATAGATGGATCACTCATGTAGTTTATTGGAATCAAACATAAAGATGGATGACTAATATCTTATATGATTCAGTGACTCATTCTTGAGGTTTGCATGTTTAAATATTTCATGTATTTACAATGATGGCCCACTCACTCTTGGTGATTCAATAGTTCAGAAATTCATTTGAATGACTAATCTTCTTGGCTTATGGATAGAAGCAATGCGAGATTCACAATTTTATGTGAATGAGATTCAATTTTTGTACAGAATGACTTGGCAATTATGTAGCATGCAACCTTACAATGAAAATGCCTTGTATTAAAATTTTCTGAGACATTGTCTTAATAGTGTCATCACACTAATGACTATTATATGCTTACTCAAATTTGGAAGTTTATGGAAATTTTTATAATGATTAATGGCACCATGATCTTAGCATAATGGAGACAACCATGCTCATATTGATTTCATTTCTAAGGACTCGTATCTGAATAATTTGAAGGAGAACACCATAATGAAACATGATGGTATAATGGCCTAAGGCATCTTAATTTGCTATTGTTATATGGTCTTGCATTACGCTTTTAATGTGAGAATACCCATAAAATGGAAATATGACATTTATTGAGATGGCATTGACTTCAACCTTGGTATATCAATAACATAATGACTAACAATGATAGTGAAAATATCCATGACACTTATCACAATGACGATCTGAAGTTTAGATACGTACAAAGGTCACCCTACAATTACATATAGTTTGTGAAAACAAGAGAATAGTTGTATATATCATGTAAACACCAAGTTTATGTAAGTTGAGGAAGTACTGAAGTTCATTCCTATACCACATTAAAAGGTTGTCTCCTTTCTGAATGAAGTTGATTCTGGAACAAGATCAGAGTTACTTATTTTTTTCATAAGAGGTATGTACAATTTCCATGCGTTTTATAATTATTTGAAACAATCTACTTAGATATAAATATAAAGAGTTTCTTAGGTTTTGTAATTAGCAGTATGGTTTTTCAATTCGTTGTAGGTCTTGATAACCATGTAGGAATGGCACATTATGAAGTCTTGAATACTTTTGATAATTAGCATTTCTAAACCCTAGTTTAGGTTAAATTGACCGTAAGATCAAAAAACCTAACCCTAATTGGTTCTTCCCTCTAATGAAATGCTAACACTTGAGATATAATATCTAGGGTTTGAAAATTTAAATTTTGCAAGGATATTCCAGGGCATGTGGAAAAACCTAGCAAGGGTTGAATTGGGTAAAACCTAGGGCTTGAACTCAAACCCTAGGGCTAATGTTTCCACTAAAAACCCTGATAAGGGTTAGATCAAGAAATCCAGGATTTGTATCTAGAACCCTAGAAGTACAACCTATGAAGGGAGTCAAAATTATGAAAGAAAGATGAGAAGGATGGGAGGAAAAAGAAAAAGAAAGACTCGTGCTAAATGAATCATTGATGATGAGGATAATGGAAAGAGGGAACTATAAGGACCCTAATGAAAATTATGTTGAAGCTTCCAGTTGATTCAAGAACACATTGACAACTAAAAAATGAAGCAGAAAATTGTTGCAATATGAAACTAAAACATGCAAAGGAATATTGACCTTAGAGGGAGCATGTAGCAATCTTAACATGACACTATGACTAAAGAAAAATCCGATATTGATGATCTATGTAGGATATGACTTGGCTTCTAGATAAGGCATATTGCAAAATCATGTGAAGTAGCTGGAATGATGGTTTATTATGTTCTACATGGTTTGTGTGGAATTCATTGTTGATGACTTGAAGTCCCTAAGAGAAGAGATAGTGGAGAAACTGTTTCTATGCTAGAGGGTATTTTGGTTGGCTATTTTGGAAATATGAGACTAACAACTAGGGGCAAAAATTATTTGAGTCTATGAAGGTGCGTTAACTGATTGAAAAGGTCATCGAAGTTGTATTGAATAATGGATTGGCTAATCTTGTAATAGTCAATCTGTTGAACGAACTATCTGATGCAAGTAGTAGTGAAGTGCAAGAAGAAGTGTTGGATATAGTTCAAGATGCAATTGATGAATACCTCAAGTACATGATAGTGATCTGTTAGGAGGAAAATTTGGAGCCTCAGTTCAAGAAGTTGCAAGATGAGCAAACTTAGTGATAAGAGGGTTGGTTGAGGAAACTACAATGATTGTAGGTAATTTATGTAAGGGAAATATGAGTACTTCTAACACAAAATGAGGCTTGTTGATGACTACTCTTAGGTTGAGAGGGAGTAAATTTGGACACTGCTTTTCCCTGTGTCATGTACTTGGCCATGAATAACCTCCATAAGTCTAGTGTATGCATCACATATAGGGAGAATGATGGTTCTCCTTATTTCAGGTACTATGATGGATTATGACTAATATCGTAATTCAAGTACATAGAGATGGATAAAGAGAATGTCTAATTGGATAAGAATATTGGAGAAACATTCTTGTGTCATGTATTATGATGGATTAGGATGGAGATCCTAAGTCAAGTACATGAACTTTGATAAGAATGGTGTGATGGACAGACATTTCCTTGAGGGAAATGGTTTGATCAAAGATATACATCTGGTAGCCTAGGTGGATTATGTACCTTTGTCACTATAATATTGTGAGAGATAGAGTGTACCTAGCAAGGCCTTGGTAATGTGAAAATTTTGACTATGATGATATTGTGATGCTTATTAATCTGGATCTCTTCTTACGATAACATTTCATATTGAGATAGTCTTACTGTGTTATTATGAATACCTCCCTAGTTAAGAGGGAGTGTTGGAAAAATAACTAGGTATGGTCTTCATAATGGTCTTTGTACCTATATCATTGAATATTTTATGTAAAAACAAAAAGAAGATTTTTTTTTTTGTTATTATTATTATTATTCTAGATAAGCATGTTATTCATGCTTCTAGGTTTTTGAGTCAAAGAGTCAAAGTCCTATTTGGACATATTATAAAAGAAAAATAAAAAGAATTTTTAAATATGTATTTTGGGAAAATATTCCTTCTAGAAATCAATTCGACCATGCCTCTCTTGTGGGCATCACCCCAAGGAACATGACTATCCACACCCCTTTGGACAAGTATAAATAGAAGAAAGCTGGAGCTCACTTTGGACATATAATTTGGGAGCATTTTATCTAAATTTTTATAGAGAATGAGGAGGGCTGAAATCTGAGGAGAAGGAGGGTTTGACTTGGCTTCTAGAGAGAGGAGGGTTCATGAATATCTCATTCGATCTAATTCTATAAGAATATAATTTTTCGTTTTCCCCTTGGAACGAATTTTCCATGGATTGGATCCTATATCTTGTGTTATCAGTTTCTTTTGATCTTCATGTTTATGTTTTGATAATTGTTTGATGAAGAAAATATAATAAAAATAAAAATATGAATCCAACAAATTTCACAAGCATTTATTATTGAAAATTGTAGCAAGAAATTCTCTTATGTGATTTCTAATGAAACAATTTTCTTAATTCAATATGGATCATAGAAGCCTAAATATAGAAAAAAGAAGAAGAAGAAATTATCAATTTGATTTTTCCTTGATTAAATTGGGAAAAAACAAATTTCCACATCAACAAACAACTTGGATTGTGTTAACTTGTGTGACATGGCTTGTGTCACCGAGTTTACTAAATAAATTCAAGTTGGAGGAGTTAGAGTTCAGTTCTACATCTATGATTGCTAATTGGTAGCAATCAAGGTCAGTTATCTTAGGTTGTCTTCAGTTAAACTAGTTCCAATTATTGGAGGAACTAGTGGAGGGTAAGAAGTTAAGTAGTGGGACTTCAGTCAAACTCAATGATCATCCATTTAAATGATAAATCAACCCAAAATATCTCATGCATGAAGATAATTCAAGTTACGCAGTTGAGGTGGAGATTCCAAGTTAGTGTAAGATCAGTTGTAGACTAGTCTTAAGTGTACAAGTGATGCATGCAGTCAGATGATCAACCTAAGGAATTGCGCAATTCAATTAGAGGAATTTCCTAAATAATAAAATTTAATTTCTTAAGGAGAAACAAAAGGAGATAGTAGCTCAATCCAAGGGAAATAATGACTAAGTTTAGGTCAAATTCCTTTAGCGAGTAGAGAGATAGGTTGTGAACTTGCAAGGTGAGCTTAGTTCAGAAAATAAATTGTAATACATCTCTATTCATTTGATTAATGCAACTAGACATTAAGGTTTTTAGAATATTGTTTTCCCGGGAGAAAAATATGTGTTGTATGTGTGTTATTTCTTCTTTCATGTCTTATATTTTTGTTCTAAATTGTGAATTAATGTTCGCGAAGCAGTAGAGTAGGTTTGTGTCTTACAATTTTGATTAAAAATTTATGCGTAGTTACAAATATATAACCTAATTTCTACATGGTATGAGAGTTGCATTCACATTAGAGAAAGAAATTCAATGTTGTTTCTCAGAGGTTCCAATTTGAGTATCAGTGATGTAGGATTTCTTCAAAGATAAGAAGATGGCCTTCAATGGACTAAGGCTAGAGTTTGCCTTGGAAGGAATCACAAATTTTGTTGCATGGAAGGACCACATGAAGGTAGTATTGGAGTGATAATACATTGCTATAATACATAAATTCAAGTGTTGCAAAACCACAAGAATTTGATGCCGATAATCTTTCTCAGTGGAAGAAAGATGTAGCCAAGGCAAGGATAATAATCTTTGAGGGAGTACAATATAATATTGTCATAAATATCCACAGAAAAGAAAACAATTTCGCAACGGGAAAAACATTGACAAAATTTTTCATGAATAGTAGTGACCACAGGAAACTGGAGCTCAAGGATATGCTTCGAAGTATCAAGATGCAGAATAATGACACAATTCTGTAGTATCTGAGAAAGTTTACACAATGTTGTGATGAAATTTGCAGGGTTGGTGTTAATGTCCCTGAAGAACAATTTTTAATCCTCTACCTTCTGGGCCTTCCCAAGAGTTGGCATAGCTATCAAGATTAGGTGAATGGGAGGAAGAAACTTCTGAATTGGGAGCACTTATGGTCTGATTTGGTACAAGAGAAAATAAGGGGGAATACTAGATATGGGACTTCATCCAAGGGTAAGGATGAAGACAAAATTTCATTGGAAGGAAAGGAAAATAAGGGAAAAAAAAAAAAAATCCCTATCCAAACCATAAATGAGTCAAGGGGGCAAGAAGAAATATTTGTCAATGCTTTCATTGTCATGATTTGAGGCACTATTCCATGAAGTGTCCACAAAGGAAGGCAAGAAAAACTACCTCAAGAGGAGAAGCAAGTGAAGCCTTGGTTTCACAATTCGAGCTTGAATTTACCATCATTGCATGCCTGACCAACATAGTGATGGGGAGTGTGTGTTACTTGGATTCAGCTGTATTGTTCCACATGATAGGGAACAGAGAATTTTTCAGTGACCTAGAAGAAAAATATTTATAGATACACATCGGGATGGGGGGATGAAGGAAGGTATAACATGACTGGGATTGATACACCCACCCTCCAAAGGGAGTCAAGCTCCCCCCTCAGTATCAAGGATGTCATGTTCATTCCGGACCTAAGGAAAAATCTCATCTTTGTGGAAGTTTTGGAAGATCATGGTTATAATGTGATCTTCAAGAAAGTGAAGATACTCTTGAGGCATAACCATAGGATGGCCGAAGTAGATTAGGGTTCATGTGAAGAATCTATCCAAGCTAGACATGGAGGACTATGTTGCACTAAGCATAAAGGTGGAGAATATGTAGAGTCGTGATGTTGGTGAACTTTGGCATTGAAGATTTGGCCATTTGCATCATGGAACTTTGAAGATCATGCAACAAGTAACCACAAGGCATCCCAAAGGAGCACTTGAGAAGCAGGATTTATGAAAAGGATATACCTTGGGGAAGTACACAAAATTAACATTCTGTAATTGGGACAACAAAGCACATGCAGTCCTTGAAAGGATCCACTTTGATGTCTATGGACATTTCTCGATATCCTCCACTACCAGGCACAAATATTTTGTCATTTTTATTGATGTCTTCTCATGGAAGTGTTGGATCCTCTTCATGCAGAAGAAGGATAAGATATTCTCCAAGTTCATAGAATTTAAGGCACTAGTTGAGAAAGAAACACGCAAGAAGGTGAAGACTCACAAGAAAGATAATGGAGGTGAATATGTGTTGAATGAATTTAAAATTTTTTATGCAAAGAAGGCATTCAATGAGAGTTCACAACACCCCACAACCCACAACAAAATGGGGTGGGTGAGAGAAAGAATCATAGAATTGGGGGAGTATTGATGATGATGTTTCATGATCAAGGCCTACATATGAAAATTTGGGCTAAGTCATGTAGCACAATATTCTATTTGTAGAACCAGAGTCCTCATTAAATTTCAGGTATGATTACAGAAGAGGAAGCTTTCTTGAGGAGAAAGACAGATGTGTCACACATCATGATTTTTGGAGCCTCTTTTACTGCCATGTCTCCAAAAGATGAAGGAATAATCTAGGTTCAACAACAAAATTGGCGGTATTTGTGGGTTTTACAGAAACTCCACAAAACTACCATGCTTACTTGAAATCCCTCAGAATGAAAATTGTGCGAACAGATGTCAATTTTGATGGAGACAAGGGAATGTGGTGTTGTCTTGAGAGGGAGGTCAAGATCCCACTAGAAGAGGATATTTTAGCACCAAAAGAGGAACCTCAAAAAGTTATGGAGCTGCCACAAGTTGAGGGGCAGAGAGTGGAAGCAACCATGCAAGTAGAATCATACATAGAAGGTAGAAAAAGGACCAGTGAAGATGAGAGGCTTGTGCAGGATGCAAGGGAGAATGTGGGTGCTCCTTGAAGTTAGCACAGGCAAACAAGGTCACTAGATCAGTACATTGTCTACATGGATCTAATGACTAAGATTCTATAGGTTGAGCCATCCTCTTTCGAGGAAGAAATAGAGCAACCTATATGTATTGATGCAATGGTTGAGGAATACAAATCCATTGTAAATAACAGTATTTGGAAAGTGGTCCCAATATCAACAAGGAAACCAATTGTGGATTCCAGATGGATCTTCAAGGTAAAGCATGCAAAAAAAGAGAGCATAGAAAAGTAAAAGGCCAAAATTTTGGCCAAGGGGTACCATTAAGTTGAGGCGATTGACTATGAGGAGAACTTTGGTCTTGTAGCAATGTACTCATCTATTAGATCAATTCTTTCTTTGGCTACACAAATGTGGTAGAAAATCCAGTAGATGGATGTAAAAGCAACATTCCTTAATGGAGTTATTGAGGAGGAGATGTATATTAAGAAATGAAAAGGCTTCAAGACTTTTGATGTAGAGTCTCATGTGTGTAGACTCAAGAAAGTGTTGTATGGTCTCAGGAAAGCACCCTGTGCTTGGTACACTAGGATTGATAGCTATCTCATCAGTTTGGGTTTCACGAAAAGTGACGCGAATGCAAACCTACATCATACGTTAATGACTTTATTTTAACTAGTGATGAGCATCTAATCAAATCTTGTGAGGATGAACTTGCAAAATATTTTGAAATGAAGGACATGGGTCTCATGCACTGATTTATTGGATTGGAAGTATGGAAAGGTGATGGCAATTTTTTGTCTCTTAGAGAAAGTAACCTGACGTGATAAATAACAAGCTCCACATGGACAATTGTAAACCCATGGAGACACCTCTAGCAACCAACTGGAGGAAAGACGATGCCACTCAGGTGGGGAAGAGAATGATATTTTTTATCGAAAGTTGGTGGATTCACTAATGTATCTTATGAACACATGACCAAATATGTGATATGCAGTCAAATAAATGAGCCAAGGTATGATTAAGCCAAAAAAATTATGCTGGAGGAAAGCCAAGCATGTTATACGACACCTCAGAGGCACTACCAAATTTGGAATATGGTACAAAAAGACGAAGGGAGTGAATTTGTATGACTTCATAAATGCAGATTGGGCAAGGAGTCCATCGAACTGAAAGTTTACATTAGGTGGAATTTTCAATGTTGTGTCCACAATGGTTTCTCTGTAAAGTAGGAAGCAAAAATCTTTGGCACTCATCTCGATAGAAGCAAAATACGTTACTGCAAGTCAAGAAACATGTGAGGTGATCTTGATAAGAAAGATACTTGTTGGATTATTTGGTAAGATCATGGATCTAGCTGTTATCTATTGTGATAATCAGAGTTGCATCAAGCTCTATGAAAATCTTGTTTTTCATGATTGATCCAAGCATATATGTGTATCTCTCTCTCTCTCTCTCTCTCTCTCTCTCTCTCTCTCTCTATATATATATATATATATATATATATATGGTATCACCATTTATGGGGTGCAATGGAAGATAACGTTGTTTTAGTACATTCCAAAAGAGGAACAAGATTATAACATTTTAATAAAGGCCTTGTCAAGAGGGAAGTTTGAGTTCCACAGGTGTAGGACAGGAGTGGTTGATAATCACTTTCTTGATAAGAGGGAGTGTTGAAAAATGTAGCAAGAAATTCTCAATTTTATTTTGCCTTGATTAAATTGAGAAAAAATCTAATTTCCACATCAAAAAATATCTTGGATGATGTTAACTTATGTGACATATCTTGTGTCACCCATTTTACTTAGTAAATTCAATTTGGAAGAGTTAGAGTTCAGTTTTTCGTGTGTGATTTATCATTTGTAGCAATCAAGGTAAGTTATCTCAGGTTGTTTTTAATTAAGCTAGTTCCAATTGTTGGAAGAAGTAGTGGACAGTCAGTTAAGAAGTGGGACTTCAATCAAACATAGTGATCATCTAGTTAACTAATCAATCGACATAAAATGCTAGTGCATGTAGATAATTTGAGTTGCCCATTTGAGGTGGAGATTCCAAGGTAGTGTAACATCAGTTGTAGACTAGTCTTCAGTGTACAAGTGTTGCACATAGTTATATGATCAGCCTAAGGAATTGTGCAATTCAATTACAAGAATTTCCTAAATAATAGGGCTAATTCCTCAAGGAACGTCACAACCAAATAGGAGCTCAAGCTGAGCCAAAAATTAACTAAGTGTGGGTTAGAGGCATTCAATGACAAGAGAGATAGCTTGTGTACTTACAGGGTGAGCTCAGTTGAGCAAAGAAATTGTAATACATCTCTAATCATTTGATTAATGCAATAAGGTATTAGGGTTTTTAGAAAATTTCTTTCCTTAGATAAAAATACTTGCTGCATGTGTCTTATTTCTTCTTGCATGTATGGGAGTTTTGTTCTAAACTGTCAATTAATATCCACAAAGTAGTAGAGTAGGTTTGTGTCTTATGGTTTTTATTAAAACTTCATGAGAAGTTCCATATATATATATATATATCCTAATTTCTACAGTTATAAAAGTAAGGAAAATCTAATGTAATTGTAAAGCCTCCCAGATTTCCAATAGGGTAGAGTCAATTTTTAAGGTTTGGTATCTCCTTCAGCCCTCAATAAACCCATCTTATAAATACTGTATTTTATTTCTTTTTGTCACCTGTATATTTTCTCAGGAATATTTAGATAATTTTGTCCTCAGATGAAAATTTTGAGTTGATAGTCAATTTCAACTCAAAATTTCCTATCTAGTAACTACTCATGGGTTAAATTTTGAATAATGGGCATGAAAATATGCCCCTATAAAGTTCTATTCCTTTTCCTCGTTTCCCTTATTTATTTGAGGCCTTAGTTCATTCTAAAAATTTGACATTATTACATCCCCCAAAATTTCCTAAGTAAACCCATTCACGTAACTCTTGGCCACCATTAACCGCACCTAAAATAAATTTAAATAAGCATTGTATATGAACTATACCCTTTCGTCCTTGGTCCTCTTTATACACATGTTGGAGAAAAATATTCATAAATAGTTTTATATAATTAGGCCCTCCATCCTTCGTTCATGCCCTGCATCACCAATATTAACCCCTTACTATGGTTTAATTTAAAAGAAAAACATCTAATAATCGTCCATGTATAATCCTCCATGGACCCTCACATATGAAACATTCTAACAATAATAATATATAGATATATTTTGTTTAAATAAAAAATATCGAGGCCTACCACCTACAACACGACACCACATGGAACCTCCAATTCAAAGGTTATACCCTCACCATAGTTTATATAAACGTAAAAGTATACTACATAAATGATGCCCACCATCACAAACTATAGAAATATTTAATAAATTTATATTTAACATGTGTATGTTGCCACACCCCTTTTGGAGTCCACCATACCACTCGCATGACTTAAAACACATAAGATATATGCTTTGGTTCTCTTATCTGCCCCTTATTTAATGGTGGAAGAGTTTTCATAAATGAGCATCTTAGGTCAAATAATAGACCCTGCCCCCTTCCCACCTAGCTAATGTCACCAAGGAGGGGCTCCACTGTTAAACTCACATGGACAGGAAAACATTAGGAAAGATAAATCAGTGAGTTTATTTTTTTATTAACATAAGATACACATTTATAGTACAATAGGTGACTCTTGGGATTCAGATCCCAAGGTCTCTTGGACTGCTTTGTCCATTCAACTTCCACGCTAACCCATTAGGATTAGGTGTCCAACATTCCCCCCCTTAATCCGAAGGGTTATGTATGAGTCCAAGAAGAGAGCTGTAATACAAAATGTGCAAAAGATGCATGGCAACACTAGGATGAATGTGCTCTATGAAATGTTGGTATAAAAGGGCGGTGGTTTAAGGATGACCACCAACACTGGAACGCTTAGTGCAGTTCCCGGAACTCTTCCAAAACTGGCAAGAAACTGAAGTTTTCTGCTAGAGGAAGTGATCCTATTGTTTTAAAGAGGGAAACCTTCAGCCATAAAAGGGAGGTCTCACCCCGCATTAAAGGTAAAACTTCAACCTGAAGAGGGAAGTCTCAACCTGTGATGGTTTAAGGATAACCAACAACTCTGGAATGCTTAATGCAATTCCTGGAACTTTTCCAAAACTGGCAAGAAGCTGGTGTCTTCTGCTAGAGGAAGTGTTCTCAATCTGTGATCACGGGCATCTTTGTCTCTGGCTGCAACTCTGAAACTGGTGTGGCAGGTTGTGGCTCAGGCTCGCTTGATGTGACTTTGAAGCTTGTAGATGACCATCATTTCCCCCCCTGTCAGGTACAAGGTGAGAAGATGGAGAAAACTCAACTGCAAGACTGTTCAATATTCTAGAACAAGTTCTGATATGTGTTTGGAATATCTTCTTGGCTGTTGATGCCCATTGCCAAGAAGCGATCCATCCAAGATGAATCTTTGTTCTTGCAGGATGTTTGTTTCTGAAGCATCTGTGTGAAGAATGGCTGGTTTTATGACAGTGCTCACATGGATGAAGATCAAAACAGTGATCTTTCAGATGGCCAACTCAGTCACACTGTTGGCATTTCACGATCTGTTGTTTTTGTTGTTGTTGTTGCTGTGGAAGAGGGGCAGAATCTGGAACAGCTGAAGCTGAACTGTCATGAGGAGCAGGTGAACTATCATAAATGAATCCAGCACTCTGAAACTGAATGGGCTTGGCATAGTCTGGAATATGAAAGGACAATTCCTTGTCATATCCAAGACCAGTTCTATGCTTGTTGTGGACAAGCTGTTCCCAAGGTCTGATGATGGGCTTGGGAAGTGCAGACTGAACCTCTGCATCTGCATGTAACTTTGCTGCTTTATCTGAATGAACTGTAACATTATTGACTTGCTGTTTATGGGAGTCTGCTTCATTGTTCTAAACAGAAACAGGTTCAGAATGATGACTCCACTGGTGTAATTCTTCCTGCTGTAGCTTTGTTTCAAGATGCAAAAAATCGATCTTTTCTTGTACATTTTGCAAACAACTATGAATATTGGTGAGAAAATCCTTGCTGATTTTGACTGCATTATTCATACTAGAGAGTATTAGATTGTCAACTAACTCTAATATTGCACCGATTGGAGCCATTTCTATCCTCAAAAGATAGTAAAACAATGAGGAAAAGATGGACACCAAATAAACTTATGGCAACAACTTCAAATCGATCAGCTTGCAATAGATTCAAATACAAAGAATGGTGATATCTAGAAAACAGACTCCTCATTCAAAAAAAATGAATTTTCTTCAATTCACCTGAGAGTTTAACTTCCAACAAAGCATGCTCCACTCTTCAGCAGGATCCAACTGGGCACTTTCTGTCACTATAAAGATCTGAGTTTATAGTCCTCCTTTTATAGTATCAGCAGCAAGATTTTGGAGTTATATCCAGGCAGCTATAAAAGAAAACAGCTGATACATAACCATAGACAGAAAAATGTCCTTACAAGCCTGTCTGTGGAACACTCATTAATCTTTGTATCTAAGATGATTGCTCTATAGGGATTCTCAAAAGATATACACTTTTGGCTGCAAATGACACTTCCTCATGAAACAATTACTGATTTGATTCGGTGTACAACTGTGAGCCGATACAGGCACTCGTTACCCTCCAATCTAAACAACAAATACAGTGCTCTTGCTAGACACAAGATCTTATTACGAGGCTACACATTCAATACTTGATTTTACACGGCAATAAAAAGAAAATAATCTACAGTCTACAAAATGTGGCACACTGATGAGAACGTTGGGTGCCAGAGCTGTATTCTATAAAACCACGAGTCTCCAAAATGACATGTATACAGGTTACTTTTTCAAATTTTTACGTGAAAGAATTCGCTTGCCAAAAAGACTACTGCGCAAAGTTGGTAAATGTGGCCGAATTGCATCAACCAATGTAGAATGAAGAGAACCCTTTGAATCCAAACCTGCTTCGCTTATGCAAAGCCACTGTCAGCAAATCTATAAACTTTAGCAGCCACAAAAAAGCCTCTTAATTGAAATAGTGGATCTCATGATACATCTGGTCTTAAAAATGAAGCAAAGACGTTTTCTTCTAAATTTGAATGGAGACGTATTACATCCAGCAGCTTGAACAAATTATAATTAATTCGAATGTATCTGAGATATTAAGCTTAATGAATTCAAAGTTATAGATTTGATGTGAGACTGTCACCCGTCTTCGTTGCTACTGCGGATGTCTCTTGGACTTCAAGACCGAGGTTATCCCTGTGCCTCTTCGTTGCCGCCGCAGATGTCTCTTGGACAGCAGTATTCTTGGACAGTAGATGGCAGTGATCAATACATGCTTTCCCTTGGGCTCCAGTTCACAAAATTTCATTGAATCTTCAGCAACCATTCATTGAATCTGGAAACATGTGTACCAGCTCAGGAAAGTAGCAAATCACGAACAAGGGCATTCACACCCACCAAAATGGCGATGAGACATGTCAACATTTGACCAAATTTATTCACCGAACTGTCTTGGCACATGCTGGAACATTCCTCTACCCATGATTCCACGTGGAGAAATCTCGACCACCAGCTTCGTCCGCGGACGGCCTAAGCTAAGTTTTTTTTCTGGCATCAAAATTTACATACAAGAAGGTCAATAGGCGGTGCAGAAGATTTGTTATACTCTTCGTCAATATTTACCACTTGAGTTCACAATTTGGGTCCGCCGTTTTTTTTTTTTTTTTTTTTTTTTTGAAGGGCGGACACTAGTAAAGCATATTCCAGGATCCACGGTATTGATACAACGCCGAAGGATTTTGTTTAAACAGCTCCCTATATAATTTTTTTCCCAAAACGAACTTGCATTTTTCAATAACCACTTTAGAAATTCAATACAACAGATAATAGACAATAGCTCCCAGAAATGCATATAATGGTTCACCCTTAATGGTAATTCTTGAGGCTCCACGCAGAACAGGTTATTGAGGTAACACGCAGTCCAAGAGTGAGGTTACAGCAATGCTATTATATGCAGAAGTGATTTATGTTCCTCTTATACAACTTTCTGAGCTTGTGTGCTGCCACAGGGATGGAATCATGGATTACGAACTCTTGAAAACTCATGGACATTCCCAGCAATAGAAACAGACCCTTTAAGAATCGATTCCTTGGCCAGGTGTGAAATACGACCTGTGGTAACAATACTTCCCCACTTCAGCCCATACGCTCAAGATTTGTATGATACACAGCCCAGGTAGCAATGAAACTTGGTCCTGTGAACAACATTTTCGTCCCAACAACAGAAATCACATAATAAAACTTCCAAAATCCTATTCCCTTGGCAAATTTATTCTCCAAGTTATATAAATAACTGGATCATGGAGGCTCGGTCAGCAATCAACTTTTGTGAATGCTGTCAATACCACCGTTCTACCCCGAGGGAAATCGCAGGCCAGATTCGAAGCTATAACCATAACCTACGGCTTTCAAGAATCCGACCAGATGGAACAGCTCATGTTGCAGTCAACAGATCGTTAAGAGTTCCAGAAACAAAGAGAAAGAAGTTCTTACCCTTGGACTTAATACTGCGTTTCTTGAACTTTCAATTCTACGATGAAAAAGACAGTAGCTCAAACATTACCCGTGAATAAACTTCAATCAGCCGCTTTAGAGGAGAATTTGAGTTTTTCCACCAAATACCGCGCCTTGACCATCCCTAGCTTTCCTGGTGTACACGTTGTGGAGAGGCAGCAGAAAAACGGATGCGCAGATGCGTTGTCAGGTCAGAGGGGCAGCTCTGATATGTCAGCGTACTCAAGAAAAACGGATCGAGAGCAGAGAGCAGGTTTGTCAGATGCGCAGAGAAAACGGATAGAGAGCAGAGAGCATATGCAGAAGTTAATCAATGCATTAACGTTCAAGGGTAGAGGCACAGACAAACGTTCAGCATTTAATATGTCAGAGTGCGCAGTCAATAAAATTGACAGACAAGCATCTCAGAACCGTTTTGGACAGATGCGTTATATGGCAGAGGGCCAGGACTGACATGAAATGCACATAACAGGCCACAGAAAAACAAGTTGCTCTGATACCATGTTAAACTCACATGGACAGGAAAACATTAGGAAAGATAAATCAGTGAGTTTATTTTTTTATTAACATAAGATACACATTTATAGTACAATAGGTGACTCTTGGGATTCAGATCCCAAGGTCTCTTGGACTGCTTTGTCCATTCAACTTCCACGCTAACCCATTAGGATTAGGTGTCCAACATCCACTAATGTGGGGTTTTTTGCTCACAATCGAGTGACTATCCTTTTTTTTCCCAAATCGATGGAAAGTGATGGGGGATCCCTTATTTTGCACATAGAGAAGTGGATTGGTTCGCTATTGTAGTTTCACCCCTTCCAAAATTGTTCCTCCTCCACCTTACCTCCAATAGTTTCGTGCTCTTGACATTGTTCTGCTTGTTCTATGAAAATGCCCATATGTGACAAAATTTAAGGAAATCTATTTTCACAACATTAGCACCATCAATGATTTATCTTGTATTTTGTAACCAAAAATTCATTATGTTTATAAACGTGCAGGGAACCCATTGTATCGCTCATAGGAGAATTGCAACTTGAATTTCTTAAATAGTATCTTCTTCTCATGGAATTTAAGATTACCCATCATGTTTTTGTTTAATGTTCCATTTCATGTGTCTCTTTGCAAAACTTGCACTAGAATGATCAGGTAGCTTTTGCACAATAAGAGGTAACCTGCCAAGTTACATAAAATAATACTTCATGCTTCAAGTAAAAATGCATCCATCAACTTAAGATATTGTTCTTTGAAAATATAGTTTCTTTATGATTTATCGACGCTTAAATAGTGATCATCCCTGACCTATTCCAATTTTGTCACTAGTTCAATTTTTCATATGGTTTCCTTGCATAAAACTATACCAATCTATCGTGAAATATTGAAACAAATAAAAGCAACAAAATTTCGCAATGAAGACTAAGGGTACTTCAGCTAAGAGGAAGAGGAAAAAACATATAGAAACCATGAACTTGGAGAAAATTGTTATTGTTATGGGCATTGTCGAGAAGAATTTAATCACAATGATGACATATAAACATGGTATCAATGCTCCTAGACACACATAATGCATTGCACCCACTCAGTATGTATAGGATTATGAAGATCAAGATTTGTGTGACTCACAAACAACCCATGACTACCGCATTGAGTAGGTAAGAACATGTTCTCATGTTTTTCATGCAAACCTCACAAATAATTTAATAACACACTATTTTCTTTTGCTCTCTTTCGTAACTGCAAACATATATGGCATGCGTCTGCGCTAACCCTCAATTAAATAATTTCAATTGGAGAAAGCCTAGGTAAATAAATACAATTAGAGAAATGTGTGTTAAGCTCCATCCCATTCACCCACCTTGTCTCATGAATAACTCTCACAATGGCAATATGGTCACATAAAAACACTTCCTTCCATGAGTCGTAGTCACTTTATACAACCCACATACTCTTCCTCTAGCATCACCCTTGAATTTAATGTTGAGTAGTTTGTTTTAAGAAGTTAAATGTTCATCTAATTGCCAAAATTTTACCCCTCGCTGTTAGGCTAAACTTTTCAACCCCTTCAATTTTCCATTCGTGTTTCCGATTTTGATTGGTAGCAGCATTAAGGAGCCTTGGATTCCATTCATAGTGGAAATTAAACCCTGAAGATTGTACTCTACAATATATAATCAAAACCTTCATATGTACTTCATGCAACCTCCATATCTTAAGTACTGTAACATCCTCAAGTAACCTCATGTAAAAGCACATAGGATTAGAATTTTTTATAGAATTTACTAATGCGTAACTTTTTGAATTACTATTCCATTTCCTTTATTCACCATTAGATAAAATATTCATCATTACATAGAGTAAATTGTAGTAAGGGAATATTAAGTTACATAGCCATTAACAACTATTTTTGTAGCATATTAACATAAACTTCCTGATTTAACCTTGCCTTATTGTCATGATTCTTTTAACTAGGTTATTTAATCACATACTTGATAATGTAAATTTCATGTCGTGCAAGTAGTCAACATCATTATAATCGCACGATAGGAAAGAACATCATTGAAAACAAACATACGTTGGAAATCACATTGGGTGATAATTAGAAAACATTTTACTTTATTAAACACTTGTGAGGCTATTCACCGCTGACTCAATGGATGTAAGGGATTCGATCCCCTAAACATTGTTAAAAAATAAACATACAAAGAAATATCATCTTAACTTCAATATAACAAGCTAGAATCTATTACATTAATCATGGTAGCGTTTACGCACAAATTCTCGAACACTATGTCTTTGTGGTATGACACTTCCATCAGTGGATTTTTTTGCAGTTGACATTCCTTCAATCTGCGTGGACCACTTGTTATTTTCTTGCTATAACATTCAAGATAATCCATCCTTCTAATGAATTACAATCCTTTCCTAGAATCATAAATGTTAGCAAACTTTGACGTCCAAATAATAAATCTTTGCTAGCTATGCTTCAAACATGTTTTCATATGGATAATTAGATGCATAAAAAGTATTTACACTCAACTATTTATTATCAGTACACATACATTAACCAAAAGTACATAACTAGGAGAACATGTTTATTTATCCATGCATGTAGATGGTTATAAACCATGCCTAACCATTCAAATTTTGACATGCATAAGATAAAATACCTAAAGATTATCAATACATGTTTCCTAATCCTTACTTCCCATGTATAAAAAAAAATAAACTAGCTAAACCCTACTTTTGACCACAATGACACATTATTTTCAAAAAGGAAAACCACCACAACTACTCATACTTTGTGTGTATTCTTTTCCAAAAGAAACTAGTTTAATATCTATGTAAACATATAATCCTTTAAAAAAAACTAACCAATAACTATTATTTAGACAAACAAATATTCATTCTCAAGAAACTTAATACAATAGCTATTATTCCTATGCATATAAGCAATTTTTTTTTTTACAAGAACACTAATAGATAATATTTTATGTAAACAACACATGTTTTTCCCCAAGAAAACTAACATAATAACTAGTATTTTTATAAGAACATAATCTCTTTAAGGAAATATAGCTTGATGGCTATTTTTTTGTGCACCTAAACAAATTATTTTCCAAGAACATAGAAAAGTAACTATTATTTATGTGTGTTGGGTGTGGAGCCTGATTATATTCCTTATTATTCATAGTTTTTTGTTTCAGTTGTGGTTGGATCCCAGTCCCTCATTTCTGCTCCCCCACTATTTCCGCGTGGGGCTTCCAGGGGAAGTTGGCCTTGTAAAATATTGTAATTTCATAGTCAATAGGTGAAGGATATGATGGCATAATTTATTTTAATTAGGTTTTTTTCCCTAGAAGGAAACCCTTGATTTATATGAGGGAATTTTATTGTGTCTTTGTATTATTCTATGCGTGAAGAAAAGAGGAGAGACTATGTCAGAGCAAAGAGGAAATTATAGTGGATTTGTTGTAGGTTATATCTCTTCGTTTTGCTAGAAAACATAAACGCAAGGAATAATATTTTCTCCATGGACATAACCCAAATTGGGTTAAATATGTATATATGTGTCTCTCTTGTGTTATGCTTTTCTATGTTTATTGTTTCTGCAATATTTTATGTGTTCCATTGCTCTGTTAATTAATTTCTAACAATGTGAATATAAGCACATGTTATTTTCAAGAAACTAGATAAAAATTGATCTAGATGGATACTGGTGGCCACCTCCCTATTACACCTAGACCTCTAGTTAGTTTCATCAGTTTCCTTGATTATAACAACATTTACTACTTTTAGTAGTTTTTTAGGTCTTGAACATCCAACGCTATTTTGACCCCCTAAAAGAATTTTTTTTAGGCCAAGAGAAAGATTGTGGCCATAGGAAAGGTCCTATTGTAAATACCATAGTACTTAGAGATATGTTTCCAATGATGTATCATATGCACCAAATGGAGATCATACCTAGGAAGTTGGCTTCCCAATTAATCCCAACAGGGCCCACAAACTCTTGGAATTCCGTCTCATGGGATTAGGTTTTTGGTTATTTATGTTTTCCCTTTTTTTTCCAATACTAAAAAGGCCCTTGAGCCTCATTGTAACATAGTTCAGAGGTGTATCCACCAAATCTCATCTCAGAGATAAGAAACCATCACCCAAGCTAGCTTATTTCCATTATGCTTGTAAGCATCTTTTAGTTGTTTGATATTAATGAAATAAAGATTTATTTATGCTACATATGTATGTTTATGTTTATATTTCTATTCTATTGTGTTCCTACATATGTCCGGAATAGTGGTATGAAAGTGTTCCCATCTTTCTTTGTTATTATTTGGATGTCCCCAACAAGGTCAGGGTATAAGGAGTTAGGGCTCGAATTGGTTGAACGTTTTCAAGACCAACCTTGCAAACCTAGATGACCTCCAATAGCAAAATAAAAGAAAGATGAGGGAGGTGGATATCCTTTTAAAATATTAATCGAGGAAGCCCCTGAGAAACAGAGGAAAATGATGATGGATAATTTTTCCCAAATCATTTAGCGGCTACCCAAAGGTGATGCATATTTATCCAACAACCATTCTCGAGGAACCACTCCCTTTAAGGTAAAAGTCAACTTTGACATTCCCATATTTAAAGGCTAGATTGATGCATATGTGATAAATATATGCTTAAATCTATTAAAGGGATATTTTTCGGTTCATGAATTTTATAATCAGGAAAATATTATCTTTTCTCTCCTCAAAATTATCCCCAATGTTAAGGACTAGTGGGAAACCTACTGTGAAGAAAAGGAAAAAGGGGAACCCTCACTATTTTTAGCCACACCCAATTCGAATTCTTTGTGAGATTCCATCAAGGAACAATACTACCTTTTCATGAGCCATGAAGATAAATACATAAAGTGGAACACACTACGGAAAGGAAGGGATCAGGACGTGTTGAAGTTCACAAAGATATTTCAACCCTTTGCACAAAGTTGAGTATCAAAGATTCTAAGTATCATTTGGTACTCAAGTACCATGACTATCTACATGAGTACATCCAGGATGAGATGGAGTTCCTAGACATATCCTATCTTGGTGTTTCCTATCGATAGGTTGTCAAGACAAAGATGAAATTTAAACAGAAGAACTGATAATTTGGATCTGTGAATCTAAAGCAAGGCAAAATTACCCCATAACTGTCGAATAAAAGAAAAATCTAGGGTGGGGTGACCTAGAACAGCCGACCGAAGTCGCAAGAAAATAAAAACACCATGAATACAAAGAAGGAAACAGGGAAATGGTCTGAGTTCCATAAGAGTCCCACTCATAACACAAGTGAGTTTTGAGCCAAGTAGTCACTGGTGTTTGAACTGGACTTTTCGAAATTAGGTGCTTGTTCCAACACTAAGTTAGAACCAAACAGGTGGAATGGAAAATGGAAGTATATTATTGATGTGGAGCCTAGTGCCACCATTACCACCACCAAGATCTAGAAGATTGAGCCTAAATATGCAGAGGAGGGGGGGCATATCTTCCACACACAAATGTGAGAAAAGTGTTCTCCAGTATAATTCATTGTCTACAATGAAAGCCAAAAGAAACTCATTTTAGCAAAGGTCATGAAGCATTTGGTCCTACTGCCCATACCACACTTGAAGCTATACATCGTTGGGTGGATTCACCAAGGATGAGATCTATGCATCAGCTAGTAGTTCCACCTTCCCAACAACGTCAAGATCTTCACAGATGAGGTATTGTATGATGTTTTCCCTCTTGCAGTTTGTGATGTATTATTTAGCCAACCATAATTATGGAACCATCATGTTGTGTATGACTCTAGGTCATGCACTATTATTATTTCTTTAGGAAATAAGTTATACAATATATCAGAGGTAGCACCACCTACTGCCATCTCTTTCATCTGTGTGAAAAAATGCAGTAATATCATTTCCCAGAACAGGAAATTTTTCTTCGTTATGATTTTCCCTCATGGAAATAGGAAGACTATGGCCACATCATAACCTCCAGACAAGGCTCCTCTGCACAGAAATAACATATGGACAAGGTCATGAAGGAGTACATGGAAATCTTCAACTCACCCATAGGGGTACCCTTGCATTGTGAGGTCAAGCATTCCATTGATCTAGCCCTGAGCACATCGCTACCCTATGGATTGATCTACCAATCCTCTATTATGGAGGACAATGAAATTCAAGGTAGATTCTAAAGTTGTTATGGAAAGGGGACATTAGGCAAAGTTCATCGCCCTGTGTGATCTAAAATGGATCTAACATAGACTTCTAAGTCTAAAAATCTTCCTCATAGAGGAAAATGAAAGCCAAAGGATGCTCTTGGAAATAGTCTCATTGCATATATCTTTTCAATCTGAATCTATTGCAATTTGAATGGACCAGAATGGACAGAGGATGAAAGAGTTATTGCAAAAAGAAGATTACCCGTTATCCTTAGAAAAGGAGGAAATTTCTTATAAAAATGGACTTAAGGGCTCTTAAAAAAAATCACATCAGAAAGGGTTCAAAGGGAGGACTTAAGAAAAGGTGGAAGGACTCCCCGATAGTGATCACTGCCATATCACATCAGAGGAAGGCCTCCATGCGATATCAGAACCCCGGGCAGAGCGACTTGCTATTACGATGAATCGGCGATCGATGATCAATGATCAGAATTGCAACCATACAAAGGGTCGTTGACATATTCGATATTGCGAGGAGTGATGATGTGATCACATCCGAACTGTTGGATCATGAGTTTGATCAAGTGTTGGAGGATCAATGGTGCATATCGCATCGTTGTTGTGTTAAGTCCATGGACTGGGGCTCCTGCCTATTGCGATTGTGATATGTGGTCAGAGTGCCGACCCGATGGGATTATAAACTTGATTTCATAAATTTTGAAATCTGGATTTTCAGATTTTCTGTGTATTTTCCGCGTATTGGGTTTTTTTGGCCATACACCTATACAATTGCGATTTGTGATGATAAGACAGAACTGATGGGTTTATAGGTGCAACTGTATATATTTTGAGTTCCAAAAGTAGGGCAGTAAATGGTATTTCGGGCAGGCTTCAGGTGGCAAGTGATATTGGAAGGGCTTCACCTGATTCCACACACCAGTTGACACGTTGCATGTCGCAGGAGAGAGAAAACTGCTTTTTTGGGCGGGTAATCTCCATGCAAGTGGGTCACCCGAAATGATCGTTAGCCATTGATTGTAGATCACTGATCTGATGGTGGATGATGAACGAGCTGTTTTATGAACCTTAAAGGGATATAGATATGATTATATATTATTTGAAGTTCGGCTAAATGGCCAATAATGTGTTTTTTGTGCATTTCTCTCTATATTTCCATGACGTGTTGGAATTCAGGATGATTGCAAGAGGAGGCCAAATGATTGGGTTGCCCGTGCCTGCCGATTCATTTTAATGGAAAAATTCTTCTTGTAATGAAATAGTCAGTCTTTGATGATGGAGGGGACTATAACTGATGTGTTACAAAAAGCATTGAGGACACAGTTAGCAGGGGATTTGCAGAGGGGATTTGTAGAGGGAATTTGTACAGGCCGATAGATAACACAGAGAGCTCGAGAAAGCCAGAGAAGCCACCAATGGTTGGGGGCAATGGAAAAGGAGTGATTCCTTCGAGAGCTTGAGTGTAGTAGGGTTGCAGATCCATAAAGCCAGAGAGCTTCAGAGTCAGAGCCGCGGTCCAAAAGGAGTCACTAGAGGTTGGAGGCAGATATGTAGAGCCAGGGAGCTCCAATAGATTCTAAAGAGCCATGAGGTTGCAGTGAAGTTGCAGCACAACAAGAGATCGAATGATCAAGCTATGGTTGGTGTCTGAGGTGTGTTGAAGGCAGGAGAAGGAGTTCCAAAGACAAATGCAGAATTCTGAGGGAGTCAGAGAAGCCAAAACCTCAAGAAGCTCAGAGCACTGACTGAAGGAGTCAAGTCCAGAGAAGCCTAGACCTGTCTACAGAACGATGGACAGCCAGCAGGACAAGATGGTATTCTAAACCCATAGGTTCAGTTGTAAACCAATGGAGTTGAGCATGGAACATGTAAAAGAAGTTTACCATAATCCCAAAGAGCCTAGTTGAGTTGACTAGAGCTCATGGAGACATAGCCCAAGATATCAAGGTGAACTCCTAATTAAACTTGTTGTCTTTATGGTTTGTTATTTGCTGCATTTACTGTTATATGTTTTTATATATCAGTTTAGGAAAATAAATCTTAGGAAATTAAGCAGTTAAAGGAAAACAAGAGAATACACCTTTTTCAAGTTCTTTTAATTCCACAAATTAGCAATCATAAGGATAGATCTTGGAAATTTTTTAAGCTTTGGAGTGGGAGAGGTTCTTGTACACTGACAAGAAGCCTTTAGGTCCCCATTTCAAATCAGGTGGTATCAGAGCATTAGGTTTATTAACCCCACCTTCAAAGAAGGTGGTATCAGACCTGGTTATTCAGAGTAAGTTATACCAGAGCAGGTTGTATCATGAAGCGGATTGTATCATGATACAAGTGGTACCAGATTAGGATGCTTGATTGATAGAGCAGACTATTTGCTTATTTAACTTGAAAGGTGTTTAAACAGTCAAGGACTCATTGTTTGATTGTTTGTAAACTGACTTTTTTTGAGTTTTCAAAGGTTTAAGGAAAGCTGCTGGTAGCTAAGTCTAGGAGAGGACAAGAAGGAAGAAAGGTTGAAGGCATTCTTCTTATCCCAAAGGACCTCAAAGCAATCCTTGAAGCACAAGAGGTTTGTTGCATATTTTTTCTTGAATAAGCTCTTTGTTAATCTTGTTTGAAGTTCTTTTGTTCATTTTGATAATGACTACTACAATTGAGTCCTAAAATTATTCCTTCATCACAAGATTCTTTGATGAAGACATGAAGCAAGACTTGTTCATCATGATGGATATGGTGAGAGAAATTTATGAGGATGGAAGGAAGAGCATCATACTTTGAGAGAAGTTGAATTGAATGAACGAAGAGAATCAATTGCTTTCTGACAAATTGCAAGAAATGGAAAGTCAACTTCATATTGCAAATATGAGCCTACAAAGGATGCATGAGTTGGAGACACAACTCCTTGTTGCCAAAGAAGCCTTAGTCAAATATCAGCTTGAAGAATAGGTAAATAATTCCAGTTTGTCTTCAATTTCCTCTAAGAATGTTTATGTTGGTTCTTTTGAAAAACATACCAGAGGCATAGGGTCCAAGTTAATGTCCAAGATGGGCTATGAAGGAAAAGGCTTGGGAAAACATGCAGAGGGTATTGTTGAGCCAATAATAGTTGAGGAAATGCCTAAGTATTTTGGTCTTGGCTATGGACAAGCTTATGGAGAAAGTTCCAAATCTTCCATGAAGACAATTGAAACAGTTCCTAGAAGGAATTTCATGTCAGGTCTTCTACCTAAAGAATGTAAAGATTGTATTCTTGGGGAATGCAATAGTTTGAAACATACTTTTGCTGGACAAAGGTGTTCATAAGCAAGCACCTGAACCAAAGAGTTATGGAAACTCTAAAAGCAGTGAAGAGATTGTTGGTGTTCCAAAGGGAGCCACTTCTTCATTCAAAGCACCTCCTCATGAAGGTAAAAGAGGTGAAATAGAAAGGTATAAATCTGGTTCTAATCATATTCCTTTTGATTATGTAAAGAATGGTAAATTTTGATATAAGCATTGGAAAATAATTGCATGTTCCTTTTGTGGTTTGGATAACCATAATATTTCTAGATGTTGGAAGAGAATGGCCACACAGTAAACTTTTGAAGGAGAGGAACTAAAAAAGCCGAAGGTCCACTGGACAAGGCAAATCATGTTGTCAAGAAGATGCACATGCATTGCACTTACTACCATAAGCAAGGACACATTGCTGAAAATTGTTGGACTTTGAATCCAACAATGCTTCCACAAAAGCTGAAGAAGGTGGAAAGAGAAAATGGCAGGAATGGAAAGAAAGATTCCATGATTGATGTGTTTCAGGATGATTCACATGTTGATGTTGATGTGCAGACAAAGGAAGGACCTTTGAAATGGATTGGTGAGAAATGGTTAGAGTTACTATCCAATTAAATATTGCATATCTATTGATATAATGCATCTATTTGAATTTCTTTGTTAATTAGATGCAAGTTGCAGGATTCTACCAAGAAGGTGAATGGAAAAGTTGAGTAGGAGGCTCACTTTATAACTGCAACATTATATTCATTTCAGCTTCGAAAGTATAGTGTTCTTAAGAGAAAGTTGAAGGATGAAATGCATGCATGAGAATGATGTGCATGAACACAGGGATGTTGATGATTTCCTTGTATTTGAACATGTATGTGTAATTGAATTGAAGGGTTGATTGCTTTGTTTTTAAGCATGCATGTAACGTTAATGTTGACTTGGAAGAAGATGATTTGGTCTCCAAGATGGAGACAATGGTGAAGTTTTTCATCTTTGAGAAAGAATACTACAATTCTTTTTCTGCATTCTTGACATGTAGGGTCAATTGTTTTAAAGGCATGTTTTGTTAGCTTGTTATCTAGTCAATCATTTGTATACAGATGAAAATACATGGAGGTGTTCACAAGATGTGAAATATATTTCTTTTGACGAAGCAAGAGTTTAGGCCATTTAGTTGTTGTCTGTAATTCTATTGTTGTTAACAGTTGTTGTTGACAATATGTCGAACAGATATAAATGTAAATTTTTGTGAAGAAGATGTAACTTCACATCTGTTTGATCCACCTTGGATCAACGATCAAGGAAGAGAAGTTAAAACTACCTTTTGTAACCTTATCAGCAGGAGTTCTATATGAAGTCAAGGAGGAAGACAGTTCTTCCCAGGAGGACTAGCACATCCAGAAAGGTAAGTGTATGGAGGCTGAAAGAAGTGGCTGACATACTCTTATTTATTGTTTAGATCAATATATCAGTCTTTTGGAGTCCAAAAGATTTTTAGTGGGAAGGTGTGATCCAAAATGGATCTAACATAGACTTCTAAGTCTAAAAATCCTCCTCACAAAGGAAAATGAAAGTCAAAGGATGCTCTTGGGAATAGCCTCATTGCGTAGAGCTTTTCAATCTGAATCTACTGCAATTTGAATGGACCAGAATGGACTCCAGATGAAGGAGTTATTGCAAAAAGAAAAGGAAGAAATTTCTTATAAAGATGGACTTAAGGGCTCTTAAAGAAAATCACATCGGAAAAGGTTCAAAGGGAGGACTTAAGCAAAGGTGGAAGGAATCCCTGATAGCGATCTCCAATATATTACATTGGAGGAAGGCCTTCATGTGATATTGAAACCTCGAGCAGAGCGACTTGCGATTGCGATGAATAGATAATCAGGATCGCAACCATACAAGGGGCCATTGACATATGTGATATTGCAATGAGCAATGATCTGATCGCATTCAAACCGTTGGATCGGGAGTTTGATCTGATGATGGAGGATCAATGGTGCATATTGCATCGTTGTTGTGTTAAGTCCATGGACCGAGGCTCCTTCCTATTACGATTACGATATGCGGTCAGAGCATGGACCCGATGGGATTATAAAAGCAATTTCATAAATTTTGAAATCTAGATTTTCGGATTTTCTGTGTATTTTTCGTGTACTGGGATTTTTTGGCCATATGCCTATATGATTCTAATTTGCGATGAAAAGATGGACCTGATGGGTTTATAGGTGCGATTGTATATATTTTGAGTTCTTGAAGGAGGGAAGTAAATGGTATTTTGGGCGGGCTTCAAGCGATAAGTGGTATTGGAAGGGCTTCGCCCGATTCCATACACTAGCCGAGACATAGAACGCAGCAAGAGAGAGAAAACTGCTTTTTTCGGCTAGGTAATCTCTGTGCAAGTGGGTCAGTCAAAATGATCGTCAGTTGTTGATTATCAATCACTGATCAAACGGTGGATGATGAATGAGTTTTTTATGAACACAAAAGGGATATAGATGCGATTCTATATTATTTGATGTCCGGCTGAATGACCAATAATGTGTTTTTCATGTGTTTTCTGTGTATTTCCATGACGTGTTCGAATTTGGGATGATTGCAGGAGGAGGCCAAACGATCAGGTTACCCATGCCCACTGGTTCATTTCAATGGAAAACTACTTCTTATAATGAGACAGTCAGTCTTCGATGATGGACGGGACTGTAACTGATGTGTTACAAAAAGCACCAAGGACAAAGTTAACAAGGGATTCGTAGAGGGAATTCGCAGAGGCCAAGAGATAACACAGAGGGCTTGAGAGAAGCAGAGAAGCCACCAGAGTTTGGGGCGATGGAAAAGGGGTGATTCCTTAGAGAGTTTGAGCGTAGCAGAGTTGCAGAGCTAGAAAGCCAGAGTGCTTCAGAGCCAGAAGGTGTCGGGTAGCGGACCCCCTACATAATGGGTTTGGGGCTTAAAGCTCACAATTTTGCGTAGTAGTATGGTAAATGTTTTGTGAAGTGCACAGACCACGAATTGTATGAAGTCAAGTCAAAAGGGTTGTCCACCCAAAAATAATGTAAGATAATAGAAAGCGAGTCGGCCTACCCATGTTTCACAGACCATGCGAATGTATAAATAGTGTGAGGCTCTAAGGGTAGAAGGTAGCTTTGATGAAGAGAAAAAAAGTGTATGGTTTTGTAGGACAAGATTGCTCTGAGCCTGTAAGTCCAAGTTTGGGCTGGTAGTAGTTAGAGTATGCTCTATAGCTATGTGTGTAGAGGCCTAGTAGTGTCCACAGCTATGTGTGCAGACCCATGTAGCTGAGTGCATAGGGTGGATGTGGATTGTAATGAAGCAAAAGATTAATATAAGATCAGGGTTTCTGAATTATTGTGCATCTGGTTACAAATATGTATGTTTGTTCTTATGTTATGGTTTTATGCTTATATTTAAGATTCATGGTTGCATGCACTAGTTATAATTGTTGAATGCTTGATTAAAACTCCAAGAATTAGATTAGATTTATATTAACTACCATAATAATAAGAAATGTAGGAAGTACCTTGTTGTTGAGCTACGTGAAGGTCGGACAGCAGTGCTAAACAATGCGAGTGCGCAGATCAGTTCACAACCCATCTATACCTCATCAAGATATCCCTAGGGTGCATAAACCTTGTTCTAGCACCCTCCCATACTACCTCAGGTGAGATTTCAGTCCGTGCTTTGTGGATTGTTACCAAAAAGGTCGTTAGTGCGGGATTTGCTTGGCTAAATCACTTCTGAACCTAGGTCAGACCCCAATAAGCCAAAAAATGGTTCAGTTGCTAGGATCGGGATCTGCCTAAGGGATTTCTGATGTCAGAACACTGTAACCCTACGAAGAAAGAGATTGAAGATTGGTTGGATCAGAAGCTGCATGAGTTCATGGTACATGAAAATAAAACCCCACAGGTATCTGACAAGAGGTGGCTGGATTGCTACATATATACAGAGATCCACGAGACCTTCTTTGCGACCTTCTCGTGAGAATTGTATGGTTGGATCACAAGGCTAGTTGACAGCCAGAGGAGGTGCAAACTCGATCAACCGATAGTGTGGACTCCATAGTTGGTGCGCAAGCTAGAGGCTTCTGAGGATAAGATCGCACGGGTTTTAGATCATTGGTTGGATTGGATAATAGGAGGGTTTATCACTAAGTTTGTGATAGACACTACTGTGAGCTACGGTGAAGCTGAGCAGCGTTTTCTTAGGGGACCACAAGGTAGGTACATCAAATCTTTGAATAACTAGATCAAGATGTTGTTATGTTGAAAACGGGTGATGTGAATACATTAATGAGTGGAATGACATGGAGCAGAAAGGTATACAATGGTATCAACGGATTAGGAAATAGTACTTTAATTTCACCACCACGAGTCGGCGAGGAAGAGCATGATTGGGTTTCCCCGTGGAGTGCAGTCAGTTTGTTAAGGCAACATATTTCATAGTTGTCACCTCCACTTACACCATCACCCACTTCACCTTTATCTCCTCCATATTCAACCTCCCCACGTCCACCCAACCCACCATTCAACATGGCAAGTGCAACCAAGTTGCCTGTATTTAGAGGAGTAGGGAGCGAAGATCCATATCTGTTTTGGTTTGTAGTAAGAGCAGTGTGGGAAGCGCACGCAGTTACAGATGATAGCACTAAGAAGGCCACCTTGGTAAGTGCGATGCAGGATCATGTGCTGACTTGGTATATCAAACACTCGAATGATCATCCGAATGCCAGAATAGCCAAAATCCAGATTGCATTAAACAAAGAATTTATCCGGCCGAAATCCGAGACGCAGTCGATCATCAGATTCAAGGAGATTGCGATGCTTCTGGGAAACACCCCAAGGGACCTAGATCAGAGACTAAAGAGCATGATCTGTGAGGCTAATATGATGCTAACGGATGTGTAGCACTGCACATGGTTTGTGGCCTCTTTAAAACTGCACCTAAGGACGACACTATCTCAGTAGAAGCTTTCAACCTAGGCATAAGCATTGGAAACAACAATGAGGTTGCACGAAAATCCAATACAGGATCCTGGGTTGGGAGTCCAATAGATCCATGCATAACTACAAAAACCTGTGGTTGGAGATGCAGAGTTTGAAGCATGATAGGGTGCCCCGGCCAGAAGCATGAGAAGGAGTGTGGTGCATAAAATGTAAAAGCCAGGGCCATGATAAGGATCATTGTCCAGTATTCGCTAACTATTTGGTAGGGGGGGACCAATGCCATTGAGACTAGAGGCATAGGCGAGGCCAAGCACAGTGTCGACACTCTAGTGCGTGATCTGTCAGGTGGGAGGAAAGCACAAAACAAACAATTGTCATCTATTGTAGAAGTTTATACAAACGCCCTGGCAGCTGTTTTGCAATTTTTGTAGATTAGTGGGCGACGATGAACGAAACTACCAAAGTTATGAGTTGCTAATGGATCGAACACCTTCGTTACAGGATACAGACTGAGGCACGAGGTCAGGGTCCAGTTGCAGCGATAGTGCGTAGTGGGTTCCAGGGACGCGGACGAGGATGAGGAGGAATGGGACCTGGATAAGGGCGTGGACAATTAATCTGCTACAATTGTGGAGGACCGGGGCACTACGCACATGACTGTATGAATCAATTAGAACATGTTGTCCATATTGTTACCAGTTCAATCATGAAGCAGTAGATTGCCCCACATTGATCACACAGATGCGTGAAAAAGGGGTGCTCCAGTCTACTCCAATGCAAAACATCCAAATGATGAGGTCTGAACTACGTGAAGAGGACCCCAACATAAATATGGTACTAAGAAGCAGTGCAATGATAGGGGAAGATATGAGGAAACAACCTGAGGAGAATACATGGTTTAGCAAGGCCCCTACAAAGCAACCTGAGTTTGACTTGGAACTAGCAAAGGAGACATTTATGGAAGCTAAGAAGAGCTTCGCGGAGGCCTCTACTTCAGGTAGTAAGGATAAAACTGAGCCAGAAATGGATCCTTCTATGCTAACTACCTTTTTAGAGACGTGCTTGAAGCTACTATGGGACAATAAAGCAGTTAATGGATTACAAGAGCTGATAACTAGGTGTGCAAGGTCGGGCGAACCACACATGGTTCGGAAACTAGGAAAGCATGCTTCGCGCACCGGGATGGAAATGCGATTGACGGTGCAGATTGGTGACTATGAGATGGATCAGGTCATTCTGGACCTAGGTTTATATGTGAATGTGCTACCTAAATAGACTTGGCTACCTAAATAGACTTGGGAACACATGGATAGGCCTGCGTTACAATCGTCTCATATTCAATTATGGATGGCGAACCAACAAAATATCTTTCCCATGGGGGATTGCAAGGAGTAATAATAGACATCGAAGGTGCGAGCACATAAATGGATTTTGAGGTAGTAGAAATTTTGGATGATAGTAAGCCTTGCCCTGCATTGTTAGGAATAAACTGGGCCACGAACATGAATGGAGTCATCAACCTAAAGAGGCGAAAAATGATATTCGAGAAAAAGTCTCTCCATGTAATAGTTCTGCTGGATCTAGCTGAAGGAGTGTGCTACACCGAACCTATGCATGATGAAGACAGTGATGATGAACTGGACTGGATTTACCAGATAACAACACAAGACCAGGATCGGGTGAATCCAATGACAGGCAGGAGAATCTCGTGGGAGCATGATAGTTCCTGCACGTTGGACTCAGATGAAGAAATAGAGTGATGGTAGAACTGATTGCATGAAGTGACAACGTTGAATTGTAATATGATGGTTAGATCACTGTGACACATGATGACCGAAGCAAGGGAACTACCAATAGACGAGCGCACAACAAATGTGGTGGAATCTGTAACACATTGCAAAAATGCAATACCTGAACAGAAGCGAAACAGTGCGCAAAAAGGGGCGTTGTGCATGACAACTACACAAGGGTGGAGTACACCACAGAAGACTTGGTGGAACTGGCATGAATGTACAAGGTGGGCGCGTGTATGAATTGGAGGTCCCTAATGTTGAATACGATCTCAGCAGAAAGGACAAATTAGTTTAAGCATCTACCGGCGGCGACGGAGGCAGATTTATGCTATAAATCAGAACCCTACATAGCAATAAGGAAAGCGACGCACCACGCCCGCAGTTAGCGACAAAACGTTCGAAAACACATATGGGGTCCTGAATAGAGTTCGTCGGTTAAAACAAACCTATTAGAATCTACACGTAGCAAGGATTCGATGGGCCTATAGGACAATAAGCAAAAAGAGGTGTGCGAAGGTGACCCTATCAATGATCAGACAAGATGAAACTAGGAAGATGAAGAGAAGTCCCCCAACCACAACCTCAGTAGCTCGGATTGGATGCAGGGACCTAGGTAAGGAAATACAGTAGTTACAGGAAGCCATTTGGTGAGCGAGTTTGAAACTTCGCACACTCGATGAATAAGGGGCACACCTGAGGAGGAAAAGCATAATATTGGGCAAAGGAATCTGCAAACTAGAATCATGAGTCACACAAGCAGGCCGCGTGAAACTAGGTATGATGAGACCTGGCCTGGATGACCCTGCTACTATAGAAACAGTTGTGACCCTGCTATCATGGCTGCAACCACACTTTACCGAACAGGCGGGCGCAACATACAAAGAATAACGAGATGCACTAATGAACACAAGAGTAGGTGAAGGGTGCCCATAACACGGGCTAGCAAGGAACTTGAAGTCTCAGACCTGGGGTGGAACCACCTGAATAATTGTGCAAAGCACAATCTCAGTGCTCCAAGCAATTGAAAGATGACGCGAGACTATAAAAAAATCTGTAGGAGAGCTGCACGGGAAGGAGGTTCTGCATGGGGCCAGTAGGTCACTGGGATCGCGGTCACGCACAAGAGGCTGTGCTGCCATGGGGGTAGGCTGGGAGGTGACCATTGATGTCACTATTCATGACAAGAAGTCAGACTGATGACAGAAAGGAGTGGGTGGGGGGCCATTACGACATGAATGCAGAGCTAGATACAGGAAGATCTACCACCAAGAAGATATTAATGACTCAGAAATGGAGGGAATGGTCGAATTCAAATTCAAACGTTACTATAGAACCCCTTGGGGTAGTCCCAAACCAACACTTGGATATTTGAAATTTGAGCAAGCACAGAACAACAAGAACCAAGCTGCCTTGCCACCCGTGAGTAGGTACTCGAGTGAATCCAGGATAGAAACCATTTCAGCTGATAGAACCAGAGTGAGATTCGCGAAGGAGCTTCATCTGACCCAGGAGGAGCCTGGAGAAGCGGCCGCTGCCCCAGAAGTTCCAAAGTCTCCACACATGCCGTGACCCCAAAAAAACAATCAAGATATGGGGCCAGTCCAGGTATCACCGTGGTTCAGTAAATTGTCAATGGCAGAAAAGTGCAAAGCTATCACCACTGAAATCGATGAGGAAGTGGAAGATTTACAAGCTGTGATTACTCAGATTGAAGCACAGGACGAGGAAGAGGAAAATTTTTCCAAGTACCTTTGGCGATAACACCATACATCTCCCCATGGAAAGGGATGACCAAGATACTGAAGGACCTAGAGGCCATGAAGAGCATGTTGTAGACCCTGCTTCTTCCAGATGAAATAAGGCTTGATGGTCTACTGTTGGTTCGGGTACCAAATATCAAGTTTGAAGACTCGGACCTTGCGGACAGTGAGAAATTCCCCCAATTGGCCATCAAGAAATTACTGCAACAGAAGTGGCTATGGGGTGTTGAGAAGGCGATAATATTCCATCTGAGGTGGATACCCCACTACCACCGTGGACCATCACAATGTTTATTATCCGGAAGCTACTATGTCTAGTACATGATGGGTATCTCTGGCTGGAGGAATTGATTTCCATCACGGCTGATTTAGTACACTGGATTCCCCAGTTGCCTACTGAAGGAAATGATCATACAGCCCTAATAGGAATGAGTAGCAATGTGGGCCTCGCAGAAACCATGAAGGCTAAATATAAGCTGGATAAGCAAAAGCGAGGGTATGTCATAGCAAGTATCAAAGACTGCGGGGTGCATGTCACCACCCAGTTACTGGCCCGCAAGCTCATGCGGAAATGCGCCGCAAACGAGGTTCTAACATCTGTCATTGCGCTCGCGGAGCAGTGTGCAGAAGGGGTTCAGTTCAACTAGGCGCAGTTTCTCTACTACAAATTCTTGACGAATTGTAGGGAAGCCTAGTAGAAGGGTAAAACTTTCCACTACTCATGGTTGCTCCTATCGATCCTACTAGTTGTAGGGGAGCTGCCGAAGGGTAGCCACTTTACCAAAATTGAGAAGAGCCTATCTAAAGCTGTGAGATATAAATCGCTCTGGGCAACAAAAGACACCACAAGGGTTTGTGAGATCAAGGTGTTTTGGATATTTATGGAGGCAAGTATCCGGACATGGATCACCTGCAGAACATGGTTATCCTCGACGATATACAACAGTTTGCACAGCGTGGCTAAATTCAAGGCGGATATGCATAATCTGTATAGCCGGGCATGAAACGATCCAAATCAAACATGGGTAAAGATTCCGTTCATTACAACGGATGATGCAATTTTTGAGGTAATGGCAGCATGTCCTTTGGAGTGGTGCACCCTGTACTTAGCGAAACAAGAAAAGATTGCAGCACAGCAGTGAAAGAAGGAACTCAAGCTACGCATCACAAAGATGGTGGGTAGGATGCACCAAGAATAGAAATTAGCCTCGTAGTAGGAGGCGACCAAGGTAGCAATAGAAACCACCACCACGCTTGACAAAGAGATCATGGAAGATCAGGAAATGTCCATGGACCAAGACATACAGGGGGAAGTGGAGAAACAGGAATGCACAAACCTTACCACAAAATTGACCCAACTCAAGAGGCCGCACGTCCAAGAGCAACCACATGCATGCAGAAAGACAAAGACAAAAAATACCTTGGAGAAAGGTCTTCTTGCCAACAATGAACTAGCACGTGATGTCACTCAGGGTGCTCTGGAGGAGCTGATGATGGAGAAGACAATCATGTTGTGGGAGCTCAAGGTGCGGTTGCAGGTGTTATAGGTGTGACCCCCAGGAGGGATGAATACGAACCTTGCAGAAGGTACACCCACACTGGAGCAGATGGTGCGTGCCTCCACAACGAACACTTTAGTATTACCACCAGGTGTTGTCCTAGTAGAGGCCGAAGGTGACATGAGGGGTTGGGCGTTGAATTTGGCTACCCTTTGTAGAGAAACGCTATACCAGCTATAGGATGGGGTAATTGCTGAGCTCCGCACTAGGAAAGGTTGTGCCCTCTAGGCCTTAATGGAGAAAAAAGTAAATCTGGAGTAGATGAGTCTATTGTGCGACGACTTGGTTGCACACAACGAAGGATTGGAACAGGCTATGGAGGAGGTTTGTAGTCGTGCACCAGAACTTGCTGTGCCATCGGAACTCCCCGTAGCCAACAAGATTCGTCACATGCTGGCAAGATTCCATAGGGCCCAAGAGGAGGCCGTGAACATGGAAAATTTTATGGGAAAATGTTCGTCCTTTGGAGAAATTAAGGGGTTTTAAATATTTAGTGGGCGAATATTTTGTGTCATAGTACATTTTTACAAATCAGCTCAAATAGCCCACTGTATTTTAAGGGAGAGGATAAGAAAGGTAAATTTAGCCCTTGAAATTAGGAGTTACAACCTTCCATTCGCGGTAATTTTCAAGAATAGGTTTTATTTAAGTGAATCCTATGGGCCAAATACCATATTTATAAAAGAGGTATGGTAAATTAATAATAATATAAATAAATGAGATGTATGGTAAATAAATAAAACATTTTTTATATTTAGTCCATAAGTCACCTCATATACATGCAAGGGTGTAAATGAATAAAAATATAAATAAAGTGGAGATATGGTAAATAAATATAACCCCTTCTTATACTTACTCAAAAGGTATGGTAAATAAATAAAAATATAAATAAACTAGACGTATGGTAAATAAATAAAACCTCTTTTTATATTTAGTCCATAACCCTCTTTCTATTTATGAAGGCTCAAAAAAGAGGTTTTATTTATGTGAATCCTATGGGCCAAATACCATATTTGTAAAAGACGTATGGTAAATTAATAAACATATAAATAAATGAGAGGTATGTTAAACAAATAAAACATTTTTTTTATATTTACTCCATAAGTCACCTTATATTTACAAACACTCAAAAAATGCATTATATTTAGGTGAAACCTATGGGCAAAATAGTATGGGCCAAATACCATGGGCTAGATTATTATTAATACCATGCAGAAAAACATTATTAATACTAATATTAGTATTAATAAAAATAAAAATGGCACTTGGTATTGACCGATGGTATTCACGTGGAATGTAGCCTATTTAAAAGGGGGAATCAAACCAGCATAGATCCATCTTTACTCTGGATCTACTAAGCCCCGAGAGGGATCAAATATCGTGATACGCAAACTAGCATAGAGTGAAAAAAGATTTGATCCCTCTCGGGGCTTGGTCGATCAAGAGTAAAAATGGACATTGTAATTTAATGTATGTTAAACATTTTAACTTGGTTAAAATAAAAAACAATTATTAATTTTATTAATTTTTATAAATTACTAATAGTAATTTTTAAGCTCCAGGTTTATGATAACCCATGGTATTGACCCATGGAAATACCATGGTATTCATGTGAGCATAGACTATTTAAAGGGGAAATTCTATCATCTTAGATTCATCTTAAGTCTAGGTCTACCAAGTGCTGAGAGGGACAAATAGATTTCATCCCCCTAAGAGTGGTAGATGTGGAGTTAAGATGGAGATCGGTTGGTTTTTATGATAATGAAGATATTAAATAGACTAAGGAAATTATATTGTAAAAACATGTTAAGGTGAATGGTTAAAGCTACATTTAGTCACTTCACAAAATTTAGTAAAAAATACCAATATCTCCATTAATATTGGTTTTTAACTTTTTCTGATTTAACAAAAAAAATTCAAAACAATGAAACCTTATCACTCTTTCCGCATCACCCTCGCAGAAGATTTCTCACCATTTTCCAAACATTCTCAATATGATATCTTCATGAAAAATTTTAGGTATTGATGTTGGATTAGTTGTTTGAAAAATAAGCTGGTTTGTACAACCTTTCATCTTCTTTGCTATTCTGAGTTTGTCCTAATGATCTGTAGGGGTTGGAGCCATTGCACCATATTTTCCTAAAAGGTGGAGATTGTTCACCAAAAAGGAAATTAATCTACATGTTACAACACTGTTAAAAAATGCGAGACCTATGAGGGTAGTGAATTATGCTAATAAGCAATTTAGATTGGGAGAGACGTAATTAAATTTTATTATTTAGTTGAAGATTTCCAATTAATATAATAATAAATCTACATTTATATATTCATGTATTGATTGGAAGGATTCTCACAATGGTCACTTCTTTCAATTAGATCCACTTCAAGCCTTTGGGATACCTAATACTTTCTTATATAATATAGTTGGGGCTTGCTACTTGTTGGCGTGTTGGGGTAAACAAACTTGATGTGTTTTTTTTATCTCACACTTGGAGTCTATGGAATAAGAAGGAAATTTGATAACTTGAAAAAAGTGGTAGCTTGACAAAATTTGTAGAGAAAAGATTAATTTATCCTACCCTGACAAAATTTGTTGCCAATATCAACACCTACAAGAACTTTGTTGTGGAATATTATCAAAACTAATAGAAGGATATGAAAGAGTGTATTGTAAGAACCTTGACAACCACGGCCACTGAAACTTGGAACATTTTTTGTAGGAAGAGAAAATTATGTTTCTTTTTTCCAAACATGTATGTTAGTATATTATAGTTTAATGAATATATTTTCTTATTATCATATATGGTTTCATACTTTAACAAAACATTCACCAAGACTTCACAATGTTTTATTATTCAATAAAAGATTTGCCAAGATCTTACAAGATTTTATAATTCAATGAAAGATTCTCCATCGCTGTACAAGATAATATAATCTGGTGAGAGATTCAGCAAAAAAATTATATATACATATTATATTATTAATAAAATCGCCTCCCATTTTTCCTATGTATCATGGGCATTAGCCCATTTATTATACATACAAATTTAGGCTGGTTAAATTTAGGGTGGTTCTTAAAACTTTCCATGGCCGTGAAAGCTCAGTTGGAGTTGAACTTGCAGATCGTGGAGCTAAGGGTGAAGATGCAACCTACTACACCCTTCAAAGTTAGAGAGCAGCTCTGCCACGCAATTCAAGCAGGATTGGAAGTGATAGGGTGAATTGTACAAGACTGCATAGGATTGTTGGATAAGTCACTTCTTACGCTCAAATCACTACAAGAAGACCCAACGCTGCAACTGGTAAAGACAAAAGCGTGGGAGTTGTAGTAGGCTTATGAAAATGTCCAGGGGACTGCGCAAATGGTCACCATCACTGAGTGCTTGGCCAAGATGAGGGAGGCCTAGGATCTGAAGGAGCAGGTGGATGCCGCACGCTAGTAAGAAACTTAGCTCAAAGCACACATCCAGACTTGGCTTGAGGAAGCATTCACGATCACCACTATGATCGAGGGGAAGCTGACCCAGCTACAAGATACATATGCACTAAGGCAAGAAGCTACCTTCGACAGTTCATCAGAATGCCGAGCACAATTGATATAGAAAATAGTGGAAGAATGTGTGGCAGATGTCAGCGCATCACAAAGGTTGTTGGATGGACTCTAAGCAAAGATCAACACACCAGCTGAGTGACTCGAGGTGAGTCACGATGATTGTGTTGGGGGCCTGTTGGGCAGTGGACCCCCTGTGTAATGGTTTTTGGGCTTAAAGCCCACAATTTTGGGTAGTAGTATGGTAAAGGTTTTGCAAAGTTCGTAAAGCACGAATTGTAAGAAGTCAAGTCAAAAGGGTTTTTCACCTGAAAATAATGTAAGATAATAGAAAGCGAGCTGACCTTCCCATGGTTCGCGAACCATGGAAATGTATAAATAGGGTGAGGCTCTAAGTGTAGAAGGTAGCTTTGATGAAGATAAAAAAGTGTATGGGTTTGTAAGAAAACATTGCTCTGAGTCTGTAAGTCTGAGTTTGGGTTGGTAGTAGTTAGAGTAGGCTCTGCAGCTGTGTACATAGAGGCCTAGTAGAGTCTGCAGCTATGTGCGCAGAACCCTACAACTGAGTGCGCAGGGTAGATGTGGATTGTAATGAAGCGAAAGATTAATATAAGATAAGGATTTCTGAATTATTGTGCATCTGGTTGCAAATTAGTATGTTTGTTCTTATGTTATGGTTTTATGCATGTGTTTAAGATTCATGGTTGCACGCGCTAGTTATAACTGTTGAATGCTTGATTAAAACTCCAAGAATTAGATCACATCTATATTAACTACCATAATAATAAGGAATCTAGGAAGTACCTCGTTGTTGAGCTATGTGAAGGTTGAACAGCAGTGCTGAACAACGTGATGCATATGAGAGAACGAGTGGGATACTTACCTTTGGTTTCAATGCTATGTTGCAGTTATTGAAGACCAGAGGTGCTACTCTATATTTTTACTGCAGTCCATTCTTCTTCCTCCTCTTGCCATCTGCTAATGGTTTCTCTATTTTGTAGGTATCCGTGGTTGAAGATCTGATGTGCTGCTTTAGAGCTCCTAGATCATCCCGTTGAAGACTTGTTGCTAGTGTGATTGGCATTCTATGGGATAGGCTGCTATAGGATTTCCTACAGGATGTCCTGTAGTTGCCTCTCCCTCAAAATTATTTAATCACTTTACTTGTTGGGGCTGTGAGGATGGTGGCATGGATGGAAAGAAGGAGTAGGAGTGTGGAGAGAAAAGGAAACTTAGGTGATGTTCTTTACTACTCTCTATTCCCCACCCTCCCCCCCCCCCCCCCCCTCTTTTTCTTGAAGACTGAAGAAAAAAATGTTGAAACTGATCCTTTTTATTTTTTAATGGTGAGTGCAGGGATGATGATGGTGGACAAGCTAAGGTGCTAGATCATGAATAGGGTGAATTTTAGCGACCTAAAAAGTCAATCATATACCTTCGTATTGATTTTTGTAAGATTTATGGTTCACTGTAATTCCCACATGATCATCCTATAGGTTTTTAGGGGATCCTGTAGGAATACAAGGGATCCTGTAGAAAACATAATCTTTGAATAAATCGAAGCAATTGAGTGGGAAAATGACAAAAATAATGGAGCGATGCATGGTAAGGAGTGAAAATAAATAAATATGTGAGTGGCAAGGGTCTCCTTGGGATCCTCTTTTGCTCCTTAAATGTCCTTCTCACCCACCTGCAAATGGAAATTTTATGATAAAAATAATTTTTTTTGTTTTTTTTTGAAAAACAACTAGACTTCCTCAGAGAGGTTTTCACCCTGGATGTTTTCCCTAGGCACCTCAAGAAAAGTTTTCACCTAGGGATCATCTTATTCTCTTTTTCCTTTTTTTGTTTTTCTCTCTATTTTTTTCTTTTTTTTCATCACTGGGCCACCTCAAGAGGTTTTCAACCCAAAGATGGGACTCAGGCGAATGGAGGTTTTCACTTGAGTCCTTATTCTTTTTATTTTTTCCTCAATGATTTGATGAGGGAGGAGCTAGAACTTCCTCCACTATCATCACTTTTTCATTGATATCATCGACGAACTCTGGTTTTGATAAAGGTCTCTTGTACATTTTCAATTGTTATCCGTTAACAAGCAAAGGAATGGCTTCTTCATCTATGGTTCTTATTTGCATTGACTGTTATCACGGCATCTTTTCGGAGCATAAGGTCTAAGTCATCTTTTCCTTAACTTGCCCTTGAAGTCTTTATACCTAGTAATCATATAGCAATGCCCAATAACCTTCCTAAAATTTCTTCTCCTTGATATTTTTATCATGCTAGATCTTCCTCTGAAGTTGAACTACCACTATATGTAGGAGGGCTTGCATTTTGAATTCATCCAAACCATTTGATTGGAATAATCTCTCTTTCTGTGCACTACAGAGATCCAAATATAGTTGGGTTGCCATCCTTAATTTGTTATATTCAAATTCAATGGACAACAAGGCATTTTTCCCATACACCAACTCATAGGGTGTCAATCTAGTGGTAGTCTTCCATGTCGTATTATAGGCCTAGGTGGCCTCAACTAGACTTTCTACCCAATCCTTCCTGGTATTGCTCACCACCTTGGTTAAGATGCCCTCGAGTGCTCTGTTAGTCACCTCCACTTGCCCATTAGCTTGTGGATGATAGGGATTAGAGGTCCTATGCTTGATCTTGTGATGATTGAGCAAGTCTTCAATCATGTAGGAGGTGAACTGGCTACCTTGGTTTGTGACCAGCTCTCTAGGGTACCCAAATTTGTAGAATATGTTCTCCCTTAGGAACTCAACCACCTTCTCTTCTGTTGCTACCTTAATTGCCTTAGTTTCAGCCCACTTAGTCAAATGATCAGTGCACACAATAATGTGTTGTTTTTACTTTGAAGGGGGGTTAATAGGCCTAATGAAGTCCATGCCCCACTTGTCAAATGGCTCAAAAGTCACTTGAAGCTACAAAGGCATTTCATCTCTTGGAGTAGGCCTTCCCATCCTCTGGCACCGATCACACTGACTAGTGTATTTTCTCACATCCTGATGAAGAGTGGGCCAATAATAGCCTTCTTGTAACGCTTTGAATGTTGTCCTATTTGTTGCAAGGCGACCTCCACAAGGCCCATCATGAACAGTCAGAAGGATGTCAAAGACTTCCTCTTCTCTGACACACCTTCTAAAGATTTGATCTGGGGTAAGTTTGAAAATATTGCCCCTAATCTAAGTGAAGGGGGTACTTTTCCTGATTATCTTTCTCTTTTCTTTGGAGGAAAAGTTTGGTGGGAACTTAGATGATACCAAATAGTTTGCTATATCACTAAACCATGGAGAGAGAACTGAAATAGCAAATAAATGCTCATCTGATAACTAGTCATCCACCATTCCTTCTTCACCTGCAGGTAAATTTACCCTAGATAAAAAGTCTGCAACATCATTTTCCTTACTAGGCTTATCAACAATGGTTAGATCAAACTGTTGTAATAAAAGCAACCATCTTATAATTCGAGAAATCACATCTGGTTTCTTCATTAAATATTTGATTGTCGCACAATCAGTATGCACAAATGTTTGATAGACTATAATGTAATGCCTGAATTTGTTTAATGAATGTACAATAGCCAGGAGTTCCTTTTCAGTCATTGTATAATTTAGTTTAGCCTTTGATAAGTTCTTACTGATAAAATAGACATCATAAGGTAGTTTTTCATCTATTTGACCTAGGGCTGCTCCTATGGCTTTGTGTGAGGCATCAACATGAATATGAAAGGGGACGGCCTAGTTTGGGCCTCCTAGAATTGGTGCAGTGGTTAACTTATCCTTTAGGATATCTAAGGCCTCTTGATAGCTTTTTGACCACACAAACTTAGAATCTTCGGCCAACAATCCAAATAACAGAGAGACTAACTTGTTGAAGTCCTTTATGAACCTTTGGTAGTATCTAGCTAACCCTAGGAAACTTTTGAAATCACTCTACTTTAGAGGAGGTGGGACCCTTTGGATGATGGTTATTTTGTTTGGGTCCACCTGTAATCCTTGTTGACATATTGAATGACATAGCACGGTCCCTATAGTCATTAAGAGCTCACATTTTTTGAGACTGAGAGACAAGTTCATTTCAATGCACTCGTGTAGTACTTTGCCTATGTTAGACAGGGCTTCTTGAAAATCACAGCCATATGGTGTAAAATCATCCATATAAATCTCCACCGCATCATGGACTAATTTGGAAAAAATACTCAAGACTGATCTCTGGAAAGTGGCAGGAGCATTGCATTGGCCAAAAGGAAGGACCCTATAAGCAAAAGTACCCCATGGATAGGTGAATGTGGTCTTATCCTAGTCTTCTAGGCAGATCTGGATTTGGTTGTACCCACTAAATCTATCTAGGAAAGAGAAAAAACTTTTCCCTCCCATGCCATCTAACACTTGGTCAATGAAGGGTAGAGAAAAATGATCCTTCTTTGTGGCTTTGTTCAACTCCCTATAATTGAAACAAATCCTCCACTTACCATTTTTCTTGGGAACTAACACTAGAGGGGAGACCCACTCACTGTTGGAGATAGGGTAAATGAATCCTGCATATAGCACTTTTTGCAGTTCTTCTTTGAATATATATTTAAGAGATGGATTCATCCTCCTTTGTAGTTGTCAGACTGGCTTGCAACCTTATTTGATGTATATGTGGTGAGTACACACTGAGAAGTGTACTCCCTTCATTTCCTTGTAACTCCAAGCGAAGGCTTCATGATTTTCCTTTAACATGTTAAATAGCTTCTCCTCTTTGAGAGAAGAAAGAGATGGATTGTTTTTCAAGGTTCTCTCTCAGCCGAATTGTATGGTTTTGACACAAAGTGGGTTGGAATCAGCCAATCATAATTCAATTGGATGATTGTTTTGGGTTTCCTTTACTGCTTCTTATAAAAGTAATGAACTGGGAGTTGGACTTTGGAGTAGGTGATCAATCAAGTCATCCTCATTTTGTTGTCCTCCTCCCATGGTTGCTTCCAAAGCATAAATTTGGGTAGAATAAACTTCATGTTCTTCTTCCGCCTCCAACCATAAAGGTAAATCATGCTCTAGAGAAGGTTGAGCAAGAGGGTATAGGACTAACTGCTTGGACATATGCCCATTCTTGATGGTCATATTCCTAGCTCTACAGCTAATGTAAGCATTAGTTGTGGCCAACCATGGCCTCCCAAGGATGAGAGGATAACTAGTAAGCTTAGCCTTAGGCTGGAGAAGTAGGAAATCTGCAGGGTACTCCTAGGAGTCAATGGATACCATCACATCCTCCACAATTCCTTCAAGGGTTAATGTGGAACGGTCTACAAGTTGCAGGACTGTTGTGGTCTTTATCAATGACCCTTGGAGGTTGAGCTTAAGCATGGTGTCCTTGGTAATCAAATTAATGGCAGCCCCAAGATTAGTCAGGGTGTGTGGGACAATGGTGCCATTAATGTGCACGTCTACTATAGGGCTTCAAGGGTCCAAATATTTTGGACATATTACCTTCCCTAGCATTAAGTCAGATAGCTGCCCAATGACATTAATGGTAGGGGAATCTCTCTTTCATCTCCCTAGATGCTTGAAGCATTCTGCTTAATCAACTTATTGTAAATGGGAACATTTTTTATTCCCTAGAGAAGGGGGGTCTTTACACATAGATTTTTCAATTCTCCTAGAAGTTTAGTCTGTTCTAGGGTAGGTTGGAGTGGTTGGGCCAATCTCTCAGGGTTTCTTTCCTCTCTTTCTTCCTCAACCTCCCTAGGTGGAGGGGGAGGTTGGTTATCTAGGATAACTCTTCCAAATCTCAGGTTAGTCTCCTAGATTTCCATAGCATAAGCTGGATATGATGTCTCTCAACTGTATACTTGCTGAGCCTACCTATTGTTTGGGTTCAGATTTGGTTAGGCATACATCTAGGGTTGCTTGGGTGGAGAAGATTATAGGAGTTGTGGTTGGGCAAGTGGTGGAGGCAATAAAGCTGGAGCATTGTTTTATTGGGGCCTCCACCCTTTGAGTGTTGTATTCCACTTAGGTTGTGGTGGATCATAAGGTTAAAATGATTGGCTGGCTGGCTGGGAATGATACTGAGATGCATAGGACCAAGGAGGGAGTGTAGACAAGAAAGGATGAGCAGGGGGTCCCGAAGAAGGTATAGTTGTGGTTTGGTTGGGGTTGTAATATGCATAGTATGACCCTTGCATGCCCTGCTGGTATGGTCTAGGCCCAGAAGGTCTCCTTTGGTTAATGTAGCAAAGCTGTTGAGTGACCCCTTCAGCTCCTTGATATAGAGCGTTGAGTCTAAGTAAAGAAGGGAAATTAACTGTGGAGTGGTTTTCTTCACAAACTGAGCAAATTTCAATACAGTTTAATGGACATTCATTGCTAGGATGCCTCCTAGTGCATCTAGGACACAATATGGCCAAGTCTCTCTCTGCTTCCTCCTGCTTCCTTTTAATGTTCATGGTGTCCATTTGCAAGGTAAGGGTTTGTAACATCTCACTTTTGAAATCTTCCAACATGTTTCCAATTTCACCCTTGATGGATGAGTTGGAAGATGATGTACTGGCCATAGGTTGACTACCCCTACCCTTTTTCCTAGCCGCCCTAGAATGGTTTCTAAAGACAGCCTTGATATCCTCATAGTGTAATTGGTAGATATCTCCTCCTGCTAACAAATGTAAGGTATCCAAAAGATCTTCTCTTACTCCCAAAAGCAGGACTAGCTTTAGTGATCTAGGGTCAAGTGTGCACCTGGCCCTTTTGTAACCAAGATGGAATCTTTCTTCATAGTCTTCTAAGGATTCATCATGGCCTATGGTCATCTTGAAAATTTCTTCTTTAGTATCCTTTGACAAACAGTAGTCCTGATATTTTTTGTTAAAGGCCTGCTGCATATGAGACCAAGTTGTGATGCCATCTCTAGGTAAACCCATGAACCAGTGCAATGCTGCATCCTTGAGGGTAGATGGAAATAGTTTTAACTTTTTCTCATCATCTGTATAGTCGTAGGTTTAGCATATAAGATCAAACTCAAACAAGAAAGTGTCAGGGTCCTCTGTGGTTAGGACATGGAAATGAGGTAGGGAAAAGGGGCTTATATTTTTCATCTTAGTGTCCCCATTGGTTACCTTGATGGGGAAGGCGCCCTCAACTCTCTCTTTATTCCCTCTGTCATTTTAGTTTTCAGCCATTGGTTCAGTAGGAATGGGTTCATATTCTTCTTCTTCCCCTTTAGTTTCTTTGAATATGTCAGGTTGCTCACCTAAGGGTTCCTGCAGTTCACAGCCACTAAAGAAGAGAGAAGTTTGGTTGTTGAATGCAATGGGGGTCTTTGGAAAAAATTACCCTAATTTATCCCTATTCCTACGAGGCATGAAAGGAAATATTTTTGGGTTGGTTTTGTATTATTTTTTATGGAAAGTACTTGCATAATTGTAATTGTTGATTGAATGAAAATTACTGACATAATGAAAAGGCTACATGCTGAATTGAAATCCTACTTGCAGAATGGAAAGGAAAGCAGATAATGCAAAATGAAAGAATTACTTTTGCATAAATAAATTGATGGCATAATATTGAAGAGAAGAAATAGAAGAAAAGAAAGCAGTAATCACGTTCTACTTAGATACCTCACCAGAAACAATGCCAAAAAGTGATGAGCGTTAGTATTGCAGCAAGGATGCTGCAACTCTTGGGCTACCAGCTTTACTTATCAACTGAGAGTTCGTACAAACTTGTAGGTGATAGTGTTGTATGCACAAGTAAAAGTGATGGTTCTGCCTATTTTCATTGTTCAGCTGGTGAGAGACCACTAGGGTTCCAAGCAACACTTCTATAGATTTAGAAGAAGCTTGATTCTTTGATGGAAGAAGGGCAAATATACTCTACGAGAGTTACTCTACTACAGTAATGGAAAAAAACCAACATGTAATGCTAAACCACACCATACCCTAATTAACCATTTAAGAAGCTATTCTAAGCATAATTTCTAAATCTGCACTAAACAAATGTTACTATCTAATTTACAGAAGTAAAAGGCGTCAAACAATAGTAATGTGCAAGCAAAGAAACAAAACTAAATCTGTTTTCACTTTTCTAGTATTTCTTAGGCAAAATCAAGTATGCAAACTAATTGTTCTTATGGATATGATAGGTGGATGGAAGGTATTTGAGGAGGGCTAGAACGTTTATGAAGTGGTTGGATAGTCTATATGGGTCCTAGAAGGCTTTTTGTGACTTCCTAGAGGTTTCCCATCAATTTGGCCTCAAAACAGGCCATTTTGTGAAAACCTAAAGGATGTACTAGAAACCTACAGGATGATCTTGTAGGAATTACAGGAAACCTACAGGATACAACTGAGAGCTAATTGTGAGGTATTGGAGGTGTTGGGAAGCTTGGGAAAGTTGTGTGATGGGTGGAATGGAGCGTTAGAAGGTATAGAAGCACTAAAGAGTCAATATCCAAGATAAGAGATTGCTAGATTCACTCAATGTATCTAGGGAATTTCAGTGAAAAATGATGAAGAAATATTAAGGGTGATGGTGAAACAAGGGATGGCTAAGGTGGATGAAGTGGAAGATGACTACTGGTGATGAAGTCTTGGTCTCCTCCTAGACTACCTGCTCTACTTAAAACATGTGTGTCTTCTAAGAACTATGCAACAAGATACATTTAAACTAGAAAAACATGAATCAATTGCCTATATCATGCATGAATAAAGTTGTTGTAGGGAATGAAAGAATGAGTGATATATTATTGCAGAAATGGAGATGGAAAAAGATGACAATGAAATCTTCCCTGCAACATGAACCAAATACTGAATCAAAGACAACAAACTCTAAAGCTCATACAAGAACTAGAAATCTGTGTTTTGGGGGCTGCTGAAGGTTCCCTTCCTCAATTCATGGTCCCAGAGTGAGGAAGTGAGGCCGAGACACCTGCTGAAAACCTCGTGGTGATCCTTTTTCTCCTTGCTAACCTGCTACTTGAAAGAAGGCACAAATGGAAGCAAACTATCACACAACCAATCTAATCTACACTGATGTAATGGAAATGCATCTACTATGAAAATGAACAATTAAGCTATGAATATACAGTAGCATACATGTACAATAAAGAGGAGCCTTGGTTGCTAGGGTTGGGCCCTAACCCAAGATCTTTAGCCCTCTAAGTTAGCTCAGTGCTAGCTCAAAAAAAAGCTCATTCTTATTACCAAAACAACAAATTACATCAAAAAATTGTCACAAGTCTTGTAGCTCGAAAATAAATTAGAGTTTTACAATAAAAATCTAAATCCTACTGAGGTCCTAGACCTATCTACTTATACATATGAAGTATCCAAAAAATTCCTTAAAATTACAGAGGCTCAGCTCCCAAACTCGAGATAAATTGGTGCTTTTTCTTTCACTTGCTCAGCTACCTTTTATTCCTCATGATTTGGTTGTTTACACTTTGAGCTGATGGAGGAATATTTGAATGGAGGGGTAGTAAATGAGGAGGATTTACCTCCTATAATCCCTCTCCCTTGTCCCATTCGAGTTTTGACCTTGGTATTTGCCAAAATTCCTTGCTTTTATCCTTTAATCCTACATTAAATGCACATTAGACCACAAAGTAAAATATCCAACTCTAACTCATCTCATAAACAAAATATAATCAAAGTATGCAATAAGTTATGACAATAGTTGGTTTGACTAAGCTACGAGGTGAATTAAGGTCCATATAATTACCCAATGATGAGGCTCATTAGTTGGTGGCTATCATCCTCTTCCACTTAGACCCCCACCACTGTCTCTTTTAGTTTTTCAGTTTCCTTAATTGTAGCACAATTTACTACTTTTGGTAGTTTTTCGGGTCGTGAACTTCCAAAGCTGTTTTGAGGCGCTAAACAACGTTTTTTGGGAAAAATTGGGAAAAGTTAGTATTTGATTGATTTTTTCCATTCGAAATTTGTATTTATCGAATAAATATTTCTAACGAGGTATTGTGCATCTCAAACAAATATTGTATGCGAAAGTTATGACGTCATGAAATTGATATACAAATTCACCCAAACAGCGCCCATATTTTTGGTGCTTCATCTGCTAGGGTTAGGTTTTTGTATTTTTAGGGTTTCCCATTATTTCTCAATAAATAGGCCTTTGAGCCTCATTGTAACACAATTCAGAGGCATTTAGCTGCCACATCTCTTCTTAGAGGTAACCTACTATTGCCTGAGCTATTTTTATTTCCTTTCTATTGTACGCATATTTCAGTATTTGACATTAATGAAATGAAGTGTTATTTATGCTGCATCTCTCTATTTAAGGTTATATTTGTTATTTTTTGCATTATTTTTTATGTTCGGATGAGTGATATTAGAGTGGTCTTCCCTTTCTTTGTTTTCATTTTAATTTCCTGAATGAGGTCTAGATATAAGGAGTTAGGGCTTGAACTAATATAACCTTTACAAGACCAGCCTCACAAATCTTGATAACCTACCATGGTGGAAGAGAATAAATATGAGGGGGCAAGAGATCCTTTCAAAATATTGCTCAAAGAAACTTTGAAGTGACAGAGGAATGCGATGATGGACATCCTTGCCCAGATCCTTTAATGGCTACCTAAAGGTGACCCATATCCTTCTAGTGGCTACTCTGGAAGCACCGCACCCTTTAAAGTACAAATTAACTTTGCATCCCCTTATTTGAAGGTCGGATTGATGCAGATGTCGTAGATAAACTGTTAAATATGCTAGAAGGATATTTTGTTTTCATGAGTTTTCTAGCTGGGAAATGATTACTTTTGCACTTCTCAAAGTCACCCCCCACGTCAAGGACTGGTGGGAAACCTACTATGAGAAGAAGGATGAAAGTAAACTCTCACTATTTTCACCTGCACGCCCTTGGAATTCATTCTGGGATGCCATCAAGGAGTAGTACTACCCTGTTGGGAGCTATGACGATAAATACATAAAGTGGACGACGGTGTGAGAGGTAAGGGACCAAGACATGCCAAAGTTTACCAATTTTTTTCATACCCTTTGCATGAAGTTGGGTATCAAGTATTTTGAGTGGCATTTGGAACTCAAGTACCATGATTACCTACACAGGTACATCTAATATGAGATGAATTTCTTGGACATCTCCTCACTTGGCACCACGTACCAATATGATGTTAAGATTGAGAAAATGTTTAAATAGAAGAATTGACACTTTGGATATGTGAATCCAAAGGAAAGGAAAGGTTCCCTGAAACTATAGAGAAAAGAGAAAATACATGGTGAGGAGACCTAGGATAACTCGCCAAAGCCATCAAAAAATAAAAACACCATGAAGACAAAGAAATATAAGGAGACATGGTGTGAGTTCCAAGAGAGATCCACTCATAACACAAGTGAGTATTAGGACAATCATTCACTAGTGGCCAAGTTGAAGGATTCTGAATCTGAAGCATGTTATGACTCTGAGTCAGAACACAATAAGAGGAATAGAAAATGCCAGAAGATCATTGATGCAAAGCCTAGTGCCACTGTTGCAATGACCAAGATCCAAAATATTGAGCCTAAAGATCCACAGGAGGGGGAATGCCTCTTTCACTCATAGATGTGGGTGAAGGGTTCTCTGCTGCAATTCATTTTTAACATTAGGAGTGAAAATAACCTCATTTTAGCAGAGGTCATGAAGCTTCTAGGCCTAATAACTACAACACATCTGCAACCATACACCATAGGATGGCCTCACCAAGGACAAGATCTCTGCATTAGCCAGTAGTGTCGCCTTCCTTACAATATCAAGCCCTTCATGGATGAGGTATTGTGTGATGTTTCTCCTCTTGATATTTTTGATGTATTATTAGGAAAACCATACGTGTGGAAGTGAAATGTTGTGTATGAGTCTAGACCTCTCTTTGTTATTATTTATTTGGGTAATAAGTTATACAGGTTACCAGATGTAGCCCCACTTACTGCCATCTCTTTGATCTTTGCTAAGAAATGCAGTAAGATCATCTACCAGACATGGATTTTTTTCTTTCTAATTCACTTTCAAAGTAAGGGGAAGATCGTAGCCATATCCATGACCCACAGGAAGGGTTCCTCCACACAATAGAAGCAAGTGGATACAGTCATGGAAGAATACAAGCACATCTTCTCCTCACCCACAGGGGTACCCTTGCATTATAAGGTCAAGAATTCAATTGATCCAACTCTCAGAGAACCTCTGCCCAACGTGCTGATATATCACTACTCCATTATGGAAAATGAAAAGATCAAGCAACAAATCCAAGAGTTGCTACAAAATCGGCACAACCGACCAAGTTCCTCGCCTTGTGGGAGCATAATTATACTTGTACAGAAGAATGATGTGACTTGGAACAGGTATCCAATGTTATATACCTATGGGGGATAATATGGGGTACCAAGGGAGGTACCCAAGGTAATAATGTAATAATGGGATGGGCCATAGTAATAAATAAGGTGGTTAACCCATGTCATGTAAGGGACCACAAGTAGTTAATAGTAATGTAATGGGCCCATGGTATTAGTTGATAGTATGAGGGAACCATGGTAATGACCCATGTTATTGTATGTATGAGGTCTATATAGAGGCTAGAGAGTCCATGTCAAGGAGAGTGAAGAATTATTGTATGAACAGGCATATGGCTTGTGGAGTGCTCTCCTTCCTTAAGGAGTGAATGTATGGTGTTGCCTTACCTTAAGGGTTTGATAAATAAAGAATCATTTCATATTATTTCTGGGTTTATTTCTATTATCATATATTTCTGGGTTAGATCTACAACAAGTGGTATCAGAGCACTTTCTTGGGCACAAAAGTGGAATTTTTTTTTTTTTTTTTTTGCAGGGATTTTTGGGTGGCGAGTTTATAGATCATATATGTATGTTTTGGTGACATATATACAAAATATAATTGTAGATATGTATTCTTTGTGGAAAAATAGCTGATTTCAAAAAAAAAATCGGTTGAATCGGAGTCCGAATGAAGGAGATATCGCTGATCCAAAAATCAGTGGTGTTGTAGACAATTTTTCGGGGCAGCGAGTTTGCGGCTCAGATCTAGATGTCCTAGTGAAAGATATACAAAATATAATTGTAGATCTGTATTATTTGTGAAAAAATAGCCAATTTCAAAAAAAAATCAGTTGAATCGGAGTCCGGATGAAGGAGATATCGCTGATCTAAAAATCAGTGGGGTTGTAGACAATTTTTCAGGGCAACGAGTTTGCGGCGCATATCTGGACGTCTTGATGTACGATCTACAAAATCTACTTATAAATCTGGAATATTTGTGGAAAAATACCTAATTTCAAAAAAACAACCAATCGAATCGGAGTCCGGATGAGGGAGATATCACTGATTTAAAATCAGCTCTTTTTTGCAGAAATTTTGGTGACGGCGGGAGAGTTGCAGCGCAGATATGAAATTTTAAGTGTCGGGATCAAAATTTCTATCACATGGGTAGATGCAGAATCATTGTTCCATTTCTGAAAATAGGTCACAATAGGGATTCTGAGAAATATTGATGAAACTGTGACAATTTCAAATTTTCGCCAAGTAAGTTTTTTTCAAAACTCTCTTCATGGCTTCTAGCAAGGCTCTATGTTTTACAGGAAAAGAAAATGGTCCTACTATTGAAGAATGCATAAAAACACACAAGTTATTATGGACACATCATTGGAGAACTTTTGTAGTGTTTAATTTTGAAGATGAGGCAGCCACATGGTGGGGATTACTTAACCAAAAGAAGTGTTCCGACCTGCCTGATGAAAAATTTGAAAAATTACTTTTAGACGGATGGTCTCATGCCAGAAAACAAGATAAGGAGAAACATGTGGGGCTATTTCATACTGGTATATCTTTATTGCAGGTTCATGGATTGATTCAAAAGAGAAGATCATTGTTTCTATCAATCCTAGTGGTAAACGTAATTTTATCAATTTTAATTTGGCAAAAAAATTGTAAGTCCCAGCAAAACATATTGAAAATACACAGGTTGATGATAAGGATGTTCAAATTTATAAGGATTTGAAACTTTCTATGGATAAGTATGTGTTTCATGGTGATTTTTATGCTTCAGATATGGATAACATGGATGTTGTTTTGGGATACCTTTGGATGGAATTAGTGGGTACTATAAATATTAATGTGCAGAAGAAATTTCTGAAGCTCTGGTATAAAAAGAAGAAAATTACATTACAGGATATTTCCATTAATAAATAGGTAGAGTCCAAGGAGGTTGAAGCAAAAGATGTTACAGGGACTGATATATCAGATGATGAGCAGTTGATGGTCGACAATCAAACACAAACAGAGGCTGAAGCTGAAAAGGTAACAGGTGCTGACACATCTGATGACGGTTCAGTGGTTGATGGAAAAGAAGACACCACAACAGGCACCACAACAGGGTGAATTAAAGAAAAAGACATCGTGGGTTAAAACTTCAACATATCATCACCCACATCACCCCGCAAGACAACCATCAAGATGGAAACCAAGTAGTCACATGACAGATAGCGAGGAGAGAAGATCCACCCACTACACATCAACACAGAAGAGCTGCCACGGCCAACTTCCATCTCAAGCGAGCGAGGCACTAGTGAGATCGAGGGTTCACCTTTCTCTTGGATGGCTAGATGCACGTGCATGGTACCAGTGGACTACTATTTTGAGTAGATCTTATTATTTATGTTCTTCCCATGTTTTGTGGACGAAACATGCTTAGGGGGGTGGAATGTTATATACCTAGGGGGATAATATGGGGTACCAAGGGAGGTACCCAAGGTAATAATGTAATAATGAGATGGGCCATAGTAATAAATAAGGTGGTTAATCCATGTCATGTAAGGGACCACAAGTAGTTAATATTAATGTAATGGGCCCATGGTATTAGTTGATGGTATGAGGGAACCATGGTAATGACCCATGGTATTGTATGTATGAGGCCTATATAGAGGCTAGAGACTCCATGTCAAGGAGAGTGAAGAATTATTGTATGAACAAGCATATGGCTTGTGGAGTGCTCTCCTTCCTTAAGGAGTGAATGTATGGTGTTGCCCTACCTTAAGGGTTTGATCAATAAAGAATCATTTCATATTATTTCTGGGTTTATTTCTGTTATCATATATTTCTGGGTTAGATCTACAACAATCCCATATATTGATGACCTCCTGGACCAAGTCAAGGGGGGAAAGTATTTCTTCAAAATCAATCTGAAGTATGGGTATCGCCAGGTTCCAATAGAGCACATAGATATATGGAAGACCACCTTCAAATCCAAGGACGACCTTTCAATGGTTGCTTATGCCCTTCGAGTTGAAAAATTCCCCTGCTACTTTTATGAGGCTAATGGATGACATATTGCAGCCCTTCACCAATGCGTTCATGGTTGTTTATTTTCATGACATCCTCATCTTCAGAAATATTTGAGAAGAACAATTCCAACACATTCGATAGGTCTTTCAAACCCTTCAACAACAAAAACTATGTGCAAACTTCGAGAAATTCATATTTAGCATGAGAGAGGTCCAATATCTATGTTACATCATAGATGAGTGTGTCATTCATGTGGATACAGCTAAGATCCAATAAGATTGGCTAGCCCCGACCACTCTAATAGAGCTTCGTAGCTTTTTGGGCCTTGAAATTTTTTATTGGAGGTTCATTTCAAGATTCTCCTGTGTCACTTGCCCTTTGAGTCAAAATACTAAGTGTGGGGAAAAATAATGGTTTTCTTGGTCTGAGTCCCAACGAAAAGTGTTCGTTGATTTGAAGCACCACCTATGATCTACACTGGTACTCACATTGATAGACCTGCAAACAACCTTTTGAAATTGAGACCTACCGCTTCAACTATGTTATTAGTGCAATCCTCACCCAACATGGGAATCTAGTGACCTATCATAGTGAGACACTTTCCAATACAATTCAAAAGTACTCCACCTATAAAAGAGAGATGTATTTCATCATTTAGGCTTGCTGAAAATGGAAGCATTACATTCTGGGGAAGGAGATGGTCATCCAAATCGATCACCAAACTCTTTAGTTTATACAAACACAAGGGAAGTTGGAGAATGATTTCCATCAGAAGTGGTCTACATATCTACAACAATTCCACTTAAACATTAAATAAAAAATGGAAGCACCAATCATGATGTAGACTCTCGTAGATGGCCCCCAGATGTAGAAATGACTACTTTTCTCAATGCTTGTGGCCACAAGACCTCTAGATGGCCATAGCTATACAAAAATGATCTAGAGTTCACCTCCACATACCAGATGCTAGTATATTGAAATAAATTTCTTGATTTCCACCTCTAGGATGCATTATTATGCTACCAAGGCCAACTTTGTGTTCCTTCAAGCGAGTGTGCCAAGTTGATTTGGGAGGCAGACTACAGTCAGGTCACATGACACTTTGGTGTGGAGATACTCGTATCTTAGCTAAAATTGATCATTACTTCCATCAAAATTTTATAGAAGCCATTAAAATTAGCAAGCACCCTAATAACCTTAATGGATGGACCATAAGCAAGAACTACATTCTCACCTTAACCTTTAAATCAGTCTCTTCCAAACCTCCTCTCCCCACCCATGAAGAATTCTAAATCAGTCTTTCATATCTTTTTCATGTTGAATTGGTTCGAAACGTCGATGGTAAATTTAATGGATGAAATGAATCCAAAAATTTGTTTACAACACAAAAGTAATTTTATTGGACAAAAATCCGATTGGATGTTGGGAAATATATAAGATCCTGCACTACCTACGCCATCGCCAAGCCAACCATCAAGAAGAAAGGCATGTACACTTCTCTTCCTACTCCCAGTGAGCCGTGGGAATCCATCTCCATGGACCATAAGTATTGCCTCCCTTCTACCAAGCATGGTAATGACTATGTATTTGTGGTCGTGGACAAATTTCCAAAGATGGCTACATTGGTGGCCTGTAAGAAGTGTATCACAATAGAGGACACTGTGAAACTCTTCTTTGAATGAGTGTGGGTATATTTTTGGATCTCGTACGCCATTATATCAGATCAGATAGAAGGTTCTTGAGCACATTCTGGTCAAGCCTCTCAACACTATTGGACACCAAGCTAACTAATTCGACTACCTTACATCCCCTTACTAATGGCCAGACGAAGATCTTCAATAGGATGATAGTGCACATACTCTTCATGTACAACTCCAAGCATCCACAAACCTAGTATGAGATTCTTCCATATGTGCAACATAGTTATAACAAAGCTCTCTATAGCTTGAATGGTCACAGTCCCTTTCAAGTCGGTCTAGTATTTCAATCGTTGTGTCTGATTGATGTTGCAATGCCTCATGCAACTACATAGATATAATCCACCCATGTATTATCTGACGCTGATATGGAGACCAAATTTATTCAACATGTCCAACACATATTCCAGTAGGTTCATGACATCTTGGAAAATTCAAATTCCAAGTACAAGCAACGACATAATCCACATTGGGTGCCACATAAGTTTTATGTCGATGACAAAGTTTGGTTGCATTCAAAAAAAGAACGCCATATCGAAGCCCATCAGAAGCTCAAAACACTCTGATATGGTGTTTACACCATTATGAAGCCTATGGGAGACAATTATTTTGAGCTCAAAATTCACCCATTCCTTGGCCTGCACCCAGTGTTCAATGTGGACCACCTATGACCATAGTTCCCACCATTCCTTGACACATCAGACATTGCAGAACAACTCACACCAACAAAGTTAAACCCCAACTGCATGGAACAGTCAACAAATGATCATATTATGGAAAAACAGATTAGGAACACTCACCTGTAGAAGATCCAACTATATTTGTTTTTCAAAGTTCGCTAACTCTTGCACCAAGGCAAGTGGTTCACGAGGGACCAAGTTCAGCAGAAGGCCCCCCATCTCATGGAGGCACTCAATGCAATGGGAACCATTTCTTCTTAAGTGGATAGGATTGATCCATGCTGATGTTGATTTCCAATTGTCTATTCCACTTGGACCCCCACCACTGTCTCTTTTAGCTTTTTAGTTTCCTTAATTGTAGCACAATTTACTGTTTTTGGCAATTTTCGGGTCTTGAACTTTCAGAGCTAATTTGAGGCCATAAACGATATTTTCTTTGGGAAAACTGGGGCAAACATGAGACTTTATTTGATGTTTTCCATTCAAAAGTTCTCTTCCTTGGATAGATATTTCTAACGAGTTATTGTCTGCATCAAATGGAGATCGTATCCCAAAGTTATGATCCCAGGAAGTTGATATACCAATTTACCCAAATGGGGCCCATAGTTTTGGCACCTCATCTCCTAGGATTAGGTTTTTGGATGTTTATGGTTTTCCATTGTTTCTCAATGATAAATGGGCCTTTGAGCCTCATTGTAACATATTTCAGAGGGATGTAGCCACCACATCCCTCCTCAGAGATAAGCTATGATCATTCGAGCTAGTTTTATTTCCTTTCTATTGTAAGCATATTTCAGTATTTAAAATTAATGAAATGAAGTGTTATTTTTTCTACATATCTATATTTATGGTTATATCTGTAATTTTTTGTGTTCTTTTTTAATTTCGGATTAGTGGTATCAAATCAATCTACTCTTTCTCTATTTTTCTTTGCGTGTCCCCAACGAGGTCATGATTTAAGGAGTTAGGGCTCAAATTGATCAAACATTTGCAAGACCAACCTAAGAAATCCCAATGGCCTCCCATGGTAGAAGAGGAGAAAGATGAGGGGGTAGGAGATACATTCAAAATATTGTTTGAAGAAGCTTTCGAGTGACAGAGGACGATGATGGACAACTTTTCCGAGATCCCTCAGTGTCTACACAAAGGCAATGCATCTCCTTCCAGTAGTCTCTCTTGAAGTGCCACACCCTTTAAGGTACAAGTTAGCTTTAACATCCCCATATTTGAAGGTGAGATATATTTGGATGCCATAAATAAATTGTTAAATACTCTATAAGGATCGTTTTCTGCTCATGATTTTTCTAGCCAGGAAAATATTACTTTTCCACTTCTCAAAGCCATCCTCTACATCAAGTACTGGCATAGCAGAGCTATATCCCCTATAAATATCCATAATATACCCAAATAAATCTTTTTTGATACCAATATTATCTGTAAATTGTCATTGATATTCCACTTGACAATTCGTCATCGAATAAATATATATTTATATCCAAAATCTACATTATTAGGGTTTTATTTCTCTTTAGATTTCTAGATCGCTATATTACTATTAATTTCATATGCATGAAAATTAAAATTATGCATAAAATAGAGAAAAGTGAAATAAAAACTCACAAACCATGATTTGACACAAGATATGACGTATGAAAACTTTTCGAGAGAAAACACAATTAGAAGATGAGGTTGCTCTACTTTCTTTCTCTGAATAGAAAATGGTTGCAAGTACAAAGAAGTCTGGTATGTGGCATTTGGCCTACTATAGTGTATAAACCCTCTATGTTTCTTCTATATCCTATCCTTCTCGACTATTTTTTCTCATCTATGGAACAAATGTACTTGAAAGAATGGAACCTATTTTCCTCCTAGTGGCTCGATTATAACATAGTCGGATAGCCTACTAATGGTTAGGTTTGACTACCTAAACTCTTAACCATAGGTATAATATGGACTCTTCTAGAGTCTTATTCATCATAATCACATGGCTAAACAATTTTCCATGAATAATGGGGGACAATGTGGCATCCTCTCAAGTTATGGTGATGAAAACAGGAAGGTCAACTTCTAAGTGCCATAACTCTCGCATACAGACTCCAATTGAGCTGATTTTGTTGGAAAGGTATCTGAGTGTAAAATATGAAAAAAGGGTGAAATTATAAGGGAACAAATTTTTACCCCAAAAGAACATTATTTTATGCCTCAAAATTGTCCCAAATGGTTTCAAACCCTAATTTTACAACTTAGGTTCCACTGGTAAAAATAGTTTTGTGCTAGAACAATTAACATAACTATAACGTTTATGACTAGATTGGAGGAGAGGAGAGGAAGATTGAAATCCTAGCTAGGGTAGTAGTTTTCGTAGGCTAAAGATAGTGATAGGAGGGGAGTAAATGGGTATAGTTCACTTACCCGATTCAGAAAGGTGAAGCATGTCAGAAAGGTGAAGGCAGATGGAGGCTGACCTGAGCACGGGTTGATGTCTCAGGATTGCCAAGAATGGAGAATTTGGGTGACTAAAGGATGGAGGACAAAGTAATTATTTTCATACTTTTGTTTCACTACGCTGTTTTCTCTATCCATCTACATACACCCGTTGTAGAAGATCAGGTAGTCAGGTTCTGGGGAATCCTTAAATCTAAAAACTGTAGGAAGGGAGATGGTCAAACAATGAGATGTTGTCGATCTAGACCATGAGCTTGAGGATATATTATTGGTTAAGGAGATGGAGGTCATGGAACAAAATATTGAGTGGTATATTCTTCCAGCTAGATTGCAAGGAGGAAAGAAATGTGGCTCGGGAGTGGGTCGAAAGCAGGGAAAAATGCTAGGTCTTCTGGAGGAGAGCTTAGGCCTGACTTACCTAGAAAATGGGGCAAGGAAGGAGCTTGAAGGGAGGAAGTTGAATTTTCCTCCAGGGCACTATGTAGCGGGAAATGCGGTAGCTCTCTAAGTAAGTAATCCTATTCCTAGCTCACCTAAAGAGTTATTTTCAGGGGGTTTAGAGGACATTTTTATTAGCTACGGGTACAATGACTAGGAAGGCCAGAAATCCTTCCTTGTGGAAGATTTGGGTTCAGAAGAGGTTGGGAAATGGTTTCTAATGGAGAGTATCCTTTCATGAAAGATCCCTCTACATGCAAATAGAAGAGAAAACACAATCTTCGAATCATGTTCAAGTGCGGGCATATCTAGTTTAATCAGATTGGGGAAGGAACTGAACAATGTCTAGAAGGTTGTAGGAACAAGGAGGGGAGGATTTGGAGAGGAATGGTTTTGTTGAGACCCACTTCATGTGGAAGCTAGGGAGGGTTTTACTAAGGCAGAAGGGTTTTTGGGAGGAAGAGTGCCATTACAAGTGACTAGGATGTCAATACAAGTGGAGGGGGGAGGTTTAGACAAGCTCATAACCTTTAGGAAGGAGGGGCATTCTAAAACGCTCTAGGAAGATGTCATCAATACAAAAGAGATCATCTTGGGAAGTGGGGGGTGAGGCAATGACAGAGAGGGGAAAAATGGTAAAAGACAAGCTAATTAAGAAGATCAATGAAGTCTCTAACTTGGTTCATGGGGTTGACATACAGATTGATGAGGCCATGGAGGCTTCAAAACTAACATTGGTTGGCAGGGCCAAAGGGAAGAACTACACTACGAACTATATTCAAGAATCGATAGAGAGGAATTGGCAGGATACATCGGACAAATATTTTTCGGTCTCTTCTCTAGCCAAGGGTTGGTTTATGATAAAATCACTAAGAAGGAAGCTCTAGAATGGGTTTTGGGAAGGAACCGGAGTTTGCGGAGACACCTAATACTTTTCAAAAAATGTATCCCATTGTTCGATGCTCAGAAGGAAAATGTTAATGGAAAGCCAGTGTGGCTTAGACCACCTAGGCTCCCTCCCTTTCTGTGGGTTGGATTTATCTTCAGGGAAATTGGGAACCACTTGGGACTTTTTCTGGAAGCAGATATGTCTTTTTTACAAACTAGAGAAAAAGGGATGGCTATAATTCTAGTAAGTGTAGACCCAAAGGAAGGATTGGTAGAATAAATTAACCTGAAATATAGGGATTTTTCCTATGCACAAATGATTGACTATGAACAACTTCCCTTTCATTATCATAGATGACACAAAGATGGACTTTTGGCAAGGGAATGTCCACTGGGGTAATGAAGAAGGAGGCAGAGAAAGGAAGGGGGTATGTAAGGATCTCATGGGGAAAAGAAATTGAATAAGGGTATTCCAGGCTTAGGAGAGGATTAGATGGAAGTATATAAGATGCAAGAGGATATAATGGAAAATATGGAAGTTTAGGAGGAGGAGAATCCAATCAAAATTCAAGAAACGCAGGAGGATATGATCAGACCAACGTCAACAGAGGGAGATGGAAGGGGTCCATATGTCGAGCCAGAAGGTATGGATCTCTAACCTAACCCCTCTCTCAATTCATATTTGTTATCATTTCTCAATTCATTATCGAAGCTTGGTCCCTCCTGGCTTATGAATTCAGATAACCTTCAAGTTAATAGTGTAATTGAACAATTGGATAGTATCATCACCTTTAATATTGAACTTCATCTAAAATGAAGAGCTGGGCCGCATGAAGAGGCTAAAGAATTGTCAGTAACCCAGTCTGTAAAACCTCACTATAATATCAGACCTTACGGCAAGAAACTTTTTCCTTGGGAGGTTGTGTGAGGGTTGGGTATACAACCTATACCTTTGGGACCTCGTAAAAATAGAGGGAGGAACAAAAATAATCCAAGGTCCAATAGAGAGCCAAGATTGACATCGCAGATGGTAAACAACTTTCCATCACAGGGGTGCTTAGTACAATGCATAACCCCACCTTGGTTACTCAATGATTATTATGTATTTCACCTATAGAGGACTAACTAGTACTCCTAAAAAATTGTCGCTTAAGGCATTGATTAACAATTACAATCTAGACGTGTTCTTATTACAAGAGACACTTGGTGCTGGAGTGAAGGTTAATAAAGCTCTATTGAAAATGCTGCCTGGATGGACATCCTAGGCGCTGGATGCTAATGGAAGATCTGGGGGATAGGAAATTGGAGTGAAGGAGGGAAGGTTGAAGATCATTACTTCATGGGGATTGGACCAAGATTTAGGAGTAGCAGTCTACTTATTAGATTTGTGTACAAACCTTCTTATCCTTAACATTTATCAACCCTGTTAGGATAGGTTGTCATATTGGAATAATATGTTTTCAAAGTCATTTATGGAAAACCCAAATTTGGTGATTGTAAGGGATTTGAATTTTTCTTTGGGACTCTCTGAAACCTGGGGACCCTCTGCTCATACTGACCCTCTTACTGAGTTTTTTTCGAACAAGATCAGTGAGGGGAAGCTAATGGACATAAACTTGAGGAAGCCAAGACCTACCTGGAGGAACAGGAGAACAAGGGAAGCTAGGGTGGCTAAGGGGCTGGACTGACTTCTCATGAGAGAAGAAGTAGTGGTTAAGATCCCAATATTTATACATTGGGTAGGAGAAGGAGGTTACTAGGACCATCTACCAGTACTAATTGAAATGAAAGGGCCAAATAAAAATCTGACAGCTCCATTCAAATTTAATCCATCCTGGCTAAAGGAGGATTCATATAATAATTTGTTTAAAAAAACCTGGAGATCTGTTATTGTAAGTGAGGGAGGAAGGAAATATTTATGGTTCATGGAAAATTTGAAATGTCTAAAGAAGGAAACCATTGAATGGGCTTGAGAGAAGAAAGTTAAAGAAGAAGAAGACCTAAAATAGATAGGAGTGGAACTAGATCATCTGTATAGCCCATAAGAAGACGGATATGAAACTGAAGGTAAAATGGATAGGATCAAAATGTTGGACTCAAAGCGAAGAAATATTCTAGCTATTAGAGAAGAATAGTGGTGACTTAAAAGTAGGGAAATTTGGTTAGGTGCAGGGGATGAAAACTCAGAGGTTTTCCAAAATTATGCAAAAGGAAGGAAAAAATGAAAGACTATATGGTCTTTCAAATTGAAGGATGGAATGCAGGCCAAAAAATTTGAGGAATTGTCAATGATGGGAAGGAACCACTTTAAAAATCTCTTCAAAGCTCCTCCAAAAGTGTGAATTGTTGAGGTGGTAAGGACACCTCAATTTTTCCCAAGGTATCTAGAAGAGAAGGAAAATGAACCTATCTTGTGGGAAGTAACTAGAGGGGAAGTTGAAGGAATATTAAGGTCAATGAAGAAGGATAAGAATCCAGCCCCAGATAGATCGACAATGTAGCGCTTTCAACAATTTTTTGAGACCGTAGGGAATCAATTTACTGATGTTGTTGAAGAATATAGGATATAAAAAGGGTTGATCTATGAACCCTTCAATTACACATTCATAGCCCTAATCCCCAAAAAGGAGGACCCTCCGTCTTTTGAGCATTTTAGGTGAATATCATTATGTAACTGCATCTACAAAATAATTGAAAAAGTAATTGCAGTTAGATTGGTACTGATCCTTTCAAGGGATATTTCAAAAGAATAATTTGGGTTCCTTGATGGTAGACAGATACATGAAGCGGGAGGAGTGGCTCAGGGAACCATCCACAACATTAAAAAGAGCAGAAGGAAAGGTACTATAGTGAAAATAGACCTATCTAAAGTAGACGATCATATCAACTGGCTATACATATGAATGTTGTTGACTCATTTGGGATTTAAGATTGGATTTATAAAATGGATTATGGGATGTTTGAACAATATTAGCTTTGTTATCTTGATCAATGGGGTGGCTACACCTTTCTTTTAGTGTCAAAGAGGGCTACAACAAGGATGCCCCCTCTCTCTATCGTTCTCTTCCTTCTAGCTATAGAAAGCCTCAGTCAAATGATATTGGAAGCTAGGAGAAGAGGAGACATAAAGGGAGTAGAAGTGGCAGTCAACTTATATATAACCCATTTATTGTTCGTGGATGATAGTATTCTCTTTAGTAATGGCAGCAGGAATGAAACATAGGCATTAAAACTCATACTAGAGTTTTCTCTCAAAGCTATGGGAATGTGCATCAATAAAGAAAGATCATCTCTCATTATGGAATGTTTCACAAGGATGGAAATCAAAAAATATTGTAGAGGATCTTCAATTTGAGGAAAAGAAGTTGGCTAACAACTTCAAATACCTATGGTTCCATTTAAAACCTAACTCATATAGGAACCAGGACAGGTATTGGTTGGTGGCTAAAATTGAAAACAATATTAAACATTGGAGCTTCAAATGGTTATCTAGAGTGGGCAGACTAGTCCTAATCAAATATGTAGTAACAAAAATAAATGTATATTGGGCGACACTTACCTGGGTATTAAAAGGAATATTGGAAAGAGTGAGGAGATCATGCAACAAATTTCTATGGTCTAGCTCTAAAGAGGACTCGGTACTCCCCTGGGTGGCATGGGACAAGGTGGCTACGCCAAAGGAGTGGGGAGGGTGGGGAATCAAATATCTCACAGTATTCGGACCATATTTCATAGAAAGCTAGCATGGAGGCTATTAACGAAGGAAAAACTATGGACAATGGTAGTTAAAAGAAATTACATTAATCCCACCACTCTGGATGAATGGATCATAAAGTTGAATAAGAAAAATGCACAAGTGTCAGTAGTTTGGAAAGCAACTTTGGACTCAATCAAAATTATTGAGCAAGGACACTCCTAGTAGGTGGGAAATGGAGAGAATGTAAGAATAGGGAAACATCCATGGGTGGGATGAAATGAAGGCTTTTCCCTATTATCGGGCATCATTAACCAGCTGGAAACAAGAGGCATCCATCATTTCAGCCAGATTGAGAAATTTGGTCAATTGACGATTTGGGGAAAGCATGGTTATCTAAGGGAGATCTAAACCTTGATCAACAATGGATAGAGGAATGGAAAAAACTTATCAGGGAACTTTCAAGATCAAATGTATGACTCAGAGATAGACCTGATAGGTTGAGGTGGGTATATGCTCCAACAGGGAATTCTTCCCCAAAATATGGATACAAATTTCTTATGTCTAAGAAGGGATGTTGGAATTTGAAGTGGTGGGTGAAACACATCTCGACACTTAAATGTCCATAAAAATCAAGAATATTTTTCTGGTTCATCCTTCGGAATAAATTTCCAACTTGGGATAATCTCCAGAAGAGGTGCAAGGTGGGATCGTGCTGGTGCTACTTGTGCAAGAAAGATGAAGAATCAATACAACACATATTCCTAAAGTTCTCTTTCAAAAGAGCAGTGTGGTTGGAATCAGGGAGGTTGTTAAAGAATGGTAAGGGATGGGATGGTGAAGACCTTAGGGAGGTATGGAAAAATTGGTGGAAGGACTCTCAAGAGGAAAATCTATGTAACATACCTCTAATAATTACTTGGGGCACCTAGTTATCCCAGATGTGAAGCATCATCAAGGATCAGGCTCCTTCTCCTGAGCACATTTCTATTGAATGTGTTGAGATTTATGAGAGTATGCCTGAACCAATCGAGAAAAAAGATTTAATGGGATAAGGGATGAACATAATAGGGGAAACATTCCTTAGGCTTATTTTGACGTGGCATCCGATCAAAGGAATAAGTGTGGTCCAGGCATGATGATTCACCTGAATGCACAAAGATGCATAAAAGCTTCGGTGGGTCTAGGCGAAGGAACTAATGATTATGATGAAATTCAAACTTTAAAACTTCTTCTTTGCTTACTCAAACACCTGGGAATTACTTTGGTTCATATTTTGGGGATTCTCTGACTGTCATCAAATGGTCCAATGGAGAGAGAAGATTTCAAAATTATATTCTATCTCCTTTGTTAGAAGAAGCCATAAATCTCAAACAGTTTTTTAATGCTATTAGTATATGTCACATTTACACGGAACAGAACAATGCAACAAACCAACTTTCTGAAGAGGGTGTGCAACACATTTTGAACTACTGGTGCATAGAAGAAGTAGAAAATGAAGAGATCCATGTGTTGGATCTTCCTCCTTTCCGAGACAAAAAATTATAGAGTCAATGCTTTAACAATTTATTTTTCTTTTTTTCACAACACTCAAAAAACTTTTTGTATATGAATTTCTATGGTGGACACTCAAACTTCTAAAATATGTTTTATAATTTATGCTTTGGAACAAAGACAAAAAATGTTTTTGGTTTTTGGTTTTGCTTGCATGCCGCTGATCCTATTCCTATTTGGGTTGTTTTGCTCTCTGAGGAGGCCAGGGAACTGGAATCAGTGACCATTGTTTCTCATATTGAGATGGTAAATTATCTTTCTTATGCTTACCATCTCAGTTAAAACTCTATGTTTAGATGATAAACATATAGTATTCAGAATGCTTAATTGCATATACTATGTAACTTTGTATTGCCCTAATAGAAAG